>CM061753.1:267694033-269107617 GCA_030979885.1 Lolium multiflorum | reverse complement strand
CGGGCGTGTGATGACCTTGTACTATGGCATTGGCATTTCAAGGTTGAAGACAGAGCACCCCTCGACGTGCCCAGATCGTTCTTTCTTACTCGTGTAGCGTGATTCGTTGTAACTTCTAAATTCCCATGTCCCGCTTCTTTCCTACCATGTACAGAAGAACTGACTGCCAAGTTATTTTCGGGTAATAATAACAGACGGTGGGGTTGTTTTCCCTGTCATTCTCGAAAGAAGAAAAAAACCACAGCTAGGGTTTACTTCTGTCCGATGTCAAAGCATGGGAGCTGTTTTGTGTCATCACTCATCACTAAGAGCTGTTCCAGGTTAGTTACAAAATGACAAAAATAACCGTGCAGTCCCGCAAGACAGCCGTTTTGTTAGAAACGAATTTTTTTTTAGGAAATTCAACAGAAACAAAATGAGAAGCCATGGATCGGGTTGTGAGTTGTGACACGGTTCAGCCCATCTAACTGACGGCCCATTCCCTCCATTCACACCCCTCCTCCGCTCGCGACGGCGCCGCCGGCCGCTTTATTCCGCCGCCCGCCGCCCAGCCATGTCCATCCCCACGGATCGCTCTCCCCCGTGGGAAGAAGGCCGTACTTCACCTCGAGTCAGGTGCGTTGAAGCGGCAGAGGTAGCGTCAATCATGGCGACCTTCCCCTCCGTTTTTCACCGATCCCCTCACCTCTCCACCGTCTCTCTTTGTGCAGGTCGTCCTCTACTCCTCCCAGCGGCACGGCGGCGGAGGGACTCACCGACGACCTCCTCGTGGAGGTCCTCTCGCGCGTCCCGGCCAGGTCGCTCTGCCGCTTCAAGTGCGTCTCCAACCACTGGCTGAGCCTCATCGACCATCCCGACCACCGCAAGAAGCTCCCCCAAGCCCTGGCCGGCTTCCTCCACAGCAGCACCTACGCCTTCGAGTGGCGGCTGGAAGCACCCATCCACTTCACCAGTTTTCCAGGGAGACGCTGCCCTCCGGTCGATACCTCCTGCACTTTCCTGCCCAACAACCGGCGTGTCGATCTATTGGACTGCTGCAACGGCCTCTTCCTCTGCCGCTGGTACGACATCTCCTCCGAGGGTGACAGGTTCAGCTATGTCGTGTGCAATCCCGCCACGACGAAGTGGACCGTGTTGCCGGGCTCCGGCAAGGCCACCAAGGAGGTGGGCGCCGTGTGCTTGGGGTTTGACCCAGCCCTGTCGTCGCATTTCCATGTGTTTGAGTTGGTGATGGATCAGGTGGTTTACTGGGAACGTGTCGTCGTTGGAGTGGCAGTGTACTCGTCCGAAACGAGACGGTGGGCTTATAAGGAGAAGCGATGGAACGCACGTATCAATCTCCTCAAGGATGAGTTAGCTTCCGTCTTTCTTAATGGCTATCTGCATTTTCAAGCCGACTGCTTCGAGGTTTCCCCTTGTATAGCTGTGTTGGACACGGAGGGGGAGACATGGATGGACTTCGCTGTTCCCGATGGTGGTGTAATCGATGGTTTCATTCAGCGGTCGCAGGGCCGTTTGAATTATGCCAATTTTCAATGGTATGAAGATGGTGATGTCACTCGGCTACTGGTTTATGTCCTTGACAACTATGAAAGCAAAGAATGGATATTGAAGCATAGCGTCGAGACTTCCTGCTTATTTGGAGGGATAAAGTATTGCCTGGTTCGAGGGATAGACTATATCGTGGGTGGGGGGTTTGATTGGATTGCCATTGATCCGGAATGCAACTTGCTATTCTTCACTGTTGCGTGGGAGAACAAATTCATGTGCTACAGCATGGATCGTCAGCAAGTCAAGATGATCTCCAAACTTGTAGATGGCAAGCCGCCATATATACCATATGTGCCGCTGTACGCAGAGTTGCAGTCATTGCCCAACTGACACCAATTTGGGACTGCTGGTGCCTCTACAAGAAGTGGATCTTTAATACGAGTCAATTCTCCGTGCTATAGAACAGCGGGCTTGGTCTCTCTGCTTGAACTGAGATCTTATTTTCTCTGGCTGATGTATGCATGCTTTTGAGTTTGGAGAATGACGGTGTTCATTATAGAGGCAATCTGGCTGGTTTTGATGTGATTACTTAGTCTAAATTGTACTCTACTTTTTGTTGTCTGGTAGAATATGCTATGATCATTTGTAAAATATTTGCATCATGTAGTGTTTGTGCAAATGCACTATGATCATTTTGTAAAATATACGATTATCATGCAGCTTAAACTTATATCTTCTGTTTGCAGCTGTTGAAAGCATGAACATCTTATTGGCAATGATTTAGGAAATGGTCTATTGTCTGCTAACGAAATGGCATGTGAATTTCAGCTAACGGTATAAATATGCGAAATCATTTTTCTTTGCTTCGGATGGTTTGAAAGAAAAAGGTCTGTTGCAATCTGATGGCGAAACACTTCGGATGAATAATACATGTCACTTCCTCTGATGCTAACTACTCGTGGAATGTTAGCAGAACACGAACAAGCTGTGCTTGGATCATAATGTTAACTATGTCAGGATTTTTTGTTTTCGAATAAAAATGCCTTGGAAGATCAGGAATATGCCATCTTTTCTTGTGTGCCTTGTTTAGGTAGGTGGCTTAGATGATTTTTGGATAAATAAGCAATGCCGGTTACTTTCCTTGGTAGTCTTGCATCTAGTTATACTGTAATGTGGCAGCTTTGCAGCAGCTAGCATTTCTGAATTTCGATTCTTCACGTCTTATAACACTGAAACAACTAGTAGCAGGGCTACGGTTTAAAGCTTACTGACCCTCGTTGTTAGCTCGCCTCTGGTTACCAGGGCGGCACTGGTGTTCTGGAAAGAGATCCATGTTTTTGCTTCTTTTTGGATGGAATTTGCTGTACGTGAAAGAGATCGATATGTGCCGTTGTACGCAGAGTTGCAGTCATTGCAGAATTGACACCAACTGCCAGCGCCTCTACAAGAAATGGACCTTTAATATGAGTCAATTCTGTGTGCTATCAAGAAGCAGGCTTGGTGTCTCTGCTTGAATTGAGCTCTCGATTTCTCTGACTGATGTATGCATGCTTTTGAGTTTGGAGAATGCTAGTTTGTGCATTATGGAAGTAACTTGGCTGATTTTGCTGTGATTAGTTAGTCTAAATTGTACTCTACTGTCTCTACTGGTACGATATGCTATGATCATTTTGTAAAGTATTTGCATCGTGTATTGTTTGTGCAAAGGCACTATGATCATTTTGTAAAATATACGATTATCATGCAGCTTAAACTTACATGTTCTGTTTGCAGCCGTTGAAAGCATGAGCATCTTATTGCCAGTGACGTAGGAAATGATCACTTGTCTACTAATGAAATGATGTGTGAAGTTCAGCTAACGGTATAAATATGCAAAATCATTTTTCTTTGCTTCTGATGGTTTGAAAAAATAGGCGTGCTGCAATCTGATGGTGAAACACTTTGTATGAGTAATACATGTCGAACATCAACAAACTGTGGTTGGATCATAATGCTCATTAGTATGCCATGGCTTTGTTCTCTGAACAAAAAGTCCCCTGGAAGACCACGAATATGTCATCTCTGCGTGCGTCTTCTTCAAGTAGGTAGCTTAGGTGATTTTTAGATATGTAAGCAATGCCGTTCACTAACACTGAAACAACTAGTAGCGGGAATATGTCCTCTCTGTTTGTGACTTGTTCCGGTTAGCTTAGAAGAGTTCTAATAAGAAAAGGAATATGTCACCTTTGTTTGTGGGTATAGTGTTTAGGGAAGTAGCTTAAAAGAGTTTGGAATAAGCAATGTCCTGCACTTTCTACTTGTAGTCTTTGCATCTAGCTACGGTAGGACGCATGTAATGCTGCACCTACACTCCAACAGAACTTCGATTTTGATGTGATTAGTTAGTCTAATTTGTACTGTACTTTCCATTACCTGTACTGGTAAAATATGCTATGATATTTTGTAAAATATTTGCATCGCCTAGTGTTTGTGCAAAGGTACTATGATCATTTTGTAAAATATATGATTATCGTGCAGCTTAAACTTATATCTTATGTTTGCAGCTGTTGAAAGAAGAATTGCATAATCTCTTTCGCATTGCATAAACTTATATCTTATGTTTGCAGTGATTTAGGACATGATCACTTGTCTGCTAATGAAATGATGTGTGAAGTTCAATTAATGGTATTAATATGCGAAATCATTTTTCTTTGCTTGTGATGTTTAAAAAAAATGTGCTGCAATCTGGTGGCGAAACACTTTGGACGAATAATATATGCCACTTCCTCTGATGCTAACTACTCGTTTGATGTTAGCAGAACATCAACAAGCTGTGTTTGGATAATAATTATCACTATGTCAGGATTTTTGTTTTCGAACAGAAAGTGCTCTGGAAGACCAGGAATATGCGCTGGTAAAAAAATCCAGGAATATGCTTAGATAATTTTTAGATAAATAAGAAATGCCGTTCACTTTCCTTTGTAGTCTTGCATAGGTGGATTTGGATCTTCCGAGTAGAATGCTAAATAGGGTGAGCATCTGGGGGCGGTGAGTGAATTTCTCCTGCCCTATTTTCGTTGTCGCCCCCGACATCTCGCCATCTCCCTTCCTGCACAACCTCGTACGTCGCGCCTCTGGTTCTGCACGCACCGAAGTTGGCTGAGGAGAAATGGCCGATTTGGGCGTTCTCATATGGCCTGGACCGGATCTCGTTGGCACGTGCTCTCCTCTCCTCCAAGTCGGATTTACGCTTAGCATCTTCTCGGAGCATGTTCTATTTTGCTTCTTTCTCTTAGTGTTTCTTCTCCATCATTTCCTTCTTTGCGTCCAATGTCTTCATCACCAACAATTCATTGGGCTTCACCATAACATCAATCTTGAGGGACAAACTTGGGGCCTCGCCTTGCTTCTTGATCTTGTCCTTTGCCATATTTGTTCCATTTGGCTTTTTCTTGTTCCTCTTGGTCTCAAGCACATCATCCTCTTTCGCATCTTCCAACTCGACAAGCTTATGCCTCGGTGCGATGCTTATTGCTCTCTCATCTTCCATTTCTCGTTATGCTCAAGCAGGGGCGGACCTAGAGAAATAACATACCGGTGTCCTCACTCTAGTTTACACAATGTTCTTGCTTCAAATAGGGGTGTCATTGGGTATATTTGTATGAAGCATAGCAAAGAACATCACTCGGGACCCGGTGTCATGTGACACCCCCAAGCACAATGTAGGTCCGCCCTTGTGCTCAAGAATGGCATAGCAATGGTTGAATGTAAATAGCTTGCCCTTCGACATTGGCATGTCCTTGTACATTATTTGTGCAATTTCGTCCCAATCACCCGCGTTGGTGCCACTTGGTGCTGCATTTCTCACTGCCTCAATGCAACCGGCCCATCGGCTACACGTAGTCTTGATGGTATCCTATCGGCCTTGGAGTGAACGGTACGAGCGAGTTGGCGTGGAAGAGAGAGGTGGCATCAACTTGAAGAACTTATCATCGATGCGTTGTCAGTATCTCTTTTTGGTTTCATCGGTGTCGGTCACGGCATCCATCGAGACTCCCTCCCAAGCCTTGATCAAGATCACATCTTCAAACTCACTACAGTTGCAGGTCCTCACCGCCTTCGCCTTGGCCACTGCCCCTTTGAACGCCCCTCATCTATCTCTTGCACCTCTTCTCCCCCTTCGCCATCGGCATCTTCTTCCCCGAACTCATCATCCTCGAGACCATCCTCCATGTTATCGGTGTAGTCTCTGTAGTCTCCGAGCGGCGGGGAATCGATGTCCGCGGATGCGTCGCTGAGCGTTTCAACATACGATTCCGGAGGGCGCCTCGCCCATCGTCATTGTCAAAGCTGTCAAGGACGCCATCTTGGCGGCTGGCTTCTTGACGGTGGCCATCTTCTCCACCGGCTTGTACCGCGGCTTGCTGGTTGGCTTCTTCTGCCGCTTGGTCGCACCGGGAGTGGGAGAAGTAGCCCCGGTCACGACGACGTGTTGCCCCAGCCATTCCGCTTGCCGTTGGGGAGGGCAACTTCCTAGGCGTCGTCGACCACAAGCTCCTTGGCGGCGGCTAGTGCGGCGGCGGCTCGAGATCCGGGAGTGGTGGGCGGGTCGATTCGCGCGGCGCGGCCTGGTCAACAACAACCAGCGGGTTGGGGCATCCATCATGGTACGAGCTCGTCGCAGCGAGGCCGGAGATAGTGGGTGGCGGGATCGGCGGCGGCTGGAGTGGTGATAGTGGGAAGGGAAGGAGCTGAAACTTCCTTCGCGCCAACGCGGAGGTGGGGATAGGGTTCGCACTCGGGCAGACCTGCGAAACTGTATACTTGAGGTTTCCGCGGCATAGAACTACCCCTCTCCGGTATAGACGGACCTCAGAACCCCATTAGTTTTTTAGCAAACTAGTACACTTTCTTTGGGCTGGCCCGTTCATGCGCGTCCCGAGCCCGTCCCCGCTACACAGAGGATGCTCCGGGCACGCCGGACACAACGAGTAGCCAGGAGAGGAGACACGGGACCGATGCGTCAGTGACACATTCAAGTTTAAACCTAACCGTCGCCTACCTCGCGACGGAAGTTATTGGCGCGCAGTGACACATGAACGAAGTGTCGCAGCTTTGCCTTAATGGCGACGGAGGGGCAGGCGAGACGTCTCGTGGGTGCTGCGCAGCCTCCACGCGTTGCCGGCGTTCGTATGCCACCGCGTGTTCCCACGCTTTATTCCTGGCGCTTCTAGCCTCTTCCCGTGCTATCTTCCCGCCTCTTCGCGACGCGACGTCTGGCCCCCCGCTCAATGGCAGCCACCACAGGCGCCGGCACCCCTTTCTCCGCCGTTCGCACAGCCCTACGTAATAATGAACCGCCCCGACGACGGCCAGTTCCCTACACCACCGTCTCCACCACCACCTCCACCACCCGAAGCACCGCAGTTCGACATCGACCCGGAAGCTGCGGAGAACGAGGCGTGGAAGGAGGCGGCGCTGGTGGACACCATAGCGGCGTTCGACGCTGCCACGGCGGAAGAGGCGCGGCGGCGCCGGGCGAAGGAGATGGACGAGCGGTGGCGTGCAGAGCGGCAACGCCTGCACATGGATCGAGCGGGATTTCCAGTACCATGAATGGCGGGAGGCGATGGAGTAGCGGCGGCGGGAGGCGGTGGAGCGTCAGCAGCGGGAGGCGGCTGAGGAGCGTCAGCAGCGGGAGGTAGCGCTGGCGGCAACAAAGGCGGTCTGGGGGGCGCGGGCGGATGCGTTGGCGGCGGAGGCCGACGCGTTGGCGGTGCAAATGGAGGAGGACGAGGAGGAGGAGGAGGAGGAGGAGGAGGAGGAGGAGGAGGACGAGGTGGAGGAGGAGAGGCGGAGCAGGAGGACGACGATGACGACTTCGAGTGGGCCGACGATGACGGGCCGCATCCGGACAAGGCGGCAGATCAGCAACGAGCGCTCGTCGAGTCCTTCGAGTCGGAGAAGAAGCTCCAGGACGACGCCTGTGCCCGCGAAGATGCGCAAATTCGTCGCGCCGTCGAGCTTTCCCTTCAGTCGGCGCAACAGGGGAGGGCAGGCGACGACACGCTGCTGGAGCAGCGGCGTCTAGCCACCGCCCTACGCATGGAGATGCGGCGCGCGCAGCAGGAGCTGCGGCGGAGGGGAGGCGACGACGGGGCGGGTCCGTCGAACGCACCGCCGGATGGCCAGTAGGCTAGGGTTTAGATGCAATCTAGCCGTTTTCATTCGAACTTGTAATATAAAATCAAATTTGAATGATAACTTTTATTTTTGTGCATTTTTATTTATTTGGGATGCGTTTTTTGGGACCCGGCTGGGGAGCGACGTCCTCCAAACACGGCACGAACAAAACACATCCACAAACGCTCGATCCGGCGCCGTTTGGGGGACGCGGCTACAGATACTCTGAGTTCAAGACCACGACTAATGCAATTTAAACAATAATAATCTTACTCCCTTTCAGCACTAAATACTTGTCGCAGGTTTAGGGCCGGAGCGAGTAGCTTTTCAATCCATGTTTATAGGCGTTAAGGAGCCCAACGTGTGAAGATATGTGAGCAAGAGGGTCTCAAGTTCAAGAGCAAGATCGATGTACTTTCTATCGTTGAATGAGTGTAAAGCTAGCCGCAATGGATTTTTTTTTCTTTCGAGTTGATATATAAAATCATGCGTTTTTGTATCTTGGCAGCCGGCACAAAGCGCGAATATGCGTCTCTGGCCGTCTAAAAGCAGTTGAACGTCAACGAGGATATGCTCCTCTGATGCCATCTGGAGACCAGTCTTCCACGCTCTCGCAAAGAAAAACATATCCCTGCCGGCCAATATGAACTTTTCAAACTCCAAGTACGACTGCGGAGAGATAGCAGATCGCTCCGGCTATACGCACCGACGCGTGAACGAACGAACCCACGTATTTTGGCAAGGTACATGCGCATCTGCGCGGGAATATGCACAAGATTCCGGTCGTTTCCCCGATAGTCCGCTCACCTGGCCACGAGCTAGCTCGATTCAAATCAAGCTCATGCTGGCGGTTGCTGCTCCGGCAGTTGAGAACTTGAGATCAGGACAGCGTCTTCTCCACGCCGCTTTGTCCAGGATCTGAAATCGAGGAGCAGCTTACGTCCAGCGATCCTTTGTGCATCGGATATTCCTTGCTTGATCCTTTTACAACAGTAACCAAACAGTATTTGTTTCGCTTGCAACTAAATCGAAAACAATGCAGGATACACATATATAGAGAGAGGGGATAAAGCTATGAACGGGATTTGTTGTGTGTTCTCCGTTGTCTTCCAAGACCGTTGGAAAACTACCCCGTTTTTGCAGTTTGACTTCATTTCAGGGAGTATGGTGCAACGACTATTCTTCTTGTGCGATTTGCTGACCATGAAGCAAAGATCGGTTCCTCACTCACAGATATCAGTATTATTAAGTGGTAATGTTGACGTATGAGCATACAATATCTGAAGTACCCGACTAAATTAAACTTACAATCATGGTAAAATGTGATTCTAAATTTTTGCATGATAAGACTATGTAATAACGCAATTATCTAATGCACTCAAATGGCTTACATACAAAATAATATAGCAGCTGATAAGAAACCCGCAAGGATAACTCAAACAAATCCAGGTATTATTTAGTATCGTAAATGATCTTTCGCAAGACAATACTATATCGCTTATGATCGGCTAGGTGACACCAAATCAAAAGTGGGAGAAAAGTCACGCATACTAGTCTTCATCTACGAGACTTAAAGTAGACTAGCAATAGCATGCACTATAATTAACAAAGGGTCAGAAATATATCATTATAATAGCTGTCTGATGTGGACCGCATCTTAGACCAGTTATAACTTGCACTTTTCTGACCCACAAAGACCATGTGTCTTCTACTTTACCTGACTTCAATATCTTAGTCTTAAAATAGTGAAACAACCACCCCACTTTCTTAAAATAAGCAAGCAGGTGCTCAGTGGCAGATGGACTTCCACACCAGAGAAACCGTGAGAAGTACACTGTCACGCAAGAGGGATTCTAACAGAATCCACTGCACCATCGGGCTTTCAACAAGCAAAAAACATCGTGTCAAGAAACATCAAAAGAGGGCGTATAACTTTTTCTTAGTTTTCACATGATCGAGAAGACACAGGGTGTAAGGGTTGAGCTTCTCATGGGTTTTTCAGACAGAGAGAGGGAGACTGACCGATGGGACAAAGAAGGACGGGGTGCTTTAAAGCTGGACAACGACGCGCAGAGGATCTGGGACATTGTCCGATTGGATATTCCGGTCCCAAGCAGGGAATTATGCTTCGAATCTTCCATCGCTGCAAAGATGTGCCGTGTGCGTGCTCTTTTGGGGAATAGTCCAAGGTGTTTCTTTCGGATCTTCTGTGGCACACGAGCTGTGTTGCACCATGTAGCTGTTCCTTTCTATGATTTGTATGAGAATACGTAGACACTAGTAGCTTTTTGTTTGTCCCATGCTCATGCAACTTCGCCGCGTCGTCGCATCACAGTGGTTTGTTTGTTCTTTTATGATTTGTTTGAGAAATAATGCAGTACTTCATCCGTCCTAAAAAAGTTGCAAAACATTTTCTATATACGGATATGTATCTATAATTAAAATATGTTTATATATCTTCACATCTAGATAAAGTTGAGCAGTTTTTTTTAAAGTCTGAGCTAGTTTCTCCGGATGGTACAATTAAAGGTGAATTGGGCGACGATATAAGTAGAGAAGTGAGCATTGGGATGGCACTTTAAATTTACGTGATCAATGCTTGTTGTGGTTCGATTTTTCTTACATAGTGGTATTTGACTACTAGTAGCAAATATAATATTCCCTTTGTTCTGTATTAGTTGTTGTTGATTTAGATATATCTAGCTAATATTGAACGAAGGGAGTACTAAGTTGTACTCTGTGCTAGTATCTTTTATCAAAATCATATGAAGTACTCCATAAAGATATGGTCTCGCTAGAACATGATGAGAAGGTGTTAAACTATCTTTCTTTATCGAATTAAATTACTTAGAAAAATGATACTCAACCGCCGAACCAATTAACGCCCACACATCTATCCTTAAGGCACATGAAATGAGCTTGTATGAACGGCACGATGATCAGACTAACATACACCTTTTATGCGGACACCAAGTTTGTCATCATTTGCTCATGAGCTTGTTTCTTTAAGGCAGTCACATCCACATGGAGGCCATTACATGACATGCTGCCATATAAAATTGACTACCCAGGGGTACCTATCATATAGTAATTGCTAGGAATATTCCGGTGGATATCTCTGCGTAGCTACCTAACCAGTTTATAAAAACCTTGATGTTCATCCTAGCATTGACGAGTTGCACTTATCACTTCAATACTTCATTATCCGATGGACTCTATTTCTTCTCCACTCACTTGGCAAAGTAGCCAGTACTCTGTGCAATATATTAATTTGACCAGTTCATACATATTGGTCGGATAAGCAAAAATATTTGCATTTGCTAAAAAGTGTGTATTAACATAATGGTCGGGCAACCCGCAAACAAAATGGTCGGCAGAAGGGACACTTGTTTCCTATGAGATGTACCAAGTATTTATTTATTTGGAATACATAACTTTTATCTTCTATCATGGAATTTTTTATCGGAATAAGCTTTAAAAAACATGACATGAATGTCGAGACTAAGATTTTCCTATGAAAATTGACAAGGTGATTATGAACACCCACAATTGAGAATGACCTTTTCATTTG
The DNA here is from genome assembly GCA_030979885.1 of Lolium multiflorum. Lineage (NCBI taxonomy): Eukaryota > Viridiplantae > Streptophyta > Magnoliopsida > Poales > Poaceae > Lolium > Lolium multiflorum. Next base: position 269,096,393 of record CM061753.1, on the reverse strand, counting down.
ATAACTCAAGTTGTCGCTCAAGAAGGTTGGTTAGAAAAATAAATTAACCACACACGGATAAGAGAGCTCCTAGGTGGGACATGATGCCAAAATTGTAGTCTAGGGTGCATCTTAGGAGTTCCAAAGCAATATGTACACCAATATTAATGTTTATATATAATAAATTATTTATCAAAGAAATAAATGAAAAATATCATGATCATATTTCACAATAAAACATACTTATTCCTTAGTAACCAAGATAGATACAAGGTGGAGTTAGTTCAGAAAATACAATACAAGTGATTCAATAAACACATATATGCCTTAAAAAGGTCCCGAGAGAATGAAGTGGAATGGCAATGGAACTCCTCTATTTTCTCACTTGGTTCCCTCGGGTTGGTTTCTATGTTATCATGTTTCCAAAAACCATTGTGGGTATCTCACTATGTCCTACATGCTTATTGGCAAATAGGGTTATGTTTATATTGATCTATTGAAAATGTGAACGAGGAGCGTTGAGGAAGCTAACATGGTAATTTAAATATCATGCAAAAACTTGTAAATGCAATCACATATGTGTAAAGCAGTACTCTCAAGTTGAGATGATATGTATTGGGTTACATGTGAGCCCATATATATTTTTTCTTGCATCATAAGTATCCATCTCCAACATCCACCTAATAAAGTGGTGACATTGGCAACCACCTCTAATCTAGAGGAAATCATGATAGTATCATGGTTGCAAAGGCTGATCGATATAAGAGCTGTAGTCTTGCACAACAAATTTCTCAAGAAAATAACTATTTATAGTACTTTTTACGATAAAGAACTATTTGAGTTCGGCTATGCGGCAATTAATACAAAATTCTCATAGGGATATGCGAAGTTCACATGAAGACACACCATTATTATGTTCATGGGTGAGCATGTTTTGCACCAGATTTTCTAACCCCTTAGGTTAAAAGGATATTCACTTTATCGAAAGACAACTTTCATAGGAAGTATTTTTTATACTTTCTTTGGTATTCAAAGTAATATTAGAAGATAGATTAATAAATAAAAAAACAATCACATAAACCCTTGGCGGGAAAGAGATTAAGGTTTCTTTTGAAAGTACGATTATGAAAACCCACGAATTGAAGAAATAAAGGACTGAGATGTCATATCAAACAAAACTACATGAATATGTAGCTTGCATGTTGGTTGATCCTCACAGTTTGTGGGAAAATTTGGAAGAAAGAAGGTTTATGCAAGACAAAAGGATTTTTCTTTCTTTAGGAAGTGCATGCATAATGTGGCAAAACAAAATACGTCTAGGCCGCAGTGTAGAAAATCAATCAATTTAGAAACTTGGCAGTCTTGTTTTCTTAATTCTAAATAAACTTTAGAAACAACATCCTTTGAGATACGCGGTACGAACAAACCCTCCCCTCCTAACTATTCTATGTGTCGAAACTAAAATTCTAGGTTTTTGTTGCAGCGACTTCTCGATGGTGGCGATGATGTTGTGCCCCCTCAGATATCCCCCCTTTTTGACGGCGTGTTAGGCTGCTTCGGGAATCCAGTGCTCCCGAAGTGGTGGTTTGTTGCCTTTGTCTCCAACATGTTGTTCCTTCCCATGGCGGCGATGCTTCTAGTCTCCCCTCATGCCTTCCTCCGGGTTAGGTTCCCGGTTCCGACCAGGAACATCCACCCAACCATCGGCGGGGCATCGTCCCGATCCACGCCGATATGCCTTATCGTGGTGGGAGAACTTGAAGTCTCCTACCATGATATCCTTGTGAGGTTGTGAAGTGTCCTACTCTGGTCATGTGTGTTTTGGCAGTTTGGGAAGATGTCTCACTTTTTTTTGGTTTTTGGCTACTAGGAGGAGGTCTCACTTGTGATCTGAAAAAAAACCCAGAAACTGAAACAAAGCCAAGAGGAGGAACGAGCAAGGAATAACCACTGGCGCACACCGCAAGTAATATCCCTCGACTCGCGAATATTCCGCTCATGCCTTCTTCCTCTCCGCATATCCTCTGCCCCTTTCCCCTCTATTTCACCACCCCATTCGCTCCGCCGCAAGCACGCACAATCCCTCGATCCGCATCGCCATTGGAGATCGATCGAGCTCGAGAAGGCGAGAATCCAATTACTCCCGCGAGGCTCGCGGGATGAAGTTCGGCAAGAGCCTGAGCAGCCAGATCGTGGAGACGCTGCCGGAGTGGCGCGACAAGTTTCTCTCCTACAAGGACCTCAAGAAGCGCCTCAAGCTCATCGGCGGCGCCGCCGGGGCCGACGGCGAGGAGCGCCAGGCCAAGCGGGCCCGCGTCTCGGAGGATGGCGACGAGGCGGCGGCCGCGGAGATGACGCCCGAGGAGGCGGAGTTCATGCGGCTCCTGGAGGCCGAGCTCGACAAGTTCAATTCCTTCTTCGTCGAGAAGGAGGAGGAGTACATCATCCGCCAGAAGGTTCGCTCGCTGCCCACCCATTCATCCGCTCCTCCGATTCGCCATTCGATTTTCCTCTGTACCGCGTCCCGTGATCTGATCGCGGTTGCCGGTTTGTGCGTGGAGCAGGAGCTGCAGGACAGGGTGGCGAGGGCGGCCGGGATGGACTCCAGGGAGGAGCTGCTGCGCGTGCACAAGGAGATCGTCGACTTCCACGGCGAGATGGTGCTGCTCGAGAATTACAGCGCCCTCAACTACACCGGTGAGCACTACCTTCCTTCCCGCTTTGAGGTCGATGCATGGCGTCGTCTGCACTTGTTGTTATGCGGTTTCAGAATTATTAGTACTTTTGAGGATGTGTTGGTGCTTAGTATCCCCTTTTGGAATTGCTTGTGCGTGTAGTGGGTGGGAAGAGAGAAGGAAAATGGTTCAAATTCGGCAATCGGGTAATTTAGGGCACATCGTAAAGCGGGGGTGCTGAGAGTGTGCTTCGGTGAACATGAGTCAAGGAAAGGGTGACTTACCCGTGGCTCCGAGTAGCTATGTCTCCCTTCTCGGTGAGTGGAGCACCTGTGTCGGCGTGTCGCTGTCAACGCGAATGGATCCTTGTTGCGCCGTTGAATTTGCACATGGTCCGACTGTTGACAAGTAGATAAATGCTTGATGGCAAATCGCGGTGCCATGATATATTGACAGTTCGCTTTCTCGCGAGAAATTGGCGATTTCTAGGCTTGTCGCACACCTGCAGATATTTTGTTCATTTAGAAGCACACAATGTTTCTTTCTCCCACTATCTGAAATGGCCCTGATAGGATTTACATCGGTCAGTTTAAACAAAATATTATCTGCCTTGGCATAGAAATCAATTAAATATTCCCAGCAGAGGGTCTAGACAGTATAAACATGAAAGCAAATACTCCACCAGAACATAAGTTTGCAGTAGGCTGATATGCATCTCTCGCTGTCTTATGGCTTCTGAATGCACATGACACCCTCAACATATTGCCATTCAAAATGGAGTGTTGGAATTCGCACTAAAAATATTGTTTGCTTACTCACATGGCGTCATGATGACATTGTATTATGCACTAGATTTATGCATTTCCTTGCCAGACTGTCCTGCAATCAGCATATGTAGTGCGTGTGCAAACTAGTTCTTCAGCGTTTTGCTTTACTGTTGAGTAACCTTATTTTCTCCTCTTTGTCAATATTTATGCAACGTGTGTGAAACTGATCTGGTCGGTCAGGTTGCTGAAAACAACTTTTCTTGTTATTGGTGTTGCTCAAGTTTTTCTACAATTCGAAGAAGTGCTATATAAGCTGCACTTGCAATCTGTGATGCATTTTCTAGTGCTACTTTGGTGTCTGTAATGAACTTGAGGTTAATGAGTAGCTTGTTTTGCTGTTATATGTGCCTCTGCATTTAGTGGACATGATGTGGCCAGGCCACTCAATCTGATATGAGCTTCTAGCTCCTGCATGTGCCAATACAACAATGCAAGTTGATGGCATCACAGACCTATGAGCCATACTCTTATGATCTGTCCATGTTCAAAAAGTAGCACCACTAGTTCTGACTCATTGTTGTTGTTTGACCTTTGGGAAATAAAATGTTTCTTCTAAGATGGAGATGTCACGGTTCATTTCTTTTTGGCTGTAGAGAACAATTTGGCCCTACAAGTTGACTAAACAAGAAGCACTTTTATTCTATTATCAAGCATCTGCTCGTGAACATTTGTTTCGTGAGACAGTCCACCGATTTTCAATAAGTGACTTAAAACTTCTTATTAGATTGGGGTCTGTTCACTTTCTTAAAGTTCAGTTCACTTTCTGATTGTGAGCGACACATACAGCTTTGCCATTTTGAAGTTTGTGGAATTATGACAACACACATGCCAGATCCATGTTTCTTGTATACCTTGCCCGAATGTTTCACATTTGTGGCTGTTGCCATTTTTTCTTGTGGTGCTAGACTGCTAGTCTGCTTATATGCTTCGATGAGCATGAAACTATTTCTAGTTTTCTGTAACTGTTTGAAATTATTCAGTCACCAAATTGTGCCTGATGTAATGTTGGTCTATTTTACAATTTCATCTGAACTGGCTACACAATGCTAGCCCCTTAATTCCTTTGAAGTATCTATCTACAAAGCTTATGTTCCCTTTTGCCATTACAGGACTGGTCAAGATTCTCAAGAAGTATGACAAGAGAACTGGGGCCCTGATCCGTCTCCCCTTCATTCAAAATGTGCTGCTTCAGCCTTTCTTCACCACTGACCTCCTGTACCAGCTTGTGAAGGAGTGCGAGGCCATGCTCGACCAGCTCCTACCATCGAACAAACCATCTGTATCAAATGAAGATGGAAAAGAAGATATCAACACTGAGGACAAGCCTCTGAACCCCAGTTCTTCCTTGGGTAGCAGCGGTTGCATTCCAGAGCTTGATGAGATTGAGTTCATGGAGAGCATGTACATGAAGAGCACCGTCGCGGCGCTTAGATCTCTGAAAGAGATTCGGAGCAAAAGCTCAACAGTCAGTGCGTTCTCCCTGCCACCTCTTCAGGGCAACAATGCAGCAGAAGAGCAGGAAAGGTGGAAGAAGATATCTGTGATCGAGCAGGCTGCCAAATGACATGACCGCCACCTGGTATATGACACCTCTTACTCATTCCGACCATAATCTTAACGATCGCTGCTGAAGAAAGAACTGGGATCTGATTCCCTGTTTCATATTCTGTAATTTGTAAAATTCGAGGAGTCCTAACGGCTGTAAAATGGTGGAAATGTACAATACGCATTGTTAAATCATATAACGCCATCATAAATATCAGAGTCGATATACATGGTTTTAATCACTACCGTGAATTCAATCATGTAATTTTGCTGTTATTTGGTCTGTCACACAAACTTTGGTATAGAGCTGGTTTATTGATTGCACATATAGTTGATTTTGATCTATTCATTCCAGACTTTGTACAAAATATATTTTGTCTTTCATGGAATGGTGTTGCTCTCTGAAGTTCGTTGAGTGTGGGTGTATATTGCTTTGCTAGGGTCCAGCCCTCTTATGTTCTGCTTTGGTAGTACAGCCGAGTAGCACCACAATTGTTATTACGAACCCGTGTTTAGATGGTATCAGAACTACTATTTTCTTTATGATCTTGGCGCTCTTCGATTCGCAGATTTAGAAAAAGAACAGTATAAGGTTTCAATGCCGTATCAAGTGGATCCTACGGCTCTGAATCAATGCAATTTTTTGTACGGAGTACAAAATGTAACGCCGAAGGTTTCTTAGAATTTTTTTCCAATTGATAACAAACCTAAAAATCAAACAAAGGCATCCCGGTGCACTTGCATCGTTTTTGTCCATTTCAAAGTTGCCAAACATTGTGACATTTATATTACACGCGTCTATTACGTCATACAATTTCATAAGCAAACATAACATGCAACAAGAAAAAAAGAAGGGATTTGGGATGATAGAATTGGACCTACATTTTTAGCTCCGGGTTTTTTCGGGCCTAGCTAGAAGCCCAGCCCGGCCTAAGTTTTGCCTAGGTGTAATATGTCCCTGAGCTGGGTGCTATACACAGCCCAGTTCGGTGTTGGTCGATTTTTTGAATTGTTTTGTCTATTTTGTTTTGTTTTGTTTTGTTTTTTCTGTTTCTTTTTCTTTTTTCAGAAATTCTTCAAATCTAAAAAATATTTGAATTTAAAAAAAAATCAAATATAATTTTTTTCGAATATGAAAAAATTCAAATCTAAAAATGTTCAAATTTTCTTAAAATGTTCATATTTAAAATTTGTTCAAATATGAAAAATGTTCAAATTTGAAAAATGCTCAAATTTTTCTTAAAATGGTTTTTTTTGAAAATCTTTAAATTTTAAAATTGTTCAAATATGTTTTTTTCAAATTTGAAATTTGTTCAGATTTAAAAATTCTTCAAATCTTAAAATTGTTCAGATTTTTTAAAGTGATTTCTTTTAAATTTGAAAACTATTTAAATTTGACAAATTTTCAGATTTTTTTTAAAATCTTTTAAAAATAAAAGAAACAACAGAAAAAAAGAAACGAAAAAGAAAAAAACGTCTTACCTGATGTTGGGTCGCGGCCCAATTAGCAACTCGGGGCGCGCGGGGTGTGCGGCAACAGCATCGGCACCGACCAGCTCGGTGGATAGCAGCTCCCCTGAGCTGAATATGAAACCCAAAATTTGATCGGAGTTACTATTCCTAGCTACTCCCTCCGTTTCATATTTGTTATCGCTGATTTAGCATGAAGTTATACTAAATCATCGACAACTAATATGGAACAGAGGTATTTTTTTCCTAGACCAAAGTTGTGTTTCGAATTTGAATATGTTTTTTACATGATTGATACACATTGTATCTATGTCATCATTTTTCTGTGGACTTTTTTATGACTTCTAACTATCTAAGACGTCGATTTGGATTTGAAAGTACCAGGAGTGTCTTGCGCATACCTGGCCATGTCTCGGGCCGGGCCGAGGAAAATCAGGCGCAAGCCCGGCCCGGCCCGACCAAATACCCATGAAGCACGTCAGGCCGTGGGCTGGGACGTTGTGTTAAATACGTTTTTCAGGCTACCCAGGCCCGGGCCGGCCCGACCATCAGGCCAACTTTTTCAGGCCTAGGCCCGAGTTTTTCGGGCCGGGGTGCCCATGGCCAGGTATGGTTTTGCGTAGAAGTCTGGCTAGTTAAAAATAAACAAGCCTAAACCAGACTGTTTTAGGGTTAACTTGGTTTTGCTAACTCTCCCTCGCAAAGAACTTCTTAGTTCTCAGTTGTGTCCCATTGATCCGATGTTGACATCCACACATTTTTCCATTAAGAAAACCTTGATCATAATTTTGAGTTTAGGGTTCTTGGGACAACTTCAACGATTTTGCTGAAAGATTCCTAAAAGTACCATGTGTGCAAGTGTATTAATACTATTTGCACCGCATATTCGTGCAAATAGAAACAACAATATTTGCTATTTTAGCTCAACGTTATCATTATTTTGCATCCATGAGTGAATTCTTTTCCACTAATGTTTACCAATTCTCATGTATTACACTCTGTACGTGATGTTTATTTTAGAGAATTTTGGTATTTTAAGACAGGCAGTACCCCCTCACGGATTTGTACCTTTCTGTTTTTCCGCCTTCAAACAAACCTAGGGTCTGCATTTTGCAATGAAAAACTTTTCCAAGACCGCCCTAACCTTAATTTGATCTACCTCAAAAATCCAGTGCTGATGTCTGCTGAGTTATTTCTGCATTGCAATTGGTTTTTGGAAATAGCGTAACTTCAAATACACTTGCAATGTTTCACGAAAAACGTGTCAAGAAGACGAAATAAGAACACTACTAATTAATCGCGAAACGGTTTCTCGCTCCGAGAAAAGGGGATCGCACGAGGCGACCCAGGCGAAAGAGGGCTCCCTTGCGTGCCGCTGGCGGCGCCGCCGGTTCCCTCTCTCTCCGTCGGCCGCTCCGGCGGCGGGAGGGAGGGGAACCTCGGGTCTGTCTGTTTGGCGGGTGCGTGGTAGGGTCAGGGTTGTGGGAGACGCTGCCGAGGCCGTTGCGGTGGCGTCGCGTCCAAATAAATTCCTCCGGGCTCCGTTCACGGTCAGGCGAGGCCTCTGCCTTCGTCTAGGAGCCAGCGGGGTGGGGGATCCCCGGATCTCGTCGAGGTCACGGGCTATGGGGGCTGGAGGTCCATCGGCACTGGCCGGTTGGGTCCTCAGATGGGCGATGGGTGCATGGAGATGAAGACCCTTCTTCCTCCTTGTCGGTATGTTGGATTGGTGTCCATGCCTTCTCGGCGCTGGTGTCAAGGAAGGAGGAAGCAGCGTGCTGACAATTGTAGCATGGTTGAAGATGATGACCTACTTGCGCTTGGTTGCAGTTTTTTCTGCCGCAGGGGTCTTCTCTCAAGTTTCTGGGATGATGACACAGGGCTCCGGAGATCCTCATGGGTTATGGTTGTCTTAAGGTGTCCTAGGTGTTCTTGGTCCTTTGTGTTCGTGTTTCTCAGTGGTTGTAAGGGTCAGCAACTTTGTATTTTTTTGTGATATGAATGCAGACAATTCTCAAAAAAGAACACTACTATTTTGAAATATATCTCATTATTATTTTTGTAGACCCAGAAATGAGAATTTTATCACATGATTTTGCAGATTCAGAGGAAATTTGGGAATTGCTCCTCTTTGTAAACGAAGGGATCGCTAAAGCATGAGAGCTCAAGTTCTTTTTCCCATTTCCCGGCCCATGAACTTAGCCTTTCTACTCTCCGTTAAATGCTCAAAGCCGATTACAAAAAAAGCCCAACTGAAGTATCGGGACAGTGCATTCGTCACAACTCAACGCCCAAGTCACAGGAAACCCTCCAACCCCAGCCCCAACGCCGCCGCACCGCCGCCTGCTCTTCGTGCCGCCGCCGACGCCATGCCGCCGCGCAAGCGCCCCCTAGAACCGTCCTCGGGCATGCCACCGCCACCGGACGTCAAGCCCGTCATCCCTCCGGCGAAGCCCGCCGCCGCCGCTCCCGTCCCCGCCGACGCGCCGGAGATACCGCCCATCTCCGCCGCCATCCTCAACAACCTGCCGCCGTCCGAGCGCGACGTCTACAAGCGCGTCTACCTGGCGGGCAACAAGGGCATGTGGAGCCAGGACCTGCGGCGCGCGACGCAGCTGACCACGGCCAGCCTCAGCAAGTCCACCCGCGCGCTGGTCCAGCGGGGCATCCTCAAGGAGGTCACGGACGTGCGCCACCGCGCCAAGAAGGTCTTCATGGACGCGCGCATCGAGCCCGCCCCCGAGATCACCGGCGGCACCTGGTACCACAACGGCCAGCTCGACACAGACGCCGTCGCCGCCGTGCGCCGCAGGTGCCTCGACCAGATCGACCGGCTCGGCGCCGCCACCCCGGACATGGTCCACAAGGGCGTCGAGAGGGACGACCCCAGGGCCGGCTACACCATCGACCAGATCAGGGACATCCTGCAGACCATGGCGCTCGACAGGGTGCTGGAGGAGCGCAAGAGCACTGGGGAGGGCGAGTTCAGCGCGGTCAGGGCCGGAAGGGTGTGCTACCGGAGGGGCGGCGCGCCGCAGGGTGGTATGATGGAGGGGATCCCCTGCGGGGTTTGCCCCAGGATGGACGAGTGCTCGCCGGATGGGGTCATCTCGCCGACAACCTGCGTCTACTACAAGAAGTGGCTGCAGATGGACTTCTAGCTAGGCGGTGAGCCCTCTTCTGCATATCAGTTGTGCTAGGATGGATTGCTGAATCCAATTTCAGATTGCTGAATTGGCATTAGCTTACACTTGTGGTAGCTTCTCAAGTGTTTGGTGTAGCTTCTCGAAAAGGTGCAGTACCGCAGTTGAACAACCCAGTAGCCGTAGAGTAGAGTCATTATCCATCATGAACAAATCCTATAGCATCTGCACTTGCTCAATTAAGTTCAGTATTGTAAACTTTGACAGATTCGGTCAACTCACAACCATGATATAAATTATATACTTCTGTTAGCGTGCTGTTCTTATAGGCAAGATGTTATATATAAGCTCCTAGTTGCCCACCTAGGGTGGGATTGGTTGCCCGGGCCAAATTTTGTGCTCCCGGGGCAGGGCTGGGGCATGGCCATGGAAAAAGAAGCACTTGAGCCATGTTCTCCACTTCCTTTGGTTGCCCACAATCCATTTTCTTGCATGAGGTGAAAAATGGAATCCACATTACCTCTGGTGATGCAATGTGTTAGTGATGTTGCTATCACCTTTTTTCAACATGGTAGAGTTACCTCGTATGCCACTAATATTATGGAGATAAAGAATTGAGATCTATGCATCTACAAGTGTCAAAACAGAAAACTTACAACACGAGAGTTGTGGGCAATGGGGAGATGAAGCTAGTCCTTAAAGGAAATTTCAAACAGTCGACCATGTGCCATCAATTTAATGAAATTCATCTAAAAGAGCCCGAAACATGAACACAAAATTGAGAAGATACAGTTAACGAAACTCGGAATCGTTTGTCGGAATGGAAGCACATAGTCTATGCGCAGGATTTTCATGTTGACCTCATCATGAATCAAAGCACGATTATGTAGATCAGAAAGGATAAGTTCACCATGTTTGATCAATTTTACCACGTTCGGACGGTTGACCATGTTCGATCAATTTGACGAAATTCATTTAGAAAAGCTCCGAACAAGAAGATGAAATTGGAGGGGTGTACATTTAATGAAACTCGGAACCGATTGTTGGAATGGAATCATATCATCGACACAAACCTTTCTTATTTTGAATCCAAGCATGATTGTGTTGATTAGAAGAGAGTAGGTGAAGAGGATTGAGGAAGGTGAGCACAACAAATCACCCGCTTGCTCATGTACACAGGCTGCATCGCTGGAGCCACCCATGTTCCAGGCCCGGAGGTGCTTTAAAGCGCGTACGCGCCACAACGTAGAGCTGTCCCAGCCATCCAATCATCATGATTTTGTTACCCCAAGGCCTGGCTAGCTTCCATGCGAGCTACCAATCGCGCCCCTTATGTACCAGGTATTGACTATTATTATCTTGCATTCCGTGAAGCCTTTTCTTGCCTAGAATCACCATTCCACACATTGGTTTTGGATAAACTTGCGGGTCGTACTTTTGCTATCACTGCTACAAGGTCTGTTCTGTTGATAAGTGAAAGCAATTGAAGTCTTCAGGCATTTTATGTAGTCTATCTATTGGTGTAGGCCCTTACCCTTGTAATTATTGAATTTGAGTTTGACTAGTGTCTTGTTGCTTTGTCAATAAGGCATAGGTGCCATATGTACATTCTCTGTGTAGGATTGCTCAATTGGTAGTCGATTGTGTTCTTTTCACATAACTTGTTGTTTATTAATGGAAGTAGGCCCTTTCTGAACTAGTAACGTGCAGGAATGTTTAATTAGTGGTCGATTGTGTTCCTTTCACATTACTTGTTTGTCTATTAATTAATGTAAGTAGGCCCTTTCTGAACTGGAAACAGGGTTAAGGCTGTTTCAGATCACTGGCACGAACTGTGTTACTATCATACTACTATGACAGTCCACAATTGATGACTGTGTAGTGTGCATCTGTCATATGGACATTTTATCTCATGTTCCTTCCACATGATTCATCTATGTGATTCTTACTCTTGGTGGAATTCCTAATACTCAGTTAACTGTATGATTCTATTAATTCGATGGGCTTGATTTTGGTGCTTTTTGACGGACAGAGAGACGCGCAGACAGTGTCCGCCTGGACGCAAAATTATTCCAAATTTTGTCCGAACAGACAGGCCGGTCACTTTGTGTCGTGCTGGGGGCAGACCATTTTTTTGTCCGTTCAAACCAAAATGGACACAAAACGTCAGTTTGCGTCGGGCCGCTGGAGATGCCCTAAGAGCCCATTATTTTCAGGCCACATTTTCAATGCCAAACTGCAGTGAGTGCCTTACCTTACAAAGAAAGTAAGAGCCCGTTCAAAACACAGGAATTTTCAACTCAGCCATTCCATTCCCGTTCCCCTCGCGGAAGATGGAAATAAAATGTTGCATGCCAACCAGGGCCCTGAAGCACTAACTGAAGACATCGTACTGCAGTAAGAACACTAAACCATCAAGTACAAGAAGGAGAACAATAAAATTTCTGTGACTGAGAGCATTTTCCACTTAGCTTCCTTCAATATTGGTGATGCCATTAGGCTTCAAAAGTATCAGAGAACAGTTTTTAATCAGTACAGCCTTGTCCTTGTGGTTATGTGCTGCTGGCACATAGGGAAGCAGACCAAAAAAATTCCAGTCATTTCAAGTCTTTGAATTAGCATATACAACAAGACCGAGGAAAGAGTAAGGGAAACTATTCTTCACCTGATGTCCACATCCAACTGCAAAGTCTTTCAATTTATCCGTACATATAGCACATGACCGCAAACAGCCAAGATTAGTTTCTATTCTGCTAAAGTTTAGAGGATCATGCATTTAGTACAATGATCTGCAAGGGGCCACAAGATGCAAGTGCATGTGTCGATGTACAATATGAAGCTTAAGTGTATTATATTTTTGGCAGCTAAATTAGAATATTTCAGGGCATAAATAGTTTTGAAGGCAGACGTGAATTGTTGAGGATAAGCCAAATATAGCTAGCGGTGTGGTCTGAACTAGAAAATTCGAAGCACTGTAGGCCCAGGGGCATTTCCAGTAAAAATGCACACAATGTGCAAATTTCTTGAAGATAGTCTGTATCAGTTTTTCAAAGAAATCTGAAAAAGCTACTGTAGAATGGTACGTTCTACATGATGCAAAATTTCAGTTTTAAATTCGAAGTAATTTGCAATAAGTATACGCCACTCTTTTCTTCTATGGCGCGAAGTAACTTTGGAGTTCAAAATATGCATGGACGTAGAACATATAGTTCCTTAGTACTTTAGTAGTGAAATTTTTGAGAACTTTTGGACCTTGTAAGCGGCATTTTGACAGCATTGTACATTTTCACCTAATAGTTCCCCATATAGTTCCACTGTATCAACTAGTTGCGCCAAGCCCCAGCATGCAAAAGTGCTGCTAAAAAGGATTCCCTCCGGCTTTTTGGCGGTGTAGGTAATCAAAGTTGTAGTACACATTTTTGAATTATTTATCCATATTTGGGTATGTGATGGCAGGAATGTTGTATAAACACAAAAATATACATACAAGTCTGCTCTCTAGAGAACTTTCTGATGCCTAAGTGTCAGGTATTCTTGTAGCTGCAGGCTGTCGCTGTTAGAAACTTTCTGATTCCTGAAAACCACTTGAATAAGGATTCCTTGTCGGCGGGGGCAGATGAACTCTTGGAGGTATTCCTTACTGACGAACCGACGACTGAAACAGAAGAGATTTGAAGAAAGTGCTCAATTGGCATAACTATCGCCAAAAGGTCAAACAATCTCTCTAATTGACTCAGGTGAGGTTGAAAAAACCGTAGGGTCAAGTGTTGCTTTACACTGTCTAGTGATTTCCATCAATGATGATAACACAAATTCAGCCTCCTTCCTATCAGTTGCTATGCTCTTAGTCATAATGTCTGTGAAATTCACAAACTGCATTAAGTATTCATGCACTTTTCTGTTATTGTGAAGCAGAATTTTTTTTTTCTAAAGGTCAGATGTAATTTGTAGGATAATCACCTAGAAATTATCATATTAGCAAGCAGGTATGGTTGTCGTCAAACTTGTGCACCATATCCCATGGTCCATCACCAATTCCAACAAGAACAATAGACAACGGGAAGTGGGTGGAACATTCTTACAAATAAGTTCTGTTGGCTGTAATTTCATTAGGAAATTTGGCTTGGCAGAATATAAAGGCGTTACAGTAAAATCCTAAATCAACGTACCTAGCTTTCACTATAGCATCAGCTGTATCCCGCTCCTGTGGACTTAACTGCCCAGACTCTATCCACACTTTGATTAACCTGTCAGCAGAAAGTTTAGCTAGACTTTTTTTTACTGTGGTTTTCAGCTAGACTGAAAACTGGATATACAAACAAGGCTATGCACGAGTTTTTCCTGACCACCATTTAATGATTATAAAGAACATGTGACTAACGAGAGCAGAACTTGGTAGAACAGTGATACACCTGTCCACCAGTAACTATCAGAAGAACATGATATTGACCACCAGTGTTGTCTGCAATCCCAATTGCTGACTCAGTTTCTGGAGCTAAAGATGGTCCTGTATCAATTTTTAATATTATTTCACTATATCTTTTTGTGTGGAACTATATTTGAATTGCAATTATGTTCCTCTCTCTCTTTTATAGAAAAAAGGAAGAACAAACTACCTACTTCCTCTGTTCACTAATGTAAAACCTTTTAGATATTTCAAATTGGACTGGATACGGGCAAAATGAGTGAACCTACACACTAAAATGCGTCTAGATACACGCATTTATGAAAAAAAAGCTTATAGGTCTTACATTAGTGAACGGATGGAGTACATTAAGTGATTACTTAAACAAACCAGCTAATCGAAGAGTTGGAACAATTCTCTGCATCTTTTCAATGCCTCTTCAAATCTGTTGCATGGTTGGTTGTTGCTCGTGATACTATTAGTTAGCTTAACACAAGATCCAAGTTCAAGCTACCTTAATTATCACCCTATTGTCTAATTGCAGCGATTGCTTTGTTAATCGGCTTTTATACAATGAATGCTTTATAGGGAAGTTTAAGGACTTGAAGTTGGAGTGCACAAGTTACCATTATTTTCAGCACAGATTATGAAGTTCAGTTCATGTTTTTTTGTTTGGTATTTCATGTGGCGCAGACAGAGTAGGAAACCTGAGCTAGAAAACTACTACACTTAGGGTCACCTACAGCTAGTATCTAGGGCAAACATCCTTCCCTGCATCACAATTCACAAAGTGCTATGGATGACATGGATTGTGTACTTTGTTTATCTTCATTTTTCATCTTACTTTGAAAAGTGCTGAAAATGACTGTTCCATGAGAAAAGAGCAGAGGGGCTCTTAAACAAAAATCATGTAAGGTGTGGCTGATGACGTTTATACTGTATATTGGTTGACCTCAATGTACATTAAGAGTTATCATGCTAAAGACATTTAGAATGTGAAATCAAGCTGAGTTGTGTAACACTAGGTCCTTCTGAGATTTCTTATATTTCTGTTCCTCTATTACTGTTATAAAAAATAATTTTGTAAAGCCTTTGTCAACTCTTGAGGGAGGCTGAGGGTGTGCTGGAGATAATGTATCAAAAGTTTTAAACTCTTTGTAAAACTTACACTACTGGAATATGTTTGTAAAATTGATTTTGTTCTTTGTAAACTAGAACAAAAAAACAAACACATTGCTCAGGCAGCAGGACGTTTTGGATATGTCAGGATATCTTCAGCAAATTATTTGAAGTGCGCACATGGTAACATTAAGTATTCTAAGGAAGGGTGTGGAGATAATGTATCAAAAGTTTTAAACTCTTTGTAAAACTTGCGCTACTGGAATATGTTTGTAAAATTTATTTTGTTCTTTGTAAACTAGAACAAAAAAACAAACACATTGCTCAGGCAGCAGGGCGTTTTGGATATGTCAGGATATCTTCAGAAAATTATTTAAAGTGCGCATATGGTAACATTAAGCATTCTAAGGAAAGGTGTGGTTGCTTGTCTGTTCTTTTCAGCTTGCGACCATCAGGATTTCGTAATAAACTGTATTTGCAAATTGAATATTGTTTGGCGGGCTGGAACCAGACTAATATGGACTTACTAGTGAGATCTGCCCTTCCAGGCCAGTGTTGTAGCCCCATATTCAGTTCTATGTCTGGCAGTATTTTTTTTTCTCTCCAAAGATTTTGGGGGTTGACCTGTATCAATTCTTATGATTTGTGATATCCTTTGCCATCATTGCTTTGCATGTAGATTAACTGCATTATTATTATTATTATTATTATTATTATTATTATTATTATTATTATTATTATTATCATCATCATCATCTTTGTTTGCATGATTTGATATCTCAAGAACATTTCTTTTGACTTCAATCATGAATTGTAGTAACTAGTAAGTATTTCTCGATATTGTAATGACACTGAGCATGCTCATGTAAAATCATAAACAGAAGTTGCAAGATTTAGTGTTATATCAGAATTCAGATGGTTCTGACTCAATGCTCAGACTCAATGCTCAGAGTAAGAAACTTCAGAACTTTGTATCTCTACTAGTACTTAGCCTCACCTAGGAGTATCTTTGCAAAATATACTCACCTTCATCACAATCCAAACCAATGCTATCGATGGCATGGGTTATGTACTTTTGCTTATGAACTGAAAATGACTGTTCCCTGATAAAAGAGAAGAGGAGCTCTTATTATGAAAAAAAGAAATGAAAGGTGGGGCTGGTACTGGTGAGGTTTATACTGTAAAATTGGTTGACCTCCATCTATATTAAGCGTCATCATGATGAAGACATTTAGAATGTGAAATCAAGCTGGGCTGTGTAACACCAGGTCCTTCGTAGATTTCTTATATGTTTGCTCCTCTATCATTGTTGTAAAATAATAATTTTATAAGGTATTCCCTCGAGCCTTTGTCAACTCGTGGGAGGCTGCGGGTGTGCTGGAGATAATGTGTGATATGTTAAAAACTGTTTTAGTAATTTACCCTAGTAGAATATTGTTCTTCAATTTCCTTTGTTCTGTGGAACTGAAAGACTATCAATGTTCATCACACGTGGCAGAACATTTTGGATATGTCAGGATATATTTAACAGGTTATAGAAAGTGTGCACATGTCAACTTTAAGCATTTCTTATGGAAGGCAAGATGTGGCTGTTTGTCTGTTCTTTTCAGCTTGCGACCTTCAGGATTTCACAAAGAACTGTATTTGCAGTTTTGAATGTTGTTTGGCAGGCTCAAACTAACATGTATTTTCAGTCTGTATCCCTGGCTGTATTTTTATCTCCAAGATTTGGGGTTGACCTGAACCAACTCCGATGAGTTGTGTTATAACATCTGCATTTGATTGTTCTGCGTGTACTAGCTAGCTGTATTATTATCTGCCTGTGCAATGATTTGGTTTACCCATATCACCCAAAGATGTGTCCGCTCCATCTGAAATGCGAGCTTACAACAAATGTGAGGTCGAGGCTAATGACTTCCCTTTACTGTTGTCTCACGTGTAACCGTTTATTCTGTTCTGCTGTATTCCTCGGATCTATTTACGGTTAGAAAAAATTGTCCATTGCTGCTACTGTGGGAAGGTTGACATTGTTTTACAAGTGAGTTTCATAGCTTAAAGTCTGAAACCCTTTCTTAACTCCCTGAAAGTCCGAAACTATTTTTTAACTCGCTGAAAGTCCAAAACGTGGTGCTCCTGTCAAGTTCTTTTACCAAGCCATTTAAGTTGACGCTCCTTCGATGAATTTTGGTTTGACTGGTAGTTTTGTTTTGTTCTTTTTCTTTTGAGTTCAAGGTAGCCGTCCGATTAGATAGAAAAGTGCTATGCACAGAATGACCCAGTTTATAAGGAAAACCGGGTCCAAAAACCATACATTGTCTGGTTTATAAGGAAAACCGAAACGAAAAACCGCACAAATGAGGAGCCCGTCATCCACACAACGCGGCCACCAACGCAAGAAAATACACCTCTAGCTTCGGGACAGCCGCCCCGACTTACAAGCCACAACAACCTTTGCACGGAGACGAACCAGCCGGGTTGACATCCTCGTTGTCCACACAGATCTCCAAGTCGCCACCCAAGCACCATGCCTTCAGGGCCGTCGCCTCGACGTAACAGCCAGATCGACCATCGCATTTTCGAAGCCGATCCAGCCAGGTCGACAAACTCGCTGCCCGCACAACTCCAAGTCGCCACCCAATCAAACGCAAGGCCACGATCAAGCCCCATATGACCGTCGCGGCAAAGAGGCCCGTTGCCGCCGCCTCGGCACACCACCGCCGTCCGGGGCCGTCGCCCCAGCTTCCACCTCCCTAGCCACAGAGACGACGCCTCCAACAAGGTAGCAACGCGTCCATTGGCGTCGCTCGCTCCCGATGGAGCTTAGGTTTTCACCCGGAGCTTCTAGGACCGCTCGCGTCGGTCGGAATCGAGAGACTCCACAACGATGCCAACAAGAAGGAGAACGACGCCCGGAGGCGCCGCCGTCATCGGCACGTACCGAAGTCGCGTGCAGAGCTTTCGCCCGAAGGTCGACCCGGCCGTGAAGCAAGATGGAGCAGCAGGCCGGGCGCCGATGCACTGTGGCCGACCACCAAGACTCCGCAACACGCCCTCACCGCCAAGACCAACTCCGGGCCCGGCCGCGTCAGCTGTCCCAGCCCTGAGCAGCCGAAGCCACCGCCCCACAACGCGACCACCATCAGCACAAAAAACCGTGCCGCCGCCGTGCCCGCCTGCCGCGGCCCAGATCGGGCCCGACGGCCCGCCAGACCACCACCTCTGCGCAGCGCCACGCTCGCGCCGCCGCAAGCTGCAACGCCCCGCCTCACATCATCTCCGCCGCTGCAGCAGGCGGAGCCCCAGGGCCGCCGCCCTGGCTCCCTCTTCCCTTCCGGCGACGCCCCATACGGGCCGCCCCCTCCCCCCAGCCAAGCAGACACAGGACCCCCTCACCTCCTTTGGAGATGAGGTCCACCGCCACCGCGACAGTGGCCAGCGGCAGCGGCGGCAGAGGGGCAGCGCAAGTGGGCCTCCGGCGGTGGCGGCGCTAGGGTTCACTCCTCGCGTCGCGCGAGGAGCGGGTGGTCTTAGATCCCCAAAAAAATTGATTTTGTTCTTGTTTTCGAGGGAGAGTTTGTCCGCTTATTTGTTTGTATGTTTATTCTGAGATATTTTGTGATCGATCTACTTAGAACCAACGAAAAAAATAGCGCGCTATTTCACGCTAATAGCGGCGCTATAGAATGCTAAGCTATGCATTCTAGGCACGCTATTACGCTACGCACGCTAAAGACGCACTATTTCACGCTATTTGGCGCTATTCGCTATTCCGCATAGCACGTTATTTTGCAGAGTAGTTTTTTAGTAGCTCATTCCACATTTTGACCCACTTGCGTGTCCTAAATCCCTATAATTCAGGCAACCCTAGACTAAGAAACTCAGATCGTGCACTCCCCAACTCCTCACCTGCTCTGCCCGGCAGGCGACGACGTGACGGCACAGCTCCGACCCCCCCCCCCTTCTCCTCTGTCAATCGGTGGTAAACGACCACGCCTAGCTTCACCTTCACGCCTTCACCCGTGCCTTTGTTCCCCTCCTCCAATCCTTCTAGTTCGGGACAATGTGAATGTGAACTATGGTTTGTGATTTTAAGACTATGCCATATCAAGTTATGGACTATGTGAACAATCTCTGGTTGGTGTTTGGCTGCAAAATATCATATCCGAGATTTTATAGCTGCAGAGTGCTATATCTATTATTGTATATATGCTGAAATTTTAAATTTTAAATTTTTTTATTAAACGCTATTTTGAAAAATAGCACGCTATAACGTCTATAGCGTTTTTCTGCAACTCACGCTATTTATGTTAGCGCGCTATTGGTGGGAAGGCTGAAAGGAGCTCCACCACTCCCAACTACTGTATTTTAGAATAAGTGGAGTGCAGAACGTAGCAGCAAGTGTAACCGCAGGCGTCACCAGGTTTGCAAAAGTCACCGGGGGCCGATCGATTGACCCCAAGTGGCCAGATGCTATATGAAGCCCGTCTCTTTTTCTGCTTTGCTGGGACGAAACCTCGCGCGCGAGCGGATCCCTTGGCCTTTAGCTGAATCTGGAAAGGGTATAACCTCCGGGGCAGCCGGGCAGGGGTCCTGGATCCTCCAAAAGTCTCCTGCATCTTCTTCCTGGAACCCTGCCAGGCGGATTGATTAATAATCAGCTAATCCAAGTTGCAACGTGCTAACACCATCGCCACCTCACTGTCGATCGTTCGTAGGCATGGCGTGGCGATTTCTTGCACGCTAGCTTCTACCACTCCGCCGCGATAGCTGAATCAGGGTCAGATCACAACTTGCTGCATTGTCAAACTGGGAGAAAGGGACGCCGTGTTGCCGATAGATTTTCTACTGCTATTCATGGGGTGGTGGGGTAGAAACGTAATGCGATGGCGGCGACGGCGGCCGTGAGATAGACGTGGGGGCTTTCTACCTGCTGCTCATGATAAAGTGATAATCTTTTGGCGACGCGACGCAAATAGTCATGCCTGCACCTGACGGCACATCGCATGCATACAGATCGAAGCAGCTCCGAAGGTACTGCCCAAAAGTGGCCTTGCCAAGTGGTCAACTGGTCATTAATCTGTATGCCACATATGAGTCACCATCAGACCGACAGACCGCCTTCACCTCGTGATCACCATCTGATCGGACGGCCATCTGGCTAGATGGTGATCCACGACCACTCCAATTCAGATGAAACATGGAGCGGAAAGTTTCGGACTTTACCGTGGAAAAACGAAAATAGAATGAAATATTGTAACGTAAATGAAATTTTGCCAAACAGAAACCAAAACAAAAAAATTGTGGAAATGAAAACGGAAACGGAACAACGTTTTTTTTGGCGGAACAAAGACGAAATCAGAATTGCCGTTTCCAGCTAAAAAAGGGAATTTCCGTTTTAGATTTGATGTGCATGTCCTAGTCCAACAAACCCCATTACATGACCTTGTAAAGCAATCCCTTCGTACATGTTAGGACTCTCCCATGGGCCTTCCTCTATTTCCCTCGTGTTAGGGAACATGTTTGTTGATTCAGTTCAATGCTTGATAACATATTTGTTGATTCAGTTCAATGCTTGATTTATTTTGCATGATCCAAGGACTTTCAAGGTTCCGGCAAACGTGTGCATGATTTCTCCGTTTCTGCGTGGTATTTTGTCCGTATCTGTTTCTGACAATAGCTACTTTCGTTGTTGTTTCTAAAAATTATGTTTTCGTTTTTGTTTCTGCAAAATAGTATGAAAATAAATGTGGCACCACTCAGATTTTCCTGTGTCCGCTCCGTTTTCATCCCTACAACAAAACCGGCCAGCCCCATATTTTCACCCCGGCAACATGTTCGACATCGGTTCGCAATTGGCCCTTTTCATGTTCCTGGATAAGGCCAAAATGTTCATCAGCAATAAACTGAAAGCCGTGGTCAGGCGTGCCAACACCCACCATCGCCATACAAATTCCGCACCTACATGGGACCTGTGTGTACGGATTCGTACATATCAATTACACTCAGCCTTTACAACAACTCAGTTCCCTAGTGGTAGTACAGACGTACACAACCAAAAAAATATAGAAAGCAAAAGTCGGGAGTGGTGTTTTGGACATGGGAGCATATGCTCCCTCTATTTTGAATTTCATCTTACACATATTTTGAATTTCAAAAAATTGAAACGAAAAATTCGGACGTACATCTTCACGTGCTACGCGCCCACAAAGTTATTTCATAAAAAAATGGACTTGTCATGTGACGTGTGTAAAAAAGAGAAAACTCAGTCCTAAAAATAATGCTTTTTACAAGATAAATTTTCTCTTTTTTCATAGACCATAAAAAATATTGATTTTTCGTGAAATTTGACGAATGCATATATATTATGGAGATGTACATGTAGAATTTTTTGTCAAAATTTTTCGACAACTTAAAATATAATTTTTTGGTATAGAGAGCATACGCGTCCGGGAGCCGAATTGAATTTCCGGCAAAAGTCTCGCTACACTGATTTGTTCCTTGTAGCAGCTAGCCAAACATCACCAAGACACCATTTCTCCAAGAAGGAGACGGTGCATAAAATTCGCGCTCACAAAACAATACCTTCGCTAATGTCCAGACATAACCAATTAAGCTTTGACAAACGATCTGAGCCGTGGTTGTGTTTGAGTTTGGATGAGTTGGGTAGAGCGGAACAACCCATACCCGTCGATGATCGATGACGTATTGGGCCGGGTGAATATATGCCACGTTTTTTTTTAACCTGCGGCTGTTTCCGAAGGTTCGTGACCCGTGGTTAATCATATGTTTAGTGCTTCGTGTTCAATAGAAAACACTCGTCCACGAGCCGTCCCTAGTTCCTGTCGAAGAGTCGATGTCTCGCACGATCGCGGGCACACGAGGCGGTCCCATTGTCGTACCCCCATAGTCTATCTACCCGATCGAGCTATGTTACAAATTAAGCGTCAAGCTTAGAACCAAGAACGTGTTCAAGCATTTGGTCATCGCGATCGTCTCGCGCGCCCTCGAAAATTCCTCCGGTCAAGCCGTCATCGATCGCCTCTTCACGCAGTCTCCTACTCCTCGCGTGATTGACCTGCATGTACGAGCGCCGTACCTGCCCTAGCTCCGCCGGCGAAACTTACGCAGGAAGAGTAACGCTCCGGCGATCGCCGGCCGGCCGCCTGCCGCTGAAGAAAAAAGGAAGGAAAGAAAACTATATGTGCATATATGTTTCAACTTGTAATTGGCCACCGGGAAAGATGACCACAGCTGCGTGCGCGTTGGATCCATCGAACGAGGCCTTCCTTAGTCGCGTCCATGGTTGCGCGAGCTGACTTTGGCGGTCTGGGGGAGCCAATGGCGCGAGGTGTGGAGTGCTCCACGTCGCCGTCCTTGCTCATCGCCGACGTGGACACCAAATGTATACTATGATGAAGAAGATGATGGTCGTCATGCAGCTTGTGTTTCTTAATTAGTTTTTCCGAGGGGTTGGTTGCCGCGGGGCTCTCAGCCTTTGCCCGGTCGCCGCTCGTTTTTATATTTTTTTTGGGAGGGCAAAGGCCATGGTTTTCCATTGGTCGGCTAAATCTTGCCTGCGGACCGCGTGTGGGCCCTGGTTTAGGGGGCAGATACGCATTGTCAAACGAGGTGTTGCGTCAGATGGAGGCAGGATCTGTTGTGGCTACCAGACGTGCAAACCAAACACTGTTATGAAATTAGTACTGCCTCCATCCTAAAATAATTATCTTGGTTTTATCTAGATCAGATAATTTTTAGTTGTAGATACATCTGTATCTACAAAAAGTTTTAAAAAAGTTTCTAACAAAAAGTTAAAACACTTATTTTAGGATGAAGGGGGTATAAAATTGTATCGTGTTGCACTTCAAGCGGGTTTCTCCTAGGGAAATGCCGAGAAACTAAACTGTCATATATACACCGAAGCCAGGCATGGAGTAAAATTTGAAGAGCGAAATTCCGACCTAGAAAAGAGGACAACATTGTTCAAATTGTTGGATTATAAGTCCGTGATATAAAACACAACAATTGCTAACTACATCTCAAAAGACCCACCACTGCATCGCAAGTGATGGAACCAAGTGTATTCTTGCAATGCTAGTGGAGATCGAGTGAGTTAGAACAACATACAATGTCTCTCTACCTTCCACTATTAGCTTCATATATAAGAGGATCGATGCACACGGTTACCCTCCATCAGTAGTCATGTCGGGACGGGTAGGGCGTGCAATGTCTTCCATCGTGGCTCGTTATAGGTCTATATATAAGAGGCCGCTCCTGCCGTAGACAAAAAATCACCACACAAACCCTAAAGCTTTGCTCCCCCTCTAGGTCTTCCGCATTCATTTCAACGTGCACAACTAACTGGGAGAGCATGCCTCCATACCAGATCCGAATCTCTTGAAAACCTATACATAAAGGTTTCTTGGGAGTTCACTCGTGTGACTTCTCACACGACATCATTGTTTTGTGCGCTACAACATGGGTACTCCCACCAGCCACAACTCCAGCATTGCCTCAAAGCCGGTGTGAAGGTCAATCGTGTGACCACTACCACTTCCATAATGAGAGAGTCGATGGGCCACTGTCGCCGTTCCCCTACCAGATCCAGCTTGACTTCGTTGATGACAAACGGGAAGTCTTCATGCACAAACCTGAACTCTCAAATCGATCTAAAACACTTGAGACCAAATTTTGTTGTCTTGCACACAAGGGAGAACAAACGAACCTCCGCATGCCTCCTAGCGATGCCAAGATGCACCACCAAAATGAGCGCATAGGGGACTTACTCCATGCTGACGGTGACGTTGTTGCCCGCCACCAGCAACCGAAGACCAAAACATAACCTGGAAACAAACTCAACCACACATGCATGCTATGCCCCCCCCCCCTGGATGGTAGCCTCCCATGTCCCTCAAAAGCACACGAGGTGCCACGATCAATAGATGGAAGAGATAGGTTGGAGGCGGAGGCAAGGGAGGTAACGGCTAGGGTTTTCCAAGTCTTGTCCATGTGCGTGCGTAACTTATGGTGATATTTTAACTAAAACTTTCTCACATATATTCAACACGTGTTGTTGCTACCAAACATCGTATTTTGTTGTAAATAAACATCACCACGTATTACACATCAAATGGGTTTCTTGTAGCTGTTAAAAAAGGATGGTGGCGTGTCTACAATGCAGCACAACTGGGGCTGCGAAGACGCGACCACACCGGATGAAACATGAGCACGTGCCGCGCCTCAAAACTCTTGTCTCATTCGATTTAGCCATAAAAACTCCAAGAGGCCACGACGGCGTCATGGCTATATAATCCATTCCGCCCCCACAGCACAGATGATAGATCGGTTTAAACCTCTTGCTGTCCCCTTCGTACCTTTCGTGTTCGCCCTCAAGTCAAGTCGCACATATCCATTCCATTCCATTACCGCGCAAGGTAGCTGTATCCATCGTCGTCGCCGTCGCCGGCCCGTAGGTATCCTCCCCTTCCGTCCATGGCCGCAACGAGCTACGAAGGGGATGCCCGGCATAGGGGCCTCGGCGTGCACGGCGCGTCGCGGAAGATCGGCAAGTCGTCGTCGCCGTCGCCGTCGCAGCAGCAGAATCGGAAGCCGGTCATCATCTACATGGTGTCCCCGAAGGTGATCCACGTCGAGGCCCACGAGTTCATGTCGCTCGTGCAGCGGCTCACCGGCCCGGAGGGCGCCGGGGACGACGGGCAGGAGAGGGCGTCGACGTCGTCGTCCCCAAGGGGCACGGAGAGAGCCGGCGGGAGGTCCGCGCAGCCGGTGCGCGTCAAGGCGCGCGCCCTGAACCGTCCCGGCCCTGCGGTGTCCGTGTCGGTGACGGCCACGAGGCTGCAGCAGCAGGCCGTGCCGCCGTCGTGGGCGGGGCCGTCGCCGTCGCCCACGACGGGGTTTCTCTTCACTGACCTCAGCCCGCTCCGCGGCGGCGCGCTCAAGGGCGAGGCGCCCATGATCTCCCCCTGGATGCACCAAGTCAGCGACCATTTCTTGAGCCCCGCCGGCGGTCAGGCGCTCGGCTCGCCGTCTGCCTTCCTCGACATCTTCGGGCCGATGTCCTCTCAGAATCAGTGATCGGATCAACCCCTCAACCGGTGGAGACATATGGTCAGAAGTCGGAACTCAGAACTCTTCTAAACTCAAAATGCATTAGGGTTTCTGCGTGAACAACTCGCATGCTCCCCTCACAGGCTCACACGATGATCAAATTAGCCCGGTGTCATCTAGCGTGGTTCCGAAAGCTGTAAATTAATAGTGTAGGTTCTTGCGGTATTGATTTTATGTGCTTGGTGTTAATCTTGGTTTTGGTTGCAGTTCTTGCTGTACATTAATTGTAATAACATACTGGTGCACCCACGGGATATATGAAATTGATTTATTTGTTGATTCGCTTAGTTTGTGTGCAAGTTGTAATTGACAGGGAGGTGATTGCAACAGCTGGTTAATTAACTTATGAACTATATGATTGACTCCAAAGAATACATATCCTGCTCAATGCTCATTACTCATTGCGTACATGCAAACCACTTCTGCTAGTAGAAGAAATTAAGCAGAACTCTGGTTGATCGACTAGCGATATAGTATCTAGCTAGTTATGTACAGCTTGATCACCGTGGCGCCAGATTTGAAAGAGTTGGCGACTTGGCATACGCGGTATCAATTTTTCATCGAGGAGATAAGGAGATTGTATATGTGCAAGGGGCTACAGACTACAGAGAATGTAATGCACCTTTCTTTCCTTGACTAGATGTACTGACAGAGCGAGAAATTTCAGACTAATATGTGGAACCTTGTGGGGGTCTAGTCTTGATAACTTTATCATGCTCAAGGGGTAACAAAAACATGTGGGTCAAGCCCTTTGCCAAATATAGGAATACATATATAGATGTACTGATAGGCCGGTTCACACAAGTAATAAATGTGTTTCTTCTACCAAATCAAGACGACTAATGGAAATGATCTTATGAACTATGTGCTTAATTGATTCGAAAGAACTCATTGCGTACATGCAGACCACTTCTACTTGGAGAAATTTAGAAGAACTCTCGTTGATCCACTTGTGATATACTGTAGTATCTAGCTAGCTACGTACAGCTTGATGCCTTGATCACGGTGGCCAGATTTGAGAGAGTTGGCATACGCGGTACCGGTTTTCCTAGGGTATTATATGAGAAAGTTGTGAGAATGCTAGGAGCTGCAAAGATTGTATTGCAGTTTTCTTTCCATTACCATATGTACGTACTGACAGGGTGACATAGCAAGAAATTCAGACTGTGCTATTGGAACTTTGGAGGTTCCAAGATCCATATTAATTACTTATCGCTAATATAAATGTATTTAGACATATTTTAGTTATAGATACAAATTAGGTTGTAAATATATGTCAAGACCAACGAATGAAGACCATCATAATATAGCAATTAGATAACACATTCAACAAGGAAATGACACATAGTTGTCGCAGTTGAGCTGATCCTATGAGACCAATACAAGGGCTTTCACCTCGGGTACGAAGCAATGTTCAAATCAGCATACTGCATGGCTGGCGCTGGCTCCGGCCCCTCGGCGAGGCTGCTGCTCGATGGCGCGGCTGGGGCTCGATCTGGGCCTGGGAGGGCCCGATCTGGGCCTGCTCGGGCTGGTGCTCGGCGGCGCTGGCATGCCGGGGCGGCGGCCCCGGGGATGCGGTGGTGGAGGGTTTGGGGCGGCCGGCTTCGCCTCGGCACGGAGGTTGCGCGGAGGACGGCGGTTCTCGGGTTGTCTCGGCGCGGTGGTCGCGTGGAGGCTGCCCCAAATTTCGTCGGTGTCCCGGTGGCCGTGGAGGGCCACTGCGTGTGGCAGACTGCCATTGCTGGCACCTGCAAGCCCATGGCAGAGGTGGGCCCTGGCGCATGGACGGTGGCGCGGCGGCGCGGCTCCATGGTTGACCGGGCGTTTGTTTCGCAACGTCTCGGGGACGGCGGCAGGTTGGCGTGAGGTGTTGGCCTACCGTGCGTGGAGGCCGGAGCGGCGGCTCCGGGAACAAGGTGTTGATGATATGCCTCTAGCTGTGTGGGTGGCAGGGTATGTCTCCGTGGCGTGGGCGGCACCCCTGTTGCGGTGGTTTGTGCTCGTCCGGGGTTTGGGCTGTCTTTGACAGTGGTGGTGTTGTAGGTCTCCGGACGAAAGTCTTGCCCGACTCGGTCGGTGCCAGCAATGACGACGCTCGAGGGCGCCGTTCTCCTCCTTGGAGGCGTTGCCGTGGAGTCCTCACACACCTCCGCCCATCATTCCGGGGTGAAAACCCAAATCCTGCTGCGCTGGATTGAATGACGGCGGCGTCTTTGGACGTCGTGACCTCCTTGGAGGCGTCATTTTTTGGAATGTTTGCGAGCCACCTCCGGCAATGCCTTGGCTACTGCTTGGGTCGACGTTTTCGTGTTCCGTCGGTGCGCGAGTGCCGCTGGCTTGCCTTGCGGCCTGCCTCACCCCTCGAAGCTCGAAAGGCCTAGCGTCTCTTTCGGCTCGACTTCCTTTCGGGGACGTGGACCGGCGATCGGCGCTCGCATTGCCGTCGCAGGTGCCATTCGGCGCGCTCCAGACTGGTTTAGCCAGGTCGTGTGGCCAGGTGTGCGGGTTTCGCCTTTTCCTAGAAAAACTGTGCCGTGTTTGCTTTTCTCTTGTCTGTTTTCCTTATAAACCGGACACGGTGTTGTGTTTGTATCGGTTTTCGGCCAGTTTCCCTTATAAACTGGCCAAATTTCCCTCTTCTTAAGAAAAGGCAGAGCTCCTGTCGGTTACTCCAAAAAAAAAAAAAAATCATGGATTGGTCGTCAGTTGCATCAGTCAGTACTCCGCGCTAGGCCAAAATGACATTAGGAAACTTTTGGGACAACTTCCCACCTTAGACCACTGCCACGGCTGTTATGGGACGCCCATGTCTCAGCGCAGAACTGGCCACCGCCACTCCACATTGGTACAAAGCACACTACACAATTCACAATACCGTCAGAGCCTTTGCGCTAGTGCTAGAAGCTGGCGGGAAACCAACAGTGTCAATGTGCCTTTGTCCTCATCAGCGCCATACTCTGCCGATGGCACCTCAAGCATCCTCATGCAATGGTAGCTGCCCACGCAACGAAAAAAAAAAACTTATTTGCACAGCCAGCGAGTGCCTCTGGTGACCCATGGCTGCTGTTCCTCGACGCGCCTACATATGCACTAATGCGCCACTTGATCTCCTTATTGCGGTCATCGAGGGTCGCCCCCCTACCGCAATGACACACGGAGGCCACCGTCGCCATGACTACTCGTGCATCCCTAGCTGATGATTGTGTCGCCTTTGCGACCGTCGGCACCACCAGTGCCTATATCGCACAACGGGATGTGGGATCCGATGTACGGCACACAAAAGTGTCTTGATCCGTGGCGATTGTGACAAAAAAGTGTGAGAAAGCCCTTCACCAAGACAGGAAATACATGCACAAACTGCTAGTCCAAAAACCTGACTACAAAATGTGATTATTTCATTGAAGCAGCAATTCTTGTATGGGGTATTTTTGCAGAATGCACTTTTCACATATGGTAATCAAATACGGTACAATTTATGAAGCACACAAGGGCATTTGGTCTAGTGGTATGATTCTCGCTTAGGGTGCGAGAGGTCCCGAGTTCAATTCTCGGAATGCCCCCATTTTTCCTCCTTTTTGAATGAAAGGAATCTTCGATTCCCTTTTAGATTTGGTTCCTTCCAGCTCAGTAACACACCCTAAGCAACGTTTTGTTTTGCTATTCCTGCCTCGTGTGGACTTGCAGAAGAAATGTGCAGCTGGATCAAAACTAGCTGTCATTACAATCCAAACCAACTCCTGCTTCATCGATATGAGACGACCATCAGTTTTCAGGCGAAGTGGAGACGTGCAGTCATAGAAAACAAACTCAAACTCTCAATGCTCTGGCCGCATACAAATGGTTTAACTGTGACAGTCTGACTGAAACAAAACGCAGATGTCAACGAAAACAGGATCCAGCGTGTCGTCGACAGAAGCTAGCTAACTACGAGTAGCTTTGTTTTTCTTTGCAGGGGCTGGCAGAATTCAGGCAGCTCTGCAATGGACCTTGGATGGTGATAGGTGATCTCAACCTGATCCTGGCGGCAGCTGATAAGAATAATGCAATCCTGGACAAAAGGATGATGCGGGATTCACATAAGTTAAACGAACTGTATCTTCATGGTAGAGTGTCTATACATGGAGCAATGAACGCGATGTATCTACTCTTACTAGAATTGACCGTGCTTTTGTGTCAGTGGACAGGGAATTGGAGCATTCAGATTGTCTGCTTCAAGCTTTATCCTACAACATTTCAGATCACTGTCCCCCTGCATCTGTCTCTTACCTAGACATGCAGGCACATAAGAGATTCAAGTTCAATGTTTTTTGGACGAATCTGGAGGGTTCCTGGCAATGTGATCCTCAGATTGTGGATCAAGAGATTAGATGCTCTCTACAGAAACACAACTAAATACTTGCAGGACAGGAAATATTAAATTGCAGCTAGCTGTGGGCAAATATCATTATTTTCATACTGTACTAGAAGCTGCACACGATTTTAGGCTTCAATCACAAGGATAGTTATGGCTGAGAAGATCCCTGAAATTACATATCCTTCGCCAGCTGGCTTCCCTAGAGCATACAGTTGATAGACAGAGATCGAGGTTGAGGTGGTTGCAAGAGGGAGATGCTAGTACAAAGTTTCATCTGGTTGCAAATGGCCGTAGAGCAAAAAAATATATCATACTAGCTGTCAAGTGGGGAAAGGATTTAGTAACTAATCAACAAAGAAAGGAGCAAATCTTCACTCAAGCTTTTCATGATCAACTAGGTACAGTGCAGCCAAGAGATCACACACTAAACTTGGATTTTCTTGGCATTGAGGCTGTTAACATAGAGAGTACTGAGGGTTTGTTCTCTGAAGATGAAGTCTGGGAAGCTATCAAAGAAATGCCGACTGACAGAGCACCTGGCCCTGATGGGTTCATCGACCTATTACATATCAAAACATGGCCAGTTATTTGAAGGAGATATCATGGAAGCTATTCAGAAGCTAGCTACTCGAGATGGTAGGGGTTTCGTGAAACTAAACCAAGCACTGATTACTCTGATTCCTAAAAGGCCAGATGCCTCTGAAGTTGGACATTATAGGCCCATTGATTAGCCTTGTCCATAGTTTCTCCAAACTCTTCTCGAAACTTCTTGCAATGAGATTGAGGCCCTGCATGAATGGACTCATTGGAGCAACTGAGTATACTTTTGTTAAAGGAAGAAATTTGCATGATAATTTTATCCTAGTAAGACAAGTGGCCAGAAAAAAAATCATCAAAGAAGAGCGAAAGGAGTTCTCTAAAGCTTGATATATCTAAAACTTTTGACTCGGTCTCTTAATCTCTTATTGCCATTATTCTATCTACTGCCAGCCCAAAGGTTTTGTGAATGGAAGCTGTGGTCAGAGCATCAAGCATGTCAGAGGCTTGAGGCCAGGGGATCCTATATATCCACCATCTTGTTCATTTCTGCAATGGATAGCCTGACTAGGGTGGCTATCAAAGCCCAAGAAGTGTGAGCATTGAGCCCAATGATAGGATGTACACCTTTACGGAGGATCTCCATATTTGCTATGATGTAGCTTTGTTTATCAAACTAGTGTTCGCGGAGCTCAACCTTGTCCATGAGGCACTAACAATCTTTCGTGAAGCTTGTGGTTTGTGTTTATGAATTATGAGAAATCTAGTCTTGTGGTAATCCGCGGAGAAGAGGAGGATGTGGATATGGCGACTTCAGTTTTAAACTGCTAGATTACTACTTTCCCTTGTACTGAAATTGTCCATTGGACCCTGACAAGATCTGATTGGCAAACAAAAATTGGACTCTTCTTTAAACTTTATGCCTGGCTGGCAAAGGTGCTAGAAAGATTTTGATAGACACTACTGTCATCTGTGCCAGCCCATTGACTACTGCAGTTAAGGATGAGTTCATTTGGAGGGGATCTGCAACCGGAATATATTCAGCTAAAGCGGTTTACTTGTTAAAAAAAAGCGGTTTACTTGTTCAAAAAAAAAAAAGCGGTTTATAACATTCTCTGTTCTGAATCTGAACTTTCCACCCTTCCAAAAGCCATCTGGAAGAGCTGGGAGCCCATCAATTGTAAAATCTTCACCTGACTGGCCTTGCAAGTTGCAACATACTGTGGATCTCTGGCGGAAGAGCACACAAGGACATTCGCAAGACAAAAACAAAAAAAAAAAAAGAGCACACAAGGGCCAGCAGGATCAATCTTCGGAATGTTTCGGCTGCCTACAAGATGAGGATGATACTGAATATATTCTGATTCAGTGTGTGTATGCGAGACAAGCGTGGTACAATGTGTTTGAGGTCTGAACGTCGAGGCGCACTGTCAGTACTGATCAGTTGCCTCCCTCCTGGTGGCGCTTTGAGAGAAGAAACAGAAACGCCAATGTTTTGACTCCATAGTCTTGCTCGTTTGTTGGAGCATATGGAAGCAAGAACTAGGGGCTTCAGGAAAGCTCCTTCTTTCGCCGGCAAACCAGCAACTAATTTTTCAGAGTAAAAGTAATGAAGAAAATGTTAATTTTTGCTTTGGTTGGGGCGCGCCAGGCCAAGTCTGCAGTGCAACGACGAGGCGACACCTGAGAGCCCAATAGCAAGCTACCGTGTGGGCTCTCCCCCACAAAAAATTAATTTAATATCGTGTGGACACGAGGACCCACATATCAGATATTAAACTGATAAGAACAGATACTACACTTGATCTTAGCCAAAAGGCCGAGAAAGGTATGATTTGTGCTAATGCCGTGGGTCGGTTTATATAGCGTGTCTCTGCCGGACGGCGTTCGACGCTGGCCGATGTGGGACTATTCGAACGAAGCCAGAAGAAACACAGCGAATCGTGTTTGGTTCGGGTCGGTAAGATTTGGGCTGTGGTCTAAGGTGAGGCCCAGCAGACTGGTTGCCTGGTTTCCCCTGTCTGGCCCAGAATATAGAACGTGAAGCTTTGATGGATGTTGTTTCACTTGTCGTTGCCAAAAAGGAACATGTTTACGTCTTTGCAAAAGAAATGTTCTGAAAAGAAGATCGCTCTCAAACATACTGTAAAAGGAAGATCCTTACAAAAGAATTGAAAAATGACACTCGAGGTAATTATCCCCCAAGTCAAGTAAGAAAAAAAACAGGCTAGAAGTAAGTTAAAAAAAAAACCACGATTCCTCAACTAGAACATGATTCCTCAAGTAGAAGATGATCGAGTTGTTGTCCCTTTGTCAGAGACGCTACCTGTCCGCCTTGCCTCCGGCGGCCTTAAGGCTTAGGAAATGGGGCGGTCCATGGCCTCTTGCCGGCAAGAGGGTATTTGTAGTGTTTTCTTCTGGGTGATGAGGCGGCGACTACATCCCGAAGTCGGAATGAGGTCCTCCTGCCATATCCCCATTTTGATGGTGCGCCTAGCTTCGCCGGAGGGCGTGTGGGGTTGTCTTCCCGAATGATCTTCTGGAATCTGGTCGATGTTCTTGTCAGTTGGTGTGGTTTCAGATCCTTTCTATCTATGGTTGTCATCTTTCACAATGGTTGCTACACTGGTGCACTGGTTTTTTAATGCTTTATTATGATAATTCTATTGCGATAAACTCTACTACGATAAACTTTGCCCAACTCCAGTGTTGAAGGGGCGAGGACGGCAACGCGCCTTCGATTTGCTTTAGTGTTTATAGTATTCGCTAGGTGGTCTAAAAAACTATTTGTATTTTTATTACTTTTATAGCTACTTGTTAATTATTAATAAATTGGTGGACATTTTGATAGAAAAGGAGGGCGTGATGGGGTTCCTTGCTCATGCAGATTAGAGCCATACGTCACGTCAAAAGGAAAAGAAAAATGACGCCTAAAGAGTTCACTTCACCTTTTCATCACAGCGGCTCTTATCTTTGGACGGTGCTAGAAGTCAGTGTTCAATAATTAGGCATAATTTTCATGATTAATTTTAGAATATAAAATATGACTACATCAGCTATTAACATGGAACATACCAGATGTATTAAGCAACATGAACAACAATGCATACGGTATAACAACCACCGCTAAATAGATCGGAATATATCACACATACCCATTGGTTGAAGATGAAGCAGATGCCGATGTAGTGGTGACATTGTTGATGACTACGTTGATGAAGACATGTTGAAGTAGACGGCAGACGCGACACCATCCGACTTGTCCGGTAGACGACTCGTGATGAAGAGTTTGAGCAGTCGTGCAGATTGCAAACCAAATTCCTAATTTGCCCTCTCCCGTACAGGATCACAAAGGCGAATGGGTCCGGAGACCTGCTGTTCGCCGGTGCACGCCGACGGGCGGGATTGAGTAGTTTACGGTGTTAGCGCAAGCAGATAGATGTGGCAAAACCCTAACTCGTGTATCATATGTTTTTCAGTGGTAGCCGGTATAAGGCAAGATACACACAAGAAAGTAAATAAGATACAAGTAGTAAAGTGGTAAAGGACATAAGTAATCGAAAGCACATCTCACAGGGAGACGATGGTTAATTTATGTAGTTTCTTCCTTTTAAGGGGAAGTACGTATACGTAGAAGGGGTTTGGTTCGTTAAAAGCTAAGCAACACCACAAAAACCTCACCCTATTCTTTGGTGAGCAAGCCACGAAAGCAAGCTTATGCTCCACTAAGGGATTACCTTCAAGGTAGCTATCGAACCTTTACAAAAGATATGGGATCTCTGCACAACTCAGTTTGGAGGCTTCCAAGTGAACCTTTACAACACCAAGCACACAGCTTCAAGGCTGAAATCTTCCGTCTAGGGAACCAAAGAATCCAAGAGTAAGAAGACTCACTAGGGATTATGAGGAATCAAATTTAGCATGGACTGTGAAATATGCTATAGCGTGCTATTATCAAAGAAATGGTGTGTTATGTTAAACCTTGATAATTATATATCCACCATCCTGTTCATTTCTGCAATGGATAGCCGGACTAGTATGGTTATCAAAGCCTAAAAAGTAGGAGCATTTAGAGCATCTCCAGTCCCGTTCCCCAAACCATTCTCCACAAAAATTTGGGGCGTGCCGGACAAAAAAACATTCCCAGCCGCGTCCCCCAAAGCCTATTTTTGTCCGGCGCCCCGATACAGTGTCCGGCGCCTCGAGCCCGTCCCCGGCCCACAGGGGACGCTCCGGGCACGCCGGACACAACGAAAAGCGAGGCGAGTAGTGGCGGGACCGACACGTCAGCGTCACATTCAAGTTTGGACCTAACCGTCGCCTACCTCGCGATAGAAGTTATTCGCGCACAGTGACACACGACCGAAGTGCTGCAGCTTTTCCTTAATGGCAACGGAGGGGCAGGCGAGACGTCGCGTCGGTGCTGCACAGCCTCCACGTGCTGCCGGCGTTCGCACACCACCGTGTGTTCCTGCGCTTCCTTCCCGCCGCTTCTGGCCTCTTCCCGACGCCGGCGTATATAAAGCCCCCCCTCCCGGGCTCAATGGCAGCCACCACAGCCGGTGACACCCCTTTCTCTGCCACAAGCACATCCCCCGTCGCTCGAACACCACTGTGCAATGATGAACCGCCCCGGCGCCGGCCAGTTCCCTCCACTGTGGTCTCCTCCACCACCTCCACCACCGGAAGCACCGCAGTTCGACATCGACGCCACCGCGGAGGAAGTGGCGCGGTGGCGCCGGTCGGAGCGGGTTCGTGCAGAGCGGTGGCATCATCTGGCGGCAATGGAGCAGCGGGAGGAGGCGGCGCTAGCGCACAACATTGCGGCGTTGGACGCCACCACGCAGGAAGAGGCGCGGCGGCGCCGGACGGAGGAGATGGCCCAGCGGTGGTGTGCAGAGCAATGGCGCCAGCGCATGGAGCGGGAGCTCTAGTACCGTCAACGGCGGGAGGTGATCGAGGAGCGGCAGCGGGAGGTGGTGGAGTGTCAGTAGCGGCAGGCGGTGGAGGAGCGTGAGCAGCGGGAGGCGGCGCTGGCGGCAACGAAGGTGGCCTGGGGTGTGAGGGCGGATGCGTTGGCAGGGGAGGTCGACGCGTTGGCGGCGCAATTGGAGGCGCAAATGGCGGAGGAGGAGACGGAGGAGGAGGCGGGGCCGGAGGAGGAGGTGGGGCGGAGGGGGAGGACAACGACGACGATGGGCCACACCCGGACGAGGCGGCGAATCAGCAACTGATAACGCCTGAAGCACACGTCCGTTGGGAACCCCAAGAGGAAGGTGTGATGCGTACAACAGCAAGTTTTCCTCAGTAAGAAACCAAGGTTATCGAACCGTAGGAGAGGAAGGCCACGTGAAGGTTGTTGGTGGAGGAGTGTAGTGCGGCGCAACACCAGGGATTCTGGCGCCAACGTGGAACCTGCACAACACAATCAAAATACTTTGCCCCAACTTAACAGTGAGGTTGTCAATCTCATCGGCTTGCTGTAAACAAAGGATTAAATGTATGGTGTAGAGAATGATATTTGTTTGCGAAGAACAGCAGAGAACAATGATTGCAGTAGATTGTATTCAGATGTAAAAGAATGGACCGGGGTCCACAGTTCACTAGTGGTGTCTCTCCAATAAGATAAATAGCAGGTTGGGTGAACAAATTACAGTTGGGCAATTGACAAATAGAGAGGGCATAACAATGCACATACATATCATGATGACTAATATGAGATTTACTTAGGGCATTACGACAAATAACATAGACCGCTATCCAGCATGCATCTATGCCTAAAAAGTCCACCTTCGGGTTAGCATCCGCACCCTTCCAGTATTAAGTTGCAAACAACAGATGATTGCATTAAGTATTGTGCGTAATGTAATCAACACAGGTATCCTTAGACAAAGCATTGATGTTTTATCGCTAGTGGCAACAGCACATCCACAACCATAGAACTTTCTGTCACTGTCCCAGATTCAATGGAGGCATGAACCCACTATCGAGCATAAATACTCCCTCTTGGAGTCACAAGTATCAACTTGGCCGAGCCTCTACTAGCAACGGAGAGCATGCAAGATCATAAACAACACATATATGATAGATCAATAATCAACTTGACATAGTATTCCATATTCATCGGATCCCAACAAACACAACATGTAGCATTACAAATAGACGATCTTGATCATGATAGGCAGCTCATAAGATCTAAATATGATAGCACAAGAGGAGAAGACAACCATCTAGCTACTGCTATGGACCCATAGTCCAAGGATGAACTACTCACACATCAGTCCGGAGGCGATCATGGTGATGTAGAGTCCTTCGGGTGATGATTCCCCTCTCCGGCAGGGTGCTGAAGGCGATCTCCTGACTCCCCCGAGATGGGATTGGCGGCGGCGGCGTCTCTGGAACTTTTCTCGTATCGTTGCTCTCGGTGATAGGGTTTTCGCGATGGAGAGTTTAAGTAGGCGGAAGGGCAGAGTCGGGGGGCGCACGAGGGGCCCACACCATAGGGCGGCGCGGGCTCCTCCTTGGCCACGCCGCCTTGTGGTGTCGCCACCTCGTGGCCCCACTTCGTATCTCCTTCGGTCTTCTGGAAAGCTCCATGGAAAATAAGACCCTGGGCTTTTGTTTCGTCCAATTCCGAGAATATTTCCTATGTAGGATTTCTGAAACCAAAAACAGTAGAAAACATGAACTGGTGCTTCGGCATCTCGTTAATAGGTTAGTGCCGAAAAATGCATATAAATGATATAAAGTGTATATAAAACATGTGAGTATTTTCATAAAACTAGCATGGAACATAAGAAATTATAGATACGTTTGAGACGTATCAAGCATCGCCAAGCTTAGTTCCTACTCGCCCTCGGGTAGGTAAACGATAACAAGGATAATTTCTGAAGTGACATGCTATCATAATCTTGATCAATACTATTGTAAAGCATATGAGATGAATGAAGTGATTCGAAACAATGGTAAAGACTATGACTAAACAACTGGATCATATAGCAAAGACTTTTCATGAATAGTACTTTCAAGACAAGCATCAATAAGACTTGCATAGGAGTTAACTCATAAAGCAATAGATTCTTAGTAGAAGGTTTTGAAGCAATACAAAGGAAGATATAAGTTTCAGCAGTTGCTTTCAACTTTGTGGTGACCCTGCATACCACTGCATGTTGTAGTATGCTAGTCGTTGATATAACATTCACGAAGTACCATTCCGCAAATATTACATCCCTCAGAGTAGTACAACAGAACATAGCATGTCCATAACTCATTCATTTATTATTACAAGCATAATGTACATATCATCTCGGAGCTCCTCCTGGGTCCTAAGAGGGATACTCCTGGGTTCGAGGCGAACCGAACTTAACTTACAATACATGAGTCTTACTAAGTTATACATTTATTCCCTCGAGCAGTTAGGTACTAAGAGTTCGTACTGCTTGGATACTACTACTACTTGACTAGTCTAGACTTGATCTCCTCCGGAACCTTCCCCGGTTCCGTAGACTATAAGGTAGTCTACACCTTCGACACCTCCAGAGAGGTCTGGTTCTTCATAGCCGATGATGTCGTGAGTTGTCGTTGTCCTCCTCCGATGGTTCACAATCTAAGCAGGGGATTTAAGAGTGGTATGAGTACGAGCGTACTCAACAAGTTCATTATAGAAAAGGGGTGTTTAATGCACTAGCTACGATATTAGACCAGAAAGTCTAATACCAATGCAAGTTTTGATAAACATTTCTTCAAGAGGTTGCTTTTATTTCAAAGAATTATGTCCGTCAGCCTTCACCGGTTTACTAGAACTTCATGGAGCTCCTTTCCGGCAGCGTTCGCGATTCCAAATCCCAACGGAGTGACAGTCACGATTCATTACACTCTGGGAGGTGTGTTGCTTTACCCATAAGAGATCTTAACCTTGGTGCCAACCGGGCAGCTTTCCGTCCACACTTCCTTCGGTGTGAGGCCCGGTATAAGGTCATAGCCAATCATATTCCTCTGCTACCTCGCACCCACCCTTTGTTGCATACCCGACCCTGGGTCCTCGCCGGTCCGTTATACCAATTAAGGATGGACCCCGCGACGACAGTTCTGGGCTCATACCATAAACTCCTTCGCCGGTAGCTGCAACCCATCATAGACCGCAATACCGTGGGGAACTTTAGGCTTCCCCAGCCTACCGCTTGCTCTTCGGGCGACAAGTGTACTACGGACAAAGCCGTGGGGAACTTTAGGCTTCCCCAGCCTACCGCTTGCCCCCGACAGATGGCAAGTGTACTACGGTAAAGCGCGTCTGTTGATGTACAAGAGGTGGAAATACGATTAACTATTCTGTCCCACTCCAGATCTTATGGTTAACATGGGTATTACGGCACAAGAATCACTGGACGACATTTGTTGTTTAATCCTAGATGGATATAAACCCTTGCAATGGAACCTCCACCATATCAACACAATCCATGGTTCCATTGCCCACCACATAGTCATATTCATAGTTATGAAAATAGTGGTTTTGGTTTTTATGCAATAGTGATAAACATAGTACTTTGCAAGTAATTTGATAAAAATACTCAAGTGACATGAGCAAGTGATGAACTTGCCTGAATACTGCAAAGTGTTGCAGTTGGATGGTGTGGACTGACCTTTGTCCTCTGTTGCTGAAAAATAGCATCATTGTCTGATAAGGGCAATGGTTAAAGAAGCATTGATGCATGATTCTAGTTTTAGGGTTTGTTCCCCCCTTCCGATGTCGTTATTATTTCATATGAGAGGTTAATACTAAGAATAACTTAGGGATACTCTTTTAAGGCAAAATACAACCTTGAAATGTTGTCAAGGTGTTTTTAGAGTCCAAAAGAATTTATGGACTTATTTTCATTATTGAAAATAAAATGTGTGACTTAAATGATTATTTAAATCATCAAATTTGAACTTATTCTTGTTTAACTTCAAAAATTCTATTTCATATTTTATTATGATAGAGTTTTTTATACTGAGTGGTTTTCATATTTTTAATTATTTTTTTAGAGCTATAATGATTTTATAAAATTTGGTCAAAGTTTTTGTTTTTAAATGAATTTGGAAATGACCAAATTACCCCTGGGCCCACCTGTTGGTGTAACCCAGTGGGGTTAGGTCGAACCAACCCACCTGGTCCGGCTCGACCAGCCTCACTCTTCTCTCTCTCGCGCGCGCGTGTGAAACCCTAACCCTAACCCCCTCTCTGGCGACCTGCGTCGCCTTCGCCGTCGCCGCTCGATTCCGGCGAGTTCCACCGGACTTGGCCCTCGCCATGGTGCGCAATCGACGCGGCTCTTGACGGTGCGTCAATCTATCCGCGTCGATTTGATGCGGGCGACCTGCTGCGCTCATCCTCGACCCTCTCTGGTGCTAGGGTTACGGGATCCGCGCGATCCCGCTGCTCCCAGAGCTCCAGGCGTGATGGCGCCGCCGTGGCTTCGCCGCCGTGGTGCGGTTGGTGCTGTGGCGCCGCCATGGCTTGGCTTGGCCTGGCGCCGCCGCACCCTGGCGTGTGCCGCCGTGGCCGCCATGGCTGTGTCTGCCATCTGCTCGCCCGGGTACGTGCTCCATTCCCCTCTCTCTCTCTCCTGTTCTACTTCCTCATCCTCTAGCTCTGGCCATGGCTTGTATCTCTATGTAGAGATGCTCGCCATGCCGATGCTCTACTGCTGCGCCTTGCTTGCCTGCTCATGAGCTGATGTGCTCTGCTGCTGCGCCATGCTTGCCTGCTCATGAGCTGCTGTGCTATGCTGCTGCGCCATGCTTGCTGTTGTGTATCTGCTGGCCTTGGCCAATGCTGCCATGACCATGCCAGGCTTGTGCTACTGTTGTGTGCAGCCCTGCCATGCCATCCTTTATCATGTGCAAGAATTTCTTGTCTAATTGTTTGCTATGCTTGCATCTCTTGCTTAATTCTAGCTCTGTGCCTCTGTTCTGGTTACTATGCTTGCCAGAAACTCAAGTGTATTCATGTATGCTTGCTCATGAGCATCTTGTAATGCTCATGGACTGCTAAGTTGATACTGGTCATGCTACAATTTATTCAATTGCTTGCTTGCTAGCTCTGGTTGTTGCTATGGCTTATTTATATGTGTGTGCCATCCATATATGTATTCCTGATTGGATTACTTGAGTAATTATTGCTTGAGCAAGGTCAGTGATGTGTGCTATTCATGTCTAGCTTGATCCAGTGGTACATCATGTATTTGATGTGCTTCTGGATACAATTATAAATCATTTATTTGATTATCTGTGAAGCAACTGTTGATGAATTGGTGTTGTGTAAGTTATATGATTCATGGATTGGTGCTAGGTTGGCTCTAGCATGCACTTGCATGCTCTGTTAGGCCCTGATGATCATATGATCTTCAGTGCTTGGTAATTTTCTGCTGTCCTATGGCTTGTGTTCCACTGATGCTCTTCCTTGGCCTGTGTGGCACTCAAGCCTGTGCTGGTGCATGCTCTTGCTTACCCCAGCACCTGCTGTTGCTTGCAGTGATCATCTGGATCATTTGCAATGGTCTGGTGCACTGTTTAATTATGCATCTCATTTATCTGGGTAGTTTAACTTGATTGATTAGATAAATGAGGTGAACTGCTGAGCAGTAATGATCTCATGGATGGATTTGATGTAGCTAGAGGGATGCCAATCTCTGATTGGGTACCCTAGCTCATGCTGAACCCTATTGGGTTATGTTGAAGTGGCTTAGTGAGTGCTCCTATGGGTTTGAGGTAGCCCTGACAGCCTTTGTGCTGTCCAAGGGTGGCTCCCCTTTACTGTGGCTGTTGTTGTGACTCTCTCATGCTATCTGGTTGATCCATGACTGGATTACCAGTAGCTTTTGATGTTGAAAACAAAATAGACATTTAAATGTCTATATTCTGATGGTGTAACTAGCTGTGTGGTGCTAGGTGAGTTTGGATGGCTAGTTAGGGATTAAATCCATGTTGGATTTCTATGGTAGTGTCACCATGCTGACACACCAATGTTCCCTTGGTGATTTCCTTCTGGCTAATCTTCAGTTTGCTTGCACCAAATGGCTTAGTAGCCAGATGATGATACAAACAGGGTATTCTACCCATTTTGGCTTCTGTGACATATGCATATGCTTATTTATGAGCAAACCAGGGTTTTGCTCAGGTTGATCTTGTTTATACCTCACTCCAACTCCTAGATGGTTTGTTAGTGTAGAGGATTACTTCAGTGTGGTGATTTGCTTGCCCTGCTCCTCCTTGCAAGCCTGTGGTGCTTGATTTGCTGTTGTGATGGTTTTGGGCAGGTTGAACAGCAGTGATGTTCTTCCTGTTCTTGTGTTTTTGATGTCTGGTGACTTACCAGTGAAGCATGTCGATGGTTTGCTGGTTCTGGCGGTGGAAAAGGTTTTATATGAACCCTCCCTTGCTCTCCTGGTCGACAGCTTGGTCTGGCACCCTTGGTGACTCACTGCTGGTGTGTGTGTGTTGTGCTGCATGCACACTGCCTTGTGAGCAGTTTGGCTGTGTGTGTGTACCAGATACTTGGTATCTGGCTTGTACTTGGCTTTGAGTGGATCAGCTCGGCAGAGCTGTGATCATATCTCCTCATTGGCCATTTTCCTTCTAACCTGCCAAGTGGCAATGCCACTTGGCATAATTGGTGCTTGGTTTTGTTGTGTGCAGGGTATAAGGATGATGATCAAGTGAAGATGAAGATCATCAAGCTCAAGCATCTCATGAAAATAGACTTGTAGTTTAGGATAGGTCATTACATTGTACTTTTCTTTTCTTTCTCCATTTTGCCAATTCTTGTAATGTGTTGTAATTATTCTTTTATTTCAATTGTGAATATTGTAAAGACAATGTATCTTGTGTATTTATCAATAAAGCTCAAAGTTTTCTCTAATGAGCTTTACTTTATTTTAATTGTTCGTATTCTTTATTATTTATAATTTACTTAATGAATTTCCTCACAATTGAATTATGAGATATTTATTTGATGTTTGAATTTGATATTCAAATTCAACTTAGGTTTGAATTCAATCATGCAACTTAAGTTTTAATTCAATCATGCACTTAAGTTGTGATGCAATACCTCTCCTCTCTTCTCAAAACCCTAACCTAGTTGAATCAGAAACAAGTTTGTTGCACTCTCGAAACCCTAACCCTGTAAGGTGTCGAGAGAGAAACTTGTCCCCCTGCGATGCAGTTTTGTTTTAAAAGCGCGAAATTTCCCCAGAATTTACGATGCAATGCACATCCCTTTCTAAAATCTACCCCTCGATCGTCTCTAAACCTGGGACATTACAACCTTTCCCCCTTAAAGAAAACTTCGTGCCGAAGTTGTGGTTGTAATACCTGAAGAGTTCGGGGTATGTTTTCCTCAGGTCTTCCTCCTTTTCCCAGGTGGCTTCCCTCTCGGGTGATGTTTCCATTGTATCTTGCGCACTTAATAGCTCGATTCCTGAGTTGTTTCCAGTTCTCCTCGAGAATCTTCGCTGGCTTCTCGATGTATGTCAAATCTGGTTGTAACTCGAGCTCATCATGTGATACTGGCTCGTCTGGGGTCTTTAAGCATTTCCTGAGTTGCGACATATGAAATACGTTGTGAACTTGAGCTAACCTTCCCGGTAGTTCCAATTCAATGGCTAACCCTCGGTTCTGGCTCAAAATCTTGAAAGGTCCGATGTATCTAGGGCTTAACTTCCCCTTTACTCCAAATCTCTGAAGACCTTTCATCGGGCTCACCTTGAGATATACCATGTCTCCAACTTGTGGCTCCCATGTCCTTCTCTTTTGGTCGGCATAGCTCTTCTGTCGACTTTGAGCTATCTTCAACCTATCTCTTATAATGTCAATTATTTGTTGCTTTTCCTTAACATAATCAGGATTAAACTCCTTGCTTGATCCTGCCTCATACCAACATATCGGTGATCTACACTTCCTTCCATACAGAGCTTCGAATGGTGCCATCTTGATGCTGCTTTGATAGCTATTATTGCATGAAAACTTTGCTAGTGGCAAGTGCTCCTCCCATGATCCTCCGAAGTCTAGGGCACAAGCCCTAAGCATATCCTCTAGGATCTGGTTAGTTCTCTCTGTTTGTCCACCTGTCTGAGGATGATAGGCGGTACTATAGTCCAACTTGGATCCTAAAGCTTCATGTAGTTGCTTCCAAAATGCTGATGTGAACACGGATCCTCGATCCGACACGATCTTCTTGGGCACTCCATGTTTACTCACGATCTCTTTGATGTAAAGATCGATGAGTTTTTCTCCTTTATCCTGCTGATTTACCGCTAATAAGTGTGCGCTTTTCATCAACCGGTCCACGATTACCCATATCATGTCCTTCTTTTTATTGGTCATGGGTAGTCCGGTGATGAAATCCATTCCTATCTCCTCCCATTGCCATTCTGGGATTGGTAAAGGTTGTAACTTTCCTGCCGGACTTTGATGTTCAGCCTTCACTCTTTGGCAGGTATGGCATTCCACCACGTATTGTGCTATCTCTCTCTTCATGTTATTCCACCAGAATAACTCCTTAAGATCCATGTACATCTTTGTACTTCCCGGATGTATGGAATATGGTGTTTGATGGGCTTCCCGGAGTATTACTTCCTTGATCTCAGCAATATCCGGAACGCAAATCCTCTTCTGAAACCATAGTGATCCTGATTCTCCTCGGTGGAATTCTGATGGTCTTCCTTCATCAATCCTTCTCATCTCCTCTACGATGAATGGATCGTCCAATTGACCCATCATTATTTCATTCTTTAAGTTAACATTTAGCTCATCGGCCACTTGTAAAGCTGATAGTCCTTCATGAGCTTCTTTCTCCCAAAGTTGTATTTGGGCTTGGCTTATTTCCTTCCTCAATTCCGGTGATAACTCTTGTTCCACTCCTCCAGTGCTCTTCCTACTCAAGGCATCTGCTACAACATTAGCCTTTCCTGGAGTATAATTGATGGTCAAATCATAATCCTTGATTAGTTCAAGCCATCTTTTCTGCCTCATATTGAGTTCCTTCTGAGTGAAGAAGTACTTGAGGCTCTTATGATCCGTATAGAGCTCACATTTGGCTCCATA
Organism: Lolium multiflorum; assembly: GCA_030979885.1. Classification (NCBI taxonomy): domain Eukaryota; kingdom Viridiplantae; phylum Streptophyta; class Magnoliopsida; order Poales; family Poaceae; genus Lolium; species Lolium multiflorum. The sequence goes on along the minus strand of CM061753.1, from coordinate 269,052,126 downwards.
TAGAAAGTGTCTCCAAGTTTTAAGTGCAAATACGACTGCTGCTAATTCTAAGTCATGTGTTGGATAGTTCACTTCATGAGGTCTGAGTTGCCTCGATCCATAAGATATTACTTTCCGATCTTGCATGAGTACGCAACCCAATCCATGTTTGGATGCGTCACAGTACACAATGTAATCCTTGCCAGCTTCCGGAACTGCTAACACCGTGCGTGGTGAGTTTCTCCTTCAGAGTTTGAAAACTCTTCTCAGACTCCTCCGACCACACGAATGGTGTGTTCTTTCTTAACAGCTTAGTCATTGGTCCTGCTATTTTGGAGAATCCTTCAATGAATCTCCGACAGTATCCTGCCATTCCGAGGAATCCTCGGATTTCCTTGACAGTCTTGGGTGCTTCCCAATCTAAAACTGCTGCTACCTTGCTCGGGTTAACAGCTATTCCATCTTTGCTAATGACATGAACAAGAAATTCCACTTGATCTAGCCAAAATTCACACTTGCTGAACTTGGCATAGAGTTGATGTTCTCTTAGTGTTTGCAGCACTAACCTCAGATGTTCAGCATGTTCAGTTTTATCTTTGGAGTATATCAAGATATCATCGATGAATACGATGACAAACTTGTCTAGATATGGCATGAAGATCTTATTCATAAGATTCATGAAGATTGCTGGGGCATTGGTTAATCCAAAAGGCACTACAAGGTATTCATGATGTCCATATCTTGAGACAAATGCTGTTTTCGGAACGTCTTCCTTCTTGATCTTTATCTGATGATAACCGGACCTTAGATCAATTTTGGAAAAGACTCCCACTCCTCTAACTTGATCAAATAGATCTTGAATTCTAGGGAGTGGGTACTTGTTCTTGATAGTAACATTGTTCAAATTCCTGTAGTCTCCGCACATCCTTCTACCTCCATCTTGTTTATCCACGAAGATCACAGGTGATCCCCATGGTGAGATACTCTCCTGTATGAATCCTTTCTGTTCCAAGTCATCCAATTGCTCCTTAAGTTCTTTCAACTCTTTAGGCCCCATCTTGTATGGTGCTTTAGCAATCGGAGCTGTTCCTGGAATTAGGTCGATAGTAAATTCTATCTCCCTATCTGGTGGCATTCCAGGTAATTCCTTAGGAAACACATCCTGGAATTCATTTACTACAGGTATATCCTCTAACTTCACTTCCTTCATGCTATTCAGCTGTAGCTCGACTTCGATCTGTGTATGCTTGTCTCCTTGGTAGATCATTCTACTTCCATCGGGGCTTTTCAAAGACACAATCTTGTTCACACAGTCGATCAATGCCCGTTAGCTTCTAACCAGTTCATACCAAGAATGACATCAATGTCCTTCATCGGTAAAATGAACAGGTCTGCGTCAAACGCGCATTTATTGATCATAATGACTTGTCCTTGTTTGGTATGGGTTACTACTATTGTTCCCCCCGCGGAAAGTATGGTTATAGGTGTATCTAACTTAGTGCAACTAATCCCATGTTTGATGATGAATTGTTGAGAAATGAATGATGTAGTTGCACCAGTATCAAAAAGTACTTTGCCAGGATGAGTAAGTATCTGGAGCGTACCGATCACTGCCTGATCGGAGTTAACCACCTCCTCCAGGCTGGTGCAGTTTAACTTGCCGAAGGGTTTCTTGTTCTTCCAGTTCCCTCCGGCGTTTCCTCCTCGGCTTCCTCCTCCTCCTGACTGTCCTCCACCATTCTTATTCTTAGGGCAATCCCTAAGCATGTGTCCTTCCTCACGACAACCAAAGCAGATTATCCTTGGCCTCTTGCAATCCTTGGAAACGTGTCCTGGTTTCCCACAACTTCGGCAAAATATCTGGTTTGCCGACTGATAGCCTTGGTTCCTCCTCTGGTTGTTGTTGTTGTTGTACCTCGACTTGAAACTCAAGCTGGTATTGGGCTTGTTGCTAACATACCTCTTAGGCTCAAATTTAGCCTTCTTCCTCTTCTCCTCCTGCAGCTGCTTGAAGTCATCTTCAAGAGTGATGGCTGCATCCACCAACTCTTGGAACTCGGTCGCTCTCATCATCCTGAGCTGAACTTTGAACTGGGGATTTAATCCCCGCATGAACCTCTTCTTCTTTTTGTCCTCGGTGTTGACCTCCTCAACGGCATACCGAGACAACTTTGAAAACTCCCTGACATAAGTCAGGATGGCCTTATCCTTCTGCTCGAGACTTTCAAATTCTCGACGCTTCAACTCCACAATGCTTTCAGGAACATTGGATTCCCTAAACTTCCTCTTGAACTCCTCCCAGGTGAATACCTTCTCAGCCGGATAAACGGCTACTATATTATCCCACCATGATGCGGCGGGTCCACACAACAAGTGTGTTGCATATCTGACCTTCTCCAGGTCATTGCATCCAACGGTGTTGAGCTTTCTCTCCGTGTCCATCAGCCAATCCTCCGCGTCCATAGGTTCGGGCGCGTATGCGAAGGATATAGGCTTAGTATTCTGGAAGTCTGACAAAGTGACTCCCTGATTGTCTGGTCTCTCCACCTTGTTCTGTTGTAGCAGCTCTTGGAAGAACTTATTTTGATGCTCCAACGTTATACGTTGCCTTTCCTCCAATATTTGCATGTATTGGAGGAAGTTCTGCTGCGTCATGGGTGGTGGTGGTGGAAACTAATTTCTGGCTGCTTCATCAGCCTCCTCCTTCTGCTTAGCCTCGCGCTCCATGCGCTGCGCTTCACTCTCCTCACCAACCGGTCCCGACATATCCCCCTAGTTCTGCAACACAAAGTGGTACTCATAATTACTCCATGTGCAAGTTTTCTGAGCTCAACTTTGTGCACAGAACTAGTCACGCAATGGAAATCAAGAAGCAAATCCAAATCATACAAAACATATACCGTGTATATACATACTTAAGTGGTCTTATTACAATACTCAGTGTCGATGTGAGTATGCAAACTCACTTATTGAAGTATATGTACAAATTTCTACACATATTACACACTACAATACATATGGTACTGTTGTATTGTAGTCTCGCCTCCCTTGGTGGTCTCTAGTCGTGCTTCACTCCCGGTACATCCCAGGCTTCCATCCGGTCGAACGTGTCGTCCTCCTGACAGAATCTGGAACGTAGGGTCTTCCTGTTGGCTGGTAGTCGGAATCAGAGGATGATCCGAGGGAGAAATTTGTGTTCATGAATTGATTATTCAAAACATCATAATCCACCCATCGGGTATACTCCCCTGTGACTCCGCCATAGGTATTACCTCCATCAGTATCTGACTCAATCAGTATAGGGTACTCTTCATAGTCACCCCTATTATACTGATTTCCCTGGAACTGGGTTGTGGCGTCTTCATTCATCTCCGCATTATTTCTGACTGAATCGCCAGAGTTTCCTGTGTCTGACCCCCAACGCCAACCTGTTGAGTTCTCTATAGGAGTCTCGGAACGCTGATGTTTCCCGGATTCCTCTCCACCCTCATATCCTCCATAGGAACTACTAGGATAGTACCTAGGTGTAATTCACGATGGCAATTTTAGCCACGGATTCGGGTATCCACGGATATTCGACCCGCCGGGCACGGGTATGGAGGGTTGGTTGTGTCCACGGATTTCATGGGGCGGATATTCGATAATTCATGAAGCGGGCACGGGCAAAGCTTTTACTCCATGGATATTCGATGGATATCCAACTGACATGTGGGACCCACATGTCAGTGACACATGCGATTTTACCTACGATTGGCTGTCCTTTTTATGCCCAAATCACCAAACCCTTAATTTAAGCCTTAATGATTTTATACTCTAAATAATCACGGAACCACCTTGTGCTGGTAGGGCTTCCGTCGGCCGCCTTGACTGTGGATCTTCGTTGATTCCTCTGCCTCCTCAGTAATGTGATATATTGTTGCTTTGATATTCCTATGAATTGTCGACATAATTACGGCAGAAATGCTACTGAAATAATGTCGAAATGTTGCCAAAATATTTATGTTAGCTTATTATTGATGAAATGCAAGTGAAATATTGCTGAAATGGTACTCAAATTTTATGGGCATGGATATCCATGGATATCCGGGTATCCATCGGATTTGGATTTGGGGCGACATCCATGCCCATGGATACTTTCGTGGGCGGGGCAGAGCGAGGCTGATGGATTTGGGCATGGATCTGGTTTTCCTATATTCGTCCAAACCCGCTCCATTGCCACCCTTAGGTGTAATGGGTGTAGTTTCTAGTTCGGGGTGGTCAATACTAATGTAATCACCAGCTGAGTAAACTGGTGTGTGCACTTCATTCTCTATTGGTTCTTTCCCCTTAGTCTCCTCCTTGGGCTCAGTGAACTCCTCTAGCATTGTATCAATTGCTCCCGACAGATGTCGGTTCAACTGAAAGAACAATGATAGTAAGTTGCGGCTATTGTCCATGTACTTAGCGGCTTCTATTGGTTTGCGTTTGGCAAATTTGAAGTGGTTAAGCATAGGATCATCTTCCTCTTCCATATGAGGAATGTGGGAGAATTCGGAACCCATAAGCTCTTTCGTCTTATGCTCCCGAATATCAGTGATGTCTCTCATAATAGCTATGTGGTAGGCTGTTTGGATAGTTCTAGCCTCACCTGCTGGCATCACTATACTCATTCCTAGGGTTTCTGGAAGTCTTAATCCTACCCTACACTTCGCCAATACAGTACCGTCATAGTACATGTATTTCTTTACTTGGATCTGGGGATCGCACCCAAATTCAAGTAACATGCACGAAGAATATCTGCGAGTCCTCCTTCATATTCACTCAGTGTTGACTCCATCACTTTCACGTTTCGTCCCGGACGTGAACTTGCCATAGTTGGCTGTAGATAGAAAGAATAAGATTAGTAATAATGCATCATAATAGAGATAATAAAGAATTATCGCACTAAAAGATATGATTGTTTTATTCTCAAGTGAATATACACCATATTTTTAGAGAATTCTTTACTAATCCTATTTGACTCCTAACGTTCGTCCCATTTACTAGGTTCCAACCTAAGGTCAAAGCTTTTGCTCTGATACCAACTGTGGTGACCATGCATACCACTGCATGTTGTAGTATGCCAGTCGTTGATATAACATTCACGAAGTACCATTCCGCAAATATTACATCCCTCAGAGTAGTACAACAGAACATAGCAGGTCCATAACTCATTCATTTATTATTACAAGCATAATGTACATATCATCTCGGAGCTCCTCCTGGGTCCTAAGAGGGATACTCCTGGGTTCGAGGCGAACCCAACTTAACTTATAATACATGAGTCTTACTAAGTTATACATTTATTCCCTCGAGCAGTTAGGTACTAAGAGTTCGTACTGCTCGGATACTACTACTACTTGACTAGTCTAGACTTGATCTCCTCTGGAACCTTCCCCGGTTCCGTAGACTATAAGGTAGTCTACACCTTCGACACCTCCAGAGAGGTCTGGTTCTTCATAGCCGATGATGTCGGCTCCGTCAGAGTTGTCGTTGTCCTCCTCCAGATGGTTCAGACAATCTAAGCAGGGGATTTAAGAGTGGTATGAGTACGAGCGTACTCAACAAGTTCATTATAGAAAAGGGGTGTTTAATGCACTAGCTACGATATTAGACCAGAAAGTCTAATACCAATGCAAGTTTTGATAAACATTTCTTCAAGAGGTTGCTTTTATTTCAAAGAACTATGTCCGTCAGCCTTCACCGGTTTACTAGAACTTCATGGAGCTCCTTTCCGGCAACGTTCGCAGTTCCAAATCCCGGAACAGGGAGTGATAGGTCACGATTCATTACACTCTGCAGAGGTGTGTTGCTTTACCCATAAGAGATCTTGTGGTGACCCTGCATACCACTGCATGTTGTAGTATGCCAGTCGTTGATATAACATTCACGAAGTACCATTCTGCAAATATTACATCCCTCAGAGTAGTACAACAGAACATAGCAGGTCCATAACTCATTCATTTATTATTACAAATATCATACAGATATCGTCTCGGAGTTCCTCTTGGGTCCTAAGAGGAATACTCCTGGGTTCGAGGCGAACCCAACTTAGCTTACAATATAGATGTCTCATTAAGTTGTACATTTATTCTCACGAGCAGCTAAATACTAAGAGTTCGGGCTGCTACTACTACCACTTGATGTTCTAGGCTTGGTCTCCTCGGAAGCCTCCCGGTTCCGTAGACTATGAGATAGTCTACGCCTTCAACACCTCCAGAGGGTCTGGTTCTTCATAGCCGATGATCTCGGCTCCTTCAAAGGTGGTCGTAGTCCTCCTCCGGACGATTCAGACAATCTAAGCAAGGGATTTAAGATTGGGATGAGTACGAGCGTACTCAACAAGTTCATTATAGAGAAGAGGTGTTTAATGCACTAGCTACGATATTAGACCAGAAAGTCTAATACCAATGCAAGTTTTGATAAACATTTCTTCAAGAGATTGCTTTTATTTCCAAGAGCTATGTCCGTCAGCCTTCACCGGTTTACTAGAACTTCATGGAGCTCCTTTCCGGCCGCGTTCGCTTCCTTATCCCGAACAGGGTGACAGTCACGATTCTTTACACTCGCAGAGGTATGTTGCTTTACCCATAAGAGATCTTAACCTTGGTGCCAACCGGGCAGCTTTCCCATCCACACTTCCTTCGGTGTGAGGCCTGGTATAAGGTCTAGCCAATCATGTACCTCCGCTACCTCGAACACCCACCCTTTGTTGCATGCCCCAACCCTGGGTCCTCGCCGGTCCCATTATTCCCATATATTTCAGGGTGGACCCCGACCACGACGACAGTCTGGATCGAACCAAACTCCTTCGCCGGTAGCTGCAACCCATCATAGACCGCAATACCGTGGGGACTTAGGACTCCCCAGCCTCACCATCTTGCTCCTTCGGGCGACAAGTGTACTACGGACAATGCCGTGGGGACTTAGGACTCCCCAGCCTCACCAGCTTGCCCCCTTGGATTACAAGTGTACTACGGTAAAGCGCATCCGTTGATGAACGAGAGGTGGAAACACTTTTGACTACTTCGTCCCACTCCGGATCTTATGGTTAACACGGGTATTACGGCACAAGAATCACTGGCGACATTTGTTGTTTAATCCTAGATGGATACAAATCCTTGCAATGGAACCTCCACCATATCAACACAATCCATGGTTCCATTGCCCACCACATAGTCATATTCATAGTTATGAAAGTAGTGGTTTTGGTTTTTATGCAATAGTGATAACCATAGTACTTTGCAAGTAATTTGATAGAAATACTCAAATGACATGAGCAAGTGATGAACTTGCCTGAACACTGCAAAGTTTTGCAGTTGGAAGGTGTGGACTGACCCTTGTCCTCTGTCTCTAAAAAATAGCATCATTGTTCGATAAGGGCAATGGTTAAAGAAGTAGTTATGCATGATTCCAGTTTTAGGGTTTGTTCCCCCCTTCCGATGTCGTTGTTATTTCATGTGAGAGGTTAATACTAAGAACAACTTGGAGATTCTCTATTTAGGGTAAATACAACCTTGAAATATTGTCAAGGTGTTTTTATAGTCCAATTACATTAATGGACTTATTTTCTTTATTGAAAATAATATGTGTGATTTAAATCATTATTTAAATCATCAAATTAAGACTTATTCCTAATTATCTTCAAAAATTCTCTTTGATATTTTATTTGGATAGAGAATTTTATGCTGATTGATTTTCATAATTTTAATTATTTTTTTAGAGCTCTTATCAATTTTCTATTGAATTTTAAAGTTTCTGGTTTTTAATTGAGTTGTGAAAAGTCACAATTGCCCCTGGGCCCACCTGTCAGTGGAGCCCAGCGGGTTGGGTTAGACCAGCTCGGGTCCAACCGACCCGAGCGGTCGCTCACTCACTCACTCCTCGCGCCGCCTCGACCTAACCCTAATCCCCTTTCTCTCTCTGGTGACCTGCGTCGCCCTCACCGTCGCCGGCCGATTCCGGCGGTCTCCGGTCGCCATGGCCCTCGCCATGGGGCGCAATCGAACCGCCGTGTGACGGCAATCCTTTCCATCCGCGTCGATCTGGAGCAGACGCTGCTCCCGTTCGTCCTCGACCCTCTTCGCCATGGCTAGGGTTACGGGATCCGCGTGATCCCGCGGCTCCCAGAGCTCCTGGCGTGATGGCGCCGCCGTGGCTGTGCTGCCATGGTGGGGTGGTGCTGTGGTGCCGCCATGGCCTGGCTTGGCCTGGCGCCGCCGCGCCCTGGCGTGTGCCGCCGTGGCCGCCATGGTTGTCTGCCTGCTCGACCCCGGTACGTTCGCCATCTCTCCCTCTCTCTCGTGTGCTAGTTCTTCTTCCTCCTCCCTTAGCTATGGTCACAGCTTCTCCTCCTCGTGGAGAGGCTAGCCGTGCTCTTGCTCTGTTGTGCCATTCGGCTAGACATACTGCTGTGCTACTGCTGCCGCCATGGCCTAGCTCTAGTTCATGTGCTTGTACTGATGCTCATGCTCATGCTAGCTTTACTACTGTGCCGTGCTTGCCTGCACAAGGCATGTGCTATTGCTGTGTGATGTTCTGCCATGTCTCTGTGCAAGAATTCCTAATCTAATTGGTTGCTATGCCTTCCTTTCTTGTTTAATTCCCTCTCTGTGGCTCTGCTCTTGTTACTAAGCTTGCCAGATATCAAATGTGTTCATATATACTGCTCTGGCTTGAGTTCTGTGTGTATTACTTGCAATTTTGCAAGTGCCAGAGTATTAGTGTGCTGTTCCTTGTGCTCAAATTTATGAGCATGCTCAATTGAGCATTGCAGTTGGCTTAACTGTATGATTCAGTGATTACTGGTATGTGCTTTATTTGTTTAGCAAGATCCAGTGGTTCATCAAGCCTTTGATGTGCTTCTGGATACAATCATATGATTATTACTATAGTAACTGTTTATTCAGTTAAAGTTTGGGTGTAAATCTTCAGTGGCTAGCTCATTTCTGATGCTATGCTTGCTTATAGCCATCTGTATCAAGTGTTAGCAAGCTCTGGTGAGCCTCTGATCATCATTTGCTTGATGATTAGTTGTTATGCTTCTGGCAGTGCCTATCTGGTGCTCATTCTGGTATCTGTGTGACACATACACTTGTGCTAGTGAGGTTTATTGCTTACTCAAGCTTTATCTATTGCTTGCAGTGATCCTCTGGATCATGTGCAAGGTTCTGGTGCAGTGGTTACTTGTGTAATTCATTTATCTCTGTTACCTTGCTTAATTGGTTAGATAAATGATGTGAACTGCCTTGCAGTGATGATCATATGAGTTGATTTAGTAGAGCTAGAGGGATGCCAACTTCTGTTGGGTACCCTGGCTCCCTTTTGAACCCATCTGGGTAATGATAGATGTGCTGAGCTTAACTGTGGGGTTTTGTGATGTGGTTGAGGTGGCCCTGACAGTAAATCATTGCTGTTAGGGTAGCTCCCACCTATGATGGCTTTCTGTGATGAATAGATGCTCACTGGCTAATCACTTGGTGAATTACCAGTAGCTTTGGTGTTGATAAACAAGATAGGCACATGTTGCCTATCAATCTGATGGTTTAGCTAGACTATTAGGTGCTTGGTGGATCTGGATGGCTACATAGGGCTAATTCCATGCTGGATTTCTCTGGTTGTGACACTGTGTTGTCACAACCAGTGTTCCCTGGTTTGATTTCCTTCTAGCCTTAGTTGTATCTGCTGGCACCAATTGGTTTAGCAACCAAGTGATGATACATCCAGGGTTTCATACCCTTTTTGCTGCTGTGATGCATGAGTGTACTTAATTATGAGCAAAACCATGGTTTGCTCATGCTTATCTGGTATACCTCACTCCAGCTCCAAGATTTGTGGTTGATGTAGAGGTTTGCTTCTGTGTTGATCTTATGGTTGATTTGCTTGCCCTGCTCCTCCTGGTGAGCTTGTGAAGCTTGATTTGATTCAGGTGATGGTGGAATAGTTGAACAGCAGTGGCTGTTCTTCAGTTTTTGCTGTTCTTGGTTTGCTGTTCTTGCTACTGGTTACTTACCCTGGTGCCTTGTCGATGGAATGGTTAGGGTTTAGCTGTGAAAAGCTTAAATATGGCCATCCTTTGCTTCCCTGGTCAACAGCACCACATCTCACCCTGATGACTCACTGTGTGTGTGTGTTGCATGCACACATGTTGTGTGTGCAGCTTGTGTGTGTGGGTGCACATGCTTGGGACTTGAGCTGTTGAGAGGATCAGCTCGGCTGGACCTTGTTCATATCCACTCTTCACAATTTATTTGCTAACCTGCCAAGTGGCTTTGCCACTTGGCTTAATACTCTGATTGTTGTGTGTGTGTGTGCAGGGATCAAGTGCTGATCAAGATGAACTCAAGATCATCTGGATCAAAGAATTCATGAAGATCACAATGTAGTTTAGGTCATTTAAATAACTTGTAATTTTCCTTTTTCAATTTCTATTTCATCAATTCTTGTAATGTGTTGTAAATTCCTTTATCTATTCAGGATATTGTAATGACAATGTAATATGTGTGTGATTATCAATAAAGCTCAAGTTTTCCTTAATGAGCTTAATGTATTTGTTGTATTACTTATAATCTGGCTTAATGATAATTGTTTGTTAAATTATCTCAAATTTGAATTATGTGATAACCATTTGATGTTTGAATTTGAAATTCAAATTCAAATTTGGTTTGAATTCATTCAAACAACTTAACTTGTAATTCAATCATGCAACTTATGATTTCAATGCAATTTCACTTCTCTCTTCTCAAAACCCTAATTTAGACAAGTAGGAACAAGTTCATCGCACTCTCGAAACCCTAACCCTGTAGGATGTCGAGAGAGAAACCTGTCCCCCTTCGATACAGTTTTGTTTAAAAAGCGCGAAATTTCCCCGAAATTTACCATGCAATGCACATCCCTTTCTAAAATCTACCCCTCGATCGCCTCTAAACCTGGGACATTACAGCCTTTCCCCCTTAAAGAAAACTTCGTCCCGAAGTTGTGGTTGTAATACCTGAAAAGTTCGGGGTATGTTTTCCTCAGGTCTTCCTCCTTTTCCCAGGTGGCTTCCCTCTCGGGATGATGCTTCCATTGTATCTTGCAATACTTTATCGCTCGATTCCTGAGTTGTTTCCAGTTCTCCTCGAGAATCTTCGCTGGCTTCTCGATGTATGTCAAATCTGGTTGTAACTCGAGCTCTTCATGTGATACTGGTTCATCTGGGGTCTTCAAACATTTTCTGAGTTGCGACACATGGAATACGTTGTGAACCTGAGATAACCTTCCCGGTAGTTCCAATTCGAAGGCTAACCCTCGGTTTTGACTCAGAATCTTGAAAGGTCCGATGTACCTAGGGCTTAGCTTTCCTTTTACTCCAAACCTCTGAAGTCCTTTCATCGGGCTCACCTTGAGATATACCATGTCTCCAACTTGTGGCTCCCATGTTCTTCTCTTCTGATCGGCGTAACTTTTCTGTCGGCTTTGGGCTATCTTGAGCCTATCCCTGATAATGTCAATGATTTGTTGCTTTTCCTTGACATAATCATGGTTGAACTCTTTGCTTGCTCCAACTTCATACCAACAGATCGGTGATCTACACTTTCTTCCATACAGAGCTTCGAACGGTGCCATCTTGATGCTGCTTTGATAGCTATTATTGTATGAAAACTCTGCTAGTGGTAAGTGCTCCTCCCATGATCCTCCGAAGTCTAGGGCACAAGCCCTAAGCATATCCTCTAGAATCTGGTTAGTTCTTTCCGTTTGTCCACCTGTCTGAGGATGATAGGCGGTGCTATAATCCAACTTGGATCCTAAAGCTTCGTGTAGTTGCTTCCAAAATGCTGAAGTGAACACGGATCCTCGATCCGACACGATCTTCTTGGGCACTCCATGTTTACTCACGATCTCTTTGATGTAAAGATCGATGAGTTTCTCTCCTTTGTCCTGCTGATTTACCGCTAAGAAGTGTGCACTCTTCGTCAACCGGTCCACGATTACCCATATCATGTCCTTCTTTTTATTGGTCATGGGTAGTCCGGTGATGAAATCCATTCCTATCTCCTCCCATTTCCATTCTGGAATGGGTAAAGGTTGTAACTTTCCTGCCGGACTCTGATGTTCAGCCTTCACTCTTTGGCAGGTATGGCATTCCGCCACATATTGTGCTATCTCTCTCTTCATGTTGTTCCACCAAAATAGCTCCTTTAGATCCATGTACATCTTTGTACTTCCCGGATGAATGGAGTATGGTGTTTGATGGGCTTCCCGGAGTATTACTTCCTTGATTTCAGCAATATCCGGAACACAAATCCTCTTCTGGAACCACAATGATCCCGATTCTCCTCGATGAAATTCTGATGGTCTTCCTTCATCTATCCTTCTCATCTCCTCCACGATGAATGGATCGTCCAGCTGACCCATCATTATCTCATTCTTCAGGTTAACATTTAGCTCATCGGCTACTTGCAAAGCCGATAGTCCTTCATGAGCTTCCTTCTCCCAAAGTTGTATTTGGGCTTGACTTATTTCCTTCCTCAACTCCGGTGATATTTCTTGTTCCACTCCTCCGGTGCTCTTCCTACTCAAGGCATCTGCTACAACATTGGCCTTTCCTGGAGTATAATTGATTGTCAAATCATAATCCTTGATCAGTTCAAGCCATCTTTTCTGCCTCATATTGAGTTCCTTCTGAGTGAAGAAATATTTGAGACTCTTATGATCTGTATAGAGCTCACACTTGGCTCCATAGAGAAAATGTCTCCAAGTTTTGAGTGCAAATACAACTGCTGCTAATTCTAAGTCATGTGTTGGATAGTTCACCTCATGAGGTCTGAGTTGCCTCGATCCATAAGATATTACCTTCCGATCTTGCATGAGTACGCAACCCAATCCATGCTTGGATGCGTCACAGTACACGGTGTAATCCTTGCCAACTTCAGGAACTGCTAACACCGGTGCCGTGGTGAGTTTCTCCTTCATAGTTTGAAAACTCTTCTCACACTCCTCCGACCACACGAATGGTGTATTCTTTCTTAACAGCTTTGTCATTGGTCCTGCTATCTTGGAGAATCCTTCAATGAATCTCCGATAGTATCCTGCCATTCCTAGGAATCCTCGGATTTCCTTGACAGTCTTGGGTGCTTCCCATTCTAGAACTGCTGCTACCTTGCTCGGGTTAACAGCGATTCCATCTTTGCTGATGACATGACCAAGAAATTCCACTTGATCCAGCCAAAATTCACATTTGCTAAATTTGGCATAGAGTTGATGTTCTCTTAGTGTTTGCAACACTAACCTCAGATGTTCGGCATGATCAGCCTTGTCTTTGGAATAGATCAAGATATCATCAATGAATACGATGACAAACTTGTCTAGATATGGCATGAAAATCTTATTCATGAGATTCATGAAAATTGCTGGGGCATTGGTTAATCCAAAAGGCACTACAAGGTATTCATGATGTCCATACCTTGAAACAAAGGCAGTTTTCGGAACGTCTTCCTTCTTGATCTTTATCTGATGATAACCGGATCTTAGATCAATTTTGGAAAAGACTCCCGCGCCTCTAACTTGATCGAATAGATCTTGAATTCTTGGAAGTGGATACTTGTTCTTGATTGTGACATTGTTCAAATTCCAGTAATCTCCGCACATCCTTCTTCCTCCATCTATTTTATCCACGAAGATCACAGGTGATCCCCATGGTGAAACACTTTCTTGTATGAATCCTTTCTGTTCCAAGTCATCCAGTTGCTCCTTAAGTTCTTTCAACTCCTTAGGCCCCATTTTATATGGTGCTTTAGCAATCGGAGCTGTTCCTGGAATTAGGTCGATAGTGAATTCTATCTCCCTATCTGGTGGCATGCCTGGTAATTTCGTAGGAAACACATCCTGGAATTCATTCACTACAGGTATATCCTCTAATTTTACCTCCTTCATGCTGTTCAGCTGTAGCTCAACTTCTATCTGTGTATGTTTGTCGCCTTGGTAGATCATTCTACTTCCATCGGGGCTTTTCAAAGATACCGTCTTGTTCACACAGTCGATCAATGCTCCATTAGCTTCTAACCAGTTCATACCAAGAATGACATCAATGTCCTTCATCGGTAAAATGAATAGGTCTGCGTCAAACGCGCACTTATTGATCATGATGACTTGTTTTTGTTTGGTATGGGTTACTACTATCGTTCCCCCCGCAGAAAGTATAGTTATGGGTGTATCTAACTTAGTGCAACTAATCCCATGTTTGATGATGCTAGAAATGAATGATGTAGTTGCACCGGTTCAAAAAATTTTGATCTGAGTGTTGGAGCGTATCACCGCCTGATCGGAGTTGACCACCTCCTCCAGACGTGGTTCAGCTTGCCGAAGGGCTTCTTATTCTTCCAGTTCCCTCCGGTGTTTCCTCCTCGGCTTCCTCCTCCTCCAGACTGACCTCCTCCATTCTTCTTATTGGGGCAATCCTTCATCATGTGCCCCTCCTGACGACACCCGAAGCAAATGATTCTGGGTTTGCGACAGTCCTTCGAAGTATGTCCTTTAATTCCACAAATACGGCAAACTATTTGATTTGCAGTCTGAAATGCTTGATTCTTCCTACTACCGTAGTAGTTGCTGTTGTTGTTGTTGTATCTTGGCTTGAAATTCAAGCTGGTATTGGGCTTGTTATTGGAAAACCTCTTAGGCTCAAACTTGGCCTTCTTTCTCTTTTCCTCCTGCAGTTGTTTGAAATCATCTTCCAGAGTGATGGCGGCATCCACCAACTCTTGAAACTCCGTCGCTCTCATCATCTGGAGCTGTACCTTGAACTAGGGACTTAACCCCCTCAAAAACCTCTTCTTTTTCTTATCCTCGGTGTTGACTTCTTCAACAGCATACCGGGACAGCTTTGAGAATTCCCTGACATAAGTCAGGATGGCCTTGTCCTTCTACTCGAGACTTTCGAATTCTCGACGCTTCAATTCCACAATACTTTCAGGGACATTGGATTCCCTGAACTTCCTTGCAAACTCTTCCCATGTGAATACTTTTCCAGCCGGATAAACGGCTACGATATTGTCCCACCATGATGCGGCGGGTCCACACAACAAGTGGGTAGCGTAACGAACCTTTTCCTGGTCGTTACAACCAACAGTATTGAGCTTTCACTCAGTGTCCATAAGCCAATCTTCCGCGTCCATTGGCTCGGGCGCGTATGCGAAAGATATAGGCTTGGTATTCTGGAAGTCAGCTAGAGTGACTCCCTGATTCTCGGGTCTTTCTACCCGGTTCTATTGCAGCAGCTCCTGGAAGAATTTGTTCTGCTGCTCCAACGTAATACATTGCCTCTCCTCCACCAATTGCATGTATTGGACGAAATTCTGCTGCGTCATGGGTGGTGGTGGTGGTGGAAACTGATTCCTGGCTGCTTCATCAGCCTCTTCCTTTTGCTTTGCTCTCCATGCGCTGCGCTTCGGTCTCCTCTCCTAACGCTCCCGACATAACCCCTAGTTCTGCAACACAAGATGATACTCATAATTACTCCATGCGCAAGTTTTCTGAGCTCAACTTTGTGCACAGAACTAGTCACGCAATGGAAATCAAGAAGCAAATCCAAATCATACAAAACATATACCATGTATATACATACTTAAGTGGTCTTATTACAATACTCAAGTTGATGTGAGTATGCAAACTCACTTATTAAAGTATATGTACAAATTTCTACAAATATTACACACTACAATACACATGGTACTTGTGTATTGTAGTCCCGCCTTCCTTGGTGGACTCTAGTCGATCTTCACTCCCGGTACATCCCAGGCTTCCATCCGGTCGAACGTGTCGTCCTCCTGATAGACCCTGGAACATAAGGTCTCCCCGTCGGCTGGTAATCAGAATCGGACGATGATCCTAGGGAGAAGTCAGTGTTCACAAACTGGTCGTTAAGTGCATCATAGTCCACCCATCGGGTGTACTCCCCTGTAGCTCCTCCATAGGTGTTTCCAACATTCGTATCTGACTCAACCTGTGTCGGATACCCTCCATCAACTTCTTCATTACTAGGATAATTCTGGTTCTGAGTTGTGGCATCCTCATTCATCTCTCCGTCATAATACACTGAAGTACTATGAGTTCCCGTATCAGATCCCCAATGCCAACCCGTGGAGTTTTCTATAGGAGTCACGGAACGCTGATTGTTTCCGGATTCCTCTCCACCCTCATATCCCCCATAGGAACTACCCAGATAGTTCCCAGGTGTAACAGGTGTAGTTTCACGCTCAAGAGGATCAATACTAATGTAGTCACCAGCTGAGTAAACTGGTGTGTGCACCACATTCTCCATAGGTTCTTTCCCCCTAGTCTCCTCCTTGGGTTCAGTAAACTCCTCTAGCATCATATCAATTGCTCCCGTCAAATGATGGTTCAACTGAAAGAGCAATGATATTAAGTTGTGGCTATTATCCATGTATTTTGCAGCTGCTATTGGTTTGCGTTTTGCATATTTGAAGTGGTTAAGCATGGGATCCTCCTCCTCCTGCATATGAGGAATGTGGGTGAATTCGGAACCCATAAGCTCTTTCGTCTTATGCTCCCGAATATCTGTGATGGCTCTCATAACGGCTATATGGTAGGCTGTGTTGATAGTTCTGGCTTCACCTGCTGGCATTACTACGCTCATTCCCAAAGATTCGGGAAGTCGTAGTCCTACCCTACACTTTGCCAATACAGTACCATCGTAGTACATGTATTTCTTTACTTGGATCTGGGGATCACACCCAAATTCAAGTAACATGGCACGTAGAATATCTGCAAGTCCTCCTTCATATTCACTCAGTGTGGAATCCATCACTTTCACGTTTCGTCCCGGACGTGAACTTGCCATTGTTGGCTGTAGAAATAGAAAGAATATAAGATTAGTAATAATGCATCATAATAGAGATAATAAAGAATTATCGCACTAAAAGATATGATTGTTGTATTCTCAATTGAATATACACCATATTTTTAGAGAATTCTTTACTAGTCCTATTTGACTCCTAACGTTTGGTCCCATTTACTAGGTTCCAACCTAAGGTCAAAGCTTTTGCTCTGATACCAACTGTGGTGACCCACATACCACTGCATGTTGTAGTATGCCGTCGTTGATATAACATTCACGAAGTACCATTCCGCAAATATTACATCCCTCGGAGTAGTACAACAGAACATAGCAGGTCCATAACTCATTCATTTATTATTACAAATATCATACAGATATCGTCTCGGAGTTCCTCTTGGGTCCTAAGAGGAATACTCCTGGGTTCGAGGCGAACCCAACTTAGCTTACAATATAGATGTCTCATTAAGTTGTACATTTATTCTCACGAGCAGCTAAATACTAAGAGTTCGGGCTGCTCGGCTACTACTACCACTTGATGTTCTAGGCTTGGTCTCCTCCGGAAGCCTCCCCGGTTCCGTAGACTATGAGATAGTCTACGCCTTCAACACCTCCAGAGAGGTCTGGTTCTTCATAGCCGATGATCTCGGCTCCTTCAGTGTGGTCGTAGTCCTCCTCCAGACGATTCAGACAATCTAAGCAAGGGATTTAAGATTGGGATGAGTACGAGCGTACTCAACAAGTTCATTATAGAGAAGAGGTGTTTAATGCACTAGCTACGATATTAGACCAGAAAGTCTAATACCAATGCAAGTTTTGATAAACATTTCTTCAAGAGATTGCTTTTATTTCCAAGAGCTATGTCCGTCGGCCTTCACCGGTTTACTAGAACTTCATGGAGCTCCTTTCCGGCGCGTTCGCAGTTCCTTATCCCGAACAGGGGTGACAGGTCACGATTCTTTACACTCTGCAGGTGTGTTGCTTTACCCATAAGAGATCTTAACCTTGGTGCCAACCGGGCAGCTTTCCCGTCCACACTTCCTTCGGTGTGAGGCCCGGTATAAGGTCTAGCCAATCATGTTCCTCCGCTACCTCGAACACCCACCCTTTGTTGCATGCCCCGACCCTGGGTCCTCACCGGTCCCATTATTCCCATATATTTCAGGGTGGACCCCGACCACGACGACAGTCTGGGATCGAACCAAACTCCTTCGCCGGTAGCTGCAACCCATCATAGACCGCAATACCGTGGGGACTTAGGACTCCCCAGCCTCACCATCTTGCTCCTTCAGGCGACAAGTGTACTACGGACAATGCCGTGGGGACTTAGGACTCCCCAGCCTCACCAGCTTGCCCCCTTGGATTACAAGTGTACTACGGTAAAGCGCATCTGTTGATGAACGAGAGGTGGAAACACTTTTGACTACTCCGTCCCACTCCGGATCTTATGGTTAACACGGGTATTACGGCACAAGAATCACGACATTTGTTGTTTAATCCTAGATGGATACAAATCCTTGCAATGGAACCTCCACCATATCAACACAATCCATGGTTCCATTGCCCACCACATAGTCATATTCATAGTTATGAAAGTAGTGGTTTTGGTTTTTATGCAATAGTGATAACCATAGTACTTTGCAAGTAATTTGATAGAAATACTCAAATGACATGAGCAAGTGATGAACTTGCCTGAACACTGCAAAGTTTTGCAGTTGGAAGGTGTGGACTAACCCTTGTCCTCTGTCTCTGAAAAATAGCATCATTGTCCGATAAGGGCAATGGTTAAAGAAGCATTATGCATGATTCCAGTTTTAGGGTTTGTTCCCCCTTCCGATGTCGTTGTTATTTCATGTGAGAGGTTAATACTAAGAACAACTTGGAGATTCTCTATTTAGGGTAAATACAACCTTGAAATATTGTCAAGGTGTTTTTATAGTCCAATTACATTAATGGACTTATTTTCTTTATTGAAAATAATATGTGTGATTTAAATCATTATTTAAATCATCAAATTAAGACTTATTCCTAATTATCTTCAAAAATTCTCTTTGATATTTTATTTGGATAGAGAATTTTATGCTGATTGATTTTCATAATTTTAATTATTTTTTTAGAGCTCTTATCAATTTTTTATTGAATTTTAAAGTTTCTGGTTTTTAATTGAGTTGTGAAAAGTCACAATTGCCCCTGGGCCCACCTGTCAGTGGAGCCCAGCGGGTTGGGTTAGACCAGCTCGGGTCCAACCGACCCGAGCGGTCGCTCACTCACTCACCCCTCGCGCCGCATCGACCTAACCCTAATCCCCTTTCTCTCTCTGGCGACCTGTGTCGCCCTCACCGTCGCCGGCCGATTCCGGCGGTCTCCAGCCGCCATGGCCCTTGCCATCGGGCGCAATCGAACCGCCGTGTGACGGCGATCCTTTCCATCCGCGTCGATCTGGAGCAGACGCCGCTCCCGCTCGTCCTCGACCCTCTTCGCCATGGCTAGGGTTACGGGATCCGCGTGATCCCGCGGCTCCCAGAGCTCCTGGCGTGATGGCGCCGCCGTGGCTGTGCTGCCATGGTGGGGTGGTGCTGTGGCGCTACCATGGCCTGGCTTGGCCTGGCGCCGCCACGCCCTGGCGTGTGCCGCCGTGGCCGCCATGGTTGTCTGCCTTCTCGACCCCGGTACGTTCGCCATCTCTCCCTCTCTCTCGTGTGCTAGTTCTTCTTCCTCCTCCCTTAGCTCTGGTCACAGCTTCTCCTCCTCGTGGAGAGGCTAGCCGTGCTCTTGCTCTGTTGCGCCATTCGGCTAGACATACTGCTGTGCTACTGCTGCCGCCATGGCCTAGCTCTAGTTCATGTGCTTGTACTGATGCTCATGCTCATGCTAGCTTTACTACTGTGCCGTGCTTGCCTGCACAAGGCATGTGCTATTGCTGTGTGATGTTCTGCCATGTCTCTGTGCAAGAATTCCTAATCTAATTGGTTGCTATGCCTTCCTTTCTTGTTTAATTCCCTCTCTGTGGCTCTGCTCTTGTTACTAAGCTTGCCAGATATCAAATGTGTTCATATATACTGCTCTGGCTTGAGTTCTGTGTGTATTACTTGCAATTTTGCAAGTGCCAGAGTATTAGTGTGCTGTTCCTTGTGCTCAAATTTATGAGCATGCTCAATTGAGCATTGCAGTTGGCTTAACTGTATGATTCAGTGATTACTGGTATGTGCTTTATTTGTTTAGCAAGATCCAGTGGTTCATCAAGCCTTTGATGTGCTTCTGGATACAATCATATGATTATTACTATAGTAACTGTTTATTCAGTTAAAGTTTGGGTGTAAATCTTCAGTGGCTAGCTCATTTCTGATGCTATGCTTGCTTATAGCCATCTGTATCAAGTGTTAGCAAGCTCTGATGAGCCTCTGATCATCATTTGCTTGATGATTAGTTGTTATGCTTCTGGCAGTGCCTATCTGGTGCTCATTCTGGTATCTGTGTGACACATACACTTGTGCTAGTGAGGTTTATTGCTTACTCAAGCTTTATCTGTTGCTTGCAGTGATCCTCTGGATCATGTGCAAGGTTCTGGTGCAGTGGTTACTTGTGTAATTCATTTATCTCTGTTACCTTGCTTAATTGGTTAGATAAATGATGTGAACTGCCTTGCAGTGATGATCATATGAGTTGATTTAGTAGAGCTAGAGGGATGCCAACTTCTGTTGGGTACCCTGGCTCCCTTTTGAACCCATCTGGGTAATGATAGATGTGCTGAGCTTAACTGTGGGGTTTTGTGATGTGGTTGAGGTAGCCCTGACAGTAAATCATTGCTGTTAGGGTAGCTCCCACCTATGATGGCTTTCTGTGATGAATAGATGCTCACTGGCTAATCACTTGGTGAATTACCAGTAGCTTTGGTGTTGATAAACAAGATAGGCACATGTTGCCTATCAATCTGATGGTTTAGCTAGACTATTAGGTGCTTGGTGGATCTGGATGGCTACATAGGGCTAAATCCATGCTGGATTTCTCTGGTTGTGACACTGTGTTGTCACAACCAGTGTTCCCTGGTTTGATTTCCTTCTAGCCTTAGTTGTATTTGCTGGCACCAATTGGTTTAGCAACCAAGTGATGATACATCCAGGGTTTCATACCCTTTTTGCTGCTGTGATGCATGAGTGTACTTAATTATGAGCAAAACCATGGTTTGCTCATGCTTATCTGGTATACCTCACTCCAGCTCCAAGATTTGTGGTTGATGTAGAGGTTTGCTTCTGTGTTGATCTTATGGTTGATTTGCTTGCCCTGCTCCTCCTGGTGAGCTTGTGAAGCTTGATTTGATTCAGGTGATGGTGGAATAGTTGAACAGCAGTGGCTGTTCTTCAGTTTTTGCTGTTCTTGGTTTGCTGTTCTTGCTACTGGTTACTTACCCTGGTGCCTTGTCGATGGAATGGTTAGGGTTTAGCTGTGAAAAGCTTAAATATGGCCAGCCTTTGCTTCCCTGGTCGACAGCACCACATCTCACCCTGATGACTCACTGTGTGTGTGTGTTGCATGCACACATGCTGTGTGTGCAGCTTGTGTGTGTGGGTGCACATGCTTGGGACTTGAGCTGTTGAGAGGATTAGCTCGGCTGGACCTTGTTCATATCCACTCTTCACAATTTATTTGCTAATCTGCCAAGTGGCTTTGCCACTTGGCTTAATACTCTGATTGTTGTGTGTGTGTGCAGGGATCAAGTGCTGATCAAGATGAACTCAAGATCATCTGGATCGAAGAATTCATGAAGATCACAATGTAGTTTAGGTCATTTAAATAACTTGTAATTTTCCTTTTTCAATTTCTATTTCATCAATTCTTGTAATGTGTTGTAAATTCCTTTATCTATTCAGGATATTGTAATGACAATGTAATATGTGTGTGATTATCAATAAAGCTCAAGTTTTCCTTAATGAGCTTAATGTATTTGTTGTATTACTTATAATCTGGCTTAATGATAATTGTTTGTTAAATTATCTCAAATTTGAATTATGTGATAACCATTTGATGTTTGAATTTGAAATTCAAATTCAAATTTGGTTTGAATTCATTCAAACAACTTAACTTGTAATTCAATCATGCAACTTATGATTTCAATGCAATTTCACTTCTCTCTTCTCAAAACCCTAATTTAGACAAGTAGGAACAAGTTCATTGCACTCTCGAAACCCTAACCCTGTAGGATGTCGAGAGAGAAACCTGTCCCCCTTCGATACAGTTTTGTTTAAAAAGCGCGAAATTTCCCCGGAATTTACCATGCAATGCACATCCCTTTCTAAAATCTACCCCTCGATCGCCTCTAAACCTGGGACATTACAGATCTTAACCTTGGTGCCAACCGGGCAGCTTTCCCGTCCACACTTCCTTCGGTGTGAGGCCCGGTACAAGGTCATAGCCAATCATATTCCTCCGCTACCTCGCACACCCACCCTTTGTTGCATACCCCGACCCTGGGTTCGCCAGTCCCGTTATACCAATTAAGGATGGACCCCGGCCACGACAACAGTTCTGGGCTCATACCATAAACTCCTTCGCCGGTAGCTGCAACCCATCATAGACCGCAATACCGTGGGGAACTTTAGGCTTCCCCAGCCTACCGCTTGCTCTTCGGGCGACAAGTGTACTACGGACAAAGCCGTGGGGAACTTTAGGCTTCCCCAGCCTACCGCTTACCCCCAACAGATGACAAGTGTACTACGGTAAAGCGCGTCCGTTGATGTACAAGAGGTGGAAATACGATTGACTATTCCGTCCCACTCCAGATCTTATGGTTAACACGGGTATTACGGCACAAGAATCACTGGACGACATTTGTTGTTTAATCCTAGATGGATATAAACCCTTGCAATGGAACCTCCACCATATCAACACAATCCATGGTTCCATTGCCCACCACATAGTCATATTCATAGTTATGAAAATAGTGGTTTTGGTTTTTATGCAATAGTGATAAACATAGTATTTTGCAAGTAATTTGATAAAAATACTCGAATGACATGAGCAAGTGATGAACTTGCCTGAATACTGCAAAGTGTTGCAGTTGGATGGTGTGGACTGACCCTTGTCCTCTGTTGCTGAAAAATAGCATCATTGTCCGATAAGGGCAATGGTTAAAGAAGCATTGATGCATGATTCCAGTTTTAGGGTTTGTTCCCCCTTCCGATGTCGTTATTATTTCATATGAGAGGTTAATACTAAGAATAACTTAGGGATACTCTATTTAGGGCAAAATACAACCTTGAAATGTTGCCAAGGTGTTTTTAGAGTCCAAAAGAATTTATGGACTTATTTTCATTATTGAAAATAAAATGTGTGATTTAAATGATTATTTAAATCATCAAATTTGAACTTATTCTTGTTTAACTTCAAAAATTCTATTTCATATTTTATTATGATAGAGTTTTTATACTGAGTGGTTTTCATATTTTTAATTATTTTTTTAGAGCTATAATGATTTTATAAAATTTGGTCAAAGTTTGTGTTTTTAAATGAATTTGGAAATGACCAAATTACCCCTGGGCCCACCTGTCGGTGTAACCCAGTGGGGTTAGGTCGAACCGACCCACCTGGTCCGGCTCGACCAGCCTCACTCTTCTCTCTCTCGCGCGCGTGTGAAACCCTAACCCTAACCCCCTCTCTGGCGACCTGCGTCGCCTTCGCCGTCGCCGCTCGATTCCGGCGAGTTCCGCCGGACTTGGCCCTTGCCATGGTGCGCAATCGACGCGGCTCTTGACGACGCGTCGATCTATCCGCGTTGATTTGATGCGGGTGACCTGCTGCGCTCATCCTCGACCCTCTCTGGTGCTAGGGTTACGGGATCCGCGCGATCCCGCTGCTCCCAGAGCTCCAGGCGTGATGGCGCCGCCGTGGCTTCGCCGCCGTGGTGCGGTTGGTGCTGTGGCGCCGCCATGGCTTGGCTTGGCCTGGCGCCGCCGCGCCCTGGCGTGTGCCGCCGTGGCCGCCATGGCTGTGTCTGCCATCTGCTCGCCCCGGGTACGTGCTCCATTCCCCTCTCTCTCTGGCCTGTTCTACTTCCTCATCTTCTAGCTCTGGCCATGGTTGTATCTCTATGTAGAGATGATCGCCATGCCGATGCTCTACTGCCGCGCCTTGCTTGCCTGCTCATGAGCTGTTGTGCTCTACTGCTGCGCCATGCTTGCCTGCTCATGAGCTGTTGTGCTTGCTGCTGTGTATCTGCTGGCCTTGGCCAATGCTGCCATGACCATGCCAGGCTTGTGCTACTGCTGTGTGCAGCCCTGCCATGCCATCCTTTATCCTGTGCAAGAATTTCTTGTCTAATTGTTTGCTATGCTTGCATCTCTTGCTTAATTCTAGCTCTGTGCCTCTGTTCTGGTTACTATGCTTGCCAGAAACTCAAGTGTATTCATGTATGCTTGCTCATGAGCATCTTGTAATGGTCATGGACTGCTAAATTGCTGGTCATGCTACAATTTATTCAATTGCTTGCTTGCTGGCTCTGGTTGTTGCTATGGCTTATTTATATGTGTGTGCCATCCATATATGTATTCCTGATTGGATTACTTGAGTAATTATTGCTTGAGCAAGGTCAGTGATGTGTGCTATTCATGTCTAGCTTGATCCAGTGGTACATCATTGACATAGGCATCCCAAATGGGCCTGCCGAAGATAGTACCCGGGGTTTACTGAAGGCCCACTACCCGAAGAATAAGAAGATTCGGGAGCCCAAGATATATCAAGGAAAGTCAAGAGTTGTAATAGGAAGTGTTATTTGTAATCTGGCGGGATGAGTTAGAAACCGTCCCGGACTCTGTAACTTGTATAGCACGAATCCCTCGGCTCCACCTCCTATATAAAGGGGGAGGCGAGGGACGAAGAATCATTGTCCGCAAACCCTAGTTTTCATATTCGTCGAGTACTTTCCGGCTGAAACCTTCGAGATCTACTTACCCTCTACTTCCAACTAAACCCTAGCCTACAATCCATAGGCATTGACAAGTTGATACCTTGTCAATTGGCGCCGTCTGTGGGAATTAGAGGCGTAAGGAGCTGATCTCGATGGCACGCTCAAGATCTTCGACATCGTCAACCGCAAGCAACACAATGGATCGAGGTAAACAGATCGCTGCTGGTCTTGTCGATTTTGTTCCTCACCCACCCTCCCGTTTGGATGCATATGCGTATCTGGCGGAGCCCATGGAGATGACGTTCGGAAGGTTTCACTTTCGCGTCGAGAAGGAAGGATCGTATCGTGTCGAGATTCCGATTTCGTCGGGATCGTCGGTGATCGATTCAGATTTTTCAAGCTATGCATCGTCAACCGAGTCAGGAGAAGAAACCTCGGTGACACGTTACGTCAGCACCAGAACAAGAGAGAAACTCGCCAAGATCTTCAATGACATGTCGTTCGAGTCATCTGCGGACTCATATATAAGCGATGGCTCAAGCAATGTCGACAGTTATGACTTTATCGACAAATCTATCACAGTGGGCAAGGTCTTCATCAATCTCAACGATGATGTCACCAAACCCAACGTAGATCTGAGTACAAAGTATCATCAGATTTACGCCATTGAAGATCAAGAGGAGACATCCGAGGCTTTCGACAGTCTGGGAAATCCATACGTCGATCCCTCTAATCTGCGGCAAGGCCTGGGCAACAAATACGTCGGGCCAGAGCCGCGAGATAGAGTTCAGCTTTCACAAGCAGCGTGGGACAGAGCCGCGAGAGCTATGAACGGCACAGAACCAATGGCTACCACGGCCACACCAGAAGAACTGCAAGCATATCAATATAGGCTCGCACGAGCTGCCAGGGAATTGGAAAAACAGACAGCTGAGTTGAACAGGAGAAAGGAGGCAGCTTCTGCAGGAGAAGGGCAGATTTAAGTCGACAATCTAGAACTACGGGTGATAGCCATCGGGAGGCGCGGAACAGAGCAAGATCAAGGCTGCAACACATACCCGAAGCAGAAAGAGAGCACTTGGTCCAACCTCGACATGTCCTTCATGTCGATAGATACAAGAGGAAACATCATCCCTAAGACACCAGAGGCTGGGTATATGGCGACACATGCTTTTATCCTTGCGTCTAAACCACCTCCAGGTGATCCAAGGGAAACATTGTACAATATGGCGGTAGCAGGAGTTGGAGCTATGGGGACAGCGTTTGTATCAACGCCTCCCGAAGGAGCGGCAAGGCAAAATAGTCCACGACCCACAGCAACAACAGTTTGAAGGGCCAAGTGGAGCAAGAGACACAGCAGCACAGCAAGAGTCGACAGAGCGCGGCAAAGCAGAAGGGATCATCGGCAATCTCCGGAATTGACCGACGAAGATATGTGTGGCTTGCCATGCTTTACGAGGAGAGTCCGGAAAACTCGAGTCCCCTCAGGATTCAAGTTACCCGATAATTTCAAGAAGTTCGACGGCCTTCAAGATCCAGAGGATTGGCTAGTCGACTATCTAGAGACGGTGAAGCTCACAGGAGGAACTAGGGCAACAGCCATGCAAAGTATCCAGGTGCATTTGAGTGGAGCCGCACGATCTTGGATAAAGAAACTCGCTCCAGGATCCATCGACAGCTGGGAAAGTTTCGAGGATGTGTTCGTCAAGAACTTTAGATCCACGTGCAAAAAACCCGCGTCGTTAGAGGAGTTGAGAGCGTGTCGACAAAAGCCAGACGAGCCAATGAGGAAGTACATCCAGAGGTGGAATATCATTAAAAACTCGGCAGAAAATATATCTGACGAGAGAGCAATAGATGCGTTTGTCGCAGGAGTCAGGCGTGGAGATTTCGTCGAAGACTTGGGAAGGACCAATCCAAAGACAGTATCCGCGTTAATGGAGATAGCAAATAAATGGGCAGATGGAGAAGACGCTGTCCACAACAAACGACACAGGTCGCCAGAGGAGGACCGCGGTCGAAACTATCAACCGAGGCGAAGATTTCCTCGGACGTACCAGAACTACGACGCTCCAGGACAAATTTCGGCAGGTTT
Organism: Lolium multiflorum; assembly: GCA_030979885.1. NCBI lineage: Eukaryota > Viridiplantae > Streptophyta > Magnoliopsida > Poales > Poaceae > Lolium > Lolium multiflorum. The sequence goes on along the minus strand of CM061753.1, from coordinate 269,025,300 downwards.
TCGGACAAATACAGGAGGAAGCAACAGAGATGATTACCAGAGAAGCAGTGAGCAGCGAGGTGATAACAGGGATGATTCACGCAACAGGCAAAATAACGGGCCTAGGTTCCCAAGACCTTTCGTGTCCCCTGAAGAGATGATGAATGGACCGTGCCAGATGCATTTTTCTCGACAGCAACGGAAAAAGACAGTCAGGGCACTTGCAGAAGGATTGTCGAAATTTTCAAGCAATGTTGCGGTATGCAGAGAACGCTAATGCGCGGGCAGCACAGAGAAATCCTCGAGAACCCAGAAGCGAGATTCACTTGCCGCCTCCTCCCGCGATTACAAACGACAATCGGCATCAGCTCAGAATAGCGGCAGCACCTGCACCACCACCTTATGTTGATCCTAATTCCAATGGAGCAGTGTTGATGATCCAGAAGGGAAGACCGTCCAATAGAGCTCAGAAAGTAATCTCACGACAGGTGTTTATGGCAGAGAAAATGCCTCCACCAACAGTTGAGTACCTTAATTGGTCAGGACAAGATATCGGCTTCACAATAGCAGATCATCCGCAGCAAGTTCCTCGACCAGGGCAGTCAGCACTTATTCTGCCAGCAGTTATCGCGGGATTTGATGTCTCTCGAGTGTTCATAGACGGCGGCAGCAGCAAACCTTATGTATGCAGATACATTGAGGAAGATGAACATATCCTTAGCAAACTTGAAACCAACAGACACAAGGTTCCACGGCATCACACCGGAGAAACCAAGTTATCCATTGGGAAAGATCAATCTCGACGTTCAGTTTGGGACCCGAGAAAATTATAGAATCGAGAGGCTCGAGTTTGAAGTCGTGGATTTTCCGTCGCAATATCACGCTCTGGGACGACCAGCATATGCTAGATTTATGGCAGTGCCACACTATACATACTTGTTGTGGAGGTTGCCTGGACCAAAGGGACCAATCACATTAAAGGAAGCTTTGCCTTAGCCGATAAGTGCGACAAGGATTTCCACCGGTTGTCAGAAACCTTCGGGATGCAAGCTGAGTACTTGGCGTCAAAAAGCATGACTGATTACGACGTACTGCCAGACGTTGGAAGGCCAAACAAAGAATCAACTTTCAGTACCGAGAAAAATTCAAAAGAGGTGCAGATTCACCCGACAGACCCAAAAAGACGACATCTATTGCAAACGACATGGATATCGCATAGGAAAGCGCGCTCGTCGAGTTCCTCCGTGAGCACCGGAAAATCTTCGCATGGTGTCCAGCTGACATGCCAGGAGTACCCAGGGAACTTGCCGAGCACCACCTAAACTTGGATCCACTAGCAAGACCAATCAAACAACCTTTGCGGCGTTTTTCGGAACCAAACCGCAAAGCCATGCTGTCAGAAATTAATCGACTACAAGAAGCTGGTTTTATCAAAGAGATATTCACAGAGGCCACATGGGTAGCAAATCCTGTGTTGGTGCCGAAGAAAAACACTAAGGTCCTTCGCATGTGCGTCGACTTTACGTGTGTCAATAAACATTGTCCAAAGGATCACTTTCCCCTCCCGAGGATCGATCAAATTATCGACTCCACGGCTGGATGTGAACGTCTTTCCTTCCTGGATGCATATTCTGGTTATAACCAGATCAGATTAAAAGAAGAAGATGAAGTAAAGACCGCATTTATTACACCTTACGGCGTGTTTTGTTACAGAACAATGCCCTTTGGTCTAAAAAATGCGGGAGCAACATATCAAAGGATGATGCAGAAGTGTTTGGCGACACAGATTGGGAAGAACGTGCAAGTATACATTGATGATGTCGTCATAACATCAAAAAAGGGGGCAACGCTGATCGAGGATCTCAAGGACACCTTCGACAACCTTGATAAGTTCTGCCTCAAACTGAACCCGACGAAGTGTTCCTTCGGCGTCCCAGCAGGAGAACTTTTGGGGTTTCTAGTCTCAGCAAGAGGGATTGAAGCAAATCCCGACAAAATACAGGCTATCGTAACAATGAGGAAGCCAACAAAGTTGAAGGAGATACAACAGCTAACGGGGCGAGTCGCTTTGAGTAGATTCGTCGCCAGGCTGGGAGAAAAGGCTGCCGTTCTACGCTTTGATAAAACAAGGAGATAAATTTCAGTGGAACGAAGAAGCCGACAGAGCTTTCGAGGATTTGAAGCGCACAATTTCGACACCGCCAATTCTGGTGGCACCAAAAGAAAGGGAACCCCTCCTGCTATATATCGCAGCCACACCCCAAGTGGTGAGCACGGTGCTAGTTGTCGAAAGGGAAGAAGAAGGAAAACTCCACGGCGTGCAGAGGCCAGTATACTTCGTCAGCGAAGTTTTATCACCATCTAAACAAAGGTATCCGCAGTACCAAAAGATAGCATATGGAGTATTCACGACAGCACGAAAATTGCGCCACTATTTTTCGGCACATCCGATCATAGTGGTCAATGAAGCTCCCTTGTCAAATATACTGAACAACCCAGAAGCTACGGGTCGTGTCTCCCTTTGGGGAATAGAACTTTCCCCTCGGGACATCACGTATGAAAAAGAAAAGCAATAAAATCGCAAATACTGCCGGACTTCATCGCAGAGTGGATGGAGTTGCAAAATACAGGACCTCCAGTTATCGAGAACTTGGACCATGAACTTCGACGGGTCCAAAAGGCGGAAGGAGCTGGCGCAGGAGTAGTACTCATATCACCGAAGGCGACAAGTTGAAGTACATCCTCCGGATGACGTTCCCTAACGCATCTAACAATGAAGCAGAATATGAGGCTCTCATACATGGAATGAAGATGGCGAAAGCCTGCGGAGCAACTCGACTAAAAATCTTTGGCGACTCACAGCTGGTGGCACAGCAAGTTATGAACCAATGTGATGCAGTCAATGATAGCATGATGGCATACAAGGAGGTATACAACGAACTCGAGAAGTTGTTCGATGGATGCGAAGTAAACCATATTAGCAGATTGAGCAACGATGCCGATGTTCTTGCAAACATCGGGTCGCAATGCCTTGCAGTCCCGCCAGGTGTATTCTGGGAAGAAATAACAGAGAGATCCACTAAGTCGACAAAATCAAAAAAGAAGGAGAAGAAACCCTCGGGGGCTACCAAGGAAAAGCAAGAGGACGAAGAAGAAGATCAGGACCTGGTCATGGTGATACAGATACCATGGATGCAGCCGTACATATCATACATCCTGAGGAAAGAAATACCCGACGATCCAGTTGAGGCAAGGCGAGTAATTCGACGCTCCAAAGCTTTCACGGTGGTCAAGGGAGAATTGTATAAGCGAAGTATTTCAGGCGTCTTGCAAAGGTGCGTCACACCAGAGGAAGGAAGAATAATTCTGAAGGATGTACACGAGGGAATATGTGGCCACCACGCAGTAGTCGAGCTATCGCAGCCAAAGTTTTTCGAGCAGGATTCTACTGGTTGACAGCAATCGAGGACGCCAAGGACATAGTAAGAACTTGCGACGCGTGTCAAAGGTTTGCCGCAAAACCTCACTCTCCAGCAGCAGAGCTAGCACCAATACCATTGTCATGGCCCTTTGCTCAATGGGGACTTGATATGGTGGGTAAGTTACACAAATCCTGGCCAGGAGGAAAGGAGTACATGCTAGTAGCTGTCGACAAGTTTACAAAATGGATAGAAGCGAAGCCGATAAATTCACCAGATGGAGCATCCGCAGTAAAATTCGTAAAAGGCCTCGTCTTCAGATTTGGAGTGCCCCATAGCATCGTCACAGACAACGGCAGTAACTTCACATCCCATGAATTCAAAGATTATTGCGAAGAGGTGGGTATCAAGCTGAACTTTGCGTCAGTTGCACATCCTCAAACCAATGGGCAGGTCGAGAAAGCCAATGGTATCATCTGCAATGGCATCAAGAAGCGCTTGTTAGGACCACTGGAAAAAGCTCGACATACCTGGCCCGAAGAACTACCAAGCGTGTTGTGGAGCATCCGAACAACACCAAACACAGCAACGCAGGAAACTCCGTTTTTTCTGGTTCATGGAGCAGAAGCAGTACTACCAATCGAGATAGAGCACAACTCTCCACGTGTCGCTGAATATGATGAAGAAACATCGAGAAGAGCGCTAGAGGACGACGTCGACGCACTTGATGAAGCTCGAGATGAAGTATTATCTCGGGTAACCAAATATCAACAGGACTTGAAGAATTACCACAGTCGACGTTTGCGGCCAAGATCTTTTCAGGTGGGCGACCTAGTTCTTCGGCTCACGCAAAAAAGTCATGAAAAACTCGAGTCACCATGGCTTGGCCCTTACATCGTCACGGAAGTAATCGGAGGAGGAGCATATAGGATAAAGGACAAGAAGACAGGGGTGGAGGAGCCAAACCCCTGGAACGTGGCGCAACTTAGGCGGTTCTACGCCTAGAGTCGAAATATAGTCCTTGTAAAACTTCAATGTACTGAAACGCCCGCGAGTTTTCAGACGCACTCTTTTCCTTTTTCGGGGCACCGAGTGGGGCCGGAGAAGGTTTTTAATGAGGCGGGCTCGTGGTGCTGCAATATAATAAAGATAGTGACAATATAACTTTTCTTCTTTATCGACATGACCAAAATCTTTGCTCCGACGAATTTCAATATAGTTCATCGACAAAAGAAAAACCTTGCCTTGGTATTCAAATACCTCGTGAGTCAATAAAAATACAAAATAGTACTCAGTAAAAAGCTCGGGGGCTCATATTCACCTTAAATATATATATGCCTTGGTTTAAAACCTCGCAAATATACAAATATAATAAAGAGTCACCGAAACACTCGGGGGCTAGACAAACAGAGAAATATAATGATTGCTTTACAATATAGTCATGGATTACAAAGAAGAAATATCTACAAGAAGAAAATAACTAGTCTTGATTCAGTATGTCATCAAGAGTAACTCTGTTTTCCTCAGGAGCAGCACCAAGAAAATCGGCATAATGGCCATCGGCAAAAAAGTCGGCATCCATCCGAAGCAGGTCCTCAATCATTTCTTCGGCTATGGGCGTAACCTTCGTGTTAATCCTGTCAACACCAACTCTCCGACGTTTTACCTTTTGGTGAACCTTCTCGACAACCTGGGTAAGGTCAAGTTTCGAGTGGCAGATCTGGAGCATGATAAGAGCAAATCTGGCGCCAGCTACTAGTTGAGCTTTGACAAAATCATGGATACTGCGAGCATCCTTAAACCTTTCCATCAATTCAGGAAGAGTTTTTGGTTGGACGTTCCGAGGAAACATGGAGTTGTAAACCATGGACAAGGTCTTGGTACAGAAGTCAAGGAAATCGCGAGTTTGAGAGGTGCGATCTTGAAATCTGACAATTTGGCGGGTCCTCTCCGGGGTAGCCCAAAACAAAGAACCATGATCCAGGGAAAGATTAACAAGGAGGTTTGTCCTAGCACTTACTCTCTCTTCCTCGGCAGCAGCATCAGTAAAGGCACCTATCAGAACAAAGAAGTGGAAACCTTTAAGAGACAATAGCATGAAGATGAAAGATATCAGAGGATGAAACAGGCATACCCGACATATCTGCACTAGCTTCATTCATTAATTCGAGCATGAAATTTTCTCGAGTAGTCGCCTTTTCAGCCTCGGAAGCAGCAAACTCCTTGGCAGCCACGGCCTCGCGAGCTTGCTGGAGAGCAACTTTTTCGGCTTCAGATGACTTGCGAGATTGTTCCATCATCACAAGTGTTTGCTTCTTTGCATACTGAAGCTGCTGTCGAAGTTCGTCCAGTTCTTGCGACAAGGTATCGTCGACAGGTGCAGTATCAGCAAAAGTTCTCCTCGCGTGAGAAGAAGAAGGCGACACATTGGAAGGAGCGGAAGTTGGAGTATAGTTATCAAATATCAACTGAAATATAAACAGGATAAAATCAAACGACAAGCAAAGATAGAATTTTTCATTAATCTCTTGGAATAATTACAAGGGCATTACAGTGGAGCTAAGGAAATACGTGTCGCTAAACGACTACTTTGGCGACAAAAGCAAAAGAAACAAAGAAAAACAGAGGCATGCAACTAGACCTCCGGCCTTGACGAGCTAGGAGTCGACGCTGGCTTAATCCCGAGATAGGCCAAGATCTTCTTCGTGTTGGGCTTGGCCGCCTTGATCAGCGACTTCCACCTTGATTGTTCTATTTGCTCGGTGTCGCCAACTTTCATCCAGTCGATAGTCTGTCGACTGTCAGCAACCAAGGCGACAGTGTTTTCAACGGCAACCTTCATATTCTCTTGGCGCATCTTCAGTCCAAGGTCTTCCGGTGTATTGAACATCTTGGCAAGGTTGAGGAAAGTCGCAGGCTCCTCCTTCTTCGGGAAGAAGTAGGGGAACAATGCCGACAATACTGCATTAGCATTCGATACACCTTCACGAATCTCGGACCCATGAAGCTCCAGATAGGAAAGTGCGTCAAGGACCGGATCATCGACAGGATTCGTCAGGTCAAAATCCTGGTTTGTTTGGACTGTCAAGGAAACAAAGTATTAGTGAAAAGACAAGAAACAAAGATTCTCCTAAAAATAGAAGGGAGCAGTAAAATTACCGAAAGTACGGCGACTCTGAGTCTTCAGGCGCTTGAGGATTCCTTCTTCACGAGAAGCTTGCGCAGCTTTGTGCTCATCTAAAGCAGCTGTAGCATCCTTAAGCTTTTTCTGCAGTTCCTCGACACCAGCAGCTTTCGCCTTGGCTTCATCAGCTTCGGTCTTGGCTTTGCTAGCAGCGAGGTCCGCTTTCTTGCGAGCCGCCTCACTTTGCTCAAGTTTTCGAGAAAGTGCGTCGGCGCGTTCGTTAGCCTCTGCAAGTTTCTCTGTCGAGATATGAAAAAAAGAGAGGAGAAAGATCAAAAATCGCGACAAGCACCAAGAGTAAAAAATCAAGGAAAAACAGCAAGTACAAAAGTCGTTACCTTCGGCTCTATTAGCATATTCACGGTACCCAACAAATTGGGAACCGATGCGGAGAAGATCCTTGATCATAGGCTGTTCAACGTGAACACAGAAAGAAAAACATCGGCATGAAAAAGAGAAAAGGTGTGAAAAAACAAAATAAGGAAAATATAGATGTCGACAAGCTTACATCATCTAGGAGCAGAGTCGACGAACTGCCCAACTGAGGGGCAGGTTCAATAATCTTTTCAACCCTTGCCCTTTTTGGTGAAGGAGCAAGGGGGCTTGATGGCGGAGTAGTGGTGACGACGTTTTGTTGAGGAGGCGAGGTTTCTTCTCCTTCAACTAGCGTGTCTGAGGCAAGTACAGTACGTGACGTGCTTGTCCGAGGAGCCACGTCAGTAGTTGGAACTTCTTCCTCGTCATCGCTAATAATCAAAAAATCGGCAGCATAAAAAGCAAGACAAGCTAGATATTTCGAGTACAAAAATAGAGAGAAATAAAGACGACTTACGAGCTGATGAGGGATTCAGCATAAAGATCGTAAGTTGCCTTCGGATGAGAAGGAACAACTTCTTCAGCCTTAGAGGTGCCAGAATCTTCAACATCAGTCCTTTTCCTTTTGTTCTTGGGAGAAACAGCAGGAGGAAGGGATTGCGTCGATTCACTGGCTTCAGACTCAACTTCTTTTTCATGAGAAGCTGCAGATTTGTGAGAACCCGCGACTTCACTTTCACGAATAGAAGAACCTTGAGTATCTTCGGCAACGATGGCCTGTTCTTCGACTTCTCCACCCTCCGGAAGAGGAGGAAGGGAAGTCATGGTAGGATGGTTCTGTAAAAAATAGTGACCAGAAGGAAAATTAAAAGAGATGACAATATAATGAGGTGCAGAGAAAGTGCAAAATAAGGTAAAAACTCGGCAAGACAAAATACCTCGGGGAGTGGATTGGCGGCGCTGTACGGTTCCACGCGACAAGAGGAAGGAATTGGGTCTTTACCCAGGCGAGAAAGTCTTCGAATCAACTTCTCCAAGTCCTTGGTGGAAAGATCACCGGAGATTCTGTTGGCGTCATTTTTACCAGAATATGTCCAAAGGGGATTTTTGCGAGCCTGAAGAGGCTGCACTCTAATCCTAAGGAAAGTAGGCAGTGATTTGAACACCAGAAAGCTCTTTGCCTCGAGTGTTTTGAAGCTGGCGAATACGAGACATGAGCGCCTCTGTCGCCTTTTTCTCTTCCTCGGAAGCTTCGGCATCCCAGGAGCGGCGGCGCTGAATTTTGGCACTTCCGTCGAAAGGAACTATGTTGTGCTCAACGGAGTTGGCGCTTTCTTCGTGAATGTAGAGCCACTTTTTGCGCCATCCTTGGACAGAATCAGGAAATTTGACGTCGAAATAGTCGACATCAGTACGAACACAGATAACAACGCCACCTATGTTATAAGTGACGTTGTGGGAGCCATTGCGGCGGAGGCAGAAGATGCGTTTCCACAGAGCCCAATTGGGAGGGATTCCGAGGAAGCATTCGCAAAGTGTGATGAAAATAGAAATGTGAAGGATGGAATTGGGAGTCAATTGGTGCAATTGAATCCCATAAACAAAAAGAAGACCGCGGAGGAAATCGTGGATTGGGGTCGAGAGGCCGCGGATGAGATGATCAACAAAACTAACCCGATACTCCATCGGAGGCTTGGGGTAGCTTTCTTCGCTAGGGAAGCGGATGGCGTCCTCTTTCTTCATGAGGCCAAGCCTCTTCAGCATGTTGGTGTCTTGGTTGGAGATTTTGGATCTCTCCCACTCAAGATCCTCGGCGGCCATCTTGGATTCCGGAGTGCTGTGGCGAGTCAGACGCGCGCGCGGTGGCATCAACGGCAATGACAGAGCAATGTGTGTGAGTGCGGAAAATCAGAGAAAGATTGGGCGCAGGAGAAGTTTTGCGAAGAGGAACAGGTGAGCGGCGCAAGCGAGGGGATGAACGGAGGTTGAAGAAAGGTTTATATAAGAATCGGGTGAAGCAGTGTGCCGTTGGATGAAGAAATCGTATGGTGAGAATAGATCTTCTAGATACAAGGGTAAAAAGGTATTTTTACTGAGATAGGCGTTACTGTACGTGCGCCAGGAAAAAGCGGAGGACGTGTGTCCCCCACTTGCACGACGTGTCAACGTGGTGGAAGCAATGGACCCACAGGGCAGAAAGATCACGACTATTCGAGAAGGATGAAGTAAATTTGGTTAAGGGAAGCATGTCGATAAGAAAAGTTAAAGAAGATTGGCGACAGGAAGAATTATTCAATACTTCGGGAGCCTTTGATCAAAAACAAGTTTTTCCCCAAATGCTCGGGGGCTACTTCGACAAAAAGTAAAAATTCGACTATGACAATATAGAAATTGCGGAGCCTACAACCAAGTACAAGTTCTTGGCTGTAGCCTCGGGGGCTACTCCCATCGGGAGCGCTGTTCGCGCACCCGAGGGATAAAAAAAGAAGAAGAAGAAAAAGATCATATTGAGAAATAATGACAATATAGCGACAAGGTGGACTAAAATGTTGAGCCTACAACCAAGCACAAGTTCTTGGCTGTAGCCTCGGGGGCTACTCCCATCGGGAACGCTGTTCGCGTGCCCGATGAAATTAACAAAGGAAAAATAGAAAAGCAAGAGAGTATATTTCGAGTTGTAGTTAACTCTACATATACTCCCATCGGGAGACAGTATAAGTCATATTTGACTCGATAAAATGTGCCATTCCAACAGCCGGAAAAGCACTCGACAATATATTCTCAGAAGCGCGTTGCGATCAATTTCTGAATGCCGCAAATTTGCGAAGGTAAGACCCCAGATCCGTTCTGCCGGCGCATCGCCGACTGCGCTCTGCTACTTTTATCCGTATCAACAGATACGAAGAAAAATCCTAACGGACGCGTTAGGTACCCGATAAATTTGACTGGGACTCGACAGAATGGTAAGACCTTAAGCGGCACCGTCGAAGTTTACACCAGGTATCCCGAGATCATGTCCGGGGACGTGATTTTGAAGTAGGTTTTGCGGATTGCCACTAGAGTTAACTAGTACCTGATCCGTCAGATGAACTAGCCCCAACTACCATTATCCCTGTACAATATAGAATCTTATGTGAAGAAATATAAAAAAGTTAAAGCTTTCGAATAAAAATAAACAGTGGAGATTTTCCCTGATTCTACGATTCAAGCAAAATCTCGGGGGCTACTGACATAGGCATCCCAAATGGGCTGCCGAAGATAGTACCCGGGGTTTACTGAAGGCCCACTACCCGAAGAATAAGAAGATTCGGGAGCCCAAGATATATCAAGGAAAGTCAAGAGTTGTAATAGGAAGTGTTATTTGTAATCTGGCGGGATGAGTTAGAAACCGTCCGGACTCTGTAACTTCTATAGCACGAATCCCTCGGCTCCACCTCCTATATAAAGGGGAGGCGAGGGACGAAAGAGAATCGAATCATTGTCTGCAAACCCTAGTTTTCATATTTGTCGAGTACTTTCCGGCTGAAACCTTCGAGATCTACTTACCCTCTACTTCCAACTAAACCCTAGCCTACAATCCATAGGCATTGACAAGTTGATACCTTGTCAATCATGTATTTGATGTGCTTCTGAATACAATTATAAATCATTTATTTGATTATATGTGAAGCAACTGTTGATGAATTGGTGCTGTGTAAGTTATATGATTCATGGATTGGTGCTAGGTTGGCTCTAGCATGCACTTGCATGCTCTGTTAGGCCCTGATGATCATATGATCTTCAGTGCTTGGTAATTTTCTGATGTCCTATGGCTTGTGTTCCACTGATGCTCTTCCTTGGCCTGTGTGGCACTCAAGCATGTGCTGGTGCATGCTCTTGCTTACCCCAGCACCTGCTGTTGCTTGCAGTGATCATCTGGATCATTTGCAATGGTCTGGTGCACTGTTTAATTATGCATCTCATTTATCTGGGTAGTTTAACTTGATTGATTAGATAAATGAGGTGAACTGCTGAGCAGTAATGATCTCATGGATGGATTTGATGTAGCTAGAGGGATGCCAATCTCTGATTGGGTACCCTAGCTCATGCTGAACCCTATTGGGTTATGATGCAGTGGCTTAGTGAGTGCTCCTATGGGTTTGAGGTAGCCCTGACAGCCTTTGTGTTGTCCAAGGGTGGCTCCCCTTTACTGTGGCTGTTGTTGTGACTCTCTCATGCTATCTGGTTGATCCATGACTGGATTACCAGTAGCTTTTGATGTTGAAAACAAAATAGACATTTAAATGTCTATATTCTGATGGTGTAACTAGCTGTGTGGTGCTAGGTGAGTTTGGATGGCTAGTTAGGGATTAAATCCATGTTGGATTTCTCTGGTAGTGTCACCATTCTGACACACCAATGTTCCCTTGGTGAATTCCTTCTGGCTAATCTTCAGTTTGCTTGCACCAAATGGCTTAGTAGCCAGATGATGATGCAAACAGGGTATTCTACCCATTTTGCTTCTGTGACATATGCATATGCTTATTTATGAGCAAAACAGGGTTTTGCTCAGGTTGATCTTGTTTATACCTCACTCCAGCTCCTAGATGGTTTGTTGGTGTAGAGGATTACTTCAGTGTGGTGATTTGCTTGCCCTGCTCCTCCTTGCAAGCCTGTGGTGCTTGATTTGCTGCTGTGATGGTTTTGGGCAGGTTGAACAGCAGTGATGTTCTTCCTGTTCTTGTGTTTTTGATGTCTGGTGACTTACTGATGACCCACAAGTATAGGGATTGTATTGTAGTATTTTCGATAAGTAAGAATGTCGATCCCAACGAGGAGCAGAAGGTGTTGACAAGCAGTTTCGATGAAGGATTCTCTGTAAATGCTCACAGACAAGTATTCAGGAGGTTTTGATGTAACAGTTGAATAAAGTACGAGAGTAACAATTGCAGCGAGTGGCCCAATCCTTTTTAGCACAAAGGACAAGCCGGTTTGTTTACTTATAATGACCAAACGTTCTCGAGGACACACGGGATTTTAGTCTAGTGCTTTCGCTACATATGGCTAAATAATCTTCATTGTTATGATAAGTGTTGTGTGGGTGAACCTATGCTAATGTACCGCCCTTCCTAGGACTAATACATACTTGTGATTATACCCCTTGCAAGCATCCGCAACTACAAGAAAGTAATTAAGAATAAATCTAACCACAGCCTTAAACTCTGAGATCCTGCTATCCCTCCTGCATCGATATACCAACGGGGGTTTAGGTTTCTGTCACTCCGGCAACCCCGCAATCGGCAAACGAGTACAAGATGCATTCCCCTAGGCCCATAAAGGTGAAGTGTCATGTAGTCGACGTTCACATGACACCACTAGAAGAATAACACCACAACTTAAATATCATACCATTGAATATTACTCAACCATAGTTCACTACTAACATTTAGACTTCACCCATGTCCTCAAGAACTAAACGAACTACTCACAAGACATCATATGGAACATGATCGGAGAGGTGATATGATGATGAATAACAATCTGAACATAAACTTGTTCAATGGTTTCACTCAATAGCATCAACAACAAGTAGATATCGATACCGGGAGAGTTTCCCCTATCAAACAATCAAGATCGAACCCAAATTGCTACGGCGGTGACGGTGTCCAGTGGTGGAGACGGCGGTGATGATGGTGGAGATGATGATGATGGTGATGGAGATGATGTCCAGCTCGATGACGGTGACGATGGCGTCGATTTCCCCCGGGAGGGAATTTCCCCGGCGGATTCCTGCCCGCCGGAGAGCTCTTTTCTCTCTGGTGTTCTCCGCCCCGCGAGGCGGCTGTAACTCTTCGTGAGGTACCCTCCGTGGCTTAGGTCTTCGGGACGAAGGGTTTCGCGAAGAAAAGGAGGCGAAAGGGGCTGGGGCCCCCACACCACATGGTGGCGCGGCCAGCCATGGGCCGCGCCGGCGTGGTCTGGCCCCACCTTGGGCCTTCTCAGCTCCTCCTGGCTTCCTTCGTCATCTTGAAAAATAGGATTTTTGGTATAATTTCCTTCCACAGTTGATCTTCCGAAATATTGCGTTCTGACGGTGCTTTTTCCAGCATCCTGGCTCCGGTGCTTGATCCTCCAATAATGATGAAACATGCAAAATAGATGAAATAACATAAGTATTGTATCCAAATATGAAATATATCAATGAATAACAGCAAATTATGATATAAAATAGTGATGCAAATTGGATCAACTCCCCCCAAGCTTAGACTTCGCTTGTCCCCAAGCGAAACTGAACTCAGTAAACAGGACCACATGTTTATGGAGTGAAGAGTCGATAAATAAAATACGGACAAGAAGCATCATATTCATTCACACAAGACATTATAGTAAACAACTTCCTCATATAACTCAACTTGAAACAAGTATAAGGTAATCACAAATAAAGGTGCATAAGAAATCATAGTTGGTGATGGCAAACTTCGTTCTTGGTCAAAGAACAATTAACAGGTTATATTTATCTCATTGAGCAGCGCTCTCATGTTAAAGTTTATATGGCACAACTTGCATACTCAATCATAATAGTCTCCTTGTAATCATTGATAACTTGCAAAGTTATATTCATTCAGATAAAACTTGTACTAAACAAAGAAGAATAAAAGACATGATGAAGCAAATCACAATATAATGGTTTGATCACAACTACTCAAATGCTTGCTTGAGATGGAGGGAAATAGGTTTACTGACTCAACATAAAGTAAAAGACAGGCCCTTCGCAGAGGGAAGCAGGGATTAAATCATGTGCTAGAGCTTTTTCAGTTTTGAAATCATATAAAGAGAATAAAAGTAACATTTTGAGAGGTGTTTGTTGTTGTCAACGACTGGTAGCGGTACTCTAACCCCCTTGCCAGACAACCTTCAAAGAGCGGCTCCCATATTATTTTCATTTTATGTGGCACTCCTTCCAACCTTTCTTTCACAAACCATGGCTAACCGAATCCTCGGGTGCCTGCCAACAATCTCATACCATGAAGGAGTACCTTTTTATTTTAGTTTTATTATGATGATGACACTCCCCAACCTTTGCTTACACAAGCCATGGCTAGCCGAATCCTTCGGGTGCCGTCCATCAATCACATACCATGGAGGAGTGTCTATTTATTTTAATTAATTTGGGACTGGAATCCCATTGCCAGCTTTTTTTGCAAAATTATTGGATAAGCGGATGAAGTCACTAGTCCATTGGTGAAAGTTGCCCAACAAGATTGAAAGATAAAACACCACATACTTCCTCATGAGCTATAAAACATTGACACAAATAAGAGATAATAAGTTTTGAATTGTTTAAAGGTAGCACACGAAGTATTTACTTGGAATGGCAGAAAATACCATGTAGTAGGTAGGTATGGTGGACATAAATGACATAGGTTTGGGCTAAGGTTTGGATGCACGAGAAGTATTCCCTCTCAGTACAGGTCTTTGGCTAGCAAGGTTAATTAGCAAGCATAAGAGTTGAAGGAAACAAACAAATATACATGTGATAGAAACAATCATGCATCTTCCTTGTAAGCACAAACAATTTTAACTTCAGAATAATAAGCTATGAGCTAACAAGAAAGAAAGACAATGAAACAACTACATGTATTTCTCTTTTCTACTTAAACCTCAAAGTGTTGTTGCTATTGACCAATGCTAAGTTTGCCAAAACCAAATAGATTTATTCAATGCTCCCAAAGTGATACCAATACTAATGACAAGATAAATCATATAATAGAGATTGCAAACTAAAATAAGATGTGCAATATGTAAATGATAAGACTTCTCATTAATATTCCATAACGATAACTCACACCAAGGGATACATAGACAACCAACTAAAGGAGAGATACTTCCAAACTGCAACCCATCTTATATGATAACTTCCCTACTCATGATATGACACTACTTGACAGTAAAAGTAAAAGATAGTGATGATGTGATACCGCGGCACTCCCCCAAGCTTGGAACAAACCAAGGGGATGCCAATACCGATGATGAATTACTCCTTCGGCGATGGTGGTGATGAACTCCTCCCGCGCTTCTTACAGATCTCCTTCAGCTTCAGTTTCTCAGCTTGGCAATTCTGCACTAAGACTCGAAGAGATTCATTGTTATCTGAAGTTGGCGATGATGACCTTGTGATGTGAATCGAGTGGTATTCCAGCATTCTTCGGAGACGGCAATTCTCCTCCTGGAGTATCTCCACTTCTCTTCTCAGAGCCCGATATTGATCACAAAACTCATCGGTAGTCCATAGAGCTTCTTCCAACACAGGGAAGGAGTCGAGGCTAAGAGCGGGTGGTGTCGGGGGGAAGACCCCGGGCAGGGCAATGGACGCGGAGCAGCCGGCTGGCCACTGGCCGGCTCGCGGCAAAGGCCGGCTGAGGAGCAGCCGGCGGCGCCGTGGCCGGCTGGTCCGGAGCCGGCTGGCTCTAGGTCCTAGTCGGTCCGGCTACGGCCACCAATGCTGTAGCTGGGCCGGCTTCTACAAGCCATATCCGACTGGGGTTTGTACCTCAGACCGACTCGAGGCTGGCGAGTCTTGCACGGGAAGGAACCGGGTTGGTGATCCGGGTTCCCAAAGTCCACGCTGACTTCATCTTCCGTAAAGCGCGGGGCACTGTGGAGCAATAGTGCCACGCGCCGGACAGGCCATCATGGTCTACGTCGATCCGTACTGGCTACAGTGGCTGACGGCGACAGGGACACCTCCTCTCCATACCGCTGACCGTGGCAGCCGGATGGGACAGGCCACGATGCCTCAACGGCTCCTGACGTCACCGCCTCGGGAAGGAGCGGAAGCCGAAGCCGGCGGCCCGCCAGACTATAGGGTCTTATATGTAAATACCGGTGCCTATATAAGCCGCACTACCCCCTCTCGTGCAGGGGATCGATCGATCATTCTCACTCCACCCTTAGCGCTGCCCTGTGAAAGAGACCATCGTCTCCCTTAGCCTCCCAGGAGCAGCCGGATACAGCTCTAGGAGCACCATTGTATTGTGTGATCATCATATACACTCATAGCAGGAGTAGAGGTGTTACCTCCATCGGAGGGCCTCGAACCTGGGTACGTCGCCGTGTCGCTCGTCCCCATACCCGCATCCGGATACCGCCGTGAGATCCCTCAGGAACCACTTCGATTAGCCACCCTATGGCATATGCCGTGACGATACCACGATATTTGGCGCCCACCGTGGGGCCTTCAGCATCCTCGGCCGGTGTCTTCATCCGGACGGGCCTCACCATCACCACCGGCGAGCGAGTCGCTTCAGGCTTGATCTGGAGATTCGGCTCCTCGACTGCGTCAGCGACAACGCTGGCTGCTTCGCCGACCGGCCCTTCCCAGCCGGCGGCAGCGTCATCTCCTTCGGCGGCCACGACGTCTACGTCGCCACCGTCGCACCGCCGCGCTACCCGCGGCAGGTGCTGCGCTGCGCAAGCCCTCCTCCGCGAGCCGGCAGCAGCGCTCCCGCCAGCCCCGCCGTCGTGCAAGTCATGATGGCTGGCGAGGAGCTCCCCACCAAGAACCCGCGCACCCGCGGCCCCAACCTGGAGCGCAACGTCGACCCCAACGCCTCCGGCTCGGGCCCAAAGGCGCCACCGCCACCGTCCCGGCTGGACGAAGTCCGGGCGAAACTGAGCACCCCGCTCACGCCTGGCGCCGACCCCACCACCATCGAGGCGGATTTGGAGGCGCACCGCCAGCTCCTCCTCAAGCAAACCGAAGAACTGGCTGCTGCTAAGCGCCAGATGGAGATCACCCAGCGCGAGTACAACCGCGCCCACGGCCTCACTCCAGGCGGCGACGGTCCCAGCCGAGCCGGCCAGATCCGCCGCAGGGGCCGCGACCTTGGCGCCGAGATCGCCCGCGACGGCGCTCCTTCGCCGGCTCCGTCCGCGGAGCTACCCGTCTACAACACCCCCGACAAGAACATGCGCGCGGCACAAGCCGCCGCAGAAGAGCTGAACCGCCTTGAAGGCGAAGAGTTACGCCGCCAAACCATGCGGGTGACTGAGCTGCTCAACGCAGCCAACAAGCAGGCGGCCGACCCCAGGTACGTCAATGCCCCCAGAGCTTCTCACGCTCGTGGCGCTGCAGGCAACGACAGGGAAGGCGCCAGGGACACGGCCGAGTCCGCCTCCCCAGCACCAAGCCGGCACCGTGACTCCCGGGCCACGCACGCAAGCTCGGGCCGGCCGAGCCACCAGCCGAGCGGCAGCAGCCGCAGCCGGCCTCCCCCAAGCCGGAACCAGGAGCAAGACTCCGAGCCTCGCCGCCAGCACCGGCCGGCTCCAGAAGCAGCCGGCACACGCCAGCCGGCACGCTCCCGGCTGGGCCCCCGCATCGAGCCCACCGACGCCAGAGACCGCCTCGATCGGCTGGTCGAATCCCGCATTGCGGAAGAAGAAGCGCCAGCCGGCCCAAAGTGCTTTGGGCCACGCATCATCAACGAGCCCATGATCGACGGCTTCCAGCTCCCGCGCGACACCCCCAAGTACGACGGCACCGCCAAGCCGGAGGACTGGCTGCTACTCCACCGCAGTCGGCATCGCCAAAGGCAACAAGCGCTGGGCTGTGCGCTACTCCCCCCTCATACTGCTTGGCTCCGCCCGCACATGGCTCAACAACTTGCCAGCCGGCAGCATAAACGGCTGGCTGGACTTCGAGGCGGCCTTCATCAGCAACTTCACCGGCTGCTACCGCCGGCCGGGTCGGCCCCAACAGCTTGAGATGTGCAAGCAGGGCCCGGACGAGACGGACCGCGCATACCTGACGCGCTGGTGCGAGATGCGCAACTCCTGCGAGGGTGTGCACGAGATCCAAGCCATCAGCTTCTTCATGGGAGGCTGCCGGCCAAACACCATGCTGTGGCACAAGCTGCGCCGCAGCGAGCCCAAGTCCATGGCCGCCCTCATGGCCATTGCCGACAAGTACGCGCTGGCTGAAGAAGCCGGCAAGGCGCCGGCTGACCCAGCACCGGCTCCCTCCAGGCGGGACCACCACAAGTCGGCTGAGCACAAGCCGGCAGACGGCGCCTCTCATGGCAGCCGGCGGGACAACTACCGTGGCAAGCGTCACAGCGACCAGCCGGACCGCCGGTACGGCTCCGCCCACGTAGCCGCCGTGGCGGAACGCGGCGGCGGCAGCCGCCGCCGAAGCAAGACCGGCAGTGGAAGCCGTACACCTTCGAGCAGATGCTCGACTCGCCGTGCAAGTACCACAGCGGCAAGAACCCCTCCAACCACACCACCCGCGACTGCCACTTCATGAAGCGGCTGACAAGCGGCGAACCCCTCCCGCCTCCACCCCCGCCTCCACCAGCCGGCGGGCCGGGTGGCCAAGCCGGCGCAGAGAACGCCAACCTCGAGCACCACGAGGCTAACCAAGTGCACCATGGCGGCCGATATCTGGCCGAAGACGCCACCTACATCATCTTCACCTCCGAGCCCGAGGACAAGACGAGCCAGCAGAGCCGTTCCCTCGAGGTCAACGCGGTCATACCACCGGTCCCCCAGTACCTAAACTGGTCAGAGCAGGCCATCACTTTTGATCGCCGCGACACACCGGCTGTCCTGCCGAAGCCGGGCAGCTACGCCATGGTCCTTGACCCCACCATCGGCACAACCCGGCGCAGCGTGCGTTTTTCGCGCGTCCTCATCGACGGCGGCAGCAGCATCAACATCCTCTACCGCGACACCGCCCGCAAGCTGGGCATCCAGGAGGCCGAGTTGCGCCCCACCCCCACCGTCTTCCATGGCATCGTGCCAGGCCACTGCTGCCAGCCGATCGGCCGGATCACGCTGGAGGTGATGTTCGGGAAGCCGGACCACTTCCGCACCGAGAGAATCGAGTTCGAGGTGGTGGACCTCGTGAGTCCCTACCACGCGCTCCTAGGCAGGCCGGCCCTGACCAAGTTCATGGCGGTGCCCCACTACGGGTACCTGAAGATGAAGCTGCCTGGCCCCAAGGGGGTCATCACCATAGCCGGCGACTATCGCCGCTCCATGGACTGCGCCACGCAGAGCTCCAAGATGGCCCAGACGCTGGTCATCGCCACCGAGAAGCAGCTCATCCACGACGCCGTCGCCCTCGCCAAGGCCGCGCAGACAGACATGCCGGCTGCAGGCAACCCGGCTGGGACGACTCACTTCCAGCCGGCCGACAACACCAAGAAGATCCTGCTGGACCCGGCGCAGCCGGACAAGTACGTCACCATCGGTGCCGGCTTGAGCAAGAAATAGGAAAGCGAGCTCACCAGCTTCCTCCGTGAGAATCGGGACATCTTCGCATGGACTCCAAGAGACATGCCGGGTGTGCCGAGGGAGTTGGCTGAGCACCACCTCCACGTCCGGCCTGAAGCCAAGCCGGTGAAGCAGCCTCTCAGGCGCTTCGCCGAAGAAAGAAGAAAGGCCATCGGTGAAGAAATCGCCCGGCTGCTGGCAGCCGGCTTCATCATGGAAGTGCTGCACCCGGACTGGTTGGCGAACCCGGTCCTGGTTTTGAAGAAGAACGGCTCCTGGCGCATGTGTATCGACTACACCAGCCTGAACAAGGCGTGCCCGAAGGATCCCTTCCCCCTGCCGCGCATAGATCAAGTCATAGACTCGACTGCCGGCTGTGAACTGTTGTCTTTCCTAGATGCCTATTCAGGCTACCACCAGATTCCTTTGAATCCGGCTGATCAAATAAAGACTTCGTTCATTACCCCGTATGGGGCTTATTGCTACACGACTATGCCGTTCGGCTTGAAAAATGCAGGCGCCACCTACCAAAGGTGCATGCAAAAATGCTTGCAGGATCAAATCGGCAGAAATGTTCACGCATATGTGGATGATGTCGTTGTAAAGACCAAGGAGACGACTACCCTCCTTGATGACCTGAGAGAAACCTTCACCAATCTGAGAAGATTTCGGATGAAGCTCAACCCGGCCAAGTGCACATTCGGCGTGCCGTCTGGCCAGCTCCTTGGCTACCTCGTCTCTCAGCGAGGATCGAAGCCAACCCGGAGAAGATCAGTGCCCTGGAGAAGATGGAACTGCCGCAGTGCCTCAAGGACGTCCAGAAGTTCGCTGGCTGCCTGGCTTCCTTGAGCCGCTTCGTCAGCCGGCTGGGGGAGAAGGCACTGCCCCTGTATCAATTGATGAAGAAGGCGGACAAGTTCGTCTGGTCACCGCAGGCGGATGAAGCTTTCCGTGACTTGAAGCGCGTGCTCTCAACCGCGCCAATCCTTGCAACGCCGGCTTCAATGGAGCCGATGCTGTTGTACATCGCAGCCACCAACCGAGTGGTTAGCGTTGTCCTGGTGGTGGAGCGCAAAGAAGACGGCAGGGAGCAGCTGGTCCAGCGTCCAGTCTACTACCTTAGCGAAGTGCTCTCCCAGTCGAAGCAAAACTACCCCCACTACCAGAAGGTCACCTACGGCGTCTACATGGCGGCCAAGAAGCTCAAGCACTACTTCCAAGAGCACCCCATCAAGGTGGTTGCCACAGCGCCCTTGGCGGAAATCATCGGCAGCAAGGATGCCAACGGCCGGGTTGCCAAGTGGGCCCTGGAGCTAGCCGCCCATACCATCCTCTACGAGCCGCGCACAGCCATCAAGTCGCAGATCCTCGCGGACTTCTTCGTCGACTGGGCTGAGATGCAATACCTGCCGCCCGTGCCAGATTCCACACATTGGAAGATGCACTTTGACGGCTCAAAGATGCGCAACGGCTTGGGAGCCGGCATCGTCCTCACCTCTCCCAAGGGAGACCGGCTGGACTACGTCCTGCAGATCCACTTCGCCGCATCCAACAATGTGGCGGAGTATGAAGCGCTCATTCACGGGCTGAAGCTGGCCAAGGAGATTGGCGTGCGTCGCATACTCTGCTTCGGCGACTCCGACTTGGTCATACAACAAGCATCTGGCGACTGGGACGCGAAGGACGCCAACATGGCCTCATACCGCTTCCATGTCCAGCAGCTATCCGGCTTCTTCGACGGCTGCGAATTCCACCATGTGCCACGAGCAAACAACGAGGCAGCTGACGCCTTGTCCAAGATTGGCTCAACCCGGCAAGCCATTCCACCGGGCATCGCCTTGGCGGTTCTCAAGAAGCCGTCCATCATACCGTCACCGGACTCGGATTCAATATTCGTGCCGGCTGACCCGGGGGCTGCTCAGCCGAACCCGGGGGCTTCATCGCCCAAGTCGGGGGCTTCAAAGCCAAACCCGCCGGCTACCATGCCGAACCCGGGGACTTCTCAGTCCAACCCGGGGCTTCATCGCCAAACTCGGGGGCTAGCAAGCCGAACCCGCCGGCTAGCAAGCCGAACCCGGCGACCATGCAGTCGAATCCGGAAGCTCCCACGCAGGAGGCCCTGTTGGTCAGCGTATTCGAGATAAGATGCGTACCTTCATGGGCACAAGAATTCCTCTCCTACCTCACCGACGGTGTGCTGCCTGATGATAGAGTCCAGGCCAGGCAGATTGAGAGAAGGGCCAAGGCCTATACCATCATCAACCACCAGCTGTACAAACGCAGCGTAAGTGGGGTGTTCCAGCGGTGCGTCGAGCCGGCTGAAGGGATTGAACTCCTACGGGAAATCCATCAAGGAGAGTGCGGACATCACGCCTCATCCAGAGCCATAGTGGCCAAAGCTTTCCGGCACGGTTTTTACTGGCCGACTGCGCTCAGAGACGCAGAAGAGTTGGTGAAGAAGTGCAACGGCTGTCAGCGCTTCGCAAAGAAGAGACACCAGCCGGCTTCCGCCTTGAAGACCATCCCCATCACATGGCCATTTGCCGTATGGGGCTTGGATATGGTGGGTCCGTTCAAAACAGCACGAGGCGGCATGACACACCTCTTGGTGATGATTGACAAATTCACCAAGTGGATCGAAGCCAAGCCAATCAAGAAGCTGGACGGCTCCACAGCCGTCACATTCCTCAAGGAAATCATTGTGAGATTCGGCTACCCCCACAGCATCATCACCGACAACGGCAGCAATTTCTCCCAAGGCATCTTCTCTCGCTATTGCGGGGAAATGGGGATCCGGATGGCCCTAGCCTCTGTGGCGCACCCAGAGTCCAACGGACAAGTGGAGAAGGCTAACGGCTTGGTCCTAGCCGGCATCCGGCCCCGGCTGGTGGAGCCGCTCGAGCGAGCAGCCGGCTGCTGGATTGAAGAGCTGCCCAATGTGCTGTGGAGCCTGCGCACAACGACAAACCGCTCAGTCGGCTTCACACCATTTTTCCTCGTATACGGGGCCGAAGCCGTCTTGCCGACTGATATCGAGCACGACGCGCCAAGGATCAAGCTCTACACTGAAGCCGAGGCCAAAGAAGCTCGCGAAGATGGAGTCGACCTGGTCGAAGAGGCCCGGCTGCTGGCTGCGTCCAGATCTACTATCTACCAGCAAAGCCTCCGACGCTATCACAGCCGGAAGGTCCAGCCCTTAGCATTCCGAGAAGGAGACCTAGTGCTCCGGCTGATCCAGCGGACAGCCGGACAGCATAAACTGTCATCCCCATGGGAGGGTCCCTTCATCGTGAGCAAGGCAGTAGGCAATGATTCCTACTATCTCATAGATGCCCAAGAGGCTAAGAAAAACAAGCCGGACAAGGCTGACGAGGAGACTAAACGTCCCTGGAATGTCAACTTACTCCGCCCATTTTACACATGAGAGCAGGAATGTATGTATCCCTTGTATCCCTTTTGTAAGCTATGAAAAAGCACGCGCCAAGAGCGCCGTTTCCGACAAGTTTTTCGCGTACTTTACCTTGTTTCGCCAATTGGCTTGAACCCTCTCACGCGGTCGGCTCAGTAACGTGATCCGGTTTCCGACAGCCGGCTTCCGATCCAGCTACAGACCGCAACCCGGCTGTCCGGCTGGCGAGTAAGGCCTAGGGAGCCGGCACGCGAAAAACGACTAAGGGAAAGAGTAAAAGCGAGTTGACTTGCAACTTTTCATAAAAGTGCCGGATTGCCGAATTCAGCTCGTTCGACTGAAATACTGTCGGCCTCACCCAGCGGCCCGCTCTTGATCCGGCGACGGATCGCAAGTCGGACGTACGACCGGCAAGAGCACAGCCAAAGAGTGGGGCGGATGGGAAAAAGCGAACGAGTCGAAAGAAAGCAACTCGGCACACAGATGATTAACAAACACATTAAAGTGTGACATAATAAAAGGACGATAATATTCATACATATGCACCCGGCATCCCGGGGATTTAATAAACTGTCTTGGCAAAAGCAACAACAGAAACAGGTAAACTAAGCAGCGGCTGGAGAAGGACCAGCCGGAGGAGCGTCAGCGGAGCCGGCTGCCGGGTCGTCTTCGGGCGCCTCCTCCGCCTCCTCATCGTCCATCTCGTAATCATCATCAGACGGAGGGTTCGGGTCAGCGACGAAGAGGCCCTTATCGACGAAGTCGGCGATGGCGCTGGCTCGGGCAAGCCGGGCGGTCTTGTGTTCGGCCGGGAGCTTGTCCTCCACGCCGGCTCGCCGGTACTCGAGCTGCCCCAGGTCCACCTCGTTGTACCAGGAGAGGACAAAGGACAGCGCCATGTCGGCACCAGCGCGCGTGGCCGACTCCTTCCAGTCGAGGAAGCGATCCGGCGCCCGCTCCATCAAGGAGGTGAGATGGGAGATATCTTGCGGCACCGCCTCCCGGGCCACAGCATCGGAACCAGCTCCTCAGCCGCCTTCCGGAGCTCCCAGCCAAGCTTGGTGATGGGCTCGACGCGGGCAGCCATGGACGCCATGTAGTCCTCCATGGTGAAGTACTCCGAGCTGCCCTCGCCAGTCGCCCGCCTCCTGGAATCGCGCGCAACGCCAACGGCTGCCAAGGCCGCGTCCTGCGTCTCCGGGAAGGCCGCTGCAAGAAGAAGCAAGTCAGAAATCATCAAAGCCGAAATAAGCTGAAAAATGCAAATTTTCGAAGTCCTAAGACAAAAGGAAAAGCCTGGCGGCAGCCGGCAAGAACCGACTGCCCCCAGCCCGAAGATGAAGATAGCGAAGAAATCAGAAGTTTCTGCCGGCTGCCAACGAAAGCCGGCAGCCGACAGCCGAAAGCCGGCAAAGGGAAAGGAACATAGAGATGCACTCACCCGACAAGCCGCGATCAAGCGCGCCAATCTCGTCCGTCCAGCGCTTGGCGGTAGCCGTCAGCTCCGTGGACTTGGTGGTGACCTCCTCCTGCAGCGCAAGCCGCTGCTTCTCCACCTCGTCAGCCGCCGGCTCAGATCCTCCACCTTCTCCTTCTCCGCCGTCCTAAGGGAGGCGAGCTCAGTGAGATGGTTCTGCTCCAGCAGGCGCAGCCGCGTCAGCTCCTGCTCAGCCAGCTTGAGCTTGGCGGTGGCAGATCGGCCCGCCTCCTCGCTCTCGGCGCACTGGGCGCGAGCAGCCCGGAGATCCGCCTCTAGCCGCGGGACCTTGGCAGCTTCAACTGCGAGGCAGCCGGAAAGAAATGTCAGCCAACGAAGACTAAAAAGAAAGAAGACATCGAGTCGGAAGAAGCAAGATCTTACCCTTGACGGTCCAGCTCGCGAGCCAAGTCGGCCCGGTCCAGCTTGGCCTTGTGGTAGTGGGTCACGGCGCGGTTGTACAGAGTGGTGCGCCGATCCGCCACAGCCTAAGGAAAAAAGAAAATCAGTCAGCTAGGCGAAACCCGGACCGGCTCCAAGCAGCCGGCCCATGCCTCGGAGGGCTACCAGGATGATAACCAAATCAAAAAACAGATGAAGCTTACCTTGCCGGCTTCCTCCACCTTGGCACGTTGGCTGCGGCCTCGGCAGCCCTGGCCTTGAGGTTGGCCTGCAGGCTGGAGAAGAACATCTCCACCGACGCTTGGCCGGGGTTCCCCTCCCGGCTGGTCACCTCGTAGGAGTCGGCGCGGAGCCACGCCTGCTCCATAGTGCCAGCCGAGCCAAGGCTGGAGTCGGAGGCGGATGGCACATGCAGAAGCATGGCACCCTTGGCCACGTGCAGGCCCTGCTGCGGCGCCGATGGGGCTCCCGTCCTCACCAGCGCGCGCGAGTCGGCGCCCTCCGTGCGCGCCGGCTCATCCCTTGCCGGCTCCTGCCTGGCCGGCTCCTCCGTCGTCGGCTCCGGCGGTGGCGGCGCTCCGGGCGAAGCAGATGGCCCAGTCGGCGCAGCCGTCTCCGGCGCCTGAGGTGCCCCCTCCGGGCTCTCATCCAGCACCACCACGCTTGGCCTGGCTCCAGCTCCGGTCGCGGGCGGCGCAGCCCCGCCAGCTCCGGCTCCGGTCGCGGGCGGTGCAGCCCTGCCGGCTCCGGCTCCGGTTGAAGGCGGCATGCCCCGGCCGGCCCCAGCGGCTGGGTCCAGAAGGTGGGTCCGGCGCGGGAACATGTCGTCCAGCGTCGGCTGCCGCGTCGGCTCGGCCCGCGTGCCGCGATCAGGCGCTGAGGCCAGCGGCACGGCGAAGGAAGGCGCCCCTGCGGAAGGCGCAGTACCCGCAGGCGGCGGCGGCGTAGGAGCGCGCGATGAAGGCTGCGGCGTCGGCTCCCTCCTTTGGCGCAGCGGCGGCGACGCGACGCGCGGAGCCTGCCGGGAGCCGCCGCCCTGGGCAAACTTGATGGGGGCCCTAGCCGGACAAACAGGAGAAGATAAGCATAAAAAGTAAGGAAAGAAAAGGAATCAAACAAGAAAGAGAAAGAGAGCTCACCCGGCCTGCTCCGGAACCTTCTTCGGCTGCTGCCGGCGGAGCTTCTTCGCCTTCGCCTCCAAGGCGGCGTGGAGCGGGGCTCGCTGGCCCGCTTCTTCCCCTTGGGCGCCGAAGTCGCCGTGGTGCTTGGCGGCCTCGCGCGCAGGGGCACGGCGGGGATTGGCCCCGTGGCGGACGTCGCCGGCTCCTCGTCCTCCTGCTGCTCCGGTGAAGGGGGCGGATTGTGCTCCCCCTGGCCGCCTAGATCAGGCGCCTGCAGCAGGTCGTCGTCGCCGGCCTGGTCGCCGGCTTGGTCAGCCGGATCGACGTGATCCGGCGTCCACCTCCTCGTCGCCAGGTCGCCGTCCTCGGCGTTCTGGCGCTCAAAAAGCTAGAAAAACAGAAAACATGAGCAAACAACAAGCCGGAAGTCGGCAGAAGCAAAAGGAAGTCGGCCTCGCAGCCGCAAGCCGGAAGCCGGCGAAAAACACAAAGCTTACCCGCTCGGGCGGGTGGTCCCTGTCGCGGGGCGCCAGCCCGTAGTTCCAGTCGTCCGGCATGTTCGCCTTGGTGATGTTATTCACCCGGCTGGCCACCTGGGCCTTGGAGAGCAGCGCCTTGGACGTCCGGTTCGGGTCGAACCGGCCGGACATGTGCCCGATTTTGTGGGTGCGCCTCTGGAGCGGCAGCACCCGGCGCTCGGCGATGGTGCAGAGGAGGTCCTCGGCGGTCAGCCCGTTCTCAACGGCCGCCCCCAGGAAGTCCCAGAGCTGGTTCACTTCAGCGTCCGGGTCCGTCGTGCGGGCGTTGTAGCTCCAGTTGATCCGGCCGACTGGAGGAGCCGGGTTGAACTCCGGCAAGTTGATCCGGTCGACGAGCTGCCCCTCGTTGCGCACGTAGAAGAACGACATCTGCCAGTTCTTCACCGAGTCAACGGTGGGGATTTTGGGGAAAGGCGTACCAGGCCGGGTGTAGATCGAGGCGGCGCCGCAGGCCCGCAGGCGGCCCTCGGTGGTTTGCGCCTTGAGGTAGAACAGCCGGCTCCAGAAGTCGATATCCGGCCACAAGCCGGCGTAGGCCTCCATGAACGCCACGTAGCAGCTGAGGAGGACGCATGCGTTGGCCGGCAGGTGGTGCGGCTGCAGGCCGAAGTTGTCGAGGAACTGCCGGAAGAATGTGGAAGCCGGCAGGCCCAGCCCGCGATCGAGGTGCGCGCCGAAGACGACGCGCTCGCCGGGCTCCGGCGCGGGCTCCGTCTCCTCGCCGGGCGCCCGCCAGACCACCGCCGACGGGATCCGGCGGAGGCGCACCAGCCGCTCGATGTCGTCCTCCCGCATGTACGAGCCCCTCCACGATCCGCTGGCGGAGGCCATCGTCGAGGAAGAAGAAGAAGTTGACCACGAGAGGCGAAAGGGCGAGGAAGAGCCTTGCGACGGCGGCGGCGACGACGGCGGCTGAGGACGCTCCGTTGAAACGCGGGGCCCCGTGGCGCCGGCTCGACGGAGTGGCGGCGGCGGATCGGCGGAGATTCGCCCGCCGGAGTTCGCCAGGGGAACGGCGGAGAAACTGCGCCGGAGTAGCGAGGAGCTCGAGCGAAGAGGGAGCGAAGCGGGAGCGCGAGGAGGAAGAAAGGGGCAAGTGGCCGCCTCGATGCCTCCCCCGCGGCATTTATAGCCTCCTGCCGCGGGCGGTTGGCCTCCAAGTGGCGAACGTGGGCCACGTCCCCGGATTTATTGCGCCGTAACTCCGCCCACGACCACAGCGGTTACCGAAAACGGCCACACCACGTCCCCCACTACCGCACCGGATCCGGAGGAGACATTGATGTGACCAGACGAACCGACCGCAGAGCCAGGCGTCAGACCGGTCAAGTCGGGTGCAGGACCCGAGGCGGCGGAGACTCCGGCGCGCCGCAAGCCGGAGCCGGACAATAAGTTCAACTCGGACCAAAAGTCATCAGCAAGGCGGAGACGCCACCAAAACTTGCGAGAAAGCAAAAGCTGCATAAGTGTGAATAGCGGCCGGCTAGAAGCAGCCGGCAGGAACGAGCCGGATGAGGGCGCAGCCGGCTGAATGGAAATTCTCAGTCGGCCCCTCCAAGTGCCGTCAAGTATATTCGAGAAGCCAGGAAAACCTGCCTAGGTCCTTCTAAACGCAGGACCTTGCCAGCTTCGGGGGCTAATGTCGGGGAAGACCCCGGGTAGGGCAATGGACGCGGAGCAGCCGGCTGGCCACTGGCGGCTCGCGGCAAAGGCCGGCTGAGGAGCAGCCGGCTGGCGCCGTGGCCGGCTGGTCCGGAAGCCGGCTGGCTCTAGGTCCTAGTCGGCCTGGCTACGGCCACCAATGCTGTAGCTGGGCCGGCTTCTACAAGCCATATCCGACTGGGGTTTGTACCTCAGACCGACTCGAGGCTGGCGAGTCTTGCACGGAAGGAACCGGGTTGGTGATCCGGTTCCCAAAGTCCACGCTGACTTCATCTTCCGTAAAGCGCGGGACACTGTGGAGCAATAGTGCCACGCGCCGGACAGGCCATCATGGTCTACGTCGATCCGTACTGGCTGGCTGACGGCGACAGGGACACCTCCTCTCCATACCGCTGACCGTGGCAGCCGGATGGGACAGGCCACGATGCCTCAACGGCTCCTGACGTCACCGCCTCGGGAAGGAGCGGAAGCCGGAGCCGGCCAAGCCGGCCAGTAGACTATAGGGTCTTATATGTAAAGTGCCGGTGCCTATATAAGCCGCACTACCCCCTCTCGTGCAGGGGATCGATCGATCATTCTCACTCCACTTCCACCCCCTGTGAGAGAGACCATCGTCTCCCTTAGCCTCCCAGGAGCAGCCGGATACAGCTCTAGGAGCACCATTGTATTGTGTGATCATCATATACACTCATAGCAGGAGTAGAGGTGTTACCTCCATCGGAGGGCCTCGAACTGGGTACGTCGCCGTGTCGCTCGTCCCATACCCGCATCCGGATACCGCCGTGAGATCCCTCAGGAACCACTTCGATTAGCCACCCTATGGCATATGCCGTGACGATACCACGACAGGTGGTAAAGGTCCCTGCAAGTTATGAGAAAAAGAACGTCGAGTGTCAACAGATCCCACCAAGATTTGCTTGCTCCCAACGGCTTGCTGCTCTTGTCTTGATGGCACCTCCTTCACTTCTTCCTCCGAAAGCCCCTTGCCCTTGTTGTTGGAGGCCATGGTGCTTCTAGACCGAAAACAGATCCTGGCAGAAACAGCTCGAAACAAAACACGTCGAGAAAACGATATACGGGCCTCCAGGGGTCCGGGGGATTATATAGCAAAAATTTTCACGACAAAAGGAAAGTACCAGATCGAACCAGAGTCGGAAAGGGGCGATGAGGCGGCCAGACCATAGGGCGGCGCGGGCCCAGGTCAGGCCGCGCCGGCCTATGGTGGCACACCCTCGTGCGTCTTTTCCACTCCGTTTCGATCTCGTAATTTTTCATATTTTCCAAAAACAGCAAAAATATTGTTCGGAAAGTAAATTGCGTACTTTTCATTACCAGTACTGTTACCTATTCAAAGTCGAGTTCTGGCGGACTGTCAATTTGCCCTTTGATGAAAGCCTCCGGTGTTTCCACTTGAATAATATCAACATCAACATTATAAGAATCACCCGAGATATAATGCTTGAGTCTTTGTCCATTCACCACTTGCGTAGCATTGCCTTGGAGAGAGCTAATTTTGATTGCTCCTGAACGATACACCTCCTCGACAACATATGGTCCTTCCCATTTCGAGAGTAATTTCCCTGCAAAGAATCTGAGACGAGACCGATACAATAGGACTTTATCCCCAATATTAAATTCTCTTTTGATAATCCTTCTATCATGCCATTTTTTAACTTTCTCTTTAAAGAGTTTAGCATTTTCATAAGCTTCACTTCTCCATTCATCTAGAGAACTCAATTGCAACAACCTCTTATTACCGGCAAGTTTAGGATCTTTATTTAATTCTCTAACTGCCCAATAAGCTTTGTGCTCTAGTTCTAAAGGTAAATGACAAGCTTTTCCGTAAACCATTTTATAAGGTGACATTCCCATGGGATTTTTATAAGCAGTTCTATAAGCCCATAGTGCATCCTTCAATTTACTAGTCCAATTCTTTCTAGTTTTATTAACAGTCTTTTGCAAGATAGATTTAATCTCTCTATTTGATAATTCTACTTGCCCACTAGTTTGAGGATGATAAGCGGAAGCAATTCTATGATTAATACCATATCTAGCAAGAGTTTTTCTAAAACCTCCATGAATAAAATGAGAACCTCCATCAGTCATAATATATCTAGGCACTCCAAATCTAGGAAAAATAATGTCTAAAAGCATTCTTAAAGAGGTCTCACCATCAGCACTTTTTGTAGGTATGGCTTCCACCCATTTAGTAACATAATCAACAGCAACAAGTATATGAGTGTTACCTTCTGAAGACGGAAAAGGTCCCATGAAGTCAAATCCCCAACAATCAAACGGTTCAATAACAAGAGTATAATTCATAGGCATTTCATTACGTCTGGAGATATTACCAACCCTTTGGCATTCATCACAAGATAAAATAAACTTTCTCGCATCCTTGAAGAGAGTTGGCCAATAAAAACCTGATTGTAGAACCTTTTGCGCGGTTCTTTCTCCGGCGTGATGTCCTCCATAAGCACTACCATGACATTTACTCAATATCTCTTGTTGTTCATATTCGGAACACATCTTCGCATAATACCATCCACTCCTTCTTTATATAAGTGTGGGTCATCCCGAAAATAGTGCCTCAAGTCATAAAAGAATTTCCTCCTTTGCTGAGCTGAAAAGGTTGGAGGCAAGTACTTGGAAACAATAAAGTTAGCATAATCAGCATACCAAGGACTGTCTCGCGAGCTCACCTTTATTGCAGCCAATTGTTCATTTGGAAAACTATCATTAACAGGAACAGGATCATAAGCAATATTTTCCAATCTAGACAAATTATCAGCAACAGGATTATCAGCACCTTTCCTATCTACAATATGTAAATCAAATTCTTGCAAAAGAAGTACCCATCTAATAAGCCTCGGCTTAGCATCTTTCTTTGTCATAAGGTATCTAATTGCAGCATGATCAGTATGAATCGTAACTTTTGAATCAACAATATAAGATCTAAATTTATCACAAGCAAAGACTACAACTAATAATTCTTTTTCAGTTGTAGCATAATTTCTTTGAGCAGCATCAAGAGTTTTACTAGCATAATGAATAACATTCAATTTTTTATCTACTCGTTGTCCAAGAACAGCGCCTACAGCAAAATCACTAGCATCACACATAATTTCAAAAGGCAAATTCCAATCAGGAGGTTCAACTACAGGAGCAGTTGTTAAGGCTTTCTTTAGAGTTTCAAAAGCTTCCTTACAATCATCATCAAAAACAAAAGGTACATCTTTTTGAAGAAGATTAGTAAGAGGCTTTGAAATCTTGGAGAAATCTTTAATAAATCTCCTATAAAACCCAGCATGACCAAGAACACTACGAATACCTTTAACATCCCTCGGATAGGGCATCTTCTCAATTGCTTCAACTTTAGCTCTATCAACTTCAATACCTCTCTCGAAATTTTATGTCCCAATACAATTCCTTCATTAACCATAAAGTGGCATTTCTCCCAATTAAGAACAAGGTTAGTTTCTTCACATCTCTGCAAAACTTTATCAAGGTTTCGCAAGCAACTATCAAAAGAATTCCCATAGACGGAAAAATCATCCATGAATACCTCTACAATACTCTCGCAAAAACCATGAAAAATAGCAGACATGCATCTTTGAAAAGTAGCAGGAGCATTACATAAACCAAAAGGCATACGTCTATAAGCATAAGTTCCATAGGGACAAGTAAAAGTGGTTTTCTCTTGATCTTTAGTTTTAACAGCAATTTGTGAAAACCCAGAATAACCATCAAGAAAGCAAAAATGAGTATTTTTAGACAATCTTTCTAGCATTTGATCAATAAATGGTAAAGGGTAATGATCTTTCTTAGTAACTTTATTAACTTTTCGAAAATCAATGCACATTCTATACCCTACGACTACTCTTTGAGGGATGAGCTCATCATTATCATTAGGCACAACAGTCATTCCTCCTTTCTTGGGAACGCAATGCACAGGACTAACCCATCTACTATCAGCAATAGGATATATAATACCAGCTTCAAGAAGTCTTAATACCTCATTCCTTACCACTTCCTTCATCTTCGGAATTAGACGACGCTGAGGTTCAACAACAGGCTTCGCATCATCTTCCATATTAATGGCGTGTTGGCAAATAGAGGGAGAAATCCCCTTCAAATCATCAAGAGTGTAGCCAATAGCTCCTCGGTGTTTCTTCAATATTTCCAATAACCTTTCTTCTTCAAACTCTGTAAGCTTAGAACTAATAATAACAGGATATATTTTCTTATCATCTATATGAGCATATTTAAGATTATCAGGCAAAGGCTTTAAATCAAAGACAGGATCTTCCTTTGGTGGCGGTGTTGTACCCAGATCTTCCACCGGTAAATCATGCTTAAGAATAGGTTGGCGAAGAAAAATTTCCTCAAGCTCATCTCTTTCTTTCCTAAAAACTTCACTCTCGCTATCCTCCAAATGTTGCTGCAAAGGATTGTTAGGAACAAGAACAATAGATGCACACTGCTCCATTTTAAAATCATCACTAGGCAAATCAGCTTTATAAGGAGTTTTGGTAAATTTAGAGAAGTTAAACTCATAAGATTCACCAGCAAATTTAGTCAAAATTTTCTCTTTCTTGCAATCTATAATAGCTCCACAAGTATTTAGAAAAGGTCTACCAAAAATGATAGGACAATAATTACTAGCAGCAGAACCAAGTACCAAAAAGTCAGCAGGATATTTAATCTTACCGCATAAAACTTCCACATCTCGAACAATACCAATTGGAGAAATAGTTTCTCTATTAGCCAGCTGAATAACCACATCAATATCTTCAAGTTCACAAGAACCAATTTCGTGCATAATCTCCGTGTAAAGCTCATAAGGAATAGCACTAACACTTGCACCAATATCACATAAACCATAGTAGCAATGATCACCAATTCTAACAGATAGCATAGGAACACTAGCTTGCTTGGGTTTATTAGGATGTGAAACAATATTAGAAGCATCTTCACAGAAAATAATATGACCATCCTCCACATTTTCAGTCACGAGATCTTTAACTATTGCAACAGCAGGTTCAACTTTTATTTGTTCTTCAGGTTCTACAGGTTTCTTTTCACTTTTATGAACCGCACTATTTATAACAGAGTACTCCTTCATTTTAGCAGGGAAAGGAGTTTTTTCAATATAAGCTTCAGGAATAACATGATCAACAGTTTCAACTACAACACATTTATTAATAGATGAATCAATTTTATCTTTATACGGTTCATGATACTTATCAAAATTCTTCTTAGGCAATTCATAATGAGAGGCAAAAGCTTTATAAAGATTTGCAACTTGAGAATCAAGACCATATGTAGCACTCATATTACGAAATTTATCAGTATCCATAAAAGCTTCAATGCATTTATAATCATAAATTATACCTGATTCTCTATCCTTGTCGTTCTCCCAACCTTCAGTATTTTCTTGGATCCGATCAAGAAGATCCCTTTTAAACTCTTATTTGTTGCGTGTAAATGATCCAGAACAAGAAGTATCCAGCAAGGTCTTGTCTTGAAAAGAAAGTCTTGCATAGAAATTATCAATAATAACATTACCAGGAAGCTCATGAATGGGGCATTTGAGCATTAAAGACTTCAATCTCCCCCAAGCTTGGGCAATACTCTCTCCATCATGAGGCCAAAAATTATATATGCGATTCCGATCCTTGTGAATTTCACTTGGAGGATAGAACTTAGAATAAAACCGGGGCACAATATCATTCCATTCAAGAGAATCCCCATTATCCAGTAATTTATACCAATGCGCCGCCTTACCGGACAGCGATATAGAGAATAGTTTCTTCCTCACTTCATCCATAGCAATACCTGCACACTTGAATAAACCGCATAATTCATGTAAGAACAATAAATGATCTCCAGGGTGGACAGTTCCATCCCCTTCATAGCGGTTATCCATAACACGTTCAATAATTTTCATAGGTATTTTATATGGTATCACTTCCTCACCTGGCGCCTCATCCACTACCATTGCAGTAGTAGTAGATTTCCCAAATAGAAATTGAAGATAAGATCTCTCCATAATGACTTATAGCAGCAGGCAGAAATAAAATCAGCACAAACAGTAAAGATTTTCCTTACCAATTCCACTTACCAATAGCGCTTCACTCCCCGGCAACGGCGCCAGAAAATAGTCTTGATGACCCACAAGTATAGGGGGTGTATCGTAGTATTTTCGATAAGTAAGAATGTCGATCCCAACGAGGAGCAGAAGGTGTTGACAAGCTTTAATGAAGGATTCCTGTAAATGCTCACGCAAGTATTCGGGAGGTTTTGATGTACAGTTGAATAAAGTACGAGAGTAGCAATTGCAGCGAGTGGCCCAATCCTTTTTAGCACAAAGGACAAGCCGGTTTGTTTACTTATAATGACCAAACGTTCTCGAGGACACACGGGATTTTAGTCTAGTGCTTTCGCTACATATGGCTAAATAATCTTCATTGTTATGATAAGTGTTGTGTGGGTGAACCTATGCTAATGTACCGCCCTTCCTAGGACTAATACATACTTGTGATTATACCCCTTGCAAGCATCCGCAACTACAAGAAAGTAATTAAGAATAAATCTAACCACAGCCTTAAACTCTGAGATCCTGCTATCCCTCCTGCATCGATATACCAACGGGGGTTTAGGTTTCTGTCACTCCGGCAACCCCGCAATCGGCAAACGAGTACAAGATGCATTCCCCTAGGCCCATAAAGGTGAAGTGTCATGTAGTCGACGTTCACATGACACCACTAGAAGAATAACACCACAACTTAAATATCATACCATTGAATATTACTCAACCATAGTTCACTACTAACATTTAGACTTCACCCATGTCCTCAAGAACTAAACGAACTACTCACAAGACATCATATGGAACATGATCAGAAGTGATATGATGATGAATAACAATCTGAACATAAACTTGGTTCAATGGTTTCACTCAATAGCATCAATAACAAGTAGAAATCGATACCGGGAGAGTTTCCCCTATCAAACAATCAAGATCGAACCCAAATTGCTACGGCGGTGACGGTGTCCAGCGGTGGAGACGGCGGTGATGATGGTGGAGATGATGATGATGGTGATGGAGATGATGTCCAGCTCGATGACGGTGACGATGGCGTCGATTTCCCCCTCCGGGAGGGAATTTCCCGGCGGATTCCCCGCCGGAGAGCTCCTCTCTCTGGTGTTCTCCGCCCCGCGAGGCGGCTGTAACTCTTCGTGAGGTACCCGTGGCTTAGGTCTTCGGGACGAAGGGTTTCGCGAAGAAAAGGAGGCGAAAGGGGCTGTGGGGCCCCCACACCACATGGTGGCGCGGCCAGGCCATGGGCCGCGCCGCCCTGTGGTCTGGCCCCACCTTGGGCCTTCTCAGCTCCTCCTTCGGGCTTCCTTCGTCATCTTGAAAAA
This sequence comes from Lolium multiflorum, assembly GCA_030979885.1. NCBI lineage: Eukaryota > Viridiplantae > Streptophyta > Magnoliopsida > Poales > Poaceae > Lolium > Lolium multiflorum. The sequence goes on along the minus strand of CM061753.1, from coordinate 268,990,107 downwards.
TAGGATTTTTGGTATAATTTCCTTCCACAGTTGATCTTCCGAAATATTGCGTTCGACGGTGCTTTTTGCAGAATCCTGGCTCCGGTGCTTGATCCTCCAATAATGATGAAACATGCAAAATAGATGAAATAACATAAGTATTGTATCCAAATATGAAATATATCAATGAATAACAGCAAATTATGATATAAAATAGTGATGAAAATTGGACGTATCACTTACCAGTGAAGCCTGTCGATGGTTTGCTGGTTCTGGCGGTGGAAAAGGTTTTATATGAACCCTCCCTTGCTCTCCTGGTCGACAGCTTGGTCTGGCACCCTTGGTAACTCACTGCTGGTGTGTGTGTGTGTGTGTGTTGTGTGATGTCTACGGGAGCTTCTATTCTTGTAGACAGTGTTGGGCCTCCAAGAGCAGAGGTTTGTAGAACAGCAGCAAGTTTCCCTTAAGTGGATCACCCAAGGTTTATCGAACTCAGGGAGGAAGAGGTCAAAGATATCCCTCTCATGCAACCCTGCAACCACAAAGCAAGAAGTCTCTTGTGTCCCCAACACGCCTAATAGGTGCACTAGTTCGGCGAAGAGATAGTGAAATACAGCTGGTATAAATATATATGAGCAGTAGCAACGGCACCAGAAAAGTGCTTTGCCCAGAGGGCGTGTGATTGGTGGTGGTAATATTGCAGAGTATAGATACAGAAACAGTAAACAAGCAGCGATAGCAGTATTTAGGAACAAGGCCTAGGGATTATACTTTCACTAGTGGACACTCTCAACTTTGATCGCATAACATAATAAATAGATAGATGCTAGACTCTACACCCTCTTGTTGGATGATGAACACCACTAACTGTGTAGGATTACACGAACCCTCAATGCCGGAGTTAACAAGCTCCACAATATTCGATGTTCATATTTAAATAACCTTAGAGTGCATGACAGATCAACATAACCAAATCAAGTACTAACATAGCATGCACACTGTCACCTTCACGCTACGAAAGGAGGCATAGATCACATCAATACTATCATAGCAATAGTTAACTTCATAATCTACAAGAGATCACAATCATAGCCTACGCCAAGTACTAACACGATGCACACACTGTCACCATTACACCGTGCAGGAGGAATAAACTACTTTAATAACATCACTAGAGTAGCACACAGATAAATTGTGATACAAAACACATTGCAATCATAAAGAGATATAAATAAGCACTTCACTATGCCATTCATAACAGTGAATAAGTATTCTGTGAAATATAGCCTAAGAGACCCACACGGTGCACACACTGTCACCTTTACACACGTGGGACAAGGAGTCTCCGGAGATCACATAAGTAAAATCCACTTGACTAGCATAATGACATCTAGATTACAAGCATCATCATATGAATCTCAATCATGTAAGGCAGCTCATGAGATTATTGTATTGAAGTACATAGGAGAGAGATGAACCACATAGCTACCGGTACAGCCCCGAGCCTCGATGGAGAACTACTCCCTCCTCATGGGAGACAGCGCGTTGATGAAGATGGCGGTGATGTCGATGGAGGAGCCTTCCGGGGCACTTCCCCGTCCCGGGGCGTGCCGAACAGAGACTCTGTCCCAGATCTTGGCTTCGCGATGGCGGCGGCTCTGGAAGGTTTCTCGTACCGTGGCTTTTTCGTCTCGAGGTTTTAGGTCGAGGGGGCTTAAATAGGCGAAGAGGCGGCGTCGGAGGGTCGAAGAGGCGGTGAGAGGGTAAGGCGGCGCGGCCAGGGCCTGGGCCGCGCCGGCCTACCTCCTGGGCCCACCAGGGCTCCCCTCTGGCGACTCTCGGGTGTTCTGGAAGCTTCGTGGAAAAATAGGATGCTGGGCGTTGATTTCGTCCGATTCTGAGAATATTTCCTTACTAGGATTTCTGAAACCAAAAACAACGAAAAACAACTGCCCTTCGGCATCTCGTCAATAGGTTAGTTCCGAAAACGCATAAATATGACATAAAGTATGCATAAAACATGTAGATATCATCAATAATGTGGCATGGAACATAAGAAATTATCGATACGTCGAGACGTATCAGCATCCCCAAGCTTAGTTCTGCTCGTCCCGAGCAGGTAAACGATAAAAAAGATAATTTCTGGAGTGACATGCCATCATAACCTTGATCATACTATTGTAAGCATATGTAATGAATGCAGCGATCCAAACAATGTAAATGACATGAGTAAACAAATGAATCATATAGCAAAGACTTTTCATGAATAGTACTTCCAAGACAAGCATCAATAAGTCTTGCATAAGAGTTAACTCATAAAGCAATAATTCAAAGTAGAGGTATTGAAGCAACACAATGGAAGATTAAGTTTCAGCGGTTGCTTTCAACTTGTAACATGTATATCTCATGAATATTGTCAATGCAAAGTAATATAATAAGTGCAATATGCAAGTATGTAGGAATCAATGCACAGTTCACACAAGTGTTTGCTTCTTGAGATGGAGAGAAATAGGTGAACTGACTCAACATAAAAGTAAAAGAATGGCCCTTCGCAGAGGGAAGCATCGATTGCTATATTTGTGCTAGAGCTTTGGTTTTGAAAACAAGAAACAATTTTGTCAACGGTAGTAATAAAGCATATGTGTTATGTAAATTATATCCTACAAGTTGCAAGCCTCATGCATAGTATACTAATAGTGCCCGCACCTTGTCCTAATTAGCTCGGATTACCTGGATTATTGCAATGCATATGTTTTAACCAAGTGTCACAAAGGGGTACCTCTATGCCGCCTGTACAAAGGTCTAAGGAGAAAGCTCGCATTGGATTTCTCGCTTTTGATTATTCTCAACTTAGACATCCATACCGGGACAACATAGACAACAGATAATGGACTCCTCTTATATGCATAAGCATGTAGCAACAATTAATTTTCTCATATGAGATTGAGGATATTTGTCCAAAACTGAAACTTCCACCATGGATCATGGCTTTAGTTAGCGGCCCAATGTTCTTCTCTAACATTATGCATGCTCTAACCATTCTAGCGGTAAATCTCCCTTACTTCAGACAAGATGGACATGCATAGCAACTCACATGATATTCAACAAAGAGTAGTTGATGGCGTCCCCAGGAACATGGTTATCGCACAACAAGCAACTTAATAAGAGATAAAGTACATAAGTACATATTCAATACCACAATAGTTTTTAGGCTATTTGTCCCATGAGCTATATATTGCAAAGGTGAAGGATAGAAATTTAAAGGTAGCACTCAAGCAATTTACTTTGGAATGGCGGAGAAATACCATGTAGTAGGTAGGTATGGTGGACACAAATGGCATAGTGGTTGGCTCAAGTATTTTGGATGCATGAGAAGTATTCCCTCTCGATACAAGGCTTAGGCTAGCAAGGTTATTTGAAACAAACACAAGGATGAACCGGTGCAGCAAAACTCACATAAAAGACATATTGTAAACATTATAAGACTCTACACCGTCTTCCTTGTTGTTCGAACTCAATACTAGAAATTATCTAGACCTTAGAGAGACCAATTATGCAAACCAAATTTTAGCAAGCTCTATGTATTTCTTCATTAATAGGTGCAAAGTATATGATGCAAGAGCTTAAACATGAGCACAACAATTGCCAAGTATCACATTATCCAAGACATTCTATCAATTACTACATGTAGCATTTTCCGTTTCCAACCATATAACAAATTAACGAAGCAGTTTCAACCTTCGCCATGAAAATTAAAGGCTAAGAACACATGTGTTCCTATGAACCAACGGAGCATGTCTCTCTCCCACACAAGCATTTATTCAAACAAAAACAAAAACAAAAACAAACAGACGCTCCAAGCAAAATGCATAAGATGTGATGGAATAAAAATATAGTTTCAAGAGAAGGAACCTGATAATTTGTCGATGAAGAAGGGGATGCCTTGGGCATCCCCAAGCTTAGACGCTTGAGTCTTCTTGATATATGCAGGGGTGAACCACCGGGGCATCCCCAAGCTTAGAGCTTTCACTCTCCTTGATCATGTTGTATCATCTCCCTCTCTTGATCCTTGAAAACTTCCTCCACACCAAACTCAAAATAACTCATTAGAGAGTTAGTGCACAATCAAAATATACATGTTCAGAGGTGACATAATCATTCTTAATACTTCTGGACATTGCACAAAGCTACTGAAAGTCAATGGAATCGAAATATCCATCGAGCATATCAAAACAGGCAATGCGAAATAAAAGGCAGAATCTGTCAAAACAGAACAGTTCGTAAGACGAATTTTATTGAGGCATCAGACTTGCTCAAATGAAAATGCTCAAATTGAATGAAAGTTGCGTACATATCTGAGGATCACTCACGTAAATTGGCATAATTTTCTGAGTTACCTACAGAGAGAATTTTGCCCAGATTCGTGACAGCAAAGAAATCTGTTTCTGCGCAGTAATCCAAATCTAGTATCAACCTTGCTATCAAAGACTTTACTTGACACAACAAAACACAAAACTAAGATAAGGAGAGGTTGCTACAGTAGTAAACAACTTCCAAGACACAAATATAAAGCAAAGTACTGTAGCAAAATAACACATGGGTTATCTCCCAAGGAGTTCTTTCTTTTTAGCCATTAAGATGGGCTCAGCAGTTTTAATGATGCACTCGCAAAGAAATAGTATTTGAAGCAAAAGAGAGCATCAAGAGGCAAATTCAAAACACATTTAAGTCTAACATGCTTCCTATAAAAAGGAATCTTGTAAATAAACAAGTTCAAGAAGCATAATGCAACAAGCATAGAAAGATAAAACAAGTGTAGCTTCAAAAATTTCAGCACATAGAGAGGTGTTTTAGTAACATGAAAATTTCTACAACCATATTTTCCTCTCTCATAATAACTTTCAGTAGCAACATGAGCAAACTCAACAATATAACTATCACATAAAGCATTCTTATCATGAGTCTCATGCATAAAATTATTACTCTCCACATAAGCATAATCAATTTTATTAGTTGTTGTGGGAGCAAATTCAACAAAGTAGCTATCATTATTATTCTCATCATCAAATATAGGAGGCATATTGTAATCATAATCAAATTTATCCTCCATAACAGGTGGCACCAAAAGGCTACTATCATTATAATCATCATAAATAGGAGGCAAAGTATCATCAAAGTAAAATTTCTCCTCAATGCTTGGGGGACTAAAAAGATCATGCTCATCAAAACCAGCTTCCCCAAGCTTAGAATTTTCCATAGCATTAGCAACAATAGTGTTCAAAGCATTCATATTAATAACATTCCCATTAGCATGCATATAAAGTTCCATGGGTTTTTTAATTCTCTCTTCAAACACATCATGTCCTAATTCAAGATAAAGTTCATAAAGATCTCTCATATTTTTGTTGTTTTCCATTATGCCTAACTAGTGTAAACAAGAAACAAAAAGATGCAATTGCAGGATCTAAAGGAAATAGCTTCGAGCACACACACAATGGCGCCAGAAAAGTACTGTTACCTGGAACCGAAGTATGAGTGCCTTTTACCTTTCCTCCCCGGCAACGGCGCCAGAAAAGTGCTTGATGTCTACGGGAGCTTCTATTCTTGTAGACAGTGTTGGGCCTCCAAGAGCAGAGGTTTGTAGAACAGCAGCAAGTTTTCCTTAAGTGGATCACCCAAGGTTTATCGAACTCGGGAGGAAGAGGTCAAAGATATCCCTCTCATGCAACCCTGCAACCACAAAGCAAGAAGTCTCTTGTGTCCCCAACACACCTAATAGGTGCACTAGTTCGGCAAAGAGATAGTGAAATACAGGTGGTATAAATATATATGAGCAGTAGCAACGGCACCAGAAAAGTGCTTTGCCCAGGACTGGCGTGTGATTGGTGGTGGTAATATTGCAGCAGACAGATACAAAAACAAAAACAAGCAGCGATAGCAGTATTTAGGAACAAGGCCTAGGGATTATACTTTCACTAGTGGACACTCTCAACTTTGATCACATAACATAATAAATAGATAGATGCTAGACTCTACACCCTCTTGTTGGATGATGAACACCACTAACTGTGTAGGATTACACGAACCCTCAATGCCGGAGTTAACAAGCTCCACAATATTCGATGTTCATATTTAAATAACCTTAGAGTGCATGACAGATCAACATAACCAAATCAAGTACTAACATAGCATGCACACTGTCACCTTCACGCTACGAAAGGAGGCATAGATCACATCAATACTATCATAGCAATAGTTAACTTCATAATCTACAAGAGATCACAATCATAGCCTACGCCAAGTACTAACACGATGCACACACTGTCACCATTACACCGTGCAGGAGGAATAAACTACTTTAATAACATCACTAGAGTAGCACACAGATAAATTGTGATACAAAACACATTGCAATCATAAAGAGATATAAATAAGCACTTCACTATGCCATTCATAACAGTGAATAAGTATTCTGTGAAATATAGCCTAAGAGACCCACACGGTGCACACACTGTCACCTTTACACACGTGGGACAAGGAGTCTCCGGAGATCACATAAGTAAAATCCACTTGACTAGCATAATGACATCTAGATTACAAGCATCATCATATGAATCTCAATCATGTAAGGCAGCTCATGAGATTATTGTATTGAAGTACATAGGAGAGAGATGAACCACATAGCTACCGGTACAGCCCCGAGCCTCGATGGAGAACTACTCCTCCTCATGGGAGACAGCAGCGTTGATGAAGATGGCGGTGATGTCGATGGAGGAGCCTTCCGGGGCACTTCCCCGTCCCGGCGGCGTGCCGGAACAAAGACTCCTGTCCCCCAGATCTTGGCTTCGCGATGGCGGCGGCTCTGGAAGGTTTCTCGTACCGTGGCTTTTTCGTCTCGAGGTTTTAGGTCGAGGGGGCTTAAATAGGCGAAGAGGCGGTGTCGGAGGGTCGAAGAGGGTGAGAGGGTAAGGCGGCGCGGCCAGGGCCTGGGCCGCGCCGGCCTACCTCCGGGCCCACCAGGGCTCCCTCGGCGACTCTCGGGTGTTCGGGAAGCTTCGTGGAAAAATAGGATGCTGGGCATTGATTTCGTCCGATTCCGAGAATATTTCCTTACTAGGATTTCTGAAACCAAAAACAGCAGAACAACAATGGCCCTTCGGCATCTCGTCAATAGGTTAGTTCCGGAAAACGCATAAATATGACATAAAGTATGCATAAAACATGTAGATATCATCAATAATGTGGCATGGAACATAAGAAATTATCGATACGTCGGAGACGTATCATTGTGCTGCATGCACACTGCCTTGTGAGCAGTTTGGCTGCGTGTGTGTACCAGATACTTGGTATCTGGCTTGTACTTGGCTTTGAGTGGATCAGCTCGGCAGAGCTGTGATCATATCTCCTCATTGGCCATTTTCCTTCTAACCTGCCAAGTGGCAATGCCACTTGGCATAATTGTTGCTTTGCTTTGTTGTGTGCAGGGTATAAGGATGATGATGAAGTGAAGATGAAGATCATCAAGCTCAAGCATCTCATGAAAATATACTTGTAGTTTAGGATAGGTCATTACATTGTACTTTTCTTTTCTTTTCTTTCTCCATTTTGCCAATTCTTGTAATGTGTTGTAATTATTCTTTTATTTCAATTGTGAATATTGTAAAGACAATGTATCTTGTGTATTTATCAATAAAGCTCAAAGTTTTCTCTAATGAGCTTTACTTTATTTTAATTGTTCATATTGTTTATTATTTATAATTTACTTAATGAATTTCCTCACAATTGAATTATGAGATATTTATTTGATGTTTGAATTTGAAATTCAAATTCAACTTAGGTTTGAATTCAATCATGCAACTTAAGTTTTAATTCAATCATGCACTTAAGTTGTGATGCAATACCTCTCCTCTCTTCTCAAAACCCTAACCTAGTTGAATCATAAACAAGTTTGTCGCACTCTCGAAACCCTAACCCTGTAAGGTGTCGAGAGAGAAACTTGTCCCCCTGTGATGCAGTTTTGTTTTAAAAGCGCGAAATTTCCCCAAATTTACGATGCAATGCACATCCCTTTCTAAAATCTACCCCTCGGTCATCTCTAAACCTGGGACATTACAAACTTCAACATGTATATCTCATGGATAATTGTCAACACAAAGTAATATGATGAATGCAAATAAGCAAGTATGTAGGAATCAATGCACACAGTTGACACAAGTGTTTGCTTCTAAGATAGAAAGAAATAGGTAAACTGACTCAACATAAAGTAAAAGAAAGGCCCTTCGCAGAGGGAAGCAGGGATTACTATTTTTGTGCTAGAGCTTTTATTTTGAAAACATAGAAACAATTTTGTCAACGGTAGTAAATGCATAAGACATCCTATAAGTTGCAAGCCTCATGCATCGAATACCAATAGTGCCCGCACCTTGTCCTAATTAGCTTGGACTTCCATGGATTATCATTGCATTACATATGTTTCAACCAAGTGTCACAAAGGAGTACCTCTATGCCGCCTGTACAAAGGTCCAAGGAGATAGATCACATTTGATTTCTCGTTTTTGATAAATCTCAACTTGAGGACATCCATACCGGGAAAACATAGAAAACAAATAATGGACTCCTCTTTAATGCTTAAGCATTCAACAACAGATAATATTCTCATAAGAGTTGAGGATTAATGTCCAAACTGAAACTTCCACCATGATACATGGCTTTGGTTAGCGCCCAAAGTTCTTCTCTAACAATATGCATACTCAAACCATTTAATCATGATAATTCACCCTTACTTCAGACAAGACGAACATGCATAGCAACTCACATGATATTCAACAAAGGTGTAATAGTTGATGGCGTCCCCAGAAACATGGTTACCGCTCAACAAGCAACTTATAAGAAATAAGATACATAAGCTACATATTCTTTACCACAATAGTTTTTAAGGCTATTTTCCCATGAGCTATGTATTGCAAAGACAAGGGATGAAATTTTAAAGGTAGCACGCAAGCAATTTACTTTGGAATGACAGAGAAATACCACATAGTAGGTAGGTATGGTGGACACAAATGGCATAGGTTTTGGCTCAAGGTTTTGGATGCACGAGAAGAATTCCCTCTCAGTACAAGGCTTTGGCTAGCAAGGGTGTTTGAAGCAAACACAAGTATGAACCAGTACAACAAAACTTACATAAGAACATATTGCAAGCATTATAAGACTCTACACTGTCTTCCTTGTTGTTCAAACACTTCACCAGAAAATATCTAGAATTTAGAGAGACCAATCATGCAAACCAAATTTTAACAAGCTCTATGGTAGTTCTTCAATAATAGGTGCAAAGTACATGATGCAAGAGCTTAAACATGATCTATTTGAGCAAAACAATTGCCAAGTATCAAATTATTCAAGACCATATACCAATTACCACATGAAGCATTTTCTGTTTCCAACCAAATAACAATGAACGAAGCAGTTTCTGTCGTGGTATCGTCACGGCATATGCCATAGGGTGGCTAACGAAGGTGGTTCCTAGGAGATCTCATGGCGGTATCCGGATGCGGGTATGGGGACGAGCGACACGGCGACGTACCCAGGTTCGAGGCCCTCCAATGGAGGTAACACCTCTACTCCTGCTAGAGTGTATATGATGATCACACAATACAAGGTTGCTCCTTGAGCTGTATCCGGCTGCTCCTGGGAGGCTAAGGAAGACAAGAGTCTCTCTCACAGGGCAGCGCTAGGGGTGGAAGTGAGGTGAGAATGATCGATCCCCTGCACGAGAGGGGGTAGTGCGGCTTATATAGGCACCGGCACTTTACATATAAGACCCTATAGTCTACTGGCCGGCTTGGCCGGCTCCGTCTTCCGCTCCTTCCCGAGGTAATGACGTCAGGAGCCGTTGAGGCCTCATGGCCTGTCCCATCCGGCTGCCAAGGTCAGCGGTATGGAGAGGAGGTGTCCCTGTCGCCATCAGCCACTGTAGCCAGTACGGATCGACGTAGACCATGATGGCCTGTCCGGCGCGTGGCACTATTGCTCCACAGTGCCCCGCGCTTTACGAAGGATGAAGTCAGCGTGGACTTTGGGAACCCGGACCACCAACCCGGTTCCTTCTAGTGCAAGACTCGCCAGCCTCGAGTCGGTCTGAGGTACAAACCCCCGGTCGGATATGGCTTGTAGAAGCCGGCCCAGCTACAGCATTGGCGGCCGTAGCTAAGCCGACTAGGACCTAGAGCCAGCCGGCTTCCGGACCAGCCGGCCATGGCGCCAGCCGGCTGCTCCTCAGCCGGCCTTTGCCGCGAGCCGGCTAGTGGCCAGCCGGCTGCTCCGCGTCCATTGCCCTACCCGGGGTCTTCCCCAACATTAGCCCCGCGCGGCAAGGTCCTGCGTTTAGAAGGACCTAGGCAGGTTTTCCTGGCTTCTTGAATATACTTGACGGCACTTGGAGGGGCCGACTGAGAATTTCCATTCAGCCGGCTGCGCCCTCATCCGGCTCGTTCCGGCCGGCTGCTCCTAGCCGGCCACTATTTACACTTATGCAGCTTTTGCTTTCTCGCAAGTTTTGGTGATGTCTCCGCCTTGCTGGATAAATTTTGGGCCGAGGTGAACTTAATGTCCGGCTCCGGCTTGCGGCGCGCCGGAGTCTCCGCCGCCTCGGGTCCTGCACCCGACTTGACCGGTCTGACGTCTGGGCTCTGCCGCCGGTTCGTCTGGTCACATCAATGTCTCCTCCGGATCCGGTGCGGTCGTGGGCGATGTGGTGTGGCAGTTTCCGGTAACTGCAGCGATCGTGGGGGGAGTTAATGCGCAGAAGATCCGGGCGACGTGGCCACGTATGCTACTTGGAGCCAACCGTCCCCGGGCGGCTATAAATGCCGCGCGGGGGATCGAGGCGGCACTCCCGCACTTCTTCTTCTTCCTCGCGCCCGCGCCCTGCTCCGCTGCGCTCGAGCTCTTCGTTGTTTTCTTCGCGCCCTCGCTCCTTGCGGTTCCGGCGAAGGTTCTCACTGGCGAGCTCCGGCGAACGCGTCTCCGTCAAGCCGCCGCCGCCACTCCGTCGAGCCGGCGCCACGGGGCCCCGAGTTTCAACCGTGCGCCCTCCGCCGCCGTCGTCGCCGCCGCCGTCGCGAGGTTCCTCCTCTCCGTTCCGTCTCTCGTGGTCCTCTTCTTCTTCTTCGTCGATGGCCTCCGCCAGCGGATCTTGGAGGGGGTCGTACATGAGGGACGACGACATCGAGCGGCTGGTGCGCCTTCGCCGGATCCCGTCGACGGTGGTCACGAGGACGCCCGGCGCGGAGACGGAGCCCGAGCCGGAGCCCGGCGAGCGCGTCGTCTTCGGCGCGCACCTCGACCGCGGGTTGGGCCTGCCGGCGTCCAACTTCTTCCGCCAATTCCTCGACTACTTCGGCTTGCAGCCGCACCACCTGCCGGCCAACGCCTGTGTCCTCCTCAGCTGCTACGTGGCCTTCATGGAGGTGTATGCCGGCTTGTGGCCAGACATAGATTTCTGGAGCCGGCTCTTCTACCTCAAGGCGCAGACCACTGACGGCCGCCTGCGGGCCTGCGGCGCCGCCTCGATCTACACTCGGCCGGGTACGCCCTTCCCCAAGATTCCAACCGTTGACTCGGTGAAGAATTGGCAGATGTCATTCTTCTACGTGCGCAACGAGGGCCAGCTCGTCGACCGGATCAATCTGCCGGAGTTCAACCCGGCTCCTCCAGTCGGCCGGATCAACTGGAGCTACAACGCCCGCACGACGGACCCGGACGCTGAGGTGAATCAGCTCTGGGACTTCCTGGGGGCGGCCGTCGAGAACGGGCTGACCGCCGAGGACCTCCTCTGCACCATCGCCGAGCGCCGGGTGCTGCCGCTCCAAATGCGCACCCACAAGATCGGGCACATGTCCGGCCGGTTCGACCCGAACCGGACGTCCAAGGCGCTGCTCTCCAAGGCCCAGGTGGCCCGCCGGGTGAACAACATCACCAAGGCGAACATGCCGGACGAGTGGAACTACGGGCTGGCGCCCCGCAACAGGGACCTGCCGCCCGAGCTGGTAAGCTTTACTGTTTGGGCCGACTTCCGGCTTGCGGCTGCGAGGCCGACTTCTCTTTCTGCCGACTTCCGGCTTGCTGTTTGCTCATGTCTTCTGTTTTTCTAGCTCTTCGACCGCCAGAACGTCGAGGACGGCGACCTGGCGACAAGGAGGTGGACGCCGGATCACGCCGATCCGGCTGACCAAGCCGGCGACCAGGCCGGCGACGACGACCTGCTGCAGGCGCCTGACCTAGGCGGCCAGGGGGAGCACAATCCGCCCCCTTCACCGGAGCAGCAGGAGGACGAGGAGCCGGCGACGTCCGCCACGGGGCCAATCCCCGCCGTGCCCCTGCGCGCGAGGCCGCCAAGCACCACGGCGACTTCGGCGCCCAAGGGGAAGAAGCGGGTCGGCGACCCCCGCTCCACCGTCGCCTTGGAGGCGAAGGCGAAGAAGCTCCGCCGCCAGCAGCCGAAGAAGGTTCCGGAGCAGGCCGGGTGTAACATCTCAAGTTTCAACAATAATAAACAAGAAAGAGAAACTCCCCAAACTCAAATTTTGCAATTAACAAAAACTTTTTCTATGCATATAGGGCCACATATAGATAAATGCATATGAGTGATTTCTTTTGTGCAATTGCCATGATGAGTGTTAGTATGTGTAAACCTTGCTTTGTGAACCCTAACAAAGTTCACTAAACCCTAAATTGGGGAGAAATAAAGAAATTGGGAAAAACCCCTCTCTCACTCACATACCCTCTATGTAAAATAACCAATCCTCAACCAAGGCCAAGTTAGCTTGCCCCATGGCTTCTAAAATACTTCAATGTGATAAACTAACCCTTTTGCATCCTTGGATCAAGAATCAAACCAAAAGAAATCAAATTTTCTTCACACATGTGATAATGGTCACATCTCACAAAAATATTTTCTTCACCTCTTCACCCCTCTGTATTTCTCAAATCTTGAACTAAGCAAGGTCAACTAAAGCCAGGTCATCCAAGACCATGTCAAGGTGAGTAACTTTGGTGTTGACCACCCTCCCTAAAGTTGACTAGGTTGACCAGAATAAGAGGGCAAAGAGGGAACCCGAGAGAGAGAAGAAGATCACCCCAAATTTTGAAAACTTGCAAATCAATTCCAAATTGAGTGCCACCACCACCAATACATCACAATGTTTATATAAATGAGATTCACCAAAGAGAATTTCAAATTTCAAAATAAAAGTTCATGCGGGCATTTGGTCGAACAGGTGGCAGGCAGCCTCTAGACTAAGTGATACATGCTATTATCCAGCAGTTTTGACCCTAAACCACTTTGGCAAAGTGATCATCAGCCTCCCCTACACCCCCTGCCTCTAGCCCAGTACTTGCATGGCTGATAAAAGTGGAGGAGAAACACTAAACCATGCCAAACAATGCCATGCCGGCCACCTTTGGCACTCCTCTCCCTGGCCACTCCCTCGTCGTTTCTTCGTGTCCTTGAGCATCTATGATACATAAGGATCACGCCCGTACCACTGGATCGATCGCCATTGCACGGCCCTGCCCAGAACGCCCGTGTCCAAAACGCTCCAGGACGTGCCAGCCGGCGTGGTGATCACGCCCTGGACGCGCAAGGACGTCGTCCACTTGCACGCCCTCGTCCTCGCCCTGCATCCCTACCGCCGCGTCGAGCATCGCCTCTGCACCCTCTACAAGCTAGACGAACGCCCGTGCCTGCCCTGCACCGTCGCCGTCGCCCGAGACGAAATGATGCCGCGCGCCCAGTGATGGACAATGCACGCGCCCGAGCGATCCCATCCCCCTTTTGCCGCGCCAGCTACTCCTTGAGCATCTCCAGGACAAGGCCTACACGCTCCCGTCCTTCGCTTGCCCTTTCGCTCGCTGGAACCGCCACGCCATGGCCGCGCCCTTGCAGCACCCCGCGGCACCCCTCGCCGCTATAAATAGAGGCCCTCCCAGCAAGCTCCTCTCACACCACTCGACTCCCCTCTCACCACTGATCATCCTCACCACCTTAGTTCGTTCGATTGCCGCCGGAGGAGGAGGAATTTCAAGATCGGAGCCGCCGGGGGACGCAGCTCACCGTCGACGATTGGCGCCACCCCAAGCGCCGCCGCTGCTCCCAACCTCTTCCCCATCGACTACACCTTCACCGCGCTTACTGCCTGAGTCCTGCATCGGCCTGGTAGGCTCCCCGACCCCCTACTGCCGCCGTGCCCTCGTCGGAATCCCGCCGGGGACGACGACGTTCCCACACCGTCGATCCTCCCTCTAATCCTACGGTCGAGATAGAACATACCGGTTCGGCGTTTAAATAGACACCGACAGGTGGCCCCCACCCTGTCAGCGCGGCCCGAGCGCGCCAGCCGCGTGTTGGGCTGCGAAGTGCTGCCGAATTTCGTTTCGGCCCATTTACTTTTCCCGCCCAGCCCAAAAATTCAAATCTGGTTTATTCTTTAATTCAAATTGCTCTGCTGAATGTTTAGTAAAAATTGAATAGTTGAAATTCTACCAAACCAAATCTAGCAAATTTTATACCGTTGGAAAGCCCATAAAATTACCCATCCAATGCCACTGGCCCCATCTCCATTTTCGTTATAGATTTAATTTGACAAAAAAGACAAGACAGGGACTTTTACACATTCAAACTTTATTTAAAAATCCACCAGAATAGATTTTGAAGTAATTCCAACTCTAATAAATCACAAATGATGTCCTCTAATTGATTATGCAATAACATAGCCCTGTTGTTTGTATGATCATGGACTAGATCAAATAAAATGGCTATGTAGTCATTTCTAGAGCATTTTTAAGTGGAATTCAAACTCAACCCCAATATGAGAATTACCTCTCATTTAAATTTTGATCCTAAGTACTAATAACCAGGGGGAATGACTTAGGCTAATGAACCCTTGAGAATTATACTTAGAGATTTTAATTCATTTAAATGCTAAGTTTTTAAAACTATGTGAAGTGTAACACTTCTATTAAATTGAACTCACATGTAATAGATATGAAATGTTGACTTTGGGGTCAACCTATATTTCATACCCTATTATTATATGGAGAGATTAAATCTTAATATTAAGTAATGCAAAGAAATGGAATCCTTTAAAGACCTACATATCAAATCTAAGAAATAGGAATAATGAGAGGAAATTATTTTCTTTCTAATAAAGACCAATCCTATAATCCACCATGCCATGTTTGATTGATGATAGGACTAGTGTGTGAACTATTTTTGAGTGCCTCTAGTTTAGCATGTGAGCTTGGTTTAGTATTTATACCTCGTATTCGTATATAGACGCTAGTAACGAGGAATACCAAGAAGAGGAGGGCTACTCTCAGGAAGAAGAAGAGAACTTCGATAACTACCCAGCTCAAGGCAAGCTAACCCTTGCTAAACACAAGTGCTTAGCTCTACAAGAGCAAAGGCACCATCACACTTTACTTTTATGTATTACCTATCCCATGTTTTTACTTACATTTGCTTTTGCTTATTTATTTCAAAGTACCCTTTTTATTTATGATTCCCATGTCTAGATTAGAACAAGAGTATCAAAGTTAGCCTAAGCAAATAAAGCTAGATAGCACCCCCTTCACATAGTGGCTAGTGCTAAGCAATTAAAATTGACTACTCTAGATGGGAACATTTGTGAAATGGTTTGAAGTGAAAGATTTTTGAAGGTGAATATGACCAAGAGAAGATGGTGATTTTTGACAAAATAGATGATTGAGTTTGAATGCGATACCTTTCCAATGATACAAGTACCCCCACAATACCTGATTATGGGTAGGGCTTAACTAGAAACTTGTGTATTTTAGTATGGGTTCCCTCTGAACAAACATCATAGGGGTTACGCTGCGGCTGCCTCCGTTACTTGTGGATTGATGTTGAAATGAGGTGAATATACGGCCCAAGCCCTGTGCAGTTCCCGGGTTGACTGCGGTTTCCACCGGGAGGCCAAGCTCATGGGGAGAGGTGCTCATACTAGCATATATAAGTGAAAGGTTTCGATTGATGATCCGCGTACTGTGTTACGATGATTCGAGGTTACCCTCGACGGATGTAATCAAAAGTTGTGGCACAAGAGTACAACCTCTGCAGAGTGTTAAACCTATTCGAATAGCCGTGTCCACGGTTACGGACGCTTGGAAAGGCCATACTATCTCCGTTATCATTAAAATGTTTTGGTTCTAGGAATAAATGGTGGTTTGAAAGGTGACATTATGGTGATCCATAATGAGTTGTGGGAATGACACCAATGTTCCCACCTGAGTTAGTCTAGCACATGATTTAGGCTTTACCAAAGATTTATGAAACTAAAACTTGGCTTTATGCAAATAAACCTAGAGCTTAGCACCCCCTTACACTTAATGAGTATTTTATCTTAGAATTAGTTTGCGAGTACTTTAAAAGTACTCATGGCTTTGACCTGGCTATTCAAATGCCAGACTATGAAGGAGAGCACCAGACGGGATGACGGACACAGGACGTCTACGATAACTAGGATCGTCTTCTAACGTCAAGCGTTGCCTGGAATAGATCGTCCACTACTACTTCGCTTCCGCTACTATTTGTGATGTTGAACAATATATTCGTGTAATATTGGATCATGTGATCTATGGTTGTAAGACAATATGTGTTGTAATAAATGATGACTCTATGCTACTTACTATTATGTCTCGCAAAAACATTATTCCTGGGATTGCGATGTACGGCATAATGGGCATCTGGACTTAAAAATCCAGGTGTTGACAAGTTGGTATCAGAGCCATTGTTTGACCTTAGGAGACCCTAGTTAGAATGGACGCTCAAAAACTTAGTTTCAAATTCCATGAATTGACTAATTATGAAAATCTTATTCACCTCCTTACCTTGAAGAGTCTTTTACAAACTTTAAATTCATGCCCTTCTTCTAATAGAATTAAAATTGGGAACACTTGCACTAATCTAACTTAATCATCTCATCTCTCTACAGATGGATCACGTTGTGGACGCGCAGCCCTTTCTCCAGACTGAGTTCTATCAGTTGGGGAACGGTGGAGAGATCATCTTCGAGAGGGACCTCTTCTCCCTCTCCGAGTTCCTCGGGCGCCCACCACCGGAAGTCTTTGGCGGAATGCTGAATGACCAACCCGGTGGTCAACTTCAGTGGGTGATCATGGTGGACCTTCGTGGGAGGTTCACGCTCCCAATGAGCGCAAGGATCCAGTTCTCCTTCAGGGAGAACAACTGGGCGGATGGTCTCGCAAGGGGACTTCAGGAAGGACTCGCACGTCTGTGCGGGCAAAACTTCATGGACTTCACCGACAGTCGCTTTGTGCACTATGCAAGGCACAACTCACTCGGAGTGCCAATGAACCTGCCGTCACACCCGCAGCTTCGCCACCATGTTGACCATCTGGACTTCATGCTGAGCGAGACCCGCATCGACCTCGACAACTCCCGTGAATACGCCAACCACACTCACATCCAGTTGGCGCAGCAGGCGGAGACCATCAAGGTCATCGCCGGAGAACGCAGGGCACTCCGCCGTGCCAACCAGAAGAAGGATCACGCCATCAACCGCCTGAAGGCCAGGATCGCCACTCTGAAGGCGACCATCGCTGCCCAAGCTGAGCAGATCCAGGAGCTGGAGGGTGAAGAAGAAGGGGAGAACATCCAGGGGGACGGCTACTCCTACGTCAGCAACGACGATGACTACGAGGAGGAGGAAGACGACGACCTGGAGTTCCACCCTTACGAGGATGGCCACGAGCACCTCGATGCCGGGATGGACAATGTCTACCCTATCAACGTCGATGGCGAGTAGTCCCGTCTGAGCACTTGCGCCCCGTGTTATGTATTGGTCCTTTGTACCCGCCCCATGTATCGTAGTTTGTTGAAAGGGTTCTTAAAACCCTCCTGAACATTTGGCTTGTAATATGTGCTACCTCCATGACTATGTTTGTGTGTGTGTAATATTATTATTATGAATCAAGTTTAAGTTGTATTCTACCCCAAAATGAGCCATAGACATTTCCCTCTTATCTCATGATCCCTATCACTGTTCAGATGGCACCCCCAACTCGCAACATGACTCAGGAGGCAATGCTGCAGATGTTGCAACAGATGTTGGCTGATAGAGAAGTTGAGAGAGCTGAACGGCAAGCCAACCTAGCTGCACTTCAACAACTTGCTCAGGGCAACCAAGGCCACGGAAACCACGACCACCCAGGGTCAAAGCTGAAAAACTTCCAGAACACTAACCCACCTGTGTTCAACAAGACAGAGGAACCCCTCGATGCTGATGATTGGCTCCAGACTATGGAGAACAATCTCGAGGTTGCCGGAGTGGAGGACAACGAGAAGGTGTTGTTCGCCACCCACTATCTGGCTGGACCTGCACGTGCCTGGTGGACAAGTACCCGCGCCTTACATGCGGGGAACCTGATGACTTGGGAAGACTTCAAACTCAAGTTTAGCAAGTATCATGTGCCCCCGGGTTTGATTAAGAAGATGAGGGATGAGTTCAGGGAACTGAAGCAAGGCAGAATGACCGTGGTGGAATACCGCGACAAGTTCCTCACTTTGTCAAGGTACGCCCCGGATGAGACGGACACCGTCGAGAAGAGGAAGGAGAGGTTTCTGAATGGACTGCATGATGAGATGCAGACTGTGCTGATCAACATCCCCTTTGCTGACTTAGAAGCACTCGTTGACTCCGCCATTCAGATGGAGGGGAAGATACACCAAGCCAATGAGAACCGCAAGCGACGTATGATGAACCAGAGTGGGCCCAGCAACCACCAAAAGTATCGTCCCAACTCAGGTGGAGGGTTCGCCCCAAGAAACAACAAGCCCCCGATGCAGAATCCACGTCCGAGTTATCAGAACAGGAGTGGAGGAAACCCCAGGTCAGGTGGACACAACAACTACAACAACAACAACAGCAACTTCAACCGCGCCCCACCTCGCGCCCCCAACAATAACCCCAACACTGCTCCAAGGACTGGGAGCAACGCTGTTCCCATCACCCCCAAGGACAAGTCTACCTACAACTGCTACGAGTGCGGAGTAGCTGGGCACTTTTCCTATGAGTGCCCCAAGAAGCTCGCCAAGACTGCCGCCAACACCTCGGGCCCTGCGCAGCAGCAGCGTCGTGTCACCACCAACAAGAAGTTCGCCCCCAACAACCCGAACAACCGCAACGGCCGCCTCTACCACATGAATGCAGAAGAAGCTCAGGAAGCCCCAGACGTTGTGCTGGGTATGTTCTCTGTTAACTCAATACCCGCAAGAGTGCTGTTTGATTCTGGAGCATCGCATTCATTCATTACCGAAGATTTTGCATGCACTAGTAAGATTCAACCCATCAGTTTGAAGCATGTCATGATAGTTCAAATACCGGGATCAACAACTAAAGCTAGAAAAATTTGCAAAGATGTGCCCATCAGAATACATGAAATAGATTTCTATGCAAATTTGATTGTTCTGGGAGCCAAAGGAATGGAAGTAGTCCTGGGAATGGACTGGATGGCGAAACATCATGGACTGATTGATTGTGCCAAGAAGGCCATCACCATGACTAGTAGCACCGGAATAATAGTCGAACACATATCTGAAAAGATGCCCCAAAATTTTACCTGTAACCAAAGCCTAGCCAAACCCACCTTGGATCAGATCAGGGTCGTTTGTCGATATCCTGATGTGTTCCCGGATGATCTACCCGGTATGCCCCCAGATCGGGATATCGAGTTTATCATCGAGTTAATCCCCGGAACCGGACCTATAGCCCAGAGAGCCTACAGCATGAACCCGGCAGAGTTAGTGGAACTAAAGAAACAGCTGGATGATATGCTATTCAAAGGTCTGATTCAACCAAGTGCGTCACCCTGGAGATCACCAGTTTTGTTTGTGGATAAAAAGGACGGTGCCACTCGTTTGGTTACGGACTATCGTAAGCTTAACGATGTCACCATTAAGAATAAGTATCCGTTGCCCAAGATAGAAGATCTGTTTGACCAGCTGACCGGAGCCCGAGTTTTCTCAAAGATTGATCTGCGGACAGGATACCATCAGTTGAAGATTCGTGCCACCGATATTCCCAAAACTGCCTTTACCACCCGATATGGATTGTATGAGTACAATGTCATGTCATTTGGATTGACCAATGCCCCCGCTTACTTCATGAATCTCATGAATAAGATCTTTATGAACTTCCTGGACAAGTTTGTGGTTGTCTTCATCGACGACATCCTCATATACTCCAAGTCCGAGGAAGAGCATGAGCAACATTTGGAAGTAGTCCTAGATACCCTTCGGGAACATCAGTTGTATGCCAAGTTCAGCAAGTGTGAGTTCTGGTTGAAGGAAGTAGGATTCTTGGGTCACATCTTGTCAGCCGGAGGAATTGCCGTTGACCCCGCAAAAATCAAGACTGTTGAAGAATGGAAGGCCCCAACCACTCAGACCGAGGTCCGTGCTTTTCTCGGATTGGCGGGATACTACCGCCGATTCGTTGAAGGATTCTCGAGTATAGCAAGACCAATGACCCAATTGTTGAAGAAGGACCGGAAGTTCGAATGGACCGACAAGTGTGAAGAGAGCTTTCAACAGCTCAAGTTAAGATTGACAACAGCCCCAATACTGGTTATGCCGGACATTACCAAGCCCTTCGATGTGTACTGTGACGCCTCCAAGATTGGTCTTGGATGTGTGCTGATGCAAGAACGCAAGGTGATATCTTACCTATCAAGACAGCTGAAGCCGCATGAACAGAACTACCCAACCCATGACTTAGAGCTAGCAGCGGTGGTGTTAGCGCTGAAAGTATGGCGTCATTACCTCATGGGGAATCGATGCGAGGTTTATTCGGATC
Source organism: Lolium multiflorum (assembly GCA_030979885.1). Classification (NCBI taxonomy): domain Eukaryota; kingdom Viridiplantae; phylum Streptophyta; class Magnoliopsida; order Poales; family Poaceae; genus Lolium; species Lolium multiflorum. The sequence goes on along the minus strand of CM061753.1, from coordinate 268,969,237 downwards.
ACAAGAGCCTGAAATATATCTTCACGCAGAAGGAGCTGAATATGAGACAGCGCAGATGGATAGAGTTAATCAAGGATTACGACATGGAAATCCACTATCACCCCGGCAAGGCCAACGTGGTAGCGGATGCTCTGAGTAGACTGCCGTGTCAGTTGAACTCCATGTTAGCAATTGAGCAACCTAGCCTGTTTGAAGAGTTTGAACAGTTTAGACTTGAATTGGTTAGCGAAGGATACCTCGCCAGCATTGAACTCCAACCCACCCTGTTTAGTCAGATCAAAGAAGCTCAGAAAGGAAATGCTAGCATTGACGGAATCAAGAACCAAATAGCCGCCGGAAAGGCACCCGGATTCACCGTAGATGAAGAAGGAGTGCTATGGTATAACAAGCGCCTTTGCGTACCGTCAGACTCAGAATTGAAGCAAGTTATCCTGAAGGAAGCTCACGACACCCTATACTCCATTCACCCCGGAGGAACCAAGATGTACCAGGATTTGAAGGAACAATTCTGGTGGCATGGAATGAAGAGAGAAATTGGAAGCTACATCGCCAAGTGTGACATCTGTCAAAGAGTCAAAGCAGAACACCAACGCCCCGCAGGACTGTTGCAACCCCTACAGATTCCCGAATGGAAGTGGGATTCCGTAGGAATGGACTTCATCACCGGACTGCCCAAGTCTAGTAAAGGAAATGATTCCATCTGGGTAGTGGTCGACAGACTGACCAAAGTCGCCCATTTCATCCCCGTCAAGACCACCTATCAAGGACCGAGACTCGCAGAGCTATATATCTCAAGGATAGTCAGCCTGCACGGAACCCCGAAGTCGATAGTATCCGACAGAGGATCCCAATTCACCTCCCGATTCTGGCAGAAAGTCCATGAAGGACTCGGAACTCGCCTGAATTTCAGCACAGCCTATCACCCGCAGACGGATGGACACCGAAAGAGTCAACCAGATATTAGAAGATATGTTGAGAGCATGTGCTAGAGTATGGATCTAAGTGGGAAGACTGCTTGCCGTACGCAGAATTCTCGTACAACAGCTACCAAGCCGCTTGCGATGGCCCCCTTCAAGCACTGTACGGAAGGAAGTGCCGTACCCCCGAATTGGTCGGAAGTAGGAGAGAGTCAAATCTTTGGACCAGATATCCTCCGAGAAGCCGAAGAAAAGGTTCACAAGATTCGTGAGTACCTCAAGACAGCCCAATCAAGACAGAAGAGCTACGCCGACAAGAGACGCCGAGAGATGACCTTCGAGATCGGAGATTTCGTATATCTCAAAGTGTCCCCTCTTAAGGGAATGCAGAGATTTCAACTCGAGGAAAGCTCGCACCCCGATATGTCGGACCTTTCAAGGTCCTGAGTCGCCGAGGAGAAGTATCCTATCAGCTGGAGTTGCCGGAAGAAATGTCAGCGGTGCACAATGTGTTTCACATCTCGCTACTCCGGAAGTGTTTAGAAGTGCCTGAGAAGACCGAGGTTTTCAAGAACATCGACCATCGAGCTGTCGATATCAACTCAGATCTGACATACCGCGAAGTACCTATTCGCATCTTGGAAGAACCACCCGTACTCGAAGTATCAAGTTTCTGAAGATCCAATGGAGTAACCACACCGAAGAAGAAGCCACTTGGGAGAGAGAAGACTTTATGAGGACTGAGTACCCAGATCTCTTTAGTACCTAGTTTTCTCAGATCTCGGGACGAGATCTTTTGTAAGGGGGAAGGGTTTGTAACATCTCAAGTTTCAACAATAATAAACAAGAAAGAGAAACTCCCCAAACTCAAATTTTGCAATTAACAAAAACTTTTTCTATGCATATAGGGCCACATATAGATAAATGCATATGAGTGATTTCTTTTGTGCAATTGCCATGATGAGTGTTAGTATGTGTAAACCTTGCTTTGTGAACCCTAACAAAGTTCACTAAACCCTAAATTGGGGAGAAATAAAGAAATTGGGAAAAACCCCTCTCTCACTCACATACCCTCTATGTAAAATAACCAATCCTCAACCAAGGCCAAGTTAGCTTGCCCCATGGCTTCTAAAATACTTCAATGTGATAAACTAACCCTTTTGCATCCTTGGATCAAGAATCAAACCAAAAGAAATCAAATTTTCTTCACACATGTGATAATGGTCACATCTCACAAAAATATTTTCTTCACCTCTTCACCCCTCTGTATTTCTCAAATCTTGAACTAAGCAAGGTCAACTAAAGCCAGGTCATCCAAGACCATGTCAAGGTGAGTAACTTTGGTGTTGACCACCCTCCCTAAAGTTGACTAGGTTGACCAGAATAAGAGGGCAAAGAGGGAACCCGAGAGAGAGAAGAAGATCACCCCAAATTTTGAAAACTTGCAAATCAATTCCAAATTGAGTGCCACCACCACCAATACATCACAATGTTTATATAAATGAGATTCACCAAAGAGAATTTCAAATTTCAAAATAAAAGTTCATGCGGGCATTTGGTCGAACAGGTGGCAGGCAGCCTCTAGACTAAGTGATACATGCTATTATCCAGCAGTTTTGACCCTAAACCACTTTGGCAAAGTGATCATCAGCCTCCCCTACACCCCCTGCCTCTAGCCCAGTACTTGCATGGCTGATAAAAGTGGAGGAGAAACACTAAACCATGCCAAACAATGCCATGCCGGCCACCTTTGGCACTCCTCTCCCTGGCCACTCCCTCGTCGTTTCTTCGTGTCCTTGAGCATCTATGATACATAAGGATCACGCCCGTACCACTGGATCGATCGCCATTGCACGGCCCTGCCCAGAACGCCCGTGTCCAAAACGCTCCAGGACGTGCCAGCCGGCGTGGTGATCACGCCCTGGACGCGCAAGGACGTCGTCCACTTGCACGCCCTCGTCCTCGCCCTGCATCCCTACCGCCGCGTCGAGCATCGCCTCTGCACCCTCTACAAGCTAGACGAACGCCCGTGCCTGCCCTGCACCGTCGCCGTCGCCCGAGACGAAATGATGCCGCGCGCCCAGTGATGGACAATGCACGCGCCCGAGCGATCCCATCCCCCTTTTGCCGCGCCAGCTACTCCTTGAGCATCTCCAGGACAAGGCCTACACGCTCCCGTCCTTCGCTTGCCCTTTCGCTCGCTGGAACCGCCACGCCATGGCCGCGCCCTTGCAGCACCCCGCGGCACCCCTCGCCGCTATAAATAGAGGCCCTCCCAGCAAGCTCCTCTCACACCACTCGACTCCCCTCTCACCACTGATCATCCTCACCACCTTAGTTCGTTCGATTGCCGCCGGAGGAGGAGGAATTTCAAGATCGGAGCCGCCGGGGGACGCAGCTCACCGTCGACGATTGGCGCCACCCCAAGCGCCGCCGCTGCTCCCAACCTCTTCCCCATCGACTACACCTTCACCGCGCTTACTGCCTGAGTCCTGCATCGGCCTGGTAGGCTCCCCGACCCCCTTCTGCCGCCGTGCCCTCGTCGGAATCCCGCCGGGGACGACGACGTTCCCACACCGTCGATCCTCCCTCTAATCCTACGGTCGAGATAGAACATACCGGTTCGGCGTTTAAATAGACACCGACAGGTGGCCCCCACCCTGTCAGCGCGGCCCGAGCGCGCCAGCCGCGTGTTGGGCTGCGAAGTGCTGCCGAATTTCGTTTCGGCCCATTTACTTTTCCCGCCCAGCCCAAAAATTCAAATCTGGTTTATTCTTTAATTCAAATTGCTCTGCTGAATGTTTAGTAAAAATTGAATAGTTGAAATTCTACCAAACCAAATCTAGCAAATTTTATACCGTTGGAAAGCCCATAAAATTACCCATCCAATGCCACTGGCCCCATCTCCATTTTCGTTATAGATTTAATTTGACAAAAAAGACAAGACAGGGACTTTTACACATTCAAACTTTATTTAAAAATCCACCAGAATAGATTTTGAAGTAATTCCAACTCTAATAAATCACAAATGATGTCCTCTAATTGATTATGCAATAACATAGCCCTGTTGTTTGTATGATCATGGACTAGATCAAATAAAATGGCTATGTAGTCATTTCTAGAGCATTTTTAAGTGGAATTCAAACTCAACCCCAATATGAGAATTACCTCTCATTTAAATTTTGATCCTAAGTACTAATAACCAGGGGGAATGACTTAGGCTAATGAACCCTTGAGAATTATACTTAGAGATTTTAATTCATTTAAATGCTAAGTTTTTAAAACTATGTGAAGTGTAACACTTCTATTAAATTGAACTCACATGTAATAGATATGAAATGTTGACTTTGGGGTCAACCTATATTTCATACCCTATTATTATATGGAGAGATTAAATCTTAATATTAAGTAATGCAAAGAAATGGAATCCTTTAAAGACCTACATATCAAATCTAAGAAATAGGAATAATGAGAGGAAATTATTTTCTTTCTAATAAAGACCAATCCTATAATCCACATGCCATGTTTGATTGATGATAGGACTAGTGTGTGAACTATTTTTGAGTGCCTCTAGTTTAGCATGTGAGCTTGGTTTAGTATTTATACCTCGTATTCGTATATAGACGCTAGTAACGAGGAATACCAAGAAGAGGAGGGCTACTCTCAGGAAGAAGAAGAGAACTTCGATAACTACCCAGCTCAAGGCAAGCTAACCCTTGCTAAACACAAGTGCTTAGCTCTACAAGAGCAAAGGCACCATCACACTTTACTTTTATGTATTACCTATCCCATGTTTTTACTTACATTTGCTTTTGCTTATTTATTTCAAAGTACCCTTTTTATTTATGATTCCCATGTCTAGATTAGAACAAGAGTATCAAAGTTAGCCTAAGCAAATAAAGCTAGATAGCACCCCCTTCACATAGTGGCTAGTGCTAAGCAATTAAAATTGACTACTCTAGATGGGAACATTTGTGAAATGGTTTGAAGTGAAAGATTTTTGAAGGTGAATATGACCAAGAGAAGATGGTGATTTTTGACAAAATAGATGATTGAGTTTGAATGCGATACCTTTCCAATGATACAAGTACCCCCACAATACCTGATTATGGGTAGGGCTTAACTAGAAACTTGTGTATTTTAGTATGGGTTCCCTCTGAACAAACATCATAGGGGTTACGCTGCGGCTGCCTCCGTTACTTGTGGATTGATGTTGAAATGAGGTGAATATACGGCCCAAGCCCTGTGCAGTTCCCGGGTTGACTGCGGTTTCCACCGGGAGGCCAAGCTCATGGGGAGAGGTGCTCATACTAGCATATATAAGTGAAAGGTTTCGATTGATGATCCGCGTACTGTGTTACGATGATTCGAGGTTACCCTCGACGGATGTAATCAAAAGTTGTGGCACAAGAGTACAACCTCTGCAGAGTGTTAAACCTATTCGAATAGCCGTGTCCACGGTTACGGACGCTTGGAAAGGCCATACTATCTCCGTTATCATTAAAATGTTTTGGTTCTAGGAATAAATGGTGGTTTGAAAGGTGACATTATGGTGATCCATAATGAGTTGTGGGAATGACACCAATGTTCCCACCTGAGTTAGTCTAGCACATGATTTAGGCTTTACCAAAGATTTATGAAACTAAAACTTGGCTTTATGCAAATAAACCTAGAGCTTAGCACCCCTTACACTTAATGAGTATTTTATCTTAGAATTAGTTTGCGAGTACTTTAAAAGTACTCATGGCTTTGCCCTGGCTATTCAAATGCCAGACTATGAAGGAGAGCACCAGTATCAGGATGACGGACAACAGGACGTCTACGATAACTAGGATCGTCTTCTAACGTCAAGCGTTGCCTGTGGAATAGATCGTCCACTACTACTTCGCTTCCGCTACTATTTGTGATGTTGAACAATATATTCGTGTAATATTGGATCATGTGATCTATGGTTGTAAGACAATATGTGTTGTAATAAATGATGACTCTATGCTACTTACTATTATGTCTCGCAAAAACATTATTCCTGGGATTGCGATGTACGGCATAATGGGCATCTGGACTTAAAAATCCAGGTGTTGACACCGGGTGAGCTCTCTTTTTCTCTTATTTGATTCCTTTTCTTTCCTTACTCTTTGTGTTTATCTTTTTCTTATTTGTTCGGCTAGGGCACCCATCAAGTTCGCTCAGGGCGGCGGCTCCCGGCAAGCCCCGCGTGTCGTGTCGCCGCTTCCGCGACAGAGGAGGGAGTCGACGCCACAGCCTCCGTCGCGCGCGCCTACGCCGCCGCCGCCTGCGGGTGCTCCGCCTCCCGCGGGGGCGTCTTCCTTCGCCGTGCCACTGGCCTCAGCGCCTGGTCGCGGCACGCGGGCCGAGCCGACGCGCCAGCCGACGCTGGACGACATGTTCCCGCGCCGTGCTCGTCTTCTGGACCCAGCCGCTGGGGCCGGCCGGGGCATGCCGCCTTCGACCGGAGCCGGAGCCAGCAGGGCTGCGCCGCCTGCGACCGGAGCCGGAGCCGGGCCAAGCGTGGTGGTGTTGGTGGAGAGCCCGGAGGGGGCACCTCAGGCGCTGGAGGTGGCTGCGCCGACTGGGCCAGCTGCTTTGCCCGGAGCGCCGCCACCGCCAGAGCTGGCAAGGGAGGAGCCCGGCGAGCCGGCAAGGGATGAGCCGCGCGCATGGAGGACACCGGCTCGCGCGCGCTGGTGAGGACGGAAGCCCCGTCGGCGCCGCTGGAGGGCCTGCACGTGGCCAAGGGCGCTCGGCTTCTGCACGTGCCGTCCGCCTCCGACTCCAGCCTTGGCTCGGCTGGCACTATGGAGCAGCGTGGCTCCGCGCCGACTCCTATGAGGTGACCAGCCGGGAGGGGAACCCAGGCCAAGCGTCGGTGGAGATGTTCTTCTCCGGCTTGCAGGCCAACCTCAAGGCCAGGGCTGCCGAGACCGCGGCCAACGTCGCCAAGGTGGAGGAAGCCAGCAAGGTAAGCGCTTCATCTGTTTTTCAATTTGGTTATTATCCTGGTAGCCCTCCGAGGCATGGGCCGGCTGCTCGGAGCCGGTCCGGGTTTCGTCTAGTTGACTGATTTTCTTTCCCCTTAGGCTGTGGCGGATCGGCGCACCAACTTGTACAACCGCGCCGTGACCCACTACCACAAGGCCAAGCTTGACCGGGCCGACTTGGCTCGCGAGCTGGAGGCCGTCAAGGGTAAGATCTTTCTCCTTCCGACTTGATGTCTTCTTTCTTTAGTCTTGGTTGGCTGACGCTTCTTTCTGGCTGCCTTGCAGCTGAAGCCGCCAAGGTCCCGCGGCTGGAGGCGGATCTTCGGGCTGCTCGCGCTCAGTGCGCCGAGAGCGAGGAGGCGGGCCGATCTGCAGCCGCCAAGCTCAAGGTGGCTGAGCTGGAGCTAACGCGGCTGCGCCGGCTTGAGGAGAACCACCTCAAGGAGCTTGCCCTCCTCAGGACGGCTGAGAAGGAGAAGGTGGAGGATCTGAGCCGGCGGCTGACCGAGGTGGAGAAGCAGCGGCTTGCGCTTCAGGAGGAGGTCACCACCAAGACCACGGAGCTGTCGGCCACTGCCAAGCGCTGGGTGGACGAGATTGGCGCGCTCGACCGCGGCTTGTCGGGTGAGTGCATTTCTTTGTTCCTTTCCCTTTGCCGGCTTTCGGCTGTCGGCTGCCGGCTGGCAGCCGGCGGCAGAAACTCTGATTTTTTCGCTATCTCCATCTTCGGGATGGGGGCAGTCGGTTCTTGCCGCTGCCGCCAGGCTTTTCCTTTTATCCTTCGGAATTTCCATCTTCGGACCGGGGCAGTCGGCTCTTGCCGGCTACCGCCTGGCCTACTTTAGGACTTCGAAAATTTGCATTTTTCAGCTTATTTCGGCTTTGATGATTTCTGACGTGCTTCTTCTTGCAGCGCCTTCCCGGAAACGCAGGATGCGGCATTAGCAGCCGTTGGCGTTGCGCGCGAGACTAGGAGGCGGGCGACTGGCGAGGGCAGCTCGGAGTACTTCACCATGGAGGATTATATGGCATCCATGGCTGCCCGCGTCGAGCCCATCACCAAGCTTGGCTGGGAGCTCCGGAAGGCGGCTGAGGAGCTGGTCCCGATGCTGTGGCCCGCGGAGGCGGTGCCGCAAGATATCTCCAACCTCATCTCCTTGATGGAGCGGGCGCCGGATCGCATGGCGCTGTCCTTTGTCCTCTCCTGGTACAACGAGGTGGACCTGGGGCAGCTCGAGTACCGGCGAGCCGGCGTGGAGGACAAGCTCCCAGCCGAACACAAGACTGCCCGGCTTGCCCGAGCCAGCGCCATCGCCGACTTCGTCGACAAGGGCCTCTTCATCGCGGACCCGAACCCTCAGTCTGAGGATGAGTACGAGATGGAAGATGAGGAGGCGGAAGACGCGCCTGAAGACGACCCGGCAGCCGGCTCCGCTGACGCTCCTCCGGCTGGTCCTCCTCCAGCCGGTGCTTAGTTTACCTGTCTTTGTTGTTGCTTTTGCCAAGACAATTTGTTAAATCCCCGGGATGCCGGGTGCATATGTATGAATATTATCGTCCTTTTATTATGTCACACTTTAATGTGTTTGTTAATCATTTGTGTGCCGGCTCGCTTTCTTTCGACTTGTTCGCTTTTTCCCATCCGCCCCACTCTTTGGCTTTGCTCTTGCCGGTCGCACGTCCGACTTGCGATCTGTCGCCGGATCAAGAGCGGGCCGCTGGGTGAGGCCGACAGTATTTCAGTCGAACGAGCCGATTTCGGCAATCCGGCACTTTTATGAAAAGTTGCAAGTCAATTCGCTTTCTCTTTCCCTTAGTCGTCTTTCGCGTGCCGGCTCCCTAGGCCTTACTCCCGCCAGTCGGACAGCCGGGTTGCGGTCTGTAGATGGATCGGAAGCCGGGTCGGAAACCGGATCACGTTACGAGCCGGCCGCGTGAGAGGGTTTAAGCCAATTGGCGAAACGAAGTAGAGTACGCGAAAAACTTGTCGGAAACGGCGCTCTTGGCGCATGCTTTTTCATAGCTTACAAAAGGGATACAAGGGATACATACATTCCTGATCTCAAGTGTAAAATGGGCGGAGCAAGTTGACGCTTAGTCTCCTCATCAGCCTTGTCCGGCTTGTTTTCTCTAGCCTCTTGGGCATCTATGAGATAGTAGGAATCGTTGCCTACCGCCTTGCTCACGATGAAGGGACCCTCCCATGGGGATGACAGTTTATGCTGTCCGGCTGTCCGTTGGATCAGCCGGAGCACTAGGTCTCCTTCTCGGAATGCTAAGGGCTGGACCTTCCGGCTGTGATAGCGTCGGAGGCTTTGCTGGTAGATGGTAGATCTGGACGCAGCCAGCAACCGGGCCTCTTCGACCAGGTCGACTCCATCTTCGCGAGCTTCTTTGGCTTCGGCTTCTGTGTAGAGCTTGATCCTTGGCGCGTCGTGCTCGATATCCGGCAAGACGGCTTCGGCCCCGTATACGAGGAAAAATGGCGTGAAGCCGACTGAGCGGTTTGTCGTTGTGCGCAGGCTCCACAGCACATTGGGCAGCTCTTCAATCCAGCAGCCGGCTGCTCGCTCGAGCGGCTCCACCAGCCGAGGCCGGATGCCAGCTAGGACCAAGCCGTTGGCTTTCTCCACTTGTCCGTTGGACTCCGGGTGCGCCACAGAGGCTAGGGCCATCCGGATCCCCATTTCCCCGCAATGGCGAGAGAAGATGCCTTGGGAGAAATTGCTGCCGTTGTCGGTGATGATGCTGTGGGGGTAGCCGAATCTCACGATGATTTCCTTGAGGAATGTAACGGCTGTGGAACCGTCCAGCTTCTTGATTGGCTTGGCTTCAATCCACTTGGTGAATTTGTCAATCATCACCAAGAGATGAGTCATGCCGCCTCGCGCTGTTCTGAACGGGCCCACCATGTCCAAGCCCCATACGGCAAACGGCCATGTGATGGGGATGGTTTTCAAGGCGGAAGCCGGCTGGTGTCTCTTCTTCGCGAAGCGATGACAGCCGTTGCACTTCTTCACCATGTCCAAGCCCCATACGGCCGTTGCACTTCTTCACCAACTGCGTTGCACTTCTGCGTCTCTGAGCACAGTCGGCCAGTAAAAACCGTGCCGGAAAGCTTTGGCCACTATGGCTCTGGATGAGGCATGATGTCCGCACTCTCCTTGGTGGATTTCCCGTAGGAGTTCAATCCCTTCAGCCGGCTCGACGCACCGCTGGAACACCCCACTTACGCTGCGTTTGTACAGCTGGTGGTTGATGATTATATAGGCCTTGGCCCTTCTCTCAATCTGCCTGGCCTGGACTCTATCATCAGGCAGCACACCGTCGGTGAGGTAGGAGAGGAATTCTTGTGCCCATGAAGGTACGCATCTTATCTCGGATACGCTGACCAACAGGGCCTCCTGCGTGGGAGCTTCCGGATTCGACTGCATGGTCGCCGGGTTCGGCTTGCTAGCCCCCGAGTTTGGCGATGAAGCCCCCGGGTTGGACTGAGAAGTCCCCGGGTTCGGCGTGGAAGCCGGCGGGTTTGGCTTGTTAGCCCCGACTTGGGCGATGAAGCCCCCGGGTTCGGCTGAGCAGCCCCCGGGTCAGCCGGCACGAATATTGAATCCGAGTCCGGTGACGGTATGATGGACTTGAGAACCGCCAAGGCGATGCCCGGCGGAATGGCTTGCCGGGTCGAGCCAATCTTGGACAAGGCGTCAGCCGCCTCGTTGTTTGCTCGTGGCACATGGTGGAATTCGCAGCCGTCGAAGAAGCCGGATAGCTGCTGGACATGGAAGCGGTATGAGGCCATGTTGGCGTCCTTCGCGTCCCAGTCGCCAGATGCTTGTTGTATGACCAAGTCGGAGTCGCCGAAGCAGAGTATGCGACGCACGCCAATCTCCTTGGCCAGCTTCAGCCCATGAATGAGCGCTTCATACTCCGCCACATTGTTTGATGCGGCGAAGTGGATCTGCAGGACGTAGTCCCCCTTGGGAGAGGTGATGACAATGCCGGCTCCCAAGCCGTTGCGCATCTTCGAGCCGTCAAAGTGCATCTTCCAATGCGTGGAATCCGGCACAGGCGGCAGGTACTGCATCTCGGCCCAGTCGACGAAGAAGTCTGCGAGGATCTGCGACTTGATGGCTGTGCGCGGCTCGTAGAGGATGGTGTGGGCGGCTAGCTCCAGAGCCCACTTGGCAACTGATGTCTACGCCCCCCTCCTTTTCCTGTAGACAGTGTTGGGCCTCCAAGAGCAGAGTTTGTAGAACAGCAGCAAGTTTTCCCTTAAGTGGATCACCCAAGGTTTATCGAACTCAGGGAGGAAGAGGTCAAAGATATCCCTCTCATGCAACCCTGCAACCACAAAGCAAGAAGTCTCTTGTGTCCCCAACACACCAAATAGGTGCACTAGTTCGGCGAAGAGATAGTGAAATACAGGTGGTATGAATATATAGTAGCAGTAGCAATGGCACCAGAAAAGTGCTTTGCCCAGGACAGTAAACAAGCAGTAGTAACGCAGCAGTAGTAACGCAGTAAAATAGTAAACAAGCAGCGATAGCGATTTAGGAACAAGGCCTAGGGATTAGACTTTCACTAGTGGACACTCTCAACTTTGATCACATAACAGAATAGATAAATGCATACTCTACACTCTTGTTGGATGATGAACACATCTATTATATATTAAAAGTACATTAAGGGGTCACCAGAAAATAGAGAATAAACTAGAAAATCCCACAATAATCAGAAACATCCAACCATCTAATTAGATACATCAACAAACCACAACCACTGGATCTTGCTAATATAATTCCGGACATTAAAGTTCTATAAAATTACCCACCTTTGCCACACATAAAGTAAACCTTTTACTCTTCCCGTGTAAAAACGTTTCATCAAATTAAACATTAAGAAATCCTGTCAGCCAGCCTCTTTTCAACGTAGCCATGGTTCCCTTGGTCAGCCGCCGGCCAGATCGGATGGGATCGGAAGAGATGATTCAGTGCATCTTGAGCCAGCAGCTTTGACCCTTGGAAAGCTTGGTCAAGGGTTTTCAACGTAGCCATGGTTTCGTAGGTGAGCCGCCGACCAGATCGGATGGGATCGGAAGAGATGATTCAGTGCTCCATCTTCAGCCAGCAGCTTTGAGCCTTGAAAAGTTTGGTCAAGGGTCACTTCCCCACAGGTACACAACCAATGTCGAGACTTCCGATCCACACGAGAGGCTGATTTGCTGACATACAGATTCTCCTTTGGTGCATGCGATGTATGTAGCATGCAAGCCATCAACATGATATATCACCACTACTAATAAAAGAGCCAGAGAGTCCCATCCAAATCATCAGGGCCGTACAATCACAATATCCAACGCACCACAACCTCTCCGTGTTTGATGGGCAGACAACAACCCACCCACGCACAACTTAATCACAGTCTGAACGCAAACCGCAACTCTAATCCCGCACCCCACCACGCGACTCTCTCTCCCCTAATTTCCCTCAGACGCGATCCCCCTCCCCCCAACATGTCCGCCACCGCAACCGCACTCTCCTACGCTCCATCGTCGCGCGCCGCCGCCCGTCATCTACCGCATCCTCCCCTGGCGCATGCATCCGATGACCTGCACGTCGGCGCCGTCCTCGCGCGCTCCTGCCCATCATCCATCGCGGCTGAACCAGTCCCGCAGCTGAGCGGAAGCACCTTCAAAGTACGTTGTTCAACTCACTTGTTGTCTTTCTTTCCACTTGATTTCGTTTAATTTCACCTTGTCGATCGTCATCATCTGACTCCGCCGCTGAAGGTCCGAGCGCCACCTCTGATCATCACAGCTCCGATGTCCACCGTGCGCCCACGCGCCGCCGTCCGTCTGATGCCCTTGACGAACCCTGACATTCGTCCGACTGCCGCGATGCTGATGCGCGGCAGCGCCACTCACTGCACCTGCCAGCGCTTGTCCCTACCACACTTGCCCCTGCCGCATCCGCCCTGCCTCCTCTCGCACCTCGCTGAATCCACCGACGGATACGGCACAACCAGTTCCCAGCAGCGACCTCATCAATACGGTCTGTCCTAAACACTAGCCTGATGGTTTGGGCAGCACGGGTTTCTCAATTGATTTTGCATTTTTGTTCAGGCGTATAGAGGAGCTTCTGCTGATTGCAATCTGCTTGCGGTGCACTTATGCCCACACTCAGACCTGACAGCCGGATCGAGTGCACACGTACTGTTCTTGACAAGCCATTAGTCCAAGCACTTATGTTAATTTCCTACGGATAGAAGCAGGCTTCGCCAATGATCAACTGATCACGGTCAATTGGCCACCAGCTTCACAGCATGCTTTAGGTGTACCTGGATCTTAATATTTGTTCGTTGCATAAATTGGATTTTGTTTTTTATAATAAAATTGTTGTATATGCAGGCAAAGAAAATGGAGTAGAAATGGAGGAACCTCGCAAAGAAAGATGTTTGAAGCTAGCGATTTCTACATAACGTCAAAAAGGGTAACGCAAACATTGCAGTGCTAATATAAGGTATATTCCTTTTGTGGTTCTCTACTATGATGCTTCTTATCATGTTTTACAAATGTATGAAGCTTCCACGCAGGTGTATCAAAGTTTAAGAATAATTGCATTATATATTATCAGACATATGCAAGGTTAAAATATGTCCAATTCATATTCTTGTGAATCGTATTATTGTAGTGGAACTCCTGATATCCTGATACTTCCTGACACTTTCTGCTTACTATATCTTAGCTATTTCGAGCAAAAAAGTATCACTTGCATGGGTTCTTTAAAAAGTCAATCAGATCAGGAGTAAATTTAAGAAACATGAAGAAACTGGAAGATTGGTCTTAAGATTGGAAGAGAGTGAGATGTTGTTGTCTTTTCTTGTGTCATTGCACATATAGTTGTCCCTAAGCTGAAAGGTTTCCCAGAAGGTCTAAAGGATTTTTAAAGGATGTAGTGCATGACCTTGTGTCGAGCATCGATGGCAAGAACTACATAAGGTACAACAAAGCCGGTACAAGATGAATAGATGCTCCCAAAGGTACAAAAATCGAACATGGAAAGTTGTCATATATGGATCAGAATTCTATTTGTTGCAGTACATGTAATGAGTTCTTTAGGTAATGCATTGCATTAAGATATGATAAGCTAAAGCATTTCCATACTAATAGATATAAATATTTCTTTACAAGTCGCGTGTTCGGCCATTGAACGCAGAGATCAGGCGCTTCGGGGTTGCAAGCGACCAGACCCAGGCGTCGATCTGGGCAGACCAACAGACGGAGGTTGAAGGCGGTACACCGGCAGCCGTGGTAGACAGTACAAGGAGCGGCCTGAGTAAAAACAATCGGCAGCTGCACACTGGAGTGGAGGCAGGTGGCAGACGACGGGAGGCAGCACGACGGAGGAGAGAGGCGGCGGTCAACAGGAGGCAGAGTGTGTTGCTTTCACGCATGGCGAAAAAATGAATCGTAGCCTAATTAACTCTTGATACCATGTTGGAGAAATGACAACTTAATATTACCAAAGGCCAAAGGCCATACATATACATGTTCATGTGGTAGTCCAAAAGATAGAATGTAGAAAGCCAAAAGTCAACATAAGTATAGTACATAATTATAACTCTCACAGGTATTACTGCTTGGCACTACTGAAATTGTTCTAAGTAGTGAGAAACTGAGTGATAGTCTAATAGAAATCGTGTCAGGCTGCTCTTGAAGGACATGCAAAATGAACATAAACATTTCAAATAGTTAATTAAGTGCACATTTATCCATATCTGAACCCTGTGCTTATGTTCTTTACTTCTCTTTTACTTGGCAGATGTCGAAGACACAGAAGAACAAATTCATTGCACAATCTTGCTCTCCTGATTTGGAGATCCTATCCCATCATTTCAATATACTATATTTAGACTATCCACAACCCAGGACGGAGGGAATACTATTTTTAGAGAATATTTCACTGTAGTTAAAAGTTATTTCTTTGGTCAGGTTAACTTAAAAAAGTACGGCGGGAGTTGCTTACTCCTAACATTGTTCTTTGGTTTTCACTGAGGAAGTTGGTGCTGTATTACGAGCTTCGGACTATCCAAATTCAGAAATGTCTAGCAAATTCAGCCACCTGTCAAAGAAGAACAGTACGGAGGTTCTAGCTGAATATGTAAGTTCCTCTTCTTCTCAGTCACCTGTCAAAGAAGAACATAATTGATTTCTGGGAAATTGTATGAATTTTTCTTGATTTTTTTGTTGCTTAGCCTGATATTGACAGTACTTTCTGGTTTTGCACATGAACCTTGGTCTTCCTCTTTTGAATTAACATTTATTATTTAAATTAACATACATTATTATGGGTGATATGACCTGTGTGTGTGCATTATGCTATGTTTGCTAATGGCATGGTCTAAAATCTTGTTCTGTGTCTATTGGTAATACTTGAAAGCTAATACGTTTGTATCGTTTGTCTTGTGAAGTCATGTGTGCTTCTTTATTCTTGCTAATTGAATCATGATGTCCCAGGTCCTTTTGTAACCTATTTGCCTTGCAGTGAACATGAAATGTCTTCTTCTACCCCTATAGTGCTTGATCTGATAGTTGAATATGCTCATAGTTTCTGTTCATGCTTTCCTATATGACATGTTATTGTTGTTTTAATTCCATTCTACAGTACCTGATACCTCCTATTAGCCACAGATCAATACGATGTATGCTTTGGTTTTTTACATGATGGTTCAATTGTTGCTCTAAAAAGTTTGATTTAATAATTATGGAAATCTCCATATGTTAAGCTCTTAGTACTCCCTCCGTCCAGTAATGGATGTCTTAGATTTATCTAAATTTGGATGTATCTAGACATAAGTGCCGGATGGAGGGAGTACTATTTTTAGAGAATGTTTCACTATAGTTAAAGAGTTATTTCTTTGGTCAGGCTGATCATACAAGAGTACGCCGGCAGTTGCTTACTCCTAAAACCAAAGGTCGTGGTGGTGATTTTGGAGGTGAGGGATTCAACGTGACAAAAAGTAGAGATGCATGTGTTGTTTTGTGGGGTTTTCTTCAGTTCAGAAATCAACATTGTTGAAGATGGTGAGAGGAACCTTTTCAAAGGGTTGCAGTAGTTGGGAGTTGGGAGCGCAGAGGCGAGCTTTCTCAAGATCGATTGTGTTAAAATAAAGTGGTGTTTTTTTATATTGTCTCGTGCACATGTATATTCAAAATGGGTGCTTCTATCCAAATCATTGCACACACAAATAGGAAATAGTATGTGGATTGACATTTGTAAGCTTTGCATATTCAAAATTTGAATTTGAGAGATGTATTAATTTTAAATTTGAGATGTGCACATCATGTGAACTATTCAAAATGGTTGCTTCATTCATAATCATTGCCACATAGGACAGGATATATGTGGATTGACATTTGTAATCTCCGCATATTTAAATTTTAAATTTGAGATATGCATTTAAATTTTAAATTTGAGACGTGCATTGCACGTGCAAGCTTACTAGTGTATGCATAAGAGCGCACATGCACTCGCATGATCTAGGTGCAGGTATGTCTCTCGATCATACGATTGTCTCTCGATTTTTTGGAAGCACAACTTCGCTGATACCAAAAGTTTTGCTTCATCTGCGTACAAATCTACATGAAAACTAATAGAAAGGTTATCCAATAGTGCTCACTGAAAGATAGCCAGTCGCGATGGACACGACAGATGGAGCAGCCGTATCTATACGGTTGCAATCTATGAAGGTTTCATCAGGTGCCCTGTTATTTTTCGCCTAAAACATATGCCCTATTTAGTCGACTTCGCTGATACCAAAAGTTTTGCTTCATCTGCGTACAAATCTACATGAAAACTAATAGAAAGGCTATCCAATAGTGCTCACTGAAAGATAGCCAGTCGTGATGGACACGACAGATGGAGAAGCTGTATCCTATACGGTAGAATATTGCAATCTATGAAGGTTTCATCAGGTGCCCTGTTATTTTTCGCCTAAAACATATCCCTATTTAGTCAGATCATGTAGGGAAGGGCTGTCACCGAGCGAAGGATCGACCTGAACTGCAGCCAGCCGGTGCCGACGCCAACGTCTCCGGCACCACGAGGAGCTCAATGACATGAAGAAGGCTGTCAAATGGTCTAACACATGCGTCTGCATAGAGGCCATGGGAAAAGACATTGCTGGTCGTTATCATGTATCCCAGCATCAGCGTCAACAGCAACTTGCAGCATCGGCGGGTGCTTGATTGATTCAATCGAATCATCCATGTCTCTGTAAGTATAGTTCTACCTTGCTTATTTCATACTTCAAACAATAAAACACGTAAAAAGCTTTATATGCAGTACAATAGTACTCAATTGGTGGTAAAGTATGAAGCAGATTGGATAACAGACACATTGTTCCATACAATGAAAATCCACTGAAGTTATGAATCACACATAAATGTGGAAGTGTGCAATAGATCACTATCGATAAAATAACTTTTTAAATATATAAATAAAGGTGATGAGCAGGCGACAACACTAATATAAAATGATGAGATCAAGAACTACCTCGAATGCATGTATACATCAGGAAACGACACATGGTGGAGAATATTCCAGTCTGAGATACACTTCTGAGATCCCTGCATTAAAAGGTTGCCTTTCCACAATGAGCAATAAGTCAATTTCTAGGATTCTACAGATTTAAAAAAATATCATATGGAAAGAAAGAGTAGGAATCACTAAATTTACACAGCAGATGGAGACAAAAAAAGGATGTGTGAAGAAGCCATGCAACTAACATATGCATATATTCTGTCAAATAGGTATGGAATAAGTATCATACAAAGTGGACCAAAAGGAAGAAAGGAAGATCCGTTTGAAGGATGCACATCTTTTGAAGACATAAGAACTCTAAATGGAATAGTCTATACCTCATACAAAGCAGCTTGTGAAGCACTAGGGTTTCTTGATGACGAAAAAGCGTGTCTTGAGTGTATCAATGAGACATGAAATTGGGCAACTGTAAACAATCTAAGACATCTTTGCAAAACCATCATATGCCAACTATTGTGGGGATGCTGGGAAGTAACATGGAGTACAAACAGAGAAAACTCATGAACAATCCTGACTTTGCCTCATAGCTTCACAGAAGAAATAGAGAAGGTCATGGGACAAGCCGGAAATACACTTAATGAATACCTAGGAATAGAACTTCCAAATTCTTCAGAGATACAGGAACCTGGAAACATGCTCCCTAATGAAGAGATGAGCTACAACAAAGAGGAATAAAAGGAAGAGCCCTTGAGGATCTTTTGTAATCTTAACTCTGAAGATCTAAATGCATTTGATTCAACAATGGAATCAATCGACAATGATTTGGGAAAGCAAGTATTTATCGATGGATATGTTGGAATAGGTAAGACGTATCTACGGAAGGCAATCGCAACAAAACAATAACTCACAAGAGAGAAAATGACTATATTCCAAGAAAAATTATCTCACCAGCAGAATCAGCGTGGCCATTCAATCTCAAACAGGACAACATCCTATTTGGTGTGTGCTTTGTTATGAAAATCAACAAAAGCTAGGCACAATCTCTAAACATGGTAGGACTATATCTACCAAAAGGTACAAAACAAGTTTTCACACACGGACAACTCTATGCAGCATTCTCAAGAGTGACACGAAGGGATGGGATGCGGGTAATGGTCAATGATGAAGATAGCGAAGAGGATGATGTTGTCAACAACATAGTCTATGAAGAAATTTTCTAAAGGTATGGAAAAATGACATCTTTTTTCTATACTGCTACTTTAACTAGATGATGCTAGAACCTTTCAAAAAATATAATTACAAGAAAAGTTATCATTACGTTTCCTCACCATAACTTTCAATTAACATAAATATAATGTTCTTCGGGGTTCTATTATATTGTATAGTACAACTGCGTGGGTCAATTGGAACATTTTCCATATTCATTTATTTGATTAGTCTGCCTTTTAAAAGAATTATAAAACTATACATGTCGGTGATGTCTGCAACTGAAGAAAGGGACAACTATAAAAAAAATGGATGTACGCAGGTGAATTACGTTCATGCACTTTTTCTGCTACATAGATAAATATTAATGTACACACATCTAAATTGTAAAAAACTAAAACTAATAAAAACACTCATTTCTTTTGTTAGATATGCATGGGGGTAGGGGACTAACACTTCCGATGCCAGTCACAAGCCCGGAAAAAGTGGGGTGAGCATAAAAAATCAGCTTCTTGACTAACAAGCACAACCTGACAATATATGTTTCATCAGTACTTTAGATAGGAGATAGATTGAAATAGACAATTGCTGAAATTGTAAATGTACCATGGTTTAAAGTACAAAAGTGCATAACAACACCAACTGCAGTACTGAAGTTTTCAAAACCAGACCATTGGGTAACATCCTATGGATCCATAAATATATATGACCAGTGCAAAATCTATCTCATCAGACAACCATCAGGTCGCTAATTATACAAACAAAACACAACTGCTATGAGCCTCAGTATGAGATCCTTGGTGTTACCTCTTCAAACAATAGCACTCAGAAAATCTCTATAAACAAACAGGAAACGATGAGAAATTAACCCTCGAATCTAAATAATACTGCAATTTTCTGCAGGTAAGCACTCAAATCTATGCCAGAGAATGACTAATACTAAAAATATGTTTATACATGATATGAGCAAAACCAAAAATAGGCCTGTTAATGCTATGGTTGTACAAATAATTTATTTTTCAAAACTAATGCTATGGAATGGAGAAAAAATTATGAGCAAGGCATGCAAAAGACCTGATCATGAAAGCTCCCTCAACCTGGGAGCACCATATGAAGCTGACACTAAGATTGAATGAAAAAAGAATATAAGCGGAAGAAGAGAAAAGAGTATCTTTGATAACACAACATAAAACTTTGGTACTTTCGTTGCAGAATGGAAATTAAAAAATTAAAAAGCAGGCTGGTACCAATTCATGGCCGCGTCGTCGCCGATTCACAGCAACGCCAGGCACCAGACCCTCTATCTTCTACAGGTAACGACCGACAGACCGCCGGCCCCAATAGCCGCAAGCCCCGAGCTACTGGTCGGATAGAAGATTAGAAGGTGCGTCCCCCTCTTCCCCCCGGCCGTCCGCCATGTTCCTCAAGTCCAACAGCAGTACCTAACTCTCCAGTTGAAGATCCATTCATACGTGAGGGATGTAGTCAGCGATTTGATTTTGGTGGATTCCTGCGAGCGAACACTAACTTTTTCTTTCTTTTTGACATGGGAGCGGAGACTACCTGAATTGGGGATCAGTGGTGGGCAAAAAAAAAAGATCTTGAACGGTGAGTTCTGGGGAAGATGGGGCCGTTTCATGGAAGAGATCAAGAGACAAAGAAAGCTGTACTATTACTACTGTCTATTATTTTCCCGACAAGCCACTTAATCACAAGAAAAGGATGCACTAGATCCACAAACGTACTTCCTTCTGCCCAAAATATCTTGCATATAAGATTTGGTCAAAGTCAAATTTTATAAATTTTAATTATGTATACTGATAAAAATATGAATATATACAATGTCAAATTAATATTATTAGAATTGTCATGAAATATATTTATATACATGCATTTGGTATTGTAGATGTTTGTATTATTTTCTATATTTTTAGTTAAACTTTGCAAAGTTTGATTTGCACGAAAAATTATGTGCATCATATTATAAGCAGGAGCGAGTATAAACTTAGGGCAACAATGCAAGTTAAATAATTCAATACATCCAAAAACTATTTATAAGAATATTCATTATTTGTTAAATTTATAACTATATATATAACACATTTAGAAATAGATCAACAATACAAGATTAATTGAGTAGTAATTTTAGCCTATGTATTGGGTTAGAGAAACTAAAAAAAGGAATCATAAAAAAAATTATATTAAAAACTAAGTGAATTAAAAATACTAAAATGTTAGAATGCCCTCATACGGTTTACTTATGAGTCGAATTTTTATTGGTATATTGAGAATGATTTCTCTTCAATGGATAAACGACCATGAAGATGCTACCCGCGCATGTGCGCGGGCCAATCTGCTAGTTGCGTAGGATTACACGAACCCTCAATGCCGGAGTTAACAAGCTCCACAATTCAATGTTCATATTTAAATAACCTTAGAGTGCATGAAAGATCAATACGACTAAACCAAGTACTAACATAGCATGCACACTGTCACCTTCATGCTAAGAAAGGAGGCATAGATAATATCAATACTATCATAGCAATAGTTAACTTCATAATCTACAAGAGATCATAATCATAGCCTACGCCAAGTACTAACACGGATGCACACACTGTCACCATTACACCGTGCAGGAGGAATAGAACTACTTTAATAACATCACTAGAGTAGCACATAGATAAATTGTGATACAAAACATATTGCAATCATAAAGAGATATAAATAAGCACTTCACTATGCCATTCATAACAGTGAATAAGTATTCTGTGAAATATAGCCTAAGAGACCCACACGGTGCACACACTCACCTTTACACACGTGGGACAAGGAGTCTCCGGAGATCACATAAGTAAAATTCACTTGACTAGCATAACGACATCTAGATTACAAGCATCATCATATGAATCTCAATCATGTAAGGCAGCTCATGAGATTATTGTATTGAAGTACATAGGAGAGAGATGAACCACATAGCTACCGGTACAGCCTCGAGCCTCGATGGAGAACTACTCCCTCCTCATGGGAGACAGCAGCGTTGATGGAGATGGCGGTGGTGTCAATGGAGGAGCCTTCCGGGGCACTTCCCCGTCCCGGCGCGTGCCGGAACAGACTCCTGTCCCCCAGATCTTGGCTTCGCGATGGCGGCGGCTCTGGAAGGTTTCTCGTACCGTGGCTTTTCGTATCGAGGTTTTAGGTCGAGGGCCCTTAAATAGGCGAAGAGGCGGCGTCAGGAGGTCGAAGGGGTGGCCACACTATAGGCGGCGCGCCAGGCCCGGGCCACGCCGGCCTATGGTCTGGGGGCCAGTGCCCCCCTGGTCCTTCTCGTGTGTTCGATGCTTCCGGGATTCTAAGATCTTCGGCGTTGATTTCGTCCAATTCCGAATATTTCGTTACTAGGATTTCAAACCAAAAACAAGAAAACAGGAACTGCACTTCGGCATCTTGTTAATAGGTTAGTTCCAAAATGCACGAATATGACATAAAATGTGCATATAACATGTAGATATCATCAATAATGTGGCATGGAACATAAGAAATTATCGATACGTCGGAGACGTATCAGCATCCCCAAGCTTAGTTTCTGCTCGTCCGAGCAGGTAAACGATAAACAAAGATAATTTCTGGAGTGAGATGCCATCATAAACTTGATCATATTGTAAACATATGTAGTGAATGCAGCGATCAAAACAATGTATATGACATGAGTAAACAAATGAATCATAAAGCAAAGACTTTTCATGAATAGCACTTAAAGACAAGCATCAATAAGTCTTGCATAAGAGTTAACTCATAAAGCAATAATTCAAAGTAAAGGTATTGAAGCAACACAAAGGAAGATTAAGTTTCAGCGGTTGCTTTCAACTTATAACATGTATATCTCATGGATAATTGGCAATGCAAAGTAATATAACAAGTGCAATATGCAAATATGTAGGAATCAATGCACAGTTCACACAAGTGTTTGCTTCTTGAGGTGGAGAGAAATAGGTGAACTGACTCAACAATAAAAGTAAAAGAATGGTCCTCCATAGAGGAAAAGCATCGATTGCTATATTTGTGCTAGAGCTTTGATTTTGAAAACAAGAAACAATTTTGTCAACGGTAGTAATAAAGCATATGCATCATGTAAATTATATCCTACAAGTTGCAAGCCTCATGCATAGTATACTAATAGTGTCCGCACCTTGTCCTAATTAGCTTGGACTACCGGATCATCGCAATGCACATGTTTTAACCAAGTGTCACAATGGGGTACCTCTATGCCGCTGTACAAAGGTCTAAGGAGAAAGCTCGCATTGGATTTCTCGCTATTGATTATTCTCAACTTAGACATCCATACCGGGACAACATAGACAACAGATAATGGACTCCTCTTTTATGCATAAGCATGTAACAACAATTAATAATTTTCTCATATGAGATTGAGGATATATGTCCAAAACTGAAACTTCCACCATGAATCATGGCTTTAGTTAGCGGCCCAATGTTCTTCTCTAACAATATGCATGCTTAACCATAAGGTGGTAGATCGCTCTTACTTCAGACAAGACGAACATGCATAGCAACTCACATGATATTCAACAAAGAATAGTTGATGGCGTCCCCAGAAACATGGTTATCGCACAACAAGCAACTTAATAAGAGATAAAGTGCATAAGTACATATTCAATACCATAATAGTTTTTAAGCTATTTGTCCCATAAGCTATATATTGTAAAGGTGGAGAATAGAAATTTAAAGGTAGCACTCAAGCAATTTACTTTGGAATGGCGGAGAAATACCATGTAGTAGGTAGGTATGATGGACACAAATGGCATAGTGGTTGGCTCAAGTATTTGGATGCATGAGAAGTATTCCCTCTCGATACAAGGTTTAGGCTAGCAAGGCTATTTGAAACAAACACAAGGATGAATCGGTGCAGCAAAACTCACATAAAAGACATATTGAAAACATTATAAGACTCTACACCATCTTCCTTGTTGTTCAAACTCAAAACTAGAAATTATCTAGACCTTAGAGAGACCAAATATGCAAACCAAATTTTAGCATGCTCTATGTATTTCTTCATTAATGGGTGCAAAGTATATGATGCAAGAGCTTAAACATGAGCACAACAATTGCCAAGTATCACATTTATCCAAGACATTATAGCAATTACTACATGTATCATTTTCCAATTCCAACCATATAACAATTTAACGAAGAAGAAACTTCGCCATGAATACTATGAGTAGAGCCTAAGGACATACTTGTCCATATGCTACAGCGGAGCGTGTCTCTCTCCCATAAAGTGAATGCTAGGATCCATTTTATTCAAACAAAACAAAAAACAAAAACAAACCGACGCTCCAAGAAAAGCACATAAGATGTGATGGAATAAAAATATAGTTTCAGGGGAGGAACCTGATAATGTTGTCGATGAAGAAGGGGATGCCTTGGGCATCCCCAAGCTTAGACGCTTGAGTCTTCTTGATATATGCAGGGGTGAACCACCGGGCATCCCCAAGCTTAGACTTTTCACTCTTCTTGATCGTAGTATATCATCCTCCTCTCTTGACCCTTGAAAACTTCCTTCACACCAAACTTCTCATAAACTTCATTAGAGGGGTTAGTACATAATCAAAAACTCACATGTTCAGAGGTGACACAATCATTCTTAACACTTCTGGACATTGCTCAAAGCTACTGGAAGGTAATGGAACAAAGAAATCCACCCAACACAGCGAAAGAAGCAATGCGAAATAAAAGGCAGAATCTGTCAAAACAGAACAGTCCGTAAAGACGAATTTTTAATAAATACTTCCGTTGCTCAAATCAGAAAACTCAAAACTAATGAAAGTTGCGTACATATCTGAGGAACATGCATGTAAATTGGCATATTTTTCTGATTTTTCTACAGAGAAAACAGCCCAGATTCGTGACAGAGAGAAATCTGTTTCTGCGCAGAAATCCAAATCTAGTATCAACCTTCGATTAGAGGCTTCACTTGGCACAACAAAACACAAAACTAAGATAAGGAGAGGTTGCTACAGTAGTAAACAACTTCCAAGACACAAATATAAAACAAAGTACTGTAGCAAAATAACACATGGGTTATCTCCCAAGAAGTTCTTTCTTTATAGCCATTAAGATGGGCTCAGCAGTTTTAATGATGCACTCGCAAGAAATAGTATTTGAAGCAAAAGAGAGCATCAAGAGGCAAATTCAAAACACATTTAAGTCTAACATGCTTCCTATGCATAGGAATCTTGTAAATAAACAAGTTCATGAAGAGCAAAGTAACAAGCATAGGAAGATAAAACAAGTGTAGCTTCAAAAATTTCAGCACATAGAGAGGCATTTTAGTAACATGAAAATTTCTACAACCATATTTTCCTCTCTCATAATAACTTTCAGTAGCATCATGAGCAAACTCAACAATATAACTATCACATAAAGCATTCTTATCATGAGTCTCATGCATAAAATTATTACTCTCCACATAAGCATAATCAATTTTATTAGTTGCAGTGGGAGCAAATTCAACAAAGTAGCTATCATTATTATTCTCATCAAGTGTTGGAGGCATAGTATAATCACAACAAAATTTACTCTCCATAGTAGGTGGCACCAAAAGACCACTATCATTATAATCATCATATATGGGAGGCAAAGTATCATCAAAGAAAATTTGCTCCTCAATGCTTGGGGGACTAAAAAGATCATGAAAACCAGCTTCCCCAAGCTTAGAACTTTCTATATCATTATCAACAATGGTGTTCAAAGCGTTCATACTAATATTACTACCAGCATGCAAATAGGATTCCATAGGTTTTTTAATTTTCGCTTCAAACAATCCATGTTTTAAATCAGGAAATAGCATAAGAAGCTCATTCTTGTCCATTATGCCAAACTAGTGTAAACAAGAAACAAAAAGATGCAATTGCAGGATCTAAAGGAAATAGCTTCGAGTACTTACGATGGCGGAAAATAGCTTGGTAGCCGAGGTCCGGAGTGTGAGTACCTTTTACCTTTCATCCCCAACGGCGCCAGAAAATAGCTTGATGTCTACGCCCCCTCCTTTTCCTAGAGTGTTGGGCCTCCAAGAGCAGAGGTTTGTAGAACAGCAGCAAGTTTTCCCTTAAGTGGATCACCCAAGGTTTATCAAACTCAGGGAGGAAGAGGTCAAAGATATCCCTCTCATGCAACCCCGCAACCACAAAGCAAGAAGTCTCTTGTGTCCCCAACACACCAAATAGGTGCACTAGTTCGGCGAAGAGATAGTGAAATACGTGGTATGAATATATAGTAGCAGAGCAATGGCACGGAAAAGTGCTTTGCCCAGGACGAGAAACAAGCAGAGTAACGCAATAGTAACGGTAAACAAGAAACAAGCAGCGATAGCATTTAGGAACAAGGCCTAGGGATTAGACTTTCACTAGTGGACACTCTCAACTTTGATCACATAACAGAATAGATAAATGCATATTCTACACTCTTGTTGGATGATGAACACATTGCGTAGGATTACACGAACCCTCAATGCCGGAGTTAACAAGCTCCACAATTCAATGTTCATATTTAAATAACCTTAGAGTGCATGAAAGATCAATACGACTAAACCAAGTACTAACATAGCATGCACACTGTCACCTTCATGCTAAGAAAGGAGGCATAGATAATATCAATACTATCATAGCAATAGTTAACTTCATAATCTACAAGAGATCATAATCATAGCCTACGCCAAGTACTAACACGGATGCACACACTGTCACCATTACACCGTGCAGGAATAGAACTACTTTAATAACATCACTAGAGTAGCACATAGATAAATTGTGATACAAAACATATTGCAATCATAAAGAGATATAAATAAGCACTTCACTATGCCATTCATAACAGTGAATAAGTATTCTGTGAAATATAGCCTAAGAGACCCACACGGTGCACACACTGTCACCTTTACACACGTGGGACAAGGAGTCTCCGGAGATCACATAAGTAAAATTCACTTGACTAGCATAACGACATCTAGATTACAAGCATCATCATATGAATCTCAATCATGTAAGGCAGCTCATGAGATTATTGTATTGAAGTACATAGGAGAGATGAACCACATAGCTACCGGTACAGCCCCGAGCCTCGATGGAGAACTACTCCCTCCTCATGGGAGACAGCAGCGTTGATGGAGATGGCGGTGGTGTCGATGGAGGAGCCTTCCGGGGGCACTTCCGTCCCGGCGGCGTGCCGGAACAGACTCCTGTCCCCCAGATCTTGGCTTCGCGATGGCGGCGGCTCTGGAAGGTTTCTCATACCGTGGCTTTTTCGTATCGAGATTTTAGGTCGAGGGCCCTTAAATAGGCGAAGAGGCGGCGTCAGGAGGTCGAAGGGGTGGCCACACTATAGGGCGGCGCGGCCAGGGCCTGGGCCGCGCCGGCCTATGGTCTGGGGGCCCAGTGCCCCCCTCTGGTCCTTCTCGTGTGTTCTGGATGCTTCCGGGGATTCTAAGATCTTCGGCGTTGATTTCGTCCAATTCCGAGAATATTTCGTTACTAGGATTTCTGAAACCAAAACAAAGCAAAAACAGGAACTGGCACTTCGGCATCTTGTTAATAGGTTAGTTCCGGAAAATGCACGAATATGACATAAAATGTGCATATAACATGTAGATATCATCAATAATGTGGCATGGAACATAAGAAATTATCGATACGTCGGAGACGTATCAGCAACCCGGCCGTTGGCGTCTTTGCTGCCAATGATTTCTGCCAAGGGCGATGTGGCAACCACCTTGATGGGGTGCTCTTGGAAGTAATGCTTGAGCTTCTTGGCCGCCATGTATACGCCAGGTGACCTTCGGTAGTGGGGGTAGTTTTGCTTCGACGGGAGAGCACTTCGCTGAGGTAGTAGGCGGGACTGCCCAGCTGCTCGGCTTCTTTGCGCTCCACCACCAGGACAACGCTAACCACTCGATTGGTGGCTGCGATGTACAACATCATCGGCTCCATTGAAGCCGGCGTTGCGAGGATTGGCGCGGTTGAGAGCACGCGCTTCAAGTCACGGAAGGCTTCATCCGCCTGTGGTGACCAGACGAACTTGTCCGCCTTCTTCATCAATTGGTATAGGGGCAGTGCCTTCTCCCCCAGCTGACGAAGCGACTCAAGGAGGCCAGCAGCCGAACTTCGGACGTCCTTGAGGCACTGCGGCAGTTCCATCTTCTCCAGGGCAGATCTTCTCCGGGTTGGCTTCGATCCCTCGCTGAGAAACGAGGTAGCCAAGGAGCTGGCCGGACGGCACGCCGAATGTGCACTTGGCCGGTTGAGCTTCATCCGGAATCTTCTCATTGGTGAAGGTTTCTCTCAGTCATCAAGGAGGGTAGTCGTCTCCTTGGTCTTTACAACGACATCATCCACATATGCGTGAACGTTTCCGATTTGATCCTGCAAGCATTTTTGCATGCACCTTTGGTAGGTGGCGCCTGCATTTTTCAAGCCGAACGGCATAGTCGTGTAGCAATAAGCCCCGTACGGGGTAATGAACGAAGTCTTTATTTGATCATCCGGATTCAAAGGAATCGGTGGTAGCCTGAATAGGCATCTAGAAAAGACAACAGTTCACAGCCGGCAGTCGATCTATGCGCTGCAGGGGAAGGGGTCCTTCGGGCACGCCTTGTTCAGGCTGGTGTAGTCGATACACATGCGCCAGGAGCCGTTCTTCTTCAAAACCAGGACCGGGTTCGCCAACCAGTCCGGGTGCAGCACTTCCATGATGAAGCCGGCTGCGAGCAGCCGGGCGATTTCTTCACCGATGGCCTTCCTTCTTTCCTCGAAGCGCCTGAGAGGCTGCTTCACCGGCTTGGCTTCAGGCCGTGGAGGTGGTGCTCAGCCAACTCCCTCGGCACACCCGGCATGTCTCTTGGAGTCCATGCGAAGATGTCCCGATTCTCACGGAGGAAGCTGGTGAGCTCGCTTTCCTATTTCCTGCTCAAGCCGGCACCGATGGTGACGTACTTGTCCGCTGCGCCGGGTCCAGCAGGATCTTCTTGGTGTTGTCGCCGGCTGGAAGTGAGTCGTCCCAGTCGGGTTGCCTGCAGCCGGCGTGTACGTCTGCGCTGCCTTGTCCAGGGCGACGGCGTCGTGGATGAGCTGCTTCTTGGTGGCGATGACCAGCGTCTGGGCCATCTTGGAGCTCTGCGTGGCGCAGTCCATGGAGCGACGATAGTCGCCGGCTATGGTGATGACCCCCTTGGGGCCAGGCAGCTTCATCTTCAGGTACCCATAATGGGGCACCGCCATGAACTTGGTCGGGCCGGCCTGCCCAGGAGCGCGTGGTAGGGACTCACGAGGTCCACCACCTCGAACTCGATCTTCTCGGTGCGGAAGTGATCCGGCTTCCCAAACATCACCTCCAGCGTGATCCGGCCGATCGGCAGCAATGGCCCGGCACGATGCCATGGAAGACGGTGGGGGTGGGACGCAGCTCGGCTTCCTGGATGCCTAGCTTGCGGGCGGTGTCGCGGTAGAGGATGTTGATGCTGTTGCCGCCGTCGATGAGGACACGCGAAAAACGCACGCTGCGCCGAGTCGTGCCAATGGTGGGGTCGAGGACCATGGCGTAGCTGCCCGGCCGGCAGACAGCCGGTGTGTCGCGGCGATCAAAGGTGATGGCCTGCTCGACCAGTTTAGGTACTGGGGGACCGGCGGTATGACCGCGTTGACCTCGAGGGAACGGCTCTGCTGGCTCGTCTTGTCCTCGGGCTCGGAGGTGAAGATGATGTAGGTAGCATCTTCGGCCAGATATCGGCCGTGGTGCACTTGGTTAGCCTCGTGGTGCTCGAGGTTGGCGTTCTCCGCGCCGGCTGGGGGGGGAGGCGGGAGAGGTTCACCGCTTGTTAGCCGCTTCATGAAGTGGCGGTCGCGGGTGGTGTGGTTGGAGGGTTCTTGCCGCCGTGGTACTTGCACGGCGAGTCGAGCATCTGCTCGAAGGTGTACTCGGCTTCCACCGCCGATCTTGCTTCGGCGGCGGCTGCCGCGTTGTCTGCCACGGCGGCTACGTGGGCGGCACCGGCGGTCCGGCTGGTCGCTGTGACGCTTGCCGCGGTAGTTGTCCCGCCGGCTGCCATGAGAGGCGTCCGCCGGCTTGTGCTCAGCCGACTTGTGGTGGTCCCGCCTGGAGGGAGCCGGCGCTGGTCAGCCGTCGCCTTGCCGGCTTCTTCAGCCAGCGCGTACTTGTCGGCAATGGCCATGAGGGCGGCCATGGACTTGGGCTCGCTGCGGCGCAGCTTGTGCCACAGCATGGTGTTGGGCAGCAGCCGCCCATAAAGAAGCCGATGGCCTGATCTCGTGCACACCCTCGCAGAGTTGCGCATTCGCACCGCGCGTGCACGCGCGATCCGTCTCGTCCGGGCCTGCTTGCACATCTCGAGCTGTTGGGGCGACCCGGCCGGTGATAGGTGCCGGTGAAGTTGCTGATGAAGGCGTCCTCGAAATCAAGCCAGCCATTGATGCTGCCGGCTGGCAAGTTGTTGAGCCAGGTGCGGGAGGAGCCGACCAGCATCGGGGGAGTAGCGCACCGCCCAGCGCTTGTTGCCTCGGAGATGCCGACTGCGGTGGAGTAGTCCTGCAGCCAGTCCTCCGGCTTGGTGGTGCCGTCGTACTTGGGCGTGTCGCGGGGAGCTGGAAGCCGTCGAGCATGGGCTCATTGGCGATGCGGGGCCCGAAGCACTTGGGTCAAGCCGGCGCCTCCTCTTCCGCGATGCGGGATTCGACCAGCCGATCGAGGCGGTCTCTGGCGTCGATGGGCTCGATGCGGGGGCCCAGCCGAGAACGTGCCGGCTGCCGGTTTGCTCTGGAGCCGGCCTATGTTGGCGCCTTGGCGCCGCCAGCTCGGAGTCATGCTCCTCGTTCCGGTTTGGTGGCGGGCGGCTGCGGCCGCTGTGGCCGCCGTCCAGCCGGCTTGTCCGGCTTGAACCTGCGCGGGTGTCGCGGGAGTCTCTGTGCCGGCTTGGTGCGGGCGAGGCGGATTCGGCCGTGTCTCTGTGGGGGTCCTTGCTGGTGCCTGCAGCAACGCGGACGGGAGGAGCTTTCGAAGCACCATACCTGGGGTCCTTGGTCTGCTCAGCTGCAGCCCGGCACAGTCAGCTACGCGCTGCGTCGGCTGCGCATCTCTTCTCCTTCGAGGAGGGCTAGCTCCTTCGAAGCCGCTTCGGCTGCGAGGATGTTCTTGTCGGGGTGTTGTAGACGGGCAGCTCCGCGGACGGAGCCGGCGCTTCCGCGCCGTCGCGCTCGATCTCAGCGCCTAAGGCGCCTCCGCGCTTGCGGATCATGCCGGCTCGGCTGGGGTTGTTGCCGCCTGGCGTGAAGCCATGGGCGTGCTCGAACTCACGCTGGGTGATGGCCAGCTGGCGCTTGGCTGCAGCCAGCTCTTCGGCCTGCTGGAGGAGGAGCTGGCGATGTGCTCCCAGGTCCGCCTCGACGGTGGCGGCGTCGACGCCTGCGGTGAGCGGGGAACTTCGTCCGGACTTCGTCCAGCCGGGATGGAGGTGGGGCGCCTTTGGGCCCGAGCCGGAGGCGTTGGGGTCGACGTTGCGCTCAGGTTGGGGCCACGGGTGCGCGGGTTCTTGGTGGGCAGCTCCTCGCCAGCCATCATGACTTGCACGACGCCGGGCTGGCGGGAGCGCCGCTGCCGGCTCGCGGAGGAGGGCTTGCGCCGCAGCACCGCCGCGGGTAGCGCGGTGGTGCGACGGTGGCGACACAGACGTCGTGGCCGCCGAAGGAGATGACGCTGCCGCCGGCTGGGAAGGGCCGGTCGGCGAAGCAGCCGTTGTCGCTGACGCGTCGAGGGAGCCGAATTCCAGATCAAGCCTGAAGCGACTCGCTCGCCGGTGGTGATGGTGAGGCCCGTCCGGATGAAGACACCGGCCGAGGATGCTGAAGGCCCCACGGTGGGCGCCAAATGTCGTGGTATCGTCACGGCATATGCCATAGGGTGGCTAACGAAGGTGGTTCCTAGGAGATCTCACGGTGGTATCCGGATGCGGGTATGGGGACGAGCGACACGTCGACGTACCCAGGTTCGAGGCCCTCCAATGGAGGTAACACCTCTACTCCTGCTAGAGTGTATATGATGATCACACAATACAAGGTTGCTCCTTGAGCTGTATCCGGCTGCTCCTGGGAGGCTAAGGAAGACAAGAGTCTCTCTCACAGGGCAGCGCTAGGGTGGAAGTGAGATCGAATGATCGATCCCCTGACGAGGGGGTAGTGCGGCTTATATAGGCACCGGCACTTTACATATAAGACCCTATAGTCTACTGGCCGGCTTGGCCGGCTCCGTCTTCCGCTCCTTCCCGAGGTAATGACGTCAGAGCCGTTGAGGCCTCATGGCCTGTCCCATCCGGCTGCCAAGGTCAGCGGTATGGAGAGGAGGTGTCCCTGTCGCCATCGCCCACTGTAGCCGTACGGATCGACGTAGACCATGATGGCCTGTCCGGCGCGTGGCACTATTGCTCCACAGGCCCCGCGCTTTACGGAGGATGAAGTCAGCGTGGACTTTGGGAACCCGGACCACCAACACGGTTCCTTCTAGTGCAAGACTCGCCAGCCTCGAGTCGGTCCGAGGTACAAACCCCGTCGATATGGCTTGTAGAAGGCCGGCCACAGCATTGGCGGCCGTAGCTAAGCCGACTAGGACCTAGAGCCAGCCGGCTGGACCAGCCGGCCACGGCGCCGCCGGCTGCTCCTCGCCGGCCTTTGCCGCGAGCCGCCGTGGCCAGCCGGCCGCTCCGCGTCCATTGCCCTACCCGGGGTCTTCCCCCCGACAGTTTCAACCTTCGCCATGAACATTAAAAGTAAAGCTAAGAACACCAGTGTTCATATGAACGAGCGGAGCGTGTCTCTCTCCCAAACAAAGAATGCTAGGATCCGATTTTATTCAAACAAAAACAAAAATAAAAACATACATACGCTCCAAGTAAAGCACATAAGATGTGACGAAATAAAAATATAGTTTCACTAGAGGTGACCTGATAAGTTGTCGATGAAGAAGGGGATGCCTTGGGCATCCCCAAGCTTAGATGCTCGAGTCTTCTTGAAATATGCAGGGATGAACCACGGGGGTATCCCCAAGCTTATACTTTTCACTCTTCTTGATCATATTGTATCATCCTCCTCTCTTGACCCTTGAAAACTTCCTCCACACCAAACTCAAAACAAACTCATTAGAGGGGTAGTGCATAATCAAAAATTCACATATTCAGAGGTGACACAATCATTCTTAACACTTCTGGACATTTCTCAAAGCTACTGAAAGTTAATGGAACAAAGAAATCCATTCACCATAGCAAAAGAGGCAATGTGAAATAAAAGGCAGAATCTGTCAAAACAGAACAGTCCGTAAAGACGAATTTTTTAGAGACACTTAACATGCTCAGATGAAGAAGCTCAAATTGAATTAAAGTTGCGTACATATCTGAGGATCACTCATGAATTTTCGCTGATTTTTGTGAGTTACCTACAGAGAGACCTACTCAAATTCGTGACAGCAAGAAATCTGTTTCTGCGCAGTAATCCAAATCTAGTATCAACCTTACTATCAAAGACTTTACTTGGCACAAAAATGTAATAAAATAAAGATAAGGAGAGGTTTCTACAGTAGTAACAACTTCCAAGACTCAAATATAAAACAAAATTGCAGAAATAAAATAATGGGTTGTCTCCCATAAGCGCTTTTCTTTAACGTCTTTCAGCTAGGCGTATAAAGTGTGAATCAAGTATTGTCAAGAGATGAAGCATCAACATCATAATTTGTTCTAATAATAGAATCAAAGGGTAACTTCATTATGTTTCTAGGGAAGTGTTCCATACCTTTCTTAAGAGAAAATTGATACTTAATATTCCCTTCCTTCATATCAATAATAGCACCAACAATTCGAAGAAAATGTCTTCCCAAAATAATAGGACAAGATGCATTGCATTAGATATCCAAGACAACAAAATCAACGGGGACAAGGTTATTGTTGACCGTAATGTGAACATTATCAATCCTCCCCAAAGGTTTCTTTATAGAATTATCAGCAAGATTAACATCCAAATAACAATTTTTCAATGGTGGCAAGTCAAGCATATCATAGAGTTTCTTAGACATAACAGAAATACTTGCACCAAGATCACACAAAGCATTACAATTAAAATCATTGACCTTCATCTTAATGATGGGCTCCCAACCATCTTCCAACTTCCTAGGAATATAAGTTTCAAGTTTTAATTTCTCTTCTCTAGCTTTAATGAGAGCATTTGTAATATGTTTTGTAAAGGCCAAATTTATAGCACTAGCATTAGGACTTCTAGCAAGTTTTTGCAAGAACTTAATAACTTCAGAGATATGAAAATCATCAAAATCTAAACCATTATGATCTAAAGCAATGGTATCATTGTCCCCAATATTTTGAAAAATTTCAGCAGTTTTATCACAAACAGTTTCAGCAGTTTTAGTAGTTTCAGGCAGTTTTGCACGCTTTGCATTAGGAGTAGAAACATTGCCAACACCAATTATTTTACCATTGATAGTAGGAGGTTTAGCAACATGTGAAGCATCAACATTACTAGTGGTGGTAATAGTCCAAACTTTAGCTACATTATTCTCTTTAGCAAATTTTTCTTCTCTTTCCCACCTAGGATGCAATTCAGCCATCAATCTAATATTTTCATTAATTCGAACTTGGATAGAGTTTGCTGTAGCAAATGACTTAATATCTTTAGTTTCATTAGGCATAATTTTCAATTTTAAAAGATCAACATCAGCAGCAAGACTATCAACCTTAGAAGCAAGAACATCAATTTTACCAAGCTTTTCTTCAACAGATTTGTTAAAAGCAGTTTGTGTACTAATAAATTCTTTAAGCATGGCTTCAAGACCAGAGGGTACACTCCTATTATTGTTGTAAGAATTACCATAAGAATTACCATAACCATTACTATTATTAGAATGATATGGCCTATAGTTGTTACCAGAATTATTCCTATAAGCATTGTTGTTGAAATTATTATTTTTAATGAAGTTCACATCAACATGCTCTTCTTGAGCAACCAATGAAGCTAAAGGAACATTATTAGGATCAACATCAGATCTACCATTAACAAGCATATACATAATAACATCAATCTTATCACTCAAGGAGGAGGTTTCTTCAACAGAATTTACCTTCTTACCTTGTGGAGTCCTTTCAGTGTGTCATTCAGAGTAGTTGATCATCATATTATCAAGAAGCTTTGTTGCGACGCCCAAGATGATGGACATAAAAGTACCTCCAGCAGCTGAATCCAATAGGTTCCGGGAAAAATTCAGTCCTGCATAAAAGGTTTGGATGATCATCCAAGTAGTCAGTCCATGGGTAGGGCAATTCTTTACCAAAGATTTCATTCTTTCCCATGCTTGGGCAACATGCTCATTATCCAATTGCTTAAAATTCATTATGCTACTTCTCAAAGATATAATTTTAGCAGGAGGATAATATCTACCAATGAAAGCATCCTTACATTTAGTCCATGAATCAATATTATTTTTAGGCAAAGATAGCAACCAATCTTTAGCTCTTCCTCTTAAGGAGAAAGGAAACAATTTCATTTTTATAATGTCACCATCTACATCCTTATACTTTTGCATTTCACAAAGTTCAACAAAATTATTAAGATGGGCAGCATCATCAGAACTAACACCAGAAAATTGCTCTCTCATAACAAGATTTAGTAAACCAGGTTTAATTTCATAAAATTCTGCTGTAGCAGCAGGTGGAGCAATAGGTGTGCATAGGAAATCATTATTATTTGTGTTTGTGAAGTCACACAACTTAGTGCTCTCAGGAGTACCCATTTTAGCAGTAGTAAATAAGTAAAGCAAACTAAATTAAGCAAAGTAAAGCAAGTAACTAATTTTTTTTGTGTTTTTGATATAAAGAACGCAAACAAGACAGTAAATAAAATAAAGCAAGTAACTAATTTTTTTGTATTTTTGATATAAAGAAAGCAAACAAATTAGAAAATAAAATAAAGTAAAGCAAGACAATAACAAAGTAAAGAGATTGGATGTGGGAGACTCCCCTTGCAGCGTGTCTTGATCTCCCCGGCAACGGCGCCAGAAAAAGAGCTTGACAACGCGTGAAGCACACGTCCATTGGGAACCCCAAGAGGAAGGTGTGATGCGTACAACAGCAAGTTTTCCTCAGTAAGAAACCAAGGTTATCGAACCAGTAGGAGATGAAGGCCACGTGAAGGTTGTTGGTGGAGGAGTGTAGTGCGGCGCAACACCATTCCGGCGCCAACGTGGAACCTGCACAACACAATCAAAATACTTTGCCCCAACTTAACAGTGAGGTTGTCAATCTCACCGGCTTGCTGTAAACAAAGGATTAAATGTATGGTGTAGAGAATGATGTTTGTTTGCGAAGGACAACAGAGAACAATGATTGCAGTAGATTGTATTCAGATGTAAAAGAATGGACCGGGTCCACAGTTCACTAGTGGTGTCTCTCCAATAAGATAAATAGCAGGTTGGGTGAACAAATTACAGTTCGGCAATTGACAAATAGAGAGGGCATAACAATGCACATAGATATCATGATAACTAATATGAGATTTACTTAGGGCATTACGACAAATAACATAGACCGCTATCCAGCATGCATCTATGCCTAAAAGTCCACCTTCGGGTTAGCATCCACACCCTTCCAGTATTAAGTTGCAAACAACAGACAATTGCATTAAGTACTGTGCGTAATGTAATCAACACAAGTATCCTTAGACAAAGCATTGATGTTTTATCCCTAGTGGCAACAGCACATCCACAACCTTAGAACTTTCTGTCATTGTCCCAGATTCAATGGAGGCATGAACCCACTATCGAGCATAAATACTCCTCTTGGAGTCACAAGTATCAACTTGGCCGGAGCCTCTACTAGCAACGGAGAGCATGCAAGATCATAAACAACACATATATGATAGATCAATAATCAACTTGACATAGTATTCCATATTCATCGGATCCCAACAAACACAACATGTAGCATTACAAATAGACGATCTTGATCGTGATAGGCAGCTCACAAGATCTAAACATGATAGCACAAGAGGAGAAGATAACCATCTAGCTACTGCTATGGACCCATAGTCCAAGGATGAACTACTCACACATCAGTCCGGAGGCAATCATGGTGATGTAGAGTCCTCCGGATGATGATTCCCCTCTCCGGCAGGTGCCGGAGGCGATCTCCGAATCCCCGAGATGGGATTGGCGGCGGCGTCTCTGGAACTTTTCTCGTATCGTGGCTCTCGGTGATAGGGTTTTCGCGACGGAGAGTTTAAGTAGGCGGAAGGGCAGAGTCGGGGCGCACGAGGGGCCCACATAGGGCGGCGCGGGGCCCTCCTTGGCCGCGCCGCCTTGTGGTGTCGACCTCGTGGCCCCACTTCGTATCTCCTTCGGTCTTCGGGAAAGCTCCGTGGAGAAGACCCCGGGCTTTTGTCGTCCAATTCCGAGAATATTTCCTGTGTAGGATTTCAAAACCAAAAACAACGAAAAGAACGGCGCTTCGGTATCTCGTTAATAAGTTAGTGCCGGAAAATGCATATAAATGATATAAAGTGTATATAAAACATGTGAGTATTGTCATAAAACTAGCATGGAACATAAGAAATTATAGATACGTTTGAGACGTATCAGCAACGCGCGCTCGTCGAGTCCTTTGAGTCGGAGAAGAAGCTCCACCGACGCGGCAGAAGCAAATGGCGCGCCGTCGCGCCCTCAAGGCGGCGCATCAGGGGAGCGCAGGTGACAACGCGATGCTGGAGCAGCGGCGTCTGGTCACCGCCCTACGCAAGGAGAGGCGGCGCGCGCAGCAGGAGCTACGGCGGAGGGGTGGCGACGATGGGGCAGGACCGCTGAACGCACCGCCGGGCGGTCAGTAGGCTAGGGTTTAGATGAAATCTAGACGTTTTCATTCAAACTTTGTAATATATAATGAAATTTGAATGAAAACCTTTATTTTCATGCACTAATATTCATTTGGGGTGGGCGTTTAGGTGACGCGGCTGGGGAGCGACATCCTCCAAACGCGGCACGGACAAAACACGTCCCCCAAACGCTCAATCCAGCGGCCTTTGGGGACGGTTTGGGGGACGCGACTGAAGATGCTATTAGTCCAATGGTAGGATGTACATTTTACAGAGAATATCCATCTTTGCTATGATGTAGCATTATTTATCAAACCTTGTTCGCAGGTCGACCGAGCTGAACTCATCCCGCAAATAACTATAGTAGCGCCCCGATGCACCCCCAGACCCGCGCCCCCATCTCTTTTCCCTACCCATTCTCCCCCGTTCCTTCTCCTCGGACGCCACCGTGGACGAGAAGGCTCCAGGCTGGTTCTTTTCCAGCTCCGGACCTCCACAACTCCAGCACGGCCGAGCAGAGGCACGAACTCGCCGGCCCGCCACCTTCGACGAGGAGGCCTCCTCACGCCGTTGTGTCGCTGAACCGCCGTCGCCGCCGCCCCACGACCCACGACCATCGACGAGAGGGCTCCAAGGCTGGTCCTATTCCTGCTCCGGTCATCCTCGACTCCCGCACGAACGAGCAGAGGCACGAGCTCGCGTCGGCGCCCTCCGGCCCGCCACCGCCGATGAGGATACCTCCAACACGCCGTGTTTCTCAACCGCCGCCGCCCCATGGCCCGCCACCGCCGCCCCACGGCATGCCACCGGCGAAGAGAATGATCCCAACACAGTGTGGTGCATGTGAGGACCCAATTGCTTTTATTTTTTGTGTGTAGGGGCTCTTGTGTAAAAGTTTGGACCTCTCTGTTATTCATAGTTCTTGGGCCAATCTCTACCCGTACAGGGCAACCAAACAGAGTATGAGCTCAGCTTATTCCAACACAGCCGGCCTAACAAACATACCACAAAATCTGAGAGCAACTTGTATGAGGTGAGATATCTCAAGTGGGAGAGTGAATTCCAAATAAACCGAGCTACCAAACACACCCTAAATTCTTTGGTGAAGCTTGTGGTTTGTGTGTATAAATTATGAGAAATCTAGTGTGTTAAATGTAGATGGGCTGCAGCCCAGTAAGGCAGCCCATGTAGTCTACAATTCCTGAAATCTCAAGGCCCATCACGTTGGCAGCTTGGGACAGCCTTGGGGGACAAAGTTTAGTCCCACATTGCTAGTTGGGAGAGAGTTGGAGTGGTATATAAGGGCTGCTGTTCTACTCATTCCAAGTGAGTGAGAATAGAAGGAGCCCGCACTCCTCCTCCGCCCGCCCCGCCTCGCCGTCTCGTCGTCACGCACGTCGTTTCGTGACTCGAGTTTGAGTTCGAGACACACTCAAGGAAGCCTAATTTTTTGCTTGGTGCACCAACTGAGTTGGGTACGTGTCGATCTGCATGTGTATGCTCGCCGCGTGTCCCTGGCTTCCTACGCGTGGCAATGCGGTTCGGGGCGGCTCTCCACCCAGGCTATACAAGGAGACCGATCAGATCTGGAGAACAGTGCTCTTAGATCTCTCTCGCGAAGTTCCTTTTGTTGCGCTACTCTCTAGTCTTCCCCATCCCGGCGATCGCGTGCACACCGTCCGGAGAGCAGGCCTCAAACCCCGTCCGTTGAGATCCTGCACCGGGAGACGGGCGATAAGGTTTTTGGGGAGCGTCTCGGCGCGACTGCTCGCTGTTGTTCGTGCTCTTCATCGCCGATTCGACGGTGTCATCGACGACTCCGACTACACCATGGGCGACATCAACAACTCCCATGGTGGTGGTGCTGCTGCTGGTGCGACCTTCCCGGTCGCGATGTACGCGCTTTTCCTCTCCTACCTTGCACTGCTACTTGTTCCATGTTCAGATCTAATGCATGTGCTTAGTGTGTGTGTAAGTATGCTTGTGCATTTGTAATCTTGCTTTCGTAATTAAACTCACACGAAAATTGCCTAATAATCCAACAATCCAAAAACCTTATATGCTTAGGCAATTTTCACCGTCTGGTTTTGCTGCGCTCAAACCGAGCCCGTTTACGGGTTCTCATTTCAAGAGATGGCAGAATAAGACCCTCTTGTGGCTCACTTCTATGGGCGTGCACCGAGTTGCGGAAGGTACTCCCAGAGGTCCGCTTACTCCTGAAGAGGATAAAGCGTTCGGGGATGCCACCGTAATCTTTATGGGTGCCGTCCTAAGTGTGCTTGGAGACAAGTTGGTTGATGCTTATCTGCACATCCGAAATGGAAAGGAACTGTGGGATGCACTGGACGCTAAGTTTGGTGCTGCCGATGTCGGAGGTGAACTGTATGCTATGGAGCAGTTCAATGACTACATAATGGTTGAGAACCGATCTGTAGTAGAACAGGCTCATGAGATACAGATCATGGCAAAGGAACTTGAGCTCCTCAAGTGTGTGCTACCGGACAAGTTTGTCGCGGGATGCATTGTCGCTAAGCTTCCCCCTTCATGGAGGAACTTTGCCACTTCTCTGAAACATCGAGGCATGAGTTCTCTACGAGAATATCATGGGCTCTGGATGTTGAGGAGAAGGCGAGGGCAAAAGCAAAACACACTGGAGGAACCGAGGGACGTTCTGCTGCCAAAAAAAAAATGCCCACAAGTCCAAGGGAAAGAACAAGGGAGTCTCCCAGACTACCAACTTCAAGAAGAAGGGGAAAACGGAGAAGAAAGATCCTTGATGGGTGTGTGGCGAGACAGGCCATTGGGCTAATCGTTGTCCACAACGCAAAGGAAAGAAATGTCAGGCTGGACAGAACTCAAATTCTGTAAGCATGGTCATTGGCAACACAGAGGAAGGAACTACATGGTATGGTAATATATTACCTACTGTTCTTTCGGTGTTTCAGCCCACGGAATGGTGGGTTGATACGGGTGCCAATGTTCATGTGTGTGCTGACATCTCCATGTTTACCTCTTATCAGGCCCGAGGTTCCTCAGTAATGATGGGGAATGGGTTACATGCTACTGTTCGTGGTGTTGGCACGGTAGATCTAAAGTTTACTTCGGGAAAGATCGTGCAACTGAAGAACGTGTTGCATGTCCCTTCTATCAAGAAGAATCTCATTAGTGGCTCCCGTCTTATGAAAGATGGGTTTAAGTTGGTATTTGAGTCCAATAAAGTTGTACTGTCTAAGTATGGAACTTTTGTTGGAAAGGGCTATGAATGTGAGGGAATGTTTCGCTTCTCTCTAGAAGACTTCTGTGATAATGTTGTGAACCATGTAAGCACTAGTGTTAATGAAACTAATGTTTGGCATTCACGGCTTTATCATGTTAATTTCAGTTGTATGACGCAGCTTTCTGATATGAGTTTAATTCCGAAATTCACCTTTGTCAAAGGCTCTAAGTGCCATGCTTGTGTGCAAGCAAAGAAACCTCGCAAGCCTCACAAGCCTGCGAAGGAAAGAAACTTGGCACCACTAGAGCTCATACATTCAGATCTATGTGAGATGAATGGTGAGTTGACAAGAGGTGGAAAGAAATATTTCATGACTTTGATTGATGATTCCACTAGGTACTGTTATGTGTATCTCCTGAAAACTAAAGATGAGGCTCTTGATTTCTTTAAAATCTATAAGGCTGAAGTTGAGAACCAACTTGAAAGAAAGATAAAAAGGGTTCGGTCCGA
Source organism: Lolium multiflorum (assembly GCA_030979885.1). Taxonomy (NCBI): domain Eukaryota; kingdom Viridiplantae; phylum Streptophyta; class Magnoliopsida; order Poales; family Poaceae; genus Lolium; species Lolium multiflorum. The sequence goes on along the minus strand of CM061753.1, from coordinate 268,927,915 downwards.
TCGTGGTGGAGAGTACTTTTCTAATGAGTTCAATTTATTCTGCGGAACATGGTATAATCCATGAGAGGACGCCTCCCAATTCCCCACAATCCAATGGGATTGCGGAAAGAAAAAACCGTACTCTAACAGATTTGGTTAACGCCATGTTAGATGTTTCGGGTTTATCCAAGGAATGGTGGGGGAGGCTATATTGACTTCGTGTCATGTCCTAAACCGTGTTCCAACCAAGAATAAAGAGATTACCCCTTATGAGGAATGGGAAAAGAAAAGACCAACACTCTCCTACCTACGAACTTGGGGCTGTTTGGCTAAAGTGAATTTGCCAATCACCAAAAAGCGAAAGCTTGGACCAAAAACCGTGGACTGTGTCTTTCTTGGCTATGTTGCCCATAGCATTGCTTATAGATTTCTTGTGGTGAAATCTGGAGTGGACGACATGAATGTTGGTACCATCTTTGAATCAAGAGATGATGCATTCTTTGAGGATATATTTCCTATGAGAGATATGCATGGCATGTCTAGTTGGGAATCTGATCCAATACATGAAACTCATATGGAGTCTTATGAGGAATCTGATGATGAGAGTTCAGATTCTGATGAAGATGACAATGAAGCTCCCACAAGGAGCAAGAGACAAAGGACTGCAAAGTCTTTTGGTAATGATTTCATTGTGTATCTTGTGGATGATACTCCCACTACCATTTCAGAAGCTCTCGCATCTCCTGATGCAGACTACTGGAAGGAAGCGGTTCAAAGCGAGATGGATTCCATCTTGGCTAATGGAACGTGGGAGTTAACTGAGCGTCCTTATGGGTGCAAACCTGTAGGATGTAAATGGGTATTTAAGAAGAAGCTTCGAGCTGATGGTACTATTGAGAAGTACAAAGCTTGGCTTGTAGCCAAAGGCTATACCCAAAAGGAAGGCGAAGATTTCTTCGATACCTACTCACCTGTGGCGAGATTGACCACCATTCGAGTACTACTGTCATTGGCTACCTCACACGGTCTTCTCGTTCATCAAATGGACGTTAAGACGGATTTCCTAAATGGAGAGTTGGACGAGGAAATTTACATGGAACATCATGATGGTTTTGTACTACAAGGCCAAGAAAGAAAGGTGTGTAAATTAAAGAAATCTTTGTATGGTCTACAACAAGCACCCAAACAATGGCATGTGAAGTTTGAAAGAACTTTGACATATGTGGGCTTTGTTGTTAATGAGGCCGACAAATGTGTGTACTACCGCCATGGTGGGGGTGAGGGAGTTGTCCTATGCTTGTATGTGGATGACATACTAAATTTTTGGACAAGTCTCAAAGTGATTGAGGAGGTAAAAACCTTCTTATCTCAGTGTTTCGAGATGAAAGATCTTGGAGAAGCTGATATTATATTGAACATCAAGCTATTGAGAGATGAGAATAATGGGATTACACTTGTGCAATCTTATTATGTTGAGAAGGTGTTGAGCAGATTTGGCTATGCTGATTGCAAATCTTCTCTCACACCTTATGATCCTAGTGTCTTGCTTCGAAAGAATGAAAATGCAACTAGAGATCAATTGAGATACTCTCAAATCATTGGTTCACTCATGTATTTAGCTTGCGCTACGAGGCCTGATATCTCGTTTGCTATATGCAAACTTAGCCGGTTTGTGGCCAACCCGGGAGATGATCATTGGCATGCTCTTGAGAGAGTGATGCGCTATCTAAAGGGAACCATGAGTTATGGAATTCATTATACCGGGTATCCAAGAGGACTTGAAGGGTATAGTGATTCCAATTGGATTTCTTATGCTAAGATGAGGGCCACAAGTGGATGTGTTTTCACTCTTGGTGGTGGCGCTGTTTCCTGGAAGTCTTGCAAGCAGACCATCTTAACGAGGTCAACTATGGAAGCAGAACTCACAGCATTAGATATAGCTACTATCGAAGCGGAATGGCTTCGTGAGCTCTTGATGGACTTGCCTATGGTTGAAAAACCAATACCGGCTATCCTCATGAACTGTGATAATCAAACTATGATTATCAAAGTGAAAAGTTCTAAGGATAATATGAAACGTTCCAAACATATCAAGAGGAGACTGAAGTCTGTCAGAAAACTGAAGAACTCCGGAGTGATAGCATTGGATTATGTCCAAAGTGCTAAAAATCTAGCAGATCCTTTCACAAAAGGACTATCAAGAAACATGATAGACCTTGCATCGAGGGAGATGGGTTTGAGACCCACTTGAGTTGCCGAGGGGGTAACCCAACCTATGATCGGAAATTCCGTGAACCAGGACCTGGGAAAACAAACTGGAGCAACTGAGTTGAGAGAAAATTTAATACTCCCACTCCGCTGCAGATGCAATTCTCTCATAGCTACTGTAAGGCAGGTTGACAATGTCTTAATGTGTTCTGAGCGGCTCTTGATGAGCGAAGACGCCGTCATACAGGGCAATCTTTTGAAGAGTGACACTGCTGGTCATAGTGTGGGAGATTTGGGTGAATCTCTAGTAAGCTCATGAAGGGCCGAGGATTATGACTTATAAGCTCCACCCGAGGGAAGGCTATGGTAGCCTAGTACCGTGCCGGCATTGAGCGAAACTTGCTGCACAAAGACTGACAATTCAAGGCATAGTCCATTGTTCAGTTGTAGTCAAGCGTAGCACCTTGCCTAAGTGGAAGTTCAACTTAACAGTCTCCACTGAAGTGCAGGTATATTAAACAGTAAATGAAACTAATGTGTCATCTGATGTGATGGTGGGGGATTGTTAAATGTAGATGGGCTGCAGCCCAGAAGGCAGCCCATGTAGTCTACAATTCCTGAAATCTCAAGGCCCATCACGTTGGCAGCTTGGGAAAGCCTTGGGGGAAAAAGTTTAGTCCCACATTGCTAGTTGGGAGAGAGTTGGAGTGGTATATAAGGGCTGTTGTTCTAGTCATTTCAAGTGAGTGAGAATAGAAGGAGCCCTCGCGCACTCCTCCTCCTCCGCCCGCCCCTCCTCGCCTCGTCTCGTCACGCACGCACGTCGCATTTCGTGACTCGAGTTCGAGTTCGAGTTCGAGACACACTCAAGGAAGCCTAAATTTTTTGCTTAGTGCACCAACTGAGTTGGGTACGTGTCGACCTGCATGTGCATGCTCACCGCGCGTCCCTGGCTTCCTACGCGTGGCACTGCGGTTCGGGGCGGCTCTCCTCCCACGCTATACAAGGAGACCGATCAGATCTGGAGAACAGTGCTCTTAGATCTCTCTCGCGAAGTTCCTTTTGCTGCGCTACTCTCTAGTCTTCCCCATCCCGGCGACTGCGTGCACAGCCGTCCGGGAGAGCAGGCCTCCGAAACCCCGTCCGTTGAGATCCTGCACCGCGAGACGGGCGATAAGGTTTTTGGGGAGCGTCTCGGCGCGACTGCTCGCTGCTGTTCGTGCTCTTCATCGCCGATTCGACGGCGTTATCGACGACTCCGACTACACCATGGGCGACAGTGTTGCTGCTGGTGCGACCTTCCCGGTCGCGATGTACGCGCTTTTTCTCTCCTATCTTACACTGCTACTTGTTCCATGTTCAGATCTGATGCATGTGCTTAGTCTGATGTGTGTGGTTAAGTATGCTTGTGCATCTGTAATCTTGCTTTCGGTAATTAAACTCACACGGAAATTGCCTAATAATCCAACATAGTGTTGTGGTAATCAGCGGAGAAGAGGAGGATGTGGAGACAGTGACTTCAGTTTTAAACTGCTAGATTACTACTTTCCCTTCTAATCTTCATGCATGGCTGCCAAAAGGGCCGGTAAATAGGGCTAGTAGAACGATTTTAGTTGACACTGTCATCTGTGCTAGCTCATTAACTGCTGGAGTTAAGGATGAGTTCATTTGGAGGGGATCTGCAACCGGAATATATTCACCTAAGGTGGTTTACAACATGCCCTGTTCTAAATCTTCACCTGACTGGGCGCCTTACAACATAGACTGTGGACCTCTGACCGAAGAGCACACAAGGATCGCAGGATCAATCTTCGGAATTTTTGCTCTTTCTACAAGATGAGGATAATCCTGAATATATTCTGATTCAGCGTGTGTATGCGAGACAAGTGCGGTACAATGTGTTTGAGGTTCTGAACATCGAGGCGCAATGTCCTTCGAATACTGATCAGTGTTCTCCCTAGTAGCGCTTTGAGAGAAGAAATATGGAGAAAGCTAAACGCAAATGTTTTGACTTGATAGTCATGCTCGTTTGTTGGAGCTTACGGAAGCAACAAAATGCATGGATTTTTGGAAACACACAAAAGCAATATGAGGCGTCAGTCCAGAGTAGAAGAAAGCAAAACAATGGAAACTTGCAGGAGCTAGGTGTAGGATTATTTTTTTTTTTATCAGAAGGTGTAGGATTACCGATCCGAAAGAGGCCTGCACCCCTGACTAATGAATTTGTGAACATTTAATTTGCAACCGATTAGTAGGCCAAATTTAGTTGGACTTCGCCGAAGAACTAGGCCGCTTGGATGGATCTAGCCTCTGCCTCCCTATGCATGCTTTTTTTTTTCCAATCGGCCCAGCGTTCGCGTGGGTGCGGTGATGGTTATGATTTTTATTTTCAATCACGGCAAACATACCAGGGTTTTCTCGCGCTAGGTACGACGTTCGGGTGGCATTGCAATTTAATATTAAATATTATACATGCACTTTTTCTTTTATTATACAAATTATGTTTATAAACTACACCCTCACATTATATAGTGATTCAAAAATCTTTGGGACTGAAATCAACTAATACAGCCACCACGGACGCCATGCCACCACCACCAGAGGCGAGCAACATTAAAACCCTTCTTCTTCTCCGTTTCTACCACCACACACACTACACCCAGGATTGGTTTGGAAGGACATGAAATTAGTGAGAGAGTAATGGCAGGCAAGAGGAAGACGACCAAGACGGCGTTGCCTTCAGCTTTTGCACCTCCGTGCCGCTCTGGCCGGATCTCGGCCATATGTCGCGTCATGGCGGAGAGGCTTCGCAAGGCCACACGGCCTGAGAAATTGGGTGTGATATTGCCGCAGTGAGCGCTACATCAGCAGTAACTTTCGTGTTAGCGTGCAGCTTTCTCGAGGAGGGCAACAGATACGGCCAGCGCCGGTCCAAATTTTGGATCCGGAGCGAGTTAAATAAATATAATCTACACTAAAATTTTATAGTCATGTACAAATTTATTTGTTATACACCTTCCCCATTACACATTCAACATAGTTAATCAAATATGAAATGTTACTAATATTAATTGTATAATTCTTTTTGTTGCAATTTGTTTAATAATTATTAGACTTCTACAAAATCATCCTTGTGCTAAACAATTGTATTTTTCAACAAAATTATACTTTTTTATACTATGCAAACATTCACATAATTGTACACATCCTTATATTTTTAATCTGCATTAATGTTTAAATATATTTAATAGTTTGGTATATATATATATCTATTTGAGTATGTTCTAACAAATATCTTAATAGTAAGATTTCTAGTGTACCATTATGTTAAAAAAATTAGAAACTTTTAGAGTATAAATTAGACCCTTTGTCTGACCGTCTACCAAATTTTTTGTTATCAGATATGCCTTCAAGTTAGAGTTTGTTCAAAAATAATTTTGACAATGCATACATTATATATACCGGATATTTGAAACGTACTAATAACCAACTATCATAAATTATGAATTCTCTAAATTTCTTGTACACATAACACTTGCTAGGTTCATCAATGCCTCCGATGTAGACAACTTTTCAAGTTAGTTTTTTTTAAAAAAAAAGTGTGTAATATTAAAAAAATAAACTTAGTTATCTTTGCTTTTAGTATAGACAGGGGAGCTTTTCATCTGAAAGAGACTAACGATATAGATAAACTTGTCATCATCGATTAATTTGGATAGAGCATCTCTAACAGAGCCCATAAAAACCGGAAACCGAAAAATAACTGCTAGTTTGGCCGAAAAAGGCACACCATAAACGAGCCAAAACCAAAAAAAAAAGATCATGCCGGGACGAAAACCCAATTCGGCATGTATTTGTAGCCTTGTAGGGGTCGAACGAGCGAACCGAACATAGATCCATATCTAGGGCACGCCGAATTCTCACCTCACGCAAACGCTCAGTCTCCCCCTCCTCCCTCCCGCCGCCAGCACACTCCGTCGCCACCACCGCCGCATCGCCCGATTCGGCGGAGCTCGGCGAAGCGGAACTAGCGTAGGTTGCCCCGCATCCCGCCCGTGGTTCCTCGCTCAGCTCCAGGTCCCGTCGCCGCCGCGCCGGCCAAATCAAGAATGAGCTCAGCCGATGAGATAAATAACGTCGATCTGTCTGATTCGTCGAGCTTGGACGATTCCGACCTCGACAGGCTGTTGCACGACGACGATGGCTTGGAGGCCATCATCCTTCTTATCTCCGTCAAGGAAGAAGGACCACGCGAAGCTACTGAATCGAAGGCGGCGACTTTTGTGAAGTTTGTAAAGGATCCCGAAGATAAGATAGAAGCTGAATTCGCATTGAAGCTTTAAACGCATCGGTAGATTGAGAATAACACTACCCATGCGCAACTTGTTTATGATCTCAAAATACACCACTGGCAGTGACATGGCGGTCGCCAATGATCCTACTATTCAATTCATTTATTTGTGAGATGAATCATTGTTGAGACATTTGTTGATTCGTTTTATTATTTAAAAATTGTTGTAATTTGGTTGATACATTTGTTCATCTGTTGTAATATGATTATTGCGTTCTAAAAACTATTATTTGATTAATTATGATCGATTGTTGTATGGTTGTGTTTATACCATGTTGCATATGAATTCTATGAAAAAACCTAAGTTTTAGGGTTTGGATGGTGCCGGCGAAAACAGAGCTCGTAAACCAAAACATATTCTGTTTTACAATTTTGGTTTACGGGCATTGTTTTGTGTTAGCTATTTTCTAACTGTAAACACGAGTTCAGTGAACTGAACTCGGTGTTTTCAGTTCACGTGTTTGCGAATTCTGTTAGAGATGCTCTTAACATTTATTGGTACAAGATTTGTACGGCGGACTTGCCTTACAAACGAGCGAAGTCTTTTATAGCTAATTAATAGTTGTTAGAGATAATAATAGATACTAGCAAAATACCCATGCGTTGCTATGGGCTAAGGTGATGTTCTGTCTTGTGACTGCAGGAACGTTCAATATTGGATTGTGTCATGCCAAACATTGTTGTAAGCAAATAAATAATGAGTAGTGAAACATGAACACACATCGCAAGATTCTTCTATTGCTTTTCTCTACAGCATATACAACAAATTAAAATCCTAGCCTGATTTAGATGTGTATGTAATGGAAGGATAAGACTGTATTAATTCACTGAAATTGCTAAATTAACATTTGACAAACCTGTAGAGATCCACAAACTTGAGGACACCTGACGTGACTTGCTATCGATCTGGCGCACGATGGATTTGGTGGTGAACCCATGTCCACTCTGTACTCTTCAATTCCACCACGATAGGGGCCCTGGTTGCCCAATAACACCGGGGAAGAAATCGAAGGTCATCTCAAGCAAGATGAAGCCTTCTGCGTTCCATATGTTAATCAGAGTCTCCATCCTGAAGATACGCCTATTCGGAAAATTGCACAGAAAAGGTGAAGCAGTACTACTTGCGATGTGAATGCCTCGTGCACCTTGTTCTTACTATGCTCCAATGCCCATGTTTCCTGGATAGGCTGGATGGCCATCCTTTAGAGCCGCAAATACATCAGCACTGTCTTCAGACCAGGCATTACTAAGGAGAAGAAGAACCTTTTAGACCTTGAAAAATCACTGACGACCACTTGAACTGAGTCCAAATTTCCAACACCAAGTCGTTACCTCCCCCTTGGTCGCCGACTCTATGATCTCCTATGATCTCCTCCGTCCCCAGCGTCAGGAAGAGACTCGAGACACCCCAGCAGGCAAACGCACATCTTCAAGTAGAAGCTGTAAGCCGCCCATGCGGAAGAATCGCCACCACGGCCACACTGTTAAGGTAATTTCGTGGCTCCGTGTTACTGGTGACAAGATTCATAAGTCCGGAAGCTGGTAGAATGGCGTCGTAGGTCTGGTTGTAATAGGAATCGGGCACGTGCCGATGGAGCGCGAGACACAGGGAGTGGTGACGGCGCTGACGGGTTCAGGGAATCGTCCGGCCACCAAATTAGATTCGTAATCGGATTGTTTTCTTACCTGGCCCGTGAACCAGTGAATCGCTTCAATCAGCCCGTCGTTTTTTCTCACGCTTCGGTCGGTAGGACGTACCACGGTCGCTTTTGAATTTAATAGTAAAGATAACAATATAATATAAAAATAAGAATAATGGAGGCTCCTCAACTGACTACATCGACTAGAGATGGTGTTGACGCAGCGGTGGATGTGGCGGCATACGACACATAGGCGGCAGCGGGCGGCCGAAACAACGCCTAGGCGCGTGCCCAACCTTACACCGAGCAAAAGCTATAGGTACTTTTGATGGATTGCTCCCCTTCATAGCTCTAGGTAGATGCATCTTGGGTTACGGTTTGTGATGAGCGATCCAGTTGAGATGTAAGCTACTAAATCTCCATGCAATTTTAAGTACTAGTACTGCTTGTTGAGAACATGTTGAGATGGAACTATACATGTTGCAGGTTGGCTATCGATTCGAGGAACTTGTTAATTCTGGTGTTATATGGTCGGTGTCATCTGATTTTGTTTGCCAAATTGCTTCCGCACGTGCTTTTTCCCCATGATATTTGGCCTGAGATTCCAACTCCTTGTAGGAACTCTAGGTAGATTCTGGTGGTTTTGTTCTACTGCTCTTGATTCAGTCCCCGTTCATCCTTAGGGGCTCCAAAAAAAAACTCCTTCTTTTGACACACTCTCTTCACGTTTCCTATTTGAGGTGCTAAAAGGAAAAAAGGGTTAAGTGATTTTTGTCTCTCTCTTATTGCCATTATTCTATGGGCGCGCCTAGATCTCAGTTGACTGAGATTTAATTAAATTTCAGTCGTCGGACATCAGCAGCCGATTACCCAGCGCTTTTCTTTGTCTTTTTGTGTTCGAGTCAAATTTTACTTGCGTTCCTGGGTGAACTTGGTCCGTGCATGGGGTTGGGCTATGTCAGGATTGGTTAATTTCAGCTTCTAGCCATACAACCATACAACCGGCCCACAAATAAGTAACTGGCTACGAAAAGGATGACAAGCAAATAGCTTACCGTGTTTTTTCTAGAAAATCGAGTTAAGGTTATAATGTAAAAATCTGAGTTGCAAACTATGTGCAACTAGAAAATCTTAGTTGCAATCTATGTGTAACTCGAAAAATCTTAGTTGCAACATACCTACAACTTAAAATATTCCGATTGCAACTCATATGAAACTAGAGAGAATCCTAGCTGCAAGCTATGTGCAACTCAAATAATCCCGGTTGCATCACGCATGCAACTCGGTATATAACAGCTGCAATTACACATAACTTGAAAAATCTCATTTCCAATCTATATGCAATAAAAGGTTTTAGTTGAGCTCATGTGCAAGTAGGGAGAATCTCACTTGCAACCCAAACGAGTAACTCAAAAAATCTTAAGTTCCACCAACGCGGGACTATAAAATCTAAGTTTCAACTCAGGAGAAAAAACTCAGTTGCAATATATGCCCTACTGAGGCACGGTTGCATATGGTGTGCAACGGTGTGCAACTCGAATGCAGTTACAACCCGTGTGTTAGTAAGGTATAATTGGACACAGTATGCAACTAGAACGACAACTTATCACTTATGTGCAAGTGAGATACAGTTACACACAGTGTGTAATTAGGAGATAATAACAAAATACTAATATAAATCAATAAGAAAGGGACGGACAGAAAAAAATCTATATGGAAGGAAAAGAAGAAGAAAAAAAGCCAACCCTATATGTACGTTGCATCGCTTCCAAACTCACGGCCGGCCCGACAAGAAAAAAGAAGAAAAGGCCGAGCCATAGTTCTCCATATAGGCCAGCCAGCGGAGCACACAACAGGGGAAAAGGCTAAAAAGAAATCCAGCAGAAATCCAGCGCTAATACTTACGTCACAGATCTACCAGAAAAAAATCAACTTAGACTAATTAAATATCAGGCGCCTGATTTCTAGCAAAACCGTTATTCTATCTACTGCCAGCCCAAAGATTTTGTGAATCGAAGCTGTGGTCAGAGGATCACGTATGGCAGAGGCTTGAGCCAAGGGAATCCTATATATGCACCATCATGTTCATTTCTGCAATGGATAGCCTGACTAGTGTGGTTATCAAAGCTCAAGAAGTGGGTGGATTGAGTCCATTATTTATCAAACTAGTGCTCGCAGAGCTCAGCCTTGTCCATGAGGCACTAAAAATCCTTGGTAAGCACTGAAGCTTGTGGTTTGTCTGTATAAATTATTAGAAATCTAGTGTTGTGGTAATCAGCGGAGAAGAGGAGGTTGTGGAGATGGTGACTTCAGTTTTGAATTGCCAGATTACTACTATCCCTTGTAAGTATCTTGGACTGCAATTATCCATTGGACCCCTGACAAGATCCGATTGGTAACTAATTTTGGACTGTGCTTTAAACTTCATGCCTGGCTGAAAAAAGGGCTAATAAACAGGGGTGGTAGAAAGATTTTAATTGACACTGTCATCTGTGCCAGCCCATTGACTGCTGGAGTTAAGGATGAGTTCATTTGGATTTTGGAGAGGATATGTAACCGGAATAAATTTAGCTAAGGCGGTTTACAACATGCTCCTGACTAACCTTACAACATAGACTGTGCACCTCTGACCGAAGAGCACGCAAGGGCCAGCAGGATCAATCTTCGGATTTTTCCTCTGTCTACAAGATGAGGATAATCCTAAATACATTCCGATTCAGTGCGTGTATGAGAGAAAAGTATGGTACAATGTGTTTGAGGCTCTGAACATCGGGGCGCACCGTCCTTACTTCAAATATGGTGGCTCTTCGAGAGAGAAATATGAAGACGCATAGATTCTAGCGGCTCCTAAAAAGCTCCTTCTTTTGCTGCTAAAAGAGGAACTAATTTTTCAGATGACTGAAACCAACAGCTGTAGAATCAAAATTACCGAGAAACAGTTAAAGATTGCTTTGGTTGGGGCGCGCCAAGCCAAGTCTGCAGTGCAACGACGAGGCGACGCTCGAGAGCCCGATAGCAAGCTACCGTGTGGGCTCTCCCCCACAAAACATTAATTTAATATCGTGTGGACACAAGGGTCCACATATCAGATATTAAACTGATAAGAACAGATACTACACTTGATCTTAGCCAAAAGGCCGAGAAAGGTATGATTTGTTCTGATGCCGTGGGTCGGTTTATATAGCGTGTCTCTACTGGACGGCGTTCGACGCTGGCCGATGTGGGACTAATCGAACGAAGCCAGAAGAAACACACCGCAGCGCATTGCGTTCGGCTGATTGGGCCTTTGATCCGGTTGAGGCCCAGTATAGATGGGCTACTTCCTTTTGTCCAGCCCGGGGTATAACTTGAAAGCTCGGCCGTTCACTGATCCACATAGCTGGATGTTGGGTTCCCTCAAAAAAAAAGCTGGATGTTGGGTTTTTTTCTCAAAAAAAAAAAACAAAAGCTTGATGTTGGTCTTCTCTCCCAAAAAAAAGCTGGATGTTGGTCTCGCTGAAACAAAAAAAAAATGGATGTTGGAGTGTATTTTTGGTGTGAAAAATATTTCTATTAAAATATATATTCTTTGATGGAAAAGGAAAAAAATGCTACTTAAAATAAAAGCGACCCTGCTCTAGAAAACTGGGATGTCAATATTGAGCGGATGTTTTCCCGAGCAACCAATTTAGAATTACCCAAAATTGCCAGGTGTAAACTTATTTTACCTTGTTTTGATGACAGTTGCCATCCACCATCCGCTAATAAAATCGGATGGCTGGCAAGTCATCTACTTCGGGACACAAAAATCAGAAACCCACGTTATAATTTTTCAAAAATTATACCCAAGCTTCGTATTCCTCACGTACAAGATAATGATGTTCCTTCAAGCGTACTAGTGCAACAACAAGTTTGTTCGCCCTCGATGTGACGATCATAATAGCGAGAAATCACAAATTACAACAATACACATAGGAGACCGAATTAAGAAGGTGCAGTGAGGTGGAGCATCACCATTGATGCAAGTGTCAAGTCCAAACTTACTGTTGCAAATAGGGTTGAAAACGGAATGGGAGCGTAGGAAACATGTTTTTTATCGTTTTCGTTTCCAAATGTCTGGTCGAAATCGGAAATGAAATCGAAAACCCAGAAAACGAATACGGAAGTGAAAATCACCGGAGATGAATATGAGAGAGTACGATAAAAGAACGAACATTCGTCAGAACACATATAATACATCAGTTTGTACAACAAAAGCGATACATAAAGAAGTAGACAACAAGACATAAATAGCTCACAACTTCAACAAGGTGGCAGTTGAACATAAAGTACATACTGAAAGAATATGATTTATCACATAATTGATGATTCATACGTTTTGTTTTACAGAGAATATATAGGGGCCAAAGCGGCTAACCCTAGCTTGAGACACAAGCAAAACTAAACCGACATATAATCTAACATCCCCCCGCAGTATCAACGTGGGGTTCAACAACGTTGAGACTGAAACGAATATCAACAAAAGGTGTAGTCGGTAGTCCTTTGGTGAAGATGTCCGCGAACTGAGCGGAGGAGGGAACATGCAGAACTCGAACTTGTCCCAGAGCCACCTTTTCCCGTACAAAGTGAATGTCAATCTCTATATGCTTGGTGCGCCGATGCTGGACAGGATTGCCTGCCATGTAGACTGCTGAAATATTGTCACAATAAACAATGGTCGCCTGGTGAATGGGCCTGTGAAGCTCCGATAACAACTGACGCAACCATACCGTCTCAGCGACAGCATGTGCAACTGCACGGTACTCTGCTTCTGCTGACGAACGCGAAACTGTAACCTGCCGTTTCGAAGACCAAGAAACCAAGTTGTTACCAAGAAAAACACAGTATCCAGACGTGGACCTACGAGTGTCCGGACAACCAGCCCAGTCTGCATCAGAATATGCTGTCAAAGTAGTAGGGGAGGAAGAGTTTATGTGGAGACCATGGTCGAGGGTACCTTTGAGATATCGCAAAATGCGTTTGACATGATTAAAATGTGGAATGCGAGGATCATGCATGAACAAGCAGGCTTGTTGGACGGCAAAGGAAATTTCAGGACGAGTGATAGTGAGATATTGAAGTGCACCAGTGAGGCTACGGTAAAGTGAAGGGTCAGAAAAAGGATCACCCGTGGAAGAGAGTTTGAAAGTAGTGTCTACTGGAGTGCGAGAGGGCTGACAATCGAGCATACCAGCACGTGTGAGGAGATCAAGAACATACTGACGCTGAGAGAGAAAGAGGCCGTGAGAATCTCTAGTGACAGCAATACCCAAAAAATGATGAAGAAGACCTAGGTCAGTCATAGAAAATTCGGTGCTAAGAAGGGAGATGAGATGATCAAGGAAAGTTTGCGTAGAGGCAGTGAGAACAATGTCGTCTACATAGAGAAGCAAGTAGGCGGTATGAGTGTCAGTATGAAAGACAAAGAGAGAGGAGTCGGAATGAGATGGAGAAAAGGCTATAGTTTGAATAAAGGTGGAGAAACGATGAAACCAGGCGCGAGGAGCTTGTTTAAGACCATATAAGGATTTCTTTAAGAGACAGACATGAGAGGGATAAGTGGAATCTTCGAAACCTGAAGGTTGTTGACAGTAGACAGTTTCATTTAGATGACCATTGAGAAAGGCATTTTTGACATCGAGTTGATGAACAGGCCATGATGAGGAGATGGCGATGCTAAGAACGGTTCGAATTGTGCTTGGTTTGACAACGGGAGAGAAGGTTTCATCGTAGTCAATGCCATGTTGTTGTGAAAAACCACGACAGACCCAACGTGCTTTATAGCGAGAGAGAGAACCGTCAGAGTGAAACTTTTGGCGAAAAACCCACTTGCCAGAAACAATGTTTGCACCTGTGGGAGGAGGAATTAGTTGCCATGTGTCATTTTGAAGAAGAGCATTAAACTCGTCGAGCATGGCTGCTTTCCAGTTGGGATCTAATAGGGCAGATTTGTAAGTTTTAGGAATTGGAGAGATAGAGATGGTGGCGGAGAGGTTAAGACGGGTTTGAGGTAGACGGAAACCTGATTTGGCACGCGTGCGCATACCGTGGGCGTTTTGGGGTTGAGTTGTAGGAACAGCGTGAGGCGGAGGGGGCTGTGTGTGTTGTATATCAGTGGGTGGTGTAGCGGAGGTGCCCGGCGCAGCGGAGATGGCGGGCGTAGGAGGGGAGGGTGGGTATGGCGGTGAAGGAGGAGGAGGTGAGGTGCCTGCCGGGGCAGGGGTTGTGGGAGAAGGAGCTGCCGGGGCAGGGTTTGGAAGAGATGTGAGGTGAAGCGGTGTTAAGGTGGGACGATGAGATGGTGGATTTGGTGTGGGGGAAGTAGGTTGTGTGCGAGTAGCATAGGGGAAAACGTGTTCTACGAAGGTGACGTGACGAGAGATGTGGATTTGCCCCGAAAGCATATCTAGACATCGATAACCTTTGTGTTCATTGGAGTAACCAAGGAAAACGCAGGCCACAGAGCGAGGAGCTAATTTATGTGGAGAAGTGGCGTAGGAGTTGGGATAGCATAGACAGCCGAAGACTCGAAGGTCAGAGTAGTTTGGGTGAGAGAGAAAAAGGGAGAAGAATGGTGTAGTGTTTGGATTGGCTTTGGAGGGTCGTATGTTTAAAAGATAGGTGGCTGTTCGAAGTGCTTCAGCCCAAAATTGTGGTGGTAGGGAGGAGTGTATGAGAAGAGTGCGGATAATGTCATTGATAGTGCGAAGGGACCGTTCAGCTTTTCCGTTTTGGGGAGAAGTATATGGACATGAAAAACGCAAAAGAATGCCGTGATTAAGAAAGAATTCTCTATTGCTAAAGTTATTAAATTCACGGCCATTGTCACATTGGATGAAACGGATGGGGAGGAAGAAGTGTGTGGTTACATATCGTTAAAAATTTAGAAAAAGAGTGTGAACATCAGATTTATTTCGGAGAGGAAAGGTCCATGTATAATGAGTGAAGTCATCTAAAATAACGAGATAATACTTAAAACCTGAAATACTTTTATGTGGGGATGTCCAAATATCACAATGTAGCAATTCGAAAGGGAAAGTACTAAAGGAGGTGGAGGAGCTAAAGGGGAGGCGGACATGTTTGCCTTGTTGACACGATTCACAAGTTGAAGGCTCATGAGTGTCTTTATTACATGGGATAGAAAAATCACTAAGGAGCGATGACATGATGGCGGTGTTGGGATGTCCTAAACGCTGGTGCCAAAGCTCCACCGAGGCGAGCATGGAGGAGGGCTGGGCGACGGTGGAGGTGCCATGAATGGTGTAGAGGTCTCCGGAACTATTGAATCGAGCGATCTCCGCCTTGGTCAGGTAGTCCTTCACAGATAAACCAAAATAGTCAAATTCAACGGAGACAAGATTATCACGAGTGAATTGTCGAACGGAGATTAGGTTTTTGATGAGAGCTGGTGCTACTAGGACATCGCGGAGAAGGAGTGGTTTGGTGGGTGATGGAATAGTTGTGTGACCGACACAATAAATTGGAATAGTGGAACCATCGCCTAATGTAATGGATGAAAAAGGTGTCGAAGTACAATTTGACAGCATATTATGTGATGAAAACATGTGACTAGATGCACCAGAGTCGAAAATCCAGTCCGTACCTGAGTTGCCTTGAGCAGCAAAATTGTTCATGGCCTGTAGAAAGGCGGCTTGATCCCAGGTTGGCGTTGGAGTAGGGAGGAGAGGTGGTGCAGTCGACGATGATGACGCGAGGGGCATGGTTGGCAGCTGGTACGGGGCGAGGCCGCCTCCCGGGTTGGTGTAGGGGGAGGGCGGTTCGGCACCATACGGAGTGGCATAGAGTGGCGATGAGGGCGCACCGTACATGGGTGGCGGAGCAGCATAGTACGCCTGCGGAGGAGGCCGTGGTGTGAGCAGCCCTGGAGAGCCGGTGTGAGGGCGCATGCCGGGTGTCCAGCCGCCCAAGTATGCCGGCGGAGTGCCAGCCGAGGCGGGAGCTGTCCATGGATCCTGCGTGGGACGCCACCCTGAAGGAGCCGGGGGAGGTGGGGCGTTGTAGCCGGGCGCTGGCGGCGTGCTGTAGACGGGCGCAGAAGGCGGGGGCGGGCGTGGAGGACGCCAGACGGGGTTTTTGCCCCTGTAGTTGGGACTTGGGCGCCACCCAGGAGGGGGCTGCGGCGCATGCGCGGGAGGTGGTGGTACTGGCGCAGGAGGTTGAGGCGGCGGGCGAGGAGCGGCAACGAAGGCCTGAGGACGGGCCGCCTTGCGAGTTTGGGTGGTGTCGGCGTGTTGCAGCAGGGAGCGGACCTCGGCGAAGGTGGGGCGTGGGCGCATCATGGGAATGAAGGACGCCTGCTTGTCGAAGTCATTGCTGAGACCGGCGACGAGGATGTTGATGAGCTGCCGATCGGACACGGGATCGCCGAGTTCACGAAGCTCGTCGGCGATAGCACGAAGGTGCTGGCAGTAGGTGCTGATGGAGGTGTCGCCCTGGACGGTGTTGCGGAGCTCGTTGTTGAGGCTGGTGACGCGGCCGTCGACGTTGTCCTGGAAGAGCTGCTGAAGAGCCGACCAAAGGGCGGAAGCAGTGGCGGCGCTGCGAAAGACGAGATTGAAGATCTCGGTGGAGACGCGGGTGTAGATCCACTGGATGATGGCGAGATCGTCTTTGACCCATTGCGGATCATCGGGACGAGGCGGAACGGAGCCGTCGACATGCCCGCGAAGATTGCAGCGTCCTAGATGAACTTCAAACAAATGGCACCAATGGTAATAGTTATGAGCAGCAACATCTAGTGTAATTGGGATGAAAGGTGTAACATCGGCTATTGTATCTGTGTAGGAGAGAGCAGAGGGAGGAGGGGCGAGCACGAGGGAGGTGGAGAGTTGGGAGGCAAGAGCTTTGGCTTTGGCGTTGATAAGGGCGTCGCGGCGCTCGAAGTAGCCGGGCGGCGGCGGCGGCGGCTTGGGAGGAGGGGCCATACCCTAGATCGGATCGGTGTCTGATACCATGAAAGAATATGATTTATCACATAATTGATGATTCATACGTTTGGTTTTACAGAGAATATATAGGGGTCAAAGCGGCTAACCCTAGCTTGAGACACAAGCAAAACTAAACCGACATATAATCTAACACATACCTTAGTACTCCTAGGTACCGTGGCCTGGATACAAATGTGATGTAGACCCTAGCATCATGTATTCCATGCCCTGATGAGCAAGCGAAATCACTAACTTGGAGTACTACTCAATACATAGGCATGGTTGGGTTATATTTTCAGAAAGTTTCCATATTGGTTTTTCTGGAATTTGTTTCCTGTTCTTGTTTTCGTCCCATCTCCCATGTTCTCTTTTCTATTTCCATTTAGAATATTCTGTTTCCGTTAGGTCTCCTCAAAATACCCTTTTCGTATCCATTGTTGCTCTCTGTTTCCCTTTTCTCCGAAAATGGTGCGGGAAGTTCCCGTTCCATTCTCAACCATAATTGCTAGTAGGATGTTGTGAAAAAAGGAAATGGTTGGGAGAAGGGATTATGGTGAAGTTGAGGGTTCAGCCGTACCATTTTCAAGGTATCCCAAAGAAATACTAGACTGAAGATAAGAAGAAGAAGAAGCTCTCTTCTGTCGAAGATGATGGCGACGTTTTGTTAATGCAGCGGATAAGTCCCTAATGCTCCCCCACCTTAATGTCCCATCGCAAGATTGAGCAAAGAAATGCGGCTCCAGTATATTGTTTCTCCTTTGGTGTCACAGTCTCTTGTTTCTCGAAGATCGTCTAAAAAATCTATGTGCCTCAGTCGCCCACTGAGTCGAGAGAAAAATGATTTGATGTCACAATCACATAAACAGACTTCCCCCAAAAAGAAAAAACATGAGAGGGAAACATCTACACGCAATTGGGCAGACAAGTAAACTAAGCACCTATGAACAAAGACAGAGCAAACAATAAGCAAGGTGTCGCTGGCACGCCGTGACACCACCCCTGGAACGATGGAAAACGACTGTGCAGCCCGTTCAGTTCAGCTTGTGTGTGCCCAAATGCCAACCCCAGCCTCAAAGCTACCTCGTCTTTGCTTTTAAAAAGGCAACACGGTGGAACCATAGCGTGAAGGAAACGAAGTGCTGGTGATATCCAGAGCTGTAACGTGTACGCTCGTCGGTCTCACTGCTCATGGATTGTCACGGAGCGAAGCGCCCCGAGCCGTGCCGTCTCGTCCCTTTTCTGTTGTTTCCTTGCACCGCTTCACACCCACGGCCACGGAGAAGGGTTGTTTGAGAGCACTACACGCCATGATCGTAGAAGTCGCACACTTTTGTTTCCTTTAATTACCGAAAAGTGTATTTGGCACATGAGCACCAGTGCTCCTGATTTTTAATAATCATATTTTTTTGAGTTTAAAAAATATGAAATTAAATACTCACATACATATCAATATTCTGAAGGTACGGTAGAAAATTTGAAGAAAAATATGTTATATTTCAAGCTATACAAAAAATACAAATTTCTGATACATATATACCTCTATACGTAGCCACAAATTTGTTTTTTTCCTGTAGCTCAAAATACAATGCAATTTCTACCGAAATTTTGCACGAATATTCAGAACATGTGTATGCATTTATGGAATAAATGTGATAATTTTTTGATACACAGAAATACAGTTTTTAAATATTTTGTAAACTGAGAGCACTGGTGCTCATGTGCACCAAATTTGCTTCCATTAATTACGCGGTACAATATTGGATGCGGAATCTGGCGGTGCTTTATTTGGCATTTGTTTCTCTATCTAGCTAGAAACGTAACGAAGAAGGCATGTGTGTATATTTTGTACTGCATATATGCTATGTTTCATCACCATAATAATGGATTTAAAAGTTGGCGTGACCCTCACATATATGCTATTTTGTTGCATAACAAAAATACGATCATCTTTTCTAGAAGGCACACACTAATACTGTGAAGGAAAGTAAGGCCATTCATAGAATTAATTCCCCCACTAATAGGTATAAACATCTCCATTGGGCGAGCGCCTGTTTTACCTATTCTTTCCTTTGATTAAATTTGGACCTCCACAACAGAAACACCGTCGACGTGCCACACGCTAGGCCTCCAGCGACATGGACATCGATGCCAAGGCCTGTCGTGGAGGTGGACCATGAGCTCCACCGCCTACACGAGCACATCACCATGCAATGCAAGGACAACACAATTAAGGATGACAATTTTATCCACGAATCCGGGTATCCACGAATATCCGGCCCAACGGGCACAAATATGGAGGGTTGATTCTGCCCATGGATTTCATGGGGTGGATATCCGATAATTCATGGGGTGAGCATAGGTAGAAGTTTTGCGCCATGGATATCCAGCTCACATGTGGGTCCCACATATCAGTGAGGCATGGGATTTTACCTAGACCTAGCTGCTCCTCTCTTGAGGCCAAAATCACCAAAGGACCGCTAAAACTAAGACATAACCCTCGATTACTAGTTCTTTCATGGCCTCCCCCTCTCGGAGGGCTTGGTTGGCGGCCATCCCTTCCACCTCTCCGGAAGTCCGGGTCTCCTCTGCTTAGGAGACACACCGGCAGTCAGTGGGCTTGCTCTCATCATATCTCCCTTCTGCCTCCTCCTATTCCTTGCCCACATAATTATTGCTGAAATGATACGAAAATATTATTGAAATGCTAATAAAATGTTGTTGTTATGATCAAATATTTTATGTTGACGTACATAGTGCGTAAACACATGGATATCCAGATATCCGGCGGATTTGGATTTGGAGCGACAACCATGTCCATGGATACTTTCGTGGATGAGGCGAAGCGAGGCTGATGGATTTGGGCATAGATCTGGTTTTGGTATATCCGTCCAAATCCGCTCCATTGCCATCCTTAAACACAAGGAGCGTCAACGAGCCCATCCTCAAATACAAAGGTGGCCGCACTCTAGCCACACCAGTCACTCTCCCCCACCTCGGCGGGCTCCTTCTAGCACTTCTCAGAGCGGTGCGCAGAGCGGTGGGCGTGTACGCAGTGTAGATTCACGCAGCCAATGTCGGGTGCCACCACCGTCGTTGGCGTTGTAGGAGGTTGCGATAGGGCTTCCCCTCCATCCATTCTTCCCTCCTTCTGTGCGAGAGTCGAAGCGATGTCCATGTAGTGTACCAGACCACCGATATTGAACTACGCCGCTATTCTCTGCCTCCACCTCGCATCCACAACATGATAAGGGTAGCGGGGGAGGGTTGGGCCAACATGATGGATGGATGGGCCGCAGCGTGGTTGCACATTGGGAGAGATGAGTCACATAACATATGATAAACATGGGGAAAGAGAGAGGCCGACATGGGCCATTGGGTTAACTACTGGGGGGTGGCGTAAGGGTGAAAGAACATCTCTCATATTATGTTTTGTGTGTTTGATGTCAATGTATGCGATACACTAATGTTTGTTTAAGTGGTACAGGGATAATATAGATACATTTGTATGTGTGTTGGATGTGGTCAGTTCTGCCAAAAAGAAGCAGCAAAAAGATCTTCAGGCCGGATAATCCGGGCCGGATATTTCCAAAATATCCGGCCCCCAGTTTTTCGGCTAAGGACTTGAGGAAGTGCAGCTCAGTATAGGGGCCGGACATTTGCCCGGATATTTGCCCGGATTTGTCCAAGGGCCGGATTATCCGGGCCGGATATTTCCAGAATATCCGGCCCCCTCGAAATCGGCTAAGGACCAGAAGAAAAGCAGCGCAGTATAGGGACCGGACATTTGGCCGGATATTTACCCGGTTTTGTCCCTGAGGTCGGATTTTCTGGGGGGCCGGATTATCCGGCCCTTACTTACACCGGATTATCCGGCCCCCCCAGAAGGCTCAACGGCTGGATTTGGAGAGGGGTATTTATACCCCCTTCTTCTACCTTGCTCCTTGCTCAATCATTGCACAAGAAATCTGCCAAGCCTCACCTCCATTAGAGCCACCTCAAGAACACAAGATTTGCAAGATCTCCTTCCTCCCCCAACCAAATCTTTTGATCTTTGGAGATTCGAAGGAGAAGACACCGATCTACATCCTCACCAAAGCGTTTCTCATTTCCCCCTCTCTTGTTTGAGGGATCTCATGCTAGTGTTCCTATTTGGTTCCCTAGTTGATTTGTGTTGATGTGTTGTTGTTGATTGTTGTATTGTTACAGATTTGGGAGCCTCCAATTCAGTTGTGGATGTGTGCCCCAAGAACCTTGTAAAGGCCCGGTTTCCGCCTCGAGGAAATCCCTTAGTGGAAGTGGGCTAGGCCTTCGTGGCGTTGCTCACCGGAGATCTGAGTGAAGCCTTCGTGGATGTTGGTTTGGCTTTCGTAGCAACCACACTCCTCCAAACGTAGACGTACCTTCTTGCAAAGGAAGGGAACTACGGGAATCATCTCCGTGTCATCGCGTGCTCCACTCTCGATTACCTCTATCCTATTCTATCTCTTATATTGCTTAGATATATCTTGCTTAGTTGCTTGCCTTGTCATATAGGTAAATTCACTTAGTTGCATATCTAGAGAATTTACCTTTGTGTCAAGCCTAAATTGAAAAAGAACTAAAAATTGGTGAGCACCTATTCACCCCCCTCTAGGTGCGGCATACGATCCTTTCAATTGGTATCAGAGCCTCGGCTCTTATTTCGGGCTTAACCGCCTAAGAGTATGCCGGACAATGGACCTTCGGAAGGGGAGGCTAGGTCGGTCACCATGGATGATATCAATTCGTTGAAGTCATCCATGGATGCTCAAATGGAAAGCATGAGAAAAATGATTTCCGAGCTTTTGACTCCTCCCCGTCCCGTGGCTCCCACCATAGAGGTTAATATCACGGGTGCGGTTGTAGAGGGTGATACTTCAGTATTACCCTCCGCTACCACACCCATGGATGGTGATAACTTAAACACTATAAAAACCCCCCATTGCATCTCCCAAGGGAACTAGTGGAAGTGAGAGCTACAATCGAGTACCTCCACCTTTCCAATCACCCGATATACCGGTTCCCCATCCTCATATAAACATCCGGGGCGACCCACCTAAGTTTTCCGTTAATGATTACGATACTTGGAAATTTGAGTTTATCTCTCATGTTCGCAGTGCCTCCAATGAACTTTGGAGAATCATCGAGGAAGGCTTCAAGCCTTACAACCCCAACAAGTTGACTAGAAGAGAAGCGGTTGATAGTCAACTCAACAACACCGCCTTGCACATGATTCAAACTGCCGTGGGGACAAAGGAGTTGTCTCGTGTTTGGCATTTCACCACCGCCAAGGATGCTTGGGATGGTTTGGCCGCGAGTTGCATTGGAAGTGAGAGCACAAGAAGGAACAAGTATAATGCTCTTCGGAATAAAGCCGAAGGATTCATGAGGCTACCGGATGAAGACCATGAAGACATGTATGGAAGACTTCTCACCGTTGCCGATGCCTTTCGGAATATTGGTGCCTCTCACATTAATGACTCTTGGATCAAGGAGAAGTACATTGAGTGCATGATGCCGTTTGAGCCTATTGATGTCAAGACTCTTGTCGGAAGAGAATGCTATGCCTTTCTCACCTCTCAACAAGCCGTGCACGAGATGCAAGCTCTCAAGGTGTGATACGTCTCCGACGTATCGATAATTTCTTATGTTCCATGCCACATTATTGATGTTATCTACATGTTTTATGCACACTTTATGTCATATTCGTGCATTTTCTGGAACTAACCTATTAACAAGATGCCGAAGTGCCAGTTGCTGTTTTCTGCTGTTTTTGGTTTCAGAAATCCTAGTAAGGAAATATTCTCGGAATTGGACGAAATCAAAGCCCAGGGGCCTATTTTCTCACGAAGCTTCCAGTCCGAAGGAGAGACGAAGGGGCCACGGAGGGCCACACTATAGGGCGGCGCGGCCCCCTTGGCCGCGCCGGCCTGTGGGCCCCGTGCCGCCTCTTGACCTGCCCTTCCGCCTATAAAAAGTCTCCGTGACGAAACCCCCAGTACCGAGAGCCACGATACGGAAAACCTTCCAGACGCCGCCGCCGCGATCCCATCTCGGGGATCCAGGAGATCGCCTCCGGCACCCTGCCGAGAGGGGAATCATCTCCGGAGGACTCTACGCCGCCATGGTCGCCTCCGGTGTGATGTGTGAGTAGTCTACCCCTGGACTATGGGTCCATAGCAGCTAGATGGTTGTCTTCTCCCCATTGTGCTATCATTGTCGGATCTTGTGAGCTGCCTAACATGATCAAGATCATCTATCTGTAATTCTATATGTTGCGTTTGTTGGGATCCGATGAATAGAGAATACTTGTTATGTTGATTATCAAAGTTATGCTATGTGTTGTTTATGATCTTGCATGCTCTCCGTTACTAGTAGATGCTCTGGCCAAGTAGATGCTTGTAACTCCAAGAGGGAGTACTTATGCTCGATAGTGGGTTCATGCCTCCATTGACACCTGGGACAGTGACAGAAAGTTCTAAGGTTGTGTTGTGCTGTTGCCACTAGGGATAAAACATTAGTGCTATGTTCAAGGATGTAGTCACTAGTTACATTACGCACCATACTTAATGCAATTGTCTGTTGTTAGCAACTTAATACCGGAGGGGGTTCGGACGATAACCTGAAGGTGGACTTTTTAGGCATAGATGCAGTTGGATGACGGTCTATGTACTTTGTCGTAATGCCCAATTAAATCTCACTATACTCATCATGATATGTATGTGCATGGTCATGCTCTATTTATTTGTCAATTGCCCAACTGTAATTTGTTCACCCAACATGTTGTTCGTCTTATGGGAGAGACACCTCTAGTGAACTGTGGACCCCGGTCCAATTCTCTTCAAATACAATCTACTGCAATACTTGTTCTACTGTTTTCTGCAAACAATCATCTTCCACACAATACGGTTAATCCTTTGTTACAGCAAGCCGAGATTGACAACCTCACTGTTTCGTTGGGGCAAAGTACTTTGGTTGTGTTGTGTTCCACGTTGGCGCCGGAATCCCTGGTGTTGCGTCGCACTACATCCCGCCGCCATCAACCTTCAACGTGCTTCTTGGCTCCTCCTGGTTCGATAAACCTTGGTTTCTTTCTGAGGGAAAACTTGATGTGCGCATCATACCTTCCTCTTGGGGTTGCCCAACGTGTGAAATACACGCCATCAAGCTCTTTTTCTCGCGCCGTTGCCGGGGAGATCAAGACACGCTGCAAGGGGAGTCTCCACTTCTCAATCTCTTTACTTTGTTTTTGTCTTGCTTAGTTTTATTTACTACTTTGTTTGCTGCACTAAATCAAAATACAAAAAAATTAGTTGCTAGTTTTACTTTATTTGCTATCTTGTTTGCTATATCAAAAACACAAAAAAAAATAGTTTACTTGCATTTACTTTATTCATCATGTTTCCTTTTAATTTTACCACAAAAAACATACCGGTAGGACGTGGGTCTATAGTTGGGAGAAATAATATAGAAGAATTTTTCAATCATGTTAGTACTATTGAAAATTTTGAAGATAGACAATTGGTAGACCTTGCGCCTACTTATGAAATTGCTGCTGCGCATTTAGTTCGCCTGTTGGAAACTAAATTTGGTAATCTTAATCCTATAATCCAACACATGTTTTTCACACTTGGTGATATGGAAGAGGGGGAAAAGAAAGATTTTGTATTAGAAACCCTTCTTAGAGAATTTGGTGGTCTAGCAAGAGAAGCTAGAAAGGTGTTTGCTAAATTTAATATGCTTGGTTCTCCTACTAATTTTGTTAGTCTCCTTGAAAGGATGGATATGGATAGAATAAGATACACTAATAATATTGATGATGGAGGGGAGATCAAAGCACCAATACCATGTAAGCTCTTAGCTATGAATGATGCATTAGAAAATAACTATGCTTGGCTAGTTCCTGAAAATTTGTTTGATGAGAGTAGCACGCCTAAGACTAATGAAAAGGGAGATGCTGAAACTTATGTATCCAATATACTATGCCTAGTTGAGAAAACTCCACACCCCGCTGAGAATGCATCACCCTTCGATAATACTTGATACACACTTTCTGCGCCTAGCTGAAAGGCGTTAAAGAAAACGCTTATGGGAGACAACCCATGTTTTACCTACAGTACTTTGTTTTTATTTTGTGTCTTGGAAGTTGTTTACTACTGTAGCAACCTCTCCTTATCTTAGTTTTGTGTTTTGTTGTGCCAAGTTAAGCCGTTGATAGAAAAGTAAGTACTAGATTTGGATTACTGCACAGTTCCAGATTTCTTTGCTGTCACGAATCTGAGTCCACCTCCCTGTAGGTAACTCAGAAAATTAAGCCAATTTACGTGCATGATCCTCAGATATGTACGCAACTTTCATTCAATTTGAGCATTTTCATTTGAGCAAGTCTGGTGCCATTTTAAAATTCGTCAATACGAACTGTTCTGTTTTGACAGATTCTGCCTTTTATTTCGCATTGCCTCTTTCGCTATGTTGGATTAATTTCTTTGATCCATTAATGTCCAGTAGCATTATGCAATGTCCAGAAGTGTTAAGAATGATTGTGTCACCTCTGAATATGTCAATTTATATTGTGCACTAACCCTCTAATGAGTTGTTTCGAGTTTGGTGTGGAGGAAGTTTTCAAGGATCAAGAGAGGAGTATGATGCAACATGATCAAGGAGAGTGAAAGCTCTAAGCTTGGGGATGCACCCGGTGGTTCACCCCTGCATATATCAAGAAGACTCAAGCGTCTAAGCTTGGGGATGCCCAAGGCATCCCCTTCTTCATCGACAACATTATCAGGTTCCTCCCCTGAAACTATATTTTTATTCCATCACATCTTATGTGCTTTTTCTTGGAGCGTCGGTTTGTTTTTGTTTTTTGTTTTGTTTGAATAAAATGGATCCTAGCATTCACTTTATGGGAGAGAGACACGCTCCGCTGTAGCATATGGACAAGTATGTCCTTGGTTTCTACTCATAGTATTCATAGCGAAGTTTCTCCTTCGTTAAATTGTTATATGGTTGGAATTGGAAAATGATACATGTAGTAATTGCTATAAATGTCTTGGGTAATGTGATACTTGGCAATTGTTGTGCTCATGATTAAGCTCTTGCATCATATGCTTTGCACCCATTAATGAAGAAATACATAGAGCATGCTAAAATTTGGTTTGCATATTTGGTTTCTCTAAGGTCTAGATAATTTCTAGTTTTGAGTTTGAACAACAAGGAAGACGGTGTAGAGTCTTATAATGTTTTCAATATGTCTTTTATGTGAGTTTTTCTGCACCGGTTCATCCTTGTGTTTGTTTCAAATAAGCCTTGCTAGCCTAAACCTTGTATCGAGAGGGAATACTTCTCATGCATCCAAAATACTTGAGCCAACCACTATGCCATTTGTGTCCACCATACCTACCTATACTACATGGTATTTTCCGCCATTCCAAAGTAAATTGCTTGAGTGCTACCTTTAAAATTCCATCATTCACCTTTGCAATATATAGCTCATGGGACAAATAGCTTAAAAACTATCGTGGTATTGAATATGTAATTATGCACTTTATCTCTTATTAAGTTGCTTGTTGTGCGATAACCATGTTCACTGGGGACGCCATCAACTATTCATTGTTGAATTTCATGTGAGTTGCTATGCATGTCCGTCTTGTCTGAAGTAAGAGAGATCTACCACCATATGGTTAAGCATGCATATGTTAGAGAAGAACATCGGGCCGCTAACTAAAGCCATGCTCCATGGTGGAAGTTTCAGTTTTGGACAACAATCCTCAAATCTCAAATGAGAAAATTATTAATTGTTGGTATATGCTTATGCATAAAAGAGGAGTCCATTATCTGTTGTCTATGTTGTCCCGGTATGGATGTCTAAGTTGAAGAATAATCAATAGCGAGAAATCCAATGCGAGCTTTCTCCTTAGACCTTTGTACAGGCGGCATAGAGGTACCCCTTGTGACACTTGGTAAAAACAATGCATTGTGATGACCCGGTAGTCCAAGCTAATTAGGACAAGGTGCGGGCACTATTAGTACACTATGCATGAGGCTTGCAACTTATAAGATATAATTTACATGATGCATATGCTTTATTACTACCGTTGACAAAATTGTTTCATGTTTTCAAAATCAAAGCTCTAGCACAAATATAGCAATCGATGCTTTTCCTCTATGGAGGACCATTCTTTTACTTTCAATGTTGAGTCAGTTCACCTATTTCTCTCCACCTCAAGAAGCAAACACTTGTGTGAACTGTGCATTGATTCCTACATACTTGCTTATTGCACTTATTATATTACTCTATGTTGACAATATCCATGAGATATACATGTTACAAGTTGAAAGCAACCGCTGAAACTTAATCTTCTTTTGTGTTGCTTCAATGCCTTTACTTTGAATTATTGCTTTATGAGTTAACTCTTATGCAAGACTTATTGATGCTTGTCTTGAAGTGCTATTCATGAAAAGTCTTTGCTATATGATTCACTTGTTTACTCATGTCATATACATTGTTTCGATCGCTGCATTCACTACATATGCTTTACAAATAGTATGATCAAGATTATGATGGCATGTCACTCCAGAAATTATCTGTGTTATCGTTTTACCTGCTCGGGACGAGCAGAACTAAGCTTGGGGATGCTGATACGTCTCCGACGTATCGATAATTTCTTATGTTCCATGCCACATTATTGATGTTATCTACATGTTTTATGCACACTTTATGTCATATTCGTGCATTTTGGAACTAACCTATTAACAAGATGCCGAAGTGCCAGTTCCTGTTTTCTGTTTTTGGTTTCAGAAATCCTAGTAAGGAAATATTCTCGGAATTGGACGAAATCAAAGCCCAGGGGCCTATTTTCTCACGAAGCTTCCAAGTCCGAAGGAGAGACGAAGAGGGGCCACGGAGGGCCACACTATAGGGCGGCGGCCCCCTTGGCCGCGCGGCCTGTAGTGTGGGGCCCCGTGCCGCCTCTTGACCTGCCCTTCCGCCTATAAAAAGTCTCCGTGACGAAACCCCCAGCAAGAGCCACGATACGGAAAACCTTCCGAGACGCCGCCGCCGATCCCATCTCGGGGATCCAGATCGCCTCCGGCACCCTGCCGGAGAGGGGAATCATCTCCGGAGGACTCTACGCCGCCATGGTCGCCTCCGGTGTGATGTGTGAGTAGTCTACCCCTGGACTATGGGTCCATAGCAGTAGCTAGATGGTTGTCTTCTCCCCATTGTGCTATCATTGTCGGATCTTGTGAGCTGCCTAACATGATCAAGATCATCTATCTGTAATTCTATATGTTGCGTTTGTTGGGATCCGATGAATAGAGAATACTTGTTATGTTGATTATCAAAGTTATGCTATGTGTTGTTTATGATCTTGCATGCTCTCCGTTACTAGTAGATGCTCTGGCCAAGTAGATGCTTGTAACTCCAAGAGGGAGTACTTATGCTCGATAGTGGGTTCATGCCTGCATTGACACCTGGGACAGTGACAGAAAGTTCTAAGGTTGTGTTGTGTTGCCACTAGGGATAAAACATTAGTGCTATGTTCAAGGATGTAGTCACTAGTTACATTACGCACCATACTTAATGCAATTGTCTGTTGTTAGCAACTTAATACTGGAGGGGGTTCGGACGATAACCTGAAGGTGGACTTTTTAGGCATAGATGCAGTTGGATGACGGTCTATGTACTTTGTCGTAATGCCCAATTAAATCTCACTATACTCATCATGATATGTATGTGCATGGTCATGCTCTTATTTTTCAATTGCCCAACTGTAATTTGTTCACCCAACATGTTGTTCGTCTTATGGGAGAGACACCTCTAGTGAACTGTGGACCCCGGTCCAATTCTCTTTACTGAAATACAATCTACTGCAATACTTGTTCTACTGTTTTCTGCAAACAATCATCTTCCACACAATACGGTTAATCCTTTGTTACAGCAAGCCGGTGAGATTGACAACCTCACTGCTTCGTTGGGGCAAAGTACTTTGGTTGTGTTGTGCAGGTTCCCGTTGGCGCCGGAATCCCTGGTGTTGCGCCGCACTACATCCCGCCGCCATCAACCTTCAACGTGCTTCTTGGCTCCTCCTGGTTCGATAAACCTTGGTTTCTTTCTGAGGGAAAACTTGCTGCTGTGCGCATCATACCTTCCTCTTGGGGTTGCCCAACGAACGTGTGAAATACACGCCATCAAGGTGCTTGAGCAAAACTCTCATGATTCCCGCAATCGTGCCATTGGGATGACAAAAGGGTCCAACCTTGCCTTGGTGGTCAACCCCGTGCAAGAAGTGATTCCTCAAGAATCTTATAGGGCATCTTGGAGCATGACCTATCCGGAAGACTTGGAACACCACTACCATGACCACATGGCGTTCCATGCAAACACCTTTTGGATTGATCCTTCCAAGGCCAAGGAGGACAACATCAAGAGAAACAACTCAAGGGGTCCCTCAAGCTCGGGCCCAAGAACAAGATCTTGCTACAATTGCAATGACAAGCGCCATTTCATTGCCGAATGTCCCTATGAGAATAGGGAGACTCATGGTGGAAGGCTCATCCCCAAGGACAAGAGCAAAGACTCAAAGGGCAAATATTCAAAGCCCCCCAACAAGAAATTCTATAACAAGAACAAGAAGGGCAAAAGGCCCTCAAGGATTGTGCTAGTGGCTAATGAAGAATACTCTTCCGATGAGATTGAAAGTGCTAGTGATGATGAAGAGGAAAGCTCAAGAGAAGTGGCCGCCATTGTCACCACCAACATTCCCTCTTCCTCTCTCTTTGATTCACCCAATGAGAACCCTCAACGCAAGAATGCACATTGCTTCATGGCAAGTGATACGTCTCCAACGTATCTATAATTTCTGATGTTCCATGCTTGTTTTATGACAATACCGACATGTTTTGTTCACACTTTATGTCATATTTATGCATTTTCTGGAACTAACCTATTGACGAGATGCCGAAAGGCCAGTTGCTGTTTTCTGCTGTTTTTGGTTCCAGAAAGGCTGTTCGGGCAATATTCTCGGAATTGGACGAAATCAACGCCAAACCTCCTATTTTTCCCGGAAGGCTCCAGAACACCGAAGAAGAGTCGGAGAGGGGGCACAGGCCCACCAAACCCTAGGCCGGCGCGGCCAAGGGGGGGCCCGCGCCCCCCTATAGTGTGGCCACCCTGTCAGCCCTCCTGCGCCGCCTCTTCGCCTATAAAACTCCTTTCGACCTAAAAACGCAGCACCAATTGTGAAACTCCAGAAAGACTCCAGGCGCGCCACCGTCGCGAAACTCCAATTCGGGGACAACTCTGTTCCGGCACCCGGGACGGGGAATTGCCCCCGAGCCATCTCCACCGCCGTCTTCACCGCCATCTTCACCGCCATCGCTGCCTCCATGATGAGGAGGGAGTAATCCACCCCCGAGGCTGAGGGCTCCGCTGTAGCTATGTGGTTCATCTCTCTCCCATGTACCTCAATACAATAATCTCATGAGCTGCTTTACATGATTGAGATTCATATGAGTTTTGTATCACTATTCATCTATGTGCTACTCTAGTGATGTTATTAAAGTAGTTTTATTCCTCCTGCACGGTGTAATGGTGACAGTGTGTGCATCCGTGTTAGTACTTGGTGTATGCTATGATTATGATCTCTTGTAGATTATGAAGTTAACTATCGCTATGATGGTATTGATGTGATCTATTCCTCCTACATAGTGTGAAGGTGACAGTGTGCATGCTATGTTAGTACTTGGTTTAGTCGTATTGATCTTTCATGCACTCTAAGGTTATTTAAATATGAACATTGAATTGTGGAGCTTGTTAACTCCGGCATTGAGGGTTCGTGTAATCCTACGCAATGTGTTCATCATCCAACAAAAGAGTGTAGAGTATGCATTTATCTATTCTGTTATGTGATCAATGTTGAGAGTGTCCACTAGTGAAAGTATGATCCCTAGGCCTTGTTCCTAAATACTGCTATCGCTGCTTGTTTACTGTTTTACTTGTTACTACTGCTGCGTTACTACTGCTTGTTTACTACCGGGCAAAGCACTTTTCTGGCGCTCATACTTATTCATACCACCTGTATTTCACTATCTCTTCGCCGAACTAGTGCACCTATTAGGTGTGTTGGGGACACAAGAGACTTCTTGCTTTGTGGTTGCAGGGTTGCATGAGAGGGATATCTTTGACCTCTTCCTCCCCGAGTTCGATAAACCTTGGGTGATCCACTTAAGGGAAACTTGCTGCTGTTCTACAAACCTCTGATCTTGGAGGCCCAACACTGTCTACAGGAAAAGGAGGGGGGCGTAGACATCAGCAAGGTCTACCTTGGACACATCTATTGTGCTATCAACTCAAGAAGAGTATACCTCCGGAGATGAAGATGTTGATGATGAAGAAGATGCAACCTCAAATGGATTGGTTGCCCTTGCCTCCCTCTCTACTAACTCCTCATCAACAAGTGAATCTCCCAATGAGGTCCTTCATGTGGAGGAAGAAAGTTGTCTCATGGCTAAATCTTCCGAGGTATCATCTCCCAACCCCTCTACGCCTAACATTTCTAATGATCTAGGGGTTGACCCCGCTAGTCTAAAAGTGAAACAAGAAATGCTAGAGTTTGATGATTTCATTAGTAACCTACAAGGTAACACTAAGAAGCATGTTTCAAGTCTCATGGTTCGTATAGCTCAACTAAATGATACTCTTGAGAAAAAGTGCCAAATAGAGAGAGAAGACTCTCTAGAAATTCATGCTCTTAAAAATGCTCTTGAGGAATGTCAAGAAACTATAGCATCTCTTGAAGAGAGACTAGAAAATCTTGAAGAACCTCAAGATAAACTTAACAAGCTCACTAAAGCTAGAGATCTTGCTAGAGCTAAGACTAAAGTGCTTATAAAGGAAAAGGCCAAATTTGGTGTTGATCATGAGAAACTTGTGAAGGATCTAGATGAACTAGACAAGGCTCACAAAGCCTTGAAGAGTGAATACTCTCTCCTCTCCGAGTCTTATGAGCAACTTCAAATTAGGCTTGCTTCATATGACATACCTAGTACCTCTACTCCTTCATGTGAACATGCAAATATTATTAAGGAAAATGCTAGGTTGAAAGATGAACTTGCTAAGGCCTCCTCTCCCCAAAGTAAACTTTCCTTGGATGATCTTTTGAGTAAGCAAAGGTCAAACAATGGGAAGAAGGGACTTGGTTTTAATACCAAGGCTAAGAATGCAAACAAGAAAAAGGCTAAGCCCGCACATGAGAAAGCTAATGGTGAAACCCGAAAGGGCAAAACCATTAATGATGATGGTGCGGGAATAGATAACCCTCACTATGTTCTCTTTAAAGATTATTATGGTGATGTTTATGCTAAATATGTTGGTCCATATGATGGTTATGTTGCTTGGTCTATTTGGGTCCCAAAGACCCTTGTTGCTAACAAAAGAGGACCCATTGAAAAATGGGTACCTAAATCCAAGAATTGATCTCATGTAGGACTATGCCGCCGGAGGTTCAAAATGGGTACTTGATAGTGGATGTACAAGTCATATGACCGGCGGCAAGAACCTCGTCAAGGAGTTGAGGCCAAACATAAATCATATCACCGTCTCCTTTGGCGATAATTCTACATCCGAGGTATTGGGTTTTGGCAAGGTTGTGGTTGCACACAACATTACTCTTGTGGATGTCATGCTTGTCAAAACCCTTGGTTACAATTTGCTTTCCGTTTCCGCCCTTGGCAAGATGGGTTTCGCCGTCTTTATTGATAATGATATTGTGGTCCTCTTGTGGAGCAAGACTCTAAAAGTCGCATTCGTTGGGTATCGCGAACACAACTTGTATGTGGTGGACTTTTCGGGGACCACCACGACAAGTGCGATGTGCCTATTCGGAAAGGCGGACGTGGGTTGGTTGTGGCATCGCCGCCTAGCCCATGTCAACATGAGAACTTTGCAAAGTCTTCACAAGGGGAACCATATTGTGGGACTAATGGAAAATGTGTCTTTTGCCAAAGATCGTGTTTGTAGGGCTTGTGTTGAAGGCAAAATGCATGACTCTCCGCATCCAAGCAAGACCATCATCTCTTCCAAGAGGATCTTGGAGCTCCTTCATGTGGATCTCTTTGGTCCCGTTACTCATGCAAGTCTTGGTGCGAAGAAACATTGCTTGGTGATTGTCGATGACTACTCAAGATACACTTGGGTCTACTTTCTCAAGACGAAAGATGAGACTCAACAAATATTCATTGACTTTGCTACCGAGGTGCAACGCCAACACAACCTCCTCATTATGGCAATAAGAAGTGACAACGGCTCCGAGTTCAAGAACTACACACTCAATGATTTTCTTAGTGATGAGGGGATTCGTCATCAATATTCCGCTGCTTACACCCCTCAACAAAATGGTGTTGCGGAGAGGAAGAACCGGACTCTTATGGATATGGCAAGGTCTATGATGGCGGAGTATAAATCCCGCTATAACTTTTGGGCCGAAGCCATCTCCACCGCTTGTCAATCCTCCAACCGGCTCTATCTCCGCAAGGGCTTGAACAAGACTCCATATGAAATACTCACCGGGAACAAGCCTAATATCTCATACTTCAAGGTGTTCGGTGTAAGTGTTTCTACAAAATCAAAGGGGTTCGTTTATCTAAATTCGCTCCTAAAGCTTTGGAGGGTATATTTGTTGGTTACGGTGCCGAGTCTCACACTTATAGAATCTTTGATATAGCCTCCGGGATTATCATTGAATCTTGTAGTGTGAGGTTCGAAGAAAATGATGGCTCCCAAGTGGGGCAAGTTGATGTATGTGCAGGTGATGAAATACCTCAAGATGCCATAGTAAGAATGGGTGTGGGATTTTTCCGCCCCATTGAGGGACACGGTGTGGCGTCTCGGGAAGGACTATGCTCTACCACGGTGGAGCCCTCATCTTCTCAACATCAACAAACCCCATCAAGTGAAGAAAATGATGCACCAACCCAAGAACAAGAACAAAACTCTCCCTCTTGTGTGCAAGATCAAGGACAAGATCAAGAACAAGATCAAGGACAAGATCAAGGTCAAGATCAACCAAGAATTCATGATGGCTCCGACAAGTATCCATTGGATATTTGCTCCGCACCAAATGATGTCCAAGATCAAGCACATGAGGTTGAGCACTCTCAAGAAATTGAAGTTGCTCAAGTTGAAGGTCAAGACGGGGACCCAAAAGATCAAGTTGATCAAGTGATACCTCCAAGGCCAAGAAGAACCAAGGAGGAGATCGAGGCCCGTCGTCTAGCAAGAAGAGAAAGGAACCTTGAGCTTCGTGATCACACTCATGATAAGGTTCTTGGTGATATAAGGGCAAAGGTTTCCACAAGAAGGCAATTGGCTAACTTTAGCAATCATCATGCTTACATCTCCTTAGTGGAACCCAAGAAAGTATTTGAAGCCCTTGAAGATTCGGATTGGTTGGAAGCTATGCACGAAGAACTCAACAACTTCAAGCGCAACAAAGTGTGGACCTTAATAGAGAAGCCAAAGGGGTGCCACAATGTTATTGGCACTAAATGGATATTCAGGAACAAGCAAGATGAGTTTGGCAATGTTGTGAGGAACAAGGCAAGATTGGTGGCTCAAGGGTTCTCTCAAGTTGAAGGAATTGACTTTGGAGAAACCTATGCTCCCGTGGCTCGCCTTGAGTCCATTCGTATCCTTCTTGCTTATGCATCGCATCACAACTTTAAGTTACAACAAATGGATGTGAAAAGTGCATTTCTTAATGGTCCTTTGCATGAAGAGGTTTATGTTAAGCAACCCCCGGGGTTCGAGGATCTCAACTTCCCTAACCATGTCTACAAGCTTGATAAAGCTCTTTATGGTCTCAAACAAGCTCCTAGAGCTTGGTATGAGCACCTTAAGGAATTATTGGTAGACCGTGGGTTTGATGTTGGGCTAATCGATCCCACTCTTTTTACTAAGAGGGTCAATGGGGAGCTTTTCGTTTGCCAATTATATGTTGATGATATTATCTTTGGCTCTACTAACAAAGCTTTCAATGATGAATTCTCAAAGCTCATGACCGATAGGTTTGAGATGTCTATGATGGGAGAGATGAAGTTCTTCCTTGGTTTTGAGATCAAGCAATTGAGAGGAGGAACCTTCATCAACCAAGCAAAATATCTCCAAGACATGCTCAAGAGGTTCAAGATGACCGAGATGAAAGGTGTTGCCACTCCTATGGTTATCAAATGTCATCTTGCACTTGATCCCAATGGTAAAGAGGTGGATCAAAAGGTATATCGCTCCATGATTGGATCCTTGCTTTACCTTTGTGCATCTAGACCGGACATAGTGTTGAGTATTGGTGTGTGTGCAAGGTATCAAGCTTCTCCTAAGGAGAGCCACATGATAGCTCTCAAAAGAATCTTTCGATATTTGGTTGATACCCCAAGATATGGTATTTGGTACCCCAAAGGCTCAAGTTTTATTCTCAATGGATACACCGATGCGGATTGGGCGGGAGACAAGGATGATAGGAAATCAACCTCCGGGGCTTGCCAATTTCTTGGTAGGTCCTTGGTGTGTTGGTCATCTAAGAAGCAAAATTGTATATTGATACGTCTCCGACGTATCGATAATTTCTTATGTTCCATGCCACATTATTGATGATATCTACATGTTTTATGCACACTTTATGTCATATTCGTGCATTTTCCGAACTAACCTATTAACAAGATGCCGAAGTGCTTCTTGCTGTTTTTGGTTTCAGAAATCCTAGTAAGGAAATATTCTCGGAATTGACGAAATCAACGCCCAGGGTCCTATTTTGCCACGAAGCTTCCATAAGACCGAAGAGGAGACGGAGTGGGGCCACGAGGTGGCCAAACCACAGGGCGGCGCGGCCCAAGCCCTGGCCGCGCCGACCTATAGTGTGGGCCCCTCGTGACGCCCTTGACCCGCCCTTCCGCCTACAAATAGCCTTCGTCGCGAAACCCCAGTACCGAGAGCCACGATACGGAAAACCTTCCAGAGACGCCGCCGCCATTCCCATCTCGGGGATTCAGAGATCGCCTCGGCACCTGCCGAGAGGGGAATCATCTCCCGAAGGACTCTACGCCGCCATGGTCGCCTCCGGAGTGATGTGTGAGTAGTCTACCCCTGGACTATGGGTCCATAGCAGTAGCTAGATGGTTGTCTTCTCCCCATTGTGCTTAATTGTCGGGTCTTGTGAGCTGCCGAACATGATCAAGATCATCTATCTAATTCTATATGTTGTGTTTGTTGGGATCCGATGAATAGAGAATACTTGTTATGTTGATTATCAATTTATGTCTATGTGTTGTTTATGATCTTGCATGCTCTCCGTTACTAGTAGATGCTCTGGCCAAGTAGATGCTTGTAACTCCAAGAGGGAGTATTTATGCTCGATAGTGGGTTCATGTCTCCGTGAATCTGGGGGAGTGACGAAACCTCTAAGATTATGGATGTGCTGTTGCCACTAGGGATAAAACATTGGTGCTATGTTCGAGGATGTAGTTACTGATTACATTACGCGCAATACTTAATGCAATTGTCTGTTGTTAGCAACTTAATACCGGAGGGGTTCGGATGATAACCTGAAGGTGGACTTTTTAGGCATAGATGCATGCTGGATAGCGGTCTATGTACTTTGTCGTAATGCCCAATTAAATCTCACTATACTCATCATAATATGTATGTGCATGGTGATGCCCTCTTTATTTGTCAATTGCCCAACTGTAATTTGTTCACCCAACATGCTGTTTATCTTATGGGAGAGACATCTCTAGTGAACTGTGGACCCTAGTCCAATTCTCTATACTGAAATACAATCTCTGCAATCTGTTCTATGTTTTCGCAAACAATCATCATCCACACTATACATCTAATCCTTTGTTACAGCAAGCCGTGAGATTGACAACCTCGCTGTTTTGGGGCAAAGTACTTGGTTTGTGTTGTGCAGGTTCTACGTTGGCGCCGGAATCCCTGGTGTTGCGCCGCACTACATCTCGCCGCCATCAACCTTCAACGTGCTTCTTGGCTCCTACTGGTTCGATAAACCTTGGTTTCATACTGAGGAAAACTTGCGCTGTACGCATCACACCTTCCTCTTGGGGTTCCCAACGGACGCGTGTTGTACGCGTATCAAGCACTTTTTCTGGCGCCGTTGCCGGGGACCTGAAGAAAAGTTACACCACAGAGATCTCTAACTCCCACATCAACTTTGCGCCAGCAGCACTTTTTCTGGCGCCGTTGCCGGGGAGATCAAGACACGCTGCAAGGGGAGTCTCCACATCCCAATCTCTTTTACTTTGTTTTTGTCTTGCTTAGTTTTATTTACTACTTTGTTTGCTGCACTAAATCAAAATACAAAAAATTAGTTGCTAGTTTTACTTTATTTGCTATCTTGTTTGCTATACCAAAAACACAAAAAAATTAGTTACTTGTATTTGCTTTACTTATTTCAACATGTTTCCTTTTAATTTTACCAAAAAACATGCCGGTAGGACGCGGGTCTATAGTTGGGAGAAATAATATAGAAGATTTTTTCAATCATGTTAGTACCGTTGAAGATTTTGAAGATAGACACTTGGTAGATCTTGCTCCTACTTATGAAATTGCTGCTGCTGCTTTAGTTCGCATGTTGGAAACTAAATTTGTTAATCTCAATCCTATAATCCAACACATGTTTCTTACACTCGGTGATATGGAAGAGGGGGAAAAGAAAGATTTTGTTTTAGAAACCCTTCTTAGAGAATTTGGTGGTCTAGCAAGAGAGGCTAGAAAGGTCTTTGCTAAATATAATATGCTTGGTTCTTGCACCAATTTTGTTAGTCTCCTTGAAAAGATGGACATGGATAGAATAAGGTACACTAATAATATTAATGATGGTGGGGAGATCAAAGCACCAATACCATGTAAGCTCCTAGCGATGAATGATGCACTAGAAAATAATTATGCTTGGCTTGTTCCTGAAAATTTGTTTGATGAGAGTAGCAAGCCTAAGACTAATGAAAAGGGAGA
The DNA here is from genome assembly GCA_030979885.1 of Lolium multiflorum. Lineage (NCBI taxonomy): Eukaryota > Viridiplantae > Streptophyta > Magnoliopsida > Poales > Poaceae > Lolium > Lolium multiflorum. Next base: position 268,889,731 of record CM061753.1, on the reverse strand, counting down.
CGCTAAAACTTATGTATCCAATATACTATGCTTGGCTGAGAAAACTCCAAACCCCGCTGTAGATGCACCATCTCTTGATAATACTTGATACACACTTTCTAGCTGGGCGTTAAAGAAAAGCGCTTATGGGAGACAACCCATGTTTTTACTACAGTACTTTATTTTTATTTTGTGTCTTGGAAGTTTTTTACTACTGTAGCAACCTCTCTTATCTTAGTTTAGTGTTTTGTTGTGCCAAGTAAAGTCGTTGATAGAAAAGTTCATACTAGATTTGGATTACTGCGCAGAAACAGATTTCTTTGCTGTCACGAATCTGGGCAAAATTCTCTGTAGGTAACTCAGAAAATTATGCCAATTTACGTGAGTGATCCTCAGATATGTACGCAACTTTCATTAAATTTGAGCATTTTCATTTGAGCAAGTCTGGTGCCTCAATAAAATTCGTCAATACAAACTGTTCTGTTTTGACAGATTCTGCCTTTTATTTTGCATTGCCAGTTTTGTTATGTTCGATGGATATTTCGATTCCATTGACTTTCAGTAGCTTTGTGCAATGTCCAGAAGTGTTAAGAATGATTATGTCACCTCTGAACATGTATATTTTGATTGTGCACTAACCCTCTAATGAGTTATTCTAAGTTTGGTGTGGAGGAAGTTTTCAAGGATCAAGAGAGAGATGATACAACATGATCAAGGAGAGTGAAAGCTCTAAGCTTGGGGATGCCCCGGTGGTTCACCCCTGCATATATCAAGAAGACTCAAGCGTCTAAGCTTGGGGATGCCCAAGGCATCCCCTTCTTCATCGACAACATTATCAGGTTCCTCCCCTGAAACTATATTTTTATTCCATCACATCTTATGTGCTTTGCTTGGAGCGTCGGTTTGTTTTTGTTTTTGTTTTGTTTGAATAAAATGGATCCTAGCATTCATTGTGGGGAGAGAGACACGCTCCGCTGTAGCATATGGACAAGTATGTCCTTAGGTTCTACTCATAATATTCATGGCGAAGTTTCTTCTTCGTTAAATTGTTATATGGTTGGAATTGGAAAATAATACATGTAGTAATTGCTAAAATGTCTTGGATAATGTGATACTTGGCAATTGTTGTGCTCATGTTTAAGCTCTTGCATCATATACTTTGCACCCATTAATGAAGAAATACATAGAGCATGCTAAAATTTGGTTTGCATATTTGGTCTCTCTAAAGTCTAGATAATTTCTAGTATTGAGTTTGAACAACAAGGAAGACGGTGTAGAGTCTTATAATGTTTACAATATGTCTTTTATGTAAGTTTTGCTGCACCGCTTCATCCTTGTGTTTATTTCAAATAACCTTCCTAGCCTAAACCTTGTATCGAGAGGGAATACTTCTCATGCATCCAAAATACTTGAGCCAACCACTATGCCATTTGTGTCCACCATACCTACCTACTACATGGTATTTCTCCGCCATTCCAAAGTAAATTGCTTGAGTGCTACCTTTAAATTTCTATCCTCTACCTTTACAATATATAGCTCATGGGATAAATAGCCTAAAAACTATTGTGGTATTGAATATGTACTTATGCACTTTATCTCTTATTAAGTTGCTTGTTGTGCGATAACCATGTTCACTGGGGACGCCATCAACTACTCTTTGTTGAATATCATGTGAGTTGCTATGCATGTTCGTCTTGTCTGAAGTAAGGGCGATCTACCACCTTATGGTTAGAGCATGCATATTGTTAGAGAGGAACATTGGGCCGCTAACTAAAGTCATGATCCATGGTGGAAGTTTCAGTTTTGGACAATATCCTCAATCTCAAATGAGAAAATTAATTGTTGCTACATTCTTATGCATAAAAGAGGAGTCCATTATCTGTTGTCTATGTTGTCCCGGTATGGATGTCTAAGTTGAGAATAATCAATAGCGAGAAATCCGATGCGAGCTTTCTCCTTAGACCTTTGTACAGGCGGCATAGAGGTACCCCTTTGTGACACTTGGTTAAAACATGTGCATTGCGATAATCCCGTAGTCCAAGCTAATTAGGACAAGGTGCGGGCACTATTAGTATACTATGCATGAGGCTTGCAACTTGTAAGAAATAATTTACATGATACATATGCTTTATTACTACCGTTGACAAAATTGTTTCTTGTTTTCAAAATCAAAGCTCTAGCACAAATATAGCAATCGATGCTTTCCTCTTTGAAGGACCATTCTTTTACTTTTATGTTGAGTCAGTTCACCTATCTCTCTCCACCTCAAGAAGCAAACACTTGTGTGAACTGTGCATTGATTCCTACATACTTGCTTATTGCACTTATTATATTACTCTATGTTGACAATATCCATGAGATATACATGTTACAAGTTGAAAGCAACCGCTGAAACTTAAATCTTCCTTTGCGTTGCTTCAATGCTTTTGCTATGAATTATTGCTTTATGAGTTAACTCTTATGCAAGACTTATTGATGCTTGTCTTGAAGTACTATTCATGAAAAGTCTTTGCTATATGATTCACTTGTTTACTCATGTCATATACATTGTTTTGATCGCTGCATTCACTACATATGCTTACAAATAGTATGATCAAGGTTATGATGGCATGTCACTCCAGAAATTATCTTTGTTTATCGTTTACCTGCTCGGGACGAGTAGGAACTAAGCTTGGGGATGCTGATACGTCTCCGACGTATCGATAATTTCTTATGTTCCATGCCACATTATTGATGATATCTACATGTTTTATGCACACTTTATGTCATATTCGTGCATATTCTGGAACTAACCTATTAACAAGATGCCGAAGTGCCGTTTTCTGTTGTTTTTGGTTTCAGAAATCCTAGTAAGGAAATATTCTCGGAATTGGACGAAATCAACGCCTAGGGTCCTATTTTGCCACGAAGCTTCCAAGACGAAGAGGAGAGTGGGCCACGAGGTGGCCAAGCAGGCGGCGCGGCCCAAGCCCTGGCCGCGCCGACCTATAGTGTGGGCCCCTCGTGACGCCCCTTGACCTGCCCTTCCGCCTACAAATAGCCTTCGTCGCGAAACCCCAGTACCGAGAGCCACGATACGGAAAACCTTCCAGACGCCGCCGCCAATCCCATCTCGGGGATTCAGGAGATCGCCTCCGGCACCCTGCCGGAGAGGGGAATCATCTCCCGGAGGACTCTACGCCGCCATGGTCGCCTCCGAGTGATGTGTGAGTAGTCTACCCCTGGACTATGGGTCCATAGCAGTAGCTAGATGGTTGTCTTCTCCCCATTGTGCTTAATTGTCGGGTCTTGTGAGCTGCCGAACATGATCAAGATCATCTATCTGTAATTCTATATGTTGTGTTTGTTGGGATCCGATGAATAGAGAATACTTGTTATGTTGATTATCAATTTATGTCTATGTGTTGTTTATGATCTTGCATGCTCTCCGTTACTAGTAGATGCTCTGGCCAAGTAGATGCTTGTAACTCCAAGAGGGAGTATTTATGCTCGATAGTGGGTTCATGTCTCCGTGAATCTGGGGGAGTGAGAAACCTCTAAGATTATGGATGTGCTGTTGCCACTAGGGATAAAACATTGGTGCTATGTTCGAGGATGTAGTTACTGATTACATTACGCGCAATACTTAATGCAATTGTCTGTTGTTAGCAACTTAATACTGGAGGTTTGGATGATAACCTGAAGGTGGACTTTTTAGGCATAGATGCATGTGGATAGCGGTCTATGTACTTTGTCGTAATGCCCAATTAAATCTCACTATACTCATCATAATATGTATGTGCATGGTCATGCCCTCTTTATTTGTCAATTGCCCAACCGTAATTTGTTCACCCAACATGCGTTTATCTTATGGGAGAGACACCTCTAGTGAACCGTGGACCCGGTCTAATTCTCTATACTGAAATACAATCTCTGCAATACTGTTCTACTGTTTTGCAAACAATCATCATCCACACTATACATCTAATCCTTTGTTACAGCAAGCCGGTGAGATTGACAACCTCATTGCTTCGTTGGGGCAAAGTACTTGGTTTGTGTTGTGGTTTCCACGTTGGCGAATCGGGTGTTGCGCCGCACTACATCTCGCCGCCATCAACCTTCAACGTGCTTCTTGGCTCCTACTGTTCGATAAACCTTGGTTTCATACTGAGGGAAAACTTGCCGCTGTACGCATCACACCTTCCTCTTGGGGTTCCCAACGGACGCGTGCGTACGCGTATCATATCTCTCCACCGCCGAAGCCGAATATGTTGCCGCCGCAAGTGGATGCACTCAATTGTTATGGATGAGGCAAACTTTAAAGGAATACGGTGTCATTTGTGACAAAGTGCCTCTATTATGTGACAATGAAAGTGCCATCAAGATTGCCTATAATCCGGTGCAACATTCAAGAACGAAGCATATTGAGATCCGGAATCATTTCATTAGGGATCATGTTGCCCGTGGTGATATTGAGCTTATCTATGTTCCTACCAAAGATCAACTTGCCGATATATTCACGAAGCCTCTTGATGAAGCAAGGTTCACTTATTTGAGGAATGAGCTAAACATCATTGATTCAAGGAGTATAGCTTGACCATCTTGCAAACACACCTTCGTCTCAAAACTTTATTTGGTTTAGATGTGGGCATGGAAATAGGGGGAGTGCGGTTTAAATTATTGAGCTATCCCTCCCCCCATAATGCCAACATTAAGAAATCATTCTCTTTATATCATATGTTGATATGTGAGCTTCAATGATGAGTAGTGGCTTGGACCCAAGATATATCTTCGCGGTGGCATGCCACAACACTCATATATGGTGGCCTAGGCCACCACACTCTTCTTTGTGAAGAGTTGGAGTTATTTGGATCTTATCGCCTTTTATTTGACAACTCCATGTTCTTATGGGAAATCACTCTAGTTTGGCCTTATTTGCTCATATCTTGCAAACTTGAGTGATCATGTACCATTAACAGTTTGTATCTTCTAAACCTAAGCCTACTCTCTCCTATAAGCCACTTCCATCTTGCTCATTTGTCATGTTTGGTAAAAACTTGGAGTTTGAGGATTTTCGGTCGGATGATCTAGGTTGCCCCATCTTATTGGTAAATATGCTTCCTATATGTGACGCGATACATTATTGCATCACATATGAGTTTATGCAAATAACCAACTAAAGATAGGCAGGATTTCCGGCGTTCTGGAATTTCCAGAAAACCGGATAATCCGGCCCCTTGGCGACCCGGAAAATCCGGCCCGGCCGGATTATCCGCCCTAAACTAGGGCAGGATTATCCGGCCTGGGCAGATCATGAAAGGGCTGAGGACGACAAACGGTTCACACCACCCCCACGCGCCTCTCTCTCTCTCTCTCTCAAGGTCGCCGGAACTCCTCCTCCTCGCCGGAGACGCTCCGTCCGCTCCCTCTCGGAGTTTTTGGGTGGATCGGGTGCCTCTCCTCCCTAGCTACCTTCTCCTCCAAGCGGTTTCCACAATGGATGTGGGTATGATTCACAATCTCTAACCCTAGATGTTGTGTTTTATATGTGCTATTTTCTTGGTGGAATTGGTGTCTAGTTGTTCCAAATCATGTGTAGTATACTCCTCTTGCATGCTATGAGGCCGATCTGGTCGTAGACAAGTTTTTGGTTGCAAAATCTGCTAGTTTCGCTGGGCCGGATTATCCGGCCCCCGCGAAGACCGGATTATCCGGTCAGGCCGGATTATCCGCCCCCCGGGGACACCGGATTATCCGGCCTGGAGCTTCATCGCCGCTGCAGTTTTGGTTCAATCTATCTTGTCTAGACTTGTACCAACTTATAGTATGCTTGTAGAGTACATTACTGTACCATACATGACTTATGAGCGTTATCTCCTCTTTGCTATCCTTCTTTGCTGTTCACAGGTAGTGGTTCTCGGGGTCGGAGACGCCCAAGGCGTGACCGGTCGAGTGATGAGTTTGCTCAGAATGCCCCTTGCAAGTCCACCGCATCAAGACAAAAGAACAAGGAACAGAGGCAGAACTACAAGACTATGGACATTGTCTCTTATGCAGCACTCCGTATGAAGAACTGGTATGAAGAACTTCCAAGGGATGAAGAGACAGAGGGCAGGAAATTCTGGTGCATGCAGCAGGAGTTCATCTATAAGGATATCTATGAGCCCATGAAGAAAGTGCGACCCATGCAAGCAATCAATGTGGAGCTTCTGGCTGAAAATGATCATTTTGCGGATGCCATCTGGGTGACTGGTAGGATGGGCTTACATGATTTGATGAAGATTCAATGTGACTATAGTCCAGAGTTGGTGAAGCAGTTCTTTGCTACTTTGGCCATCAGGAAGGATGCGGAGCACACTATGGAATGGATGTCTGGCTCCACTCACTGTCATGCAACCCTGCACCGGTTTGCCTCTATTCTTGGGCTTCCCGAAGGAGGAGGCCGTACTCTCCATGGTCCTCAGAAGACGGATAAGAATGTGCTGTTTGATCTCTATACCTCTTCTGGAGTAGTTGGTTCTTCCACGGGGCTGCTTCCCATCTATGGTCAGTTGCTCCGTTTCTTTCGAGCCACCATTGCTCCAAGTGGTGGAAATAATGATGCACTCCGGGGAGCTCTTGTGGATCTTATGCATCTCAGTCTTAAGTGTGCTCGTGATCCTGATGAGGAACGTGACTACTCTCTTGATATCATGGACTTCATCTTTCATGAGATTCATGATGCTATGGTCTCCCGGACCACCATACCTTATGCACCATATATTCAGCTCCTCATCAACAACTCCGTGAATATGGATGAAGACTTGAGCCGTTTTCCATTGGTGAAACACACTGTCAAGAAAGCCTACAAGCTTAAGTCGGCTCCTCGTTCTGCACCCGCTCCTGACTCCTTTATGGGAGATGCTCGTTCTAGTGGTTTTGCTCCTGCTCGCCATGCTGATCTTCCTGCCATGAAGAAACAAGTGAAGAAGCTCAGTTGGTTTCAGCGTCACATTCTATGCATGAACATTGAGATCCATAAGGAGAACTATGCAGCCAGCCGTGAACGTTCTGAGATTCAGCATACTCAGGCGGTCATTCTTCATAAGCTCAGTGGTGAGCAAGGTCCTCCACCTCAGCCTCCAGTTCACCCAGGTTGGGTGGCATTCTTCACAGTTCCCGGAATGATCTTGAGGACTGCATTCAGAGGGCCAACTACACTCGCAACTCTCCGGAGGCCCCGACACTGATGAAGAAGAAGAAGAAGAAGCGGCAGTCCGATGATGAAGATGGCTCCGAGTGACCTCTTTGGGGCGAGTAGCATCGCGCTTGTCCCCTTTTTTGGCGTCTCGATGCCAAAGGGGGAGAAGTGTTCTATTAGGAACTCTCTCGGGGATTTGCATGGTTTGGGCACAAGCATATGCGTTTATCACTCTTTTATTGCTTGTGTTCCCTCTTATTTGAACTCTTGGTTTGCTTGTGTTTCGTTTAAAACTATGTGCTATGTGGTGTGAGACATTGTTATGGTTTTCGGATTTCTATATGTTGAGATCAAGGCTATTATATTATGTGTGATGCTATATCTCCGTATTATATATCTACACATGGGTATGATTTCTAGCATCATATCTCAACTTCATATATGTCTATGTCTCTTGTTAGAGCTCATGTTGGATACCTCTTGTGTTGAGACACCTTGCTCCTATGTGTTGTGTATTTGTATTCAAATGCAAATTACTTATATGCACACATGTAGGGGGAGTGCCTCTATGTTTTGCCATCATGCTTGTCTCTATAGTGATTCTCTTGCAAATCCGTATATTGTCATCAAACACCAAAAAGGGGGAGATTGAAAGAACATCTCTCATATTATGTTTTGTGTGTTTGATATCAATGTATGTGATACACTAATGTTTGTTTAAGTGGTACAGAATATATAGATACATTTGTATGTGTGTTGGATGTGGTCGTTACAAAAAAGCAAAAAAAGATCTTCAGGATAATCCGGGGATATTTCAAAATATCCGGCCCCGTTTCGGCTAAGGACTTGAGGAAGTGCAACTCAGTATAGGACACATTTGCCCTGATATTTGCCCGGATTTGTCCAAGGGCCGGATTATCCGCCGGATATTTAATATCCGGCCCCTCGAAATCGGCTAAGGACCGGAAGAAAAGGCGCGATAGGGACATTTGACCGGATATTTACCCGGTTTTGTCCCCGAGGCCGGATTTTCCGGGGGGCCGGATTATCCGGCCCTTACTTACACCGGATTATCCGGCCCCCCTAGAAGGCTCAACGGCTGGATTTGGAGAGGGGTATTTATACCCCCCTTCTTCTACCTTGCTCCTTGCTCAATCATTGCACAAGAAATCTGCCAAGCCTCACCTCCATTAGAGCCACCTCAAGAACACAAGATTTGCAAGATCTCCTTCCTCCCCCAACCAAATCTCTTGATCTTTGGAGATTCGAAGGAGAAGACACCGATCTACATCCTCACCGAAGCGTTTCTCATTTCCCTTCTCTTGTTTGAGGGATCTCATGCTAGTGTTCCTATTTGGTTCCCTAGTTGATTTGTGTTGATGTGTTGTTGTTGATTGTTGTATTGTTACAGATTTGGGAGCCTCCAATTCATTTGTGGATGTGTTCCCCAAGAACCTTGCAAAGGTCCGGTTTCCGCCTCGAGGAAATCCCTTAGTGGAAGTGGGCTAGGCCTTCGTGGCGTTGCTCACCGGAGATCTGAGTGAAGCCTTCGTGGCTGTTGGTTTGGCTTTGTAGCAACCACACTCCTCCAAACGTAGACGTACCTTCTTGCAAAGGAAGGGAACTACGGGAATCATCTCCGTGTCATCGCGTGCTCCACTCTCGGTTACCTCTATCCTATTCTATCTCTTATATTGCTTAGATATATCTTGCTTAGTTGCTTGCCTTGTCATATAGGTAAATTCACTTAGTTGCATATCTAGAGAATTTACCTTTGTGTCAAGCCTAAATTGAAAAAGAACTAAAAATTGGTTAGCACCTATTCACCCCCCTCTAGGTGCGGCATACGATCCTTTCAAAGGGATAAACCTATGTGGCATGTGCGTCTGGACATGTTAGCGCACCCTCACGGAAAGTTTGGGAGCTTTGGAGTGGTACAATCACTTGTTTGTCCAATCTGACTTTTTTTTGGTTAGACTAGTGGTGGGTGCTTTTGTGGTCTCCTATGTAGATGGCCTAAGGACGCATTGTTTGTACACAAAAGTCTCCAAAACAAATGTTTAAAATAAAATAAACTTTTTTTTGCGATGAAAATAAACTTATTTTTAGCCCTTTTGAACCCACAATTTTGCAACTTTTGTGTGAAAAAATATTACATAATACTATTTAGCAACACACTAAAAAAATATAGAACATGTGTATTATCCATGCAATATATTCTAGACTTTTTAAAACTTTAAAACAAAATAAATCTTGAAATACTAACTTCACTAGAGCTGAGGAGCACGAACGCCGCACTCCTCTGTAGGATCCAAAAATAATCTTTAGTCTCGTAGAAGTATAATTTTATATACGATTTAAGTACTCCTTGTTTTATTCCAAGATGGCTTACTTTTCTTATTGCGAATCTCAAACAGGTCCTGGGAGTGGGCAAAACATGTCACACAGGCCCTTTGGTCCAAGCATAAAGAAATGGACGGGAGCGTCGCCCCACTCCCCGTCACGTGCTGGCCCAATGGCCCGCACGCACTCCTTGACCGCCGGGGCCTACACGTCGCGCGACATCTCGGCCGGCCTCCCATACTCTCGAACCCTGTCAGACACAGGACCCCACATGTCATAGTACACCCTCGGCCACCGTCGCGTAGAAAAAGCAGAGGCGAAACCCCATCGTCTTCCCCGAGCCAGAGCCCAGAGCAAGAGAGCCTCACCCTCACGCCATTGCCGGCCCTTCCAATCCGCTCCCCAGCCCACCCGCGCGCGATTAATAATCCGAGCTCCACTATTCTATTCCCACCTCCTCGCCCTCGTCGCGCCAACGCCGCACTCCAAAGCAACCCCCTTTCCCCGCCCCGTCCCTGTCGCCACCGTCGGCTCGCCCTCCCCGGCAAGAAACCCCAGCTTCTATAAGACAAGCCTCCCCAATCCCCACCCATGGCGCCCGCATCATCAGCCTCAGCCTCCCTGACCACCATCACCACCCCGCGCGTCTCCGCCTCCGCCGCCGCCGCCGGAAGAACCAAAAGCGGCGCCCTTTCCCTCACCACCGGCCCGCGCCGCGCGCCGGGGATCTGCGCGGCCAGCCCGCAGCCGAGGAGGAGGATGGTGGCGGCGGCGGCGGCGACCGAGATGGCCCCCGCCGCGAGGGGCGAGGGCGGGGGCAAGCCCTTCGTGGAGGAGATGCGGGCCGTGGCCATGCGCCTCCACACCAAGGACCAGGCCAGGGAGGGCGAGAAGGAGCCCCAGGCGCCCCCCGTCAACCGCTGGGAGCCCACCGCCGAGGGGTACCTGCGCTTCCTCGTCGACAGCAGGCTCGTCTTCCAGACCCTCGAGGACATCGTCGACCGCGCCGCCGTGCCCTGGTGTGAGTAGCCCGCAATCAAACCCTCCCCCACTATTTTTGGTCCTCCTTCCGTGTCCTGCTTTTTGACCAGTAGGATTTTCTGCGGCCTCTGTGCGACTGACGGTTCCGCTGACGGTGTGTGGTGGGTAGCGGTTTCGTGCTACGGTTTATTTACTCACAATAATCCATTCATCATATTTCCTTTTGCTAAACTTAAATCGAATGTACGGACAAAGAAGAGCCAGGACTGAGAAGCAGGCAATTGTTTTGCAGTTCCTGGTTCTTCTGATGTCTTTGAAAGATATGTTATCCTGATACTACTAATCATGGCTTACTAATCCAGATTAAAGGTACACAAAGATTTTGAGCCCATGATTGTTGCATATGCTCTCGAGATAATTCATAGGAATTTTGTAAAACCGGGTATTATGATGAACTTTCAGTAGAATGCTGTACGATATCTTTGCTACAATAAACATGTGATGAGATATACGTCAGTATTAAACACAAGCAGCGTATCGAGAGCTTGCAATGGAGGTGATTGGGGCCACAATTTTTTTAATAAAACGTAGGTGTTTACCTCTTTCAAAGAGGCCTGCTGGATGCTGGCATAAGATTAGCGCCAGATCCAAATATCTGCACTTCATGATATCATGTTCGATTCTTTAGGTGATTCCACAACATTTGTATCTAAAATTCTCTAGGAGAAACACTTCGCTTCAGTTATTCTCACTTCCCAATTTGAATAATTTCGCCAACAATTTATAATGACAGATGCTCATATATCTGCTAAAACTTATTTAGAACTGGTGTGTTTTCATTTGCATTTGCTTGTGATATGGGTGTTGTATTTGTACGCTTCACAAATAACCGTAGTGGTGTACTGATTTTTTCTCTACTTGGCAAATATGTTGGAAGCTACATGTGCCATCTTATTCGTGTATGGTGAAGTCTCTCCATCTGGAATGATAATTGAAGACTTATTTCCATTGGTGTCTTGCAATGCCTTTTTCGCAATGTGTATGCTTGAAAATCAGTGCTCCAAAAGGCGCTAGGCACAATGACGGTGGCAGGGTGGTGTGTAGCGCATAGCCAGTGCTAGATGGCTGGCTTATGTTTACATCACTGTTTGCAGTGCAACCCCCGTCTCCTCATTTGTGTTTACATCTCCTGTATCACGCCACTTAGACATGGGAAAATTTGTGTGCTTTACTGTTCTATATAGTTTATTGTGAAACATGAAATCAGAAGTCAATATATTGCCTCTTTTTTTTTACCTGAATATATTGCCTCTTTGACATAAGCACATAATGTCCAAATTGCCTACGTAGGGTTCAGGGTTGTGACACAAGCTATTTATTCCAGGCACTACAAAAATTGTTTTTTTCCATGCTATCAGCATCCTGCTACTGCTATACGATGTCATGCAATGCACCATTGCTTTATTTCTGAGATGTTAGGAAAGATCAAAATAAAGATGTTGAAAATGGTGGAGGGCTAATTCATTATGTGATTGTGATAATAATTTCAGTTGTATCTGTCAGGAACCCTTCTCTCATACCAACTTTCAGTTTTACGATGGTGTTGTTAACTTGTTATAATGTTTCCACCGGCTATTGGTTATGGACTGATTTTGTCTGTTCGATGTGAGAAACTTTGTTCTTGTTAATTTTTTTTTTTTTTTTTTTTGGAAAAAAGTAATACTTTGCGCAAAATAGCAAATAAACCACAGTTGTAGTTTTAAATTTGAAGTTGGACATATCTGGATTGTCTATATCCATCTGGTTCGATGAATGGATATTTTACTTGCATATTTAGTTTGAACTTGTGAAATCCATGGCTGTTTACTTTGGCCACCTTCAGTTATGCAACAAATCTTGAACAAACAATAGACACCTTTAGTAATAACTTGTGAAATCCATAGCTGTTTACTTTGGCCACTTTCAGTTACTTTGGCCACCTTCCAGATTTAAGTTGGACACCAAGTTGCTTCGCATAGTTCTATTAACAGTAACACCATGTGGTCACTCAGTTGGAACTGGAAATTTCTAGCTCAATGGATTTTACTTTTTTATTCTGGTTGGAACAATAAACATCGTAATTACTGAAATCTTGAAGTGGTTACAGCTGTTCAACTTTTCTGCCGTAAATTAAAGTTCTCTAGGAAGAAGCTGGAACGCCTCTTTCATCATATTTTACTAGATGCTGCTGTTTGACATTCTAGTTATCTATACCTTTCAGATGCAGAGTTTCGGAATACTGGATTGGAGAGATCAGAGGCACTGAAGAAAGATCTGGAATGGTTCAGTGAACAGGGTCACACTATTCCAGAACCATCTGCTCCTGGCACTACATATGCTTCCTATCTGGAAGAGTTGTCTGAGAAGGACCCACAAGCATTTATCTGTCACTTCTATAATGTGTACTTCGCTCATACTGCTGGAGGCCGAATGATCGGCAAAAAGGTACCACTTTTCAGAACATAATCTTATACCAAAACGTTCATGTGTGTTTGAATGGCTTCCCATATGTTGTAAAGAATTTGTTGTCGACACGGGTTCTTACCTCTCAATAGTCTGCTTTTGCTGATTGAAATTCAACATAAGGTAGCAGTATGATATAACTGTATTCACCTCGTTGGGGGTCACCTTATACACATCTGTTTTATATCTCAAACTTCTGGCAATGTAGATATTTTTACATTCATTCTATAACTGGCCATTTCGTTTTGGAATATGAATCTTGTATTTTATTTATCCAAATCAGGGCATCTTGGCCGCCTGTAATATGTCTGTGTGGTGTGTGTGTGTGAGTTATTTGTTCCTCCATCCTTTAACCTGGTAAGCATGCCCTCCATTCATTTCAGGTTGCTGAGAAGATTCTGAACAAGAAAGAGCTGGAATTCTACCAGTGGGAAGGTACCCTGTCCCAGCTGCTGCAGAATGTCCGCAGCAAACTTAATCAAGTTGCTTCTGTAAGTCCAACAGCCTCGATTCTGTGTTCTTATATTCTATCTGCTCGTTTGCTCCGAGGATTAATTGTCTTGACCCGATCACATTTCTGCTCAGAACTGGTCCCGGGAAGAGAAGAACCACTGCCTGGAGGAGACTGAGAAATCATTCGCCTATTCAGGAGATCTCCTACGCCAGATATTCACCTGAGTGAAAAGTGATGTCCATTTCGTTTCATGATAAACATTGTAAATATTAAGCCATGTATGTGCACTGGGGAGGAACATGCTCCGCTGGGCTTGAACTGTCTTGCAATCAAATTGTCATATACTGAATAATCCTTCATTGCATTTGTCTAGGGTTTGTTTTCTTGATCATCCATTACTCAGTTGTGCTCCCTGTATGAGGGAGTGCGGGGCTTTTGCAAATCTCCCATGGCGCTTACTTTCTGTATAGACTGATCTCGTCTCTGCCTGATTTTCTTTGACAGAGTTGCTCATTTTGTGCATAAGCTACCAAAAGCAGGATAGTTAGGATTCTATATGGGCTTAAACTTCTTGGATAAGCTTATACAGGTGCAGTTGAACTCTTCTCTCTGTTCATCTCCTGTCAAAGTAGGGAAATCATAGTTTATGTAGCACAACAACGTGGTCGTAATCCTAGTGGCTTCTCGAACGCTCGCATGTTACAGCGTGCATTATCTGCTGGGTTTGCATTATCTGCTGGGTTGGAAGATTATAACCACTTATCTGCCTGGTTAGTCGCACTGCTTCAGGCATATGCACCTATGATTCAGATATAGGCCGCGGCCAAGGTATGAGTGACCTCTTGTCACCTAGAAATGCAGTGATGGAAGAAGATCCTGAAGCATTTTGGTACTCTGTGGGTTTCATGAAGAAAGCAAGGTACAATAGGCTCGATGAGGTTGGAATGAAACGACATCTCTTAGAAGTTTTCATTAGGCCTTCCATCAAAATACTCACTTCATTTACATATATTCTGCAGTTTTTCGTTTTGTTGCCTATCATGAGTAATTACTTCTTTGTTTCTACCAGTTTGGTTGGCCTGTGAGGCCGTGAAGAATTAACAGCCTCTTAGCTATCTCAAGTAACAAGACATGCATGTTAGTACATCATTTTGCTCTTCCCCTGTTGTGCATTATCTCTACTTCTCTACTACTTATAAAGGCACAAACTTGTGTAGGAAAATAAAATCTAAACCGTCTATCCTGGTTGATCTAACGATCTAAATTCACCCGTTCTCCCCACCCAAAATTCACGTTACCTTCCATCCGACGGACGGTCAACGGCCCATGCGGCCACGCCGAAGCCCCGCATGATCTCGGCCACGCCTGGATTGCCAACGCCCACGCCCACGCCCGACTCAACCGACATGGGCGATGCCTACTTCCGCAATTACAGCGATGCTGCTGCGCCTCAGTCGCATTCGCCGCCGTGTGCCCACGATCGCGCCGCCGCTCCTCTCAGGCGTCGCCCCGGGACGATCCTGCCAGCAAGAGGTGCGCGCGGATTCACGGTGACGACCACGTTGACTGCCGCCGCGCTCGACATCCACTCCGCGGGCATCAGCGTCTCCTTCCCCAATTCAGCCGACGCTCCTCCGCCATCTCGATCTCCATCCATTCTGAGCCACGGTCCAGTTCATTGCTATTGCATGATCCCGTTGATGTTCTCTTTATTTCCCATGCACCAATTCAATCTTCTGTCAATGTAGCATCGCGGCTAGGATACTTCATTGTACTTGTGTGATCCACGCCCTACTCCTGTGGCGGGATCTGGCCGCAGCCTGGACGCCTCCACGATCGATGACTGCATGAGAGATGCTGCCAGCGTTCGCCTCCGTGAGGACCGCAATGGCGACACCTACATAAAGCTCGGCCAACACATCACGCAGCTGGTATGGAATTCAGCCGTCTGTATACGTCTAGATTCATTTGGGCGTTTGCAGGTTCAATTTGTCTGTTAGATCACGTAATTTTCTTAGCAGCTACTTGTTCTAAGAATATGTGGTGTGTTAGAGGAATACGTCCAACTATGAGGGATGTTGACGAGATGCCCAGTCCGCTGGGGTGTCCAGGAATGATACTGGAGAATCACCGGAAATTGTTAGTTCTGTATCCCTTCCCTTGTATTACTATATTTCCATACATCTTCCTGTGGGAACTTAGCTACTGCACAAAGTACACATAATGATCCATGATGGTAGATTAATTAACAAAACCCCAAAATCCGAATTATCAATTTATCATGCTTCGTGAAGTTGCTTCTAATTAAATGGTGTATTCATGTTTGAATCAGACAATTGATTTACCCTCGGTTTGTGTTAATTTAGAAGAAACTTTGACATGAAGCTTTTCTTTCACCTTATCCTGGAGCTGTATAACTTTGCAGAATCTGATCCTGCCCCACTTACAAGTTTTTCTCTTCCACAAGCTCACGCAGCCACAACACCTGGTGGGCAGAAAGTTGATGTTAAGGTTCCAATAGAAGAAAAGACTGCAGTTTTGCTCGAGTCCACTTGTCTTATATTTGAACTTCTAAATTATGACAACAAAGTTCATTTTTTTTTTTCAGATTTATCCAGATTTTTGTTTCCCTTTCACCTTTTTACCATGTCTTGACTTACAGGTTTTTTTTTTGGAGAATGTCTTGACTTACAGGTTCAACATGACCACTTAACATATACTTCTGTAAGAGATAACACCACTGGGGATTTATCAGTGAATGCTCTTCATTATATCTTCTCTACATTTGACTACAGGTACAATCAGTAAATGTGAGCAACATTCTTTTGTTTATTGTACCTTGTTTCCTTTTTTCTTAACATGCCACCTTCTCTCAAGTCAATAGCTACGTCGAACATGATGTTCATGTTTCTATCTTGTTTCATTTACATCTCCCCCGTGTAAGCTTGGCATAATAGTTCAATTTGAGAAATTATAAGACAATAATTTTATCTTAAGCTCCCTTATCTTCTCTTTCTAAATAGGTGATCCCAATTTCCTAGCTTCCCATGAAGCCACGTCACCTCATATACCTGCCCACCCCGTCCGCAACATGCCCCGATACGCCCCGTGGGCAATCCTCTCGACGCCACGCCCGAACGGAGGCAGAACGACCTGCGCAGACCTTTTCCCATCGATCTGTGCCGCCCTTCCTCGCCAGATGGGCCGATCTCTGCTGCCCTTCCTCGCCAGATGGGCCGACACCAGCCCATGACCCAGCCGACTCTCTTCATCTTCCTCGCTTACCCATCGATCTCTCCCCATCGATCTCTCCCCCACCGGCTCCGCCTCCGTCTTCCCATCGCCACCGCTCGCACGACTCCGCCTCCGTTCGGCACGCTAAAGGAGCCCAGTCCATCGACACGCTTTCGTCTCATCTTCCCCACGGTTATGGCTCCATTATTATAGGCACTATCGCCTCAGACGCCGCCGCGACCCATCGTCTCCGCGCCACAAGAAACGGACTCACCCAGCATTCATCGACATCCATTACCTTGCCAATGAAGAAGAAACGGCTCCATTAATTGAGTCCCTGCTGCCATGGTGCTTAAAAGCCTGCCTCCTCGCACCTTCATATTCGACACTGGCCTCAGTCGCAAGGTAGCTGAACGCTCCTAAATTTCCATCCTCCCCTGAATATTTGTAGCCCCAGCTCATGTTTTGATTTGCCAGATCGCGCTCCAGCTCCAAAGAAACCTCAGCTCATGTTTTTGACTTGCCAGATCATGCTCCTGCCCCAAAGAAACTGGACCTTTTGCCAGATCGCTTCTGTAAGTTGATCCTCCATTTTTTCATATGTATCACTGGTAAAGCTCTCATCATATAATTTTCTTATTTTCGTTGGATGAGCATATGCATGTATGGATTGTTGCTCTCGCTGATCGCATCTAGCACCCAGCTCTGAGTTCCATTAGCTAGATCAGATGAGCACCTTCCTTTTGTTCATGTGCTTAATAGAACAAGAATTTTTCTGCGCTATATATTTTCCAGTCAAATTGTCTACCACACTATAAATCGAACCAACAATGCCTGCTCTTCGTTTCAAGTCAATTTGCATGTGTATGATCTGCAGATTGAAATCTCGCCTGGTTGGCATTCAGTACCCTGCAGTCGGTGACCCCCTGCCTGGCGTCACTCACACCGTTGCCACCACTGAACTAAACCAGTCAGCCTCATCTGAGATAACCGGCGCTCCATGTACAAAGCTTTAATAAAGGTCAGTAGGATAGTTTTGTCCCTTCAAATCTGCTGTCCTACTTTCTGAAGTCCAAGTTCCGCTCATGATCTTTGGATGCATATGTTATATACAGACTTATTTTGTAGTCGCTCACAGAAGAACCTTCAGAGAAGGGACAAAATAAGAAATCCACTGTAGCAGTTCTGCAAACACCCAATTTTACCTTTACCCATAGCTGTAAGATCTCTATTGTTCTAATTAGTGTTCAAATTTAAGACTACTTCTTTACAACTCTGGTGCAGAAAGAAGTGTCAAATTTCCAGAACATGAAGAATTTTAACGTCTGGTTGTGAAACGGCATAAGTAAAAGTAAGTGCATCTTCTCAATCTATCATTCCCACTTTTTATTCTCAAGCAACAAACATTAAACAAGGGCGACATTAAAATGTATTATGAATTTTCATGCCCAAACAAAATTATCCTAAAGTTCTGTTCCACGCGGCTAGCGTTATTACAAAAGTATAACCTTGCTAAAACTGCTGTTTTTTTTATACCAAATGCAGGGCATGGCCACCAACTCAGGGAACAACCTAAGAACTGCACTGGCTTCTACCTAAGATTAGCTATATTATTTTGCTTAAACCAAGAATTACTGATCTCAGAATTGATCCCATTTCAATTGTAATCTAGAACTCTCATTAGCGGAATCTCATGACGATCCAATGCATGTATATCTCCATGAGTAAGAACTACACATTATCATATCTCTTTTTGGCGGTTTCTATTTGATAATGACAAAACCAGAAACAGTGATAGTTAATAGTTACCGACAAACTATTTGTCATCATCATTTCAAATCATCAATCATGTTTAAACGTTTTAGCAAATAAAATCATCGTTTTCCACTAATCCTCTATCTATACATTACTACAAATTTCCGCAGCAACGCGCGGGGTATCGTCTAGTTAAGTTTAGGAGAGTGCTGAATAAGGACATGTTCGATGTTTGCAATTAAATAGTAAGGACATGTTTGATGCTGTCCAGATGCATGTAGCAGTTCCATCGTCCTGCTCCGCTTCTGGCTCGGTGGTTTAATCTTGAGTTCCTCATGTGATTCTCACATGAGATAGGATGATCTTCCCTGAACTTGAAGTCTCAGAACCTATTCTCCTCAGCTAAATCTCTCACATAGGACGAGATTCACACTTCGATGCTGATGCGGCAATGGTGAGAGTGCGAGAGTATTACTGGAGAAAGTAAGTCCTTCAATTATATGATGCTTATATTATTTGTCAAAAAATATGCAATATGCGTTTTTTTCTGAAATTTTGCGATTTTTTTTCCAAAATTTGATATGTTAACCTTAGATGATATTACTCTTAAATTTTGTGTCGTACCAAATTGAGTTATGCTAATCTAAAAATATTTTGTTCATTGCAGATATCATGCCTGCCCAAGTACAAGGAAAAGGAAGCTCAAGATTGAAAAGAACGCTGCTGCCGGGAGCTGTAAGATATTTTTAACAAAAGATAAGACATGAATCATGTGAAGAAAAATATTTGTATATGCCTGATTTTGAACGATTTTTTCTTAAACATCATCTAAATCTGTGTTCTTTATGCAAATAATTTTATTTAGGTTATTTATTGTTATATTGAAACTACATTTGAATCTCAAATTTAACATAACCTCACGAAAGTAGCATTATTATATCTTGCAAACGTTTGGCTTCACGATTACTGACTAGCACAGTAGTACCTAGACTTATTTAGCCCAGAAACTGGGCAGGAATTTCAGACGGCTGAAATTTGAAGTGTTTCATGTTCTGATTTTTATTTTCGGATAGCCATTGCAAGGCTCAAGTTAATGCAGGTGGTCTATGGCTATGCATTAGAGGTTGCCGCATATGTTTAGATGACCATGCATTACTTTTGCTCATAACAATCTCTTGTTATCTTATAGTTTTTCTAGGAAGTGCCAATGCAGAAATATCTCCAATCTGCTTTCCCTTTGAAAAAATCGGGATAAATGTATTATAAACACTAGCTTCTTTTTCTTTTATTTTCTTTTCACTATATTTAATTCAAAAATCATTGGCGGATACGTGCATTGCACGTGC
Source organism: Lolium multiflorum (assembly GCA_030979885.1). NCBI lineage: Eukaryota > Viridiplantae > Streptophyta > Magnoliopsida > Poales > Poaceae > Lolium > Lolium multiflorum. The sequence goes on along the minus strand of CM061753.1, from coordinate 268,869,978 downwards.
CTGATTACTAGTTTCTTTTTAAAGACTCTTCTCTGGAAGGACGGGGCATGTAGCGGTACCACTGAACTTGTCATCTTACTTTTTTCTTCATTCTTTGTACAGTCGACTCTCCTACCATTTCTACAGGTCTTCTATGAACATGATGATCACTGACTTAAATACTAGACGTTCATTCCAGGTAGGTAATAGCATTATGTATATATCAAAACCAAATATATTTACAAAGAGACGAGAACAGAGTGATAACTGTGCCTATCCTCTATGACATCGAAGAAGAATTGCGGAATCTAGGTACTACTATCGACATTCATGTGCTTCCCGTCAGGGAAATATTTAGACGCCCATCATATACAGCTATATTTCGTCGCAAAGAACAACTTTCAATCTCTGGCAAGGATTGTCAACACGCGTTCTAGTTGTTTCAATAGCTGATCCAAAGGCTCTCTATCCTCACTTTGCAAAATCTGAATTGACTTGATGCTACTCCCTCCGATTCATATTACTTGATGCTAACATAGATGTATCTAGATATATTTTAGTTGTAGATACATTTATTTTAGCATCAACTAATATGGGTATTTCTCCTTGGGTACCATCTTTGTTAATCTTTTTCTAGCCAAAGATGGGTTTATTCATCTCTTTACAATCTTTGGGCACAGCCAAGGAATGTTAACTGACTATTGATAACTATTATTTGCTTATTAAAAATATATTATTAGGATTTAGTTGGTTGTCCTTGCAACATGTGTGATAAAATACACATTAGTCTGGGTGTATAGATGTTTATTCTGAATTTTATCTAGTATGACAGTTCTAAATAAGCATGAATTATGACTATAAAATATGTGATGTGTATGTGTCCATCTAAATTTTCTCCTAAAATATGAATGATATGCAGCTCTTGTTAATCGTCCGAACCTGCATATTTTAACATGTGAAATTCTTCATAACCTTGTCGATATTTTAATCGTATGTGTTTATGTTTGTTGTAGCAACACACAAACACCTTACTAGTATGAGTTAGTCCATGTTGAACTTTTTTTTTTATGCGGCGCATCAGTTAATAAAGAGGGAGATAGTGCGAAGAAATAGCTATTATACATTAAAACTAGAAAATTTAACATCAAATGAAAATATTATGAAATTATATAAATTTTCGAGATTCTACAAATATACATAAATAAGATGACATACTATGATACTACCTAGAATGTCAACGGGTCTATAGAGCATCTCAGCCGGCAGCGCGCCTTCATAAAATCGCCGGCATGCGTGCCGGCAGTAAGCTACTGGGGGTGCTGGTAGCATGCCATATGCTATGGTGAGCCATTTTACACAGCGGTTAGACTCAATAGGTGTGCCGGAAGCAAGCCATGTAGGAACATAAAACCGGAGAGAGAGAAAAATCTTTTGGAGGGGGGTCTCACTGTGACCTCACACATGCGCTGAGTTGGTGTTTGTAACAAGCGCTCCCAATATGAACCCTTTGTATCGGACGCGGATTGAGTTCGTGGCCTATTATATTGAGGTTTAAAATGCGCCGACGCTTTTTGGAGGATGCCGGTGGGAGCTTATTTTGTGTTCAAAACTCCAATAAACCTATGAGGCTAGCTATTGGGAGCAAGGTGAAGATGAAGTCGGCAAACTTTTGAGTTTTGACACAAGATAGCTCACACACTCCTTGCCCCCGGACCCATCTGTCGCACGGCAGCACGGCCGGCCTCCCATCCTTTCGAACTGCACCTTTCACCTGTAAGAGCATGTACAATAAGGCTTACTCAGTTGGCTATAAAAAATAAAATAATATATCTTTGCCTAGTTGGAGGAGAGAGAGAAGAGGAGAGAGAAGGTAAGTGGGCTCTTAGAGCAAATCTAATAGTAGAGCCAACGGTTGGCTATAAGCCATGCACCATGTCATCTGTAGCTAATATATAACCAACATGTATAATAGTGAGCTATATAATTGTACTACTTTATCAGTGCATGATCCACCATTCACTCTCACAAAGTGCCTAGAAGCACGTGCTAGAGCTGGTTCTTGCATTAGAGCCCACTCCTCTTCTCTCTCCTCCAACTAGACAACAATATATTATTTTAATCCTTATAGCCAGCTGACCAGGACTTATTATACTTGCTCTTATGCAAGAGCCAGCTCTAGCACGTGCTCCTAGGTAATTTGTAAGAGTGAAAGGTGGGTCATACATTGATAAAGTACTACATTGTTATAGCTAACTAGTGTACATGTTGACTACATGCTAACATAGATGACTTCGCAACTTGCTTATAGCCAACAACCGGCTATACTATTGGACTTGCTCTAAAACACCTCCCACTGACATCATACCCTAGACCCCTGGATCCACATGTCATAACACTTCTCCCGTGTCGCTTTAAACAAAGAGCTCCCCATCGTGGCGATTTACACAAAAATAACCCTTTATTGCAACTATAGCACAGACTGACCCTCGGGGCAAACTATTTCACCCATCTAACCCTTTTGTGTGGCGCCCCTCACATCGGCGCCACATATGCCTGAGTGGCGCCCGTGCCTTCGGCGCCACTCTCCCAGCCGACGTGGCGCCCTCGACGCTGAGCTGGTGCGCCGTTCCGACGTGGCAGGATGTGTGGCGCCGCTCCCATCGGCGCCACACATGCACTTATAATTGCCAAAACATACTGTAAGACAATTCTCCTCGGACTTAGCCGTTTTGGCGAGCCTGTTTGTGTGGCGCCGATGCCACGGGCGCCACACTGTGAAGTGTGGCGCCGATGCCAGCGGCGCCACATAAACAGGCTCGCCAAAACGGCTAAGTCCCAGACTTCCGGAGCCCTTGGATGTTTTCGACATATAAGTTGCACTGTGTGGCGCCCGTGTCGTCGGTGAAAGGATCGTATGTCGCACCTAGAGGGGGGTGAATAGGTGCTAACCAAATTTTTAGTTCTTTTTCAATTTAGGCTTGACACAAAAGGTAAATTCTCTAGATATGCAACTAAGTGAATTTACCTATATGACAAGGCTAACAACTAAGCAAGATATAGCTAAGCAATATAAGAGATAGAATAGGATAGAGGTAACCGAGAGTGGAGCACGCGATGACACGAAGATGATTCCCGTAGTTCCCTTCCTTTGCAAGAAGGTACGTCTACGTTTGGAGGAGTGTGGTTGCTACGAAAGCCAAACCAACAGCCACGAAGGCTTCACTCAGATCTCCGGTGAGCAACGCCACGAAGGCCTAGCCCACTTCCACTAAGGGATTTCCTCGAGGCGGAAACCGGGTCTTACAAGGTTCTTGGGGCACACATCCACAACCAAATTGGAGGCTCCCAAATCTGTTACAACACAACAATCAACAACAATACATCAACACAAATCAACTAGGGAACCAAATAGGAACACTAGCATGAGATCCCTCAAACAAGAGAGGGGGAAATGAAGAACGCTTCGGTGAGGATGTAGATCGGTGTCTTCTCCTTCGAATCTCCAAAGATCAAGAGCTTTGGTTGGGGGAGGAAGGAGATCTTGCAAATCTTGTGTTCTTGAGGTGGCTCTAATGGTGGTGAAGCTTGGCAGATTTTTCTTGCAATGATTGAGCAACTTGTCCCTTTGGAGAAGAAAGCTATTTATATGATTGGAGCTCTCAGATCTGACCGTTGGGGACGAATTCCACTTACATCGGAAGTTCCGGCCAGGATGGCCGGAAGTTCCGGCTACCACCGGAAGTACCGGCCAATAGGGCCGGAACTTCCGCCTTCGATAAAAGCCCTGCACAACAAAAGATGGGGCGGAACTTGGGCGGAACTTCCGGACCGGAAGTTCCGCCAAGTTCCGGAATCTTGCGAAAACCTTACTGGACTATACTGAGCCACAAACACGGAATTCCGGAACTTGTCCGGAAGTTGGGCGGAAGTTCCGCTGGGCGGAACTTCCGGCCAACTCCACTGGAACTTCCGGTCAGGAAGGAAAAAGCTGAGCACAGACGGCGCTGAGGAGCTTCTGCTGAACAAGCCAGGGCGGAACTTCCGCCTGCTGGGGCCGGAACTTCCGCCAGAGACAGAAAAACCTGCAGAACTTCAGAATAGTTATACCAATTCACCGATCCAACATATTTCTTGATAGCTTGTACCTGTCTACATCAACACACATAAAAATATACATAGTGTTGACATCAAACACACAAAACCCAAAAGGGCGGGAAATGTTCTTTCAATCTCCCCTTTTTGGTGTTTGATGACAACACAAGTATTTGCAAGGAATGGATAATGTAAACCAACAATGTGAGAGATATAGAGGAGCTCCCCCTAGATATGAGCAATGGTACATAAGAAGCTCCCCCTATATCTTGCATCCGTCTTCCAAGGGTTAGCAATACAACATAGTGAAAAGCATATGGATAATAAGATCATGCACACATAGATAACCAAGGAAGACTCACATACGGAGTTTACCATACACAAATATAAGGTTCCAAACACATAGATAGAGATTACAAACCAAATAGCTAAGAACATAGTTCGACACCATAATGATAAATAGAATCACAAGCAATAAAAACCAAAGCCAACACGAGCTTGTGACTCCCCCATGCAAATACCCAACGGAGAGCAACCTAATAAGGTCTCACTCTCCCCATTTGGCACCAAAGCACCAAAAAGGAAAAGGAGAAACTACACGCCCCAAGGGTCGGCGTTAGCCCAGCCGGGAGGGAGGTTCGATGAAGCGCCGGGGTAGGGAGGAGTGTGAGGAGGAGACTCGATCTCAAGGCCATCCGGAGGAAGAGGAACACCATGCCGAGAGACCCACTCAGCTTCCGGAGTGATATTCTCCTCGGATCCGGGAGGAGACACTTCCACCTCAAGAGCCCTCATGATGCTCTTCTGACGACCCCTAGACTTCTTGGCTTCGACATGCTGCTGATACTGACGGTGGTTGACTGCAGAGGTGAGGCAAAAAATCTGTCTCATGCGGCGAGCAAGCTTGGAAGCCCAGCTAGGTGGCTTCTCATCCATGGGGGTAACATCTTCAAGAGGAGAGTTGTGGCGCTTGGTCCTCAATGACTTCACTTCATGGGGTGTGAGATTGAGAGGAATGGAGTGAAGGAGTGTAGCCTCACAAGTATCAACCCAAGTGTCCTCAATGAGCTTCATAATGTACGGAGCATAGGAGGGAAGCTTCTTCTCCATCACACATGACCACATCTCATGGTAGATGTGGTCCATCACATCAAGTTTCTCACCGGTGCCCTTCTTAGCAAAAGAGTTTGCCATTAGATCCACTTCATAAAGATGTAGCTCATCAAGGTTGCCACCCTTTGGTCCAATGGTTTCCCGGTAGACTCTAAGCATAATGTCCCAAGTAGGGAGAAGATCCGCACTCTTGCCCGGTACACCCCAACCGGGGATGTAGAGGTTCTCCAAGACTTCCCTTGTTTGAGCCCATGAACTATCATGGCACCTCCAACCATTTGCATCTACGCCCGGGTAGCGAGGGTATCCAAGGGCGGCTCCAAACTTTGCCAAGTTAGACTCAAGGAGCCTCTCATGAGTCATCCACCGAAATGTTCTAGCTTCATCTTGCTCAAAGTGGACGGTGGCATAGAATTGTTGAATCAACCCGATATCATAATCCTTGTTGAGCTCCATAATGGGATAGAGCCCAAACTCTCCACACATAGCATAGGCTTCTTCAAAGTACTTAGTAGCGGCCATCTTCCCGGTGTCAATGGCATGTTGAGGGGCTACCCCCTTCTTGAATGGTATATAGATCTCATAGAATATCTCCTCTTGGGTCTTGTTGTGGAACCGCTTATCCGTAACCCTATTGCTCCGAGGGGTGAGGTAAGGGTTCATGTCACGGAGCTCCTTGTACTCAAGATATTGCATTCCCTTCACGGATACATGGATGTTCTTCCCACGAACAGCGGGTGACTTGAGCCTCTGAGCAGCTTGCTGACGAGCGGTGAGCTTGGATGGTCGGGTTTGCTCAAGTTCTTCCTCAACCTCATCCACATGATCCTTGCCTCTCTTCTTGGAACCACCTGGAAAGGAATCAATATGATAGGAATGATGAATGAGTGCACACAAGCAAGGAGGCCAAAAACCAGAGCATGCACAGGATATTGGGTAACAGCAGCAAAAATCGCCAGGCCGGAAGTTCCGGTGAGAACCGGCGGAAGTTCCGCCCCAGGGCCGGAACTTCCGGCTGTTCGAAAACAGCGGCAGTTTCTCACCAGATCTGAGGCAATGGCTTAGTGAACCGCATTACCACGACATCCTAAGCATGATCTAGTAGAGGAAAGGCATCTAGAGGATTTCTACCATAGCTTTGCCTAGAGTATGCCCTATAGTTCATCTAGTGAGGTCTACCCACACATAGAGAGGGAGAGGGCACAAACCGGGGGGAGCCATGGAGGAGAAGAGGGAGGGGATGCCGATCCACGGAGTCGATCCGGCGGGGAACGCCGGAGGAGGGAGATCCGGCCGGAGGAGAAGCAGCCGCCATAGGGAAGGAGCACCACCAAATAGATCTTGGAAAGGGGAAAAGTGAAGGGGATGGAACTGCACCCCTGTTTCGGCCCAGTTTTATAGTGGTCACTTAAGGGCGGAAGTTCCGCTCGTTGGAGCCGGAACTTCCGGTCCCGCAGAAACCACACAGACTGGACTGGAACAGCGGCTGATCTGGCGAAACGATACCAGCCGGAAGTACCGGTCGAAACGACCGGAACTTCCGGTGAAACAAGAAACTGTGCCAAGATCAGGTTTTTGACAGGGACAAAGGTGCACTCGGAGATGGTGAAGGATATGGCTTAGATGAGATAGGCTTAGGACAGATACGCCAAACTGTGAGATGGTACATGATCACTCATTTTTGCAAATAATGCAAATGAAGGCCAAAAGTGAGTGATTTCCCATAAACAAGGAGATGTCAATAAAATCCAATGAAGATCCAAATAACTCCAACTCTTCATGAAGAAGAGTGCGGTGGCCTAGGCCACCATATATGAGTGTTATGGTATGGCACCGCGAAGATATATCTTGGGTCCAAACCAATACTCATCATTTAAGCTCACATATCAACACATGATATAACGAGAATGAATTCTTTAATGTTGGCATTATGGGGGGAGGGATAGCTCAATAATTTAAACCGCACTCCCCCTATTTCCATGCCCACATCTAAACCAAATAAAGTTTTGAGACGAAGGTGTGTTTGCAAGATGGTCAAGCTATACTCCTTGAATCAATGATATTTAGCTCATTCCTCAAATAAGTGAACCTTGCTTCATCAAGAGGCTTCGTGAATATATCGGCAAGTTGATCTTTGGTAGGAACATAGATAAGCTCAATATCACCACGGGCAACATGATCCCTAATGAAATGATTCCGAATCTCAATATGCTTCGTTCTTGAATGTTGCACCGGATTATAGGCAATCTTGATAGCACTTTCATTGTCACATAATAGAGGCACTTTGTCACAAATGACACCGTATTCCTTTAAAGTTTGCCTCATCCATAACAATTGAGTGCATCCACTTGCGGCGGCAACATATTCGGCTTCGGCGGTGGAGAGAGATATACAATTTTGCTTCTTAGATGACCAACACACCAAGGACCTACCAAGAAATTGGCAAGCCCCGGAGGTTGATTTCCTATCATCCTTGTCTCCCGCCCAATCCGCATCGGTGTATCCATTGAGAATAAAACTTGAGCCTTTGGGGTACCAAATACCATATCTTGGGGTATCAACCAAATATCGAAAGATTCTCTTGAGAGCTATCATGTGGCTCTCCTTAGGAGAAGCTTGATACCTTGCACACACACCAACACTCAACACTATGTCCGGTCTAGATGCACAAAGGTAAAGCAAGGATCTAATCATGGAGCGATATACCTTTTGATCCACCTCTTTACCATTGGGATCAAGTGCAAGATGACATTTGGTAACCATAGGAGTGGCAACACCTTTCATCTCGGTCATCTTGAACCTCTTGAGCATGTCTTGGAGATATTTTGCTTGGTTGATGAAGGTTCCTCCTCTCAATTGCTTGATCTCAAAACCAAGGAAGAACTTCATCTCTCCCATCATGGACATCTCAAACCTATCGGTCATAAGCTTTGAGAATTCATCATTGAAAGCTTTGTTAGTAGAGCCAAAGATAATATCATCAACATATAATTGGCAAATGAAAAGCTCCCCATTGACCCTCTTAGTAAAAAGAGTGGGATCGATTAGCCCAACATCAAACCCACGGTCTACCAATAATTCCTTAAGGTGCTCATACCAAGCTCTAGGAGCTTGTTTGAGACCATAAAGAGCTTTATCAAGCTTGTAGACATGGTTAGGGAAGTTGAGATCCTCGAACCCCGGGGGTTGCTTAACATAAACCTCTTCATGCAAAGGACCATTAAGAAATGCACTTTTCACATCCATTTGTTGTAACTTAAAGTTATGATGCGATGCATAAGCAAGAAGGATACGGATGGACTCAAGGCGAGCCACGGGAGCATAGGTTTCTCCAAAGTCAATTCCCTCAACTTGAGAGAACCCTTGAGCCACCAATCTTGCCTTGTTCCTCACAACATTGCCAAACTCATCTTGCTTGTTCTTGAATATCCATTTAGTGCCAATAACATTGCGGCACTCCTTTGGCTTCTCTACTAAGGTCCACACTTTGTTGCGCTTGAAGTTGTTGAGTTCTTCGTGCATAGCTTCCATCCAATCCGAATCTTCAAGGGCTTCAAATACTTTCTTGGGTTCCACTAAGGAGATATAAGCATGATGATTGCTAAAATTAGCCAATTGCCTTCTTGTGGAAACCTTTTCCCTTACATCACCAAGAACCTTGTCATGTGTGTGTTCAAGACGCTCAAGTTGCCTTTCTCTTCTTTCTAGACGACGGGCCTCGATCTCCTCCTTGCTTCTTCTTGGCCTTGGAGGTGTCACTTGATCAACTTGATCATTTGGGTCCCCGTCTTGACCTTCAACTTGAGCAACTACAATTTCTTGTGAGTGCTCAACATCATGTGCTTGATCTTGGACATCATTTGGTGCGGAGCAAATATCAAATGGATACTCGCCGGAACCATCATGAATTCTTGGTTGATCTTGACCTTGATCTTGCCCTTGATCTTGTCCTTGATATTGCACACTAGAGGGAGGGTTTTGTTCTTGTTCTTGGGTTGGTGCATCATTTGCTTCACTTGATGGGGTTTGTTGATGTTGAGAAGATGAGGGCTCCACCGTGGTAGAGCATAGTCCTTCCCGAGACGCCACACCGTGTCCCTCAATGGGGCGGAAAAATCCCACACCCATTCTTACTATGGCATCTTGAGGTATTTCATCACCTGCACATACATCAACTTGCCCCACTTGGGAGCCATCATTTTCTTCGAACCTCACACTACAAGATTCAATGATAATCCCGGAGGCTATATCAAAGATTCTATAAGTGTGAGACTCGGCACCGTAACCAACAAATATACCCTCCAAAGCTTTAGGAGCAAATTTAGATAAACGAACCCTTTGATTTTGTAGAAACACTTACACCCGAACACCTTGAAGTATGAGATATTAGGCTTGTTCCCGGTGAGTATTTCATATGGAGTCTTGTTCAAGCCCTTGCGGAGATAGAGCCGGTTGGAGGAGTGACAAGCGGTGGAGATGGCTTCGGCCCAAAAGTTATAGCGGGATTTATACTCCGCCATCATAGACCTTGCCATATCCATAAGAGTCCGGTTCTTCCTCTTCGCAACACCATTTTGTTGAGGGGTGTAAGCAGCGGAATATTGATGACGAATCCCCTCATCACTAAGAAAATCATTGAGTGTGTAGTTCTTGAACTCGGAGCCGTTGTCACTTCTTATTGCCATAATGAGGAGGTTGTGTTGGCGTTGCACCTCGGTAGCAAAGTCAATGAATATTTGTTGAGTCTCATCTTTCGTCTTGAGAAAGTAGACCCAAGTGTATCTTGAGTAGTCATCGACAATCACCAAGCAATGTTTCTTCGCACCAAGACTTGCATGAGTAACGGGACCAAAGAGATCCACATGAAGGAGCTCCAAGATCCTCTTGGAAGAGATGATGGTCTTGCTTGGGTGCGGAGAGTCATGCATTTTGCCTTCAACACAAGCCCTACAAACACGATCTTTGGCAAAAGACACATTTTCCATTAGTCCCACAATATGGTTCCCCTTGTGAAGACTTTGCAAAGTTCTCATGTTGACATGGGCTAGGCGGCGATGCCACAACCAACCCACGTCCACCTTTCTGAATAGGCACATCGCACTTGTCGTAGTGGCCCCCGAAAAGTCCACCACATACAAGTTGTGTTCGCGATACCCAACGAATGCGACTTTTAGAGTCTTGCTCCACAAGAGGACCACAATATCATTATCAATAAAGACGGCGAAACCCATCTTGCCAAGGGCGGAAACGGAAAGCAAATTGTAACCAAGGGTTTTGACAAGCATGACATCCACAAGAGTAGTGTTGTGTGCAACCACAACCTTGCCAAAACCCAATACCTCGGATGTAGAATTATCGCCAAAGGAGACGGTGATATGATTTATGTTGGGCCTCAACTCCTTGACGAGGTTCTTGCCGCCGGTCATATGACTTGTACATCCACTATCAAGTACCCATTTTGAACCTCCGGCGGCATAGTCCTACATGAGATCAATTCTTGGATTTAGGTACCCATTTTTCAATGGGTCCTCTTTTGTTAGCAACAAGGGTCTTTGGAACCCAAATAGACCAAGCAACATAACCATCATATGGACCAACATATTTAGCATAAACATCACCGTAATAATCTTTAAAGAGAACATAGTGAGGGTTATCTATTCCCGCACCATCATCATTAATGGTTTTGCCCTTTCGGGTTTCACCATTAGCTTTCTCATGTGCGGGCTTGGTCTTTTTCTTGTTTGCCTTTTTAGCCTTGGTATTATAACCAAGTCCCTCCTTCCCATTGTTTGACCTTTGCTTACTCAAAAGATCATCCAAGGAAAGTTTACTTTGGGGAGAGGAGGCCTTAGCAAGTTCATCCTTCAACCTAGCATTTTCCTCAATAATATTTGCATGATCACATGAAGGAGTAGAGGTACTAGGTATGTCATATGAAGCAAGCCTAATTTGAAGTTGCTCATAAGACTCGGAGAGGAGAGAGTATTCACTCTTCAAGGCTTTGTGAGCCTTGTCTCTTCACAAGTTTCTCATGATCAACACCAAATTTGGCCTTTTCCTTTATAAGCACTTTAGTCTTAGCTCTAGCAAGATCTCTAGCTTTAGTGAGATTGTTAAGTTTATCTTGAGGTTCTTCAAGATTTTCTAGCTTCTCTTCAAGAGATGCTATAGTTTCTTGACATTCCTCAAGAGCATTTTTAAGAGCATGTATTTCTAGAGAGTCTTCTCTCTCTATTTGGCACTTTTTCTCAAGAGTATCATTTAGTTGAGCCATACGTACCATGAGACTTGAAACATGCTTCTTAGTGTTACCTTGTAGGTTACTAATGAAATTATCAAACTCTAGCATTTCTTGTTTCACTTTTAGACTAGCGGGGTCAACCCCTAGATCATTAGAAATGTTAGGCATTGAGGGGTTAGGAGATGATACCTCGGAAGATTTAGCCATGAGGCAACTTTCTTCCTCCACATGAATGACCTCATTGGGAGATTCACTTGTTGGTGAAGAGTTAGTAGAGAGGGAGGCAAGGGCAACCAATCCATTTGAGGTTGCATCTTCTTCATCATCAACATCTTCATCTCCGGAGGTATACTCTTCTTGAGTTGATAGCACAATAGATGTGTCCAAGGTGGACCTTTCCATGAAGCAATGTGCATTCTTGCGTTGAGGGTTCTCATTGGGTGAATCAAAGAGAGAGGAAGAGGGAATGTTGGTGGTGACAATGGCGGCCACTTCTCTTGAGCTTTCCTCTTCATCATCACTAGCACTTGCAATCTCATCGGAAGAGTATTCTTCATTAGCCACTAGCACAATCCTTGAGGGCCTCTTGCCCTTCTTGTTCTTGTTATAGAATTTCTTGTTGGGGGGCTTTGAATATTTGCCCTTTGAGTCTTTGCTCTTGTCCTTGGGGATGAGCCTTCCACCATGAGTCTCCCTATTCTCATAGGGACAATCGGCAATGAAATGGCGCTTGTCATTGCAATTGTAGCAAGATCTTGTTCTTGGGCCCGAGCTTGAGGGACCCCTTGAGTTGTTTCTCTTGATGTTGTCCTCCTTGGCCTTGGAAGGATCAATCCAAAAGGTGTTTGCATGGAATGCCATGTGGTCATGGTAGTGGTGTTCCAAGTCTTCGGATAGGTCATGCTCCAAGATGCCCTATAAGATTCTCGAGGAATCACTTCTTGCACGGGGTTGACCACCAAGGCAAGGTTGGACCCTTTTGTCATCCCAATGGCACGATTGCGGGAATCATGAGAGTTTTGCTCAAGCACCTTGAGAGCTTGCATCTCGTGCACGGCTTGTTGAGAGGTGAGAGAGGCATAGCATTCTCTTCCGACAAGAGTCTTGACATCAATAGGCTCGAACGGCATCATGCACTCAATGTACTTCTCCTTGATCCAAGAGTCATTAATGTGAGAGGCTCCAACATTCCGGAAGGCGTCGGCAACGGTGAGAAGTCTTCCATACATGTCTTCATGATCTTCATCCGGAAGCCTCATGAATCCTTCGGCTTTATTCCGAAGAGCATTATACTTGTTCCTTCTTGTGCTCTCACTTCCAATGCAACTCGCGGCCAAAGCATCCCAAGCATCCTTGGCGGTGGTGAAATGCCGAACACGAGACAACTCCTTTGTCCCCACAGTAGTTTGAATCATGTGCAAGGCGGTGTTGTTGAGTTGACTATCAACCGCTTCTCTTCTAGTCAACTTCTTGGGGTTGTAAGGATTGAAGCCTTCCTCGATGATTCTCCAAAGTTCATTGGAGGCACTGCGAACATGAGAGCTAAACTCAAATTGCCAAGTATCGTAATCATTAACGGAAAACTTAGGTGGGTCGCCCCGGATGTTTATATGAGGATGGGGAACCGGTATATCGGGTGATTGGAAAGGTGGAGGTACTCGATTGTAGCTCTCACTTCCACTAGTTCCCTTGGGAGATGCAATGGGGGGTTTGATAGTGTTTAAGTTATCACCATCCATGGGTGTGGTAGCGGAAGGTAATACCGAAGTATCACCCTCTACAACCGCATCCGTGATATTAACCTCTATGGTGGGAGCCACGGGACGGGGAGGAGCCAAAAGCTTGGAAATCATTTTTCTCATGCTTTCCATTTGAGCATCCATGGATGACTTCAACGAGTTGATATCATCCATGGTGACCGACCTAGCCTCCCCTTCCGAAGGTCCATCGTCCGGCATACTCTTAGGCGGTTAAGCCCGAAATAAGAGCCGAGGCTCTGATACCAATTGAAAGGATCGTATGCCGCACCTAGAGGGGGGGTGAATAGGTGCTAACCAAATTTTTAGTTCTTTTTCAATTTAGGCTTGACACAAAAGGTAAATTCTCTAGATATGCAACTAAGTGAATTTACCTATATGACAAGGCTAACAACTAAGCAAGATATAGCTAAGCAATATAAGAGATAGAATAGGATAGAGGTAACCGAGAGTGGAGCACGCGATGACACGGAGATGATTCCCGTAGTTCCCTTCCTTTGCAAGAAGGTACGTCTACGTTTGGAGGAGTGTGGTTGCTACGAAAGCCAAACCAACAGCCACGAAGGCTTCACTCATCTCCGTGAGCAACGCCACGAAGGCCTAGCCCACTTCCACTAAGGGATTTCCTCGAGGCGGAAACCGGGCCTTTACAAGGTTATTGGGGCACACATCCACAACCAAATTGGAGGCTCCCAAATCTGTTACAACACAACAATCAACAACAATACATCAACACAAATCAACTAGGGAACCAAATAGGAACACTAGCATGAGATCCCTCAAACAAGAGAGGGGGAAATGAAGAACGCTTCGGTGAGGATGTAGATCGGTGTCTTCTCCTTCGAATCTCCAAAGATCAAGAGCTTTGGTTGGGGGAGGAAGGAGGTCTTGCAAATCTTGTGTTCTTGAGGTGGCTCTAATGGTGGTGAAGCTTGGCAGATTTTTCTTGCAATGATTGAGCAACTTGTCCCTTTGGAGAAGAAACCTATTTATCTGATTGGAGCTCTCAGATCTAACCGTTGGGGACGAATTCCACTTACACCGAAGTTCCGCCAGGATGGCCTGAAGTTCGACACAAGTACCGGCCAATAGGGCCGAACTTCCGCCTTCGATAAAAGCCCTGCACAACAAAAGATGGGGCGGAACTTGGGCGGAACTTCCGGACCGGAAGTTCCGGCAAGTTCCGGAAAAAAACCTTACCGGACTATACTGAGCCACAAACACGGAATTCCGGACTTGTCCGTTGGGCGGAAGTTCCGTGGGCGGGACTTCCGACCAACTCCACCGGAACTTCCGGTCAGAAGGAAAAGCTGAGCACACGGCGCTGAGGAGCTTCGCTGAACAAGCCAGGGCGGAACTTCCGCCGCTGGGCCGGAACTTCCGCCGAGATTTGCCCAGAATAGTTATACCAATTCACCGATCCAACATATTTCTTGATAGCTTGTACCTGTCTACATCAACACACATAAAAATATACATAGTGTTGACATCAAACACACAAAACCCAAAAGGGCGGGAAATGTTCTTTCAGTCGGCGCCACACTGTCAAGTGTGGCGCCCATGTCATCGGCGCCACACACTGACTTGGGTATAAAAATCAAGAAAACTGCCTTGGCAAGTGACTTCTCATATCAACAGCAATTTCATACACACATCATACACATAACATCATCATAGCTAACATCGTAGCACATAGTTTCATACAATTTAAGATAGAATTCAAACAACACGTAGCAATGAAGATAGAGTTCACAACACTCTAAGTTCTTACTATCGGTGTCCGAGCCGGATTCGCCGGTGTGGTAGTGCCTGTGGCAGGCTGTGTCGTCGAACACCTTGACGATCATCTCGCCGTCCCCCTCGTAGAGGAAGGTGAGCTGGCAGCCGGGCTCGAGCGCGAGGTCACAGCGAACTTGTCCCACCCCGTGTGCAGGTACATCTTGCCCTGCCCGTCGAACAGGACCTCCACGGGCCAGCGGCAGAAGTTGCAGCTGGCCTCCCGCGGCTGCAAATGCGCCGGCTCGACGCCATCGACGAACTTATCCGGGAGCCACTTGATGCCGAGTGGGTCGTTGTCGATGCGGAGGAGGAACTCGAAGCAGCGGTCGTTGATACGTCCAAAACGTATCTACTTTCCCGAACACTTTTGCTATTGTTTTGCCTCTAATTTGTGTATTTTGGATACAACTAACACGGACTAACGCTGTTTTCAGCAGAATAGCCCTGGTGTCTCTTTTTGTGCAGAAACTCAACTTTCAGGAAAATCCCCGGAATTTATTCCAAAGGGCCTATTTTCATAGAAGAGGGACGGAGCCAGAAGACTGAGGGGGCCACGAGGCGGCCACCCCACCAGCGGTGCGGCAGGCCCCGGCCGCCTTCCGTGGGCGGCGCCGCAGCCCGTGCCCCTTCGACTACTTAAAGGCTTCGACCTAAAAACGCACGGGGTTAGACGAAATCGCCATAAGCCATCCGAACACCGCCATCGCAACTCCGTCTCGGGACCAAACTCTCCGTCCACCGGGACGGGAATTGGAGGAGATCATCGCCATCATCACCACCGACGCCTCGACCAACCATGTTTCCCCATCCATGTGTGAGTAATTCCCCAGCTGTAGGCTGAAGGGGATGGTAGGGATTGGATGAGATTGGTCATGTAATAGCATAAGATTGTTAGGGCATAGTGCCTAGTGTCCGTAATTGGTAATTTGATGATATTGTTGCAACTTGTTATGCTTAATGCTTGTCACTAGGACCCGAGTGCCATGATCTCAGATCTGAACATGTTATTGTTTCATGATGATATTCATTATTTTATGATCTTACCTGCAAGTTGTATACACATATTGCTTTCCGGAACCCGAGGCCCCAAAGTGACAGAAATTGGGACAACCGGAGGGGAGGTGATGTGAGGATCACATGTGTTCACGGAGTGTTAATGCTTTGCTTCGGTGCTCTATTAAAAGGAGTACCTTAATTTCAGAAATTCATAGAGGCCCGGCTGCCACCGGCTGGTAGGACAAAAGATGTTGTACAAGTTTCTCATTGCGAGCACGTACGACTAAATATGGAACACATGCCTATGCATTGTTTAGTACTTAGATACTGCTTTATTACAATCTGCAAATGCCCTACCTTGATTGTTACCTGAGTTTCTCTCATCCATGCAACACCCGTTCATCCATCCCTGTGCTTACAGTATTTTAATCCTGCTGTTTACTATAATCACTACTGCTGTCTTTGTTACACTCGTCGCGACATTTCACTATCTACTGCTATACAACTGTTGCTAAAACTCTTGCGAGCAAGTCTGTTTCAGTGCACTGAATTGACAACTCCGTTGTTAAGGCTTACAAATATTCTTTGGCTCCCCTTGTGTCGAATCAATAAATTGGGTTTTACTTCCCGTGAAGACTGTTGCGATCCGCTATACTTGTGGGTCATCAGTCGTCATGCGAAGACGAGGATGGTGCAGGTGACGGTGAGCGTGGGGCCGTTGCTGCTCCACCACGGCGGCCCCTTCCCCGGCCTCGGGGGCGCCCAGTAGGGGTGGAATCGAGCCGAGCCGAGCCAGCTCGAGGCTCGGCTCGTTGAGGCTTGACAGTTTCGAGCCGAGCCTAGGCTTGGCTTGCTGCAAATAAAAGACTAAAAAGGGGGCTCGAGGCTCGGCTCGGAGGGCTCGTGGCTCGGCTCGTCGAGCTCACGAGCCAGCCACCAAAAATACCCCACCATGAAAATTGGAAATTTTCTCCTGCTGAGAGAACGATTCTCCACGTCAAAAAAAAAGAACGATTCCTCTCTTTCTCTGCATCATTCTCGCACGCTCGCTTAGGGCCGAGCCTAGGGGAACAATGCCGGCGCCGCCACCCTCGCCGGCCTCCACCACCAACGTCGGCCGCCGCCGCCCCTTCTCCAGTCCAGTCTCCAATGGATCCCTCGACCCCGACTACCTCCCCCTGTCCTCGCCTAGGAAGCTAGGACGCGCGTGGCGCGCCTAGGGTTAGCTGCGGTGGCGGGTGCCGCCCCGTCGGCCGACTCAGCCTTCCGCCTCCCGGCCCTCCGACCGCCTGCCCTCCGCATGTCAGCTCGCCGCCCGCCCCGCCGGCCCTCCACCACCAGTCCACCACCGGGGATGGTAAGGTAAGGTCTGATCTGGTGTGTAAACTGTAATGCAATACTGTTATTTATTTTCTTTTTTTGTTACTTTCTTCCAGTCCCGTTCCCCTCTATCGTTTGCATGTGTTGTCTGCATATTTTTGATATAGGGTCAGTGATTCTTAGTTTATTTGTAGACGGATTTGACTGTGTTTGTATGCATATTCTTGATATAGTCTGTGCGGGACGAGGAAGAAGAACAATAGAGAATTTTCTTCAATGACATGAATGGATTTTCTATGCTGCGGTAGGACAACCTGCTGGAAGATTATCTGTAATACTACTTGTAGCTGACGCGGCCATGTACTACAGATGGGTTGGGCCTAAATTAATGTATATACCCATATATGTTATGACTGAAATGATATTCTCAGTCGCTGTTTGCAGTTTCTGCTTATTTGTTCTATGCACACTAAATTTAGCTGGTAGAAAATCGGTGAACTCAGATGACATTAGTTTGATCAGGTGTAAATTCCAAATAGTAAGGATAATTCCAAATTGTTATTTTGCATCGAGCCTTCGAGCCGGCTTGCGAGCTTCATCGAGCGGGCTTGTCGAGCCTCGAGCTTTGATCGGAAGGTTTAGGCTTGGCTTGTGTGCCCTTCGAGTCGAGCCGAGCCCGAGCCAAGCCTTGTCGAGCCCGAGCCGAACCTCGAGCCTCAAGCTTTGTGTCCACCCCTAGCGCCCAGGGCCGCGGCCTCGACCGCCTCGCCGGCCACCAGGACCGGCCATGGACTTCCTCGCGGGCCTGGATGCGTCGCAGGAACACTCGACGGCGCTACGGTCGAGCTTTGTGGCGGCTAGGGTTTCTTTGGAGGAGTGGATGTTTACACCATCCTACATGTTTACATAAAACACCATATTATGAGCCATTCCTAACAAATATGAATTATTCCATCACAAATACTAGGCATATGTAACACATTTGAATGCATTTGCTAGGCAAATATTACACATTTCAACACATACATACATAGGGTTTCAACACATACATGTGAAATTTCATATCTAGATTTCAACAAATCTATGGTTCAAACACATGCATACATGAGGCTACGAATTTCAACACATACACTACAATATAGAGTCCACAAAAAAAATTCCATGTCTAGGGTTCATGTCCAAATCTAGCAAGATCTATGGAATTAGTGGATGAATGAAAAAGATTCGAAGGGATTACCTTGAGAAATGGATGGAGAAGAGATTGGCCGGACAGATCTGATGATTTGGTGGTGGATTTGGTGGGGGGGAGAGGGGGGAGGAGGAGGAACCGCCGGCCGCCTCCTTTTCTTGACGCGAAGCAGAGAAAGAAAGAAGGCTGGGTCGGACTGGGGGCGGGCGCGGGCACGACACATAAGTGGATGTGTGGCGCCCTTCCGAGCGGCGCCATAGTTTCACCGTGTGGCGCCGATGGGAGCGGCGCCACACATCCTGCCACGTCAGATCGGCCAACAGCTCAGCGTCGAGGACGCCACGTCAGCTAAGAGAGTGGCGCCGCTGGCACAGGGCGCCACACAATGAGGTGTGACATCGATGTGAGGAGCGCCACATAAAAGGGTTAAATGAGTGAAATAGTTTGACCGAAGGTGCTATAGTTTCGACAAAGGCTGTGTAAATCGCCAACAGAAACCTCGATCGTCAAGTCATCACAAACAAAAGAAGAGAAATCCATCGTCTTCCCGGGAAGAGAGCCTCGCCCTCGTGGCCTTCCTGTCATCTCGCGTTAAACAAAGACAATCCCTTCGTCTTCCCTGAGAGCGGAAGAGTGCCTCACCCTCAACGCCCTTACGCCATTGTTGCCGATCGATCCGATCCACTCCCCAACGTAACGGTGGTGAATAATCAAGTACTCCCTCCCAGTATTGTATTCCCGGCCATCCCGCCGACGTTACAGCGCTCACGCTCTCCCTCCACCGTCTCCTCCGTGAGCTCGCGTCAACGCCGCACTCCCTCCTCCGTGCGCTCGCGCTCCAATGTCCTCGCTACCGTCCCGTCAGCACCGCACTCCGCTCCTCCCACGGCGTCACATGCGCTGCCTTCCCGGCACGAAACCTAGCACTATAAGAGAAACCTCCCAACTCCATCCCATGGCGCCCGCGACAGTATCTCGCAACCGCCCCACGCACTTCCCTTTCGCCACCGTCGACGACTCCTCGCCAATCCGAACCCATGGCGCCCGCAGCAGCAACCAGCCCACACACCCTCGCCTCTCCGGTCTCCGCACGTATCTTTCTCCGTTCCCGAAACTAGGAGGAACAGCAGCGGCCTGTCCATGTCAGTCGGCCTGCGCCGTGCCGGGGATTACTGTGCTTCATTTTCGGTGGAGCAGGATGGTCGCGGCGGCGTCGTCGACCGAGATGCCTCCCGCGGCGAGGGGGGAGGAAGGGAAGAAGACCTTTGTGGAGGAAATGAAGGCTGTCGCGGTGCGGATGCACACCAAGGACCAGGCCAAGGGAGGGGAGAAGGAGCCCGATAAACTGCCAGTCAATGTGCGGGAGCCTACCGTCGAGGGCTACCTGCAGTTCCTCGTTGACAGCAAGCTCGTCTTCCAGATGCTCGAGACCATCGTCGATCGCCCCGTCGTCCCCTGCTGTGAGTGATTGCAAACCCTCGCAATTGGTGTTCCCTGCCTTTTTTTCTCTCGAAAATTCCACTAATCTATTAATAATCATCAATACAAAAAATCTAAAAATAATAAAAAATTACAAATAAATTCACTGAATCACGACAATAGATACTAGCGCAAGCCAAAGGCGCACCGCCATCATCGTCCTTCCTTTATCGGAGCTTGTCGTAGTAGAATTTGTTGTAATAAATAGACGGAAAGTCGTCGTGCTAAGGTCCTAAAAGACCAGCGCACCAGAGCAACAACCATTTCCAACGATGATAACCGTAGATCGAAAGAGACTGAACTGAAACTATACCATCGAACACAAAAACCGACCAGATCCTAGAAGATCAGCCAGACACACGACTCCACCCGCCCTCCGCGGTGCTAGACGCACCACTAGAGCGAGGATGGGGCGAGAAGGACCTTATTCTAACTTCAGGATGTAGCCGCCGTCTCATCATCCCAGACAATGAAAACAAACTAAACGAAGAACTGAAACCTTTCTGCCTGCGAGAGGCCGCGGTCCGCCACGCCTCCAAGATCCCAATACCACTGGAGACGGAGTGGACCGGCAGCATCGCCAACGAGAGGGACAAAACCCTAGATGGATTATGCAACAACTAATTTGTGACCAAACAATAGAGACCTTTAGCTGCATAGTTATATTAACAACACTGTCAAGGAAATTGTTCATCGGCTACTACTCGGTCGGCTGACGATTAACGATTAATTAGGTAAAGCGGCTTATCAATCGCCCAACGAGTACGGATTAATCAATGGATTTTTCAACACTAGAACTGTGTGGTCACTCAGTTAGAACTGGAAAGTTTTAGCTCAATGGACTAGTTTATCCTGCTTGGAACAATAAATGTCGTAATTACTGAAATCTCATAGTGGTTCCCTGACATGTTATCTATAACCCGTTTCTGCCGTAATTTATAGTTACCTAGGAAGGGGCTGGAACAGTTCTTTCATCATTATTGGCTAGATACTGCTAATTAACATTTTAGTTTTCTATATGTCTTTCAGATGCGGAGTTTCGTAATACTGGGTTAGAGAGATCAAAGGCACTGAATAAAGATCTGAAATGGTTCAGCGAACAAGGTCACAAAATTCCAGAACCATCTGCTCCTGGCACTGCATATGCTTCCTATCTAGAAGGGTTGTCTGAGAAGGACACCCAAGCATTTATCTGTCACTTCTATAATGTGTACTTCGCTCACTTTTCTGGAGGTCGAATGATCGGCACAAAGGTACTATTTTCAGCACGGAACCTTATACCAAAACGTTCACGCGATATCTAATAGTGTGTGTTTGAATGGCTTCTATATTGTTGTTAACAAGGTGTTGTTTGCACTGGTTCTTTTTTTTTTTGCGAAAAAGTTTGCACTGGTTCTTAAACCTCAATCTTATGATTTTAGTGATTGAAATCCCAACTGAAGATAGTAATATGTTATTACTGTATGCACTCAGTTGAGGCCTTGAGGGTCACCAACTCACCATTATATGCACATCTGTTTGTATAATTGTTCTTGTTCTATGTAAATACTTCTGCATTCATTCTATAGCTGGCCATTTCGTTGTGGAACATGAATCCTTGTATTTTACTTAGGGCCTGTTTAGTTCCCAGCCGCACTTTGCCAAGTCTAACTTTGGCAAGTGTGGCAGCCACAAACTACCACAAAGTGTGGTAAAAGTTGGCAAAAAATACACTCTATGATAGCTGGGCCATATAAAAAGTAAAATGTGGCAGCTTTAAAGTGTGATAAGAACCAAACATATACCAAATTGCCAAACTTTGGCTTGGCAAAATGTGGGTAGAAACCAAACAACCCCTTAGTGTATGAACTCTGCTACACGTACGATAGATTCCATCCGATTCCTGTACGACAACAATATCGAACCATTCTCATCTTGCTTCAAAGTGCAGCGCACCATCAGACCTTGCATGTACAAGAATCAGACAAGGATTTGTCGTGTGTGCAGCAGTTCCGTGCAGCCTGTAATCTGTCAGTATGGCGTGAGGGAGAATTACCTGATCCTTCATTTAACCTAGTGCTCATGCCCTCTTTTCGTTTCAGATTGCTGAGAAGCTTCTGAACAAGAAAGAGCTGGAATTTTACAAGTGGGAAGGCACCCTGTCCCAGCTGTTGCAGGATGTCCGCACCAAACTTAACCAAGTTGCTTCTGTAAGTCCAAGAGCTTTGTTTTCGTGCCCCCATTTTCTTTTCTGCCGGTGTGTGTCTCAGTGTCTTAACCCAATCACATTTCTGCTCAGAGCTGGTCCCGGGAAGAGAAGAACCACTGCCTGGAGGAGACCGAGAAGTCGTTCACCTATTCCATGGACCTGCGCCAAGTATTCACCTGAGTGGAGCCAATAGTGATCTCCATTCCACTTTATGCTGAACATTTCAAATATTAACCCTGTATGTGCACTGGGGAGAAACATGTTCCTATGGACCTGAACTGCCTAGCAATCAAATTTTCATATTCAAATAATCCTTTCACTGCATATGCCTGGGCCTTTTGTTCTTCTCGATCCATTACTTTTCTTTGCTCCTGGTCTGCGGAAGCATGGGCTTGTGCACAAGCTCCAGCTCCATGGGCCTTACTTTCTCCGAGGGTTAGTCTCATCTCTTTCTACTTTTGTTTGACAGAGTTGCTGATTTTGTCAATACTAGTAAGCGTGCCTATGCAACGCACGTCTTGAATATGGATATCTTTAATTATTTTACTATCTTAACAGTAACAATCACTCGATAAAGTTTTAATAAAAATATATAATCAATAAGCCACATACATTTAATGAGGTGGTATTAACATTCTAAAAATTGAACTAATCATTTATCCAGAACCTGAAACACCCTTTTTGTAAATTTGTTTGATTCAGCAGAATTAACTACAGATTTCTCAATACATTGATAAAAAATGAATGTTCCATCTATGGATAAACATAACCTTAACCACCACGAATGCAACCTAGGACTTTGCATCTACATATATGCGAGTTTGCACCGGAAAGAGCAGCATACATAAGTTACTGCCAATATTAGAATCCATGTTGCTAAAAATACTTTATTGTAAATCAGTTGCACAAAAATATAAAAATAACAACAATATGAAACAGAAAAGAGCCATGCATCTTCTCATCTATCATCATAGCACAAACACAAACTACATGGATAGTATGAGAAAAAGTGTTCACAATTCCAGCTGAAGTAAGTGCGTATTGTATAGCTTGAGCCATGCAGAATATATAGTAATAAAGCAGGACAAAACAATATTGACAAATGCAAATTTATATTACTTGCGAAGTCATATAACAAAGTCCAACCATTTTCTGCACGGGGAATACATGAATTAAGCAAACAAAGAAATCTTTCTGCACAGATCCTTTTAGGAAAATCTGTTGGTCCTAGTTACAAACAAAAAAAGCACATACATTTGAACAACCATGATGTGTTATAGAATCCCTACAAAATAAACATGCTACATCTCATTACATACTCGACATTAAATAAAAAATACAAAAGCACAACAAGTCAATTGAAACCAACAATATGGCAATCAAATAGGTGAAAAAAAGCTCAAAAGTGATGAATGAGAACATCAGAAAATGTTGTACGTCAAGCTAATGGAAGCAAACTGTACTTAGCTATCGACGAAGGTAAGACAAACATATCAACCAATAAAAATCATGAGCTAGCGGGCACAACAATCAGTATGGATTCATGGATGATACATCTCTTGGAAATCATTTTGAACTGATCCATATAGAACATACTAATGCAACATACTGTTTTTTTACCTTAAATCAGTTGACCAAGTTCCATAACTGATTAGAAATGTAAAAAAAGAATACATGATCGTTGTCACTTCAAATAATAAGAAACGCCCGTGAAGATCAAGTATATTTCTGCAAAGAAGCAAATATTTCATAAACCGGTGGTTATAACAAACTGCAATGCGAATATCCGAACTTTACCTCAGGACAAGTGCCACTCTGTCAGTGTGCTCCAACCTGCATAAATACATTTCAACTTCCACAACAGAAATTCATCAGTAACTTCGAAGGTTAACTTGGTCTACCATCTAATCCCCACTGTGGAGATTATTATATTTAACTGTGCAATACTACGTATATATATAGGCCATCAAATAATATATCAGTTGGTCTCCATTCTTCTCCCAAATATCAGAACATAGTAGTACAAAACTTGCGCCTGCCGCATGGCATTTCAAACGAATTTTCTTAAACATGTGGGTTTTCTTTTAAAGCTCCTCTAGCTTGTGCAAGCCTTATGAAAACATGCCAGCTTCAGCAAACCTATAAATAAATATAGTAGGATAATAAGTTAGACACCGGTAAATCATTATGTAGCCACGAAGTAACTCAACTCGCATAATCGTCCGCGTGTGGTGGCCGCAGAGTGGAGCGCAAAAGGCAAGAGGGGGTGGCACCCGCGGAACTACGACGGCCAGGTCTGCTTCTGCATTTTCCAATGCAATGATTAGTTGGGAGCATGGTTTATACTTATGTACTATATCTATATGTACCTGTTTTTGTATCCTTCATTATCAATGAGTTATGGAAATTGCACATGATATTGCACATTTTTCATTGTGAAATAGCAGGCTTTGATACACTACTTATCTTTGATACAGACATTAAATTCTGGTTCATAGGAAGACGTACAGATAACCGAAATGCACAACTCAGATCGAGGTAAACAGTTTGTCGAGAGATGAAACCTGTAAGTTACCTTGTGTTAGGCCAGGCAATTAACAACTTCTCTTGGTGAGATCTCAAAGAATACCACGTGGTGGATTAGTCCTTCCAAGATCTACCCGTACATGGATAACTGCATACAAGTTTTCATGATAAATTAATATGGATTTGTGGACCACTAATTCATACTCCCTATTCCCCATTTGAATTTGAGTACCTCAAACCTGAATTTTCAATTTGTGGCAATGATGGAGTACAATACAACCATCATGGCTCATTGGACATGATCTTCGGAGGTGTCACTCGCCGTCGAGTTGGTGTGCCAGGTCGTCGATGTGTGACAGCAAGTCTGTTAGGACTAGTGTCCCCGCCGTGTTGGACATGGATGAGGCCGAGGTACTGGTACTATAGCCAGGCATTCTCCCTTGGGCGCGTCCTAGCCGTCGTCGGTTACGACCTTGGTGGTCGGGTAGAGATGCCGGCTGCATTGCATCGGGGCAAAGAGGGCGTGAATTGTATTTTGAGGGACAGGACGACGCGAGTTGCGGCAGGCTATGACCCCATCCTCGACGATGATTTCGTCTCCATGCCAGTGAGGACGTGGCCTCCAGACATGGCTAAGAAGGTTGGCCTCCACGGCAACCTGCTTCTGCGAGCGGCGGGCAGAAGACCAAGGTTCACCGGATCACATTAGTCGTCCGCGTGTGGTGGCTGCAGCGTGGAGATTTAGGGGCAGGAGGAGGCGGCGGCTAGCGGGCTAGGTCTGCTTCGTTGGGGTGTGTTGTGCCCATTGTTGGGATGCCAGGACACATCGGCACATTGTTGGGATGCCAGGACAAAGAGTGGTGTATTCCCGTTCATGGCTTTGTGACTGAAAGTAGTACTAATATGCACATGTTTGGTGTCTAGATAAAAGAGCTTTGTGTGTAAATGATGTATATTGTCTACATGTATAATATATGTGTATCATAGCTTACGTACCATATAAAATTATGCAATTATTTTAATTAGTAATATTAATCGGGTGACCCATCGGGCAACCCGTGGGCATAGACTGATACCCATGCCCAACCCACGACTAATAGGGTTTCCCATGGGTTATTTCCATGGGCGAACATCGGGACCCATACCCTACCCATTTGGGTCGGGTGCCCATGGGCGGACGTACCCATGGGTCGAATTGCCGGCTTGAGTTGTGCGGGAGCCCGTTTGTGGCTCAATTTTCGGATCTAACCAGAGGAGGTGATCAACGAGGTTGTTTAGGCTGGTATTCGTTGAATGTAATTGAGCAATAGGAAGGTGCCTAAATTTCAGGGAGGACGGATAGGGGAGAATGAACCATTGTAGACCGTGTGATGCAAGTAGATGGACGGCCCGGATTCAATTTTCCCACGCAACTTCATGACTTTATAAGTAGTAGAAGATATTGAGATAGAAATAAACTACTATTTTTTTGAGGATCAAATGCTGCGATTTTATTTACTCTCTTGCATCCTCCGATGCCAACAAGTCAACAATAAACTCGGCTGGATCAACCAGCCAATACCTATTACATTTATTTTCGCAGCTTTCCTTAGCCAAATTATGAGATACCATATTTCCAGAACGTCGCACATGTTTAACCGAAACCTCGGTGAAACACTTCAGCAAGAACCTGATTTCTTCAATGAGTGGACCATGGATCGACCTATCCATTTCTGTGCCCTTCAGCTTCGCCACAACGGCTAGACAATCCGTCTCCAAAACCATCTTCCGCAGACTCTTCTCCTTAGCTAGCTCCATGGCTTGTTTGCGCGCCATGATCTCCGCTCTCTCCGAGTCCTGAACATCAGAGAAAAAACAGCAGTGTCCGTCTTAGAAGCCGCCGTGGTGATCTCTGAGAACCACCCCAATACCTCTGCTGCCAGACATCAAAGAGAAAGCCCCATCAACATTAGCCTTTACCCAGCCAGGATCAGGAGGGTGCCAGTGCTCCCTTTCCCGCCCTGTGGAAGCCAACGAGGAAATGTTGATTGCCATCCACTCTTCACTAATGTGGCTCCATAATCTGAGTCTCCTCTCGTGCTTCATTTCATTCTTGCAAGCCAGAGCTGGTAAATAATCATGATACTCCCTCCGTCCATAAATAGATGTCTTAGAGTTATCTAAATTTATATGTATCTATACACTAAATAGTTTCTACATACATTTAAATTTTAACAAATCTAAGACATCTATTTATGGACAGAGTTAGTACATAATTTTGCTTGCGTTCCTGCCTTAGGCGGCAGCGTTTTTATCCGCATCGACTTATCTCGACACGCGAGGTCGCGATGCGTCCCACATTGAAGATGCCTCTGACATCCTACCCATACCCCTGGCTCCACATGCCATAAGACTTCTCCCGTGTCGCGTTAAACAAAGAGATCCCCATCGTCAAGTCAAACATGAACCGTCAAGTCATGAAAAACAAAAGGAGAGAATTCCATCGTCTTCCCCGGAAGAGAGCCTCACCCTCGTGGCCTTGCTGTCGTCTCGCGTTAAACAAAGACATGCCCCTCGTCTTCCCAAGTCTTCCACGAGAGCGGAAGAGAGCCTCAGTGCCTCACCCTTAATTACGGGCGCCTTACGCCATTACCGGCCGATCCAATCCACTCCCCAAGACCCCGAAAGAACGGCGGTGAATAATCAAGTACTCCCTCCAAGTATTGTATTCCCATTATCCCTTTCTGCTGATCCGGATTCCGGCCATCCCGCCGACGTTACAGCGCTCACGCTCCCTCCATCGCCTCCTCCGTGCGCTCGCGTCAACGCCGCATTCCCTCCTCCGTGTGCTCGCGTTCCAATGTCCTCGCTGCCGTCGCGTCAGCACTCAGCACCGCATTCCCATCCTCCCACGGCGTCACATACTCACATGTGCTGCCTTCCCGGCACGAAATCGTAGCGCTATAAGAGAAGCCTCCCCGATCCGCTCCAATGGCGCCCGCTGCAGTATCTCGTCACCACCCCACGCACTTCTTGTTCGCCATCGTCCACTCCTCGCCAATCCGCAACCATGGCGCCCGCAGCAGCAACCAGCCTGCACAGGCTCGTCTCTCCGCGGGTACCTTTATCCTTTTCCGCTGCTGGGAGGAACAGCAACGGCATGTCCATGTCAGTCGGCGGCGCTCGCCGTGTGCCGGGGATTTCTGTGCTTCATTTTCGGTGGAGCCGGATGGTCGCGGCGGTGGCGTCGACCGAGATGCCTCCCGCGGCAAGGGGGGAAGAAAGTGAGAAGACCTTCGTGGAGGAGATGAGGGCTGTCGCGATGCGGATGCACACCAAAGATCAGGCCAGGGAAGGGGAGAAGGAGGCCGACAAATATTCAGTCAATCTCGCGCGGGAGCCTACCGTTGAGGGCTACGTGCAGTTCCTCGTTGACAGCAAGCTCGTCTTCCAGACGCTCGAGGCCATCGTCGATCGCGCCGTCGTCCCCTGGTGTGAGTGACTGCAAACCCTCGCGATTGGTGTTCCCTGTCTTTCTTTTTGACTTGTTAATTTTTCGCGGCCTAGCGTGTGTGGTGGTGGGTAGTGATTTCCTCATAGAGTTTATTTGGTCAGCATAATCTATTCGTAATTTAGTTCTTTTATATCACCGCTAAACGACAATAAAGAAACCCTAACCCATGGACTGGTTTGGTCGGTTGGGTTTGGGTGTGATAATAAGCTTTATTCTTGTTAATTGTCTGTATTTTGAGACGAAAATAATAGCTTTGCTCAAAATTAGCAAATGAATAAACGGTTTGTAGATTGGTATCAGTGCCTATTACTGCTGTATATTTTAAATTAAAATTGTCCATATCTAAATTGTCTATATTGGTTTGATGAATTGATGTTTTACTTACCTTTTTTATTTGAACTTGTGAAATCCATGATTGTTTACTTTGACTACCTTCAGTTATGCAACAAGTAGTTTGTGAACAAACAATAAGGGCATTTAGCTGCATAGTTCTATTAACAACACTGATGAGGAAATCGTTTATCAGTTACTATTCAGTCGGCCGGTGATTAGCGACAAATTAGGCAAATCTGCCGATTAAATGGTCGATAAAATAAGATAATCGTATTATCGGTCACCACCGAGTAGGGATTAATCGGTCTATTAATCGCTGAATGGGCGGATTTTTGAATACTGATTAGCAGTAACACTGTGTGGTTACTCATTTGGAACTAGAAAGTTTTAGCTCAGTTGAATGTACTTTCTTTATTCTGCTTATAGAATAATAAATGTCGTAAGTACTGACATCTCTTGCATAGTGGTTCTGTGACAGGTTATCTAACCTGTTTCTGTCGTAATTTATTACCTAGGAAGGAGATGGAACATTTCTTCCATCATTGTTAGCTAGATGCTGCTGATTGACATTTCAGTTATCTATACCTTTCAGATGCGGACTTTCGGAATACCGGGTTAGAGAGATCAGAGGCACTGAAGAAAGATCTGAAATGGTTCAGCGAACAGGGTCACACAATTCCAGAACCATCTGCCCCTGGCATTACATATGCTTCCTATCTGGAAGAGTTGTCTGAAAAGGACACGCAAGCATTTATCTGTCACTTCTATAATGTGTACTTTGCTCAGTCTGCCGGAGGTCGAATGATCGGCACAAAGGTAACCACTTTCCAGACCAAAACGTTCATGTGATGTCAAATCGTGCGTGTTTGAATGGCTTCCTATATTGTTGTTAACGTTGGCACTGGTTCTTAAATCTCAATCTTCTGATTTACTGAGTGAAATCCTAACCAAAAATAGTAGTATGTTATTTACTGTATGCACTCTGTTGAGGGTCACCTTATATACACATCTGTTGTATAACTCGTTCTTCTGTTATGTAGAAAAATATTTTTACATTACTTCTATAGCTGGTCATTTCGTTGTGGAATATGAATCCTTGTATTTGACTTATGTAATGCGAATCAGGGTATCATGGCAGTCTGTATTCTGTCAGTGTGGTGTGAGGGAGAGTTCCTCCATTGATGGATATCATTTAACCTAGTAACCATGCACTCTATTCATTTCAGATTGCTGAGAAGATTCTGAACAAGAAAGAGCTGGAATTCTACAAGTGGGAAGGTACCCTGTCCCAGCTGCTGCAGGATGTCCGCACCAAACTTAACCAAGTTGCTTCTGTAAGCCCAAGAGCTTTGTTTTTGTGCTCCTATTTTCTTTTCTGCCGGTGTGTCTCAGTGTCTTAACCCGATCACATTTCTGCTCAGAGCTGGTCCCGGGAAGAGAAGAACCACTGCCTGGCTGAGACCGAGAAGTCGTTCACCTATTCAATGGATCGTCTGCGCCAAGTATTCACCTGAGCGGAGCCAATTGCGATCTTCATTTCACTTTTGATAAACATTTTAACATTAAGCCATGTATGTGCACTGGGGAGGAACTTGTTCCTCTGGGCCAGAACTGCCAAGGAATCAAATTTTCATATTCAAATAATCCTTTCGTTGCATTTGCCCGGGCTATTTTCTTGTTGATAGATTAGTTTTCTTTGCTCTCGGTATACGGACGTGCGAATACTCTAGAAAAAGGCCGACCTTTGCAAAGAGAAGCAACTCTCTGCATGCGACAAATAGCGCGCTATGGTGCCACAAAAATTCTGGAAATTGGTCCCCTACATGACACGTGTCGCAAGGGAAATCAAGGTGAGGATGAGGATGAGAGATAATAACAGGGGATGGTGGATTGTCTCACTTTTCCCTTTTTTAGATTTGTTTTTTCAAAATGAAATATCAGATACGTAAGTCCAAATTACGAACCGTTTTCACTTTTGAGATCCTCACGTCGAGATTTTCAAAACTAGATCCCATGCTGATAGGTTTCGAGATGTTTTTTTTTCGTACTTCCAATACTAGTATGGTTGTACTCGCGGTGTATACCTAACCGTACTCGTACTTTAACTGATAAGTACTTCTGTTTTTAGTGTATTTGGTGCAATTTTTTCCTTTTATTCTTTAACTGTACTTGCTCGTGTGCACGACTGTACTTGTACTTGTTCGTGTGCGCGAAATGTATCTGTACTTGCCCGTGTGTGCGACCGTAGTTCTTTACCTGTACTTACTCGTGTGTGTTGTACTTGCTCATGTGTGGGACTGTACTTTGTACCTGTACTTGCTCATGTGCACAACTGTAATTCTCGACTTGTACTTGCTTGTGTGTGCACCTATACCTACTCGTGTATGTACCTGTACCTATACACGCCTCTGGTGCACATGCACCCGTACTTACTTGTGTGCATCTATACCTACTTGTGTATGCCCTTGTACGTATTCATGCATGGACCTGTATTTGATGTATTTCAAATGGGAATGGTCCTTAAGGACCGAGATGCTGCATGAATATTTGACGGTGGTACAATTTACACAAGGGGGCTCAGGAAAATTAGAAATTACAAACATGCCCTTGAAACACACACATCAGACCTTAGAAAGATTTATGAAAAAGCAATCAATTCCCTGTGCCTCACCACCCAAGATCTGAGATGGATGCTACCATCAGCCACCGTCTTCCTCACCGGAGACAAAACCACTTGGAAAGAAGAAGGCGAAGAAAGCCTCCATCAGACCATCGAGTAGGGGCCTCCGCTGTTGGAGGTTGAGAAGACGCTTCCATGGCGTCATCAGATGCCTCTCTATGGCATCAAAGATCAGTGGTCTCCTATGGACCATGGTGTTGTAGATCATCGTCGTCGCAACAGGAACTTCCCGTCGCCGCCAAGCTTGAACGCCTAGAGCTCGCCGACAACGGTTCTTATCCCCTGATGACGCGTAAAGCACACGCCCGTTGGGAACCCCAAGAGGAAAGTGTGATGCGTACAACAGCAAGTTTTCCCTCAGTAAGAAACCAAGATTATCGAACCAGTAGGAGTCAAGGAGCACGTGAAGGTTGTTGGTGACGGAGTGTAGTGCGGCGCAACACTAGGGATTCCGGCGCCAACGTGGAACCTGCACAACACAATCCAAATACTTTGCCCCACTTAACGTGAGGTTGTCAATCTCACCGGCTTGCCGTAAACAAAGGATTAAATGTATGGTGGAAAATGATGTCTGATGCGAAGAACAGTAAAGAAGAATGTTTGCAGTAGATTGTATTCAGATGTAAAAGAATGGACCGGGGTCCATAGTTCACTAGTGGTGTCTCTCCAATAAGAAATAGCATGTTGGGTGAACAAATTATAGTTGGGCAATTGACAAATAAAGAGGGCATAACAATGCACATACATATCATGATGAGTAGAGTGAGATTCAATCGGACATTACGACAAAGTACATAGACCGCTATCCAGCATGCATCTATGCCTAAAAAGTCCACCTTCGGGTTAGCATCCGCACCCCTTCCAGTATTAAGTTGCAAACAACATACAATTGCATTAAGTATGGTGCATAATGTAATCAACACAAATATCCTTAGACAAAGCATCGATGTTTTATCCCTAGTGGCAACAACACATACACAACCTTAGAACTTTCTGCACTGTCCCATTTAATGGAGGCATGAACCCACTATCGAGCATAAATACTCCCTCTTGGAGTTACAAGTATCAACTTGGCCAGAGCCTCTAGTAGCAACGGAGAGCATGCAAGATCATAAACAACACATATATGATAGATTGATAATCAACTTGACATAGTATTCCATATTCATCGGATCCCAACAAACACAATATGTAGCATTACAAATAGATGATCTTGATCATGATAGGCAGCTCACAAGATCTACAATGATAGCACAATGAGGAGAAGATAACAATCTAGCTACTGCTATGGACCCATAGTCCAGGGTGAACTACTCACACATCGATCCGGAGGCGATCATGGCGATGAAGAGTCCTCCGGAGATGATTCCTCTCCGGCAGGGTGCCGGAGGCGATCTCCAAATCCCCGAGATGGGATTCGCGGTGGCAGCGTCTCTGGAAGGTTTTCCGTATCGTGGCTCTCAGTACAGGGGTTTTCGCGACGAAGGCTTTAAGTAGGCGGAAGGGTAGGGTTGGAGGTGGCGCGAGGGACCCACACCATAGGCCGGCGCGGGCCCCAGGCCGCGCCGCCCTATGGTCTGGCCGCCTCGTGGCCCCACTTCGTATCCTCTTCGGTCTTCTGGAAGCTCCGTGGAAAAATAAGACCCTGGGCGTTGATTTCGTCCAATTCTGAGAATATTTCCTTTGTAGGATTTCTGAAACCAAAAACAGCAGAAAACAAGAACGTTCTTCATCTCGTCAATATGTTAGTGCCGGAAAATGCATAATAATGACATAAAGTGTGTATAAAACATGTGAGTATCATCATAAAAGTAGCATGGAACATAAGAAATTATAGATACGTTTGAGACGTATCAAGCATCCCCAAGCTTAGTTCCTACTCGCCCTCGAGTAGGTAAACAATAACAAGGATAATTTATGAAGTGACATGCTATCATAATCTTGATCAATACTATTGTAAAGCATATGAGATGAATGCAGCATTCGAAGCAATGGTAAAGACAATGAATAAACAACTGAATCATATAGCAAAGACTTTTCATGAATAGTACTTTCAAGACAAGCATCAATAAGACTTGCATAAGAGTTAACTCATAAAGCAATAGATTCTTAGTAGAAAGTTTTGAAGCAACACAAAGGAAGATATAAGTTTCAGCGTTGCTTTCAACTTCAATCATGTTTATCTCATGGATAATTGTCAACACAAAGTAATATGATGAATGCAAATAAGCAAGTATGTAGGAATCAATGCACACAGTTGACACAAGTATTTGCTTCTAAGATAGAAAGAAGTAGGTAAACTGAAAAAGTAAAAGAATGGCCCTTCGCAGAGGGAAGCATGGATTGTTGTATTTGTGCTAGAGCTTTTATTTTGAAAACATAGAAACAATTTTGTCAACGGTAGTAATAATTCATATGTGTTATGCATGAGATGTCTTATAAGTTGCAAGCCTCATGCATAGTATACCAATAGTGCCCGCACCTTGTCCTAATTAGCTTGGATTTGCATGGATTATCATTGCATAGCATATGTTTCAACCAAGTGTCACAAAGGGGTACCTCTATGCCACCTGTACAAAGGTCTAAGGAGAAAGTTCACATTGGATTTCTCGCTTTTTGATTATTCTCAACTTAGACATCCATACCGGGACAACATAGACAACAGATAATGGACTCCTTTTTAATGCATAAGCATTCAACAACAGATAATATTCTCATAAGAGATTGAGGATTGTTGTCCAAAGCGAAACTTCCACCATGATACATGGCTTTAGTTAGCGGCCCAATGTTCTTCTCTAATATGCATACTCAAACCATTTGATCATGATAAATCACCATTACTTCAGACAAGACATGCATAGCAACTCACACGATATTCAACAAAGGTGAAATAGTTGATGGCGTCCCCAGAAACATGGTTATCGCTCAACAAGCAACTTATAAGAAATAAGACACATAAGTACATATTCAATACCACAATAGTTTTTTTAAGCTATTTTTTCCCGTGAGCTATATATTGCATAGACAAAGAATGGAATTTTTAAAGGTAGCACTTCAAGCAATTTACTTTGGAATGGCAGAGAAATACCATGTAGTAGGTAGGTAGGTATGGTGGACACAAATGGCATAGTTTTTGGCTCAAGGATTTTGGATGCACGAGAAGTAATCTCTCTCAATACAAGGCTTAGGCTAGCAAGGTTGTTTGAAGCAAACTCAAGTATGAACCGGTACAACAAAACTTACATAAGAACATATTGCAAGCATTATAAGACTCTACACTGTCTTCCTTGTTGTTCAAACCCTCACCAGAAAATATCTAGACTTAGAGAGACCAATCATGCAAACCAAATTTCAACAAGCTCTATGGTGTTTCTTCACTAATAGGTGCAAAGTACATGATGCAAGAGCTTAAACATGATCTATTTGAGCACAACAATTGCCAAGTATCAAATTATTCAAGACATTATTCCAATTACCACATGTGGCATTTTCTGTTTCCAACCATATAACAATGAACGAAGCAGTTTCAACCTTCGCCATGAACGTTAGGAGTAAAGCTAAGTACACATGTGTTCATATGCAACAGCGGAGCGTGTCTCTCTCCCACATAAAGAATGCTAGGATCCGATTTTATTCAAACAAAACGAAAAATAAAAACATAAAGACGCTCTAAGTTAAGCACATAAGATGTGACGGAATAAAAATATAGTTTCACTAGAGGTGACCTGATAAGTTGTCGATGAAGAAGGGGATGCCTTGGGCATACCCAAGCTTAGATGCTTGAGTCTTCTTGAAATATGCAGGGATGAACCACGGGGAATCCCCAAGCTTAGATTTTTCACTCTCCTTGATCATATTGTATCATCCTCCTCTCTTGATCCTTGAAAACTTCCTCCACACCAAACTCAAAACAAACTCATTAGAAGGTTAGTGCATAATCATAAATTCACATATTCAGAGGTGACATAATCATTCTTAACACTTCTGGATATTGCACAAAGCTACTGAAAGTTAATGGAACAAAGAAATCCATCAAACATAGCAAAACAGGCAATGTGAAATAAAAGGCAGAATCTGTCAAAACAGAACAGTACGTAAAGACGAATTTTTCTAGGGCACTTAACTTGCTCTGATGAAAATGCTCAAATTGAATGAAAGTTGCGTACATATCTGAGGATCACGCACGTAAATTGGAAGATTTGTCTGAGTTACATACAGACGGGGCTACTCAATTTCGTGACAGTAAGAATTCTGTTTCTGCGCAGTAATCCAAATCTAGTATCATCTTTACTATCAAAGACTTTACTTGGCACAACAATGCAATAAAATAAAGATAAGGAGAGGTTGCTACAGTAGTAACAACTTCCAAGACTCAAATATAAAACAAAAGTGCAGAAGTAAAATAATGGGTTGTCTCCCATAAGCGCTTTTCTTTAACGCCTAGGCGCAGAAAGTGTGAATCAAGTATTATCGAGAGATGAAGCATCAACATCATAATTTGTTCTAATAATATAATCAAAAGGTAACTTCATTCTCTTTCTAGGGAAGTGTTCCATACCTTTCTTGAGAGGAAATTGATATTTAATATTACCTTCCTTCATATCAATAATAGCACCAACAGTTCGAAGAAAAGGTCTTCCCAAAATAATGGGACAAGATGCATTGCATTCAATATCCAAGACAACAAAATCAACGGGGACAAGGTTATTGTTAACAGTAATGCGAACACTATTAATCCTCCCCAAAGGTTTCTTTGTAGAATTATCAGCAAGATTAACATCCAAATAACAATTTTTCAATGGTGGCAAGTCAAGCATATTATAGATTTTCTTAGGCATAACAGAAATACTTGCACCAAGATCACATAAAGCATTACAACCAAAATCATTGACCTTCATCTTAATGATGGGCTCCCAACCATCTTTCAACTTCCTAGGAATAGAAGTTTCAAGTTTTAATTTATCTTCTCTAGCTTCAATGAGAGCATTTGTAATATGTTTTGTAAAGGCCAAATTTATAGCACTAGCGTTAGGACTTCTAGCAAGTTTTTGTAAGAACTTTATAACTTCAGAGATGTGACAATCATAAAAATCTAAACCATTATGATATAAAGCAATGGGATCATTGTCCCCAATATTTTGAAAAATTTCAGCAGTTTTATCACAAGCAGTTTCAGCAGTTTTAGCAGTTTCAGACAGTTTTGCACGCTTTGCATTAGGAGTAGAAACATTGCCAACACCAATTATTTTATCATTGATAGTAGGAGGTGTAGCAACATGTGAAGCATCAACATTACTAGTGGTGGTAATAGTCCAAACTTTAGCTACATTATTCTCTTCAGCATTTTCTTCTCTTTCCCACCTAGCATGCAATTCAGCCATTAATCTAATATTCTCATTAATTCAAACTTGGATGGCGTTTGCTGTAGCAACAATTTTATTATCATTATCCTCAGGTTTAGCAGCCATTTTATTAATTAAAGAAGATTGTGAATCAGACATGTATGAGATTCGGGTTTCAGCATTTGAAAGCTTAGTTTGCAAACCAGAAATTTCCATATTCAGATTTTCAAGTTGATTCCCTATATTTTTCAACAAGGCAGATTGTTCATTCATAGTTTTAGTAAACAATTGATTTTTCTCATATTGTGATTGCATAAAGCTCTTAGTAGCTCTTTCAATTTCTAGCATCTTCTCCTCATTAGGCAAAACAGATCTACCATAAGAATTACCATTATTAGAAGGATATGGCATGTAATTGTTGTTACCAAAATTATTCCTATAAGCATTGTTGTTGAAATTATTATTTTTAATGAAGTTCACATCAACATGCTCTTCTTGAGCAACCAATGAAGCTAAAGGAACATTATTAGGATCAACATTAGATCTACCATTAACAAGCATAGACATAATAGCATCAATCTTATCACTCAAGGAGGAGGTTTCTTCAAAAGAATTTACCTTCTTACCTTGTGGAGCTCTTTCCGTGTGCCATTCAGAGTAATTAATCATAATATCATCAAGAAACTTTGTTGCGGCGCCTAGAGTGATGGACATAAAAGTACCTCCAGCAGCTGAATCCAATAGGTTCCGCGAAGAAAAATTCAATCCTGCATAAAAGGTTTGGATGATCATCCAAGTAGTCAGTCCATGGGTAGGGCAGTTTTTAACCAAAGATTTCATTCTTTCCCATGCTTGAGCAACATGCTCATTATCCAATTGCTTAAAATTCATTATGCTACTTCTCAAAGATATAATTTTAGTAGGAGGATAATATCTACCAATGCATGAATCAATACTAATCTTAGGCAAAGATAGCAACCAATCTTTAGCTCTTCCTCTTAAGGAGAAAGGAAACAATTTTAATTTTATAATGTCACCATCTACATCCTTATACTTTTGCATTTCACAAAGTTCAACAAAATTATTAAGATGGGCAGCAGCATCATCAGAACTAACACCAGAAAATTGCTCTCTCATAACAAGATTCAGTAAAGCAGGTTTAATTTCAAAAATTCTGCTGTAGTAGCAGGTGGAGCAATAGGTGTGCATAGGAAATCATTATTATTTGTGCTAGTGAAGTCACACAACTTAGTATTTTCAGGAGTACCCATTTTAGCAATAGTAAATAAAGCAAACTAGATAAAGTAAATGCAAGTAACTAATTTTTTGTGTGTTTTTGATATAGAGAACGCAAACAAGACAGTAAATAAAGTAAAGCAAGTAACTACTTTTTTGTGTGTTTTGATGTAAGAAAGCAAACAAAGCAAGAAATAAAATAAAGTAAAGCAAGACAAAAACAAAGTAAAGAGATTGAAATGGAAACCCCTTGCAGCGTGTCTTGATCTCCCTGGCAACGGCGCCTTAAAAGAGCTTGATGACGCGTAAAGCACACGCCGTTGGGAACCCCAAGAGGAAGGTGTGATGCGTACAGCAGCAAGTTTTCCCTCAGTAAGAAACCAAGGTTATCGAACCAGTAGGAGTCAAGGAGAACGTGAAGGTTGTTGGTGACGGAGTGTAGTGCGGCGCAACACCAGGGATTCCGCGCCAACGTGGAACCCGCACAACACAATCCAAATACTTTGCCCCAACTTAACAAAGAGGTTGTCAATCTCACCGGCTTGTCAAAACAAAGGATTAAATGTATGGTGTGGAAAATGATGTCTGTATGCGAAGAACAAGAAAGAACAATGATTGCAGATTGTATTCAGATGTAAAAGAATGGACCGGGTCCATAGTTCACTAGTGGTGTCTCTCCAATAAGAAATAGCATGTTGGGTGAACAAATTACAGTTGGGCAATTGACAAATAGAGAGAGCATAACAATGCACATACTTATCATGATGACTAATATGAGATTTACTTAGGGCATTACGACAAATACATAGACCACTATCCAGCATGCATCTATGCCTAAAAAGTCCACCTTCGGGTTAGCATCCGCACCCCTTCCAGTATTAAGTTGCAAACAACATACAATTGCATTAATTATGGTGCGTAATGTAATCAACACAAATATCCTTAGACAAAGCATTGATGTTTTATCCCTAGTGGCAACAAAACATCCACAACCTTAGAACTTTCTGTCACTGTCCCCATTCAATGGAGGCATGAACCCACTATCGAGCATAAATACTCCCTCTTGGAGTCACAAGTATCAACTTGGCCAGAGCCTCTACTAGCAACGGAGAGCATGCAAGATCATAAACAACACATATATGATAGATTGATAATCAACTTGACATAGTATTCCATATTCATCGGATCCCAACAAACACAACATGTATCATTACAAATAGATAATCTTGATCATGATAGGTAGCTGATGTCTATGCACGCTTCTATTCCTGTAGACAGTGTTGGGTCTCCAAGAGCAGAGGTTTGTAGAACAGCAACAAGTTTCCCTTAAGTGGATCACCCAAGGTTTATCGAACTCAGGGAGGAAGAGGTCAAAGATATCCCTCTCAAGCAACCCTGCAACCACAATACAAGAAGTCTCTTGTGTCCCCAACACACCCAATACACTTGTCAGATGTATAGGTGCACTAGTTTGGCAAAGAGATAGTGAAATACAGGTGGTATGAATGAATATGAGCAGTAGACGCGAAAAGTGCTTGCTGCGTAGTAAGGAAGCAGAAACAAATAAGCGATGATTGCGTATTTGGAAACAAGGCCTAGGGATCGTACTTTCACTAGTGGACACTCTCAACATTGATCACATAATAAAACCACTCTACACTCTCTTGTTGGATGATGAACACCACTAATTGTGTAGGGCTACAAGAGCACCTCAATGCCGGAGTTAACAAGCTCCACAATATTCGATATTCATATTTAAATAACCTTAGAGTGCATGATAGATCATTGCAATTATACCAAGTACTAACATAGCATGCACACTCACCATCATACTATGAAAGGAGGAATAGATCACATCAATACCATCATAGTAATAGTTAACTTCATAATCTACAAGAGATCATAATCATAAACTACGCCAAGTACTACATGATGCACACACTGTCACCATTACATCATGGAGGAGGAATAGAGTACTTTAATAACATCACTAGAGTAGCACATAGATGAATAGTGATACAAAACTCATATGAATCTCAATCATGTAAGGCAGCTCATGAGATCATTGTATTGAAGTACATAGGAGAGAGATTAACCACATAGCTACCGGTACAACCCTTAGCCTCGATGGAGAACTACTCCCTCCTCATGGGAGAGCAGCGTTGATGAAGATGGCGGTGGTGTCGATGGAGATGCCTTCCAGGGCACTTCCGTCCCGGCGGCGTGCCGGAACAGACTCCTGTCCCCCAGATCTTGGCTTCGCGATAGCGGCGGCTCTGGAAGGTTTCTCGTACCGTGGCTTATTCGTCCCGAAGATTTAGGTCGTGGCGCTTCTTATAGGCGAAGAGGCGGCGCGAAGGGGCCACAGGCACAGGGCGGCGCGCCCCCCCTAGGCCGCGCCGCCACCATGTGTGGGCCCCCTGTGGCCCTCCTCTGGTGACTCTCGGGTGTTCTGGAAGCTTCTTGGAATTATAAGATGCTGGGTGTTGATTTCGTCCAATTCCGAGAATATTTCCTTACTAGGATTTCTGAAACCAAAAACAGACAAAGAACGGCACTGCGGCATCTTGTCAATAGGTTAGTTCCGGAAAATGCATCAAAACGATATAAAGTGTGAACAAAACATGTAAGTATTGTCATAAAACAAGCATGGAACATAAGAAATTATCGATACATTGGAGACGTATCAGCATCCCCAAGCTTAGTTCCTACTCGTCCCGAGTAGGTAAACGATAACAAAGATAATTTCTTAAGTGACATGCTATCAACATAATCTTGATCATACTATTGTAAAGCACATGCGATGAATGCAGAGATTCAAAGCAATGGTAAAGACAATGATTAAACAACTGAATCATATAGCAAATACTTTTCATCAATAGTACTTTCAAGACAAGCATCAATAAGTCTTGCATAAGAGTTAACTCATAAAGCAATAGATTCAAAGTAAAGGCATTGAAGCAACACAAAAGAAGATATAAGTTTCAGCAGTTGCTTTCAACTTGTAACATGTATATCTCATGGATAGTTGTCAATACAAAGCAATATAACAAGTGCAATAGGTAAACATGTAAGAATCAATGCACAGTTAACACAAGTGTTTGCTTCTAAGATAGAAAGAAGTAGGTAAACTGACTCAACATAAAAGTAAAAGAATGGCCCTTCACAGAGGGAAGCATGGATTGCTATATTTGTGCTAGAGCTTCTATTTTGAAAACAAGAAACAATTTTGTCAACGGTAGTAATAAAGCATATGTGTTATGTAAATTATATCCTACAAGTTGCAAGCCTCATGCATAGTATACCAATAGTGCCCGCACCTCGTCCTAATTAGCTTGGATTTACATGGATTATCATTGCATAACATATGTTTTAACCAAGTGTCACAAAGGGGTATGCCGCCTGTACAAAGGTCTAAGGAGAAAGTTCGCATTGGATTTCTCGCTTTTGATTATTCTCAACTTAGACATCCATACCGGGACAACATAGACAACAGATAATGGAATCCTCTTTAATGCATAAGCATTCAACAACAGATAATATTCTCATAAGAGATTGAGGTTTGTTGTCCAAACTGAAACTTCCACCATGGATCATGGCTTTAGTTAGCGGCCCAATGTTCTTCTCAAACAATATGCATGCTCAAACCATTCAACTCATGATAAATCTCCCTTACTTCAGACAAGACGAACATGCATAGCAACTCACATGATATTCAACAAGGTGTTGATGGCGTCCCTAGGAACATGGTTATTGCTCAACAAGCAACTTAATAAGAAATAAGATACATAAGTACATATTCAATACCACAATAGTTTTTAGGATATTTGTCCCATGAGCTATATATTGCAAAGACAAAGAATGGAATTTTAAAGGTAGCACTCAAGCAATTTACTTTGGAATGGCAGAGAAATACCATGTAGTAGGTAGGTATGGTGGACACAAATGGCATAGTTTTTGGCTCAAGGATTTTGGATGCACGAGAAGTAATCCCTCTCAATACAAGGCTTAGGCTAGCAAGGTTGTTTGAAGCAAACACAAGTATGAACCGATACAGCAAAACTTACATAAGAATATATTGCAAGCATTATAACACTCCACACTGTCTTCCTTGTTGTTCAAACCCTCACCAGGAAATATCTAGACTTAGAGAGACCAATCATGCAAACCAAATTTTAACAAGCTCTACAGTATTTCTTCACTAATAGGTGCAAAGTACATGATGCAAGAGCTTAAACATGAGCACAACAATTGCCAAGTATCAAATTATTCAAGACATTATACCAATTACCACATGTAGCATTTTCTGTTTCCAACCATATAACAATGAATGAAGCAGTTTCAACCTTCGCCATGAACACTAAGAATAAAGCTAAGAACACATGTGTTCATATGCAACAGCGGAGCGTGTCTCTCTCCCACACAAGCATGAATTTATTCAAACAAAACAAAAATAAAAACAAACAAACGCTCCAAGTAAAGTACATAAGATGTGACCGAATAAAAATATAGTTTCAAGAGAAGAAACCTGGTAAATTGTTGATCAAGAAGATTTCCACGGCCTTCTTGCTCCCACTTGAGACAGATGAGCCTCATGATGTAAGGCGCATATTGAGGAAGCTTGCGAAGGAAGGCACAATCACGCATCTCATGCCAAATATAGTCCATGATGTCCAATTGCTTGCCGCGGCCCTTCATCTCACGAGTGCGCACAAGAAGGTTCACAAGGAACCCATGCACTTCATCATGGTTGGTGTGTTTGGGGTTGATGGTGCTGCGGTAGATGCGGTTCATGATGTCGTAGACGGGAAGGAGGTGGTAAGCACTTCCACACAACATCCTCCCGGGGATGTAGAGATTGGCCATCTTCTCCTTGGCCATTGGCTTGGCTTGGAGATGGATCCGGAAGACGT
The DNA here is from genome assembly GCA_030979885.1 of Lolium multiflorum. Classification (NCBI taxonomy): domain Eukaryota; kingdom Viridiplantae; phylum Streptophyta; class Magnoliopsida; order Poales; family Poaceae; genus Lolium; species Lolium multiflorum. The sequence continues at coordinate 268,827,322 of CM061753.1, read as the reverse complement.
TGTTGTCATTGACGGTGAGCTCATATCCAATGCCTCTAGCAAAATCCTCCCACGTGGCCTCCATCATATGCTCCCTAGTCATCCACCTCAAGGTGCGGAAGCCTCCTTCATCCTCAAGAAACACCACGGTGGCATAGAATTGACATATCACCTCCTTGGAGTAGTTGTGAGAGAAAGTCATCAGAGGAATAAGCCCTTGCTCTTCACATATCTCAAGAGCTTCTCCAAAGTATTCGAGGTTGGAGTTGAGCTTCTCCATGCTGATAGAGTATTGAGGGCAACAGTTGAATTCCTTGGCCCCATAGACTTCATTGAAGATCCTCTCTTGGTCGGCATGATAGAAGAAGGGATTGGGGTATTGACGAGCATTCCTTGGTAGCAAATACGATTGGCCCCTCGTACTTGCAAGAATTGGGCTTTCTTGAGATCTACCATCGACTTTTGAGGGCCTTGGGTGGTACTTCTGCCACCTGCTGCATCCCTCTGACGCTTGGTAGTTCTTGTCGGTACAATCTCTTCTTGCTCATCTTCATCTCGATGACGACGAGAGGACGGCTTGACCTTGCCGCCACCACGGGGCCTGATACATCTCCGACGTATCGATAATTTCTTATGTTCCATGCTTGTTTTATGACAATACTTACATGTTTTGTTCACACTTTATATCATTTTGATGCATTTTACGGAACTAACCTATTGACAAGATGCCGCAGTGCCAGTTCCTGTTTTCTGCTGTTTTTGGTTTCAGAAATCCTAGTAAGGAAATATTCTCGGAATTGGACGAAATCAACGCCCAAAGATCTTAGAATTCCACGAAGCTTCCAACACCCGAGAGCCGCCAGGAGGGCCCCGTGGGCCCACATGCAGTGGCGCCCAGGCCCCGGCCGCGCCACCCTATTGTGTCGTCGCCCGTCAGCCCTCCGACTCGCCTCGCCTATTTAAAGGCCCCGACCTAAAACTTCGAGACGAAAAGCCACGGTACGAGAAACCTTCCAAAGCCGCCGCCATCGCGAAGCCAAGATCTGGGGGACAGGAGTCTCTGTTCCGGCACGCCGCTTTCCACCCCGGAAGGCATCTCCATCAACACCACCGCCATCTTCATCAACGCTTGTCTCCCATGAGGAGGAGTAGTTCTCCATCGAGGCTAAGGGCTGTACCGGTAGCTATGTGGTTAATCTCTCTCCTATGTACTTCAATACAATGATCTCATGAGCTGCCTTACATGATTGAGATTCATATGAGTTTTGTATCACTATTCATCTATGTGCTACTCTAGTGATGTTATTAAAGTACTCTATTCCTCCTCCATGATGTAATGGTGACAGTGTGTGCATCATGTAGTACTTGGCGTAGTTTATGATTATGATCTCTTGTAGATTATGAAGTTAACTATTACTATGATGGTATTGATGTTATCTATTCCTCCTTTCATAGTATGAAGGTGACAGTGTGCATGCTATGTTAGTACTTGGTATAATTGCAATGATCTATCATGCACTCTAAGGTTATTTAAATATGAATATCGAATATTGTGGAGCTTGTTAACTCCGGCATTGAGGTCTCTTGTAGCCCTACACAATTAGTGGTGTTCATCATCCAACAAGAGAGTGTAGAGTGGTTTTATTATGTGATCAATGTTGAGAGTGTCCACTAGTGAAAGTACGATCCCTAGGCCTTGTTTCCAAATACTGCAATCATCGCTTATTTACTGTTCTGCTGCATCTTTACTTACTACACGCCAGCAAGCACTTTTCTGGTGCCGTTACTACTGCTCATATACATTCATACCACTTGTATTTCACTATCTCTTCGCCGAACTAGTGCACCTATACATCTGACAAGTGTATTAGGTGTGTTGGGGACACAAGAGACTTCTTGTATCGTGATTGCAGGGTTGCTTGAGAGGGATATCTTTGACCTCTTCCTCCCTGAGTTCGATAAACCTTGGGCGATCCACTTAAGGGAAACTTGCTGCTGTTCTACAAACCTCTGCTCTTGGAGGCCCAACACTGTCTATAAGAATATATAGAAGCGAGCATAGACATCAAGCACTTTTCTGGCGCCGTTGCCGGGGAGGAAAGGTAAAAGGTACTCACACGCTGGTCCCAGGTAACCAAACACTTTTCTGGTACCGTTGTGAGTGCTCGAAGCTGTTTCCTTTAGATCCTGCAATTGCATCTTTTTGTTTCTTGTTTACACTAGTAAGGCATAATGGACAACAATGAGCTTCTTATTTTATTTCCTGAGTTAAGACATGGATTGTTTGATGTGAAAATCAAAAAACCTATGGAATCTTATTTGCATGCTAGTAGCAATGATATTAGTATGAACGCTTTGAACACCATTTTTGATAATGATATAGAAAGTTCTAAGCTTGGGGAAGCTGGCTTTGATGAGCATGATATTTTTAGTCCCCCAAGCATTGAGGAGAAAATTTACTTTGATGATACTTTGCCTCCTATTTATGATGATTATAATGATAGTAGTATTTTGGTGCCACCTACTATGGAGGATAAAATTGATTATGATTACAATATGCCTCCTATATTTGATGATAGCTACTATGTTGAATTTGCTCCCACTACAATTAATAAGAATGACTATGCTTATGTTGGGAGTAGTAATTATTTTATGCATGAGACTCATGATAAGAATGCTATATGTGATAGTTATATTGTTGAGTTTGCTCATGACACTACTGAAAGTTATTATGAGAGAGGAAAATATGGTTGTAGAAATTTTCATGTTACTAAAACACCTCTCTATATGCTGAAATTTTTGAAGCTACACTTGTTTTATCTTCCTATGCTTGTCACTTTGCTCTTCATGAACTTGTTTATTTACAAGATTCCTTTTCATAGGAAGCATGTTAGGCTTAAATTTGTTTTGAATTTGCCTCTTGATGCTCTCTTTTGCTTCAAATACTATTTCTTGCGAGTGCATCATTAAAATTGCTGAGCCCATCTTAATGGCTATAAAGAAAGCACTTCTTGGGAGATAACCCATGTTTTTATTTTGCTACAATACTTTGTTTTATATTTGAGTCTTGGAAGTTGTTACTACTGTAGCAACCTCTCCTTATCTTAGTTTTATTGCATTGTTGTGTGATACGTCTCAAACGTATCTATAATTTCTTATGTTCCATGCTACTTTTATGATGATACTCACATGTTTTATACACATTATATGTCATTATTATGCATTTTCCGGCACTAACCTATTAACGAGATGCCGAAGAGCCAGTTGTTGTTTTCTGCTGTTTTTGGTTTCAGAAATCCTAGTAAGGAAATATTCTCGGAATTGGACGAAATCAACGCCCAGGGTCCTATTTTTCCACGAAGCTTCCAGAAGTCCGAGGGAGAGACGAAGTGGGGCCACGAGGTGGCCACACCACCAGGCGGCGGCCCCGGCCGCGCCGGCCTGTGGTGTGGGCCCCTCGGCGCCCCCGACCTATCTCCTCCGCCTACTTAAAGCCTCCGTCGCGAAACCCCCCGCACCGAGAGCCACGATACGAGAAAACATACTGAGACGCCGCCGCTGCCAATCCCATCTCGGGGGATTCTGGAGATCACCTCCGGCACCTGAGAGGGGAATCATCTCCCGGAGGACTCTACACCGCCATGGTCGCCTCCGGAGTGATCAGTGAGTAGTTCACCCCTGACTATGGGTCCATAGCAGTAGCTAGATGGTTGTCTTCTCCCCATTGTGCTTCATTGTCTGATCTTGTGAGCTGCCTATCATGATCAAGATCATCTATCTGTAATGCTACATGTGTGTTTGTTGGGATCCGATGAATAGAGAATACTATGTTATGTTGATTATCAATCTATCTATGTGTTTTTTATGATCTTGCATGCTCTCCGTTGCTAGTAGAGGCTCGGCCAAGTCATTGCTTGTAACTCCAAGAGGGAGTATTTATGCTCGATAGTGGGTTCATGTCTCCGTGAATCTGGGGGTGACAGAACCTCTAAGATTATGGATGTGCTGTTGCCACTAGGGATAAAACATTGATGCTATGTTCGAGGATATAGTTATTGATTACATTACGCACCATACTTAATGCAATTGTCTGTTGTTTACAACTTAATACCGGAAGGGGTTCGGATGATAACCTGAAAGTGGACTTTTTAGGCATAGATGCATGCTGGATAGCGGTCTATGTACTTTGTCGTAATGCCCAATTAAATCTCACAATACTCATCATGTCATGTATGTGCATTATCATGCCCTCTCTATTTGTCAATTGCCCAACTGTAATTTGTTTACCCAATATGCTATTTCTTATGGGAGAGACACCTCTAGTGAACTGTGGACCCCGGTCCATTCTTTTACATCGAATACAATCTACTGCAATACTGTTCTACTGTTCTCTGCAAACAATCATCATCCACACTATACATCTAATCCTTTGTTACAGCAAGCCCGGGAGATTGACAACCTCACTGTTTCGTTGGGGAAAAGTACTTTGGTTGTGTTGTGCAGGTTCCACGTTGGCGCCGGAATCCCTGGTGTTGCGCCGCACTACATCTCGCCGCCATCAACCTTCAACGTGCTTCTTGGCTCCCTGGTTCGATAAACCTTGGTTTCTTTCTGAGGGAAAACTTGCTGCTGTGCGCATCATACCTTCCTCTTGGGGTTCCCAACGAACGTGTGAGTTACACGCCATCAAGCTCTTTTTCCGCGCCGTTGCCGGGGAACCAAGAAAAGTTACACCACGAGATCTCTAACTCCCACGTCAACTTTGCGCCAGAACTTTTTTGGCGCCGTTGCCGGGGAGATCAAGACACGCTGCAAGGGGAGTTTCCACATCGCAATCTCTTTACTTTGTTTTTGTCTTGCTTTATTTTATTTACTACTTTGTTTGCTGCATTATATCAAAATACAAAAAAATTAGTTGCTAGTTTTACTTTATTTACTATCTTGTTTGCTATATCAAAAACACAAAAAAATTAGTTACTTGCATTTACTTTATCTAGTTTACTTATTTACTATTGCTAAAATGGCCACTCCTAAAAATACTAAGTTGTGTGACTTCACAACCACAAATAATAATGATTTCTTATGCACACCTATTGCTCCACCCGCTACTACAGCAGAATTCTTTGAAATTAAACCTGCTTTACTGAATCTTGTTATGCGAGAGCAATTTTCTGGTGTTAGTTCTGATGATGCTGCTGCCCATCTCAATAATTTTGTTGAACTTTGTGAAATGCAAAAGTATAAAGATGTAGATGGTGACATAATAAAATTAAAATTGTTCCCTTTCTCACTAAGAGGAAGAGCTAAAGATTGGTTGCTATCTCTGCCTAAGAATAGTATTGATTCATGGACTAAATGCAAGGATGCTTTTATTGGTAGATATTATCCCCCTGTTAAAATTATATCTTTGAGGAGTAGCATAATGAATTTTAAACAATTAGATACTGAGCATGTTGCACAAGCATGGGAAAGAATGAAATCTTTGGTTAAAAATTGCCCAACCCATGGACTGACTACTTGGATGATCATCCAAACCTTTTATGCAGGACTGAATTTTTCTTCGCGGAACCTATTGGATTCAGCTGCTGGAGGTACCTTTATGTCCATCACTCTTGGTGAAGCAACAAAGCTTCTTGATAATATGATGATTAATTACTCTGAATGGCACACGGAAAGAGCTCCACAAGGTAAGAAGGTAAATTCTGTCGAAGAAACCTCTTCCTTGAATGATAAGATTGATGCTATTATGTTTATGCTTGTGAATGGTAGGACAAACATTGATCCTAATAATGTCCCGTTAGCTTCATTGGTTGCTCAAAAAGAACATGTTGATGTGAATTTCATTAAAAATAACGATTATAATAATTCTAAGCCATATCCTGCTAATGGTAACTCTTATGGTAGATATGCTTCACCTAATGAGGAAAAGACGTTAGAAATTGAAAGATCCACCAAGAACTTTATGCAATCACAATATGAGCAAAATAAATTGTTTACTAAAACTATGAATGAGCAATCTACTTTGTTGAAGAATATAGGAAATCAACTTGAAAATCTGAATATGGAGATCTCTGGGTTGCAAACTAAACTTGCAAATGCTGAAACCCGAATCTCATACATGTCTGTGTCACAATCTTCTTTAATTAATAAAATGGCTGCTAAACCTGAGGATATAGATAATAAAATTGTTACTACAGCAAATGCCATCCAAGTTAGAATTAATGAGAATATAAGATTAATGGCTGAACTGCATGCTAGGTGGGAAAGAGAAGAAAATGAAAAACTAGCTAAAAAGAATAATATAGCTAAAGTTTGGACTATTACTACCACTAGCAATGCTAATGCTCCACATGTTGCTGCACCTCCTACTAATAATGGTAAAAGAATTGGTGTAGGCAATGTTTCCACTTCTAATGCAAAGCGCGAAAAACTGCCTGAAACTGCTAAAACTGCTGAAACTGCCTGTGATAAAACTGCTGAAATTTTTTCCAACATTGGGGACAATGATCCCATTGCTTTAGATCATAATGGTTTAGATTTTGATGATCGTCATATCTCTGAAGTTATAAAGTTCTTACAAAAACTTGCTAAAAGTCCTAATGCTAGTGCTATAAATTTGGCTTTCACGAAACATATTACAAATGCTCTCATAAAAGCTAGAGAAGAGAAACTAGAACGCGAAACTTCTATTCCTAGGAAGCTAGAGGATGGTTGGGAGCCCATCATTAAGATGAAGGTCAATGACTTTGGTTGTAATGCTTTATGTGATCTTGGTGCAAGTATTTCTGTTATACCTAAGAAAATTTATGATATGCTTGACTTGCCACCATTGAAAAATTGTTATTTGGATGTTAATCTTGCTGATAACTCTACAAAGAAACCTTTGGGGAAAGTTGATAATGTTCGCATTACCATTAACAATAACCTTGTCCCCGTTGATTTTGTTGTCTTGGATATTGAATGCAATGCATCTTGTCCCATTATATTGGGAAGACCTTTTCTTCGAACTGTTGGTGCAACCATTGATATGAAGGAAGGTAATATTAAATATCAATTTCCTCTCAAGAAAGGTATGGAACACTTCCCTAGAAAGAGAATGAAGTTACCTTTTGATTCTATTATTAGAACAAATTATGATGTTGATGCTTCATCTCTCGATAACACTTGATACACACTTTCTGCGCCTAGCTGAAAGGCGTTAAAGAAAAGCGCTTATGTGAGACAACCCATGTTTTTACTACAGTAATTTTGTTTTATATTTGAGTCTTGGAAGTTGTTTACTACTGTAGCAACCTCTTCTTATCTTAGTTTTATTGCATTGTTGTGCCAAGTAAAGTCTCTAATAAAAGTATGATACTAGATTTGGATTACTGCGCAGAAACAGTTTTCTTTGCTGTCACGAATCTGGGTCTAATTCTCTGTAGGAAACTCAGAAAATTATGCCAATTTACGTGAGTGATCCTCAGATATGTACTCAACTTTCATTAGTTTTAAGTTTTTTCATTTGAGCAAGTCTGGTGCCTGTTAGAAATTCGTCTTTACGAACTGTTCTGTTTTGACAGATTCTGCCTTTTATTTTGCATTGCTCGTTTTGTCATGCTTGATGGATTTCTTTATTCCATTGACTTTCAGTAACTTTGTGCAATGTCCAGAAGTATAAAGAATGATTGTGTCACCTCTGAATATGTGAATTTTAATTGTGCACTAACCCTCTAATGAGTTGCTTTGAGTTTGGTGTGGAGGAAGTTTTCAAGGATCAAGAGAGGAGGATGATATACACCATGATCAAGGAGAGTGAAAGCTCTAAGCTTGGGGATGCCCCGGTGGTTCACCCCAGCATATATCAAGAAGACTCAAGCGTCTAAGCTTGGGGATGCCCAAGGCATCCCCTTCTTCATCGACAACATTATCAGGTTTCCCCCTGAAACTATATTTTTATTCCATCACATCTTATGTACTTTGCTTGGAGCGTCTGCTTGTTTTTATTTTTATTTTGTTTGAATAAAATGGATCCTAGCATTCATTGTGTGGGAGAGAGACACGCTCCGCTGTTGCATATGGACAAATATGTCCTTAGCTTTACTCATAGTATTCATGGCGAAAGTTTCTTCTTCGTTAAATTGTTATATGGTTGGAATTGGAAAATGATATATGTGGTAATTGGTATAACATCTTGAATAATGTGATACTTGGTAATTGTTGTGCTCATGTTTAAGCTCTTGCATCATATACTTTGCACCTATTAATGAAGAAATACATAGAGCATGCTAAAATCTGATTTGCATGTTTGGTTTCTCTAAGGTCTAGATAATTTCTAGTATTGAGTTTGAACAACAAGGAAGACGGTATAGAGTCTTATAATGTTTACAATATGTCTTTTATGTGAGTTTTGCTGTACCGCTTCATCCTTGTGTTTGTTTCAAATAACCTTGCTAGCCTAAACCTTGTATCGAGAGGGAATACTTCTCATGCATCCAAAATCCTTGAGCCAACCACTATGCCATTTGTGTCCACCATACCTACCTACCACATGGTATTTCTCTGCCATTCCAAAGTATATTGCTTGAGTGCTACCTTTAAAAATTTCCATTCTTTACCTTTACAATATATAGCTCATGGGACAAATAGCTTAAAAACTATCGTGGTATTGAATATGTACTTATGCACTTTATCTCTTATCAAGTTGCTTGTTGTGCGATAACCATGTTTGGGGACGCCATCAACTATTTCTTTGTTGAATATCATGTGAGTTGCTATGCATGTTCGTCTTGTCTGAAGTAAGAGTGATTTATCATGATCAAATGGTTTGAGTATGCATATTGTTAGAGAAGAACATTGGGCCGCTAACTAAAGCCATGATCCATGGTGGAAGTTTTAGTTTGGACAACAAACCTCAATCTCTTATGAGAATATTATCTGTTGTTGAATGCTTATGCATTAAAGAGGAGTCCATTATCTGTTGTCTATGTTGTCCCGGTATGGATGTCTAAGTTGAGAATAACCAAAAGCGAGAAATCCAATGCGAGCTTTCTCCTTAGACCTTTGTACAGGCGGCATAGAGGTACCCTTTGTGACACTTGGTTGAAACATGTGCTATGCTATGATAATCCATGTAAATCCAAGCTAATTAGGACAAGGTGCGGGCACTATTAGTATACTATGCATGAGGCTTGCAACTTGTAGGATATAATTTACATAAATCATATGCTTTATTACTACCGTTGACAAAATTGTTTCTTGTTTTCAAAATAAAAGCTCTAGCATAAATATAGCAATCGATGCTTTCCTCTTTGAAGGACCTTTCTTCTACTTTTATTGTTGAGTCAGTTCACCTATTTCTCTCCACCTTAAGAAGCAAACACTTGTGTGAACTGTGCATTGATTCCTACATACTTGCATATTGCACTTGTTATATTACTCTATGTTGACAATATCCATGAGATATACATGTTACAAGTTGAAAGCAACCGCTGAAACTTTATCTTCCTTTGTGTTGCTTCAATACCTTTACTTTGAATTATTGCTTTATGAGTTAACTCTTATGCAAGACTTATTGATGCTTGTCTTTAAGTACTATTCATGAAAAGTCTTTGCTTTATGATTCAGTTGTTTACTCATGTCATTACCATTGTTTTGATCGCTGCATTCATTACATGTGCATACAATAGTATGATCAAGATTATGTTGGTAGCATTGTCACTTAAGAAATTATCTTTGTTATCGTTTACCTACTCGGGACGTAGGAACTAAGCTTGGGGATGCTTGATACGTCTCAAACGTATCTATAATTTCTTATGTTCCATGCTACTTTTATGATGATACTCACATGTTTTATACACATTATATGTCATTATTATGCATTTTCCGGCACTAACCTATTAACGAGATGCCGAAGAGCCAGTTGCTGTTTTCTGCAGTTTTTGGTTTCAGAAATCCTAGTAAGGAAATATTCTCGGAATTGGACGAAATCAACGCCCAGGGTCCTATTTTTCCACGAAGCTTCCAGAAGTTCGAGGGAGAGACGAAGTGGGGCCACGAGGTGGCCACACCACCAGGCGGCGCGGCCCAGGCCCTGGTCGCGCCGGCCTGTGGTGTGGGCCCTCGGGCGGCCCCCTGACCTATCTCCTCCGCCTACTTAAAGCCTCCGTCGCGAAACCCCCAGTACCGAGAGCCACGATACGAGAAAACATACTGAGACGCCGCCGCCGCCAATCCCATCTCGGGGATTGGAGATCACCTCCGGCACCCTGCCGGAGAGGGGAATCATCTCCTGAGGACTCTACACCGCCATGGTCGCCTCCGGATTGATGTGTGAGTAGTTCACCGGACTATGGGTCCATAGCGTAGCTAGATGGTTGTCTTCTCCCATTGTGCTTCATTGTCCGATCTTGTGAGCTGCCTATCATGATCAAGATCATCTATCTGTAATGATACATGTGTGTTGTTGGGATCCGATGAATAGAGAATACTATGTTATGTTGATTATCAATCTATCTATGTGTTGTTTATGATCTTGCATGCTCTCCGTTGCTAGTAGAGGCTCTGGCCAAGTCATTGCTTGTAACTCCAAGAGGGAGTATTTATGCTCGATAGTGGGTTCATGTCTCCGTGAATCTGGGGAGTGAAACCTCTAAGATTATGGATGTGCTGTTGCCACTAGGGATAAAACATTGATGCTATGTTCGAGGACATAGTTATTGATTACATTACGCACCATACTTAATGCAATTGTCTGTTGTTTACAACTTAATACCTAAGGTTCGGATGATAACCTGAAAGTGGACTTTTAGGCATAGATGCATGCTGGATAGCGGTCTATGTACTTTGTCGTAATGCCCAATTAAATCTCACAATACTCATCATGTCATGTATGTGCATTGTCATGCCCTCTCTATTTGTCAATTTCCCAACTGTAATTTGTTTACCCAATATGCTATTTCTTATGGGAGAGACACCTCTAGTGAACTGTGGACCCCGGTCCATTCTTTTACATCGAATACAATCTACTGCAATACTGTTTCTACTGTTCTCTGCAAACAATCATCATCCACACTATACATCTAATCCTTTGTTACAGCAAGCCGGTGAGATTGACAACCTCACTGTTTCGCAAAGTACTTTGGTTGTGTTGTGCAGGTTCCACGTTGGCGCCGAATCCCTGGTGTTGCGCCGCACTACATCTCGCCGCCATCAACCTTCAACGTGCTTCTTGGCTCCTACTTCGATAAACCTTGGTTTCTTTCTGAGGGAAAACTTGCTGCTGTGCGCATCATACCTTCCTCTTGGGGTTCCCAACGAACGTGTGAGTTACACGCCATCATTGTGCCAAGTAAAGTCTTTGATAGTAGAGTTGATACTAGATTTGGATTACTGCGCAGAAACAGTTTTCTTGCTGTCACGAATTTGGGTTGAATTATCTGTAGGTAACTCAGAAAATTCTGCCAATTTACGTGAGTGATCCTCAGATATGTACGCAACTTTCATTAAATTTGAGCATCTGAGCAAGTCTGGTGCCTCTAAAAATTCGTCTTTACGGACTGTTCTGTTTTGACAGATTCTGCCTTTTATTTCACATTGCCTATTTTGCTGTGTTGGATGGATTTCTTTGTTCCATTAACTTTCAGTAGCTTTGGGCAATGTCCAGAAGTGTTAAGAATGATTGTGTCACCTATGAACATGTGAATTTTTGATTATGCACTAACCCTCTAATGAGTTTGTTTCGAGTTTGGTGTGGAGGAAGTTTTCAAGGGTCAAGAGAGGAGGATGATATATGATTAAGAAGAGTGAAAAGTCTAAGCTTGGGGATGCCCCCGTGGTTCATCCCTGCATATTTCAAGAAGACTCAAGCGTCTAAGCTTGGGGATGCCCAAGGCATCCCCTTCTTCATCAACTTATCAGGTTTCTTCTATTGAAACTATATTTTTATTCCGTCACATCTTATGTACTTTACTTGGAGCGTCTGTGTGTTTTTATTTTCGTTTTGTTATTTCTCATTCTCTGAATAAATGCTTGTGTGGGAGAGAGACACCGCTGGTTCATATGAACACATGTGTTCTTAGCTTTTAATGTTCATGGCGAAGGTTGAAACTGCTTCATTAATTGTTATATGGTTGGAAACAGAAAATGCTACATGTGGTAATTGGTATAATGTCTTGAACAATGTGATACTTGGCAATTGTTGTGCTCATGATTAAGCTCTTGCATCATATACTTTGCACCTATTAGTGAAGAAATACTGTAGAGCTTGCTAAAATTTGGTTTGCATGATTGGTCTCTCTAAGTCTAGATATTTTCTGGTGAGGGTTTGAACAACAAGGAAGACAGTGTAGAGTCTTATAATGCTTGCAATATGTTCTTATGTAAGTTTTGCTGTACGGTTCATACTTGTGTTTGCTTCAAACAACCTTGCTAGCCAAAGCCTTGTATTGAGAGGGATTACTTCTCATGCATCCAAATTCCTTGAGCCAAAAACTATGCCATTTGTGTCCACCATACCTACCTACTGCATGGTATTTCTCTGCCATTCCAAAGTAAATTGCTTGAGTGCTACCTTTGAAATTCCATTCTTTGCCTTTGCAATATATAGCTCATGGGACAAATAGCTTAAAAACTATTGTGGTATTGAATATGTACTTATGTATCTTATTTCTTAATAAGTTGCTTGTTGAGCGATAACCATGTTCCTGGGACGCCATCAACTATTTCTTTGTTGAATATCATGTGAGTTGCTATGCATGTTCGTCTTGTCTCAAGTAAGGGTGATTTATCATGATCAAATGGTTTGAGTATGCATATTGTTAGAGAAGAACATTGGGCCGCTAACTAAAGCCATGATCCATGGTGGAAGTTTCAGTTTGGACAACAAACCTCAATCTCTTATGAGAATATTATCTGTTGTTGAATGCTTATGCATTAAAGAGGAGTCCATCATCTGTTGTCTATGTTGTCCCGGTATGGATGTCTAAGTTGAGAATAATCAAAAGCGAGAAATCCAATGCGAGCTTTCTCCTTAGACCTAGGCGGCATAGAGGTACCCCATTGTGACACTTGGTTAAAACATATGCTATGCTATGATAATCCATGTAAATCCAAGCTAATTAGGACGAGGTGCGGGCACTATTGGTATACTATGCATGAGGCTTGCAACTTATAGGATATAATTTACATAATACATATGCTTTATTACTACCGTTGACAAAATTGTTTCTTGTTTTCAAAATAAAAGCTCTAGCACAAATATAGCAATCCATGCTTCCCTCTGCGAAGGGCCTTTCTTCTACTTTTATGTTGAGTCAGTTTACGCATTTCTCTCTATCTTAGAAGCAAACACTTGTGTTAACTGTGCATTGATTCTTACATGTTTACCTATTGCACTTATTATATTACTTTGCATTGACAACTATCCATGAGATATACATGTTACAAGTTGAAAGCAACCGCTGAAACTTAATCTTCCTTTGTGTTGCTTCAATGCCTTTACTAAGAATCTATTGCTCTATGAGTTAACTCTTATGCAAGACTTATTGATGCTTGTCTTGAAAGTGCTATTCATGAAAAGTCTTTGCTATATGATTCAGTTGTTTAACCATTGTCTTTACCATTGCTTTGAATCACTTCATTCATGGTTTACAATAGTATGATCAAGATTATGTTGGTAGCATGTCACTTCAGAAATTATCTTTGTTATCGTTTACCTACTCGACGAGTAGGAACTAAGGGGGATGCTGATACGTCTCCGACGTATCGATAATTTCTTATGTTCCATGCTTGTTTTATGACAATACTTACATGTTTTGTTCACACTTTGTATCGTTTTGATGCATTTTCCGGAACTAACCTATTGACAAGATGCCGCAGTGCCAGTTTTCTGCTGTTTTTGGTTTCAGAAATCCTAGTAAGGAAATATTCTCGAATTGGACGAAATCAACGCCCAGCATCTTAGAATTCCACGAAGCTTCCAGAACACCCGAGAGCCGCCAGAGGAGGGCCCTGTGGGCCCCACACATGCAGGTGGCGCGGCCCTGGCCGCGCCACCCTATTGTGTCGTTGCCCCGTCAGCCCTCCGACTCCGCCTCTTCGCCTATTTAAAGGCCCCTGACCTAAAACTTCGAGACGGAAAAGCCACGGTACGAGAAACCTTCCAGAGCCGCCGCCATCGCGAAGCCAAGATCTAGGGGACAGGTCTCGCACGCTGCCGGGATGGGGAAGTGCCCCCGGAAGGCATCTCCATCAACACCACCGCCATCTTCATCAACGCTGCTGTCTCCCATGAGGAGGGAGTAGTTCTCCATCGAGGCTAAGGGCTGTACCGGTAGCTATGTGGTTAATCTCTCTCCTATGTACTTCAATACAATGATCTCATGAGCTGCCTTACATGATTGAGATTCATATGAGTTTTGTATCACTATTCATCTATGTGCTACTCTAGTGATGTTATTAAAGTACTCTATTCCTCCTCCATGATGTAATGGTGACAGTGTGTGCATCATGTAGTACTTGGCGTAGTTTATGATTATGATCTCTTGTAGATTATGAAGTTAACTATTACTATGATGGTATTGATGTGATCTATTCCTCCTTTCATAGTATGAAGGTGACAGTGTGCATGCTATGTTAGTACTTGGTATAATTGCAATGATCTATCATGCACTCTAAGGTTATTTAAATATGAATATCGAATATTGTGGAGCTTGTTAACTCCGGCATTGAGGTCTCTTGTAGCCCTACACAATTAGTGGTGTTCATCATCCAACAAGAGAGTGTAGAGTGGTTTTATTATGTGATCAATGTTGAGAGTGTCCACTAGTGAAAGTACGATCCCTAGGCCTTATTTCCAAATACTGCAATCATCGTTTATTTACTGTTCTGCTGCATCTTTACTTACTACACGCCAGCAAGCACTTTTCTGGCGCCGTTACTACTGCTCATATACATTCATACCACTTGTATTTCACTATCTCTTCGCGAACTAGTGCACCTATACATCCGACAAGTGTATTAGGTGTGTGGGGACACAAGAGACTTCTTGTATCGTGATTGTAGGGTTGCTTGAGAGGGATATCTTTGACCTCTTCCTCCCTGAGTTCGATAAACCTTGGGTGATCCACTTAAGTGAAACTTGCTGCTGTTCTACAAACCTCTGCTCTTGGAGGCCCAACACTGTCTACAAGAATAGAAGCGAGCGTAGACATCAGGGCCTAGATGATCCTGTGAACAACAAAGATTTGGGAGAGAATAGGGGATAAGAGCACAAGCCATGAATTGAATGATCAAGAGGACACTAACAAGCAACATTGGTGAAACTAGTCAAAGCGGTAGTACCGCAATTTCGAACCGGTAGTACCGCACGTGAACGAGCGGTACTACCGCTCAAGCTCAGCACATCTAGATCGATATTGATGACATGGCAAAGTAGTTCATAGTGTCACACATTGTTGGTAGCTAGTATCCCCGCACATGTAGAGCTTCCAAGAGGGCTTCTCCACCGTAAACCTCCATCAAACCCTAGCCTATGCATCTAGGGAGTTCAACACACCCTAGAGAGAGAGATTAGGGTTCATACCAGAGGACATGGCGGAGAAGAGGGTGGGGAAGCTTCTCCACGGAGGAGATTTGTCCGGGGGCGGCTGGAAGAGGAGACCGGGGCCGATTTCCTCGAGGTCTTGAGCTTGGGGGCATTGTTGGCTTGAGGAGGGTGGGGGTTTGTGGTGTTTTGGGATAAATCCCGACCCACCCGGTACCTCTAGTCAAAAACGCAAGCGGTAGTACCGCTCGTAAAAGCGGTAGTACCGCTTACCGGTACTTACCCGGTACCTCGGGCAGTAGTACCGCTCTGGGGACAAAATTCAGTTTTGTCATATTACTTCCCAAAGCGGTAGTTCCGGCCTAAGATCCGGTAGTACCGGCCTTCAAACTCAAAGACACTCAGATTTTGGTGTAGACTTGTGCTTTTAGACTGAGTTGGCTCGAGAGATAGGTAATGGCTTAGGATTAGATGACGGAACTGTTAAGGTACTACTCAACCAAGCTTGCAAGAATCAAAGCAAGAAAAACCAAGCTTGGGTGAATCTCCCATGAAGAACACGAAGAAATGAAAACCAAAAACAAATGAAGAAAAGAAATCAAAAGAACAAAAGCTCCTCAAGGAGGAGGTTGGTGGCCGAAGCCACCGTGTAAGAGTTTAGTAGTGTGAGGTCGCGTAGATGTACCTAGGACTCACGGCTACAACTCTACATGAAGCTCATTAGTCACTTAATTGACAAATAGCATATGCTTTGGGTTTCTTTATGCATTATGGGGGGAGGGATAGCTCAATAAGTTTAAACCGCACTCCCCCTATGTTCATGCGTTCTTTCCATCTAGACATGTAGCATGAAGGTGGTATGCTGACCACACTCAATGCAATGTCCGGACGAAACGCACAAAGAGAGAGAAGCAAACCTTAACGTTGACGGGTAGAGCATGAGATCATATCCTTGTCGGTCTCATCAAAGAAGTGTAGATACTTGAGATATTTTGGGGTTTTCATACCGTTGACCCCTTCCATAGCTTTCCTTGAGTATGTCTTGATGAACTTTGCTTGAGATATGAAAGAGTCTTGAAATTTTGCACATCGACGAGAATGGACCAAAAGAATAGATCCTTGTGAGGTCACTTGATCTTCATCATGGTTTAGGTCCTCGCCTTGACCCTCATTGTTGTTGATGCCGAACTTGAGGTTGTGGGAGAGGTGACTTTACACTTTGTTGTTCAAAGGAAAAGACTTGGCCTTGTGGTGTAGATGGCTCCACATAGGTGGAACTTCATCCTTCCCCGGCACTCGTAGAAGGTAGCTTTTGAGATTGGCGAGTGCTAACACCCATCCTTCCTACGGTAACCGGGGGAATTGCATCTCCTTTCTCACAAGAAGCACTTCGCCTCCTCCAAAGAACTATCATCTCCATCAAAAGAGTCTCATCACACACTACCACAACCCATACAATAGACTCATACTCCATCATCATGTTTGAGTGTCTTCAACTAAGATTTGTCTCTCACTTCCGGCAACCCCATAAAGTTAGGGTAAGACTATGGCTAGGAGAATATGACGGATTCCTTCTTTGCCAATGAAGACATCCAAGATATTGAGTTCAAACTCCATTCCATTGTTACTCCTTCTTGCGAGAATCACGGTATAGAACTTGCATTGAACTCGTTTGACAAACTTCATCATAGTTCATCTCCTTCAACGCAATTCCTACAAAACACGATTTCTACACAAGGAAGCATTTTCTATTAGTCCGAGACCGTGGCCTCTTGTAGAGACTATATCCACAAGAGAACCTCCATATGTTCATTATAGTAGGTACAAAGACCCAAGAGTGCATAGCAATGAACAAAGAGAACATATGCAAGAGTCTTGACAAGGTAGGACATGATCACCATCTTGTCAAGGCTCCAATACCTTTAAGCTTGCTTGTGTTGTCATCAAGAGAATGGTAGAGATAAAAGGCTTGACGACGACAACGAATTCCTTGCTTCCGGTCATAAGACTTGTGGCTTCAAAATCAACCACCCAATAAGCACCACCGGAAGCAAGGTCCTTCATGGATCAAGACTTGGAAATAGAGACCCATTTTTCAATGGGCCCTAGCATGACATTATTCTTTACATTGATCCTTCTTCCTTTCTTCTTCTTCTTTGGCATGATTGCCACTTCTCCTTTATTGCATGAGTCCTTAAGGGTTTCAACTCTTGCTTCAATAACTCCTTCCAAGAATTTGACTCGGACTTGGAGAGTCTCAATTTTGGACTTCAAGCAATTGACTTTATCTTCATGTTCCGGGTGAGGGTGACAAATATCAAACACTTGGACTTCTTCCTCCTTATTCACCCGGAATTGTTCCGATAGAGCTTCCTCAAGAAGTGAATTCCTTTTCAAGAGTAGACACTTGTGTCTTTCCAAGGTGGCGATGTCGTCTTCATGATTACAACAAGTGTGATCCTTGCTTGAGAGTTGGTATTCTTTAAAGGATTCATCTTGCATAAGCTTGACCACCATAAGTTTGTCATTGCTTCTCTTTAGATATGCAATTTCATCCTTATGGTTACAATAAGTGACATTTTCCTTGCTCAAACGGATCCACTCCAACAAGGACACATTTTGCCTATCATTCACTTCAATTAGCTTGGCCTTGTGTCTCTTTAGAGTGGCAATCTCCTCTTCATGATCACAACATTGCACCTTTTCGTTTCTCAAGCGATAGTATTCATCCAAAGCCTCCTCTTGAGTAGAGATGACTTCCAAGAATTTTGCATTGTGTCTTCTCAAGAAGCAAACTTCGTCAAAGAGCTTGTCACAACATGAATTAGGACCTTCATCTTCTTTCTTCTTGGTAAAAGTTGCAACATCCTCAAGCGACCATTCATGGCTTTCTTCAAGATAACACTTCTTCGCCTTGAGCTCATCCACCCAACCAAGATCATAATCTCGGTCCTTGATGAGTTGGGAGATGAGAGAATTGTTGGAGTCCTCAAGAACAAGAGCACTGGCTTCAAGAGACATATGCATACACACTTCTTCATCATAAGCTTGAGTGGGAGAGATAGGCTCTAATTCCTCCTTCTTCTCAAGCCTCTCCTTTTCCACCATATGGTCTTGATCTCCTAGCATGTTAGTGGGAGAAGAATCCAAACCCACAATAGATATAGTACTTGACAAAGATGTAGGTTCAGAAAGGGGTTCTACCTCCAACAATACCTTTGCCACTAAGCGCCGAGAAGTGTTGGTGATGAGGTTCTCATTTGGGGAGTCGAAGGGAGAGGTGGAGAGAGTGGAAATGGCGATGGCGACCACTTCTCCTTCTTTCCCTTTGTCTTCACGCTCATCACCTTCATCGGAGGAGTACTCCTCCCGAATAATGAAGGCTCTAGGCTTCTTGGTGGAGGAGATCTTGGTGTCGTCGGAGTTGGAGGAGAACTTGGAGAATCCTTTAGAGAGAGATCTAAACTTGCTCTTACGAACAAGCTTTCCATCATTGTCTTCCCTTCTCTCATAGATACAATCCGCAACAAAGTGACTCTTGTTGCCACAATTGTAGCAAGAACTTCACTTTTGTTCCTCCCTTGGGCTCTTGAAGGAGAGTCTAGTAGAATCATGAGATGAGTATTTTCTTGGCCTTGAGCTTCGTGTCTTGTTTCCACTCCAAAATCTCTTGGCGGCAAAAGCCATGTGTTCATGATAGTTGGCCTTGAGATCATCCGGACCCCACTCAATGGGATCCTCATCGCTCTCACTAGCTCCATGCTCCTTCATCTTCAATGCAAGATTGGGCTTGCGGGTGTTGAGGGTGCGAGCAACAAGACCTTCCGCATTCTTCTTAGATATGTCCAAAGCGATGACTTCACTAAGGACTTCATCGGATGTCATAGCACGGAAAGAGGCGTTTTGGCGGATGGTCGTCAACTTTACTTCCTCATAAGGAAGGAGAGCATTGTAGAACTTTCTCTTGATCCAAGGGTCATCCACAAACGTTGCTCCAAGATCTTGCATTTGCACACCGAGAGCAATAAGGCGCCGGTACATCTCTTCAGGCGATTCTCCCTCAATCATGACGAAGTTGTCGGCCAAGCTGTTCACTTCATCAAAACGAGAGCATTGGATACTCTCATTTCCGGGGAAGAGCTTGTCAAGTTTATCCCATGCTTCCTTGGCGGTCTTGAGCGAGCGGATATAAGCGCGGTCCTTGGGCGTGACAGCCATGTGTATCATGTTGATGGCGGTGGCGTTGAGTTGGTCATCCACCACTTCCCTTCTTGTCAAGTTCATCGGGTCTCGTGGTGAATACCCCTCTTCAATGATACGCCAAAGCTCGGTAGAAGCACTGCGCACATGGGAACGCATTAAGAATTGCCAATTTTCAAAGCTATTAGAATCAAGTAGCGGTGGTGAACCATGAGTCAAAATGCGAGGCATGGGTATTGGGACATTCACGGTGTAATCACTTGGTGGAGGCACCGCATGATTACCTCCTAATTGTCCCGCAACCGGAGATTCATCCTTCCCTTTTGATGAGGTGTCAACGTCCTCGAGTTCCTTTTCTCGAGGTGGTTTTGTCGATTGCTCAACAAAACCAACGAGAGGAAAAGTGTTGACTTTTGATGGAGGAACATCGACACCTCCCTTGGGATCTATGATGGGGTTTGGTTTTGGAGTAATCAACTCCATCATCATAGCCTTCATTTGAGATACAATGGATGACTCCAATTTCTTGAGGTCATCAAAAGTAGCCAGAGTATTATCGGCTATTGATGATGGAGATGATTGCTCACCGGGAAGGACTCCATTCACAACCACCTCTTGTTCGGCCATTTCTTAGGCGGTAAAGCCCGAGCAAGAAAACCTTGCTCTGATACCAATTGAATGGATCGTAGCAAACAAGAGGGGGGGGGGGGGGTGAATGGACGCTACGTCAAGTTTTAGCCTTTTTCAACTTTTAGTGCAACGGAAGGTAAAGGTGATAGCTTTAGCGATGGCGGTGTTCCTACTATGATCCTAGACAAGTGCAACAAGCAAAGGAATTAAACAAGATAGTAAGAGTAAGGAGCGGGACAACCGAAGGGCGTGGAGACGAGGCGAGGTTTGTTTCCCGCAGTTCCTCCCACAAAAGGGAGTACGTCTGCGTTGAGGAGGTGCTAGCCTCACACAAGAGACTAGACGGCCACACCACGAAGGAAGGCCTCACCTTCTTCCTCGAGAGAGCTCCACAAAGGTGCTCCCCTTCTCCACTAAGGCACCGGTCGAGGCGGTGATTCCTTCACAAGGTTGGGGCGAGCTCCACACCACAAGGAGGCTCCCAACAACCTATGGGGCTAGTACAACACCAAGCTAGCCTCCATAGGTGCACTTCTTCCAAGGTTCCACAATAGAAACTCTACCACCAAGATCCACTAAGGACTACCACGAATTGGTGAAATTTCTCTCGGTACAACGATAGATCGGGGTCTCCTCCACCACTCCTCAAAGTATGAGCAAGATTGATTGGGTAGGGAGGGAGATCCACTCAGTTTGAGCTCAACAACAATGGAGGAGAGAAGAAGAGAAGAGCTGAAAAACGAGTTGGGGAAGAAGGGGCCTTTTTATAGGTCCCCTCCAATCCAACCGTTATGTGTTGTTTTGGCCTAAGCGGTACTACCGCTTTGTGCAAGCGGCACTGCCGCTCTGAGTTCGAAATCCCCACAGTCCTTGTCCACGTGGACACGGAGCGATACTACTGTAGGCGGTACCGCTCGAGGTACCGCAATAGGGTCCAGACCTTACTGGACTCAAAGCGGTACTGCCGTAACGAGTTACGGTACTTGAGCGGTACCGTGGGCGGCACTGCCGCTTGCAAGCGGTACTACCGCTCATGGTACCGCAACTAGTACTGTGAGACAATATCGTGTGCAATTCTCAGAGCGGTACCTCAGAGCGGTACCAGTAGGGGTAGCGGTACTACCGCTCCTGGTACCGGTAGTACCGCTATGGCTAAAACAGCTTTTTCCTCTTTTCCTCTCCTACCATGTTACCTCGCAACACACACACAAAACCAGAAAACCTAAGAACTACGCTTCAGTCTTCCGATCATAATGTGTCCGGCGAGGGCACCGTACACCTTGCAAACCTATCAAAGTCAATCTTTGTGCACGGTTAAAATTATTCGAGTGTTGTTATCAAACACACAAAACAAGGGATATGGATCTTGCTCTTACAAGATCACTTCTGCACTAAGGTTCACATACCTACTCGCGTTCGCTCTCTATAAATTCATAGTATTTTCTAGGGCATCCTGCTCGATTTTGCTGGAAGCGGGCCAAATTGGTACTACATGTTAACTTTCGCTTGTTATAGATTTTTTGCAAAAATCATTATCAAGTCCTCGATGTGTTATTGTATCAGAGATACGATTTTGGTTTCGTGTGGTTCCCTCTAGTGGCCTCACACCGCTTGTTCATGCGAAAAGTTAATCCGATGGGTCCCAATTTGAGCACAATTCCCTAAAAAATCAGAATATAGAGAGTCTTCCAAATCGTCGTTTTAAGTGACCTACTTGCAAGGAAAAGTCACGAACTTAGAATACAACAGTTATTTAAAAAACACTTCACAAAATGAGCTACCTCCAACGAGGTTCTAAGCTAGACTTTTAGGCAAAATGAGCCAGGTAGATGACTTGTTGTTTTATCAGAGATAGGATGTCAGTTTCTTGCGATTCCCTCTTGTGTGTTGGAAGTATGCCTCCAACCGCGAGCTCTTGTGGAAACTCATTCCGGTGGATTCCAATTTGATCACAATTCACTCAAAACAAATCTAAAAAATGGGAGTAAATTCCGGGTTTTACCCCCTAATTTCATATTTCTGACATTAATTACCCCATTTAACAATTATTCATCTGCATTACCCCATTTAGCAGAAGTTTTGCCAGCTTTTACCCCTTTTAAAAATCTGAGAGCTATTTGCTAGGTCAGTCTGTTTGTCAGGTACACGTGGCAGGCGACGTTGCTCTTTTTCCCCGGTGGATGTTTCCACTCCCAAATTGGCGTGATCATCGAGCCGCGCTCTACTTTTTTTTTATACTCATAGTGTGTACGTACACACTATTTTGATATAGCGATCAAATGATGGTAGGGAATAAATCGATATGATCACTAGCGGTTTTAGAGGCAAGGCAACGACACCGGACCAAGTAAATTTCTTTCTAAATGTTGAAGCGCAGCGTTATGTCAATAGCAACAACACATACTAAGCTGTTGGCTCATCAGTCACATGCACGTACACATGATTATATACCTACACCGGAAGGCCACGACACATACAGAAGAAATCGGAGAAAAACTGTGATGCACTCACATGACAAATCCCGTGTAAAATTTTAGGGAGGGTAAAAATTGGCAATAGTTTCACCAAATGGAGTAATACGGATAAAAAATTATTAAATGGGGTCATTAATGTCAAAAATATTAAACTAGGGGGTAAAAACTGGAATTTACTCAAAAAATGGAGAACCTTCGCGAGGCATCATTTTAGGTGACCTACTTGCAAGGAAAAAACACGAACTTAGAATACAACAGTTATTTCGTAAATCTCTTCACAAAATGAGCTACATCCTACGAGGTGCTACGGCATTTAGGGCAAAAATGAGCTAAGTACCTTCGGCATGGCATCGCATCAATTTTGCGTAAAGTGACCACTGAACCTATTTGAGTGCGATGAGTTGTTCTTATCATGTCTCGATTGTCCCCCAAAGAAGGAACTTAAATAAAGGGACATGCACTATAAATCTCGAATTTTAGTTTGCCAGAACGAACCCATATTGCGCACATGCGTGTGGCTTGGGTGGAAAGCAGTGTTTCCTTCATGAGTTTTCATTTCTTAGCCACAAAAAACTCAATTTTCATTTTGCCAATGAATAAATATTTTATTTTTGTGAAGTGGCTACAAGAAGGGCAATCTACAATGGTAAGAAACCTACGCACAAAAATAGAAGACCACTTCCGCACTACTGTACACATACCTATTACGTGTGTTTGCTTTCTGGTAATTCATGATATTTTCTACGGTATCCTTTCGATTTTGGTGGAAGTGGGCCAAATTTAAACTAAGCGTCAACTTTCACTTGGTCCTAACTTTTTCAAAAATCATTTTTACCCACAACGTGTTTTTTTTATCTGAAATATGATGTTGGTTTCGCACGTTTCCAAACCGGGCGAAGTGGGTCTTTCCCATGTGACATCTGAAAATCACTAGAGAAGAGGGTATGTGACGAGTGCCATCTAAAACACACTAAGCAAAGATTTTCTTTGCTGATTGTCTTTGCTTGGCACTTGGCAAAGGTTGATGGCATCAGTCCATCCGTCAGGCGTGTGAGGAGAGAGCCACGTGGCAGCTTCCACTGCTGAGTGTCAAATGTTGGCACTCAACAAAGAGACCCTTTGTCGTATGTTTTTGTTTCCCGAGTGTATTTTCGTGATTTCATCGTGCGGTTTTTTTTTTTTTGCAGAGTGTTGCACTCAACAGAGATTAAATTTTGCCATATGTATTCATTTGGCACTCGGCAAAAAAGCTATTTGTCGCGTACCCGAGATTTGGCACTAGGCAAAGACGAAAATACTCAACAACGATGTGACTTCCGGTAGTGTTAATCCCGTTTTAAACCCACAGCTTCTTGCTTGTATGCCTTCCAGAATGCATGATGGGCAGCATATTCCAGGTCTGAACCTCAAGCTTCGGTGTAATACCTTCTGATTTGGGGGAAACAAAGCAAATATATGAAAAAAACAAGAGACATCATCAAATAACCTGTCAAATACAAACATCTAAACACCACTGGGTTGCACTGCAAGTCTGCAATGCTCGATCAACTAGCTATGGTGCGATTGCCGCGTCGACTGTTCTTCCAAAATTTGGTCCCCTAGATTTTTGAAGAAAAAATCATCGGATCGACAAGAAATGTCATGGACGTGACATCGCCAAGGCAATTAAAAAGAGAGCCCATCGTGACACCGTCAAGCCGAAGGAAAAGACAGCCCATCGTGACATCGTGAGCCGAAGAAAAAGAGAGCCCATCGTGACATTGTGAAGAAAAAAAGAGAGCCCATCGTGACATTGTCAAGCCGAAGAAAAAGAGAACTCCATCGTGACATCGTCGAGCCTTCGCCGTGGCGAAGAGAGGCTCGCCCTCACGCCATTGCCGGCCAATCCAATCCTTCCCTCCCCAACACAATGTAGCACTCTATTTTATTCCCAGCTCGCTTTCTACTCGAGACCCGGCCATCCCGCCGCCGTTGCAACGATCACGTTCCAATCTCCTCGCTCCCGTCGCGTCGACACCGCACGCCCTCCTCCGCTCCGCTCCTCCCACCACGTCGCATGCGTCGCCCTCACCCTAGCGCTATAAGAGAAGCCTCTCCGATCCGCTCCCATGGCACCCACGGCAGTATCTCGCCACCACCCCACGCACTTCCCTTTCACCATCGTCCAGTGCTCGCCAATCCGCACCCATGGCGTCCGCAGCAGCAACCAGCTTGCCCACCCTCGCCTCTCCGGCTCCGCGCGTATCTTTCTCGGTTTCCGCCGCTGGGAAGAACAGCAACGGCCTGCCCATGTCAGCCGGCGCGCGCCGTGTGCCGGGGATTTCTGTGATTCATTCGCAGCGGGGTAGGATGGTCGCGGCGGCGGCGGCGGCGACCAAGATGCCTCCCTCGGCGAGGGGGGGCGACGGGGAGAAGACCTTCGTGGAGGAGATGAAGGATATCGCTATGAGCCTCCACACCGAGGACCAGGCCAGGACAGTCAACCTGCGGAACGCTACCGTTGAGGGCTATCTGCGCTTCCTCGTCGACAGCAAGCTCGTCTTCGAGACGCTCGAGAACATCGTCAACCGCGCCGTCGTCCCCTTCCCCTGGTGTGAGTGACTACAAACCCTCGCCATTGGTATTCCATGTCTTGCTTTTTTGACATGTTAAGTTCTTGGACTCTAACCCCGCGCGATTGCACGAGCACTCAAATTTTGGCATTGGGCCCATGGCAACTTGCCATCCTACACTGCAAAATCCAACGGCTGTGGCTGTGTTCTCTAGGGGAGACTAATAACCTAACATAAATTTTGGATTTTCTTGCGGCCCCTTGTGCAATTGCTAGCTTCTGGTGGGTAGTAATTTTATGCTACAGTTTATTTGGAGTATATTGCTAAATTAAAATCGAATGTACTGGCGAAGGGCAAGACAAGCAATTCTTTTGTTGCCATTCCTGGTTCTTCTGTTGTTTGCACAAGATATTTTAGGGCTCCTTTGATTCAAAGAATTTGCATAGGAATTGTGTAGGATTTGGTTCCTATGGGAAAAATCCCTATACATGTTGTTTGATTCATAGGAACCTATCCTATAGGAAAAATTCCTATATGAATCTTGTAGTGTAATTCCTATAGGAAAAAAGCATTAGCTCATACCTCATGGAAAAATTTCTTTGCTACAATCAAACAAACTTCGGGCTCCTTTGATTCAAAGGATTTGCATAGGAATTGTGTAGGATTTGGTTCCTATGGGAAAAATCCCTATACATGTTGTTTGATTCATAGGAACCTATCCTATAGGAAAAATTCCTATAGGAATCTTGTAGTGTAATTCCTATAGGAAAAAAGCATTAGCTCATACCTCATGGAAAAATTCCTTTGCTACAATCAAACAAACTTCATCTTCCTGTAGGTTTCTAGTAGACATGCCATTCCAATCCTATACCTTTCCTATTCCTATGCTTTTCCTATCCTTTAAATCAAAGGAGCCCTTAATATGTTACCCTAATTCTAATCATGGCTTACTAATCCAAATAAAGATATACAAAGATTGTAAGCCCATAATTATATGCTTTTGAGACAATATATACTTTTGTAAAATCAGATGTTGCACTGAATTTTCAATAGGATGATGCATGTTCTTTTCTAGTATTATAAACTGTGATGAGATGTACTTCAATACTAAGACTAGCGGCAGATCGAGAGTTCCCAGTAGAAGCGAATCTAGTTGAAGTCAAGATCCGAATCACAATTTTTAAATCACATTCAAACGTTAGTGTTTAACTGTTGAAAAGAGACATGCTGGATGTTGGCACAAACCAGTTGTGGATATGCCCTGCAGGATATCATGTTTTATTCTTTAGGTGATTCTGCAACATTTTGTGTCTAAAGTGCTCCATGGGAAACACTTTGCTTGAATTTTTCACACTTCCCATTTGAATGATTTCGTCAACAATTTTTACTGACAGATAGTACTCATATATCAAGTTATCAACTAAAACATATTTGGAACTCGTGCATTTTTTATCCGCATTTGCTTGTGATATCGATGGTGTATTTGTTTGCTTCACATATAAGTATATACCGTAGTGGTATAGCGCTTTTTCCTCTACTTGGCAAACATGTTGGAAGCTATATGTTGGAACTGGAAATTTATAGCTCAATGGATTTTACTCCGGACACTATAAAATAGTTTTTTCATGCTATTTCTGCTGGAGCTATATGTTGTTGTTAAGCTTCATGCACTAGCCACTTGAACCAAAAGTCCGAACTGATGGAAAGGGCTAGGCAATCCACATATACACTTCACAACACCCCACTCGCGTGTGACGGGAGAAGAGAAAGTCAACACGTGAAAGAAGAGCACACCAAACAGCGGTGGCTAAAGAGGGGGCAACAGCAATTTTTACTTAATTGCGAAACCATGTAAAGCCAGGATTTGAACTTGAGACCGGGATACCATGTTAAGCTTCATGCACTAGCCACTTGAACCAAAAGTCCGAACTGATGGAAAGGGCTAGACAATCCACATATACACTTCACAACAGTTATCATGTAATGCACCATTGCGTTATTTTTTAGATGTTATAAAATATTAAATAAATATGTTGAAAATCTTGGAGGGCTAATCATGTGATTGTGATAATAATTTCAGCTGTATCTGTTGGACCTTTCCCTCGTAGAAATTCAGTTTTACATTGATGTTGTTATCTTGCTATAATGTTCGACCTGCTGTTGGTTATGGACTGGTTTGGTCGGTTGTGGTGTGATTAAATTTGTTCTTGAAAAATAATTTTATTTTTTGGTACGAAAATAATAGCTTTGCTCAAAACTAGCAAATAAACGAAGGGTTGTTAGATTTGTAACTATACCTATTACAGATATCTATTAAAAATTAAAATAGACCATATCTAGATTGTCTATATGAATCTGGTTTGATGAATGGTGTTTTACTTACCTGTTTTATTTGAACTTGTGACATTCCTACTTGTCTACTTTGACCACCTTCAATTACGCAACAAGTTATTTGTAAATAAACAAATAGGGACCTTTAGCTGCATAGTTCCAATAACAGTAACACTGTGTGGTCACTTACTTGGAACACTGGAATTTTTTAGCTTAATGGAGACTTTACTTTATTTATTCGGCTTAGAACAAGAAACTTCGTTTTCACAAAAAAAAATTTAATAATCATCATAATTACTGAAATCTCATAGTGGTTCTGTGACAGGTTATCTAACCTGTTTCTCCCGTAAATTACAGTTACCTAGGAACTTAGGAAGGACCTGGAACATTTCTTTTATTATTGTTGGCTAGATGCTGCTGATTGACATTTTAGTTATCTATACCTTTTAGATGCGGAGTTTCAGAATACTGGATTAGAGAGATCAGAGGCACTGAAGAACGATCTGAAATGGTTCAGGGAACAGGGTCACACAATTCCAGAACCATCTGCTCCTGGCACTAAACATGCTGCCTATCTGAAAGAGTTGTCTGAGAAGGACTCGCAAGCATTTCTCTGTCACTTCTATAGTGTGTACTTTGCTCAGTCTGCTGGAGGTCGAATGATCGGCGCAAAGGTACCACTTTTCAGCACAGAACCTTATACCAAAACGTTCATGTGATGTCAAATAGTGTGAGTTTGAATGGATTCCCATATTGTTATTAACCATGTGTTGTTGGCACTGGTTCTTAAATCTCAATCTTCTGGTATTACTGATTGAAATTCTAACTGAAGATAGTAGTATGTTACTGTATGCACTCTGTTGAGGCCTTGAGGGTCACCTTATATACACATCTTCGGCTATGTAAATGGAGTGCCGGCATTTTTTAGACCAATCTACATGTAGCTCTCTTTTTTTTGAAATTTTCAAAAACAGCGTTGTAAAGTTTCAGAAAAATTAAAGCAAATTCTAGATGTAGGAAATGTTATATTCTATCATCGTGCAAATTTCAACTCGAAATGCATTGTATCTAGGCTGTGCAAAAATTACAAGAGTGAGGATCTGAAGTTGTGAAAAGTTCAAAATTTTCAAACCTCCAAATTCGTCAGATTTTATCATTTTTTGTGGCCCGGATGAATTGAGATTTTATGTGTTTGTAGAATCCATCATTGTCAACATCTTGGATTTTTTCCAAATGTTTCGAAACCTTAAAATGTCTATTTGAAAATCTTCAAAAAACCGAGCTACATGTGACTCGAGCTACATATGCAGTTTCCGTATGTAAATACTTTTTTTACATTCATTCTGTAGCTGGCCATTTCGTTGTGGAATATGAATCCTTGTATTTTACTTATCCAATGCAACTCAGGGTATCATGGCAGCCTTTAATCTGTCAGTGTGGAGTGTGCGAGAGTTACCTGTTCCTCCATTGAACATTGATGGATGTCGTTTATCCTAGTAATGGTTCCTTCTATACATTTCAGATTGATGAGAAGATTCTGAACAAGAAAGAGCTCGAATTCTACAAGTGGGAAGGTTCCCTGTCCCAGCTGCTGCAGGACGTCCGCGCCAAACTTAACCAAGTTGCTTCTGTAAGTTTAATAGCTTTGTTTTCGTGCTCTTATTTTTTCTTTCTTCCCGTGTGTCTCAGTGTCTTAACGCGATCACATTTTTGCTCAGACCTGGTCCCAGGAAGAGAAAAAACACTGCCTGGAGGAGGTCGAGATGGCGTTCACCTATTCAATGGATCGCCTCCGCCACATATTCACCTAAGCGGGGCCAATAGCGATCTCCATTCCACTTTACGATAAACATTTTAAATAGGAGTATTAAGCCATGTATGTATGTGCACTGGGGAGCTACACCGGGCCTGAACTGTTTTACAATCAAATTTTTATACAATAATAATAATCCTTCATCAAAGATGCATTACTTTTCTTTCCTCCCTGTCTAAGGGACTGTGGGATATCTGGATATGGGGATCTCATCTCTGCCAGCTTTTCTTCAGAGTCGTTCGTTCCGTGTCTATATAAGCTAATCCAAAGGAGATTTATCTAGGGCTACTTGATGTGGCCTTAAACTTCCTGCATAAGCTTAGAGGTCTGGGTGTACTAGTGGCTTCTTATCTTCTTCTACGAAGAAGCGAGCCATCGTAGCCTCGCAACTATACTTCAAAGGTAGACACACAATTCGAATTTGTAGATGTCTCTCAGCAACATTGGCCGAATGCTCAAACTAGGTGCGAGGGGCTTGGTTAGGGCCATAGAGGAAGCACTAAATTTGGTAGACCATGCCATCGAAAACAGAGTACCCGGTGATGGCTAGATATAAACCTTCTCACGTAACAATGCATTCTCAGCATTAAGTTGAGAGAAGGACCAATGACGAATAGACACGAGAACGAGGAGAGTGCGAACGGTGGAGACCACGGTAAAAATATCCCAACATAATTGTGGTTGTACTCTAGCTGAAAACCACGAGCCACAAGACGAGCTTTGTAGCGCTCAAAAGAGCCAACAGAGCAAGTCTTGATCTTATAGACACAGTTACATGTGCTGGGACAAACAACAAGAGGAGGGGAAACCAATCTCTGCATTGCTAGTTGCCATTCGGGATGGGCAACAACATCCCGATAAGAAGTCGGTTCATTGACGATAGAAAGTAGCGGATAGATGAATAGCATTTAGGTACGGGAACAAGGCCAAACATGAATATTATGAGTCGGTTGGAGCATAGAAGATGACACACCGGACGTAGAAGTCATGCCAAGAGGAGCATCCACCTCATGTGGATAAAGTGAATAGTGAAATGAAAAGGGGTCATAAATATGAATCACTAGAGGCGAGGGATAGGAGGGAGACATCACGAAAGAAGGTGGATAGTCGAGCGGCAAAGGAGAAGAGAAACGTGTAGGTGCAGATGGTGTGGGATTGGCAATGGGGGACTCAGAGGAGTGGGAACCCGAGGCATAGAGGGAGAAGTATCATGGAACATCAGAAAAGAGATGTCCTCCATAGAAGAATTCGAGGAGGAAGGGCGCGGGTAGAATGATGGGACTCCAAAATTCACATCACGCGAAATGTGCACCCGACAACCAACAGGATCCCAACACTGAAAGTCATAGCAAGCACAACCAACCAACAAACAAAGTGTAGAGTAATCAGGAGAACAACTAGAAAGACATGTGAGAGGAATGCCGCCCTGCAGTACAGTGGAGGATTGAATGTTGATTAGACGGGTGGAAATCGATGCAGCCTCAGCCCAAAAGTGGGGAGGAAGAGAGGTGACGATCATCATTGCACGAGTTGTCTCCAGCCGAGCATGAGCGCTAGGACAAGAGAATTTGACAAGAGTGCCTTCTCACCATGAAAACCACATAACATCTGGGAGACATTCTCGCCAACAGAGTAAGTTAGAAAAACACGAGTAAACGTGGAAAATGAGTGTGAACCATGGCAGAAAACGCTTATAGATGGGGGAAACCTCATTGCGAGAAGTCAAAAATAAAGTCAAGTGTAGCGGGAGAAGTCATCGATAAATCAAACATCGTAGGGATGTCCCTCCTTCGAAACGAAGGAAGCTAGGGCCCATGCATCAGAATGAACCAAGTCTAAAGGATGCCGAAACACTCTCAGAATCGTGATTCTGAATTGGGCCAGAACCTCTATGCTAGGATCGCAAACCGTAGAATCTTCACATTAGAATCGTAAAATGTGAGATTCTACTTAGTATAATTGTATAATACTTCCACTCAATTTGGATTGTCAAGTCATAGAATCACGATTTTGACAACTAAGTAGTACGATAAGGTAACAGATTCTATTTGTCCGCAACTCTGACACTATAACGAGACATCTCTTGAGACGGGTCTGAGAAGACCTCGACAGACTAAAGATGATAAGCAAGAACCAAAAAGATGACAAAGTCGATGATGCCACCGTTGAAATGAGGCGGAAACAGAAGCAACAAGAGCAGGGGAATCTATGATTGTGGTGGCAGCGGAAGGAACATGAATCCCGTTGAGCTCCCAAAGACCCTAGAGTCACGATGCAGAGGGCCAACCCCGACCACAGCCTGGTGCAATGATCCTAGAAAGTTAACATCAAGGAAAATCAGCAACCAGAATAAGTGAGTTGAGCATCGAAAAACATATTCATGATAAGACGATGTCCATGAAAAACACCGGGAACAAAAAAATGAAGGAGTAGAAAGGGTGTCGCGACTAGCGAAAGGGGGAGAAGTACAATCATATTAGCACCGAGAATATTAATAGGAATATCAATAGATTGAAGAGAGGAGGGTGCAGAAGAATCATAAGACATATGGAAGGAAGCTCCCGAATCTGGAACATTAATACAAAAATCAATAGACCGAAGAGAAGAAAGGGAGTTCCAATTTCTCTATATCTCCTTCTATCAATGAGTGAACAGAGCTGGGCGAGCGCTGACGCTCCGGCCCGAACTCCTGACACAAGCTCCCACGAGCGGTCAGTGGCTGGATCGACATCGGCGGCGACCGATTCAAGGCGTCACCGGTCGTATCGGCACTAGGGCGGCCGAATCGAGGCAGAGAGGGCTGGATCAGCACCGGCTTTGGCCAAATCGAGGCGGGGGCGACGACGCCTCACGCTCTTGTGTCGTTCTCCAAAACTTTTTTTGTCATGCCTTTTAAAAAATGTTTCATACGAGAAGTTGAGAACCAATTTGTGGTTGCATGATTAACCCTCAACTCGTCAGAATTCAAACCCTAGGTTTGACAATTTAGAGTCTAATGAGGACGAAATATTTTTCAGTGGGTGGTGATGTTTCCGTCGACCGGGGTGACTACGGGATGAGAGAAGGCTGACCAGGAACAAGAGGAACCATCCATCCACGAGACCTAGTCCCCTACACGCCGCCTAATAAAGCTCCAAACACAAACATATTCATGGGTGTTTCCGTGCCGTTTAATTCGTTTCATACTTGGGGAATGCGTACAAATTGCTGAAAAAGGCATCTCCAGCTGAACCATCGCCACAGCATCTAACCGACGAGCTCCCTTCCATTTGATTTCTTGTCCTCTTCCTTGGGTTTAACAAGCGGCATCCAGACGTATGATCCCCAAGACAAGACCCCGCCAACGAACATTCCAAATATATATCGGCCACTTCTTCTTGACTGGGCAATTCATCCGGTTCGGTCCACACATAAGCTCCTGTTTTCTTCTTCCCAATTGTGCGTTGCCGTCGACCGATCGAAGAATGGAGGTGGAGAACCGGTACATCGCCATCAGGCACCACGTCGAGGGCTCCCCGTCGGTGGACGACTTCGAGGTGAAGACGGCGGCGGTGCGGTGGACGCCGGAGTCCGGCGAGGTCCTGGTGAAGAACATGTACCTGTCCATCGACCCCTACCAGCTCAACCGCATGAAGCGCCAGAGCGCGTCCCACCACTCCGTCGACGTCATCCTGCCCGGCGAGGTAAGTAACCACTCTTATCCTCCGGTAGACAAGCGCGCAGTGGTCTCTCGCTCACGTTTTCTCCTCGTACGTGGCTGTGTCCGCGCAGAGGATCGGGTCCACCGGGGTGGGCGAGGTGGTGGCGTCGGCGTGCCCGGAGTACGAGGTGGGCGACGTGGTCGCCGGCGTGCTCGCGTGGGAGGAGTACACGCTGTTCCGGCCGTCCCCCGCGGTGCTCATGGTCAAGGTCGACGCCTCCTCGGGCTTCCCATTGTCCTACCAGGTCGGCGTGCTGGGGACGAGCGGGATGACGGCCTACGGCGGGCTCTTCGAGGTGGGCAAGCCGCAGAAGGGCGAGAAGGTGTTCGTGTCCGCGGCGTCGGGCTCCGTCGGCAGCCTCGTCGGCCAGTTCGCCAAGCTCGCCGGATGCTACGTCGTCGGCTGCGCCGGCACCCAAGCCAAGGTGCCCACATGAGCTTCTCACACAGAATCGTCTCCGCTCGAGACAACTCAGGCCGTCTAGCTAAGAAACTCT
This sequence comes from Lolium multiflorum, assembly GCA_030979885.1. Taxonomy (NCBI): domain Eukaryota; kingdom Viridiplantae; phylum Streptophyta; class Magnoliopsida; order Poales; family Poaceae; genus Lolium; species Lolium multiflorum. The sequence continues at coordinate 268,793,623 of CM061753.1, read as the reverse complement.
GAAACCTGCAACGTTCTGACGAAAGAATTCGATTTCAGGTGGACATGCTGAAAGACAAGCTGGGGTTCGACGACGCCTTCAACTACAAAGACGAGCCTGACCTCAAATCCGCACTGAAGAAGTGAGCCCCGTCCCCGAAAACTTGACAAAAATAATCAATCGTGTCGTTCCTGCTAACTAAAAATGTGCCATTGAAATCCGACAGGTACTTCCCTGACGGGATCGACATCTACTTCGAGAACGTCGGCGGCGAGATGCTGAACGCCGCGCTGGCCAACATGAACACGTACGGCCGGGTGGCCGTCTGCGGGGTCATCGCCGAGTACACCGACCCAGGGAAGCGGGCGTCACCTGACTTCCTGGAGATCATCTACAAGCGCATCACCCTCAGAGGTTTCTTCGCCTACGATTTCATGGCCAAGTTCCACGGGTTCATGGGGATCATCGGCGACTGGATCCGCGAGGGCAAGGTCCAGGCCGTCGAGGACATATCTGAGGGGCTGGAGAGCGTCCCGTCGGCGTTCGTCGCGCTGTACCGCGGCCAAAATGTTGGCAAGACGCTCGTTAAGCTGGCATAGAAACAAGTTAGGGTACTTCCAGTTGTCGATGGTAATTCTGCACTCTGGAGAGTGAGATGTAAGTTGTTTCGTTGAGCTGAAACTAAGCATAAAGGACGTTGCTGAAACTATTTGTGTTTCGTTGAGCTGAATGTCCTACCTGAAGTAGCAGTCCTACTTGAAATGACGTTGCTGCTATATGCCCACTCACGTACAGGATATATTTCAACTTCCAGATTTAGAAATACACCATAACAAACCAGACAGATACACAAATACAAATTCAGCAAACCTATATTAGCACTGCACCTGTTTGATACCAGGCAAGGCAGGTCTGCTACTTCGACACACAGTTTGACAAGCATTTCTGATATCTGACATCCAGTTTAACAAGCATGTCTGACACTTGACACCCACTTTTAACACAAATCCATACAGCAATGCAAACTCAGATATCACGAGTCCCAACTACGTACTAATGTAAGTTTTGACAAATACACCAACATTTGTATGCATATTTACCAAAGGGAGGAAAGCTTTGCAAATGATTTGGTATAATCAGCAGTGGGAGAAGGAAAACAAATCAAAGAATACATATACGCAGCCAAAATGTACCAGTTTGCCCCGAGAAATCCACAATTAATACAACGAAATCTCATGCGCCGCAGATAGCTCCTAAACAGATCGGGTCCTGTGGTTTCTAATCAAAGAATGGACCAACCTTGGGACTACCTGCAGCACTGAGAAACCGAAGATTCCAATATTATTAATGGTTGGGCTGATATAATCTTCTAACATAACCTAATGAGCTATTAGTGATGTATAATCTCTGACTGCTACGGCCGTGGTCTCCTGCTGTACGGTAACTCAACTCAAGCGGTTGTCTATAAGAACATCTTCTATCAGACCATTCCATCGATGCGAATTTGACGCTATGTTCTGCTTCCTCAGCTAGTAGAATGACTAGCTAATGGCTCCAGCACCAAATTTTGAACAAGTAACCTACCCCAGAATCATCAAGCTTCATACGCAATGCTTGTCATCAAAGCCTTCCTGAGTGAGCAAGCCTGTGACGAGTTTCTTTAGCCTGTGCGCACCAGGCCCTGGGCGGAGATCTTCTACACGCTCGACAGCAAAGTGTTTCCCTTTCACTGTTGTATTCAACAGATCCAACCATCCGCCAGGCACAAATCCATCAGGTTGACGGCCCAATATTTCCTGATCAATCTTGTCTAGGACAGGATCTTCTCTTCCAAATTTCCTTGCGAAGGGAGCATTGCTGTTAAGCATACCGTCAAAGTCGTTGAGGGTGAGGTAATGAGGATGTTGCTTTGGTGGGTTATCCCAAGAAATGAAATGTAGATCATGGTTGACTGTGGTGTTGCGGAACTCTGGGACATTGCAGATGACTGTGTGGAAGTAACCCTCTGGCGAAGAGAGAAAATTGGCATAATACATCAGGACCGTCCTTGGTAGATTGTCCCATCCCCAGATGCAGTATTCAATAAAATGATGAGTAAGCATCATCCACGCTGAGCCTGAAACAATATACATGGAGAAAAACACGTGTTCACATTATTCAGGCTGGAAAGAACATATAAATATGAATTCCAATGTAAGAAAATGAAATTGCACAATAAGTTATTATTAGTAGTGCAATGCTGGTATATGCTTAAACTAGCTTAGTCTGGGGGTCATAAGTAGATTTTGATATTTTAACACCAAAGCAAAATTATCAAAACGATTTCAGGAATAAAGAGCAACACCGTAGCAGTTGCCGAGTTGTCATGTACAACACAATCTATTATTAATTGTTAGACTTACGGCATAACAGGTATTAGGGTACGGGCAACCACAATCTTAGTCGCTTTCTAAGCTAAGACTTGCAAAATGGGAGATCACCATGCCACACTTGACACTAGCAACAAAGATTTAAGATGAAGAAAAGCCAGAACGTCAATTTCACCAAAGCAAGATGATAACTGCCAGAGATGATGGTTTGAACTGGAGACACAGTGGAGGGCTCGGCAAAAAGCAGACTAACACAGCTGAAGCAGCAGACTAGCAGTACAAAGTCTGAACAAAGGAACATTAGAGTCTTCTATGAAATATTAATATTTAGGAAGTCTATCGGATAAAAAGAACCTAACCTATTTGGAAATCATATTGTGATGGCAAAGGCACACCTACACGTTCATTATACAAGGATGTCATGTATTTCACAATTAATAAAGAAAATAAGAACCAAACTATTCTATCATCTCATATGAACCTAATTCCCTCAGCCACTACACCCCAGAGATTTTTCTTTGAATATCTATGTACTCGGTTCCATAATTCTTGTGGTGCTTATGGAACAGAGGGAGTATATGTGAGTTTATGTAGACTTATACACCACATGATTACTTAGATAATCATTTTGGTGATTGAACAAAAACACATCAGTTTGGCCCACTTCCACTCAGTTTTGGGTGTCTTGCCTTTATTCTCACCAAATTCTAGCTTCACACTTTTTTTACCCCTACTCGGTTCTGTTGAAGCTCCATCAATGCTTCCTGGCTTTCTTCAGCATAGTGGGTATCCTGTTGTGAGGTTCTCATGTGATGATTAGAGTGCTATCAACCAATCCAAAGGTATGTAATCACTCATACTTTTTCTTACAAAATCCTCTGCTAGTGGTTCAAAAGCAGCCAAAAATACATATTATCCATTCTCTACACATTCCTATGAGCCACGAACACAACGGTAAAATTTTCAGTAATCTAAGCAATCAGTGGAATTTATCATCTTCTAGCGAGAGGAAGCAAGCCAAAGTGCAGAGTACAGTTTTGATGCCTGAGTCTTGATAGTACTAAATGGAAGGGATTTATTTGCAGAGAAACAATGTTTAAATGTTTAGAAAACTTCAATTTGTAAAAAGGTAATCCATTCGAATACTAAAAGAACTAAATAATCTGAAATGATCAGTCTATTCATGATGCCGCTTACTGAATTGTGAATAGGAAACAAATAACTATCACTCATGCCCTCTTTAAATCAAGTTGGTCTATCTCAACAAAGAAAAGCACTCTTTTGTTACTCTAAATGTGTTTGTTGGTTTCCATGCAGCAGATCTTGTAAGCCTAGAGAACTACAAAATACATTGCATGGTAAGGTTAGCCAATTATACTCTACAATGAAGCTATTCAGCGCCATCTCAACTGCTAGTTTTCTAAAATTCTAAGTATATTTTTGTTTTCTGGTGAATAGAATGTGGTGCGAGTGTGACGACTGTTTCCATACTAATTACTGATCATTTGTTGACACTTCCCCAGAAGATACTCCCTCCGTTTTAGTTTAGTCTCATTCTAGTTCAATTTTTTGTTCATATTAATCTACATTCTAGCATTTAGTCAAGAAGAACACAGAAAACAAAGCGGTCCTGCTCTCTCTATTGGATGTCATTAGTTACAATGTAGCTTGGATTGGTTGTTTATGTACGCAAGTACTTACTAACAAATGTGGTACTAGTTTGTCTGATTTTTTCTAGGATGTAGATTAAAATGGAACAGAGGGAGTAGGTACTAGTGTTTACTAGCATTAACTGATGGAACATTACACTAGTAGAACTAATTTTTGAACTTGGCACTTGACAGCTGAACATGGCAAGCAGAGAACACAATCTATCATATTAGTATTAGTATTAGTATCATGTCTCACACTCAACGAAAAGAGTAAGCGTTGAGACAAACAAATAAAATAAAGGTGTCCTTTTGCATGTCTTTCAAAGACCAAACAGAGAAAGCAATGAATTATAGTTTTGATGCCTGAGTCTTGATAGTACAAACTGGAAGGGATTTATTCGCCGAGAAAGAATGTTTAAATGTTTAGACAACTTCCATTTGTAGAAAGGTAATCCATTCGATTACTAAAGGAACTGAATAATCTGAAATGATCAATCTGTTTATTATGCTGCTTACTAGGAAACAAATAACTATCACTTGTGTCCTCTTTAAATCAAGTTGGTCTATCTAGATAAAGAAAAGCATTGTTTAGTTACTCTAAATGTGTTTGTTGGTTTCCATACATCGGATTTTGTACGCCTAGAGAACTACAAAATACATTGCATGGTAAGGTTAGCCAATTGAACTCTACAATAAAGCTATTCAGCACTATCTCAACTGCTAGTTTTCTAAAATTCTAAGTATATTTTTGTTTTCTGGTGAACAGAATGTGTTGTGAGTGTGACATCTGTTTCCGTATTAATTACTAATCATTTGTTGACACTTCCCCAGAACATAGGTACTAGTGTTTAGTAGCATTAAATGATGGAACATTAAACTAGTAGAACTAATTTTTCAACTTGGCACTTGACAGCTGAACTAGTCAAGCAGAGAACACTATCTATCATATTAGTATAAGTATCATGTCTCATTGTCTCACACTCAACAAAAAGAGTTAGCGTTGAGACAAAGACATAAAATAAAGGTGTTCTTTTTGCATGTCTTTCAAAGACCAAACAGAGAAAGCAATGAATTCTAGTTGAACATGTATGCCAACGAGGATTCCAGATTAGGTATAATTGATCATCTGGGCTGGTTTCTTCTATCACAACGTAATCTGTAGGTGGTTCCTCATTGGCTAAACAAACACTGGTCAATGCAGCAGAATGATGGTATCAATGTGCCGCATTGGAATTAGAGTTTCATGAGCACCTCTTCGTGATGTGACAAACAAATCTTACTTTTGAAGTTCCCGTTCACCAGAATGCGATCCCAAAGGCTCCTTTTTTAGAAGTCAATAGCTGCCAACCGGAACAACTGCTTGAAAATGCAAGGCAAGGGTTGGCTCGACTCACCATCAAATAGTTCGGTTCTGGTCTTTGATTCAACGAAAGACGGGCGTAGTCAAGCAGAGAACACTATCTATCATATTAGTATAAGTATCATGTCTCGCACTAAACAAAAAGAGCAAGCGTTGAGACAAAGACATAAAATAAAGGTGTTCTTTTTTGCATGTCTTTCAAAGACCAAACGGAGAAAGCAATGAATTATACTTGAACACGTATCCAGGAAGAACTAGTAATGATAATTAAAAAAAACAAGAATGTGAGTGCACGCTGTCAACTACAATTGGAATTTATATGAGTGGGGCAAGTGAGAACACGAACACTATACTTCCTCCATTCCATATTAGTTGTTGCTGATTTAGTACAAGTATGGAACAGGGGGAGTAGCTCATAGCATTGCAATAGGGAGGGAGGACGAAGCATTTACCGGTGAAGAGCTTGAATGCAGTTGGCACACTCCTTTTCTCCGTAATCCAGAAAACATCAGACTTCTGCAGGCTGTATAGCCCTGGGTCGACGATCACGGGCTTTGCCCTCTGATACCTACAGAGACACATTTAGCCACTGCCCAACTTGCATGAACAAATAACAGCACTTTGAGCCAATATCCCATGCTTACTCCTTCCATCCGATGTCACTGGTGTGTTCGATGAAGTTGAGCTCCCTTGGCAAGGAAGAGAGCGTGTACAACAGATCTGCAACAAATGCAAAAGAAGTCAGTCAGACAGACAGAGAGCCATGTTGATTCTATCTAAGAGTAACTTCCTAAAGCGTCTGCTTCCTCAAAGACAAATCCGAATCGTAATAAATAATCCCATAGGTCAGCATCGCAGAAGAAAAGAAACATGAGCCCACGGCAGATGCCGGATTTGGAACGACCTGCTTTTTTTTTTTTTCGCGAAAACGCAAAAGACTTGCGTTTCGATGCATTGATAGAAAGAGAAAGGTTATATGTACATGTCCACGAAGGGACCAACACCCCGCTTTATCTCCATGAACAAGTACCAGAACAATCACATATGGGAGTAGACGGAAAGAGGAAAGGTGAAGCAAGATTTGGGGCAGGGGAGCAGAGCAGTCCGTGGGAGTAGAAGCATCCGTCCATAAAGAGAAAGAACACGGCTATGAACAAGATTTCTCAGAGCAATCACATATGGGAGTAGACGGAAAGAGGAAAGGTAAAGCAGGATTTGGGGGCAGGGGAGCAGAGCAGTAGTAGAAGCATCCATCCATCCGTAAAGAGAAAGAAGACGCCCCTAAGATGTGGCTCCCCCACATACGACCTAGAAGGAGCAAGTAATGAATCCAACCGAATCCCAAATCCAGTTGGAGAAAGAAAGAAACTTGCGTATTAATAACAAGGAGTAAATTAAAGCAACTAGGCATCGGAAACGTATAAAAATCGTATCTTTCCCCACAACTTTTCCGCCGAAACATAGCAGCTTCCAATTTTTTAAATCCGCCCTGTTGCTGGTGGCCTCGAGTGAGGGGCGACTTGGATTCGATTTCGCCCAAATCGGCGGCAGAGATCGGCCCCCGGAATCGCGGAATTTGGATCGGGGGTGCTCCGTATTTGCACGATCGAATCGCGCGCGGAATTGGGGGGGGGGGCGGGCGGGGGAGGAGCAGATCGCATCTGCGGCGGCGCTTACCGTCCTGGGAGACGAGGGGGTAGTCAGACGCGGAGAGGTTGATGAACCAGTCCCAGTCGCCGGCGCCGTCGCGGAGGAGGATGGCGGCGGCGTGCAGCGTGTTGGCGACCATGGTGGGCCCCCGGTAGGTGACGAGGTTGGCGCGGGTGACGACCTTGACGTTCCTGAACCGGGCGTAGACGGGGTCGGCGCGGATGGCCGCGGCGAGCTCGGCGCGCTCGCGCGCCGGCGCCTCGAGGTCGAGGTGCACGACGTAGCGGTTGGCCGGGTGGTAGAGGGCCCGGAGCGTCCGGCGCAGCGCGACCCCGTCCCCGGCCGAGCCGGACACGAGGTAGGCGATCCGCGGCACGGCGCGGGGCGGGCGGGCGGCGGCGGTGGCCTGGTGGTGCTGCCGTAGCTTGGCCTCCACGAAGAGCGGCTCCGCGGCGGCCGCGGAGGGGAGCGGCGAGAAGGAGAGGAGCAGCGCGCGCGAGGAGGAGAAGAAGAGGGAGGCCGAGATGAGGAGGGATGAGAGCAGGACGGAGGCGAGGAGGGGCACTGCCCAGCGACGGTGGCTGTGGTGGGTCGCCGATGCCGGGCCCGGCGACGGCGGCTTGGACTCCATCATCGCCGGGCGGGCGGCGTTTGGGGATCGCGATCGGTCGCCGGCGGTGGTGGTGCTGGGATTAAATGTGGGCGTCGACGGTTGGTGTTGGCGTGTGGTGGTGGTGAGGCTACCGCACTCCAGGGACAGGGCTCTCACGAGAGAAGAAGAGGGGAAGCGCAAATCTTTCAAGAAAACAACCAGTTGGTTGCCCAACCCGATGGGTTTGGCCAATGCGCACCGCGGGACGGACGGACAGTGTGGAGTGAGGTGTTGGGTTTCGAATGCCGATCTGCCACGAACTTTCTTTTCCTTTGGAATCGATCCTGGACAAGTCAAGTCGACGAGGCTTGGTTTGTTCTAGTTTCAGGATCGCTGGCTGGGTCTACTACACCGTGGTCCGTAGACCAGCTGAAGTATAGTAATCCATTTTTCTGGGAACAATTAATTTGGGCTAAAGAAGACAAAGATGGAGATAACGATGTGTACGGTAGAACGATGTCAAGTTGAATTAATACGAACTGGTCAGATGGGGACCGGCAGTTACGACTTAGTTTAGGGGGGCAATTAGTTGACACAATAGACAAACATGGAGAAGAGGACATGTAGTAGTATAACTGAGATGATGTCAGATGAGAGTTAATGTTATCCTTGGATAACAATTAATTTCTTTTGACACAAATACGGTATGGAAAAGCCCTACTGTGTTTGTTTGGATGACAGTTGATGGTTATTCTAGGCCAAAGAGAACATAAGGATAAGGATATGCATGATGAGACGACGAATTAAAGTTTACATTTACCTTAATAATTATGCCCCTCGTGTTAGAATAAGTTTCTTCCCGCCGTATCCTGCTCCGGTGGTGCATCCTGTGTCGATGGAGAATGCGGGGTCTTGTGGGACATCATCATCTTTCGTCTTCGATGTTGTTGAAGGTTAGACAATTTCGATCTACGGTTCTTATCTTTCACGATGGTTATTGCTTGATGCATGATGATTTCTCATCCATAGGATCCAACTGGGCATGGCATTCTTATCCTTTGTATTTTCTATCCGTTTTGCGTTCACTACCTTGTGAATCAAAGGAGGCCTAAGGAATTCAAAAGATTTACACAAGTGTTGTTTTTTAATGACAAATTCATAAGATTCTCACTTGGAGGGATCTTGGTTCCTCTCCATGACAACTATGGCATGCACCCAATGCGCACATAAAATTGGTGTTTATTGACCTCATAGAAAAAGAGTGGTGTTCATTTCTCTTGGTTCCATCAACTCATGTTATTGTCTCTTACTCCATCCATTCACATTGACCTACGTTATGGGTTTAGTCAAGGTTAAAATTTATAAAGAGACCAAGGATAGAAGTGAAAACATAAAATATTCATAATATTAAATGCATATGGTTTGAAAATATACTTTATGACAATTCTAATATAATAGATTTCATATTGTAGATGCTGATATTTTTTCCTACAAATTTGATCAAACTTTACAAAATTTAACTTTTGTTAAACCTAGAACACGAGATGATTGTGAACGCATGAGGTATGTTTTCAATCCCCGTGGGATTTAAGATGTCTTGACATTTTACTCCTATGTCTTCTCAATTTCTGTCTTTTCAAAAGAGTGACTTTTTTCTCAATTGTTTTGGGATAGTTATTACTTGGTCAGCTACCGTTAGATGTAGAATTCCACGTCCCTTTTGTATTTTCAATATTCATGTAGTCGACCTGGAAATATTTGCTTTTTCAATGGACTAATAAATAAGAAATATTTCTAAATTCATGTTGTTACAAAAAGAAAATATTTAGTTACACCTAAATTTAGATAAATCTAAGACATACTATGGTACGGACAGAGTAAGGAAATCCGGCGCAGTATATGTTTTCTTGATGTAAACTAAAGTTGAAGTCCTTTTGTTTGTTGTACTCCGTACTACAAGACAAGATACAGTTTCACATAATCACATTTTCGAGATACTTTTCTCGTGATAATCCGCCTAGGCAACCAGCGCACGGATCAGAAGCGCCGACGTCAAGTAGTTCGCACTTTTTTTCACCTGATAAGAAGAAACCTCGCGGGTGTGCACGTGTTGCGATCATGGGTTCGATCCCTGGACTTGTCTGTCTACAGTGAGCCAAACCTTTTTAAAATCTTGAAATGCGAGTAGAAGTCCTCTTTTGCTTGCTTCATTTGCGTGGCTAGAACCGATGCCATCCACGTGGTGAAGCTTCCAGCATCTCGCGAAAACAAAGCACAAATCGTGCTGGAGATGGCATCTTCCATCTGTGGCACACTCGCAGCGAGATCGATCATCGTGGACCTAGCGGACTCGTGAAGTAACTGAATTTAGTTTACATAGAAAAACTAGTGATGTAATAAAATATGGCACTACTACGGGTCCCATCGCCATTGCATCTCGGCGGATTTCCTTTCTCGTGCATTTCGCTTGGTTCAAAGAAATTTTATAGTAGGATTTTTATTCTTACGATTTTTTTCTCTGAGCATCATTTTATTCTTAGGATTTAATCAGTAGTAATTCATGGAAAAAAATCTATAGAATTGGACTGCATTATTTACAGAGGAAAATTTTCATCCAGTCAAACCTCGTGATACAATTCCTTTGATTTTCATGTGAATCAAACGCTACTTGAACAGTTGAACTAGACATAATATTTGAATCATGCGATTTTTCTATCCATGTGTTCAAACATGCCCTTCATACTCAGCGTCTCGCCGGAGTGTAAGAGGGTAGTAGGTTGCAAGCGGATCCCGGGTAAGTCCACAAAAATATTACCTAGTTTAAATTAGATTAATTTGCTAAAATAGTTATGATTAATTTGACCAATTTTAACTGCGAAGCGGAGTGGATCATATGCCGCTTTGCATCCCTAGAGAGTAGGTCTTCGGTGGATTGATACTGGCGAGGGTGGTTCGGGTAGCGACTCCCGATCTTCTCGATGATGACTCTATCACTATGGCTTCAACGGCACCGTGGCGGTTGGTCTTGACATGGCGGAGGCCAAATGATCTCTGAGTTGTGGTGATGACGGACATTATTCGTTCACGTTATGTGGGGGTGGCCATGGCAACACATCTTCTCTCTATTTTGCTAGAGGTAGTTTAAGAAGCGCAATGTCGTTGCATTTTGGCCTCTAAAAAAATATAGGTTTCACAGCAGGTGCGCCCTGGTGATTGGTAAATCATCATCAAATTTTCTTTCTATAATTCCATGTTGTTAGTACACCCATGTGGCGGCGGACGTACGCACGAGTCCAGCCAGTTCACCGGCATGATCACCGAACCGTATACCGACGATTCCCGCACGTCATCACCGTATTGATCAGGCAGAGAACCAATCATTCCGCTTACTCCACTCATGAGCTGCACTTGAAAAAGTCTCCATGGCCTGGATGAGTGAGATACACCTGTCCTCTGAATTGAAGGGTGGGCCGGCAGCGTATCTTTATCCGGTCGTTTGCCAACTACTACCACATTTCGTACAAAAAGGAATTAAATCCCTAAAAGATGTCACTGCATGAGATCACTGTGTCTACTTGAACAGATGACAGGATACAAAGGATACAAATCCTCCTCCACTATCGCGCGGCAAGTGCGATATATCAACCATCTCAAAAAACGATTATAGAAGGAGCTGAAACGTCGGCATCTCTACCACTGTTCTTTTCAAATTAAAAGTGTCATAGTTTTTTTTTAGAAAATGAGCGAGCATGTACACATGTATGTCGTACCTAGACCAAATTTACCCCAAAGTGTAAACTTGTTTTTGAAAGGAGAAATTAGTTGCAGCGGTGGTACCCACTATGCAGGCAGCGGGATAGGGAGCGTCTGGAGGGCATGTTGGAGGATCTTCTTGCAACAGCCCATCGCATTTCTACGTCGTCCAGCCTCTGAGTGACCCTCTTCTGTGGGGGTGTTGTATCGCTTTACTCGTTTTTGTGGGCATGTTGTGTTATTGCCCCAGCAGACTGTTGGTGTGTGGTGTGAGCTCGTTGTGTTGTATCTGAATTCTGTATGGATGTGGTTGCTTTATTTATAAAGCGGGATAAAAGCCTATTTCGAGAAAACCCATAGTGAAATGAACAAAAACTAAAGCTTCGGCACAACATAGAATAGATCAAATTATATTCACAAAATAGCCTCTTTGTCAATTTGTCGTGATGTATGGTGCGACAACTAGCTCTAGCAAGGACGTTGTGGTATCTACCATGATGCCCAAGGCTAAGGCTCGTGCTAAATAATACGGTGCCTTAGCCCCAGGAGTCATAGAAATAGGCTATTTTGTGATAAAGAAAAGGGTTTACGCTGAAGTTTTTTAAAAAAAAAAGGAATTTTTATCTATTGTGTTTTGTATGCTGTCGATGTTTCATAGTTCAGATATCATCAACTCTGCTCCGTGTGGACGTGTGGTACACGTTTCCATTCATGGCATTTGTGGTACAGTACGTACTTCGCGTGACATATGGGCCTCTCCTGTAGGCGATTTGCACAAAAATAACCCTTTTGTCAAACTATAGCACAGACTGACCCTCCGGCGAAACTATTTCACGGATCTAACCCTTTTGTGTGCCCCTCACGGGCGCCACACATGCCCATGTGGCGCCCCCGGCCGGCGCCACACACCCATCCGACGTGGCCCGTCGGCCGAGCGGTGAGGGAGGGAGGGAGGAGGCGCGCCGCTTGCGCCAAACAATGTGGCGCCCGCACAAGGGCGCCACACGCCAACGCCCGCGCCCACCCGTCGCTTTCCTCCTCCTCCCTTCTTCTCTTCGTCTCCCCTCAGCCCTTCTCTCTCTCTCCCTCTCCCCCCCACGTGCGAAATCGTCGTGTGGAGGAGATCGTTCCCCATCCATTTGTGAAGGTGTGGTGACCCGCATACCACATGGTGTAGTATGCAAGTCCGATATAACACCAATGAAACACCGTTCCACTAGTATTATATCGCTCGAGTGGTACAACAAACATATGCTCCAAGGTATGTCTATAGAATTACAACACCGACTGTTACATAAGATCATCACAACCTCCTACTTTACAATGAGGTAAAACTACAAATAACTCCAGAAGAACGACTCGTAGTCTAATCTTATCACGAACTCTATTTGTAGAGTATTTAACTAGCTACAGAGGCTAAGAATAGATTCTAGCTACTTAGGAGCTAGGTTTAGGAAGCTGGTTCCCTTCTATGGTTAAACTAGGTTTTCTCCTTGATGGTTGTGGTATCTGACTCCTCTGACAGGGTCCTGTATCTTGAAGTAGTTGTTGACTCCTCGGCCTTCGAGTTGCACTGTGGATCCTCCTTTGATGCCTCCATATCTAAGCAGGGGATTTAAGAGTGGGATGAGTACGAGCGTACTCAACAAGTTCATTATAGGAAAGAGGTGTTTAATGCACTAGCTACGATATTAGACCAGAAAGTCTAACACCAATGCAAGTTTTCATAACCATTTCTTCAAAAGGTTTCTTTTATTCAGAAGAACTATGTCCGTCAGCCTTCACCGGTTTACTAGAACTTCATGGAGCTCCTTTCCGCAGCGTTCAGCTCCATATCCCGGAACAGGAGTGACAGTCACGGTTCTTTACACTCAGAGGTGTGTTGCTTTACCCATAAGAGATCTTAATCTTGGTGCCAACCGGGCGTACTTCCCGTCCACACTTCCTTTGGTGTGAGGCCGGTATAAGGTCTAGCCAATCATGTTCCTCCGCTACCTCGAACACCCACCCTTTGTTGCATACCCCGACCCTGGGTCCTCGTCGGTCCTCTTATACCACTTAAGGATGGACCCCGACCACGACAACAGTTTGGGATCGAACCAAACTCCTTCGCCGGTAGCAACCCATCATAGACCGCAATACCGTGGGGACTTTAGGCTTCCCCAGCCACCGCACTTCGAGCGACAAGTGTCTACGGACTATGCCGTGGGGACTTAAGGCTTCCCCCACCGCTTGCCCCGACAGATACAAGTGTCTACGGTAAAGCGCATCCGTTGATGAACGAGAGGTGGAAACACTTTGACTACTCCGTCCCACTCCGGATCTTATGGTTAACACGGATATTACGGCACAAGAATCACTGGCGACATTTGTTGTTTAATCCTAGATGGATATAAGCCCGTGCAATGGAACCTCCACCATATCAACACAATCCATGGTTCCATTGCCCACCACATAGTCATATTCATAGTTATGAAAGTAGTGGTTTTGATTTTTATGCAATAGTGATAACCATAGTACTTTGCAAGTAATTTGATAGAAATAATCAAATGACATGAGCAAGTGATGAACTTGCCTTTCTTGGCTGCAAGATTATGCAGACAAGGTCTTCGATGCGTAATAACTCCAAATTCTGAATAGCATCATCGTCCGGTAAGGACGATGTTTAAAAGATTGGCAAGGATGCAATAATGCATAAGAATGAGATGCAATCGCTCTAAGCGTGACCTAACCCCGATGATTTAGGATTAGTGAGTGGTAATAATTGATTCAGGGTGTGTTGCACTTTTAGAGTGATTCACAAACAAGGTTCTTATTCAGGTGTGATTACTTGGTATCATGAACAGGTAGATAACAAAGTACAGTAATCAATTAAGCACACAAAGAATGATAATTGGCATAATGTTAACGTGTAAAGAACAGTTGTCAATTTTAGTACTATATGGCATGGTTAATGATTACTTGTTATATTCTTCAAAAGAATAACTTTTGAAGAACATGTTCTTTAATGAAGAACAAGTATCATAATAAGGCTGTGGAGTTCTATGGTTGTCTATGGTTTTAATTGGTTTCTGGAGTAAGTGGTAGATGGATCACAACATTGTTGGATTCATCAATACCTAAGGCTTATATGGTTGAATTAAGTCTAAACATCTTAATTACCAATAATTGTTAACAAGATGGTATATCTTATTGGCGACAGTTGGCTAGGGTTTATAGATCCTTATAAGCAGGGTTGATGATGATTCTCGGGTTACTTCAAAAGAATAACTTTTGAAGAACATACTTCTTAAATAATAAGAAGTATATTAATTAGGTTGAGATTTTTTAGGTTTGCTATTTAATTCCCTAAGTAAAGAATGTTTGGTTCCTAAAGAGGATGGTTCATAAATATCTCACACTAGTAGGGTTTAGTGGGATATGGTTAGGTAATGCTCAGGGTTTGACATAGTTGCCCCTGAGGTTTATCACATTGGTGTGATGCTAAGTAGGAATGAATAAGAATGATGGCTTTGGTAATAGGATCTAGGGTTTACACTTGGTTAACCCTACTTGATTATCTTGGTTTGTTGAGTTTACATAAATAGGATGCTAAATTGTTAGTGTTAGGGTTCCTATATTTTATGTGAACTTGGTAAGCATTTAGCTGCTAATTATGGGTCTATAACTACTAATGAAGTAACATGATCTCATGTTAACTTGGGTTTATGTTTTAAAATAATTTGGAGTTCACATGAAATAGTGGAGCTAGGATTTCTAGTGGAATTAGGGTTTTGGGTTTCACATACAATTGTGAGGTTGTGTTCTTTATTCAATATGGAATTAGGGTTTCTTAATCACCATATAGTTATGAACTTGATAACCTCATTATAAAGTTGAAGTTGTTAATAATTTTGCATTAAAAAGAATATTGGATTTGACCTATTCTTATTTTTAAAGAATTAATAATTAAGACAATTATTAGTTAGGGTTTAAATTCCACTAATAAAGATTTAATAAAATAACAAATAAAGAAAATTAGTTTTCATGTTTTCTTTATTTGTTTACTGGTTTTTTATTTATTTTAGAACTTTTCTTAATTATAGAATTTTAATTGATTTTAGAATTAAAAGTAAAGGCTTTAAATAATAAGTATTAAATAATTAAATTTTTATTAAAAATAAAAATTTCATTTTATATTTTTATTGGATGGATCCTATTTTTAGGAACATTTGGATATCTCTTTTATATTTTTCTGATTTAAAATGGATTTTATAAGTGCATGTGAAGTTTCAGCAATTTATATGATTTGAAATAAAACAAGGGAAATGCTATTTGCACCCGGCCAGACTACCCGCAGGGGCACTGACCGGTGGGCCAATGGCCACGTCAGACGCCACGTTGGCGTGGACTAAGTCCAAATCGAGTTTATGTCCAGGGTGGTCACTGCCGGCGGAAATCCACGACAGCGTCGCCGATCCTGGGCATGCTTGGACGGGCAAGGGGTCTCTATCAAAACCGCACACCACGGGGAACCTACTGATCCTAGCGCCGCTACCTAAAGGTCATCGGAGCATGGTCGCCGGCGAGGTGAAGCGGCGGAGCTTGCAGGTTCACGGTGAGGCGATGATTTAGGACGTAATTAAGCTGACCGAGGGTGCTGAGAGATGGAGGAGCTCACCAGGAGCACAGAGCGCTTGGCGGCGAGGTGAATGAGGGTCGGTATCGCCGGAAATCATCGGCGCCGGTGTCGGGGAAGATGAGCTCGTCGGCGGGGATACAGGTTGCCCCGGCTCAATTCCTTTTGCACCTTGATCATGTCGAGTACGGCGGTCACGTGGGTGGTCACAGCTTGGCCCGGGGAGGTCTCCATCGACGGCGATGGCCGGAGGCAGTACAGCTAGGGTTTCGGTATGGAGGGGAAAAATTGAGAGGAGGAAGAAAATCATGAACGAGAGGTCGTTGTGAGCCTTTATACAACGCCAGGGCGTGCCTCGTCACGCCGTCGGTCGAGGAGGAGGTGCCACCGAGAGGGAGAAGAAGAGCACGTTGTCGTGCTGTCCTCCATGCCGAAGGAGAAGATGAGGATGGCCTCCTCTTCGTTTGTTTTTAACGAAGAGGTACGTGGGTCGCTACTGGGTTGCGGCTTGGGCCGTTTTGGGCTGCTGCCAGGCCGTGTGCTGGGCTGTGGTGGCCCGTCAGGTAAGCCAGGTAGGCTCCCTTCTCTTTTCTATTTTCCTATTTTTTCTGTTTTCTATTTCCTGTTTTCTATTTTGAATTCTGTTTTATTTCAAATCTGTTTTGCAGGATTTTTAATGTATGGATCCTTTTGGGAGTTTATAAAAATAATGATATAGCTTCATATAAGATCTTAAAATTTTATATCTGTTTAATTACACCCTTGTTTATTAAATGTTATTAGAGATTTGGAAATGGGCATCTATGTAGTCATAATTTTCAATCTCAATTTAGGTTGGTCCAAACTATTTTCCAATTGGCCCTTTTAAGTACATGTTGATAGTTAGGTTTATGTTACCTTGCAAGAAACAACTCTCAAGGCAGAGCTTATTACTTAGTTTCTTATTTAAGAAAATGATCCCATGACATTATTTCATGTGATCATGGTTGTTAAGGATTTGGAAAATTGTTTAGGCTATCTTCCAGTATTATTCTCATATTCTAAACCCTTTCTTTTAAAATGGTTAAGATGGTCTTATTCCTCTCATTAGACTTCTATTTATCTGGAAACAGTAGTTAGTTGCACCTATATGGCTTGAAAAATAGGTTAAGTTGGTATCTTGTTTCATTTCAGGGTTGGCTGAACAATTCCCTTATTCCTATTTTAGCTTAGGCATGGTTTTAGTTTTATATTATGATCACCATAGTGATACATAAACTAGGGTTTGAGATTTAATTCTAGGGTGTAGAGATGAGATGACACCATATTGCATGCTAGGGTTTAATCTTCCCTAACCATGGTAAGGTGTTTACTTATTTAATATTTCATGTGCTTCCTAGTTACTAAGGATTTGAGAAGTGGTTTTATCTTCTACCAATTTAACTTCTATTGTTAACCTCAATTTATCATTAAAGTAACTACATTAGTTATTGTTCTTTTTATAGTTAACTTTGGTCATATGGATATATGGTTTCTCACCATATAAAGTATAGAGTTTGACTCTAGAGGTTTTCATGTGGTTCTTAAATGAAGAATAGATGGAATGTAAATGTGGTAGAATTATACCTGTGATCACCAAGTGGTTCACAAGTTAAGGTTGGGATCTAAGCCTAGGGTTGCTTATTATTGATCTCCTTATAATTTCATGTGGCTAATGATATCTGCTTATCCTATTAGGGTTTAACTTATCCTCACATACTTCAAGAGCATGATCATGGATTAGGCATAATCAACTTGTTCTTAATATCATTACCTCAAGTTCTTAGGTTTATGATCATCACTCAATTTATAATGATCAATGTTTGGATTCCTGGTGTATCTCTCATTAAATAGGTTTCTCACTTCCATGATCAAGTATTGTCTTGATCAACTAGGGTATAATATCTCTCTTATAGTTTCTTGGGTGGACATGGCTATGGTTGTTTCAATAGATTTTATCCCAGGAGAATGCCTGAGATATTCTGTTAGGGTTTTACTTAAACAATGTTGATATTATCATCTGGGTATATGGATAGTTTTCTCCCTCAAGAACTGATGGTTTAACCATTTGAATATTTGAATAGATAAAACTAGCATTAGTATGGATGGTCTCTCTCATTTGGGAAGGACTTCAATGCTCACCTAATATTAGGCTCCATAGAGGTTGATGTGATCATCAGGATCTATGTTTAACATTAATGGTTAACTCTATCTAGGGTTGTCTTGAAGATGATGATTTGAATAGTTGGATGTATATCCAAGGTTTAACTCAAAGTTTGTTATTGCTTCTTTAATAATTATAATAGAACTCTCACCTCTCTAGGTTTGATGTGTAATAACTTGGAATGGAGAAGAATATCTATTTATGGAGTGGATCTTCTTGTTATAATTCCAATGTGGAAGTGGAATGAATACCATGAGGTTTCATGGTAGGATTAGGATTAGTTTTAAGGCATGGAGAAGATAGTCAAGAATGGCTTCTCCATTTTATTGTTACTTGGTTTGTACTTAAACAGATGTTCTTATTTTATGGCAAAGGTTACCATATTATGATCTTTAATAAGATCAAGTAATTGATCCTTGATTCATATGTTCTTGTGTTGGTTTTAATTCCATTTGATCTAACCCCTTAGATCAAATCATCTCTACCCAAAACAAGGTTTTAGCAAAGTCACATTGAGGTTTATGGCGCTTGACTTGATGAGCTACTTCAATTCCACCAAGGTCAAGTGAAACTTCATGTGACTGTTTTACTTTAAAGCGCGAAAATTCCCCATTTTCTATGCATGAATGCAATGCACACATCTGTTTCCTCTATTTTTGTAACCCCATTACCTGGGATATTACTCTACCCCTTAAACTAAACTTCGTCCTCGAAGTTTGATATCCCTCACGTTTCGGAGTGTGGATCTGGCTTGTGCACTACATCTTTTCTCAAACTCCTTGGTGATCTCACTGGATATAATTGTATATATCCCTTGTCCAGATTCTTCCTGGAATCCATTAGGTTTTGTCTCCGAACATTAATTCTTACTCCAGTTCTATGATTTTTCTCTGCAATCTAATAATACCGTCTCTGAACCATGGTTCTTACTTTGACTCATTGATTTCTTCCAACTATTATAATCTTGTTTCCTATCTCATTGAAGATTCAATGATCGGGACTTCTTCTTGTCCTGGCAGGCTTTATTGAGGACTAATTGGGTAACATTCTCCTATTTGATAAAATAGGTCTTTGTTTTTCCCTTACTACCAGAACTTCAATATTGGGACTTAGTAAGGTACTTACCATAAAAATGGTCTTGATAGTTTATTTTCCTAATAATGGATTAGACTCATTTAGTCCATCCAATCATGGTTTATAGTTGATACCTATAACTATTTTGGGTTATTTAGGTTCCATGAAAGGAATCATTCAAATGGACTTAAGTTTTGGTGTAGTCAATCTCTTTTGGTCTTTGGCCTTCTTGAGCTGTATTTGGTCTCTGACATTTCCTTCGTCCAACTTCTTTATCTTTGACTTACTTGAGCTTAAGTACTTCTGAGTAGATATTACTTACTCGCTCAAGTTTTAATCCACTTCTTACGTCCTCGAGGTATGAACCTCGGCTTCTGGTCTGACATCCTTCTGAAAGTAGTGTTCAACAATCTTATGAAAATAAGATCGAACTTCTTCTCATTTCAGACCTTCTTCCTCTATCTTGCTCAAATTATTGAGTTATTGTACATCCAACTCAATCTTTACTCTACCCCTTAGAGTTTTCTTATGGTCTTTAACTCCTTTTCTTCCAACTATTGGACTTATGGTTGGAATATTGGTCTGGTGCTAACTTATGGGTTTTACTTCTTCTAAGGTCTCGCGAAGAATGTTTGTGGTGTATCCACTCAATTGTGGACATCCAATGTGAATCCTTCGACTAAATGATTATAGATCTAGCTATTTGGCTGATAAGATTTTTATTTGTTCACAAACTTTTGTTACAAATAATTAAGTCATGGACTATTTGTAATACCAACTGATACCAGCTGTGGTTATTATACCAACTGTGGCTATTTGATATCTAAAAATAGATTCTATTATAGGTTCTGATCAACTGGACGAGATATCTTCTGCTTTATCTTGCAGTATTGATCCTATATCAATTGTGGTCTTCTGATATCAACTATGGTCTTCTTATATCCTCTATGGGTTCATAGGTCATCTTTCTTTCTTCGAGGGTTTATTGTTGCAAGAAAACCACTAGCTGACACTATGATTATAGTATCCTAAGTGATTTCCCATGCATTCCCTCTTCTATTTTAATTATGGATCTGCTTGAGCTTCACCATAATCTCCAGATTTCTCACCTTCATGCTTCTCTTGTACTAAAGTACTCCTCTGTTGAGGCTAAGCATGAGTTTTGATTGATACTTCCTTCCAAGGATTGTGGTTGCTTCCCACAATTTTGTTTCCTTTATCTGATGAACCTTCATCTTATCTTCAAAATATACCGAATTCGTCACTTCCTCACACGAATACCATTACCCTCTAGATCTTTAACATCAAGTAGGATATTGATATTGCAACATGCATTTGCATATCAAAGTCAAACTTCATGTATGGATCTAGTCAAACAATGAAAATCCAATAAAATCCAAGAAGATTCAGCTTTGTGTTTATAATACACACCATCATAAGCCTGAATATGATTGTTGAGTAAGACATCTCTAAACATCAGGCTCTGATGTGTATTATATAACACCACATAAGATAGGTTTATATCGTAATACTTAGTACTTATGGAAGTCTACTATTTGTCTCAACCTTTACCTTAATTGCACATTTGCAATGAGATAAACTTGAAACAAAGTGGTCTGGAATAGTAAAAGTTAACCTGGTTTTGTTTGGAAGTACAAACAAAGTATTATACCATATATAAGTGCTATTGAGGACTATTTTGTATGATACCACTAGTTCTAATATGGTTACTCTGAATACATATTTATTAGGATATAGTTCCTATACTTCTAAGTGTTTCTACCATAAGCATATGGTCATGCTGTGCTTGGCACACTTCCCATGGTTCTGGAACACAAATCTTGCTTTGTTGTTGAAGACCTGACTTCTTATTGTTCTCCTCCTAAATGTTTATGATATTCTAGTCCATCACATAACGATTCTCAGGTGAATCATATATGGTTTCTATCCCTACCATGTAAGTAGGCATATTTTATTCCTATCTCTCTTCCTTACCTCCCATGATTGACTCATCATGGTCTATACTACTCATGTCTCTTGTTTGTATCACTTACTATCAGTTGTTTCACAAGTTTAGATAAATTTTACTTACCCTATTACTTGTCTAGGTCTACATCTTCTAGTAGGATATCTTTCGTATATACTATCTTCATCTTGATATTTCTCCTATTACATGTCTGAATAATTCTTACTTAATCATAACGTGTGTTGGTACACATCTTCCAATAGGATATCTTCCTTATGGTTGTATCCTCTCTTTGGACTACCATGTATTGTATACCAACTGGGGTCTACTCATCTATTGTTTAAGGACTTCACGGTGTACTACAAGTTTGGGATTAGCTAACTAACTTTATTTTGTCTTGGTAAGCTAGATAAGAAATGTTGACTCAAGTGTGTCAGGATTATTCTCAAGTGAATATCCATCTCAAGTCATAAGAAGTATTTGGTTTATCTACAACAACTTCCTATAGACACTACCAATCCTATAGGTCTCCTTTAAAGGGTTTTAATCCTAGGGTCAAAGCATTTGCTTTGATACCAACTGTGGTGACCCGGCATACCACTGCATGGTGTAGTATGCAAGTCTGATATAACACCAATGAAACACCGTTCCACTAGTATTATATCGCTCAGAGTGGTACAAACATATGCGGGTCCAAGGTATGTCTATAGAATTACAACACCGACTCTACATAAGATCATCACAACCTCCTACTTTACAATGAGGTAAAACTACAAATAACTCCAGAAGAACGACTCGTAGTCTAATCTTATCACGAACTCTATTTGTAGAGTATTTAACTAGCTATAGAGGCTAAGAATAGATTCTAGCTACTTAGGAGCTAGGTTTAGGAAGCTGGTTCCCTTCTATGGTTAAACTAGGTTTTCTCCTTGATGGTTGTGGTATCTGACTCCTCTGGGGTCCTGTATCTTGAAGTAGTTGTTGACTCCTCGGCCTTCGAGTTGCACTGTGGATCCTCCTTTGATGCCTCCATATCTAAGCAGGGATTTAAGAGTGGGATGAGTACGAGCGTACTCAACAAGTTCATTATAGGAAAGAGGTGTTTAATGCACTAGCTACGATATTAGACCAGAAAGTCTAATACCAATGCAAGTTTTCATAACCATTTCTTCAAAGGTTTTTTTATTCAGAAGAACTATGTCCGTCAGCCTTCACCGGTTTACTAGAACTTCATGGAGCTCCTTTCCCGAGCGTCGCAGTTCCATATCCCGGAACAGGGAGTGACAGTCACGGTTCTTTACACTCTGCAGAGGTGTGTTGCTTTACCCATAAGAGATCTTAATCTTGGTGCCAACCGGGCTTTCCCCACACTTCCTTTGGTGTGAGGCCCGGTATAAGGTCTAGCCAATCATGTTCCTCCGCTACCTCGAACACCCACCCTTTGTTGCATACCCCGACCCTGGGTCCTCGTCGGTCCTCTTATACCACTTAAGGATGGACCCCGACCACGACAACAGTTTGGGATCGAACCAAACTCCTTCGCCGTGCAACCCATCATAGACCGCAATACCGTGGGGACTTTAGGCTTCCCCCACCGCTTGCACTTCGAGCGACAAGTGTCTACGGACTATGCCGTGGGGACTTAAGGCTTCCCACCACCGCTTGCCCTGACGATACAAGTGTCTACGGTAAGCGCATCCGTTGATGAACGAGAGGTGGAAACACTTTTGACTACTCCGTCCCACTCCGGATCTTATGGTTAACACGGATATTACGGCACAAGAATCATCGCGACATTTGTTGTTTAATCCTAGATGGATATAAGCCCGTGCAATGGAACCTCCACCATATCAACACAATCCATGGTTCCATTGCCCACCACATAGTCATATTCATAGTTATGAAAGTAGTGGTTTTGATTTTTATGCAATAGTGATAACCATAGTACTTTGCAAGTAATTTGATAGAAATAATCAAATGACATGAGCAAGTGATGAACTTGCCTTTCTTGGCTGCAAGATTATGCAGACAAGGTCTTCGCGTAATAACTCCAAATTCTGAAATAGCATCATCGTCCGGTAAGGACGATGTTTAAAAGATTGGCAAGGATGCAATAATGCATAAGAATGAGATGCAATCGCTCTAAGCGTGACCTAACCCCGATGATTTAGGATTAGTGAGTGGTAATAATTGATTCAGGGTGTGTTGCACTTTTAGAGTGATTCACAAACAAGGTTCTTATTCAGGTGTGATTACTTGGTATCATGAACAGGTAGATAATAAAGTAATCAATTAAGCACACAAAGAATGATAATTGGCATAATGTTAACGTGTAAAGAACAGTTGTCAATT
This sequence comes from Lolium multiflorum, assembly GCA_030979885.1. Classification (NCBI taxonomy): domain Eukaryota; kingdom Viridiplantae; phylum Streptophyta; class Magnoliopsida; order Poales; family Poaceae; genus Lolium; species Lolium multiflorum. The sequence goes on along the minus strand of CM061753.1, from coordinate 268,770,076 downwards.
TTAGTACTATATGGCATGGTTAATGATTACTTGTTATATTCTTCAAAAGAATAACTTTTGAAGAACATGTTCTTTAATGAAGAACAAGTATCATAATAAGGCTGTGGAGTTCTATGGTTGTCTATGGTTTTAATTGGTTTCTGGAGTAAGTGGTAGATGGATCACAACATTGTTGGATTCATCAATACCTAAGGCTTATATGGTTGAATTAAGTCTAAACATCTTAATTACCAATAATTGTTAACAAGATGGTATATCTTATTGGCGACAGTTGGCTAGGGTTTATAGATCCTTATAAGCAGGGTTGATGATGATTCTCGGGTTACTTCAAAAGAATAACTTTTGAAGAACATACTTCTTAAATAATAAGAAGTATATTAATTAGGTTGAGATTTTTTAGGTTTGCTATTTAATTCCCTAAGTAAAGAATGTTTGGTTCCTAAAGAGGATGGTTCATAAATATCTCACACTAGTAGGGTTTAGTGGGATATGGTTAGGTAATGCTCAGGGTTTGACATAGTTGCCCCTGAGGTTTATCACATTGGTGTGATGCTAAGTAGGAATGAATAAGAATGATGGCTTTGGTAATAGGATCTAGGGTTTACACTTGGTTAACCCTACTTGATTATCTTGGTTTGTTGAGTTTACATAAATAGGATGCTAAATTGTTAGTGTTAGGGTTCCTATATTTTATGTGAACTTGGTAAGCATTTAGCTGCTAATTATGGGTCTATAACTACTAATGAAGTAACATGATCTCATGTTAACTTGGGTTTATGTTTTAAAATAATTTGGAGTTCACATGAAATAGTGGAGCTAGGATTTCTAGTGGAATTAGGGTTTTGGGTTTCACATACAATTGTGAGGTTGTGTTCTTTATTCAATATGGAATTAGGGTTTCTTAATCACCATATAGTTATGAACTTGATAACCTCATTATAAAGTTGAAGTTGTTAATAATTTTGCATTAAAAAGAATATTGGATTTGACCTATTCTTATTTTTAAAGAATTAATAATTAAGACAATTATTAGTTAGGGTTTAAATTCCACTAATAAAGATTTAATAAAATAACAAATAAAGAAAATTAGTTTTCATGTTTTCTTTATTTGTTTACTGGTTTTTTATTTATTTTAGAACTTTTCTTAATTATAGAATTTTAATTGATTTTAGAATTAAAAGTAAAGGCTTTAAATAATAAGTATTAAATAATTAAATTTTTATTAAAAATAAAAATTTCATTTTATATTTTTATTGGATGGATCCTATTTTTAGGAACATTTGGATATCTCTTTTATATTTTTCTGATTTAAAATGGATTTTATAAGTGCATGTGAAGTTTCAGCAATTTATATGATTTGAAATAAAACAAGGGAAATGCTATTTGCACCCGGCCAGACTACCCGCAGGGGCACTGACCGGTGGGCCAATGGCCACGTCAGACGCCACGTTGGCGTGGACTAAGTCCAAATCGAGTTCATGTCCAGGGTGGTCACTGCCGGCGGAAATCCACGACAGCGCCGCCGATCCTGGGCATGCTTGGACGGGCAAGGGGTCTCTATCAAAACCGCACACCACGGGGAACCTACTGATCCTAGCGCCGCTACCTAAAGGTCATCGGAGCATGGTCGCCGGCGAGGTGAAGCGGCGGAGCTTGCAGGTTCACGGTGAGGCGATGATTTAGGACGTAATTAAGCTGACCGAGGGTGCTGAGAGATGGAGGAGCTCACCAGGAGCACAGAGCGCTTGGCGGCGAGGTGAATGAGGGTCGGTATCGCCGGAAATCATCGGCGCCGGTGTCGGGGAAGATGAGCTCGTCGGCGGGGATACAGGTTGCCCCGGCTCAATTCCTTTTGCACCTTGATCATGTCGAGTACGGCGGTCACGTGGGTGGTCACAGCTTGGCCCGGGGAGGTCTCCATCGACGGCGATGGCCGGAGGCAGTACAGCTAGGGTTTCGGTATGGAGGGGAAAAATTGAGAGGAGGAAGAAAATCATGAACGAGAGGTCGTTGTGAGCCTTTATACAACGCCAGGGCGTGCCTCGTCACGCCGTCGGTCGAGGAGGAGGTGCCACCGAGAGGGAGAAGAAGAGCACGTTGTCGTGCTGTCCTCCATGCCGAAGGAGAAGATGAGGATGGCCTCCTCTTCGTTTGTTTTTAACGAAGAGGTACGTGGGTCGCTACTGGGTTGCGGCTTGGGCCGTTTTGGGCTGCTGCCAGGCCGTATGCTGGGCTGTGGTGGCCCGTCAGGTAAGCCAGGTAGGCTCCCTTCTCTTTTCTATTTTCCTATTTTTTCTGTTTTCTATTTCCTGTTTTCTATTTTGAATTCTGTTTTATTTCAAATCTGTTTTGCAGGATTTTTAATGTATGGATCCTTTTGGGAGTTTATAAAAATAATGATATAGCTTCATATAAGATCTTAAAATTTTATATCTGTTTAATTACACCCTTGTTTATTAAATGTTATTAGAGATTTGGAAATGGGCATCTATGTAGTCATAATTTTCAATCTCAATTTAGGTTGGTCCAAACTATTTTCCAATTGGCCCTTTTAAGTACATGTTGATAGTTAGGTTTATGTTACCTTGCAAGAAACAACTCTCAAGGCAGAGCTTATTACTTAGTTTCTTATTTAAGAAAATGATCCCATGACATTATTTCATGTGATCATGGTTGTTAAGGATTTGGAAAATTGTTTAGGCTATCTTCCAGTATTATTCTCATATTCTAAACCCTTTCTTTTAAAATGGTTAAAATGGTCTTATTCCTCTCATTAGACTTCTATTTATCTGGAAACAGTAGTTAGTTGCACCTATATGGCTTGAAAAATAGGTTAAGTTGGTATCTTGTTTCATTTCAGGGTTGGCTGAACAATTCCCTTATTCCTATTTTAGCTTAGGCATGGTTTTAGTTTTATATTATGATCACCATAGTGATACATAAACTAGGGTTTGAGATTTAATTCTAGGGTGTAGAGATGAGATGACACCATATTGCATGCTAGGGTTTAATCTTCCCTAACCATGGTAAGGTGTTTACTTATTTAATATTTCATGTGCTTCCTAGTTACTAAGGATTTGAGAAGTGGTTTTATCTTCTACCAATTTAACTTCTATTGTTAACCTCAATTTATCATTAAAGTAACTACATTAGTTATTGTTCTTTTTATAGTTAACTTTGGTCATATGGATATATGGTTTCTCACCATATAAAGTATAGAGTTTGACTCTAGAGGTTTTCATGTGGTTCTTAAATGAAGAATAGATGGAATGTAAATGTGGTAGAATTATACCTGTGATCACCAAGTGGTTCACAAGTTAAGGTTGGGATCTAAGCCTAGGGTTGCTTATTATTGATATCCTTATAATTTCATGTGGCTAATGATATCTGCTTATCCTATTAGGGTTTAACTTATCCTCACATACTTCAAGAGCATGATCATGGATTAGGCATAATCAACTTGTTCTTAATATCATTACCTCAAGTTCTTAGGTTTATGATCATCACTCAATTTATAATGATCAATGTTTGGATTCCTGGTGTATCTCTCATTAAATAGGTTTCTCACTTCCATGATCAAGTATTGTCTTGATCAACTAGGGTATAATATCTCTCTTATAGTTTCTTGGGTGGACATGGCTATGGTTGTTTCAATAGATTTTATCCCAGGAGAATGCCTGAGATATTCTGTTAGGGTTTTACTTAAACAATGTTGATATTATCATCTGGGTATATGGATAGTTTTCTCCCTCAAGAACTGATGGTTTAACCATTTGAATATTTGAATAGATAAAACTAGCATTAGTATGGATGGTCTCTCTCATTTGGGAAGGACTTCAATGCTCACCTAATATTAGGCTCCATAGAGGTTGATGTGATCATCAGGATCTATGTTTAACATTAATGGTTAACTCTATCTAGGGTTGTCTTGAAGATGATGATTTGAATAGTTGGATGTATATCCAAGGTTTAACTCAAAGTTTGTTATTGCTTCTTTAATAATTATAATAGAACTCTCACCTCTCTAGGTTTGATGTGTAATAACTTGGAATGGAGAAGAATATCTATTTATGGAGTGGATCTTCTTGTTATAATTCCAATGTGGAAGTGGAATGAATACCATGAGGTTTCATGGTAGGATTAGGATTAGTTTTAAGGCATGGAGAAGATAGTCAAGAATGGCTTCTCCATTTTATTGTTACTTGGTTTGTACTTAAACAGATGTTCTTATTTTATGGCAAAGGTTACCATATTATGATCTTTAATAAGATCAAGTAATTGATCCTTGATTCATATGTTCTTGTGTTGGTTTTAATTCCATTTGATCTAACCCCTTAGATCAAATCATCTCTACCCAAAACAAGGTTTTAGCAAAGTCACATTGAGGTTTATGGCGCTTGACTTGATGAGCTACTTCAATTCCACCAAGGTCAAGTGAAACTTCGACTGTTTTACTTTAAAGCGCGAAAATTCCCCAGATTTTCTATGCATGAATGCAATGCACACATCTGTTTCCTCTATTTTTGTAACCCCATTACCTGGGATATTACATAATCTCCTTCAAATCTTCTCCATTCATCCACTAATTTCATAGATCGGCCTATATTTGGACATGAACCCTAGATATGTTTTTTTTATTTTGTGCACTCTATATTGTATTGTTTGTGTTGGAGATGGTAGCCTCATGTATGCATGTGTTTGAACCATAGATTTGTAGAAATCTACATATGAAATTTCACATGTATGTGTATGAACTCTATGTATGTATGTGTATGTATGTGTATGAATCCATATGTATGCCTAGTATTTGTGATGGAGTAACTCATATTTGTTAGTGGAATGGATCGTAATATGGTTCAAAAATGTAAACATGTAGGATGGCGGGTCCCGGTGGGAAGGGCTCTCGCGGCCCGGCCGGGAAGGGGCCGCCGCGGAGCAGCAAGGGCCCCACGGTCACCGTCACCTGCATCCTCCTCGTCTTCGCATGAGGAACGCTGCTTCGAGTTCCTCCTCCGCATCGACAACGACCCACTCGGCATCAAGCGGCTACGGACAAGTTTGCCGAGTTCGTGGCCACGAGCCGGCGCGCACTTGCAGCTACGGGAGGCTAGCGCAACTTCGCCGCCGGTCCGTGGAGGTCTGTTCGACGGGCAGGCAAGATGTACCGCACACGGGGTGGGACAAGTTCGCCCGTGACCTCCACCTCGAGCCCGGCTGCCAGCTTCCTCTACGAGGGGACGGCGAGATGATCGTCAAGGTGTTCGACGACACCGCCTGCCGTGTGCACTACCCCCACACCGGCGAATCCGGCTCCGACACCGATAGTTAGATCGTCGAGTGTTGTCAACTCTATGTTCGTTGCTTCGTGTTGTTTGAATGCTATCTTAAATTGTATGAAACTATATGCTACGATGTTAGGTATGATGATGTTATGTCCATGATGTGTGGACAAAATGGATGTTGATATGATGTGTGTATGACATAGCTTTTGACATGATGGCAGTTTTGTTGGAATATGGTAGGATTTTTCATGGTTTTAACACAAGTCAATGTGTGGCGCCCTTCCAACTGGCGCCACATTGCACAGTGGCGCCCGTGGCATCGGCGCCACACATGCATGTCTAATTGCCCAAAACATACTGTAAGACAAATCGGGACTTAGCCGTTTTGGCGAGGCTCTTTGTGTGGCGCCGATGCCACGGCGCCACACTAGCATGTGTGGCGCCGGTGGAAGGGCGCCACACAAAGAGGGTCGCCAAAACGGCTAAGGACTTATCGTCCGGAGCCCCTGGATGTTTTCGACCCAGTAGTTATAAGTTGGCATGTGTGGCGCCGATGCCACGGGCGCCACACATGCATGTGTGGCGCCAGTGGGAAGGGCGCCACACATTGACTTTTGTTAAGCCAATGAAAAATCCTACCATATTCCAGCAGTTTTGACAACAAGAAGATTGCACTGAATATGTACCACACATTGACACAACATAATGGTTCAAATGACAAATAAGGTTCGACGACATCAAGGTTTCAATTACAATAAGGTTCAACGACACGAAGGTTCGAGAAGATCAAGGTTCACACAACATAAAGGTTCGACAACAAGAACATAGCCAAAGGGACATCACTGCGTCGCAAAGGCTCCCTCCCCCTTGCCTTCTTCTTCTTAGCTTCTTCAGCCAGTTCTTCCTTCTCCCTTAAGTCACGAGCCAACTGAACGACCGAATCGAAGAAGTGGTGGCGCTCCTCCGTCTTTGCAGCTTCCGCTTGAGCTCTCTCCTCCTTGATGCGTTCAGCCTCCCTAGCCACCTCCTCTAGGTGCATCCTATTGGCCCTCTCCCTCGCAATTTGCTCAAGTTGGCAGCTCCTCAGGAATTTTATCCGTGCCTCGCGGTCCCGTTCGGCCTTCAGCTTGGCATTCCTCCTCTTGTGGAACAATATGTATTCGTCATACTGTTTTTGCATACGGGCACGCTCCGCCATCTTGTTGTCTTCCTCCTCCTTCTTCTTCCTCTCCTCCTCTTCCTTCTTCTTCTTCCGCACCGTCCTTACCGCCTCCTCCCAAGCGGACTCCTCCTTCTCATTGCCCTCCCATGCTCCCTCTACTAAGAACTGGTCGGGCTGGGGGCGCGCGCGCGGCCCAAACTTAAGTGAATGTGTGGCGCCCTTGCCACGGGCGCCACACTTTCAAAGTGTGGCGCCGGGGAGAGCGGCGCCACTCGTGCGGCCACGTCGGACCGGGGTCACCAGCTCGGTCGACGGGCCACGTCGGATGGGTGTGTGGCGCCGGGGCGGGGGCGCACATGGGCATGTGTGGCGCCCGTGGGGGCGCCACACAAAAGGGTTAGATCCGTGAAATAGTTTCGCCGGAGGGTCAGTCTGTGCTATAGTTTGACAAAAGGGTTATTTTTGTGCAAATCGCCTCTCCTGTACTTGAGATACCGTTGTGGCTTGGGCGAGGCAGCGTATCACACATGACACATGTGAGGTGAACAGCGAAGACGCGAGCTGAGGGCATCTCCAACCGGGCGACCCATCCCGCGCCCGCGCGGGGATGGGTCCAGACAAAACCCGGCCGGGCGCGGACCCATCCCTAAAACGGATGCCGCGGCGTTCGGATCGACGCAAACCCGGCCCAAATCTTGGCCGGGTTTGCGTGGCCGCGGACGCGAAAGGCTGGTCGCTCGCGTCCGCCCCTGGCCCGCGTGTCATAGGCATAAATAATATTTTTCATTAAAAAGAACTCATTACATTTTTTTAGCTACTACTTCTATCCTAAATACGTACGGGCCGGCGGCCCGCCGGCGACTGCTCGCCGGCCGTGGATTTCACTCGACGCGGGCGCACGCGTGAGGATTCCACTCCACACTACGGGCGGGTGGCGCGTCGGCGGCGGCGCGGGCGGCGGCGCCGGCCTCGGCAGCTTGGACGGAGGCCATCATCCTCCTCCTTTCCGTCCGCGCACCTCGGGCGCGCCGCGCCTCCGCCGCCTGGCGGAATCATCCGCTTCGCATAGCTCCACCTCCCGCAGAGCGGCGCGTTCCACGCGGTGCGCGCCTCCATGCGGACGCGGGCGGGGGCCGGCCTCGTGGTTCTCCCGCCGCCGGCGCATGCGCTCTGCCGCCGCGCTCCGCCGACTCAAGCATCCTCCCGGCGCGCCGCTCGGGGCATCCGGATGAGGTGACGGGCTGCTCGCATAGCGAGCAGCCGTTCTTCCGAGAAGGTCGTCTAAGCGGCGGCGGCGGCCCGCCGATGCCCTCGTGCTCCTTCGTCACGCGCGTGAGGTCGGCGAGTCGCTCGATGGCGGCGTTGATGTTCGCCGCGCGAGGTCCTCCTCGTTGACGGCTCCTCCGCGGCGGCCGCCCCCTCCTCCGCGGCCTCGTACCGGCCGCGCGTCTCGTGCCGCCTCCGCGGCCGCCTCCACCATCTCCGCGTCCCGCCTTCGTGCCGCCGGCCGCGGGCGCCTCGTCGTCGGCGACCCACCGCGAGTCCGCGCGCTCCTCCTCCACCGTCCGCGGGAACCTGGCCCGGCGGAGAGAGCTTGGCCCATGTGGCTGCAGGGTGCGCGGCATGGCGACGAGAAGGGGAGGAGAGGATGGTGTTGCGGTTCGGAGACCGCCGTCTTTTATAGCCGCGCGGCGGGAAACTTGGCGGTCGCTCGCGCCAATGGCGTTTCGCGTGCGGGAACCTTGGTGCGCGCGGAACTTTTCCGCGCGTTCCACCGCCCACCATGGTCGTCCGTCGAGGCCATGGCGCAGCCGCGCAAGGAAGACGAACCACGTGGCGTCTCTTTGTCGCCGCGTGCAAGTTCGGACACGCGGACGCGGGCGCTGTCCGCGCGTCGGGCGACTAAATGGCCTAAAACGGCCAACGTCTGTTGCGCCGAAGATGCCCTGAATCACCCAACCAACGGGCAACGGTTGACGAGATAGGAGGATGGGCTCGCGTGCGTCGTGGCGTTGCTGTACTGTACGTACTGTACTGTTCAGTACGGACCTCCCAGCCGCGCTCAGCTCCACGTGCACGGCGATTCATGAAGCATCTTTTGCTATCACAAGTTCGTACATGTACAGCTGCGATGGAAAAGTGTAAACTCAGACGAACAGTAATCCTGGTGTAGAAAACGGTGACAGCAACAGCATTGGTTCAGTTGCATCCTGTGCTCTGCTCCATCGGCCATACATCATTTCTCCTGCATGCTGTTCTCGCCCCGGGTGTAGGGGGCAAGCTGACAGTAGGACACGGCCGCAGGCCCGCACCGCACGGACGGGGGGAAGACGACGACGTAAATCTACGCGATACCATTTGCCCGAAATCGAAATTCAAGCTGGCGCGGGAACGACAGGAATTCCACGGTTGTTTAGCAGCCTGGTATATGAGTGTACAGTGGTCTGGTCTGGTGTGTTTGGTTTATGCTAACATGACTCTAGTTATCCTAACTAACGATATGCACATTGTTAAGGAATATATATCTAAATATCAAGAAATCCAAATGTTAACTCGGGCTACATGTAACGGTTTACTTTTTTAAAAAGTTCCAAAACTCGATTTCAAAGTTCATCCGATTTAGCATCTACATGCATCAGGGGTTCAATGAATATCGTTGGCGGAATGCACACAACCATTGTAAGCACGAGTACTATGATCTTTAATTTGGTTAAACACCAAGCCTAGTTCTCATGAGAAATTGCATGAGTACCAAGAAATAATGGTTCTGAATTTAAATAGAAACCTTGATTCATATGCGTGAATATTTGAATTTGGTTATTAGATTTGTACATCCAATACCCCAATCATTTGAGTTAGGCTTACTTCCTTATGTTTACCCCAATCATTTGAGGTTTTCCATAGTTGGAACTGCTAACTTGCTAAGTAGCCTTTCTTTTAAACGTATCCCATTACACATAGCACAAGATATACTCATCGACACAATCTTAATTTACAGAATACTGGAGCCACATCAGTGATTCAGTGGAACACGCACCCTGGACGGCCTTCGTTGTGGTCGCGCGAAAACAAGTGCTCCGATTTTCTTATTCCGCGTGCTAATTAAGTCAGTCTAGCGTTTGTCCGAAGAAATGGGATTGGATCACTCACTGCCTCGGCCAGCAGCTTGACGTGGATTTGGTCGCGAACTAATCATACTCAGCTGCCTAGTTTGTTGTCGCGTCATCGCACAATAATCCCCCACTTTTTGCTCTGGATAAGTACAGTATAACGCACGGCAGCCGGCGGGGGCCCACGATTTTCCGGCCCTACGCAAGGAAGAAACGACAAGCGCCATAAAGCGAAAAGTGCCCCTAGAGGCTAGAGCTAGTTTTAAGGAAGAAAAAACGAAACCATATTTTGAAACTTTCTTTTGCAAAAATAAATACAAGTGCGTACAAAGTTTTGCCTACACATATGCTCAGATGTGAGCTACATCAAAATAGTACATAAATACGGAATCAAAATAAAGTTTGGATCCCGGGCACCAGTGATTCCGTTGTTTTGAAAAGATAAAAGAATTGCATTTACGAGTTTCGAATAAAATTGATTTTTTCAGCCGTCATCAACGATTTATGCCATGAACTTGCGAAATATCAATCTCAAATACCGTGTATTTTAGGCTACTTAAAAATGAGAAATTTGTGGATCTGTGTGTGTGTATTATCAGATTTTGTCATTTCTATGTAGCCCACTATACAAAGAATTTCGTATCGATATTCCGCATGCTTGTAGTTACATTATCGACCATGTGTAGATTCATTTTCCTAATATTTTGAAACTTAAAAGTATATTTTTGAATTTATAAAGTGAAGGGAACACGGGAGCTCGAGAGCCAAGACAATTTTCAGAAATAATTATAATAATTGTTTTGTAACGTAAAGTTAGCAAAAAAAAATTGGTAGACTAATTTTTTTTTGAGAGTAACTCCGACTTTATTGATCAAACGTTCAGAATTACAGGAATCAACATAATGTCATGGGGCTGAAGAAGCCACAGGTGGCGCCCCTGATCTAAGAATAATGCAAACCGAGCTAGACTATGAGCCTCCTTATTTGAACTTCTTCCCTCAAAAATATAAGACACCTCTTGGAAGTCTGATCTTTGGATGTTGATTTCCTGAACAATAGCTGCATATTGACCTCCCGTTCCTGCTGCAATATCTGAAACCACCTGTTTACAATCACTTGCAATAACCAAGCCGTTCAGGCCAACATCCGTCGCCAAGGCTAGAGCTTCACGGCAAGCTAAAGCTTCCAGGGTAGGAGGATCAGATACTCCTTTGAACACCACAGCTGATGACCCCATGTAGACTCCATCCCCGCTCCTCAACACCACTGCCACCGAGCCAGTAGTCTTGTCCCTAGATACAGCAGCATCAACATTAGCTTTGATTAGACCCTCTCTCGGCGGAACCCATCTTCCTCTCCTGTCTTGGTGAGTACTCACCGATAAACCTGATGGTTTAGGTATTAAGGCAAGCTCTTCCAGGAATCGCTTCACAAAATAGTGGGTTGATAACGGACTTTGGAACTCCCCTTCATGAATCGCCTTCCTTCGCGCCGTCCAAATCGCCCACAAAGAGACACCTACTAGGATGAAGTGCTCCGAGGTAAGGGATTCCATCATATTAAACAGCCAGCTCCTTGCACTTGGTTCTGTTGTCGCATGCATATGTTCCACCACCTCCTCATCTGCTAAGGCCCAAACGCTCCGCGCCATTGGACACTCCAATAGTGAATGGCGCCATGAGTCCGTCCTTCCGCATAACAAGCACGAACTAGAGGTGGATATATGACGGTGCTGTAGCAGGTCTCCTGTAGGAAGGGACTGCTTAGTAAGCCTCCAGAGAAAAACTCTTATCTTCGATGGGACATTGATCTTCCAAAATTTTGTCCAGCTTTTTGATTCAGCAGAACTAGATGCCCTTCCTTCCAGCCACGCTTCTCTTTGATTCTTAATACTCCTGTGTTAGCCACTAAATATGAGGGCCCAAGAGGCCATCACAAATGCTTGTCTGTTGCGATGTTCTGTTTGTCGCAAGGAAAATGGTGAGAGTTCGGCCCATGAAGTGTGGTTCGATAGGCCCGCACCGAGGCCGAGCTGCAGTGCGCGGACGTGAGCAAAGAACGGCTGAGGCTGCGCGCCCTAGATTCCCACCCCGCGCCCACAACAAGGCGATTCCCGTCCTCTAAAAAACGGGAATAAATTACGCGCCTTGCTCCAATCGGGTCCACACGACCCCTGTCAATGCCCCGGGAACTGACGAAACTGCCCTCGGACCCCCTGCTGCTGCCCCAGGGGCAGTACGGTAAATGGAGCAGACGAGCCAAAAAAGCCCTCGGAATCCCAAAAGGGATTGCCTTCTACCTCACAAACAAGGAGGCGGCCGGACAAGGAAGGAGTGCTCCTCCGGCCGCACCAACCCCCGCCCCCCCGCCGCCCCCCACCCCCACTCCTCCAGCCGCCGGAGAACGGCTGCCGTTTTCACGCGGACGGGCTCCTCCAACTGCGGCTGCCGGCGGCCACGGGAGACGCGATTCAGGTCCTTGGTAAGGAAGCCCTAGCCGCTCGTTCTTTTCTAGGCTTCTATTTGCCGTGTCCAATCGAATCCAAACAGGCAAACCAAATGCCTCTCTTGAAGGCGCCGGTGTATGTATATTTCTGGTGCCACCACTTTATCTTCAGAAAAAAGGAATCTTGGGGTTCAGCTGAACCCCCCACTCCCCTTGTTTAAGTCCGCCCCTCACTGATCTGTCCATGGTGATAGCCAGCCAGTCTAACAATCCAATGAAAACCATCAATTTACACGGCTTCACTCGCGCTAATTAACTGGTAGCGGATAGGAGTTCGGATTTATTCATGGTGTCCATTTTTTTATATATGAATAGCTCAGAATATGCTCATTGTTGTGACCGTCAATGCAGAGTTCAGGCGGCCATCCACCACCACAGCGCCTCTTCACTCTAAGGCTTCACCCTTTCCCAAGCCATGGCGGCGACGATGGTGGCGATGACGGCCAAGACCAAGAACTGCGGGCTGACATCAGAGAAGCGGAACGGGTGGGCTGTCCCGGAGCTGCGGTTCCCCTGGGATTCGCAGGAGGACAGGAGCTGCTCGCTGAGCCTGCACGACGGCTTCCTCTCCCCCGCGCACGGCGGGCTGTTCGCCAGCGTCAGCCTCAAGGTCTCAACAGCCGCCCCAGCAGTCGCGGCGACCGGCCCGGCAGAGCAGGAGTTCAAGATCCCCTTCGCGGACCACTGCATGAAGTACGTCTCCTCTGCGGTCGGGTTTCCGGTTGTCGGGACCACTGTGGCTGAGTCTGTCGGGGAGGAGGTGGTGGACGGCAAGGCCAGGAAGAAGGCAGGCAGGCGCGGGCTGAAGCTGAAGATCAAGATTGGGAACCCGCATCTGAGGCGGCTCGTTAGTGGGGCTATCGCGGGGGCTGTGTCGAGGACCTGCGTGGCGCCGCTGGAGACCATCAGGACGCATCTGATGGTTGGGAGCAATGGGGACTCCATGACTGAGGTGTTCCAGTCCATCATGAAGACGGAGGGGTGGACGGGCCTGTTCCGTGGGAATTTCGTGAATGTTATCCGTGTTGCTCCAAGCAAGGCGATTGAGGTAAGTTGTTACTATCGGTTTATGTTATGTTTTGCAATTCCTAGGAGGTGTCCTGGTATGAAAATGTATCATGTGGTGTAATGATGCTATTGAGCTTCTTCGCTTATTAGCTGTTATACGAGGGTATCAACTTCACTGCCAGTTGTGTTCATAGAGAGCCGTTTCTTACACTTCGGGGTAATGTTAATTGTGGGGCACACTTAGAACAAGATGTCATGCTTGCTAATATCTTACAACAAATTGCACTTTGCTGATAGATGCAACAAATTTTTCATGTGGAAGGAGAGTCGTAACAATAGTGGGAAAGCACCACTTTGTAGTCAATGTGACGCAGCACCCAGGCTGCACTTTGTAACAATAATGGAGTAAATTTTTCATGTGGAAGGAGAGTCGTAACAATAGTGGGAAAGCACCACTTTGTAGTCAATGTTACGCAGCACCCAGGCTGCACTTTGTAACAATAATGGAGTAGGTATAATGATTTATGTAATTTGTACACACACATTCTGGAAAGGAGTTTGGGTTCATCTTACTGGCGTTTTGATGTTTTCTTACATTTGGTTACAATTGAGTTTCATCTTTGTTGTGATCAAGGATCTGTCCTCTGGTATTAGTATCTGGTGGTCCTGAGACTCTTCGAAGTCAAACTGTTAGCACTTTTAGCTTCTGTTTATATCCCTTTTTAGTTTTACTCCCTAATCTGAATGATTAGCTGAACTGCAGCTGTTTGCTTTGTTATATTTTGTCTTAATGTTATGTGCGCACTCTTTCTGTTCACAAATGTCCTTATAGGCTTCACTAGACACTCTCTAGATGACAGGACATGATTACTGTATAAACTTGTCTCGGCAACTACCAATTGTTCTGGAAAATATACTTGTAAAGCAATTGCTTTGCTTGTTGGTAACGAAATGTGTTTGGTTGTTATGATTATGAGACTGCATGGTTAAGTGTTACACAGTAATTAGTTGTGAGACTTTCGATGCCCAATTCTCTACTTTTTTGCTTATGGGTTTCTTTTGTTTTTTACAGTTTCTGCTATGAATTTTAATATGATAGAAGGTCTAATATTTGTAATAAAGGATCAAACACGCTATTGTTTGCCTATACGGACATGACACTCATCTTAATTTGATCGATCTGTTTCCATCCAAATGCAGCTATTTGCTTTTGACACAGCCAAAAAATTCCTTACTCCAAAGGCTGATGAGTCCCCTAGGACTCCCTTCCCTCCATCACTTGTTGCTGGAGCACTTGCAGGAGTCAGCTCAACATTGTGCACATATCCTTTGGAATTGATCAAGACCCGTTTGACTATAGAGGTGAATATAACTCTTTGTGAAGAACGTTCAGAAGTGATGTTTCTTTGTGCTCACCTGACTTCTACTTGCTTCTGCAGAAAGATGTTTACAACAACTTTCTCCATTGTCTCGTCAAGATTGTACAAGAGGAAGGCCCCTCAGAGCTTTACCGTGGTCTGACACCGAGTCTGATAGGAGTAGTGCCGTACGCCGCGACCAATTACTATGCGTATGACACCTTGAGGAAGCTCTACAGGAAGACATTCAAGCAGGAGGAAATCAGCAACATTGCAACTCTCCTGATTGGATCAGCTGCAGGTGCCATCTCGAGCACCGCCACCTTCCCACTTGAGGTAGCTCGCAAGCAAATGCAGGCCGGTGCAGTGGGCGGGAGGCAGATCTACAAGAATGTGTTCCATGCACTCTACTGCATAATGGAGAAGGATGGGGTCGGCGGTCTTTACAAGGGGCTTGGACCTAGCTGCATCAAGCTTATGCCTGCGGCGGGGATCTCCTTCATGTGCTACGAAGCCTGCAAGAAGATACTAGTTGAAGCTGAGGAGTAGAGTGAAGCATGTGCGCTTGAAGAAATGGGTGAATCTTTAAGAAGAGGCAGGATGATGAAATCTATCTTTCTTTCTACTAAGAAAACAAATTGGATGATCGACTCATTAGAAATTTAGGTGCAAGATAATTGAGATATCTGTTAGATGAAGTTTTGGCTTCCATTAGTTGTGTTTTGAGTTGAAGTCCATAAACAATATTCTGACTAGCGGAAGCAGTTTTGTCATACTTCGCTTCTCTACCGGTTCTGTTCTGCTTTATTACCAAGAATAATCCTCGGTATTTTTGCCTCCCAGGCACACCATGCAATATTTACAGAAAATGCCAGTATGCTGCAGAGTCGATCGGTACAGATTATTCTGGTCGCTTTCTCATGATTTCGTGTCATTAAGCTTCCAGAATTCATAAACAAGGTTTTTGGGACTGTTGATTTTCCAGATTCCAAAAACGCAGTCTCTGGGTTGTGATGACTTTCAGGTTTTGAATCGTGATGATCTTTGGGTTCTTACCCTGAAAACCTTTTTTTAACTGACCACTGAAAATCTAGTGTGTATATCTTTGCACACAGGCATAAACAGAGACAAACATGAAAATAACATGAGAATAATACTTAACAAACTGTAGCACTTTACTATTTTCAGATAAGCAGAGCTGGCGAAGAGAAACCACACAACCCAGCAGCCGGAGGGAGTAACAAGCTACGTAGCACTACTATTTTCAAATAAGCAGAGCTGGCGAAGAGAAAATCACACAACCCAGCAGCAGGTACTAAAATTATGTTACAGCAGCGGCTCAAATACTTCATTTAGCTCAGTTCCTCGCCCTCCACAACTCATCAAATATCTCCATCTTTTGCGTATGACAGGATCAGCAAACAAGCAATGCTGCATAGTCAAGTACTACACATTATTATGAGATACCAGTTAATTTTCCAGAATTTAGAAAGAACATCTCTGCGACTTGTTTTTTAGTGGTTCGAACCTTAAAGCCAAATGTATCTTTCACATGGCACGCCGTGAACATAAGTCCGACACGAAACAAACAATTCAAACGATATATGAAGCAGATCAACCAGCATACCATGAAGACAACAAACTACTATTCAAACGAATCAAATAAGCAGAGCTCTTTGATTACACAAGTATCTTCTCTTGCAGGCCAAGAGATCTAAAAGCAGGTACTAAATTAAGCTACAACAGCGACCCAAGATAGTTTATTCAGCTCTGTTCCTCGCCCTCCTCAGCAGCTGCAACTTCCCTCTCGGCAGCAGCAGCGGCCATCAGCTCATCAAAGTTTTCTGTCTTGCCCAGCACTATTTCAATCTGGCACGTCAACAGTTCCAAGGATCAGCAAACAACAACCTACTAATTCTCAAACACTGCTACATTAGAATTGCTCCCTGGAATTAGGAAGAAAGCTAACCTTGGCCTTTTGCATGGGGCGGCCCCTTGATTCGTCATTGACATCAACAGTTGATGTCATGATCTCTGCAAAGCCAATTTGATTTGAGTAACTAGAGGAGGAAAATGGAAACATGATATTTACAAACAACAAGGTAACAGTTATCTTACTCTTTTCAACAGCAAGGCCATTATTTTTCAGGATTTCAGCAACAGTGACCACAGTGGCAATGGCTGAAAGGATAAACAAGAAATTAATCAGTTCAGAAGCACCATAACAAAGGATCAATGAGCAGGAGAAGCGGAATAATACAAGATGAATACACGTGTCACTAATAGGCTTTAATGTCTGAGTGGACCAGATAAAAAGCTGGATCACAAATTAGTTTTTGATGTTACATTACAGGAATGTATATTTGACAATATAGTTTCCTAGAATCCAAATCGACAATACAGGAACATCAACAGCAGACAAAGCAAGAAGGTTCATCAAACTATGGCAATTTGCAGCTGCACTTGAATGAAAAAGGGAACCAGGTCTGAAAGACACTCCAGTAAGACGGTACATATAAGGTACAACACCATCTAATCTTGTTAATTCTGAGAAGCCATTAGAATTACAAATGCATGCTCTGCGGCCTGACCCTTCTTCAGACACGACACACAAGGAATTACCAGTCAACCATGAGTTGGGGCAATCAGATGAATGCCAGCAAACCAAGTTACACAACCATTGCAAACAATTCAATGCATATTACTATCAAATCTAAAAATAATCCTAGTCCTAGTAGCCTAGTAACAATAACAGTTGAAATCATCCTAAAGGGCGTGGGAGCTTACCCATGCCGAGGGCCGAGAGCTCCACCTCGGTATGCAGTTGCATGTACCTCTGCAAAATCATCATTGGAAAAACATTAGCTTGGGGATTTAACTAAAACCGCCACACACAAGCTTCACGAAGCTAAATCTCGATGCCCAGAAATAAACCGTACAGATAAGCAAACCGTAAATTCCACAACCGAAAGAGAATAGATAAAAGATCTTCTGCAATAAACTAATGATACACAGGACAGATAGATAGGCAGGCAGGATTGGAAGGCAACTTGTCAGGGTTTTAGACCGAAAACTACGACGGCGGCTCAAAGCAATCCCTACTAATCGGCTAAATCAACCCAGCAATCACGGGGGAATAAATCTGACAGAATCTTTCACCTTGGCGAGGTTGACATAGAAGAAGAGCGGCTTCTTGGTGTTGGAGACCTGGATCCGGTTCTTCTTGTGCGGCTCCGTCACGGCCAGGTTCTTGACGCCCTCGGTAACCTCCTCCATCTCGCTCCTCCCCCGACACGAAACCCTAACTCCCAAGAGCAAACCCTCCGCCGCCGCGCGAGAGGAGCAAGGCACCAAAACTAGAAAAAGTCGGAATCTGGGGACCGGGACGCAAGAAAAATAGATATCGCTGGATTCGGCGGCGAAGCCCTATCCTGTGGGTCGGCTGGGTTATATGGGGCTGGGAGGCAGTTCGTGTTGGGGTCCAACTGAAATCGGGTCCGAGCCCGACGAGGCCCACTATCGGGCTTTCCAAGTGGGCCGGTATCCTGAAAGATTCGTCAGTCGTGGGCCACAGACTTGGATCTACACAGAATTCGAAGCTCAAAAAAAAAAAAAAAATCTACACAGAACTCCGGGTGTTGACTCCTGAGGCGATTCCATCCCTCTATTTTTTGCGGGTAATTTTTTAAACATAAGGCCAAAGTCCAGCTTTAAAGAACAGCTTACAACACAACGAAATTACAAGCAAACACCAGAAATACTTGAAGAACAACTTGCAACAACATGGTCCTCTTTAGCTATCTGCAACCCAGTGCCGAAGAATTCAAGAGGGAGCCGGCCTGTGTGGCTTGACAAGGGAGAAACACAAGGTAGTTGAACAACAACCACATCCGGTCCATCGTCGAAGAAGGCTCCCTGCCTCCTCGCCCTGGCTCGAAGGGCACCGCACCGTCGGCCGATGGAAACGCTCCCCTGAGCCTGGATGCAGACTGTTGGCGAGGACCGAAGTAGACCAAACCAAGCAAGCAATGCCAGACCAAGCACATCGAGAAGCACCTCAGCGGGCCGGATATCGAACACGTCAGAGATGAAGCTGCTGAGAACGTTGGAGAAGACACTATAGCACACCTGCAACCGCACATCAAACACCCACACCCACTCAAGCACCCCAAGGCCACACCTTCAGCAAGGGGAGCGACGCCACGGCACCACCGCGACATAATCCAAGATTAGGTTTTCACCTGGGGTCATAGGAGGAGGGGGAAGGACAGTACCTCGACGGTGCCCAACTTAGAAAGGGTGGAACTTTTTGCGGGTAATCCCCTCCATGTCTTGCCTCCAATTGTTTTGCCTCAAATTCTTAATGGAAAAGTTCGGCAGATTGTTCAGCTCACAGTTGGCCGGAGAAGCTACAGAGTTATCTAGAAAAATCATGACCTGGCATGTCACATGCAGAGGCGGAGACAGGCCCCAGGCGTAGAAAGTACTACAACTAAGTACTCTTTATTTGTCAAAAAAGGTACTGCTTAAATGGTAGTACTAGGAACAAGCAAATTTTAATTTTATAATTGGAAATACTTTTGTACTTATACATATGTGTGTGGGCAGTCTGTTTTGCTTTGAGATTTAGATAAAAAGGAGAAGAGAGAGAGCTATTTATTCATCTACCACTGCAAATGGAAATATCGAGAAATAAATCGACGGTCTAGAAATCTTTTATAATGCATCTGCAGCTCAAAGCTTCAAACATCACTTAGTAAAAGCTTTTAAAAAATATATAAAACAGAGGCAAAAGAAGAGGTTTTACAAGTTACAACGGAAGCACTATAAAAGTGAATACAAAACGGATTACTTGTACCTGAATGTTGAAGGATTGAGAGGGAGACAGATATGTGGAATATGTTAAATGTTGTATTGAGCCTCTCGGGCGAGTATATATAGTGGTATAGACTTGGAGGTTAAGATAGCTCTCCTAGAGATATGGTAGGTAGAGATTATAAATCCTAGACTACCAAATATATCTATACCAAATATATCTCTAACACTCCCCCGCAGTCGTAGCGGTAGTAAAGTGAACAACACTAGCGTCGCGGACGGTCAGACTGGAGAGAAACCGAAGGTATGAACCAACGGGCTGACACTCCCCCGCAGTCGTAGTGTGAGCGTCGTGGACGATGTCGCGTCGCGGATGCTTGGACTGTAGAAGAAGCCGGGGTGCTCATGCGAGGTGATAGCCCTTTGTGCCGATTTTGAGGTAGCCGAGAGCGTGGGTGATGCAACCTAGGTCGGGGGAGCCGCGCAAGGGATTGCCGTGGTCGATGTCGTGGGCGGGTGCCGGTGACCAGGGATGGTCATGCTGGACGCCTAGACGGGCGTTGCGGTGATCGGCGAGCCCAGCGCGACCTAAAGTGGTTGGCGAGCCCAGCGGCGACCTAAGGTGGAGGCGCGGCGGCGGTACACGAAGTAGGCGAGGAAGACCCGGCGACGTGACGAAGACCATGTGCGGACGGAGGTGACCCACGCCGAAGGGGCGACGCTGTTGTGGCCTCGGACGTCTGTGCGCGGGGAACGGCGAAGTAGACTGCGTGCGGTGACGTCACGGTCTGAGGGGCCGGCGTGGCTGCAGGGCGCGAGTCGGTGCAGCGGCGGGAGGCCACCAGCGACGTACACGCCTTGGAAGGCGCGTCGAAGGCCGGTAGCATGGACCCAAGGCGGCGGCGCTGTGGCCCGAAGGGGCGACGCAGCGGCACCCCGATGCTCGATCGGTGGTAGACGCGTGCTCGGGGACGTGCTTGGCGTAAACGTGCGCGGGGTCGGTTGATCAGACCGACGGCGGCGCGATACGCACCATGGCGTGGACGACGCGTAGATCGGAGCCGATGGCGACGGTGTCGACGATGTCCCGGGCGATGACGGTGGAGACGAGCCGGCGGGAGACCGCGTGAGCGAGATAGCCTGCCGTCGCACGTAGGGGCGCCCCGTGTGCGCACGTCCGGCGTGCCGTGCGGTTGATGGCCAGTGCAAGTCGATGCCGTTGTCGGAGTAGAGGCGCAAGTGGACGACGGCGATGGGCGACTCAATCCGATCTATGATCGGTAAAAGCAAAAAAGAAAACACCGGTCGAGCGACCGGCGGAGCAAAAAGAAAACCGATCTAAAGATCGGAAAAAAAGACGTGAGGGCAGCCGATCAACCGATCGGCGAACGAACCCTCGTACGGGTTGCGCGGCCCCCGGAGTAGATCATGGAGACCGACCTCCCGGGGGCGGCGTGGCGTGAAAGCTTGGGCGGTGGCTAGGTTAGGATCGGCGCCGCTCTGATACCATGTTGAAGGATAGAGAGGGAGACAGATATGTGGAATATGTTGGATGTTGTATTGAGCCTCTCGGGCGAGTATATATAATGGTACAGACTTGGAGGCTAAGATAACTCTCCTAGAGATATGGTAGGTAGAGATTATAAATCCTAGACTACCAAATATACCTATACCAAATATATCTCTAACACTGAAGAGTAGCATTGTGAATTTATTATTGGGAAGTCTATCATGTACCCGAGGGCTGGAGATAAATTTGTGAAATCTCCGTTCTCCAGTCTGATGCTAATTATTCCTCTGAAAGCCAAACGCATGTACCACTCACTTTGAATCATGTGTTGCAATGCATGAAGCCATAAAGTGTTATTTTCCTGTCAGAATTTTCAACGTTCAATTTTCCATGTACTGTCACAGTGTTATTGATCAGATGTCAGTTTCTTTTGAACAAGCGCGAGGATTATCTGTCTATCGATGCTAATTGGGATCTCGCCAACGACCAGTGTAGGAACTGGCCAACCAATTAGTCATCCATGCCACTGTCACCACACTGCTGAAATAATTAAGATTTCATTTCACTTTTGTTCGACGATGGGAGGCTTTTATTAATTTAACTGCTGCATTTAACTGATCCAAATATTCCTCTGAAAGCCAAACGCATGTACCACTCACTTTGAATCATGTGTTGCAATGCATGAAGCCATAAAGTGTTATTTTCCTGTCAGAATGTTCAACGTTCAATTTTTCATGTACTGTCACAGTATTATTGATCAGATGTCAGTTTCTTTTGAACAAGCGCGAGGATTATCTGTCTACCGATGCTAATTGGGATCTCGCCAACGACCAGTGTAGGAACTAGCCAACCAATTAGTCATCCATGCCACTGTCACCACACTGCTGAAATAATTAAGATTTCGTTTCACTTTTGTTCGACGATGGGAGGCTTTTATTAATTTAACTGCTGCATTTAACTGATCCAAAATACCAATACAAAAGGAGGGCTGCTCAGAACAAAGTTGAAAGATTATAGTTTTTTTCTCCTGTGTTGAGTCCGCCAAAACCCATATCCAGTCCATGTATACCTGTCTATATTAATACGATATATGTACGTCGCGTAAGAAAAAATAGAGGTCACATGAGCAAAATCTTTATAGGATCTTTCTATTTTGGCACACACACGTGATCGTAGATACGTACAAAAAACGAGGTACAATACAACGGAGGCCATACGGACCGTACATGGCTATATGGACGGTGGACCTACACTAAAATTACGAACGTACCCCACCTACGAATAGGTATGGAAATATCTCCACCGTTGTTGTGTTTGAGGCGTCCAAAATGTTAAGCTTCATGCACTAGCCACTTGAACCAAAAGTCTGAACCGATAGAAAGAACTAGTCAATCCACATATACATTTCACAACACAAAAAAAATTCTAGATGAGGAACACCGGAGCAGAGGTGACACAAAAGAGTAATAAAATGGCCCCAAAGAGCAAGGAAAAAACTACCGAGGAGAATCGATCTGAAGCCTAGACTGACATCCACGTGTGCTGGGTAAACACTGCTTTGGCCACCCTGTCTTGCATCTCAACCGCCGTTGTATCCATAATTATAGGACGCGTTTGGTAGCCTGCATCAGTTTCCTGCATCACTGACGCAATGGGAAGGAGTCCACTCATTGGCGCAGCGGGAAGGAGTCCCCTGCGCGTCGCAAATGGGCTATGGGTCATAAAATCCCCGTTGTTTGGTGGTCTACATAGAGTATTTTCGGCCCTGTGGAGATTTGGGCTCTGGCCGTTTGGTAGGTCGATTTTCAGGCCTCGTAGCAGCCCAGAACAGCGCCGTTGTTGTTTGGTTCCAACCCAGAAACTGCTTGTGCTTACCTCTTACCTTCGGTGGTGAGGTTGCTAGCGATGAACAACACAAGGAAGAACACAGTTCAGAGTTCAGACAAAGTAAGCAGTGATAAAAGTTCAAACACCTTCATAGTTCAGCACACAGGAGGATCATAGTTCAGGACACAAGACGAACATAGTTCAGGACACACATAGTTGAACAGACGAGTGGAACAGCAACACAGACCAGGAGCTTCAGACATAGCTTTGGAAGAAGACACACCTGGTCGCATCGCCATGGTAACCGCACATGGTCATCACCTCAGTGCAGGTGTAGTCGAAGATGACCATATTGAACTGGAAGGTGGACACCTTCTTGAAGACGAGGAACTGGCCTATCTGCAGCTGATGAGCGACGGTGAAGGCCGCCCACCCCTGGTCGATGTACACGTCATCGCCTTCTCTCATCATAGTCATCCTCCAGTAGCAGCCTGTATTGGTGGCGACGGCGATGTTCGAAGGGATTTCTCCGAACCACCTGACGAAATCACGAGGGATCCGTAGCCGGTCGAAGGTAGGCTTGAAGACGATGCGCAGGAACTGGTCCGGCGCTACGTCTAGCTGGAAGTGGCCGACGTTAGCCGCCCTTCGCTTCTTGGACGGTCCCTCGTCGGGGGTATGAGGTGACCCAAACTTGAGCTTCTCAGTCTGCGAGAAGAACACATGGCATTAGAGGTGTGCCTGCTCACAAGTATATCGAAGAAAACGAACATTGGAAACATATGATGCCTCATACATTGGATCACACGGCAACTCAAGGGACTGCCCTCAAACTAAGTCTAGTGTGCAAGATATCACACACCCACGATTAAGTTTGAGGGCAGCACCTCGCCTTCCAGTGTGTCATTGTTGAATCATTGGCCAATGCAGTACACAAACAAAAAGAATGCCTCATATGTTGGATCACAAGGCAGGCAAAGGGACTGTCCGCAAACTAAGTCTAGTGTGCAAGTCATATGGCACACACGACTAAGTTTGAGGGCAGAACCTTGCCTTCCATTGTGCCATTGTTGAATCATTGGCCAATGCAGTACATAAACATGGAAAGCAAGATGCATAGGCCTCATAGAATGAGCACGTATGGAGGAGATGTTTGACCTGAACCAATGGCATGGTGAAGTTCAGTCATGCCATAGGTTCTGATCAACCATCTCCTCACACTACGATTACCGGTTACAATCATCGGCCTAGTTCAATCAGAAACTACACAATATACAACAAACTACATAATGTACAACAAACTACCGCGACTGATTCCGCACAGCAATCTCAACAAGCTAAACCCAGCACAAAAAACCCTTCCCCTCTTTGCATGCACAGTAAAATCTGCCAGTTTCACCAATCTAAACCCCGATCTACGAAGGATCTACCGCAATCCGACACTATAGTAACAGATCTAAGCAAATCGTGACCGTGAAATGCAAGAACTGGACAAGAACTGCAAGAAATGGGGACGAACACCTTGCAAATCGTCAATCCGACCGCTATCCTAACGGAAACCCTAGCAGATCTACTGTGCATGTCGTCGGAAATGCCCTAGAACGGCATGTTTGAACAGAACGAGTACGAAGGTGAGAAGGAGGGGTCGTTACCGCCATTCTTCCGGCCGAGGACGAGCTCGAGGTCGCGGGTGAAGACGAGATGCCAATGAGGATTGCGGACCAGATTGCGGCCGATGTCGAGGTCCTCGTCGCCGACGTCTCCTCTTCCGGTAGCGGTGCTACTCCGTGCGCGGTGCGACGGATTGGTCAGCGGGAGGGGAACCGCCAGGTGATGTGACAGTTTGGGGGAGGTAAGAGTGCGGTCGTGACTGTGAGGAAGAAGAGGGGAGCGGTGAGCCTAATTATGGCGCGTGTTTCCGAAGGGACGCGGCGTCTCCGCCTCCCTTCTCCACGCGTGCAGGCTTCTGCCGCAACGGGCCTGGCCCCGGAGAAACTGCTATTCCGGGCGTTCCTCCAGGGCCTGTCCCGGGGTGCTTTAAAACCCGGTCATGCAACAACACAGGGAGCTGCAGGCATCCAAATGGATCAAAAATTGCTGACCCGATGCAAGACAAGCACCCATACATGCTGAAGCGGAGAAGTGTTTCTCTTGTCAAAACTGCATCATTTCTACAACTAATAAGCAATACCAACCAACAAGCAACAAAGATCCGCCGCACAACTAGGACCTGGGCCCTTAGCTTATACCATTAGTACCGTGCAGCGAGTTACCAAAAGATAACTGAAAAGAAAGTTCACGGTAGATACAAATTGGACGCCACCGCTGGGTGATTGATGATTGAGCGAAACGCCACTGGCTCGAGTCTTACTCCTGAAGCTTTATTTCAGGACTACACATCAGCCAGCTGAAATCCTGAAACAAGGGGCAATAGACAATTCTACAACACTGCAACTTGAGAAGAACACCTCACAAAATAGTTAAACTGCTGACTGAATAGAACAGGTTACCACTCGAGACAGGGATAAAAACCTACTGTTGGGAGAAAGCTATGTGCAGCAACAGTCAAATCCATGCTGCAGAGTTGACTAGTTTGTTCCCGAGAAAATTTTGGGCCTGGCAGCTTCTGTGAGGACATATATAATTAATTGCTCATGCACATCGTTCCGACTACGCAGTTGAAATAATTAAGTTTTTCCTTTTCACTTATCCGCTGCATGAGTGGAAGTGGCCCTGACTGAACGATGCCTTGGAGGCTTGGAACCTGGACAGGAGTATACGTCAGCCATCTGAGATAAGAGACGGTTCTGCAGTGCAAAGACTTTACAGCTAACTATCCACTGAAGCATTGACGAAACAGAGCAAACAATCACTCAAGAAAAGACGAGCACCTAACAATATGTTCTAGGAACTGGCTGCTCCTATAATAGAGTCCATTTAAGATCATTCTAAAGATCAACTCGAGTGCCTCAAGTCTGCAGCAAATATGGATGCACGCTCTACCTCTCTGCTCCTACTAACTTCGATCCATCTGCTTTTGCGCATCTCTGCTCGCGAATTCCTCTTGCCAGGCTCCTCTCTATCCGTAGAGGATAGCTCCGACATGCTCCATTCACCAGATGGTACTTTCACCTGCGGCTTCAATAACGTTTCCCATAATGCATTTGTCTTCTCTATTTGGTTCTCCAACACAGCTGAAAAGACTGTCGTCTGGAGCGCAAATCACCTCCACCCCGTGTACTCCTTGGGATCCCAAGTGATGCTACACAAGGATGGCCGAATGGTTGTAGAAGATTATGATGGCCAGCTCGTGTGGGAGAATGGTGTGAACTCTTCATCAAATGCCAAACAAGCTCAGTTGTTGGACACAGGAAACCTCATCGTGATGGGCCAAGGTGATATCATTCTATGGCAAAGCTTTGATTCACCTACCGATACATTGCTACCCAATCAGAACATTACTGCTGCTACAAAGTTGGTATCTGCTGATAGGTTACTAGTTCCTGGGCACTACAGTTTCCATTTTGATGATGAACATTTACTCACACTGTTTGATGATCAGAAGGATCTCTCTTTTATCTATTGGCCAAAGCCTGATATTAATACATGGGCAAAGCAAAGATACCCATTTAGTACCACCACATTTGGGTTCCTTGATAGCTGGGGATATTTTCTTGGAAGTGATAATTTAACTTTTAAGGCTGCCGATTGGGGTCTAGGGGTTATGAGGAGGCTAACATTGGATTATGATGGCAACCTCAGATTATACAGTCTAAGTAGGGAAAAGCGAAAATGGTCAGTCACATGGATAGCATTTCCGACCTGCTTTGTACATGGTTTGTGTGGTATGAATGGAATATGTGTGTATACACCTATGCCTGCTTGTGCATGTGCCCCAGGACATGAGATCATTGACCAAAGTGACCGGAGAAAAGGTTGTCGGCCAAAGTTCAACCTCAGTTGCGATGGGCAGGAGATGAAGTTTGTGAAACTACCGACCACTGACTTTATAGGTTATGATCAAAGTAAACGTATTGTTTCCTTTCATGATTGCAAGAAGATGTGCTTGAATGACTGCAATTGCAAAGGTTTCTCATACTGGCAAGGAGGTGGAGCTTGCTATCCAAAGTCGTCCCTTGTTGGTGGTGTAAGCAGACCGGATTTATCTGGTTCTATCTATCTCAAGCTTCCGAAGACATTACAAGTGCCAACGTCCTCAATTCCTCACTCACAGCCTTTTGGTCTTGCATATGTTCCTAACTGTAGTGCAATGAACAAATATTTCACTGCAAATTTTCCGGATGAACCCAAGAGCAGTAAGAGTGGACCACAGTACTGGTACTTCTATGGATTTCTATCAGCGATATTTTGTGCGGAGGTAATATTTGTGGCACTAGGATACTGGTTTATGTTGAAAATGGAGGGAAAACAGTTAACAGGAGTATGGCCAGCTGAGGTTGGCTATGAAATGATAACCAACCATTTCCGCAGGTACACCTACAAGGAGTTGCAGAGAGCAACTCGAAAGTTCAAGCATCAGATTGGGAGGGGAGCATCTGGTCTTGTATACAAGGGGGTCTTGAAAGACAAGAGGGCTGTAGCGGTCAAAAGGTTGGAAGACATAAACCAAGGCGAAGAAGAATTCCAACATGAACTGAGTGTGATTGGAAGGATTTACCATATGAATCTGGTGAGGGTTTGGGGATTCTGTTCTGATGGTCCACACAGGATACTGGTTTTAGAGTATGTTGAGAATGGCTCGTTGGATAAAACCCTTTTTAGCAGCAAAGGATCACAAACCTTACTTCAATGGAACGAAAGATTTAAGATTGCTCTAGGGGTGGCAAAAGGATTGGCCTATCTTCATCACGAGTGCTTGGAGTGGGTTATCCACTGTGACCTGAAGCCTGAGAATATACTGTTGGACGAAAATATGGAGCCGAAGATCACCGACTTTGGCCTTGCAAAACTTATGAATAGAGGTGGATCCAATAAAAATGTATCGCGGATTCATGGAACTAGAGGTTATATAGCTCCTGAGTGGGTTACTAGCCACCCAATAACAGCAAAAGTTGATGTCTACAGCTTCGGAGTGGTTCTCCTAGAACTACTGAAGGGGGCTCGTGTTACAGACTGGCCATCAAACGCTGACGAGGAAGTGGAAATGGTTCTTCAAAGGGTCATTAGGATGCTTGCAGAAAATCTGATGCTGGAGGGCAGCAAACAGTTATGGATTACTGACTTCATTGACTCCAGATTGAACAGCCAGTTCAATAACTTGCAAGCAATAATGATGGTCAAGCTGGCTGTTTCATGCGTAGAAGAAGATAGTAGGAAAAGACCCACCATGGAAAGTGTTGTGGAGATGCTTCTTTCGGTTGATGAGGCAGTGGCATAATTCAGCAGTATTCTAGCAGCTAAAAGAAGAGTTATTTGATACAGTAGGCAGCATCTATGCATATTCTTAGATCCAAAACAAGATATCTATGATGTGTATCCATGTAAATCAAGAACTGCATGAGTCGCTTGTATACCAATATTAAATTTCGTATTTGACCACACTATGCCAGGTTATGTAGTGTCATAACACTAATATTTGTGCAAAGGCTATGCTAGTATGTATTGTAAAGAAGTTAAGATTTTGTGTGATCACTTGTGATTTACCATCAATGCAAGATACGTTGATGGTTTGGTTTTTTCCTTTCTGAGCATACATGTTGCCGTTTTGGCTGAACCTACTATGTCAATATTCAGATTTATTAAATCTTAGGACCACTTGTTTTGCACAGAATTTCACTTACACCGGTTTCGCTTATATCAAGGAGGCAAATTCAGTCGCTGAAGACAACTATGAACCCTGTAGAAGTATAACTATCAATGCATAGTTCAATCATGTCGCGGCAAAAAGAAGTTCAGAGTCAGAACGACTTCATCGATGGCTATATATATAACTTAAGATGCAAATAGCCTACTTGTCATTTCACAAAGGCAACAAGTAGTGGAGCGTGATGGGAGTAAGTATTGTACATTTGTACTCCAAATGAAAAAAAAACATCAATGGGTTAATATGCAGAGAACGGCGTAAGTAATCTGCACCCAGAGCATTTTTAGCCCTCAATCTGCAGCCCAACGCGTATAACACTTTGCCACCAATTTGTAACACAATTAAGCTCAATTCACGGTAACAACCTAGCATGGCAATTCCCTAGGTCCAGAACACTACAAGCATGCCCAAATAAATCTCCACTCAATCAGTAAGCCCTAGCTCTCTCTGTATCTCTATCGCAACAGAAGGTACCATCAACTCTTCTACCGATGAAACTAGAGATGCAAATTGTTACCATTAGGGTACCTTCCCACCCTATTTAGTTCAAACAAATGAATTGTTTTTCCAAAAGTGCTGTGATTTTGAAATTTTGGTTAATTTGGTAGAGATATAGAGGGTAAGAGGGTACACTAAGGGTCACCAATTTGCATCCTTAAATGGAACTAGTAGACTTGTTATGGAAGATTTTGGTGGCGATTACTTTGCAGTACTCCTGATGAATCTAGTTGATGTTTACCAAAAGGAACAAGTGTGCTCAATTTTCTCACGGATTTTCTAAGCACAAAATGGACTCATCTTTCTTTCCAAATATATTTGTCCACTGCTGATACAAGTTGGTGCCAGTTCATCCTCTAGCAACTAGCAAGTATTTTACGCAACGAAATTTTTAAAGAACGCGCTGAATAGTAACACGGGGATCAATATTACTTATTGCATATATTTTCTAAGTGAGATGTTTTCTACAAGTCAGTAGTATTGATGTATCATATCACGATTCAAAGTGTGAGAACAGCGTCTCTTTATTTTGCAAGTTTTCTTAAATAATATGTGGTGTTGTGTCGTCTGAGTACTTTGTGCTACTGAGCATTTTGTCAATGCAGATCTTTAATTTCACATTTTGGACAGATCGTTAACACCGTGCCTACCCTTCTAGAAAATCCTCCATTCATCACAGGAATAAATCCACGAAGTCAAGCAAGCATGTTACCACTCACATAGCAACTTTTTTTTTTTGGCAGCCACCAAATCCCAAGCTGAAGTGAACTTTGCATCAACCGATGTTACCCCCAAGAAGGGATTAGCGGAAGTCAGTACAAAAGTAGGAATGCCGTACGGAGAGTGACCTGTGGAGCGGAAGCGGAGCGCTGGTTCTGCTGTCGGCGCCGTGGGATCCGGTGGCGACCTCGCCGGCAGGGTCCGCCGTGGGCGGGGACACGGGGAGGTGGAGGCGACGACGGGAATGGGAGAGCGAGCGTGCTTCCACGGTGCGGCCCCGGTTAGGCCTTGCTTGTATTAGTGTTTCAGTCAGGATTAGTGGGCATAATACTCTAGAATAATACTTTAGAGTATTGGTTGAATCTCTGCTGTCATCCAATCCCCACAAAACCCCATCCCTAATCCACTAGGTAAGGGTAGAGTATTGGCGATTGAAAAAATTACACTAAAATTTGGAGAAAAATAGGGATAAGTGAAAATTAAACTCACTCATACTCTAGCACCAAACATGTATTGGGGATAAGTGGAGATTTGAAATTTGGAGCGGATTATTCCCGCTATTTCCCACTAAAACTCTAGTACCAAACAAACCCTTAAAATGATAGGATATCGGAATGATGGGGATGAAAACTGCTACTAACAAGGAAGAGAGTCAACGGAAGTAAATAATGGAGGCTCCTACGTCATGGACCTATTTGTAGAGAAAACGAAATTTCAACTGCGCGCGAGTAGAACCCGCCAAAAGCTTGAAATTTTTCGATAGGCCGCGCGCCGAACTTAGCAACCTGTTTCGGATCGATATCTGGTTGCAGAATATATGCTCCTACACTTATCCATTAGTTCTGGTCTATATAATGGAGAAAGGACGCAGTCTGCAACGCCCTATATCTGTATCTACCAAAAAAATTTACAAAAAATATTTTACTGTGATTGGGCCCTTGGGTCCAGGGAGTCTCCACAACAAGTATGTGTAATGTGGTACCGCCATAAACCTAGCATAGGCGGGTTGTCCCAACAAAGCATGATACTGTGATGGGAAATCCATGACTTCAAACTCCAACCTCTCTCTTCTGTAATTTTCTCGGATTCCAAACTGAACGTCGAGATTGATCTTTTCCAATGGGTAACTCGGCTTCTCCGGTGTGATACCATGGAAACGCGTATCAGTTGGTAATAAGTTTTCCAGGGATATGTTCATCTTTCTCAATGTATCTGCGTACATGAGGTTTAAGCTGCTCCCACCATCAATGAACACTCGTGAAACATCGAATCCTGCGATAACCGCTGGTAAGATCAAAGCAGACTGTCCTGGTCGTGGAACCTGTTGCGGGTGGTCAGCTATAGTGAAGCCGATGTCTTGCCCTGACCAGTTCAGGTACTCGATTGTTGGTGGAGGCATCTTCTCTGCCATAAAAACTTGTCGCGGGATTACTTTCTGAGCTCTGTTGGCCTGCCTTTCGAATCATCGAGACCGCACCACTGGTGTCGATATAAGGGCCTGGTTGTGGAGCTGCCGCCAATCGCAACCGGTGCCGATTGTCCGTGATTGCGGGTGCAGGTGGAAGGTGGATCTCGCTCCTTGGCCCCTAGGGGTTTCTGTTTACTGCCTGCGTGCTAGTATGCCCTGCATATCTATGTAGTGCTAGAAAAATTCGGCAGTCCTTCTGCAGATGCCCTGACTGCCTCTTTCCATTGTTGTCGAGAAAAAGTGCATTTGGCATGGTCCGTTTAAGAGATCCTCGGGTGATACATACGGCCTCTGAAATCTTGGTCCATTATTTTGCCTGTTGGGATGGGAGCCGTCCTTGTAGTCGTTTCATTGCTCGCCACTCTTTTGATAATCATCTCGACCCCGTTGCTTCCTCGGAAACCAGCCGATATCTGGCCGGGAGCATCATAATCTGAGAACTGTCGAGAGAATCGTCGCCTATTTTGAAAGTTTCGGTTGTGCTCATCCTCAGGTAACCTGTGCCGTTTGTTATGAACAACATCTTGTCCATCTGCCCAACAGTTCGCTATTTCCATGAGTGCGGCTATTGTTTTCGGGTTGGTTCTTCCCAAATCCTCGACGAAATCCCTCCTTCGGATTCCAGCAACAAATGCATCTATTGCTCTTTCGTCCGATATGTTTTCTGCCGAGTTTTTGATGATGTTCCACCTCTGTATATACATCCTCATTGATTCATCATGCTTTTGTCTGCAGGCCCTTAGCTGCTCCAATGACGCGGGTTTCTGGATACTTTGCATGGCCGTTGCTCTGGTTCCGCCCATCAGTTTCACCGTCTCCAGGTAGTCAATTAACCAATCCTCAGGATCTTGCAGACCATCAAACTTTTGTAATTGTCGGGTAGCTTAAACCCGGATGGGACCCGAGTTTTACGAACTCGCCGCGTGAAGCACGGGAGCCCACACAAATCCTCCTCGTCAACCTCTGGTGAGTGCCGACGTTCCCTTCTTTCTTGTCGCGCTCTGTCGACCCTTGCCTGTGTAGCTGTATCTCTCGCCCCACTTGTTCTTGGGGGGTCCTGCACCACTGATGTAGGTCGAGGACTATTTTGCCTTGCGGAACCTTCGGGAGGCGTGCTTGTTCCTGCGAACGTTGTTCCCATGACTCCGCATCCTGCCATGGCCATGTTATACAATGCTTCTCTTGGATCTCCGGGAGGTGGCCTGGACGCCAGGATGAAAGCATGTGTCGCCAAATATCCAGCTTCTGGTGTCTTGGGGATAATGTTCCCTCTTGTGCCTATCGACATAAAGGACATGTCAAGGTTTTGGACTAGGTTCTCCCTCTCGGCCTCAGGTATATTCTGCAACCGAGACCTTGCCCTATTTCGTGCTGCTCTGTGACTATCTCCTCCCGAAGTGCCTGCATGTCGACTCAACTCAGCTCTTCGCCTGCTTGACTCGGAAGCCGTGGCTTGCCTCCTATCCAGCATAGCTTTCTATTTTTCAAGTTCTCGCCTAGCACGGGCGAGTCTATATTGGTATGCTTGTAACTCTTCAGCTGTGGCGGCCACGGTCATTGGCTCCGTGCCGTCGATAGCTCTTGCGACTCTGTCCCAAACCTCTTGAGGAAATTGCACCATCTGTCGCGTCGCAGGTCCGACATATTTGCTTCCCAAACCTCGCGTAAGATCAGCGGGATCGATGTACGGATTTCTCGCATCATCGAAAGCCTCTAATGTCTCCTCCTGTGGGCGACTGGTGTCTCCAATTGCATGGATTTGATGATATTTTGAACTTTGACCTTTGTCGGGATTGGTGACGCCGTAGTATAGATCGGCGAAGACCTCTCCAACAGAAGTAGATTTATCGATGAAGCTGAAGCTATCGACGTTGTCTGAGTCGCTGCTTATACTGGAGTCCGCAGACGACTCGAAGGACTTGTTGCCGAAGATCTTGGCGAGTTTTTCGCTTGTCGTAGTTTTGACGAAGCGTGGCGGCGAAATCTCCTCGTCGCCTGTCTCGAACGATGACGATGATTTCGAAAAATCGGAACCGTGCGCCGACGATCCCGACGAAATCGGAATCTCGAGACGATGCGATCCTTCTTTTCCGATGCGGAAGTGGAACCTTCCGAACGTCATCTCCATAGGCTCCTCCAGATACGCATATGCATCCAAACGGGAGGGCGGGTGAGGAACAAAATCGACTAGATCAGTTTCGATCCGTTTACCTATGTCCATCGCGTTGCTTGCCACCGAAGAAGTTGACGATCTTGAACGTGCCATCGAGATCAGCTCCTTGTCGCCTCTAATCCCCACAGACGGCGCCAATTGACAAGGTATTAACTTGTCAATGCCTACGGATTGTAGACTAGGGTTTAGTTGGAAGTAGAGGGCAAGTAGATCTCGAGGGTTCAGCCGGAAAAGTACTCGACTGCTAGAAAGCTAGGGTTACGTTGACAATGAAATCGATCACCTCTTTCTCCCTCGACTCCCCCTTATATAGGAGGTGGAGCCGACGGTTTCGTGATGTACAAGTTACAAAGTCCGGGAGACTCTTTGAGTTCGTCCCGTAATAGTTACATGTCGAATATTCCTAATACAACTATCTTTCCAAACTATCTCCTAATTGGGATTCCGGGCTTCATAAACTTCGGGTCGTGGGCTTTCATCAAACCCCGGGTACCATCTTCGGCATGCCCATTGGGGATGCCTATGCCACTAGCAGATCTATGAACTACCACATGGATATTCTTAAGCACTAGCAGATCTATGAACTACCACATGGATATCCTTAAGCACTAGCATATCTATGAACTACCAGTACCACATCAAAGAACAGTGAGGTAGGTAAGATCGGCCTTACAGTCAAAGGAGCCACACGCAAAGACCGAGGTAGGGGAAGCAGGGACCCGGCGAAGATGCAGCAGACCACCGTCCCAGTGGAAGATGCAGACAACACCACCGTCCCCGTCGTAGAGTCAGATGGAACCTGGAAAACCTCCACAACCTCCACCAGTGACGAAAGAATGTCCTACAATGGATTCGTTCAAACCCCGGTTGTGTACCCATAAGATCTAGATCTAAGGTTAGGGTTTGCAGAAGCTTACCACAACCAAAGTCATCGACGCAGACGAAGAAGACGACCATCCTCCGCGGCCACTAGCCGCCGCCGCCGCAAGCCTCGCCGACCGTGCGGGTGAGGTAGAGCCAGCCATGTCGCTAGATCGGGGATGCTGGATGAGCTCGAAATGGGGGGTAATGGGGGATTTGGATTTGCCGGTGAGAGAGCCGCCCCTATATACGGTGGCGAAAATTCAAGTGCGGTGACCAAATTTATGGCGCCGAGATTTCGCCGTTCCGCGCGAGCTCCCGCCATCTCCCGCGGTGGCTCTGCGAGGACGCGCGTTCTCCACTTCTGCGGAAACGAGGGTGGCTCGCTAGAAATGGCCGAACCGAGCGTTCCTCCAGGACCTGGCCCGATGGTGGTTTGAGAACCGGTTCTACAAGAACACGGCGTCGACCACGTAACCAAACAGGCCGAAAAAGCTGGGCCGATGCAAGCCAAGGGGCATGCAGCCTTCCAAATGCGCCCCTAGTCTCCATCATCTGTCACCGCACCTCCAGTTGCCACTGGCCGTTGGGCGACATGCTCGCTTCGCCTCAACCGTTGCCACAAGATGACTACTGGACAAAATCTGCCAATTTTCTTCACAATTTCTACATGCCACTCCCTGTCGACTATCGTACAGATTCTACAGTCCTCACGGCTTTTACATGCCACTCTTTGTTGACTTCCTTGGCGGCATCCCATCCTAGTGAACGTTGACCCCTCTTCCATTTTTCAAATGCAGTGGCCAGTGGTAACCGTTCTTTTTTGGTGACACAACTTTTATCTTTACAAACTTCCCATTGTTTAAGAGATTTTATGCATATTTCCTTAAATAAGAATATAAAGTTATAAATTGAAGCGGAGAAGAAGAAAAATGCACTAGTCAAAGGCCACTATGTGTACATGGCCATCAACCAACAAAGAGCCGCCGATCCAACATGGACATGTGCCTTGTCTTTTGTACTACTTATATACCATACAACCAATTAAAAAGGGAAATTAGACACGACATGAATGATGAATGATAGACCACCCAGACCGGGGCATTAATATTGCCATATTTGCCCCCAATGACAATAAACTGTTTGTTTTTTTGTATTGGGGACAAAAATCTTGCTCCAAGAGAAAAGTTATAAGTGGGTCACAAGAAGTTTGACTATTTTAAATTTAGGTATGCTCATGGAGATGTTGTAGACTTTATTTCCCTTATTAGATGCATGATGGATTGATTTTTTTTTTTTGAACAAAGAGAGGCACCGGAGGCACCAATATTTTTGGACATGTAACTAACAAGTCTGATTTAATGGTGCTTCCTTGCATTGGTATTGCGTCCTGAACCGCTGTGTCATGTTGTTGCTTATCCGAGCGTTTGACCTGCAGGGGAGGGACAACAAAAAGATCAAGCATTTCTAAATTTTGTTGAATTGCTCTCGCTGCCTGGTGTATCTGATGAGGCATTCCTGGTTTCCTGCAAAATAGATTGTCGTTTCTCGACTTTTAAAGACACCACATGAAAGTTAGGATGTTTTCCAGTGAGCCGTGTGGGTGGTTTATAGCCAAAAATTCATTAAAACTTGTGACAGGGAGGAACCGTTTACAACTGAGTGTTTAGATCGAATAAACCAAGGATAACTAAACCAAGCTACATGAGCAAAATGGCAAGTAAAAAACAGGTGAATGTCATTTTCCTGTAATCCGCATCTGGAGCAAAGTGTACTAATATGAGAGGAGTACTTACCAGCACGTGCTCTGGTCGGCATTGCTCTTCTAAGAAATCGCCATCCAAAAATCTGAACTTTAGGCGTGAGTTGCTTGTTTTGCCATATTTTCTTGAGAAGCTGGATGGTTGTGGGATGAACGTGTGTTGGAGTCGGCTCACCTAATTCCTGTAATCTTTGTAGACAAGCTCGATAAACCCTTTTAGTGTTACATTTTCCTGAAGGAGTAAGTTTCCAGCAGAGTAATTTTTTTCCTGAGAATGAATGATGGGAGTTTGCTTGATGGTCGTCGCTAGAGGCTCTTGGAAGATAGTATGGTAGAACCAACAGCTCTACCGGGCCTAGGGCGTAGTTTGTAGAGGAAGGAGGGAGTGGTGTGCGAACGAGGCGGTGGACGCCGGCGGCAGGGCGCCGTCGTGCGGGGCTGAGAAGAGGAGGGCGGCGGCTAGGTTTAGGAGACCGACTCCTCAAGGAGTCGGCAATAATGAATATGATTATTGCTTGCCTGTTTGCATCGTTACATCCAGTATATAAAGAGCTAAACCCTAAACTGATAATGGGCTAAGCCCCTAGTTGGGCCCATGGTTGGGCCCTCTCCTAACATAACCAATACCGGTCATAACATCTCTCCCCGCCTGTGCAAGCAGCTCGTCATCGAGCTGGTAGTCGGGGTAGTGCTGGCTGAACTCCTCGCGCTTCTCCCAAGTAGCCTCCTCCTCCGGAAGGCCTTCCCACTGCACCAGCAAGTACCAAATACCGCGACGGAGCTGAGCACGTAACATCTTCGCCGGGCTCGAAAGAAGACGACCATCGGCGATCGGCGGTAACGCTGGTGGCGCTGCCGGCGGCTCCCCACGGTAAGGCTTCAGCAGACCCACGTGAAAGACATCATGGATGCGGAAGCCCTTTGGCAGCTGAAGACGATATGCAAGTGTGCCCACGCGCTCCAAGATGACGAAGGGGCCAGCGTAGCGAGGTCCAAGCTTGCGCCTTGCACGCGGATCGAGGGACTGGGTGGATCGATGAAGAAGTCGCAGCCACACCCAGTCTCCCACCGCATAGGCCACC
Organism: Lolium multiflorum; assembly: GCA_030979885.1. Lineage (NCBI taxonomy): Eukaryota > Viridiplantae > Streptophyta > Magnoliopsida > Poales > Poaceae > Lolium > Lolium multiflorum. The sequence goes on along the minus strand of CM061753.1, from coordinate 268,733,111 downwards.
TCGCGATGATGACCGTCGTAGTAGTGCTTGGCGAGCTGCTGTGCCTGAACGAGACGTTGCCGCACCTCAGCAAGCATCTCGTCGCGGTCGCGGAGCAGCTCCCCCGCAGCCTCCGTCCGAGCGGTTGCTGGATCAACCGGCAAGATGTGCGGTGGCGGACGACCGTAGACCACCTCAAATGGTGTGGCACGCAGGGCGGAATGGTAGGAGGTGTTGTAGCAATATTCCGCCCAAGCGAGCCAATCCACCCATGCACGAGGACGATCACCTGTAACACATCGTAAGTACATGGCGATCACCTTGTTAACCACCTCGGACTGACCGTCCGTCTGAGGATGGAATGTCGTACTGAACCGGAGCTTGACGCCCGCCATCCTGAAAAGGTCACGCCAGATGTGCCCCGTGAACACCGGATCCTGATCACTGACGATCGACGCGGGGAAACCGTGTAGGCGGACGATGTCGTCGAAGAAGGCACGAGCAACGGACGCGGCGGTGTACGGGTGTCCAAGCGCGATGAAGTGGGTGTACTTGGAGAAGCGGTCGACCACCGTGAGGATGACAGACTTCCCGCCCACCTTGGGGAGGCCCTCGATGAAGTCCATGGAGATGTCGGCCCATACCTGGGAGGGCACCTCCAGTGGCTGCAGCATCCCCGCTGGTCGCAGCGTCTCCGTCTTGTTGCGCTGGCATATCTCGCAAGAACGCACCCAATCCTGGACCAAGGCCCGATCCCCAGGAATGTAAAAGTTGACGCGAAGACGGTGAAGGGTCTTCTGAACCCCCTCATGGACGGACGAGTGGGCCAACAGGAGCACCTGGTGTCGAAGATCGTCGTGGTCGGGCACGAAGATCCGGCACCCGTGCAAGAGTAGCCCTTCCGCCCAGCGCCATGGCGCCTCCAACTCGCCCGCCTCCAGCTGCTGCCGCAGAAGCTGGGCGTCAGGCGCCGTCGCAGTAGCCTGGCGGATGGTGTCGAAGAGGGCGAAGGAGGGGAACGAACAGATGCACAACGCCAGCCCCTCGGGTGCGCCGTCCTCGTCAACAGCGTCGCGACGAGAGAGAGCATCGGCGACGGTGTTGAGGCGCCCCGGCGGATACTCTACGGTGAAATCAAAGCCGAACAGCTTGCTGATCCACTGATGTTGCGGAACGGTCGAAAGCCTCTGATCCAACAAGTACTTGAGGCTGTAATGGTCCGTGCGAATCTGGAACGAGCGCCCCCAAAGGTAGGGACGCCAATGGCGCACGGCTTGCACCAAGCCAATGAGCTCCTGCTCGTACGCCGCTAGCTTGAGGTGGCGTGCGGCGAAAGGCCTGCCGAAGTAGGCAAGCGGGCCATCGCCCTGGTGAAGCACGGCACCGAACCCCACTCCGGAGGCGTCGCAGTCGACGATGAACGGCCGTGCGAAGTCCGACATCTGGAGAACGGGGCCCGTCGTGAGGGCCCCCTTCAGGGCCTCGAACGTGGCGGTGGCCTCGTCATCCCAGGTGAAGGCATCGCGGCGCAGAAGCCGCGTGAGAGGTGTCGCGATGATGCCGAAGTGCCGGATGAATTTCCGATAGTACCCGGCGAGACCCAGGAAGCCGCAGAGAGCACGCGGCGAATGAGGAGGTGGCCACGCGGTGACGGCCGCCACCTTGTCGGCGTCCATGGCCACCCCCTCGGCGGAGATGACGTGGCCGAGGTAGGCGACCGATGTCGTCCCGAACAAGCACTTCGAGCGCTTAAGGTGAAGATGATGCACGCGAAGCTCGTTGAAGACGATGGCGACATGTTGTAGGTGCTCCGCCCACGAGGCGCTGTAGATCAAAATATCGTCAAAGAAAACGAGCACAAACCGACGTAAATAGGGGCGGAGTACATCGTTCATCAGGGCCTGGAATGTTGCTGGCGCTTTGGTGAAGCCGAAGGGCATCACCACGAACTCGAAGTGGCCATGATGGGTCCGGAACGCCGTCTTGGCGATGTCGGCCGGGTGCATGCGCACCTGGTGATAGCCCAACTGTAAGTCGAGCTTGGTGAAGAAGCGCTCCCCATGGAGCTCGTCGAAGAGCTCGTCGACCACCTGAATGGGGAACTTGTCCTTCAACGTAAGCGCGTTGAGGGCGCGGTAGTCGATGCAGAAGCGCCATCTGCCATCTGCCTTGCGGACGAGCAGCACTGGCGCCGAGAACGGCGACGTAGAGATCCGGATGACGCCCGCGGCTAGCATGAGGGCACACTGTCGCTCGAGCTCGTCCTTCTGCAGCTGAGGGTAGCGGTAAGGCCGCACGGCCACCGGCGCCGTGTCCGGGGCGAGGTGGATCCGGTGATCGTACACCCGGGTCGGCGGAAGGCCTTGCGGCTCGTCAAACAGGTCGCCGTGCTGCTGTAGGAGGTGGGCCAACAGAGGGTGGTCGGAGTCAATGTTGGCCGTGGTGAGCTGAAGTTGTGGTGCCGGGGTGGCGCCCCCAATGCCTGTCCAACAAACGCGGCGGCCCTGGCGCCAGAAGGTCATCGTCAAGGCTGTGAAGTCCCACAATATGGGCCCGAGGGGCCGCAAGAAGTCCACGCCGAGGATGAAGTCGAAACAACCCAAGTCGATGTCGGCGCATGTGATGGTGAAGTGTTCCTCGCCGATGGAGAGCGACACGTGCTGCACCACGCCGTGACAGCGAAGGCGATCGCCGTTGGCCACGGTGACGCGGAGGTGATCGCCGCCCTTCGGCTCGAGGCCCAAGGGACGCATGGTGGCTTCCGGCAGAAAGTTATGTGTGGAGCCGGTGTCGAGGAGGGCCACCAACTGCTCGCTGTGTATCATCACCGGCAGGTGCATCGTCTACTCGTTGCAGATGCCCGCCAATGCATGTAGCGAGACCACGCACGCCGTGGCCGGCGCGGCGTCGAGGGCGGTCTCCGGCGCTGTGTTGGCGCTTGTGTCCGCGTCGCCATCGTCGACCGTCTCCAAGTAGAAGAGGCGCGGGCAGACGCGACCTGGCGCGTAGGGCTCGTCGCAGTTGAAGCACAGGCCAAGGCGACGGCGCTCCAACTGCTCCGCCGGGGTGAGGCGCCGGAAGGTCCGCTGCGGCGCTTTTGGAGCGGGCGGTGCTGGCCGCGTGGTCGGTGCTGCGGCCGGTGGGGGAGGGCGGGTGGTCGGGCCCCGCGACTCGGGAGAGGCGACTGTAGGGCCTGGGCTCGGCGCTCGTACGCCCAAGCGTAGTGCATCGCCGTCTGCAGGTCGTGGGGGTCCTGAAGTTCCACGTCCACCCGTATGTGATCCGGGAGTAAGAGCTCCGCGCGCTGTTGCCCAGTGATGCCCGGGGCGTGGCAGGCGAGGGCCTGAAAGCGATTGGCGAAGTCTTGCACCGTGGACGTGAAAGGGAGGCGCCCCAGCTCCGCGAGGCGGCTCCCTCGGATTGGCGGTCCAAAGCGAAGGAGGCATAGCTCCCGAAAGCGGTCCCAAGGAGGCATGCCACCCTCGTCCTGCTCGAGGGAATAGTACCACGTCTGGGCGGCGCCCCGAAGGTGATAGGAGGCAAGCCAGGTGCGATCTGACGCCAGGGTGCGCTGCCCGCGGAAGAACTGCTCACATTGGCTAAGCCAGTTCAGGGGGTTCTCCGACCCATCATACGTGGCGAAGTCGACCTTGGTGTAGCGGGGCGGTGGCTGTGTAATCCACCGGGGCCGTGCGCGTCGGGGCGCGCCTCATGGGGGCGTGCATACCCCCCGGGGCCAGCGCTCGGGAGGGAGGGCAGCGGCAGCTCGGCAGCGGTGGTGTAGACCGGCTGAGTCGACGACGCGATGAGCCAAGCCGGCAGCGGAGACGGTGACGGGGGGAAGCGAATCTGGTGGATGGGGACGCCCCCCGTGGCTGCGGCACTTGGGCTGTGATGTCTACGCCCCCTCCTTTTCCTGTAGACAGTGTTGGGCCTCCAAGAGCAGAGGTTTGTAGAACAACAGCAAGTTTTCCCTTAAGTGGATCACCCAAGGTTTATCGAACTCAGGAGGAAGAGGTCAAAGATATCCTCTCATGCAACCCCGCAACCACAAAGCAAGAAGTCTCTTGTGTCCCCAACACACCTAATAGGTGCACTAGTTCGGCGAAGAGATAGTGAAATACTGTGGTATGAATATATATGAGCAAGCAACGGCACTGTAAAAGTGCCCAGAAGACAAGCAGTAGTAACGCAGAATAGTAACACAAGAAACAAGAAACAAGCAATGATAGCGTATTTAGGAACAAGGCCTAGGGATTACACTTTCACTAGTGGACACTCTCAACATTGATCGCATAATAAATAACTCTTTCTCATATGTGCTACATACACTCTTTTGTTGGATGATGAACACATTGCGTAGGATTACACGAACCCTCAATGCCGGAGTTAACAAGCTCCACAATTCAATGTTCATATTTAAATAACCTTAGAGCATAATAGATCATTGCAAAATAAACCAAGAACTAACATAGTGCACACACTGTTCACATTACACTATGAAGGAGGAATAGATCACATCAATACTATCATAATGATAATTAACTCCACAATCTACAAGAGATCATGATCATAGCCTACGACAAGAACCACATGGTGCACACACTAGTCACCTTTACACCATGCAGGAGGAATATACTACTTTAATAACATCACATGAGTAGCACACAACTAGTAGCGATACAAAGCTCATCATATGGATCTCAATCATGTAAAGCAGCTCATGAGATCATTGTATTGAAGTACATAGGAGAGAGATTAACCACATAGCTACCCCGGTACCCCGAGCCTCACGGAGAACTACTCTCCTCATGGGAGCAGCAGCGGTGATGAAGATGGCGGTGGAGATGGCAGCGGTGTCGATGGAGAAGCCTCCGGGGCACTTCCCTGCTCCGCAGCGTGCCGAACAGACTCCTGTCCCCGCATCTTGGCGTCGCTGGCGGTGGCTCGGAAGGTTTTCTCGGTTTCGTCGAACGTATCGTGGTTTTCGCGACGGAGGCTTTAAATAGGCGAAGGGCAAGGTCGGTGACTTCCGGGGGCCCACACCATAGGGGGCGCGGCCCCCCTTGGCCGCGCCGGCCTAGGGTTTGGTGGCCCTGTGCCCCCTCTCCGCGTTCTCGTGTGTTCTGATGCTTCCGGCAAAATAGGAACCTCGGGCGTTGATTTCGTCCGATTCCAAGAATATTTCTTTACTAGGATTTCTGAAAACAAAACAACAGAAAACAGCAACGGCACTTCGGCATCTTGTTAATAGGTTAGTTCCGTAAAATGCACGAATATGACATAAAGTGCATAAAACATGTAGATATCATCAATAATGTGGCATGGAACATAAGAAATTATCGATACGTCGAGACGTACGCATCCCCAAGTTAGTTCTCGTGTCCCGAGCAGGTAAACGATAACAAAGATAATTTCTTGAGTGACATGCCATCATAACCTTGATCATACTATTTGTAAAGCATATGTAGTGAATGCAGCGATCAAAACAATGTATATGACATGAGTAAACAAGAATCATATAGCAAAGACTTTTCATGAATAGTACTTCAAGACAAGCATCAATAAGTCTTGCATAAGAGTTAACTCATAAAGCAATAAATCAAAGTAAAGGCATTGAAGCAACACAAAGGAAGATTAAGTTTCAGCGGTTGCTTTCAACTTGTAACATGTATATCTCATGGATATTGTCAACATAGAGTAATATAATAAGTGCAATATGCAAGTATGTAGGAATCAATGCATAGTTCACACAAGTGTTTGCTTCTTGAGGTGGAGAGAAATAGGTGAACTGACTCAACATAAAAGTAAAAGAATGGTCCTCCATAGAGGAAAAGCATCGATTGCTATATTTGTGCTAGAGCTTTGATTTTGAAAACATGAAACAATTTTGTCAACGGTAGTAATAAAGCATATGTATCATGTAAATTATATCTTACAAGTTGCAAGCCTCATGCATAGTATACTAATAGTGCCCGCACCTTGTCCTAATTAGCTTGGACTACCGGATCATCGCAATGCACATGTTTTAACCAAGTGTCACAAAGGTACCTCTATGCCGCTGTACAAAGGTCTAAGGAGAAAGCTCGCATTGGATTTCTCGCTATTGATTATTCTCAACTTAGACATCCGTACCGGGACAACATAGACAACAGATAATGGACTCCTCTTTTATGCATAAGCATGTAACAACAATTAATAATTTTCTCATATGAGATTGAGGATATTGTCCAAAACTGAAACTTCCACCATGGATCATGGCTTTAGTTAGCGGCCCAATGTTCTTCTCTAACAATATGCATGCTTAACCATAAGGTGGTAGATCTCTCTTACTTCAGACAAGACGAACATGCATAGCAACTCACATGAAATTCAACAAAGGGTAGTTGATGGCGTCCCCAGTGAACATGGTTATCGCACAACAAGCAACTTAATAAGAGATAAAGTGCGTAAGTACATATTCAATACCACAATAGTTTTTAAGCTATTTGTCCCATGAGCTATATATTGCAAAGGTGAATGATGGAATTTTAAAGGTAGCACTCAAGCAATTTACTTTGGAATGGCGGAAAATACCATGTAGTAGGTAGGTATGGTGGACACAAATGGCATAGTGGTTGGCTCAAGTATTTTGGATGCATGAGAAGTATTCCCTCTCGATACAAGGTTTAGGCTAGCAAGGCTATTTGAAACAAACACAAGGATGAACCGGTGCAGCAAAACTCACATAAATGACATATTGTAAACATTATAAGACTCTACACCGTCTTCCTTGTTGTTCAATCTCAATACTAGAAATTATCTAGACCTTAGAGAGACCAATTATGCAAACCAAATTTTAGCATGCTCTATGTATTTCTTCATTAATAAGTGCAAAGTATATGATGCAAGAGCTTAAACATGAGCACAACAATTGCCAAGTATCACATTATCCAAGACATTATAGCAATTACTACATGTATCATTTTCCAATTCCAACCATATAACAATTTAACGAAGCAGTTTCAACCTTCGCCATGAAAATTAAAAGCTAAGAACACATGTGTTCATACAAACCAGCGGAGCGTGTCTCTCTCCCACACAAGCATTTATTCAAACAAAAACAAAAACAAAAGCACACAGACGCTCCAAGTAAGGCACATATGATGTGACCGAATAAAAATATAGTTTCAAGAGAAGGAACCTGATAATTTGTCGATGAAGAAGGGGATGCCTTGGGCATCCCAAGCTTAGACGCTTGAGTCTTCTTGATATATGCAGGGGTGAACCACCTGGGCATCCCCAAGCTTAGAGCTTTCACTCTTCTTGATCATAGTATATCATCCTCCTCTCTTGACCCTTGAAAACTTCCTTCACACCAAACTTCTCATAAACTTCATTAGAGGGGTTAGTACATAATCAAAAACTCCCATGTTCAGAGGTGACACAATCATTCTTAACACTTCTGGACATTGCTCAAAGCTACTGGAAGGTAATGGAACAAAGAAATCCACCCAACACAGCGAAAGAAGCAATGCGAAATAAAAGGCAGAATCTGTCAAAACAGAACAGTCCGTAAAGACGAATTTTTAATAAATACTTCCGTTGCTCAGATCAGAAAACTCAAAACTAATGAAAGTTGCGTACATATCTGAGGAACACGCACGTAAATTGGCATATTTTTCTGATTTTTCTACAGAGAAAACAGCCCAGATTCGTGACAGATAGAAATCTGTTTCTGCGCAGAAATCCAAATCTAGTATCAACCTTCGATTAGAGGCTTCACTTGGCACAACAAAACACAAAACTAAGATAAGTAGAGGTTGCTACAGTAGTAAACAACTTCCAAGACACAAATATAAAACAAAGTACTGTAGCAAAATAACACATGGGTTATCTCCCAAGAAGTTCTTTCTTTATAGCCATTAAGATGGGCTCAGCAGTTTTAATGATGCACTCGCAAGAAATAGTATTTGAAGCAAAAGAGAGCATCAAGAGGCAAATTCAAAACACATTTAAGTCTAACATGCTTCCTATGCATAGGAATCTTGTAAATAAACAAATTCATGAAGCATAATGCAACAAGCATAGAAAGATAAAACAAGTGTAGCTTGAAAAATTTCAGCACATAGAGAGGTGTTTAGTAACATTAAAATTTCTACAACCATATTTTCCTCTCATAATAACTTTCAGTAGCAACATGAGCAAACTCAACAATATAACTATCACATAAAGCATTCTTATCATGAGTCTCATGCATAAAATTATTACTCTCCACATAAGCATAATCAATTTTATTAGTTGTAGTGGGAGCAAATTCAACAAAGTAGCTATCATTATTATTCTCATCAAGTGTTGGAGGCATAGTATAATCACGACAAAATTTACTCTCCATAGTAGGTGGCACCAAAAGACCACTATCATTATAATCATCATATATGGGAGGCAAAGCATCATCAAAGAAAATTTTCTCCTCAATGCTTGGGGGACTAAAAAGATCATGAAAACCAGCTTCCCCAAGCTTAGAACTTTCTATATCATTATCAACAATGGTGTTCAAAGCGTTCATACTAATATTACTACCAGCATGCAAATAAGATTCCATAGGTTTTTTAATTTTCGCATCAAACAATCCATGTTTTAAATCAGGAAATAGCATAAGAAGCTCATTCTTGTCCATTATGCCAAACTAGTGTAAACAAGAAACAAAAAGATGCAATTGCAGGATCTAAAGGAAATAACTTCGAGTACTTACAACGCTAAAATAGCTTAGTAGCCGAGATCCGGAGTGTGAGTACCTTTTACCTTCCTCCCGCAACGGCGCCGTAAAAATAGCTTGATGTCTACGCCCTCCTTTTCCTCAGAGACTGTTGGGCCTCCAAGAGCAGAGGTTTGTAGAACAGCAGCAAGTTTTCCCTTAAGTGGATCACCCAAGGTTTATCGAACTCGGGAGGAAGAGGTCAAAGATATCCCTCTCATGCAACCCTGCAACCACAAAGTAAGAAGTCTCTTGTGTCCCCAACACACCTAATAGGTGCACTAGTTCGGCGAAGAGATAGTGAAATACAGGTGGTATGAATATATATGAGCAGTGGCAACGGCACCAGAAAAGTGCTTTGCCCAGGACAAGCAGTAGTAACGCAGCAGTAGTAACGCAGAGAAACAGTAAACAAGCAGCGATAGCAGTATTTAGGAACAAGGCCTAGGGATTACACTTTCACTAGTGGACACTCTCAACATTGATCGCATAATAAATAACTCTTTCATATGTGCTACATACACCCTTTTGTTGGATGATGAACACATTGCGTAGGATTACACGAACCCTCAATGCCGGAGTTAACAAGCTCCACAATTCAATGTTCATATTTAAATAACCTTAGAGCATAATAGATCATTGCAAAAATAAACAAGAACTAACATAGTGCACACACTGTCCACATTACACTATGAAGGAGGAATAGATCACATCAATACTATCATAATGATAATTAACTCCACAATCTACAAGAGATCATGACCATAGCCTACGACAAGAACCACATGGTGCACACACTAGTCACCTTTACACCATGCAGGAGGAATAGACTACTTTAATAACATCACATGAGTAGCACACAACTAGTAGCGATACAAAGCTCATCATATGGATCTCAATCATGTAAAGTAGCTCATGAGATCATTGTATTGAAGTACATAGGAGAGATTAACCACATAGCCACCGGTACAGCCCCGAGCCTCAATGGAGAACTACTCCTCCTCATGGGAGCAGCAGCGGTGATGAAGATGGCGGTGGAGATGGCAGCGGTGTCGATGGAGAAGCCTTCCGGGCACGTCCCCGTCCGGCAGCGTGCCTGAATGTAGACTCCCGTCCCCGCATCTTGGCGTCACGTGGCGGCGGCTCTGGAAGGTTTTCTCTGGTTTCGTCGAACGTGTCAGGGTTTTCGCGACGGAGGCTTTAAATAGGTGGAAGGGCAAGGTCGGTGGACTGGGGCCCACACTATAGGCGCGGCCCCCTGGCCGTGCCGGCTAGGGTTTGCGTGCCCCGTGCCCCCTCTCTGGCGGTTCTCGTGTGTTCTGGATGCTTCCGGGCAAAATAGGAACCTGGGCGTTGATTTCGTCCGATTCCGAGAATATTTCTTTACTAGGATTTCTGAAACCAAAAATAAAAACAGGAACTGGCACTTCGCATCTTGTTAATAGGTTAGTTCCGTAAATGCACGAATATGACATAAAGTGTGCATAAAACATGTAGATATCATCAATAATGTGGCATGGAACATAAGAAATTATCGATACGTCGGAGACGTATCAGGGCCGGGGCGGACGGTGGCCACCGTGGCCAGGGCTGGGCCGGCGCCGGCGGAGGCTGCAGCGGAACGCCCGTGAAGGGCGAAACCCATGGTGCGGGCGCCGACACGGAGAAGACGGCCGGCGGCTGCGGCGTCGGGGGCCCCTGGGAACCGATCAAGAAGAGGCGGATGCCTTGAACCGCGGTGAAGAGGTCGTTGATGACCCCGCTCATCTGCTCAGGCGTGTAGATGACGGGCGCCGGCGCGGCGGAGCCCGCCGTCGTGGCAGTCGCTGGAGAAGCCGCCGTGGTGGCGGCGGCCGGAGGAACGGGCGGAGGCGCGGATGACGTGGTGGTGGGCAGCGGAGACGACATGATCGCAGCCGAGCTAGCTGATACCAAATTGGTAGAACCAACAGCTCTACCGGGCCTAGGGCGTAGTTTGTAGGGGAAGGAGGGAGTGGTGTGCGAACGAGGCGGCGGACGCCGGCGGCAGGGCGCCGTCATGCGCGGCTGAGAAGAGGAGGGCGGCGGTTAGGTTTAGGAGACCGACTCCTCAAGGAGTCGGCAATAATGAATATGATTATTGCTTGCCTGTTTGCATCGTTACATCCAGTATATAAAGAGCTAAACCCTAAACTGATAATGGGCTAAGCCCCTAGTTGGGCCCATGGTTGGGCCCTCTCCTAACATAACCAATACCGGTCATAACATAGTATCAATCAATTGAACTTCCAGTCCTGCTGATTATGCAGCCACAAATTCTTAACATGACATGGGTATCTAAAATTATCGTCCTGGGTAATAAAATTATTGTAGATATCAATCCAATCCTCGCACCACGGAGTACTTGTAAGGGTATTTTACCCATATCCATTATTTTGGTAACAATGACACCGTGCTAGAGTATTTGACCTAATACGTTTATAAGGATTATCTCAGGTATTAGGCAAAGAGGCATAAATGGTGTATCAAAGGAACAAGAAGGCTAAGGAGGACCCCCCACTTCAACAACAATCGAAAAGTGGTCTACGAAGAAATCCGGTCGGTCACCCGGCTGGACCTGGCCCAGACTGCTGGTCTGGGCACGACGTCCTCGACCGGCGCAACGGCGCCAGCCGGCACCAACTGGCTGCAAACCAACGCCGAAGAATCCGGTTTGCCTATCGGCCGTCGAAGCGCTCCAGACCGGCGAGTCCGCGTACGGTCCGCCGACCGCGCCAACCGGCGCCAACCGGAGGGAGCTCTCGGACGAAGAAAAGAGGATCCGGCCCAAGATCCGGTCACAACCGTTGGTCCGTCACCGGTCCGGTCTCGACCGACCAGTGACCGAGTCGGCAGTGGATCCGGCTGACCGGTTTGACGAGAAGAGCTGAGGGGCAAGTGACCAACTGCGCATCACCGAATTTGACCGAGTCGAGGTGGGCCGCGACCAAGGTGGACTTGAAGATTTTATGTTGAAGAATATACGTGAATCGGCCTTGCTTAGCAAGTTTGGGCTAGTTTGCCCTTGTATCTCGTAACATAGTAGGATACGTGTCGGTTAGTTAGATTTGGGCCCGTGCCCGGTTGGGACTATTCCCACGATTAGAAAGTCCGCTGGACTATAAATATGTATCTAGGGTTTATGGAATAAACAACAACTCACGTTCAACCCAAAACAAACCAATCTCGGCGCATCGCCAACTCCTTCATCTTGAGGGTTTCAATCAGGTAAGCGACATGCTGCCTAGATCGCATCTTGCGATCTAGGGCAAAAGACCCCTACGTTGTTCATGCGTTGCTCGTACTGAAGCGTCTTTGATGGCGAGCAACGTAGTTATCATAGATGTGTTAGGGTTAGCATAGCTCTTCGTATAACATGCTTACGTAGTGCTGCCCTTGCATGTCTAGCCGCCCTCACGCCTATCTCAGGCGTGGGGGCGGCACCCTGCTTGTTCATCATCTAGTAGATCCGATCCGGTTACGATTGCTCCTTGCTCGCAAGGATTAGTTTAATATCTCAATAGTTAGGCCTTACAAAGGGTGGAGGATCCAGCGGCACGTAGGGTGGCGTTCGCAAGTCCTAAACAGGATGTTCCGAGGATCAACGTCATGTTGGTTTTTAGGCCTTGTTTAGGATCGGCTTACGAGCACCGTGCGTGGCCGCGAGGCCCAACCCGAGTAGGATGATCCGATTATGCGGTGAAAACCCTAAATCGTCGTAGATCTCATTAGCTATATCTTGATCAAGCAGGATCACCAAGTATTCGTGCACCCGTACGGATCATGGGTGAATCGTTCTTTGAGCCGATTCAGGATAACCTGAGAGCCGATCGAGGCTCGTATTTAATGTTTACGTGTATGCCATGCAAGAACTAAGCGAGGCATCCCCATCACCTTCCTGACCAGGTATAGGTCAGGTGGCACGCCTTACCTCGTATCGTCGCGTGTGACCGAAGAGCATTGCGGGCCGTCGCCGGAGGGGTCTCAGCCAGCCGCAGCTCTAGGCTCTTCCCGCTCTACGTGTTGCTGGTGCCGCTGCCCGCCGGTGGGTTTTGGCAGCAACACATTCTGGCAAGCCCGGTGGGACAATCGTCTACATCAACCACATCGCCATCTACATCTGAGATGGCGGACGGCACGCCGGTCACCTACGAGGAGCTGCCTGACGAGCTCAAGAAGAGATACGACGAGATCAAGGTCACCCTCGAAGCCGACCTCATCTCTTTCCAGAGAACCCGTTCCCATGGCATCGGATGGAAGGGATTCTCACCGCAAGGTGCACTCGATGGGATAGATCTCTCTGCCCCGTCGGAGGAACGCACCAGGGGCCTGCGGCAAGAGATCAACTACTTGGTGGCTCACTCGCTACACCGCCACTGAAAACCGGTCAACGTGTTGGAGCGTCTCGCTCCGCGCGTGATCCAGGAGATCATAAGCCACCCGCACTCGCCGTCAGACCAGCTCTCGGGACGCATCAAGGAGAGTTGCCGCTCCAGTCCCGTCCACCGCCGCCATATGCGTTGGCAGCACCACCTGAAGTGCCGGCCACACCGGCATTCGTCGTCTACAAGATTGGTGGTGATCCTAGTGACTACCGGTTCTTGACCGAAGCGCCTAAGGAGATCCCTCAAGGATACGCGTGCACGTATGTGCTGGATTGTGAACTGGGCACTCTCAAACCAGGCCACAACATCAGGGACTCCGGCGAAAACAGGAGAAACGTCGCAACGAGCTTGAGAAGCACGTGGCTAACTAAGTACGCCACCCCGACGGAACTCCCGAGCCCAGCTCCTGCAGCTTGGCTCGAGCTGGGAAAGCAAGCATGGCTGGCTAAGTACGCCACCTCGGCGAACCTTCGAGTGCAACTCCTGCAGACAATGGATCATCAGTACCATACCGAGAGACCAGCTCGGCATGGTGCCGAAAAGAAGGGCACCGGCTATTCCAAGCCGCACTCGACGAGTACGAGATGATCCCGTCGCCACCTAACATCGGCTCCCCGACTTCCTCCAAATTCGTGGATCGATGGCTCCAGCTCCATCGAGCACGTCGGCCGATATTTGGCGCAACTAGGACCGGCTTCGGTGTCGGATCAGCTACGCGTGAGGCTCTTTCCCGGTCCCTCACGTGATCGGCTTTTGGATGGTACACCTCTCTGCCAAAGAACCCATCCAGTCTTGGAAGCAATTGGAAGAACAATTCCATACGCAATATCATTCAGAAGCTTCCGAGTCTAGCATTGCCGATCTAGCACAACTACGTCAGAAGCGCGGAGAAACGGTGACAGTACATCCAGCGCTTCAGAATCTTAGGAACCGATGTTATTCGGTTCGTATAACTGAAAAGGAAGCGTCGAGTTGGCGTAGCCGGCCTTGCAACACAGCTCAAGGACATGGCCTCCAAGCAGATTATCCCTCGCGGGCGCACATGGTTCGAAACTATCAGCATATGAACAGCGCCACCCACTGTACCAAGACAAGTTCAAGCGTGCAGTAGTCATGGTCGATACAGAGGAAGATGAGGTGCCCGCGGGAGACCAAGAAGTAGCAGTGCTGAGTGGACTCGGGGAGGAACCCCCGTATCCTGCAAATGGGTAAAGCCACCAGGGCCGCCCAGGGATTTGATTTTGACGTGACCAAGATCGAACAAATCTTCGACCTCCTGCTCAAGGAGAAACAGTGGACGATTCCTGAAGGTCTCAAGTTCCCCACGGCGCAAGAGCTAAACGGAAAGCCGTACTGCAAATTCCACAACTCGCTTCCCATGCCACCAACGACTGCAGGGTGTGGCGTCAGCACATCCAAGCGGCGATAGAGAAGGGGCGTCTAATTTTCAACCAAGACGCCATGAAGGTCGACACCCAACCCTTCCCCGCCGTTAACATGGTAGAAGTCATCTACCCCGAGGGTTGCCAGCCAGGTTTCTCGTTCGGCATTAACATGGTAGGACCTGGGAACCACACTGGCAAAGATGGAGATGAGGGCAGCTGCTCTCATAGCAAGGACACAGAGGAGGCCGCTCCACGCGATCGGCTCCATCATGATGGCAAGCGCTACGTCACGGAGGGAGAAGTGAAGAACATAAGATATCAACGACCTCTCTCTGATCACCTCCTCAACAAGTATGTAAGTCAGTATGACCAACGCCGACGGTCCAACTATGATGGTGAAGGAGATCGTCTGGCTAGAGAAGCCAGAAGACATCGTCGGCAGGATCGCGATGAGGAGGAGCACGAGCGCCGTGCCACGGACAAGTCAAGGGAGCAAGATGACAACGCGACACCGGGACTGCCCTTTCTTCAACACCGCTGGGATTCAGGAATGAGCCGATTGCCACAATCGGCAATTGCCCAAAATGCAACCAAGAAGAAGGAGGCAGCCAACGTGTCCGTGTTCAAGCGCTTAGGGCTTCTCCCCACACAGAGCAAACGTACGAGTCACCCGTTGGGCAGATCTTGAGGATTCCGAAGACGAGGACTAGAAGAAGAAGAAGACAGTACCACCGTCCAAGGTGGTGCCCGACGGACTCACTACCACAAAAACGCGGGGTTCAGCGGTTACGCGGCCTCGGAGGAAGCCGAAAGGTTATACTTGCACACGCTAAGAAGGCACGGCCTGATCCGGCGCAAAGGTTCGCCGAGCCCTGGATGAAGAGGGTTCGTCCACGAAGAATGGAGTGGCGTCCCAAAGGAAAGCCGATGATGAAACATCAGCCGGCACAAACATGGTGCTCATCTTGCCGACAGAAGCTTAGTGCTCCACGGTTATACGATGCACTCAAGGTGGACGACAACAGGCGCATCAAGTCGAGGTTGGGTTGGTTTTATCCAGCCTAACCGAGTAGCAAGATTAAAACAATGAGCAAACCGGGTGAGGCTGATCCTTGTGATCGGCCCCAAAAAATTTTATGGAGGGGCATTACAAAACCTTCATCGAGCAAGCAATGTGGAGGCCGATTCCAGCAATCGCCGAGTTATCTTCGCACATATTCTGCTTGTGGTCAGCAACGATCTATCGGGCAGCGGCCACGCCGGCATGAACGCGCATGAATCTTTGCCGACGTGCAAGTGCGTGCTCGACTAACCATGAAAGCCGATATCTCCACCATTTGCGTATCTGCTGTGGGCATATAGTCGATGGACATATGCGTGTGCAGACATGCTGCAGCAGTGGAATAACATGCGTGCAGTGGAACATTGGAGGCCGATTAAGAAGAAAAATCGGCCAAATAAAATTTTTTCGCAGACCAAGACCAAGACCTACTGGCTATCGCAAGATGTGCTCAAGGCTCACGTTTTCGCTAGGATGGTTTTCAGTTTGGTGTTTCATCTACAACATCGGCGTTCAGTGGAGGGGTGCTTATCAATGACATGTGCATCCTCGCCGGTATTCTCGCCTCGACTGAGACTCGGGGGGCAGCTGGCTGATGACTGCTCTGTTTTGGAAAGCCGATTGGGGTCGCATCGACTGGCCCTGCATTGTGATCTCCTCTGAATCGGGGTAGGAGGCCGTCGGTTTTTACAAGTTTGGACCGTCTTGTCACTGCAAGAGGAAGAAAGGGACTAGATTCTCAAAATAGCCGATGAATAGTCATCGGCTAAGGGATTGCGAAAAATTGTGGTCAGATACCAAATCGCAGCCTGAAATTGAGAAGTTCTTGGCCTACGAGTTTATCGACATGAGGGTCCGGCTTCATGAGGAAGAAAATCCGATACGTTGCTATCGGCCTCGACGAGACAGGCGGAAGGAATGAAATTGGGGCAATTGAAGGATGAATCAAAAGAACAATTTCATTAATTCAGAGGAGCGGCTTTACAAGAAAGAGCCGATTGGCTCTCAAAAGAGGGATCTAGTACCTAGCACACTACTACTACTAGTCCTATTCTACTAGTCGCCGCTGTCCTCGTCGTCACCGCCGTCGATGTCGTCGGCGCTGCTCCCAGGGAGCTCCTCGTCGCTGCTACCCCAGCCCGTGGCCGGAGCCTCTTCCTCCTCGTCATCATCATCGTCCTCGCTGTCCGCCCAGGAGCGGAAGCGCTTGGTTGGCGGGTACCCGCGGAAGAGGAAGATTCATCTTCCTCCTCCTCTTCTTCTTCTTCGTCGTCATCTTCATCCTCGCTGTCCGCCCACATACGGGAGCGCTTCTTCAGCGGGAGCTTGGCGGAGGGGAGGTCTTGGCCTTCGCTACTTCTCCTTCTTTCTTCTCATTATTGGAGGAGAGGGGGTTCACCTCGGAATGAGGCTTGTCCTCGTTCTTCTTCGGCGAGAATTGGGGGAAGAGGTTTGAGAAGGAGGAGGAAGAGGAAGACATGGCTGAGGGAGAAGAGGGTTTTTTGGTGCCGATGGCTGGACAGAGGAAGGGGATGAGGAGGCTAGTTGATCGGACAAATAAATAATGAGAAGCCTGGTGGAAATTTAATGTCATTACAGTTTCCAAGGAGATGACGCCGGAGCTATCGAATTTTGCGGAGCAGTGAGAAGGCAGGACATCATGATGAAGGATACTGCGACGGTTCTGCACGACATGACCCGACGAAGGAGTGATTTTGGAATTACCAATTCCAAAACCAGGGGGCATGTGTTATCACCAGAATTTGACCGAGTCAGAGGTGGGCCGCGACCAAGGTGGACTTGAAGATTTTATGTTGAAGAATATACGTGAATCGGCCTTGCTTAGCAAGTTTGGGCTAGTTTGCCCTTGTATCTCAGTAACATAGTAGGATACGTGTCGGTTAGTTAGATTTGGGCCCGTGCCCGGTTGGGACTATTCCCACGATTAGAAAGTCCGCCGACTATAAATATGTATCTAGGGTTATGGAATAAACAACAACTCACGATCAACCCAAAACAAACCAATCTCGGCGCATCGCCAACTCCTTCATCTTGAGGGTTTCAATCAGGTAAGCGACATGCTGCCTAGATCGCATCTGCGATCTAGGCAGCACAAGCCCCACGTTGTTCATGCTTTGCTCGAAGCGCTCTTGATGGCGAGCAACGTAGTTATCATAGATGTGTTAGGGTTAGCATAGCTCTTCGTATAACATGCTTACGTAGTGCCACCCTGCATGTCTAGCCGCCCTCACGCCATCTCATGGGGGGCGCACCGCTTGTTCATCATCTAGTAGATCTGATCCGTTACGATTGCTCCTTGCTCATAAGGATTAGTTTAATATCTGCAATAGTTAGGCCTTACAAAGGGGTGGGGGATCCAGCGGCACGTAGGGGGCGTTCGCAAGTCCTAAACAGATGTTCCGAGGATCAACGTCATGTTGGTTTTTAGGCCTTGTTTAGGATCGGCTTATGAGCACCGTGCGTGGCCGCGAGGCCCAACCTGAGTAGGATGATCCGATTATGCGTGAAAACCCTAAATCGTCGTAGATCTCATTAGCTATATCTTGATCAAGCAGGATCACCAAGTATTCGTGCACCCCGTACGGATCATGGGTGAATCGGCTCTTTGAGCCGATTCACAGGATAACCCGAGAGCCGATCGAGGCTCGTATTTAATGTTTACGTGTATGCCATGAACTAAGCGAGGCATCCCATCACCTTCCCGACCAGGTATAGGTCAGGTGGCACGCCTGCACTTCGCATCGTCGCGTTGTGACCGGAAGAGCATTGCGGGCGTCGTCGGAGGGGTCTCACCAGCCGCAGCCTCTAGGCTCTTCCGGCTCTACCGTGTTGCTGGCCGGTCGCTGGGGTTTTGGCAAGTGACCAACGGCCATATTTCGAAGAACACTATAAATAGGCCTTCTCCTACCTCAGAACACTTAGGCACTACATTACAAGTTGTTCTTGAGCTCTCTTACTCCATTACTAGAAACACCAAAGCCTCCGATCTCCCTCCTCCTCCACCCAAACTCAAATCCCTCCGGGGAATCACTAGAGGAGGACCCGATCTACCGTTCTACCAAGCCAAATCTCATTCCCCCTTGTATTCATCGAGAAGCTTGCTTCCTAGGGTTCCTTGGAAACCCTAGGTGGGCAAGAGGAGTCCGGAAGCATCCGGGCTGTGGATTTGCTCCGGGCAAGATTGTGAAGGTTTAGAGGCTACCTCAAAGTCTACCACAAGTGAGTGAGCTATTCCTTCGTGGGATAGGCTCCGGAGAATAGGGAGCCTTCGTGGCGTGGGGAATCCTTCGTGGGACCTCCACCCTCCAAACGTGACGTACCTTCTTGCAAAGGAAGGGAACACAGGAATACATCCTTGTCTCCGCGTGCTATCGGTTATCTCTAACCGAACTCCTTACTTGTGATTTAACTGCCTGAGAGAGCCTTCGTGCTCGAGTTAGTTGTATCCTCATATAGGTTGCTTCACCTAGTTTGCATTAGGCTCACCTTTATATTCCGCAAAGCCTAATATTGCAAAGAGAGAATTAAAATCTGTAGAAACCTATTCACCCCCTCTAGGTTTACCATCTCTATACTTTCAATTGGTATCAGAGCCTGGACTCTTATTAAGGGCTTCACCGCCTTAAGAGTGATATGGATAAACTATTCGAGGGTCTAGATGAAGACTCTAACCTTTCGGTTAAAGAAATGAAATCAGATTCTTGGCATATGATGCCGAGAAGAACAAAAAGAGGATGAGCTACAAAGCCAAATGGCGCATATGTCTCGTCATGCTTAAGAACTTGACTAATGGGTCTCCTAGTACGGCTTCGGCCTCCCTAGGGACCTATCGCGAAGTCAACCATGACTATCCCAAAAACACTTCACCCATGCCTCATATAAACCATAGTGGGAATGTTCCCCATTTTGATGGAACTCACTTTCCTTTTCTGAAATCTTCTATGGAATCTCATATTCGTAGCTGCAGCGTGGAATTGTGGGAGATCATTGTTCATGGATACCGGAGAGCCACAAGATCCCATTCGGTTGACCTCACCGAATTCTACAACCGTCAACTCAACGCCTCCGCACGTGACAAGATTAGGAGTGGCATCAACCGTAAGCTCCTTGATCAAGTCAATGACATAGACTCCGCTAAAGAGTTGTGGGATCGAATCGTAGTACTCCAAGAGGGAACCGATTTGATCCAATCCGCTCTTTATGAGACCGCAAAGCAAGAGGCCCATCAATTCATGATTCGAGAAGGAGAGTCCGTGGCCGATGCTTATGCAAGACTTGGTGCTCTTAGAGCAAGGGTCAAGGGACTTGGTGTTGAGAAGTACAATGACGGCTTCGAGATGAATGAAGCATTCATAAAGTCCAAGGTCATTGCTATGATTGCCGTCAAACAAGAAGACACCAATCTTGCACTCAACTTGCAAATCATGACCAAGAGTGCCGACCTCAACTCCGATGATCTAGTCTCCTATGTGGCCGCCAATGAAAACATGGCCAAAGCGGGAAAGAGGCTCATGGCAATGAACCGTGTTGATGAAGCCTCACACAACCATGAAGCGCCACACAACCTTGCTCTCAAAGCTAGGGCCGATCATGGAAGCAAAGAAGACTATGAAATTGAAGAAGATGAAGAGATGACTTCAACTAGTGACATGGCTACCGACTTTGCTTTCTTTGCCAAGAAGTACAAGGCAAAGTTCCCTATGCTCCTCAATGACAAGAAGAAGAAGAGAACTTGCTACAATTGTGATGAAGATAGCCACTTTGCAAATGAGTGCCCTTATGAGGAAAGGGTGGACAAGCCAAGATTCATCAAAGGGGTCAAGCCAAGATTGAAGCCAAACCCAATCAATGATCGATACAAGAAGAACAAGGGAAGAGCCTTTGTTGGAGCCGAGTACTTGTCCGATGATGAAGAGGAAGATGAGGAGAAGGAGGCCGGAGTGGCCGGTTTGGCTTTCTCTAAGCCCGGGTCACTCTTCACATATGACTACTCCAAGGACTACTCCACGGAGAATGATGTTGGATCTTCCTTCATGGCAAGGATAACTCAAGATGATGACTCCGATGACTCTACCTCATCTACAATCGTTGGCTCTTGTCTTATGGCAAGGGAAACCAAGGTAATGGAACCTCCACCTTCCCTATCTAGTGTTCTTGATGATGAAAACGAAAATCAAGATGAATTAATTGTGCTTAAGGAACTCTATGATGTTAGATGCACCCTTCGTGGTGAAGCTCTTGTCAAGTTTGATTTCTTGATGGACTCACCCAAAGAAAAGGATGAGTCCATTGAGGAATTAGAATATCATTTGAATGAGAAGGAACGGAGATTCAATCTCCTAAGACAAGAGCTAAAAACCGAAAGGTGCATATCTCAAGCCTTAAGCAACAAATTGAAACTTATGAACTTGATAAAGTTAAGGACCTAGAAACTATTGATAGGGCTCAATCATTGACTCAAGAGCTCAATGCCTCAAAGGAGGAGCTTGAAGTTGCTCATGCTTCTCTCACTAGGGATCTTGACCACCTTGAAAGGGCTAACAAGCTTGTCAAGGATGAGCTCAAGAAACTTGGTGTCGTGGTATCGTCACGGCATATGCCATAGGGTGGCTAATCGAAGTGGTTCCTGAGGGATCTCACGGCGGTATCCGGATGCGGGTATGGGCACGAGCGACACGGCGACGTACCCAGGTTCGAGGCCCTCCGATGGAGGTAAAACCTCTACTCCTGCTATGAGTGTATATGATGATCACACAGTACAATAGTGCTCCTAGAGCTGTGTCCGGCTGCTCCTGAGAGGCTAAGGAAGACTATGATCTCTCTCACAGGGCAGCTCTGTAGATGGGTGAAAGCAATAAATGATCGATCCCCTGCATGAGAGGGGGTAGTGCGGCTTATATAGGCACCGGCACTTTACATATAAGACCCTATAGTTTACTGGCCGGCTTGGCCGGCTCCGGCCTCCGCTCCTTCCCGAGGCGGTGACGTCGGGAGTGGTTGAGGCATCGTGGCCTGTCCCATCCGGCTGCCACGGTCAGCGGTATGGAGGAGGTGTCCCTGTCGCCGTCGGCCGCTGTAGCGCACGGATCGTCGTAAGCCCTGACGGGCCTGTCCGGTGCGAGGCACTATTGCTCCACGGTGCCCTGCGTTTCACGGAAGATGGAGCCAGCGTGGACTTTGGGAACCCGGATCACCTACCCGGTTCCTTCCAGTGCAAGACTCGCCAGCCTCGATCGGTCTGAGGTACAAACCCCAGTCGGATATGGCTTGTAGAAGCCGGCCCAACTACAGCATTGGTGGCCGTAGCCAGGCCGACTAGGACCTAGAGCCACTGCGCACAGCCGGCCACGGCGCCGCCGCCGCTCCTCAGCCGCCTTGCCGCCAGCGGCCAGTGGTCAGCCGGCTGCCCCGCGTCCATTGCCCTATCCGGGTCCTTCCCCCCGACAGCCCCCGAAGCTGGCAAGGTCCTGCGTTTAGAAGGACCTAGACAGGTTTTCCGGCTTCTCGAATATACACGGCACTTGAGGGGCCGACTGAGAATTTCCATTCAGCCGGCTGCGCCCTCATCCGGCCCGTGCCCGGCTGCTTCGGCCGCTCTTCATACTTGCGCAGTTTTGCTTTCTCGCAAGATCTGATGGCGTCTCCGCCTTGCTGATGAATTTTGGCTCGAGTGAAACTTCTTGTCCGGCTCCGCTCGCTGTGCGCCGAGTCTCCGCCGTCGGTCCTCGCGCCCGACTTGACCGTTCTCGACGCCTGGCTCGTGTCGGTTCGTCTGGTCACATCAATGTTCCTCCGGATCCGGTGCGGTAGTGGGCGACGTGGTGTGGCCGTTTCTGGTAACCGTCGTGGACGTGGGAGGAGTTACGGCGCAGTAAATCCGGGGACGTGGCCCACGACCGCCACTTGGAGGCCAACCGCCCGCGGCAGGCTATAAATGCCGCGGGGGCGGTACCGAGGCGGCACTTGCCATTCTCTTCCTCCTCACGCTCCTGCTTCCATCGCTCCCCGCGCGCTCGAGCTCGCTGTTGCTCCGGCGAACGCCTCCCGCTGGCGAACTCCGGCAGGCGAATCTCCGCCGATCCACCGCCGCCACTCCGTCAATCCGGCGCCACGGGGCCGCGCGTCTCGACGGAGCGTCCTCAGCCGCCGTTGTCGCCGCCGCGGTCGCAAGGTTCCTCCTCGCCGTTTAGTCTCTCCTGGTCATCTTCTTCCTCGACATCGCCAATGGCGTCCCCCAGCGGATCGTGGAGGGGCTCCTACATGCAGGAGGACGACATCGAACGCCTGGTGCGCCTCCGGCGGATCCCGCAGTCGGTGATCACGCGAGTGCCCGGCGAGGAGGTGGAGCCCGAACCGCGGCCCGGCGAGCGCGTCGTCTTCGGCGCGCACCTCGATCGCGGGCTGGGCCTGCCGGCTTCGACGTTCTTCCGGCAGTTCCTCGACCACTTCGGCCTCCAGCCGCACCACCTGGCGGCCAACGCATGCGTCCTCCTGAGTTGCTTCGTGGCGTTCATGGAGGCTTACGCCGGCTTGTGGCCCGACATTGACTTCTGGAGCCGGCTTTTCTTCTTGAAGGCGCACCAACGACGGCCGCTCGCGAGCCTGCGGCGCCGCCCTCGATCTACACCCGCCCGGTACGCCTTCCCCAAAATCCCCACCGTCGACTCGGTGAAGAACTGGCAGATGTCATTCTTCTACGTGCGCAACGAGGGCCTGCCGACTGATCAACTGCCGGAGTTCAACCCGGCTCCTCCGTCCGAATCAACTGGAGCCACAACGCCCGCTCGACGGATCAGAACGCCGAGGTGAATCTGCTTTGGGACTTCGGCGACAGCCACCGCTGGCGGGCTGACCGCCGAAGATCTCTCCGCACCATCGCCGGGCGCTCGGTGCTGCCGCTCCGATGCGCACCCACAAGATCGCACATGTCCGGCCGGCTCGATCCGAACCGGACGTCCATTGTGCGGCTCACCAAGGCCCAGGTGGCCAGCCGGGTGAACCACATCACCAAGGCGAACCTGCCGGAGGATCGGAGTTACGGCTGGTGCCCCCGACAGAACCATCCACCGCGTGGGTGCCTCATGTCTTTGCCATTTTCCAAGCCGCGTGCGGGGCCGACTTCCTTTTCTTCTGCCGACTTCCGGTCATATGATTATGTTTTTTCTGTCTTTCTAGCTTTTTGAGCGCACGTCGAGGACGGCGACCTGGCGACGAAGAGGTGGGACGCCGGATCACGTCGATCCGGCTGACCAAGCCGGCGACCATGCCGGCGACGACGACCTGCCGCAGCGACAGGATCTAGGCGGCCAGGGGGAGCACAATCCGCCCCCGTCACCGGAGGAGGAGGAGGAGGAGCCGGCGGCGTCCGGCACGGGGCCAATCCCCGCCGTGCCTCTGCGCACGAGGCCAAACACCACGGCGACTTCGGCGCCCAAGGGCACGAGCGAGCCGGCTCCACCGCCGCCTTGGAGGCGAAGGCGAAGAAGCAGCGCCGGCACCAGCCGAAGAAGGTCCCGGAGCGAGCCGGGTGAGTTCTCTTTCTTTTTCTTGTTTGATTCCTTTTCTTTCCTTGCTTCCATGCTTATTGTCTTTCTGTTTATCCGGCTAGGGTCCCTATCAAGTTCGCCAGGGCGGCGGCTCCCGGCAGCTCCGCGCGTCGCCGCCGGCCGCGCCAAAGGAGCCACGTGCCGCGCGCTCCTACGCCCGCCGCCCGCGGTACTGCGCCTTCCGCAGGGGCATCTTCCTTCGCCGTGCCGCTGGCCTCAGCCGCCTGATCGCGACGCGGGTCGAGCCGCCGCGGCAGCCGACGCTGGACGATATGTTCGCGCCGCGCCCCGTTTGTGGAGCGGGCAGCCGGAGCTGGCAGGGGCATGCCATCTGTGGCGGAGCTCTGAGCTGGAGGGGTTGTGCCGCCTTCGACCGGAGTTGGCGGGTCCGCGCCCAACGTTGTGGTGCTGGAGAGTTCTCCGAAGGGAGCGCCTCAAGCGCCGGATGCGACGGCTCCCACCGGGCCGACTGCTTCGACCGCGCCGCCTCCAGCTTCGGAGCCGACGAGGAGGGAGCCGACCGGGAAGGAGCCGGCGAGGGGGAGCCGGCGCGCTCAAAGGACGCCGACTCCCGGGTGAGGACGAGGCCCGCCGGGCCCAACGAGGGCCTTCATGTGGCCAAGGGGGCCCGGCTGCTGCATGCGCCCGCCTCCGACTCCAGCCTTGGCTCGGCCGGCACCATGGAGGCTGCGTGGCATTCGGCGGATTCTTGTGAGGTGTTCAACCGGGAGGGGCAGCCTGGTACGGCGCCCATGAAGATGGCCTTCTCCGGCTTCCGAGCCGGCCTTAAGAACAAGGCCGCCGAGGCCCTTGCCCAGCTAGCAACGCTGGAGGATGCTGACAAGGTAGGTGTCTTCTTGTTTTTGCAATTTTGTTATTATCCTGGTAGCCCTCCGAGGCATGGTCCGGCTGCTTGGAGCCGGTCCGGGTTTCGTCTGGATATCTGATTGTTTCTTTCAGGCGGTTATGGAGCGACGCACCGTCTTGTACAACAAGGTGGTGACTAGCTACCACAAGGCCAAGATCGAGCGAGCCGGCTTGGCTCGCGAGCTGGAGGCTGTCAAGGGTAAGCTCTATGCTTCTTTTGACTTGTTTTCTTTCACCTTGGTTGGTCGACATTTCTTTCGGCCGCCTCGTAGAAGGCCGCCAAGGTTCCGCACCGGAGTCGGATCGAGCCGCCAGGCCTGCGCCGAGAGCGAGGAGGCGGGCCGATCCGCCGCCGCAAGCTCAAGCTGGCTGAGCAGGAGCTGACGCGCTGCGCCTGCTGGAACAGAACCACCTTGCTGAGCTCAACTCCTGGACGGCGGAGAAGGAGAAGGTGGAGGATCTGAGCCGGCGGCTGACGGAGGTGGAGAAGCAGCGGGCGCTGCAGGAGGAGGTCACCGTCAAGTCCACGGGACGGCTACCGCCAAGCGCTGGACGGATGAGATTGGCGCACTAGATCGCGGCTTGGCGGGTGAGTGCATCTCTAAGTTCCTTTCCCTTTGCCAAGCTGCTGTTGGCCGCCGCTTTGGCGGCAGCCGGCAGCAGAAACTTCTTCGTTATCTTCAACTTGGGGCTGGTGCGTCGGTTCTTGCCGGCTGCCGCCAGGCCCTTTTGGCTTAGGACTTCGAAAATTTGCATTTTTCAGCTTATTTGGCTTCGATGATTTCTGACTTGCTTTGTCTTGCAGCGGCCTTCCCGGAGACGCGACGCGGCTCGCAGCCGTTGGCGTTGCGCGGCGAGTCCAGGAGGCAGGACCGGCGGCGAGGGCAGCTCGGATATCTCCATGGAGGATCACATGGCGTCCATGGCTGCCCGCGCCGAGCCTATCACCAAGCTCGGCTGGGAACTGGAAGGCGGTGAAGAGCTGGTGCCCATGCTTGGCTGAAGAGGCGGCGCCGCAGATATCTCCGGCCTCATCTCCGCGATGGAGCGGGCGCCGCACCGCTTCCTCGACGGAAGAGTCGGCCACGCGCGCGGGTGCCGACATGGCGCTGTCCTTCGTCCTCTCCGTGTACAACGAGGTGGACCCGGGGCAGCTTGAGTTCCGGCGAGCCGGCGTGGAGGACAAGCTCCCGGCCCGATCTCAAGGCCGCCCGCCTTGCCGAGCCGCCATCGCCGATCGACAAGGCCCCTTCGTCGCGGACCCGAACCCTCCTCCATCCGATGGGGAGTATGTGGACGATGAGGAGGCGGAGGATGTGCCCGAGGACGACCCGGCAGCCGGCTCCACTGATGCCCCTCCGCTTAGATTTCCTGCTTTCCGCTGTTCTTTTGCCAAGACAAATCGTTAAATCCCCGGAATGCCGGGTGCATATGTAAGACAATGTTATTATCCTTTTATTAAGGCACGCTTTAATGTGTGCAGTTACTTTCTTCGACTAGTTCGGCTTTTCATCCATTACACTCGGGCTGTTTACTCGATCGTCTGTCTTTCGCGTGCCGGCCCCCTAGGCCTTACTCCCGCCACCTCGATGCACCGGGTTGCGTCCGTAGCTGGATCGAAGCCGGCTGTCTAAACGGATCACGTTAACGAGCCACCGCGTGAGAGGGTTCAAGCCAATTGCGAAACAAGGTAAAGTACGCGAAAAACTTGTCGTGAAACAGCGCTCTTGGCGCAAGCTTTTTCATAATTCACAGAAGGGATACAAGGGATACATACTCTCTCAAGTGTAAAATGAACGAAGCAAATTGACATTCCAGGGACGTTTAGTCTCGTCGGCCTTGTCCGGCTTGTCTTTCTTAGCCTCTTGGGCATCTATGAGATAGTAGGAATCATTGCCTACTGCCTTGCTCACGATGAAGGGACCCTCCAATGGGGATGACAGTTTATGCTGTCCGGCTGTCCGCTGGATCAGCCGGAGCACTAGGTCTCCTTCTCGGAATGCTAAGGGCTGGACCCTCCGGCTGTGATAGCGTCGGAGGCTTTGCTGGTAGATAGTAGATCTGGACTCAGCCAGCAGCCGGGCCTCTTCGACCAGGTCAACTCCATCTTCGCGAGCTTCTTTGGCTTCGGCTTCGGTGTTTGATTCTTGGCGCGTCATGCTCGATATCGGTCGGCAAGCTTCGGCCCCGTATACGAGAAAAAATGGTGTGAAGCCGACTCGAGCTGTTTGTCGTTGTGCGCAGTGCTCCACAAAGACATTGGGCAAGCTCTTCAATCCAGCTGTGCCTCGGCTGCCTGCCGAGCGTTCCACCAGCCGGCCGGATGCCGGCTAGACTGTCATGGCCTTTTCCACTGTCTCACACTGGTGTGCCAAGCGTAAGATAGGCCATCCGATCCCCATTTCCCCGCAATAGCGAGAGAAGATGCCTTGGAGAAGTTGGTGCCGTTGTTCGGTGATGATGGTGTGGGGGTAGCCGAATCTCACAATGATTTCCTTGAGGAATGTGCCGGCTGTGGACCCGTCCTTCTTGATTGGCTTGGCTTCGATCCACTTGGTGAATTTGTCAATCATCACCAAGAGATGTGTCATGCCGCCTCGCGCCGTTCTGAATGGACCCACCATATCCAAGCCCCATACGGCAAATGGCCATGTGATGGGGATGGTTTTCAAGGCAGAAGCCGGCTGGTGTCTCTTCTTTGCGAAGCACTGACAGCCGTTGCACTTCTTTCTCACCAAATCTTCTCGCGGCTCTCCGAAGTAATGGTTGCAAGAAAACCGTGCCTAAGGCTTGGCCACTATGGCTCGGGATGAGGCGTGATGTCCGCTCTCCCTGATGGATTTCCCGTAGGAGTTCAATCCCTTCAGCCGGCTCGACGCACCGCCGGAACACCCCACTTACGCTGCGTTTGTACAGCTCGTGGTTGATGATTGTATAGGCCTTGGCCCTTCTCTCAACCTGCCTGGCCTGGACTCTATCATCAGGCAGCACACCGTCGGTGAGGTAGGAGAGGAATTCTTGTGCCCATGAAGGTACGAATCTTATCTCGAATACGCTGACCAACAGGGCCTCCTGCGTGGGAGCTTCCGGATTCGACCGCATGGTCGCCGGGTTCGGCTTGCTAGCCGGCGGGTTCGGCTTGCTAGCCCCCGAGTTTGGCGATGAAGCCCCGGTTGGACCGAGAAGTCCGGGTTCGGCATGCTAGCCGGCGGGTTTGGCTTGTTAGCCCCCGACTTGGGCGATGAAGCCCCGGGTTCGGCTGAGCAGCCCCCGGGTCAGCCGGCACGAATATTGAATCCGAGTCCGGGACGGTATGATGGACGGCTTCTTGAGAACCGCCAAGGCGACACCCGGCGGAATGGCTTGCCGGGTTGAGCCAATCTTGGATAAGGCATCAGCCGCTTCGTTATTTGCTCGTGGCACATGGTGGAATTGGCAGCCGTCGAAGGCGGATAGCTGCTGGACATGGAAGCGGGCGAGGCCATGTTGGCGTCCTTCGCGTCCCAGTCGCCCGATGCTTGCTGTATGACCAAGTCGGAGTCGCCGAAGAGAGTATGCGACGCACGCCAATCTCCTTGGCCAGCTTCAGCCCATGAATGAGCGCTTCGTACTCCGCCACATTGTTGGAGGCGGCGAAGTGATCTGCAGGACGTAGTCCAGCCTCCCCTGGGGAGAGGTGATGACGATGCCGGCCCCCAAGCCGTTCGCATCTTCGAGCCGTCGAAGTGCATCTTCCAATGTGTGGAATCCGGCACAGGCGGCAGGTATTGCATCTCAGCCCAGCCGACGAAGAAGTCCGCGAGGATCGCGACTTGATGGCTGTGCGTGGCTCGTAGAGGATGGTGTGGGCGGCTAGCAGGGCCCACTTGGCAACCCGGCCGTTGGCGTCCTTGCTGCCGATGATTTCCGCCAAGGGTGCAACCACCCTGATGGGGTGCTCTTGGAAGTAGTGCTTGAGCTTCTTGGCCGCCATGTAGACGCCGTAGGTGACCTTGGTAGTGGGGGTAATTTTGCTTCGACGGGGAGAGCACTTCGCTAAGGTAATAGACCGGGCGCTGAACCAGCCTCTCTGTTGCCGGCTTCTCTGCGCTCCACCACCAGGACAACGCTAACCACTGATTGGTGGCTCGATGTACAACAACATCGGCTCCATTGAACCTGGCGTTGCAAGGATTGGCGCGGTTGAGAGCACGCGCTTCAAGTCACGGAAAGCCTCATCCGCCTGCGGTGACCAGACGAATTTGTCCGCCTTCCTCATTAGCTGATACAGGGGCAGTGCCTTCTCCCCGCCGGTGACGAAGCGGCTCAAGGAGGCAGGGCAACTTCTGGACGTCCTTGAGGCACTGCGGCAGTTCCATCTTCTCTAGGGCGCTGATCTTGTCCGGGTTGGCTTCGATCCCTCGCTGAGAGACGAGGTAGCCAAGGAGCTGGCCAGGCGGCACGCCGAATGTGCACTTGGCCGGGTTGAGCTTCATCCGAAATCTTTTCAGATTGGTGAAGGTTTCTCTCAGGTCATCAAGGAGGGTAGTCGTCTCCTTGGTCTTTACAACGACATCATCCACATATGCGTGAACGTTTCTGCCGATTTGATCCTGCAAGCATTTTTGCATGCACCTTTGGTAGGTGGCGCCTGCATTTTTCAAGCCGAACGGCATAGTCGTGTAGCAATAAGCCCCGTACGGGGTAATGAACGAAGTCTTTATTTGATCAGCCGGATAAGGAATCTGGTGGTAGCCTGAATAGGCGTCTAAGAACGACAACAGTTCACCCGGCAGTCGAGTCTATGACTTGATCTATGCGCGGCAGGGGAAGGGGTCCGGGCACGCCTTGTTCAGGCTGGTGTAGTCGATACACATGCGCCAGGAGCCGTTCTTCAAAACCAGGACCGGGTTCGCCAACCAGTCCGGGTGCAGCACTTCCATGATGAAGCCGGCGCTGAGCTGGGCGATTTCTTCACCGATGGCCTTCCTTCGTTCTTCGGCGAAGCGCCCGAGAGGCTGCTTCACCGGCTTGGCTTCAGCCTGGACGTGGAGGTGGTGCTCAGCCAACTCCCTCGGCACACCCGGCATGTCTCTTGGAGTCCACGCGAAGATGTCCCGATTCTCACGGAGGAAGCTGGTGAGCTCGCTTTCCTATTTCTTGTTCAAGCCGGCACCGATGGTGACGAACTTGTCCGGCTGCGCCGGGTCGCAGGATCTTCTTGGTGTTGTTGGCCGGCTGGAAGTGAGTCGTCCCAGCCGGGTTGCCGCAGCCGGCATGTCTGTCTGCGCGGCTTTGGCGACGACGGCGTCGTGGATGAGCTGCTTCTCGGTGGCGATGACCAGCGTCCGCCATCTTGGAGCTCGCATGGCGCAGTCATGGAGCGCGATAGTCGCCGGTTACGGTAATGACCCCTGGGGCCAGGAGCTTCATCTTCAGGTACCCATAGTGGGGCACCGCCATGAACTTGGTCGGGGCTGGCCTGCCCAGGAGCGCGTGGTAGGGACTCACGAGGTCCACCACCTCGAACTCGATTCTCTCGGTGCGGAAGTGGTCCGGCTTCCCGAATATCACCTCCAGCGTGATCCGGCCGATCGGCTCGCAGCAATGGCCCGGCACGATGCCATGGAAGACGGGAGGGTGGCGCAACTCGGCCTCCTGGATGCCCAGCTTGCGGGCGGTGTCGCGGTAGAGGATGTTGATGCACTGCCGCCGTCGATGAGGACGCGCGAGAAACGCACGCTGCGCCGGGTTGTGCCGATGGTGGGGTCGAGGACCATGGCGTAGCTGCCCGGCTTCGGCAGGACAGCCGGTGTGTCGCGGCGATCGAAAGTGATGGCCTGCTCTGACCAGTTAGGGACTGGGGGACCGGCGGTATGACCGCGTTGACCTCGAGGGAACGGCGCTCTTGGCTCGTCCTGTCCTCGGGCTCGGAGGTGAAGATAATGTAGGTGGCGTCTTCGGCCAGATATCGGCCGGCATGGTGCACTTGGTTAGCCTCGTGGTGCTCGAGGTTGACGTTCTCTGCGCCGGCTTGGCCCGGCCCGCTGGTGGAGGTGGGGGTGGAGGCGGTAGAGGTTCACCGCTTGTCAGCCGCTTCATGAAGTGGCAGTCGCGGGTGGTGTGGTTGGAGGGGTTCTTGCCGCTGTGGTATTTGCACGGCGAGTCGAGCATCTGCTCGAAGGTGTACTTCGGCTTCCATTGCCGGTCTTGCCTGCGGCGGCTGCCGCCTCGCGACCGCCACGGCGGCACGTGGGCGAGCCGTACCGGCGGTCCGGCTGGTCGTTGTGACGCTTGCCGCCGCGGTAGTTGTCCCGCCGGCTGCCGTGCGAGGCGCCCTCGGCCGGCTTGTTGTTGTCCCGTCTTGCCGGGGCCGGTGAAACATCAGCCGGCGCCTTGCCGGCTTCCTCTGCCAGCGCGTACTTGTCTGCGATGACCATCAAGGCGGCCATCGTCTTGGGCTCGCTGCGGCGTAGCTTGTGCCACAGCATGGTGTTGGGTCGGCAGCCGCCCATGAAGAAGCTGATGGCTTGCATCTCGTGCACGCCTTCGCAAGAGTTGCGCATCGCGCCAGCGCGTCAGGTACGCGCGATCCGTCTCGTCCGGGCCCGCTTGCACATCTCAAGCTGTTGAGGGCGACCCGGCCGGCGATAAGTGCCGGTGAAGTTCATGAAGGCGGTCTGTCCAGCCAGCCGTTATGCCGCCGGCTGGCAGGTTGTTGAGCCACGTGCGGGCGGAGCCGAGTAGCATGAGGGAGTAGCGCACAGCCCAGCGCTTGTTGCCCTTGGCGATGCCGACTGCCGTGGAGTAGTCCAGCAGCGCCTTCCGGCTTGGCGGTGCCGTCGTACTTGGGGTGTCGCGCGGGAGCTGAAGCCCTCGACCATGGGCTCGTTGAGGATCCGCGGCCCGAAGCACTTTGGGCCGGCTGGCCCCTCTTCTTCCGCGATGCGGGATTGAACCAGCCGGTCGAGGCGGTCTCGGGCGTCAGCGGGCTCGACGCGCGGGCCCAGCCGGGAGTGTGCCGGCTGGCGTGCGCCGCTTGCTTCTGGAGCCGGCCGGTGATGACGGCGGGGCCCGGAGTCTTGCTCCTGGTTCCGGCTCGGAGGGGGCCGGCTGCGGCTGTTGCCGCTCTGGTGGCTTGGCCGGCCCGAGCTATGCGTGGCCCGGGAGTCATGGCGGCTGGTGCTGGGAGGAGGACTCGGCCGTGTCCCTCGGCACCTTCCCGGTCGTTGCCTGCAGCTCCACGAGCGTGAGAAGCTCTGGGGCATTGACATACCCGGGGTCGGCGATCTGCCCGTTGGCTGCGTTGAGCAGCTCAGTCACCCGCCCGGTCTGGCGGCGTAACTCCTCGCCCGAAGGCGGTTCAGCTCTTCTGCGGCGGCTTCGCCGCGCGCATGTTCTTGTCGGGGTGTTGTAGACGGGAGCTCCGCGGACGGAGCCGGCGAAGGAGCGCCGCCGCGGGCGATCTGCCGAGGTCGCGGCCTCTGCGGCGGATGTGGCCGGCTCGCCTTGGCCGTCGCCGCCTGGGTGAGGCCTCGCGGTTGTACTCGCGTGGGTGTCTCCATCTGGCCTTAGCAGCAGCCGTTCCGGTTTGCTTGAGGAGAGCCGCCGGTCCAGCCGCCTCCGCCGCGCGGGGTCTCCGCCAGGCGTGAGCGGGGTGCTCAGCTTTGCCCGGACTGCATCCAGCCGGGACGGCGGTGGTGGCGCTTGGGCCCGAGCCGGAGGCGTTGGGGTCGATGTTGCGCTCCAGTCGGGGCCGCGCATGCGCGGTTCTTGGTGGGGAGCTCGTCGCCAGCCATCATGACTTGCACGACGGCGGGGCTGGCGGGAGCGCTGCTGCCGGCTCGCGGAGGAGGGCTGGCGCGAGCGCAGCACCTGCTGCGGGTAGCGCGGCGGTGCGACGGTGGCGACGAGACGTCAAGGCCGCCGAAGGAGATGACGCTGCCGCCGGCTGGGAAGGGCCGGTCACGAAGCAGCCAGCGCTGCCGCTGACGCAGTTGAGGGAGCCGAATCCCGGATCAAGCCTGAAGCGACTCGCTCGCCGTGGTGGTGGTGAGGCCCGTCCGGATGAAGACACCGGCCGAGGATGCTGAAGGCCCCACGGTGGGCGCCAAATGTCGTGGTATCGTCACGGCATATGCCATAGGGTGGCTAATCGAAGTGGTTCCCGAGGGATCTCACGGCGGTATCCGGATGCGGGTATGGGCACGAGCGACACGGCGACGTACCCAGGTTCGAGGCCCTCCGATGGAGGTAAAACCTCTACTCCTGCTATGAGTGTATATGATGATCACACAATACAATGGTGCTCCTAGAGCTGTGTCCGGCTGCTCCTGAGAGGCTAAGGAAGACTATGATCTCTCTCACAGGGCAGCTCGTAGGTGGGTGAAAACAATAAATGATCGATCCCCTGCACGAGAGGGGGAGTGCGGCTTATATAGGCACCGGCACTTTACATATAAGACCCTATAGTTTACTTGGCCGGCTTGGCCGGCTTCCGCTCCTTCCCGAGGCGGTGACGTCGGGAGTTTTTGAGGCAGTGGCCTGGCCTGTCCAATCGGTGCCACGGTGAGCGGTATGGAGAGGAGCGCACATCCTCTGCCGTTGCTACCACCAGTACGGATCATCGTCCCTGACTTGTCCGCGAGATCATGCTCCTGAGCCTGCGTTTCGCGGAAGATGGAGCCAGCGTGGACTTTGGGAACCGGTCACCACCCGGTTCCTTCCTCGAGACTGGCCACGAGGTCGGCTGAGGTACAAACCCTCGTGGATATGGCTTGTAGAAGCCGGCAACTCTATTGGATAGGGCAACTTGCCCTAGCACGAGCCCTCCTTGCCGGCAGGCATCGGCAGCCTGCTCCACCACCTGTAGCTTTTGCCGTGGGCAGTCTGCTCCGCGTCTTGCCCTATCATTTCCCCGACACTTGGAGAGAACCATGATCTACTCCAAGAATCCTACAAAAAGGCTCTTGGATCAATGAAGGATCCCATTGATGTTGAAAAGCTTGCTTGTTCCTCCACTTCCTTTACTAGTGAGCATGCTAAACTTGTTGAGGAACATGTTCGTTTACAAGAGGAACTTTCTTTGCATGTTGAGACCAATGCATATCTTGAATCCTTGGTGACCAAATATGGTCTTGACTATCATCCTAATGAATCTTCTTGTGAGCAAGCATCTATTCTTGAGGAAAATGTTAGGTTAACAAAGGAACTTGCAAAGTT
This sequence comes from Lolium multiflorum, assembly GCA_030979885.1. Lineage (NCBI taxonomy): Eukaryota > Viridiplantae > Streptophyta > Magnoliopsida > Poales > Poaceae > Lolium > Lolium multiflorum. Next base: position 268,698,912 of record CM061753.1, on the reverse strand, counting down.
CACCACCGCCAAGAACAAGATGGGATTGGATGACCTCTTGAGTAAGCAAAGGTCAAACAATCAAAAGTATGGACTTGGATATGTTCCCAAGTATCACAAGAAGAAGAACTACAAGAAGGAGAAACCCGCTCAAGATAAGAACAAGAAGGTCACTAATAATGGCAAAGCCTCAAAGGGCAAAGCCACTAGTGGTGACCGCACGGGGCCAAACGATCATTATGCATTATTTGTTGATTATTATGGTGATGTCTATGCTAACTATGTTGGCCCTCCTAATGGCTATGCTTATAGAGAGTACTCAATTTGGGTACCAAAAGATATTGTTGCCATTGCAAAGGAACCCATTAATCGATGGGTTCCTAAATCCTCTACTTGATTTTGTAGGTATTCCTCCGGGTCCAAAATGGGTGTTTGATAGTGGATGCACCAATCATATGACCGGAGGAAGAGGTGTGCTTGATCAATTCATTGAAGATATCAACAAAAAGTCAAGCATCACCTTTGGTGACAACTCAAAGGGAAAGGTACTTGGGTATGGCAAGGTAGCAATCTCTAAGGACTTGTTGAATCCCTAGGCTATAACTTACTTTCTATATATCATCTTGCCGATGCCGGTTACAATTCATATTTCACTAATTATTGTGTGAAAGTCTTTAGGAGTGACAATCTCAAATTGGTCCTTGTTGGATATGTGGAGAACAACCTTTACGTGGTTGACCTCTCAAAGAGAGCCCTCTCTCTCCACATGTCTAATGGCGGCCATGACGAAGGTTGGTTGTGGCATCGCCGCCTTGGTCATGTTAACATGAGAAATCTTAAACAACTCCTAAAGGGTGAGCACATTGTGGGACTAACCGGCATTTCTTTTGAGAAAGATCGTGTTTGTAGTGCATGTGTAGCCGAAAAGCAACTCAAGAAGAAGCATCCTATCAAGAGTATCGTCACCACATCTAGGCCTTTGGAGCTCCTTCATTTGGATCTCTTTGGGCCATCACATTATGATACTCTTGGTGGGAGCAAGTATGGACTTGTCATTGTTGATGATTACTCAAGATACTCTTGGGTCTTTCTCCTTAAGTCTAAGGAGAGACCCATAGAGAGTTCATCATCTTCGCCAAGAAAGCTCAACGTATGTATGAATCCGAGATCAAGGCAATTAGGACCGACAATGGCACCGAGTTCAAGAACTACACTATGCAAGAGTTTGTTGATGATGAGGGCATCAAGCATGAGTTTTCGGCGCCATACACCCCTCAACAAAATGGTGTTGTTGAAAGGAAGAACCGGACTATCATTGGGATGGCAAGAACCATGTTGAGTGAATTCAACTCACCCCACAACTTTTGGGGAGAAGCCATCTCTACGATCGTCCACTACTCCAACCGGCTCTTCCTCCGTCCTCTCCACAACAAAACTCCATACGAGCTTCTTACCAGTAACAAGCCTAATGTCATGTATATTCGTGTCTTTGGATGCAAATGCCTTGTTAAGAACAACAAAGGAAAGCTCGGTAAATTTGAAACTAGAACCATAGAGGGTATATTTCTTGGATATGCGGAGAACTCTCACGCCTATAGATACTACAACCGGTCCACCGGGACTATTGAAGTATCTTGTGACGTGGTGTTCTTGGAGGATAATGGCTCCCAAGTGGAGCAATTTGATCCATGTGTTGCAGGTAATGATGATGATCCATCTAGTGCCATCAAGCACATGGGCATTGGACACATCCGGCCCATGGAAGTTCATAATGATGATCAAGATGATGGAGTAGATGTATCAAGCACGGCTCAAGTGGAGCCTAGCTCAACTCAAGCCGAACCATCAAGTGCAACTCAAGAACCATCCTCTACTCAAGATGAGTCACGTTCCGAAGAACAAGAAGAAGACCCTCATTCCACGGAGCAAGACCATGATGATGATCAAGAAACATCCTCAACTCATGATCAAGCTCAAGTGATCCCTCATGATCAAGCACTAGCAAGAGATGAATTCATTGATCATGAAGGAACCGTTCGGAAGATCAATGCCGCTACAAGGGCAAGTGACATGAAAGTGGATCAAGTCCTTGGTAGCATCTCAAGAGGAGTGGTAACTCGTAGACACCATGCATTACTTATCACTTATTGTCAACATCATGCTTTTGTGTCTAGTTTTGAACCACTTAAGGTACATGAAGCCTTGGTCGATCCGGATTGGGTAATTGCCATGCAAGAAGAATTGGAGTGTTTCACTCGTAATGAAGTATTTTACCCTTATCCATTATTTTGGTAACAATGACACCGTGCTAGAGTATTTGACCTAATACGTTTATAAGGATTATCTCAGGTATTAGGCAAAGAGGCATAAATGGTGTATCAAAGGAACAAGAAGGCTAAAGGAGACCCCCACTTCAACAACAATCGAAAAGGGTCTACAGAAGAAATCCGGTCGGTCACCCGGTTGGACCAGGCCCTGCACCGGCTGTCCGGCGCGGTCCGGTCGACCGGGCGCCATCCGGGCTGCAAACCAACGCCTGAAGAATCCGGTTTGCCGCCCGGTCAGCCGGCCTCCAGACCGGCGAGTCCGGCGTACGGTCCGGTCGACCGGGCGCCAACCGGGCGCCAATCGGAGGAGCTCCTGGACGAAGAAAGAGGATCCGGCCCAGCATCCGGTCACAACCGGCTGGTCCGTCAGCTCGGTCCGACCGGACTCCAGACCGGATAGTCCGGCCAGGGATCCGGTTGACCGGGTTTGACGAGAAGAAAGCTGAGGTGGCAAGTGACCAACGGACATATTTCGAAGAACACTATAAATAGGCCTTCTCCTACCTCCGAACACTTAGGCACTACATTACAAGTTGTTCTTGAGCTCTCTCTCTCTCTCTTACTCCATTACTAGAAACACCAAAAGCCTCCGATCTCCCTCCTCCTCCACCCAAACTCAAATCCCTCCGGGGAATCACTAGAGGAGGACCCGATCTACTGTTCTACCAAGCCAAATCTCATTCCCCCTTGTATTCATCGAAGCTTGCTTCCTAGGGTTCCTTGGAAACCCTAGGTGGGCAAGAGGAGTCCGAAAGCATCCGGGCTGTGGATTTGCTCCGGGCAAGATTGTGAAGGTTTAGAGGCTACCTCAAAGTCTACCACAAGTGAGTGAGCTATTCCTTCGTGGGATAGGCTCCGGAGAATAGGGTGAGCCTTCGTGGCGTGGGGAATCCTTCGTGGGACCTCCACTCCTCCAAACGTGACGTACCTTCTTACAAAGGAAGAGAACACGGGAATACATCCTCGTCTCCGAGTGCTATCGGTTATCTCTAACCGAACTCCTTACTTGTGATTTAACTGCCTGAGAGAGCCTTCGTGCTCGAGTTAGTTGTATCCTCTTATAGGTTGCTTCACCTAGTTTGCATTAGGCTCACCTTTATATTCCGCAAAGCCTAATATTGCAAAGAGAGAATTAAATTCTGTAGAAACCTATTCACCCTCCCTCTAGGTTTACCATCTCTATACTTTCAGTACTCCATATTGAGATGCACCCTTGAGTTATTTGATAAAAGCAGTGGGATTTAAGAATGGGTAAAACTTTGAGGATGGATGCCTAAAAGGCTGATTTTGGAACATTTGAATTTGGGCGCCAAATAGATGAGTCATAGAAGTATTTGGACTTGACAACTGCATGGAGAAGATCATTAGGCTCATCAGCTGTTCTCCAGGCCGCCATTATGATGAGGGCTTGGTTCATGGCTTGGATGTTTCTTATACCCAATCCTCCTTCATTTTTAGGAGCACAAATATCTTTCCAAGCCCCAAGACATAAAGCTATTGAGCTTGCCTCCTCTCTGATTTCAGTCCACCAAAAGGTACGAATGATTGCATCGAGTTTGGCAGTGAATTTTTTCGTGAAAAGAATATTGGACATGTAGTAAACTGGAATGGACGCAAAAACAGATTTTATGAGAGCAAGCCTAGCTGCATGTGAAAACTTATCCGCCTCATAGTTACTAAGTTTAGACTTGAATTTGTCGAAAAAAAATTGTAGGCAGTTCTGTCTTTGCCCGGAAGAACGAGAGGATGGCCAAGATGGATAAAGGTGTTGTCAATGTTAGGCAACAACAATAAAGCCTTTATTCCCAAACAAGTTGGGGTAGGCTAGAGGTGAAACCCATAAGATCTCGTAACCAACTCATGGTTCTGAACCAGAAAAATTGCTTTATCGAGTGTATGGTAGATGGAGAAACATGCTTACTCAAGAGGATTCCATATTTTGACCAATTCGGAGTTTGACCAGATCTAGTGCAGAAGGCATGGAGGATTGTGTTCATTTGCACAGGTTCACGTACAGTCACTAGTCCACAAACCAGAAGGTCATCTGCAAATAAAAGAGAGTGGATCGTAGGGCAATCTGGTCCTAAAGGTATACATGCAAGAGAGTTAGCTAACATAGCTTCTTGAAGAGCAATAGATAATTCATGTATTGCAAGAAAAAACAAATATGGGGATAGAGTACATCCCTGCCTGATACCCTGTTACCGCGAAATCTTGCAAATGGCTAGCCATTAATGACTACGGAAAAAGTGGGTGAGGAAACACATGTTTAGACCAAATTTATGAAGTGAACATGCATCCCTTTGCGCGAAAGGGCTGCAACGATGAAATTCCATTCAAGACGATCAAAAGCTTTCGCAAGATCTATCTTAAGTATGAAAGCTTGTTTTTTCCAAGAGTTGAGGGCAAAAGAGTGGGTAATTTCTTGTGCAATAATAATATTGTTGCTAATATGTCTACCTTCAATAAAAGCTTGTTGAGAGGGGTGAACATAGTCTGGTAAATGAGGCTTTAGTCTGTTAGCTAAGCATTTTTCTATGATTTTATAAATGACATTGCAAAGATTAATAGGACTGTAATCTGCAGGTACTAAGGGAACAAGCTTTTTTTTAGAATCAAGGCAATATGAGTGTCATTGATATGGGATGGCATGATGCCCTATTGATAGCAGTTTCTTACCGGTTGCACAACATCTTCTCCTATCCATGACCATTTTGCTATATAAAATTCTACATTGAATCCATCTGGCCAGGGGATGCATTTCGCTTCATGTCCTTGAGCGTCTCCCAAATTTCCTTGTTGTCTGGAATGGAGTAAGTATAATCTTCATTGCCTTGGGGAAGTTCGATTACAAGGAAAGGCCTACCATTGTTAGCATTTGAAGAGGCAAAGATAGATCTGAAATAGTTTACAAAAGTATTGCTAATTTGATCCGGCATAAATTGCATAGTATTATTTTCATCTTTAACCGACACAATTGTATTCCTTCTTTGGTGCTTGACTATGGCATGATGAAAGAAAGAAGTATTTCTATCTCCATCCTTGACCCATTGCTTTTTTGCTCGCTGCACATAGGAATTTGTCAGTTTTGTCATCGTTTGTTCATACCTTGTTACTAGAGATGTTCTAGTGAGTGATCCTAATTTTGGAAAGGCTGCATTTGAATCTGTTTTATTTCTTCTTCCAAATTGTTGAGCTCCTCACGCAAAGGTTTTTTTCTTTTTGCACCAAAACTTGAGAGCACCTTCACGATGGTTAGTCCTCACAAAAAAAGATTTATTTGTAGTAGAGGACCAAGCAGATTTAGCATGAGCTTGGAAATCTTGCTCCTTGAGCCACCAATTTTCAAACTTAAAGGAGCGCTTGACTCTACGAGCAAGACCATCAGTTGAGAGTAAAATGGCAGCATGATCCCTGAGACTGTGAATAATAGGCATATTGTAAACATTTGAAATAGGATAATCGACACACCATTCAACATTTACAAGACACCTATCTAGCCTATCATAAGTGGGCTTGGAGGAAAATCTCTTGTTGGTCCAAGTGTAAGCTAGTCCACTATAACCCAAATCAAATAAACCACAATTCTTAACAAGAGAGGGAAAACCATTCATACGGAACCGATTTATATTAGGGGAACTCTTATCCATGTCATACAATAGTTCATTCATATCGCCAATACAAAGCATGGACAGATTGCAGTTATCATACACAAAAGTTGCCACTTGGTCCCAGATAAAAGTAATTGACAATGGTAGGGGTCACCATAGATACAGATAAGCCCAAACTTTTGACTAGTAGCCATTATTTATGACTGTCGCTAGAATAATATGGAAGTTAGAACTATGCACATCAAGTTTCAAGGTATCATTCCACATTAGACACAGCCCACCCGAACGACACCGAGAGGGTATCACAACACTATCATGCATGTTAAACCTAGCAACAAGATCAGAATATTTCACTATCAAGTAGTAGATTCAACAAGAAAAGAAAAGGATTTGGGGAAGGATTAGAAGTGGAGCATCAGGTGGAAGAGATTAGCATTTCGCCATTCTAGGGCATATCGCCAGTCGCCACCATGGGACTCAACCCAAAACGTTTAGTCTTGTCCGACTGCCCGTGCTCATGGATTGATGGATGATTGGAAGAAGAAAGAATGGTACAAGTAGGACTTAGCAGATCAACAATAAAATACATGCTGCAAAATTGGACCCGGCAACCAATGTAGGACTTAGCAGATCAACAATAAAATAATTGTCACCCCACAATCAAAATAATTGAGTTTTTTTAATTATCTGCTTATTTAGCACAAGTGGCCCAAATTCAAGGATTACTTGGACTCTTGGAGTCAAGCCAACTGAACTAAGAGAAAAAATTTACAGCTCTTACAATTGAAAAGGACATTACAATAAACTTTTCAATGGACCTTTGACCAAACAGAGCAAACTATCACTCCAAAGAGAAAAAACGAGCACCTAACATTTCCTTAATAAACTATAGGGGTATATCGCTTCCTCTGGAGTGCGTACTGCTAGTTGGTTCCTATAATAGCACCATTTGTGATCAGTCTAAAGATCAACTCAGTGCCCCTAGCCTGCGACAAATATGGATGCACAGTTTACCCCTCTGCTTCTACTAACTTCATTTCATCTGCTTTTGCGCATCTCGGCTCATGAATTCCTCTTGCCAGGATCCTCTCTCTCTGTAGAGGAGAGCTCTGACATTCTCCATTCACCAAATGGCGCTTTCACGTGCGGCTTCAAGAACATTTCCCATAACGCTTTTGTCTTCTCCATTTGGTTCACTAACACAGCTGAAAAGACTGTCGTCTGGAGTGCAAATCAGCTCCACCCCGTGCACTCCTGGGGATCCGAAGTCCTGTTAGACATGGATGGAAGAATGGTTGTAAAAGATTACAATGGCCAGCTCGTGTGGGAGAATGATGTGTACTCTTCATCAAATGCTGAGCAAGCTCAGTTGTTGGACACAGGAAACTTCATCGTGAAGGGCCAAGGTGATATCATTCTATGGCAAAGCTTTGATTCTCCTACTGATACGTTGCTACCCAATCAGAACATTACTTCTGCTATAAAGTTGGTATCTGCTAATAGGTTACTTGTTCATGGGAGCTACAGCTTCCATTTTGATGATGAACATTTACTTGCACTATTTCAAGATCTGAAGGATACCTCTTTTATCTATTGGCCAATTCCTGATAATATTGTCTGCTCAAAGAAAGGAAACACATTTAAAGCTACTACAATTGGGGTCCTTGATAGTTGGGGGTATTTCCTTGGAAGTGATAATTTACATTTTAATGCTACCGATTGGGGTCTCGGGGTTATGAGGAGGTTAACATTGGATTATGATGGCAACCTTAGATTATACAGTCTAAATAAGCCAAATGGAAGATGGTCGGTCACATGGATGGCATATATTCAGACCTGTTTTGTACGCGGTTTGTGTGGTATGAATGGAATATGTGTGTATACTCCTAGACCTGCTTGTGCATGTGCCCCTGGACATGAGATCATCGACCAAAGTGACCGGAGCAAAGGCTGCAGGCCGAAATTCAGCCTCAATTGTGATGGTAGGGAGATGAAATTTGTGAAGCTACGCAGCACTGACTTCATTGGATATGATCAAAGTGAGATTCATTTAATTTCCTTCCATACTTGCAAGAAAATATGCTTGAAGGACTGCAGTTGCAAAGGATTCTTATACATCGATGCAAGATGCTATCCAAAGCCGTTCCTTGGTGGTGGTGTATCTAGTCCACATTTACATGGTTCATTCTATCTCAAGCTTCCTAAGACATTACAGGTCTTAGAATCATCAATTCCTCGCTCGCAACCTTCTGGTATTAGATATGACCCTAACTGTAATGTCAATGCGGATTCTCTGGATAAATCTAAGAGCAATCAGAGTGGGTCGCCGTATTCGTACTTCTATGGATTCTTATCAGCGATATTTTGTGTGGAGGTAATATTTGTGGCATTTGGATGCTGGTTTATGTTGAGAAGGGAGGGCAGGCGGTTAAGAGGAGTATGGCCAGCTGAGGTTGGCTATGAAATGATAACCAACCATTTCCGTAGGTACACTTACAAGGAGTTGCAGAGAGCAACTGGCAAGTTCAAGGATATGATTGGGAGGGGGGCATCTGGCCTTGTATACAAGGGGGTCTTGAAAGATAACAGGGCAGTAGCTGTGAAAAGGTTGGCAGACATAAATCAAGGTGAAGAAGAGTTCCAACATGAACTGAGTGTGATTGCAAGGATTTACCATATGAATCTGGTGAGAGTTTGGGGATTCTGTTCTGATGGACCACACAGGATATTGGTTTTAGAGTATGTTGAGAATGGATCGTTGGATAAAAATCTATTCAGTAGCAAGGGCTCACATATCTTACTTCGATGGAACGAAAGATTTAAGATTGCTCTAGGGGTTGCAAAAGGATTGGCCTATCTTCATCACGAGTGCTTGGAGTGGGTTATCCACTGTGACCTGAAGCCTGAGAACATACTGTTGGATGAGAAAATGGAACCAAAGATCACCGACTTTGGCCTTGCAAAACTTCTGAATAGAGGCGGGTCCGATAAAACTGTATCTCGGATCCATGGAACTAGAGGTTATATAGCACCTGAGTGGGTCTCTAGCGCCCAAATAACAGCAAAGGTTGATGTGTACAGTTTCGGAGTGGTTCTCTTAGAACTACTGAAGGGGGCTCGTGTTTCAGACTGGGCATCAGATGCCGACGAGGAAGTGGAAATGGTCCTCCGAAGGGTTATTAAGATGCTTGCAGAAAGTCTGATGCTGGAGGGCGGCGAACAGTTATGGATCGCTGACTTCATTGATTCCAGGTTGGACAGCCAGTTCGATAATGTGCAAGCAAGAACGATGATAAAGTTGGCTGTTTCATGCATAGAAGAAGACAGTAGGAAAAGGCCCACTATGGAAAATGCTGTGCAGATGCTTCTTTCGGTTGATGAGGCAGTGTGGCATAATTGAGCAGTATTCTATCAGCTAAAAAAAGAGTAATTTGATATAGTAGGCAGCATCTATTCATATTCTTAGATCCAAAACAAGATATCTATGATGCGTATCCACACAAATCAAGAACTACATGATTCGCTTTGTATACCAATATTAAATTTCGTATTTGACCACACTATACCAGCTTATGTAGTGCACTGATGTACTTTCTCCTTTTTGTTATGTCCCTCTTAGGAGGCCTGTAAAACTCTCTTTCTTTTCAATGCACATAAAGGCGTAAGTAATCTGCACCCAGAGCATTTTTAGCCCTCAATCCGCAGACCAACTCGTATGGCACTTCGCGACCAATTTGTAAAGCAAGTTAGCTCAATTCACAGTAACAGCCTAGTATGGCAATTCCCTAGGCCGAGAACAATACAAACATGCCCAAATAAATCTCCATTCAATCAGTAAACCCTAGCTCTCTCTCATCAACTCTCCTACCAACGGAACTAGGAGCGCGAATTGGTGACCCTTAGTTCCTTAGGGTACCCTCTCACCCTCTTTGATTCAATCAAACGAACTGGCTATTCCAAAAGTGGCGTGATTTTGAAATTTTGGTTTATTTAGTTGAGCTAAAGATGGTTGGAGGGTACGCTAAGGGTCACCGGTTTGCATCCTTAAACGGAACTTGTAGACTTGTCATGGAAGAATTTGGTGGCGATTACTTTCAAATACTCGCTGATGAATCTAGTTGATGTTTACCAAAAGGAACAATTGTGCTTAAATTTCTCTAAGGATTTCCTAAGCACAAAACTGATTCATCTTTCTTTCCAAATTGATCTGTCCACTGCTGATACAAGTTGGTGCCGGTTCATCCTTTAGCAACCACCATTCTACCAAGTAACTTTAGCAACGAAAATTTAAAGAACACTTTGAAAAGTAACATGGTGATCAACATTACTTCTTGCTTATATTTTCCAAGTGAGATATTTCTAAATCAAGCCAGTAGTATGATGTATTGATGTACCATATCACTGTTCAAAGTGTGAGTACGGCGTCTCTCAGAAGTGGTGTTTTTGCTTATTGGAGCATATGCTCCCTTTATTATCAAATGCATCTTAGACACAATCCGAAATGTTAAAAATTTGAAACAAAAATTCAGACGTACATCTTCACGTGCTATGCACCCACAAAGTCGTTTCATGAAAAATCGACTTATCGTGTGGCATGTGTATAAAAGATAAAATTTGGTGCTAAAAATAAAACTTTTCACAAGATAAATTTCCTCTTTTTTACATAGACCATAAAATATATCGTTTTTTCGCGCAATTTAAACATGTAAAGTTTTTGTCGAAAAATTTCGACACTTCAATTTTTTTTTTTCGATAGAGGGAGAATATGCACCCGAGAGCCGAATTGAATTTCCCGTGTCTCTTTTATTTTATAACCTAACTATCATGAGATTTTGTGTTGTCGGAGTACTTTGAGCTATTGAACATTTTGCCCATGCAGCCTTTAATTAATTTTTACAATATGGACAAATCGTTTACCACCGTATATTCACTCAATCACCCTTCGAGAAAATCCTCTATTCATCACAGAGAGCTACACAACACAGGAATAAATCCACGAAGTCAAGGAAGGATGTTACCACTCACATAGTGATTGTTTTTTCAGTAAGCCCATTCCCAAGCTGAAGTGAACTTTTCATCAACCGATGTTACACCCAAAAGAAGGGATTAGCGGAAATCGCTAGAAGGTAGGAGTGCAGCACGAAGTGTGACCTGTGGAGCGGAAGCGGATCGCTGGTTCTGTGGGCGGCACCGTGGGATCCGTTGGCGACCTCGACGGCAGGGTCCACCCTGCGCGGAGGTGGAGGCGACGAGGGGAACGGAAGGCCGTCCGCGGTTGCCGGCGGCGGTGAGGAGTTGCGGGACGTGATAGAGCGAAAGGGCCGAGATAGGCCTAGCGGCTCGCGGGCCTCGCGGCAGCAGCTGTGGGTATCTGCTGTATGATGGGCTGGGACTGCAGTTAGTTTTTTTCTAAGCTAAGATTTTTTTCTACCTAGTGGATGCATGAGTCATGACTCCGCTCGCTAAGAGCATCTCTAGTGCCTGCCCCAAACGGCCAAACCGTCTCCCAAAGCGCGCTGGATCGAGCGTTTGGGAGACGTATTTTATTAGTGCCGCGTTTGGTGGACGTTGCTCGCCTGTCGCGTCCTCCAAACACCGTCCCCAAACATTAAAAATAATTTAAATAGATAGAAAAAACTCTTTACTAATATTCAAATCGGTTCAACATGAATAAATTACATATAAAATTTTGAAAATTATAATTAAATTACATATAAATTATTTTAAACTACTTCGTCTTCTTCTTTGATGATGGCACCGCCTCGTCGTCGTCATCACGGTGGCGCTTCCTGCTCGTCACCTCCGAAGAGGCGGCTCACGACTGTCGGAGGAACTAGTGTCCTTCTCGTCATCGCGGTGCTCGCCGACTGCGCCTTGGCCTTGGCCTTGGCCTTGGCTCCGCTGTCCGCCCGCCTTCGACCGGGCCGCCGCCGCTCCTCCCGACCCTTCCTCCTCCGGCGTCTCCTCCACGCCCGCCATTCCTCCCGTTGCTGCCAAGTGAATGGGTTGGCCTTGGCGCCTGGGTTCGTCTCACCAATGGCGAAATCACAACACTGCCCCTGAGGTGCGGATGGAAGCCGTGAGGTTTAGCTTATCGTCGCTGGAGGTGTCGGATGGAAGCTTGGATGAATGGCGGCCGTCAGATCCGAAAGCGCCTACGGGGTCTTATTGAGCGCGGATGAACGGCGGCGCAGAAGTGAAGAGAGTGGTTGCTCTTCCGAGGGAGTACGCGCTCCTTCCGGCGGTTGGCGCGTCGGTTGACACGGTTGCCAATGCGATTGCCTCCGTCCCAACTGCACCGTCGCTACGTAGGCGGCGGTTGAGCATCGAGTCGCGACGCATCGGACCCGCGCCGTCGCTTTCTGTTGTGTCCGCGTGTTCATGTGCCTGTGGGACGGACGGGGCTCTGGCACAATTTATAAGATCCTAATGGCTTGGGAACCACCGGAAACCGTTTTTTTGTCTGGCGCGCCCGAAAACCGTTTGGGGACGCTTGGGGGGACGCGACTGGAGATGCTCTAAGATTTTTTTTCTACCTAGAAAAAATATGGACTATTTGAAACTGTTTTTTACAGAGGTATCTAACTCCTCAGTTCAAATTTGTTTTTGACAGATGGTATAGAACTTTCAGTTATTTTTCCAATCTTGTCTTGCTTGTTAGTTTTGGAAGACAAATGGAATATTCATTCATCCTTACAATCAATGACACGATACTTCAGTGGCACTTGAGTAAATACATATACAACGTATTTACATAGGTAGACAAATACTCCCTCCCTTTCCAAATATAAGACTTTTTAGCCGTTTAATTTAAACTGACATGCCTTATATTAAGGAACTAGGGTAGAACCAACTAAGTAGGTAATAAAAGATAGAGGTAGCCGGGAGTGAGCACGCCGAGACTCGAGGGATGATTTTCGTAGTTCTATTTTTAAGGGGAAGTACGCCTATGTTGGAGGGGTGCGGTCGTCACAAAAGCCCGAACAACGCCACAACAACCTCACCTTGTTCTCTGGTGAGCATTGTTAGTGATGTATACTCTTTTATTGTATACTTCCAATGTATGAGGAGATTCCTGCATATTGCACCATGTACATGTACTGGCTTTGGTCCAACAGTGAATACTAGTTGCTCATTCACAACATGGTATGAGAGCTCCTGGTCTAGCTCTTTGCACGCTGCAACTCCGTGCTCGATCCGCGCAGTCGCCGATGATCTTTCCGGCCGTCGCTGCTCCACTTTCTTCTTACTCTCCCGTTTTTTCTCGGAATCGAGCTTTTCTAGCCTTCTTCGTCGTTTTTGAGCTCGCGTTGGAGCTCCCACTGCCCCCATCCGGCTATCGCCGCACGGCCGGCCACTCCGGCCCTGTTTCGGCCTCCCTGGGCCGCCCCAGCTGCGCCCTTCGCCGGCCCGCTCCGGCCGCCCTCTGTCGGCGACGCCCCTGCCGGCGTCGTCCTCTGCCGGCCCGACCCGGCGCTGCCCCTTGCCGGCCAACTCCGGTCGTGCCCTGCCGGCGTCGCCCCTTGCCGACCCACCCCGACATCACCCTCTGTCGGCCCGCCCCAGCTGCACCCTCTGCCAGCGCCCCGGTGCTTCCTGGCTCCGGCAGGACACCCGTTGGCCACGAAAATCTGGATCGGGCTAGATCCAGATCTGAGATTTGACCCAAAAAAAGATGGCATCCTCCCAGTCTGGCTACGTCAGTATCCCTCGCTGCCCCGTAATCTTTGATGGTACCAACTATGGAGAGTTTGCTGCCTTTATGCGCATTCACATGCGTGGTCTTCGGCTGGGGTGTTCTTACTGGCGAGGTCTCTTGTCCGCCGCACCCCACTGCTCCTGCCTCCTACCCCACCGTGTGCCACAGCCCTTGCTGCGGATGTTACTCGAGGATCGGGATGCAGCCAAGTCCACGAGGCTGCCGCTGATGAGGCATATGAGGAGCAGTACTTGCCTATTCGAGGCTCTTGGCTCCTACCGTGATAGTTTGGCTTCTTACTCAATGGTGTGATGAGGATGCTAGAGCTGCCGTTCTTTCGCAGTGTTTAGCCACAATTTGCTTCTGAGTTTATGGCCTCGCACCGTCGAGATATGGTCTCACGTTCGTCGGCGCTATCAGCCTTCTGGGGATTCTCTGTACTTGTCTGTGTCGTGTCAGGAGCATGATCTTCGCAGGTGACTCACCGTTGATGAGTTCTACACCCGAGTGCGGCGATCCGGCGCCGCCTTGACTCTTCGCAGGTTGTCCTGTGTACTTGCGTGCTGCGACGATGTTCAAATATGGACTTCCGAGGATTATGAGTTCCTAGACTTCGTCCGAGTTTGAGCCTCGTCGTGCCTGGTTGTTTGCTGGACGTGTTCCTACTCCTTGGTGTTCTTGGGCTCGTTTCCGGTTGCCCTGGCACCGCTTCCCCACACCAGCGCCGCGCTCGGAGGAGCCCGCCCTTCTCGCGGTGGTCGCCATCATCCTCCTCGGTTCTGCACTCACTATCGGAGGCCTGGTCACCTTGAGTCCGACTGCTATCAAAGCAGCGGGTGTGCCTCCTCGTGCTCCACCATCAGCGCCTGTCACCACCGGCTTCACTGAGCAGGATATAGCGAGACTTCAGCGTCTCCTTGCCTCCTCCGGCTCTGCTTGACGGGTACTGCTGCCTCCGCGGCTGTTTCTACACAGTCAGGTACATCTTCGTGGGTTCTAGATTCTGGAGCTTCTTTTCACATGTCTCCTGATTCTTCCTCTCTTTCTTCTCTTCGACCTCTTCCTCTTCATGTTCGTGTTCTTACTGCTGATGGTACTTCTCTTCCTATTGCTAGTCGTGGCACTCTTTCTACTCCCTCCTTTTCCGTTTCTGATGTTTCTCATGTTCCCCGACTTACCATGAACCTGTTTTTCGCTGCTCAACTCACTGATTCTGGATGTCGGGTCATTCTTGATGTTGATTCTTGTTCTGTTCAGGACACTCACACTCGGGCACTGGTTGGGGCTGGCCCTCGGTGTCGTGACTCCTAGGGACTTTGGGAGCTTGACTGGCTTCATGTTTCTTCTTCCACCACTTCACCAACTGCACCACGTGTGCTTGCTACTTCCACTACCGCCTCCTTTCAGTAGTGGCATTATCGTCTTGGTCATCTTTGTGGTTCTCGCTTGTCGTCTTTACTTCATCGAGGTCTTCTAGGGCCTGTCTCAGGAGATGTCTCGCTTCAGGGTTGTCAGGGTTGTAGGCTTGGTAAACAGAATCAGTTACCTTATCCTATTAGCGAGTCTGTATCTCAGCGTCCGTTTGATTTGGTCCATTCTGATGTATGGGGTCCGGCTCCCTTTGCTTCCAAGGGGGGCACCGCTACTATGTTATTTTTATCGATGACTTCTCTCACCACACTTGGATATATTTTCTGACTTCTCGCAGCGAGGTTCTCTTGATATATAAGCGTTTTGCTGCCATGGTCCATACTCATTTTTCCACGCCTATACGTGTCTTTTGGGCTGATTCTGTTGATGAGTATATCTCCCAGCTGTTACATGGTTTTCTTGCCGAGCAGGGTACTCTTGCCTAGTTCTCCTGCCCTGGCGCCCATGCCCAAAATGGTGTGGCTGAGCGCAAGCATCGCCACCTGCTTGAGACGGCTCGTGCGATGATGATCGTTGCCTCTCTTCCTCCTCACTTCTGGGTTGAGGTTGTGTCTATTTCCACCTATCTCATCAACCTTCAGCCCTCCACGCCTTGCAGGATGGTATTCCTCTTGAGCGTCTTACCACACTACTCGACCCTTCGTCTTTTTGGTTGCGTTTGCTATGTTCTTTTTGCTCCACGCGAACGCACCAAGCTGACTGCTCAATCTGTTGAGTGTGTCTTCCTTGGCTACAGCCCTGAGCACAAGGGATATAAGTGTTGGGATCCTATTGGTCGTCGGATGCGCATATCTCGGGATGTCACTTTTGATGAGTCCCGTCCTTTCTACCCGCGTCCCTCCTCCTCTTCCTTCTCGGTGGATGATATCTCTTTTCTCATGTTCCCTGACTCACCTTCCTGGCTCACCTCCGCCGAGTCTCTCACCACCCTCTCCTCCTTCGCCCACCAGACCCCCCTCTCCTCCCTCACCACCTTCCCCACCCTCCACAACTTCCTCTCCCATGCCCCCTTCCTCGCCCACGGTGGTCCCTTCCTACCCTTTTCACTACTCCCGTCATCCCCGTGAGGATGATGATGCTTCTCTTGACACACCCTCCACCTCTGGTGTGATGCCCTCTACGTCTCAGCCGACTCACCATCTTCGTGCTCGTCCTTGTCCTCCCCCCCGATCGCTATTCTCCCACTCACTATGGTCTCTCCGCTGTCCTTGAGCCGACCTCTTATCGGGATGCCCTTGCTCATCCCGAATGGCAGCTAGCGATGGCCGATGAGATTGCTGCTTGATAACGCGTGAAGCACACGTCCGTTGGGAACCCCAAGAGGAAGGTGTGATGCATACAGCAGCAAGTTTTCCTCGAAGAAACCAAGGTTATCGAACCGAGTGGGAGATGAAGGCCACGTGAAGGTTGTTGGTGAAGGAGTGTAGTGCGGCGCAACACCGGATTCCGGCGCCAACGTGAACACAACACAATCAAAATACTTTGCCCCAACTTAACAATGAGGTTGTCAATCTCACCGGCTTGCTATAAACAAAGGATTAAATGTATGGTGTGGAGAATGATGTTTGTTTGCAAAGAACAGCAGAGAACAATGATTGCAGTAGGTTGTATTTCAGATGTAAAAGAATGGACCGGGGTCCATAGTTCACTAGTGGTGTCTCTCCAATAAGATAAATAGCATGTTGGGTGAACAAATTACAGTTGGGCAATTGACAAATAGAGAGAGCATAACAATGCACATACATATCATGATGACTAATATGAGATTTACTTAGGGCATTACGATAAAGAACATATACCGCTATCCAGCATGCATCTATGCCTAAAAAGTCCACCTTCGGTTAGCGTCCGCACCCTTCCGGTATTAAGTAGCAAACAACATACAATTAAGCGTAATGTAAACAATACAAATATCCTTAGACAAAGCATTGCTGTTTTATCCTAGTGGCAACATCACATCCATAACCTTAGAACTTTCTCTCACTGTCCTGGATTCAATGGAGGCATGAACCCACTATCGAGCAAAAATACCCCCTCTTGGAGTTACAAGTATCAACTTGGCCAGAGCCTCTACTAGCAACGGAAAGCATGGAAGATCATAAACAACACATATATGATAGATCAATAATCAACTTGACATAGTATTCCATATTCATCGGATCCCAACAAACACAACATGTAGCATTACAAATAGATGATCTTTATCATGATAGGCAGCTCACAAGATCTAAACATGATAGCACAAGAGGAGAAGACAACCATCTAGCTACTGCTATGGACCCATAGTCCAAGGATGAACTACTCACGCATCAGTCCGGAGGCGGGCATGGTGATGTAGAGTCCTCCGGTGATGATTCCCCTCTCCGGAAGGGTGCCGGAGGCGATCTCCTGAATCCTCCGAGATGGGATTGGCGGCGGCGTCTCTGGAACTTTTCTCGTATCGTGGCTCTCGATAATAGGGTTTTTGCGCCGAAGAGAATATATAGGCGAAGGGGCAGAGTCGGGGACGCTCGAGGGGCCCACCCCTTAGGGCGGTGCGCCCCCCCTCTTGGCCACGCCGCCAGGTGGTGTGGGGCCCCCTCGGCTCCTCTTCGTCTCTCCTTCGGTGTTCTGGAAGGCTCCGTGGAAAATAAGACCGTGGGCTTTGTTTCGTCCAATTCCGAGAATATTTCTGTGTAGGATTTCTGAAACCAAAAACAACAGAAACAGGAACTGGCGCTTCAGCATCTTGTTAATAGGTTAGTGCCGGAAAATGCATAAAAATGATATAAAGTGTATATAAAACATGAGTATTGTCATAAAACTAGCATGGAACATAGAAATTATAGATACGTTTGAGACGTATCAAGCATCCCCAAGTTCCTACTCGCCCGAGTAGGTAAGCGATAACAAGGATAATTTCTGAAGTGACATGCTACTATCATAATCTTGATCAATACTATTGTAAAGCATATGAGATGAATGAAGTGATTCAAAGCAATGGTAAAGACAATGACTAAACAACTGAATCATATAGCAATGAATTTTCATGAATAGTACTTTCAAGACAACCATCAATAAGTCTTGCATAAGAGTTAACTCATAAAGCTAAATTCTTAATAGAAGGTTTTGAAGCAATGATACGTCCATTTTGCATCACTATTTTATATCATAATTTACTGTTATTCATTGATATATTTCATATTTAGAGATGATAGTTATGTTATTTCACCTATTTTGCATGTTTCATGATTATTGGAGAACTATTCACCAGAGTCAGAATTCTGCTGGAAAAAGCACCGCCAGGATACAATATTTCTGAAGATCAACAATTGACGGAAAATATACCGAAGATCTTATTTTTCCCGGAGCCAGCCAAGAGGCCGAGGAGGGGCCGCCATGTAGGCCGGCGACCACCAGGCCAGGCGCGCCGCCACGTGGGGAGGGGGCCCACGACCCCCTCGGCCATCTCCCCTTCGCGTACTTCATCTTCCGAAAACCCTAAGGTGTAGAGGAGGATCGAGAATAGACACAGCCGCCTCTGCGGGGCGGCACCAGAGAGAAGAGCTCTCCGGCAGGCTGAAATCTTGGGAAATTCCTCCCGGAGGGGGAACATCTCCATCGTCACCGTCATTGAGCTGGACTTCATTGGGATCATCATCATCATCTCCACCACCGACACCGTCATCTCCACCGCTGCACCTCGTCTCCGCTGTAACATCTAGGGTTGAATCTTGATTATTTCATAGGGGAAACTCTCCCGGTGTTGATTACTCCTTGTTATTGATGCTATTGAGTGAAACCATTGAACAAAAGGTTTATGTTCAGATTGTTATTCATCATCATATCACCTCTGATCATGTTCCATATGATGTCTTGTGAGTAGTTCGTTTAGTTCTTGAGGACATGGGTTTAGTCTAAATGTTAGTAGTGAACTATGTTGAGTAATATTTAATGGTTTGATATTTAAGTTGTGGTGTTATTCTTCTAGTGGTGTCATGTGAACGTCGACTACATGATACTTCACCTTTATGGGCCTAGGGGAATACATCTTGTATTCGTTTGCCAATTGTGGGGTTGCCGGAGTGACAGCAACCTGAACCCCCGTTGGTATATCGATGCATGAGGGATAGCAGGATCTCAGAGTTTAAGGCTGTGGTTAGATTTATCTTAATTACTTTCTTGTATTTGCGGATGCTTGCAAGGGGTTTAATCACAAGTATGCATTAATCCTAGGAAGGGCGGTGCATTAGCATAGGTTCACCCACACAAACTTATCAAAACAATGAAGATTACTCAACTATATGAAGCGAAAGCACTAGACTAAATTCCCGTGTGTCCTCAAGAACGTTTGGTCATCATAAGTAAACAAACCGGCTTGTCCTTTGTGCTAAAAAGGATTGGGCCACTCGCTGCAATTATTACTCTCGAATTTTACTTACTTGTATTTTATTTATCTGCTATATCAAAACCCCCTGAATACTTGTCTGTGAGTATTTACAGTGAATCCTTCATCAAAAATGCTTGTCAACACCTTCTGCTCCTCGTTGGGTTCGACACTCTTATTTATCAAAGTACTACGATACACCCCCTATACTTGTGGGTCATCAAGACTATTTTCTGGCGCCGTTGCCGGGGAGTGAAGCTCTATTGGTAAGTGGAATTGGTAAGGAAAAGTTTTACTGTACGTGCAGTTTTTATTTCTACCTGCTGCTATAATTCATTATGGAGAGATCTTCTTGAATTCCTATTTGGAAAATCTACTACTACTGCAAAGGTAGTGGATGAGGCGCCAGGTGAGAAAGAGGTTCCATATAAAATACCTATGAAAATTATTGAACGTGTTGTGGGTAACCGCTATGAAGGGGATGGAATTGTCCATCCTGGAGATCATTTACTGTTTTTACATGAATTATGCGGGTTATTCAAGTGTGCAGGTATTTCTATGGATGAAGTTAGGAAGAAACTATTCTCTAGATCGCTGTCTGGTAAAACGGCGCATTGGTATAAACTGTTGAAGAATGGGCATTCTCTTGATTAGAAGGATATTGTGCCTCTATTTTATTCTAAATTCTATCCTCCAAGTGAAATTCACAAAGACCGAAACCGCATATATAATTTCTGGCCTCATGATGGAGAGAGTATTGCCCAAGCATGGGGAGATTGAAGTCTTTAATGCTCAAATGCCCCATTCATGAGCTTCCCGGTAATATCATCATTGATAATTTCTATGCAAGACTTTCTTTTCAAGATAAAACCTTCGGATATTACTTGTTCTGGATCATTCACACACAACAAAGAAGAGTTTAAATGGGACCTTCTTAATCGGATTCAGGAGAATATTGAAGGATGGGAGAATGACAAAGGTAGAGAGTCAGGTATAAATTATGATTATGAATGCATTGAAACTTTTATGGATACTGATAAATTTCGTAATATGAGTGCTACTTATGGTCTTGACTCTCAAGTTGTTGCAAATTTTTATAAAGCTTTTGCCTCTCATTTTGAATTGCCTAGGAAGAATTTTAATAAGTATCATGAACCTTACAAAGACAAAACTGATTCACCTATAGGTAAATGTGTTGAAATTAAAACTGTTGATCATATTCTTCCTGAAGCTTATATTGAAAAAACTCCTTTTCCTGCTAAAATGAAAGAGTATTCTATTATAACTAGTGTGGTTAATAAAAGTGCAAAGAAACCTATAGAACCTGAGGAGCAAATAAAAGTTGAACCTGCTATTGCAATAGTTAAAGATCTTGTGACTGAAAATGTAGAAGATGGTCACATCATTTTCTGTGAAGATGCTTCTAATATTGTTTCACATCCTAGTAAATCTAGGAAAGCCAGTGTTCCTATGCTGTTAGAATTGGTGATCATTGTTATTATGGTTTGTGCGATATTGGTGCAAGTATTAGTGCCATTCCTTATGAGCTTTACGAGGAAATCATGCATGAAATTGGTTCTTGTGAACTTGAAGATATTGATGTGGTTATTCACTAGCTAACAGAGAAACTATCCCTCCTATTGGTATTGTTCGAGATGTGGAAGTTCTATGTGGTAAGATTAAATATCCTGCTGACTTTTTGGTACTTGGTTCTGCTGCTAGTAAGACTTGTCCTATCATTTTTGGTAGACCTTTTCTAAATACTTGTGGAGCTATTATAGATTGCAAGAAGGAGAAAATTGTGACTAAATTTGCTGGTGAATCTTATGAGTTTAATTTCTCTAAATTTTCCAAAGTTCCTTATAAAGCTGAATTGCCTAATGATGATTTTAGAGTTGAACAATGTGCATCTATTGCTCTTGCTCCTAATAATCCTTTGCAACAACATTTGGAGGATTCTGAGAGTGAATTCTTTAGGGAAGAAATGAATGAGCTTGATGAAATTTTCCTTCGTCAACCTATTCTTAAACATGACTTATCGGTTGCAGATCTAGGTAAAACACCACCACCAAAGGAAGATCCTGTTTTTGATTTGAAACCGTTGCCCGATAATCTTAAGTATGCTTATATTGATGATAAGAAAACATATCCTGTTATTATTAGTGCTAAGCTTTCAGATTTTGAGGAAGAAAGGTTATCGGAAATATTGAAGAAACACCGAGGAGCTATTGGCTACACTCTTGATGACTTGAAGGGGATTTCTCCCTCTATTTGCCAACATGCCATCAACATGGAAGATGATGCAAAGCCTATTGTTGAACATCAGCGTCGTCTAATTCCTAAGATGAAGGATGTGGTAAGGAATGAGGTATTAAAACTTCTTGAAGCTGGTATTATATATCCTATTGCTGATAGTAGATGGGTTAGTCCCGTGCATTGTGTTCCTAAGAAAGGAGGAATAACTGTTGTACCTAATGATAATGATGAGCTCATCCCTCAAAGAATAGTTGTAGGGTATGGAATGTGCATTGATTATCGAAAAGTTAATAAAGTCACTAAGAAAGATCATTACCCTTTACCTTTTATTGATCAAATGTTAGAAAGGTTGTCTAAAAATACTCATTTTTGCTTTCTTGATGGTTATTCGGGTTTTCACAAATTGCTGTTAAAACTAAAGATCAAGAGAAAACCACTTTCACTTGTCCCTATAGAACTTATGCTTATAGACGTATGCCTTTTGGTTTATGTAATGCTCTCCTACTTTTCAAAGATGCATGTCTTTTTTCATGGCTTTTGTGAAAAGATTGTAGAGGTATTCATGGATGATTTTTCTGTCTATGGGAATTCTTTTGATAATTGCTTGCGAAACCTTGATAAAGTTTTGCAGAGATGTGAAGAAACTAACCTTGTTCTTAATTGGGAGAAATGCCACTTTATGGTTAATGAAGGAATTGTATTGGGACATAAAATTTCCGAGAGAGGTATTGAAGTTGATAGAGCTAAAGTTGAAGCAATTGCGAAGATGCCCTATCCTAGGGATGTTAAAGGTATTCGTAGTGTTCTTGGTCATGCTGGTTTTTATAGGAGATTTTAAAGATTTCTCTAAAATTTCAAAGCCTCTTACTAATCTTCTTCAAAAGATGTACCTTTTGTTTTTGATGATGATTGTAAGGAAGCTTTGAAACTCTAAAGAAAGCCTTAACAACTGCTCCTGTAGTTGAACCTCCCGATTGGAATTTACCTTTGAAATTATGTGTGATGCTAGTAATTTTGTTGTAGGTGTTGTTCTTGGACAGCGAGTAGATAAAAAATTGAATGTTATTCATTATGCTAGTAAAACTCTTGATGCTGCTCAAAGAAATTATGCTACAACTAAAAAGGAATTATTAGCCGTGATTTTTGCTTGTGACAAGTTTAGACCTTATATTGTTGATTCAAAAGTCACAATTCATACTAATCATGCTGCAATTAGGTACCTTATGGAAAAGAAAGATGCTAAGCCAAGGCTTATTAGATGGGTGCTTCTTTGCAAGAATTTTATTTACATATTATAGATAGGAAAGGTGCTGATAATCCTGTTGCTGATAATTTGTCTAGATTGGAAAATATTGCTTATGATCCTCTTCCTGTTAATGATAGTTTTCCAAATGAACAATTGGTTGTAATAAAGGTGAGCTCGCGAGATAGTCGTTGGTATGCTGATTATGCTAACTTTATTGTCTCCAAGTACTTGCTGCCAACCTTTTCAGCTCAGCAAAGGAGGAAATTCTTTTATGACTTGAGGCATTATTTTTGGGATGGCCCACACTTATATAAAGGAGTGGATGTTATTATGCGAAGATGTGTTCCCGAATATGAACAACAAGAGATATTGAGTAAGTGTCATGGTAGTGTTTATGGAGGACATCACGCGGAGATAGAACCGCACAAAAGGTCCTACAGTCGAGTTTTTATTGGCCAACTCTCTTTAAAGATGCAAGAAAGTTTATTTTATCTTGTGATGAATGTCAAAGGGTTGGTAATATCTCTAGACGCAATGAAATGCCTATGAATTATACTCTTGTTATTGAACCATTTGATTGTTGGGGATTTGATTTCATGGGTCCTTTCCCTTCTTCAGAAGGTAACACTCATATACTTGTCGCTGTTGATTATGTTACTAAATGGATGGAAGCCATACCCACAAAAAGTGCTGATGGTGAGACCTCTTTAAGAATGCTTTTAGATATTATTTTCCTAGATTTGGAGTACCTAAATATCTTATGACTGATGGAGGTTCTCATTTTATTCATGGTGGTTTTAGAAAACTCTTGCTAAATATGGTATTAATCATAGGATTGCTTCCGCTTATCATCCTCAAACTAGTGGGCAAGTAGAATTATCAAATAGAGAAATTAAATCTATCTTTTAAAAGACTGTTAATAAATATAGAAAAAATTGGGCTAGTAAGTTAAAGGAAGCACTATGGGCTTATAGAACTGCTTATAAAAATCCTATTGGTATGTCTCCTTATAAAATGGTTTATGGAAAAGCTTGTCATTTACCTTTAGAACTAGAGCATAAAGCTTATTGGGCTGTAAGAGAACTTAATAAAGATCCTAAACTTGCCGGTAAGAAAAGGTTGCTACAATTGAGTTCTTTAGATGAATGGAGAAGTGAAGCTATGAAAATGCTAAACTTTTAAGGAGAAAGTTAAGAAATGGCATGATAGAAGAATTATCAAAAGAGAATTTAATGTTGGAGATAAAGTCCTATTGTATCGGTCTCGTCTCAGATTTTTTGCAGGGAAATTACTCTCAAAATGGGAAGGACCATATGTCATCATGGAGGTGTATCGTTCAGGGGCAATTAAAATTGGTTCTCTGAAAGGTGATGCCACACAAGTGGTGAATGGACAAAGACTCAAGCATTATATTTCTGGGGATTCTTATAATGAAGACGTTGATGTTATTCGAGTGGTGACTCCTAAGCTTTCATCAAAAATCAAATTGATAGTTCTGCAGAGTTCGACTTCGAATTGGTAACAGTTCTGGTAATAAAAGTCCGCGTTTAACTTTCCGAACAATGTTTTTGCTATTTTAGAAAATATGAAAAATTACGAGATCGAAACGGAGCGGAGGAGACGCACGAGGGCGTGTCCCCATAGGCCAGCGGCCCACCCTGGCCACGCGCCACGGGGACGGCCTCGAGTCCCTCTCCCACCCTTCGACCGGTACTTTCTGTCGTGAATTTTTTGATATATAATCCCCCGACCCTCCGAGGTCCGTATATCGTTTTATCGCGTGTTTTGTTTCGAATTGCTTCGTTCGATGTCGTCAGGTTCATCCTCAGAAGATTATGCAATGCGTCGCAACCATGGGCTCCTCCAAGATCTAGATCAAGGAACTTTCTTTGGATGGGCGGAAGAGGAAAGGGTCGTGACAAGGCGGAAAGAGATGGATGATAGTGTCAAGGAGGAAGTGAAGAAGATGTCATCAATAAAAAGAGAGCGGCAAGCTGTGGGGAGTAAGCCAATCTTGGTGGGATCGGTTAACACTCGACGTTCTTTTTCTCATAACTTGCAGGGACCTTTACCACCTGCTCTAGCCTCTCTTCCCCTGCTGTGGAGGAAGCTCTTCGGGTTACCAATGAGTTTTGTGATCAATACCGTGTTCTGAGAAGGGAAGTGGAGATACTTCAAGAGGAGAACAACCGACTTCGCAGAATGCTAGAGCAATTCCTCACTCCCATCAGTGTCGTTCCTCCATCACCACCGAAGGAGTAATTCATCATTGGTATTGGCACCCCCTTGGTTTGTTCCAAGCTTGGGGGGGGGGGGCGTATCACATCATCACTATCTTTTACTT
Source organism: Lolium multiflorum (assembly GCA_030979885.1). Classification (NCBI taxonomy): domain Eukaryota; kingdom Viridiplantae; phylum Streptophyta; class Magnoliopsida; order Poales; family Poaceae; genus Lolium; species Lolium multiflorum. Next base: position 268,673,653 of record CM061753.1, on the reverse strand, counting down.
TTACTATCAAGTAGTATCATATCATGAGTAGGGAAGTTATCATATAAGATGGTTTGCAGTGTGGAAGTATCTCTAGTTGGTTATCTATGTATCCCTGTGAGTTATCGTTATGAATATTAATGAGAAGTTTTATCATTTACTTTTTGCACACCTTATTTTAGTTTGCAATCTCGTTATATGATTGATCTTGTTGTTAGTATTGGTATCACTTTGGGAGCATTAAGTAAATCTATTTGGTTTTGGCAAACTTAGCATTGGTCTACAGCAACAATACTTTGAGATTTAAGTAGAAAAAAGGGAAATACATGTAGATATATTATTTCATTATATTTCTTTCTTGCTAGCTATTAGCTTAGTATTCTGAAGTTAAAATTGTTTGTACTTACAAGGAAGATGCATGATTGTTTCTATCACATGTATATTTGTTTGTTTCCCTCAACTCTTATGCTTGCTAACCAACCTTGCTAGCCAAAGACCTGTACTGAGAGGGAATGCTTCTCTTGCATCCAAAACCTTAAACCAAACCTATGCCACTTGTGTCCACCATAACTACCTACTATGTGGTATTTCTCTGCCATTCCAAGTAAATACTTCATGTGCTACCTTTAAACAATTCAAAAGTTATTACCTTTTATTTGTGTTAATGTTTTATAGCTCATGAGGAAATATGTGGTGTTTCGTCTTTCAATCTTGTTGGGCAGACTTTCACCAATGGACTAGTGGCACATCCGCTTATCCAATACTTTGCAAAGAGCTGAGGTTCCCATCCCCAATTAATTAACTTTCATTAATAATTCTCTTCACATGTTTTGCCCTGATTCATCAGTAAGCAACTTAAATTTGCAAATAGACACTCCTCCATGGTATGTGAAATGTTGGAAGGCACCCGAGGACTTGGTTAGCCATGGCTTGTGTAAGCAAAGGTTGGGAGGAGTGTCATCCATAAATAAACTAAAGTACATGTGTAAACAAAAGAGAAGAGGGATGATCTACCTTGTTGGTAGAGATAACGTCCTTCATGGGAGCTGCTCTTTGAAAGTCTGTTTGACAAGGGGGTTAGAGTGCCCACTACCATTCGTTGACAACAACAAACACCCCTCAAAACTATAATTTTATGCCCTCTACATGATTTCAAAACTTAAAAAGCTCTAGCACATGATTTAATCCCTGCTTCCCTCTGCGAAGGGCCTATCTTTTACTTTATGTTGAGTCAGTAAACCTATTTCCCTCTATCTCAAGCAAGCAATTGAGTTGTTGTGATCCAGCCATTTATATTGTGATCTATTTAATCATGTCTTTTATCCTTCCTTGTTTAGTACAAATTTTATCTAAATGAATATGATTTTTAAGGTTATCTATGCTCAAAAGATAAAGTACAATCTGTTAATTGATCCTTGACCAAGAACGAAGTTTGCCATTACCAATATTGATTCCCTATGCACCTTTAATTGTGATTTCCCTCTACTTGTTTCAAGTTGAGCTATATGAGGAAGTTTTTCACTAGAATGTCTTGTGTGAATTATTGTGATGCTTCTTGTCCGTATTTCATTTATCGACTCTTCACTCCATAAACATGTGGTCTTGTTTACCGAGTTCAGTTTCGCTTGGGGACAAGCGAGGTCTAAGCTTGGGGGAGTTGATACGTCCATTTTGCATCACTATTTTATATCATAATTTACCGTTATTCATTGATATATTTCATATTTAGAGATGATACTTATGTTATTTCACCTATTTTGCATGTTTCATGATTATTGGAGAACTATTCACCGTAGCCTGACTCGTTGGAAAAAGCACCGTCAGGACACCATATTTCGAAGATCAACAATTGACGAAAATATACCGAAGATCTTATTTTTTCCAGAAGACGAAGGAGCCAGCTAAAAGGGGAGGCCGAGGAGGCCGCCATGCACTCCCATGCGCCGGGCGCGCGGCCACCAGGCCAGGTGCGCCGCCACGTGGGGAGGGGCCCACGACCCCCCGGCCATTCCCCCTTCGCGTACTTCATCTTCCGTCCCGAAAACCCTAAGGTGTAGAGGAGGATCGAGAATAGACAGCCGCCTCTGCGGGGCGTAAAACACCAGAGAGAAGAGCTCCCACAGTTGAATCGGGGAAATTCCCTCCCGGAGGCGGAAATCGTCACCATCGTCACCGTCATCATCATCATCTCCACCACCGACACCGTCATCTCCACCGCCGCACCTCGTCTCCGCTGTAACATCTAGGGTTGAATCTTGATTATTTCATAGGGGAAACTCTCCCAGTGTTGATTACTTGTTATTGATGCTATGGAGTGAAACCATTGAACCAAGGTTTATGTTCGTATTGTTATTCATCATCATATCACCTCCGATCATGTTCCATATGACGTCTTGTGAGTAGTTCGTTTAGTTCCTGAGGACATGGGTGAAGTCTAAATGTTAGTAGTGAACTATGTTGAGTAATATTTAATGGTTTGATATTTAAGTTGTGGTGTTATTCTTCTAGTGGTGTCATGTGAACGTCGACTACATGATACTTCACCTCTTTATGGGCCTAGGGAATGCATCTTGTATTCGTTGCCAATTGTGGGGTTGCCGGAGTGACAAGCAACCTGAACCCCGTTGGTATATCGATGCATCAGGGATAGCACTCAGAGTTTTAAGGCTGTGGTTAGATTTATCTTTAATTTCTTGTATTTGCGATGCTTGCAAGGGGTTTAATCACAAGTATATCTAGGAAGGGCGGGGCATTAGCATAGGTTCACCCACACAACACTTATCAAAACAATGAAGATTAATCAACTATATGAAGCGAAAGCACTAGACTAAATTCCCGTGTGTCCTTAAGAACGTTTGGTCATCATAAGTAAACAAACCTAGCTTGTCCTTTGTGCTAAAAAGGATTGGGCCACTCATGCAATTATTACTCTCGCATTTTTTATACTTGTATTTTATTCATCTGCTATATCAAAACCCCCGAATACTTGTCTCAGGAGCATTTACAAAGTGAATCCCTTCATCGAAACCGGCTGTCAACACCTTCGCTCCTCAAGGTCTTCGACACTCTTATTTATCGAAAGTACTACGATACACCCCCTATACTTGTGGGTCATCAAGCAATACAAAGGAAGATATAAGTTTCAGCAGTTGCTTTCAACTTCAACATGTATATCTCATGGATAATTGTCAACACAAAGTAATATGATGAGTGCAAATAAGCAAGTATGTAGTAATCAATGCAATGCACAGTTGACACAAGTGTTTGCTTCTAAGATAGAAAGAAGTAGGTAAACCGACTCAACATAAAGTAAAAGAAAGGCCCTTCGCAGAGGGGAAGCAGGGATTACTTATGTGCTAGAGCTTTTTATTTTGAAAACATGGAAACAATTTTGTCAACGGTAGTAATAATTCATATGTGTTATGCATAAAACATCCTATGTTGCAAACCCTCATGCACCGAATACCAATAGTGCTCGCACCTTGTCCTAATTAGCCTTGACTACGGATTATCATTGCATTACATATGTTTCAAACTAAGTGTCACAAAGGGGTACTTCTATGCCGCCCGTACAAAGGTCCAAGGAGATAGATCGCATTTGATTTCTCGTTTTGATAAATCCTAACCTGAGGACATCCATGTCGACAACATAGAAAATGTATAATGGACTCCTCTTTAATGCTTAAGCATTCAACAACAGATAATATTCTCATAAGAGATTGAAGATTAATGTCCAAACTGAAACTTCCACCATGATATATGGCTTTGGTTAGCGGCCCAATGTTCTTCTCTAACAATATGCATACTCAAACCATTTAATCATGATAAATCACCCTTACTTCATACAAGACGAACATGCATAGCAACTCACATGATATTCAACAAAAGTGTAATAGTTGATGGCGTCCCCAGAAACATGGTTACCGCAACAAGCAACTTATAAGAAATAAGATACATAAGCTACATATTCTACCACAATAGTTTTTAAGCTACTTTCCCATGAGCTATGTATCGTAAAGACAAGGAATGAAATTTTAAAGGTAGCACGCAAGCAATTTACTTGAATGGCAAGAAAATACTACATAGTAGGTAGTTATGGGGACACAAATGGCACAGGTTTTGGCTCAAGGTGTTGGATGCACGAGAAGCATCTCCCTCTCAAGACAAGGCTTTGGCTAGCAAGGTTGTTTGAAGCAAACACAAGTATGAACCGTACAGCAAAAACTTACACAAGAACATATTGCAAGCATTATAAGACTCTACACTGCCTTCCTTGTTGTTCAAACACTTTTACCAGAAAATATCTAGACTTTAGAGAGACCAATCATGCAAACCAAATTTCAACAAGCTCTACGCTATTCCATTAATAGGTTAAAACTACATGATGCAAGAGCTAAACATGATCTATTTGAGAGCTCAAAACAATTTCCAAGTATCAAATTATTCAAGATAATATACTAATTACCACATGAAGCATTTACTGTTTCCAACCAAATAGCAATGAACGAAGAGGTTTTCAACCTTCGTCATGAACATTAAAAGTAAAGCTAAGAACACCAAAAAAAAAAAAAAAAAGCGGAGCGTGTCTTTCTCCCACACAAGGATTGCTAGGATCCGATTTTATCCAAACAAAAACAAAATAAAAACATACAGACGTTCCAAGTAAAGCACATAAGATGTGACTAATAAAATATAGTTTCACTAGAGTGACCCGATAAGTTGTCGATGAAGAAGGGGATGCCTTGGGCATCCCTGATGCGCGTAAATGAAATATGCAGGGATGAACCACGGGCATCCCCAAGCTTAGACTGCTCACTCTTCTTGATCATAATATATCCTCCTCCTCTCCCCTGGAAAACTTCCTCCACACCAAACTCAAAGCAATCTCATTAGAGGGTTAGTGCATAATAAAAATTCACATGTCTGGAGGTGACACAATCATTCCTAACACTTCTCGACATTACCCAAAGCTACTGAAAGTTAATGGAGTAAAGAAATCCATTCAAACACAGCGAAAGAGGCAATGTGAAATAAAAGGCAGCATCTGTCAAAACAGAATAAACAAAGACAAATTTTTCAGGCACTTAACATGCTCAAATGAAGAAGCTCAAATTGAATGAAAGTTGCGCATATATCTGGGGGATTACTCATGATTTTTCGCAGATTTTTCTGAGTTTCCTAAAATAGAGATCTACTCAAATTCGTGACAGCTAGAAATCTGTTTCTCCGAGATCCAAATCTAGTATCAACCTTACTATCAAAGACTTTATTTGGCACAACAATGCAACAAATAAAGATAAGGAGAGGCTGCTACAGTATTAACAACTTCAAGACACAAATATAAAAGAAAAATTGTAAGTAAAATAATGGGTTGTCTCCCATAAGCGCTTTTCTTAACGCCTTTCAGCTAGGCGTAAGTGTGAATCAAGTATTATCAAAAGAGGAAGCATTAACATTATTACCAGGGGCTTTGCGCCTACTCCCTCCTTACTCTTATTCTTACTCTTTGGTTTAGGGAATATATGCACCGCATCTCGGGTGTAGGTAAAATTTAGAGTGCCTTTCCCCACATCTATGGTTGCTCCTAAGAGTTTCAACAGGAATCTTCCAAGTGTGATTTGTCCCGTCCCTATACATTCAATAACGAGATAATCGGTGGATACCGTTCTTCCAAGAAAGGTTTGACGCCTAAGCGCAGAAAGTGTGAATCAAGTATTATCAAAAGAGGAAGCATTAACATTATTACCAGGGGCCGCCTACCCTTCTTACTCTTATTCTTACTCTTTGGTTTGGGGAATATATGATTGCATCCAGGTATGGAGGAATTTAGAGTGCCTTTTTTCACATCTATGGTTACTCCGAAGAGCTTCAGCAGGGATCTTCCAAGTGTGATCTGTCCTGTACCTACACATTCAATAACGAGATAATCAGTGGATACCGTTCTTCCAAGAAAGGTTGTGAACACACCTTCAGCTATTCCCTTGGGAATTATAACAGAGTTATCAATGAAAGTTATTTCTTTCCTTTGGTAAGTCCCCAGAGTGTCAAAGATTCATAAATACTTTTAGGCATAAGGCAAAAAATTCAGACATAATATCACAACGGGCATAAAAGTTTCACCACAAATAGCAACTTTAATAGTAGGGTCCCACATTGAAGGTTCAAAGTTTACTGGGACATAATCAAAATGCTCACGAATCTTACTATACCCTTCTTTTAAACAAGATATATTTGTCTCGAGAGTGTTTAATCTATTATAAATACTAGCAAGAGATGGATCAAAATTATTAGCTGAGCTAGATGATGCAACCAATTTTATGGCATTAAAAGCTTGATCCCCATCGCAATGAAGGAAATCTCCTCCCACTACAGCATCCAAGGCATATCTATAGCGAAGAATAAGCCCAAAATAAAAGTTACTAAGAAGCAGGCTTAGAGTCATTTTAGGTTCAGTTTTACCATAAGAATCAAAAATTCTAGACCAAGCTCCCTTAAAACTCTCCTCATCCCCTTGTTTAAAGGTAAAGATCAATTCCTCAGGTGACAGAGTAACAGCTACAGGACTAGTCATGATAACAAAATAAAGTAAATGCAAGTAACTATTTTTTTGTGTTTTTGATATAAAGAAAGCAAACAAGATAGAAAAATAAAATAAAGTAAAGCAAGACAATAAACAAAGTAAAGAGATTGGATGTGAGAGACTCACCTTGCAGCGTGTCTTGATCTCCCCGGCAGGGGTGGGGAAAAGAGCTTGATAACGCGTGAAGCACACGTCCGGTTGGGAACCCCAAGAGGAAGGTGTGATGCGTACAACGACAAGTTTTTCCTCAGTAGATAAGGTTACCAGTAGGAGATGAAGGACACGTGAAGGTTGTTGGTGAAGAGAGTGTAGTGCGGCGCAGCACCAGGGATTCGGGCGCCAACGTGGAACCTGCACCAACACAATCAAAATACTTTACCCCAACTTAACGGTGAGGTTGTCAATCTCACCAGCTTGCTGTAAACAAAGGATTAAATGTATGGTGTGGAGAATGATGTTTGTTTGCAAATAACAGTAGAGAAAAGTATTGCAGTAGTTTGTATTTCAGATGTAAAAGAATGGACCGGGTCCATAGTTCACTAGTGGTGTCTCTTCAATAAGATAAATAGCATGTTGGGTGGACAAATTATAGTTGGGCAATTGACAAATAGAGAGAGCATAACAATGCACATACATATCATGATGAATACTATGAGATTTACTTAGGGCATTACGACCAAGAACATAGACCGCTATCCAGCATGCATCTATGACTAAAAAGTCCACCTTCGGGTTAGCATCCGCACCCCTTCCAGTATTAAGTTGCAAACAACAGACAATTGCATTAAGTACTGTGCATAATGTAAACAATACAAATATCCTTAGACAAAGCATTGTTGTTTTATCCCTAGTGGCAACATCACATCCATAACCTTAGAACTTTCTGTCAGTCCCAGATTCAATGGAGGCATGAACCCACTATCGAGCATAAATACCCCCTCTTGGGGTTACAAGTCAACTTGGCCCGAGCCTCTACTAGCAACGGAGAGCATGCAAGATCATAAACAACACATATATGATAGATCAATAATCAACTTGACATGGTATTCCATATTCAGCAAAGTCAACAAACACAACATCTGCTTATTAAATAGATGATCTTAGTCATGATAGGCAGCTCACAAGATCTAAACATGATAGAACAGAAGGAGAAGACAACCATCTAGCTACTGCTATGGACCCATATTCAAGGATGAACTTCTCACGCATCAGTCCGGAGGCGGGCATGGTGTTGTAGTAGAGCCCTCGGGTGATGATTCCCCTCTATGGCAGAGTGCTGGAGGTAATCTCTGAATCCCCGGATAGGTTGGCGGCGGAGTGTCTCTGGAACTTTCTCGTGTCGTGGCTCTCGGTACTGGGGTTCGCGACGGAGAGAATATATAGGCGAAGGGGCGAGTCGGGGCCTTCCGAGGAAGCCCACCCATAGGGCCGGTGCGCCCTCTTGAGCGCGCCGCCGAGGTGGTGTGGGGCCCCTCGGCTCCTCTTCGTCTCTCCTTCGGACGGCTCCGTAGAAAATAAGACCGTGGGCTTTTGTTTCGTCCAATTTCGAGAATATTTCTGTGTAGGATTTACGAAACCAAAAACAACAGAAAACAGGAACTAGCGCTTCGGCATCTTGTTAATAGGTTAGTGCCGGAAAATGCATAAAAATGATATAAAATGTATATAAAACATGTAGGTCATATAACTAGCATGGAACATAAGAAATTATAGATACGTTTGAGACGTATCCAGCATCCCCAAGCTTACACTTGGGATGTTGTCACTCCTCCTTCCTCTGTTCGTCCCATCACCTGCAAGTGGGTCTACAAGATCAAGACTCGCTCCGATGGTTCTCTTGAGCGCTACAAGGCTCGTCTTGTCGCTCGTGGCTTTCAGCAGGAGCATGGCCGTGACTATGATGAGACCTTTGCTCCAGTGGCTCACATGACCACTGTTCGTACTCTTCTTGTTGTTGCTTCTGTTCGTCACTGGTCTGTCTCTCAGCTTGATGTGCAGAATGCCTTTCTTAACGGTGAGTTAAGTGAGGAGGTATACATGCAGCCACCTCCTGGCTACTCTACTCCTGATGGCATGGTCTGTCGTCTCCGGTGCTCTCTCTATGGCCTTAAGCAAGCCCCTCGCGCCTGGTTTCAGCGTTTCGCCTCTGTGGTGACCTCTGCTGGTTTTGTCCCTAGCGCACATGACCCTGCGCTCTTTGTCCACACATCCTCTCGTGGTCGGACTCTCCTTCTTCTTTATGTCGATGACATGATCATCACAGGTGTGACCCTGAGTACATTGCCTTTGTCAAGGCCCGTCTTCGTGATCAGTTTCTCATGACTGATCTTGGTCCTCTCCGCTACTTTCTTGGGCTTGAGGTTTCCTCTACCTCCGATGGCTTCTATATCTCCCAGGAGAAGTATATTCAGGACCTTCTCCCACTTGTTCCCACTCTTGGTGATGAGCGCCTTGTCCGAGACTCTATGGGCTCAATGTCCTTCTCAGTTCCTTGGTGGTGATCCTCTCCAGGACCCACGACCATCGTCACACAGTTTGGGAGCCTTGTCTATCTTCTTGTCACTCGTCCACGGCCTTTCCTACCGAGTCCATGTCCAGGTCGGTTCATGTGCTCCCACTAGTGTCCACTACTCTAGTCATCTGTAGTGTCCTCACGACCTCTTCGTGCTTCTATCTCCCGTCATCTCTTCTTCCCTAGCTCCAGCTCCTTACAGCTCCAGACCTACTCAGATGCTACCTGGGCTAGCGATCCGGAGGATCGCAAGTCTCTTTCTGCCTACTGTGTCTTTCTTGGTGGCTCTCTCATTGCTTGGAAGACCAAGAAGCAGGTTGCAGTCTCTCGTTCGAGTGTCGAGGGAGCGATGGCTCTATTGACGGCTGAGGTGACTTGGTTACGCTGGTTACTTGCGGACTTTGGTGTTTCTGCTGACGCCCCGACTCCTCTCTTATCAGACAGTACTTGTGCTATCAGCATTGCGCGTGATCCGGTGAAGCACGAGCTCACAAAACACATCGGTGTTGATGCCTTCTATGTGCGTCATGCTGTGCAGCATCAGGTTATGGCTCTTCATTATCTTCCGAGCTACAGCTTGCTGACTTCTTCACGAAGGCCCAGACTAGAGCACAACATGGGTTTCCTCTCCAAACTTAGTATTTGTTGACCCACCATGGTTTGAGGAAATTTTATTAGTGAGTGTATATACCCTTTTCTGTATACTCGATGTATGAGGGGCTTCCTGCATATTGCACCACGTACATGTACTGGCCTTTGGCCCAACAGTGAATACTAGTTGCTCATTCACAACAAGCACTACCACAAAAGACTAGCTCACTTGTGTACTAAGAGATTTTCTCGAGACGGAAATTGAGCTTTTACAAGGTTCTTGGGGTACGCATCCACAATCGAATTGGAGGCTCCCAAGGTTTACAACACAATAGAAAGTTATCAATGGAGTAAACAACAACTAGAGTTTCCAAATAAAACTCTAGCCAAAGGGGGCCTCAAGTGAATGAGGGGCAATATCAAATCACTTTGGTGAGTTTGTAGATCTAGGTCTTCTCCTTCGATCAACACTTTTGATTGGCTAATGGAGGAGATCTAGTGACAATTGAAGCTCCAGTTCTTGGAGAAGAGAGAGTGTGCAACCTTGAGATAGAAGAAGGAGTGAGGGGGGTATTTATACCCCTCCCAAAAAGTCTTCGGCACCCTATGCATGAGTGAGGATATGCGGCCACTAGGAAATGGAATGTCTAGCCTCCCAAAATTTCGACCCAACTAGGGGCGGAAAATCTAACCCAGAACCCGGAAAATCCGTGACCAAATTAATATCCACCCCACCCCAAATCCGGCAACACCAGAGAGCCGCGTGAAATGGCCAGCTCTGGGTCCTGATGATTTATAAGGGGGCGGATATTTCCAAAACTACGAGTGTATGTGTGTGGGGGGGGGGGAGGGGATTTTACCTGGGCAGATAATCCGGCTTGGGAAACAGCAGCCGCGCAAACAGCCAACTACCTTTCCAGCGTCAACTCCTCTACATGGACAGGAACACGCAGTGGAGAGCACTAACACCACTACGGAACACCGTCTTCATGATAATCGTATTTTCACCTTTTTGAGGGGTCAATCATGTTGTGCTATTGTTTGAATAAACCCTACACATCTTAGAAAATGGTTAAATACTCACTAGCGTTGTTATCAAACACACAAAACCAACTTAGGAGACAAAATGCTCTTTCAGGAAGCTAGGGTTTTTTCGAGGAGAGAGCGTGTTGCGGAATGGGCGGAGAAGGAAATGACAGTGCGGTTTAAAGAGGAAGGCCGAATGCACATTGATGACGTGGGACTCATCCGTCGGCGGGTGGCTCCGGCGGGTGATGTCCCATCGCGTCGCTGCCTCGAGAACCGGTGCGCCCATTGAAGACGACCAAACTTATATGATTGGTCATTAAAACGTGACCATCGCTTCCTCTCCTTTGTGGGCGGAGCCCACATCGTGAATATCGTGTGGCCCCGCGAGCGCTTGACACACCCGTTTAGCACCTTACGTGAGAGCATTAAAGGGTGTGACAAGGGATAACTTATCAATGCCCTACGGATGGTAGACTAGGGTTTAGTTGGGAAGTAGAGGGCAAGTAGATCTCGAGGGTTTCAAAAAAGTACGCGACGATTATGAAAACTAGGGTTCGTGAGACAATGGTTGGATCCTTTCTTTTGTCCCTCGACTCCCCCTTATATAGGAGGTGGAGTCGAGTTAAATATGCACAAGTTACGAGAGTCCGGGAAGGTTTCTAACTCATCCCACAAGATTACAAACATCATCTTCTAATACAACTCTAGCTTTCCTAAATATCCACTTGGGCTTCCGATGCTTCATAAACTTCGGGTCGTGGGCCTTCGGTAAACCGGGTACTATCTTCGGTAGGCCCATTGGGGATGCCTATGTCGCCCCCGAGGTTTTGCTTGAATCGTAGAGTCGGGGAAAATCTCCACTGTTTATATTTACTCGACAACTTGTTATTTATACTCCACATAAAATTCTATGTTGTACAGGGATAATGGTAGTTGGGACTAGTCATCTGGCGGATCAGGTACTAGTTAACTGCTCTAGTGGCAATCCGCAAAAACCTACTTCAAGATCCGTCACTGGACATAGTCTCGGGATCTTGGTGTAAACTTGTGAGTGCCGCTTGGGGTCTTGCATTGTCGAGTCCCAGTCCATATTTATCGAATTTTCACTAAATAGTTAGGATTTTCTTCGTAATACGTGATACGGATAAAAAGTAACAGAGCTTCGACGTCGAAACAGTGTGTATACACAAAACGGATGCGGGGTCTTACCTTCGCAAATTTGCGGCATTTAGAAATTGATCGCTTTGGCGTTATGAGAATATATTGTCGAGTGCTTATTCGGCTGTTGGAATGGCACAATTTATTGAGTCAACGGATGACTTATATTTCTCCCGATGGGAGTATATGTAGAGTTATGTATATAACTTGAAATATGCTCACTTTTCTTCTTCTTTTTCTCTCTCTTTTTATAATTTCATCAGACACTTGTGACATGTATGTCGCTATATTTTCTCTGTCACATATTTTGTCTGGAAATCTCTCGGGTGCGCAGAACAAGCTCCCGATGGGAGTAACCCGAGGCTATGGGCCGCTCACTGTATTTGATCATGAGCTCTCGCCATTTCTATTTTGTCTTTCTCGAATTTTTCATTTTTCCAAAAGTAGCCCCAGAGCATTTGATCAAAAACTTGTATTTGATCAAAGGCTCTCAATATCTTTTTCTTTGTAGCCATTTTTATGAAGCTGTTGAGTGAGATTTTTCTCTTGCTAGTGATGTCATTCTTGACGATAGCCACGACCTTAATTCTTGGAAATCGCGAGATCTTTCTCTCTACTTGCAGCACGGAGCCCAATTTTTCGCATTGTATTGGTACGTCGTGGAGAGTGGGGGACACGTCCTCCCTTTCTAAGCCATGCCTCATATAACTCCTCCAGGGTGAAATTACTTTTTACCCCTGTTCCACGTGTACATGTACTTACACACTTTTCTATCCAATAGATGGCAACCACTACGCCTCTATATGGTCTCCCATAGCCTTCCCTCAAACCTTTAAAACTATTGTGCTTATCTACTCAGCTATACAAAAAATCTCCTCCGCCCATAGTTTCCTGAGCTCAACTTCCCTCAAGTGTACTCACCTTTCCATTGTTGATGCAGCAGGGCCAGAGCAAGGCACATCACGCTTGAGTGTGGCTGTTAGTGGATCGGGGGCATGGAATGGGAGAGATCAAAATCTCACGGAACATCAACCTCTTAGAAGAAAGCGGGATAAGCAAGAAGCCCAGAAGCGGCTGTGCTTCCGTGAAGAGAGCTGCAACCCATCCAATGGAGTATCGGGTTAGTTTTGTCGATCACCTCATCACGCAACTCGCCCCATTCACCCTTTTAACAAGGAGGTTGCTTTTGTTCTAGGACTGCAAGCACACCTCACACCCAATTCTATCCTCCACATTTCATCTTGTCACCCTCTGCGAGTCCCCTTCCTCGCGTCCAGCCTAACGGGCGTTGTGGAACGCATTTTCTTTTGTCCACGCCGCAATGGCTCTCCCAATGTCGCCTATAACATGGCGGCGTTGTTATCTGCGTTCGCCCTGATGTCGAGTATTTACGTCAAATTCCCTGACTCGGTTCAAGGGTGGCGCAAGTGGCTGTACATCCATGAGAGAACTTATGGATGTCTTTAGAACAACATCCCTCTTTTTGGCAGTGCAGAAAATCTCCCACTTCGCAGCCTCTTGAGATGAGGCTACCGAAGAAGAGAAAAGCAGCGACAGAGCATTGATGACCACATCCTGACTACAAAACACAGCTGGCAAGAGTACATCGGGTATCCAAATCAAAGCGATATTTCCATAGGATCGAGTGCATTCTCTGCGACTCGCAAAAATCCCTCTGGAAATAATAAACAATGATGTGGATCGCTGTCGGTGGATTTACCGGTCAAGGACTTAGAAAAACTTGTCTGGAAGGTGCTCCCTCAGCAAAAGATCGCCATCTTTCTTATCATTAAAACCATACATTTATCCTGTCCTCCCCAGAGGTAACCTTTATCGACTTTGCCCATTTTTATTTGTCATCCTTTGCATAACTCTTTCTTTGACGCCTCCTTGTTTTGTATGAATCATCCAGAATCTTGTCACTTCCTCCCCTTCCACGAAGGGTGGAGAAGTCAGAAAACACGACTCATTGTCACGTGAAGAACAACCAAGATGCTCTGTCCACGATGGTGAACCCCGAGGTTCTGCAAAATCTGCGGGATCCTGCGAAAGGAAGCTGAATCCAGGGTACCACCTCGGCACACTCTCCTCCTCCTGCTGTTTCTCCAAAGGCAAAGGAAAATGACACAGTGTCGAAATTCGGCACCTCCAAAGCCGAAGAAACTGCTCCTTCACGTCGGAAGGCAGCTTTCGATCCATACCTTGAAGCCCTCATCAGTTCGTAGTCACTTTTTGTCTCTTTTAACATATTTGAAGAGAGTTTTGTCTATCTTGCTTCTGCTTATCTTTAGCCATTTAATCGTAGTGAAACGAGGAAGAAAATGCCAGCTTTGGTGCGACTGCTCGGCAGTACGTCGCTACTCTGAATTGTTTACGAAGTGCAAGTTGAGGAGAAGAATCTGGCCTCCTCAACAAAAAATGCCAGGTAGACCTGCTGCTCTGTAAGCCCCTTGTCCCTTCACCAAAAGGAAAGAGGTTGAAACAATCACAGACCTACCCTGCAATTGGGTAGCTCCTCGACTCCTCTTCTGGATGATGTAAGTTCTTAGTAACTTTAAGTCTTTATCATGTTTCAACATTTGCTTCTTTTTATTTTTGTGCTATAGCATTTTTGTCTAACTAATTACTTTCTTTCCTTTTTCTTTCTTTAACAAACCTTTAATTAAAATTCATCATAGTTTAATTTGTTGGGTACCACGAATATGCTAGCAAGGCGAGTGCGACTTCACCTTATCTTTGCCCATGACTCCTTACTCCTTTCTTGTCATAATTTTAACTTACTTTTGACTATTTTGGCAGAAAAACTTGCGGAGGCCAACAAACGCGCCGACACGCTTGCTCAGAAATTAGAGCAAAGTGAGGAGGCTCGTAAGAAGGCCGAATCTGATGCTAGTAAGGCTAAGACAGAGGTTGACAAGGCCAAAGCAGAAGCTGCTGGTGTCAAAGAGCTTCAGAAGAGGCTTCATGACGCCGAGACTGCCTTGAGCGAGCATAAAACCACGCAAGCTGCACTCGTGAAGAAAGCGATTCTCAAACGCTTGAGATTCACAAAACCGTCGGTTTGTCGGTAAGTACTTTCGATTTATTTTGCATTCCTTGGACTTGCTTTTCTTTACTTGTTTGTTGACCAACTATTTTTTCCTCGACAGGGAAAACAAACCAAGAATTTGAACTTGAAGATCCTGACAATGATCCCCTCTTGACGCACTTTCTTTCCTTGAGTTTCACGGAACAGAAACCCGTGAAGGCATTGAGCAGACCCCGGGGAAGGATTGTCGCGGCTCTACCCTTACTTCTTCTAGAAGAAAAAGGTACCCGCTACTTTCCTTGCTCTTGCCAAGGATTTTAATCCGCCAGAAGATCTTGGACTGAAGCTGCGCCAAGAAAATATGAAGGTTGCCGTTGAAAGCACTGTCGCCCTGGTTGCTGACAGCCAGCAAAACATCGACTGGACCAAAGTTGGCGACACACAGGAGATGGAGACCACGAAGTGGCGATCGCTGATCAAGGCTGCGAAGCCCAACACAAAGAAGATCCTTGCTTATCTTGGATTCAAGCCCACTCCTGCTCCTAGCTCGTCGAAGCCGGAGGTCTAGTAGAATGCCCTATCTTTTTTATTTTCCTATTTCTTCTGAAGTTGTCGCCATAGTAGCTTTGGCGACAATTGTCGTAGCAATCCTTTTGAAGACCCCTTTCTGTAATATCTGTGTCAATTTCCCGAAGATCAATGGAATTCTATTTTGCATGATCATTGATACTGGAATTTTCTTTTTCAGTTGATATTTGATAACTACTTCGCCAATCCTTGTCCTGCCGATACTTCTCCTGCTTCCTCCTTCTCGAAGAAAACCCTTGTCGATGATAACCTTATCGAAGGTTCTTCGAGTAAACACTCCTCGCAAGATTTGCAAGAACTTCGCCAACAACTTCAATCCATGAAAAAGCAAATGCTTGTACTAATGGAACAGTCTCGAAGATCTTCGGAGAGGGAAAAAATTGCTCTTCAACAGGCTCAGGATGCTATGGCCGCAAAGGATGCCGCTGTTGCTGAGGCTACCGAAGCTTCTTCTCGAGAAAATTATATGCTTCAACTAATGACTGACGCCAGCCTGGACATGATAGGTATGCTTCCTGTACATAACCATGCTTGATGTTGTTCTTGCTATTTTTCCTTCCTTAATAATTTCTTCGCTAGATCAGGCTCATTTTTGAATCTTGCCGAAGATCAACGTGTTGAAGCTCGAGCCGATGTTCTGCTCAGACTGGCTGCACAACATGGTTCTAACTTTTGGGTTACTCCTGAGCGTACCTGCCAAATTGTCAGATTCCAAGATCGCGTGGCTCAGGTCCGTGATTTCTGTCGGGGGGAAGACCCCGGATAGGGCAATGGACGCGGAGCAGCCGGCTGGCCACTGGCCGGCTCGCGGCAAGGCGGCTGAGGAGCAGCCGGGTGGCCGGCTGGTCGAGCCGGCTGGCTCTGGGTCTAGTCGACACAGCTACGGCCACCAGTACTGTAGCAGGGCGGCTTCTACAAGCTCCTATCCGACTGGGGGTTTGTACCTCGGACCGACTCGAGGCGGCGAGTCTTGCTTGGAAGGAACCGAGGTTGGTGATCCGGGTTCGAAAGTCCACGCTGACTCATCTTCCGTAAAACGCAGGGCAGCCAGACCAATAGTGCACGCGCCGGACAGCCGCCGGGGCCCGGCGATGCAGCCGGCTACGATGGTGGCAGCGACGGGGACACCTCCCTCTCATACACCGGCAGCTGTTCGGCAGCCGGATGGGAACGGAGCCATACAATGCCTCAACGGCTCTGACGTCCTGCCGCCTGGGAAGGACGGAAGCGAAGCCGGCCAAGCCGGCCCGTAGACTATAGGGTCTTATAGTAAAAGTGCCGGCGCCTATATAAGCCGCACTACCCCCTCTCGTGCGGGGGATCGATCATTCTCACTTCTTTCCACCCTTAGCGTTGCCCTGTGAGAGAGACCATCGTCTCCCTTAGCCTCTCAGGAGCAGCCGGTCACAGCTAGGAGCACCATTGTATTGTGTGATCATCTCATACACTCATAGCAGGAGTAGAGGTTTTACCTCCATCGGAGACCTGGGTACGTCGCCGTGTCGCTCGTGCCCATACCCGCATCCGGATACCGCCGTGAGATCCCTCAGGGGCCCCTTCGATTAGCCACCCTATGGCATATGCCGTGAGGAATCCCACGACATTTGGCGCCCACCGTGGGGCCCTCGGCATCCTCGGCCGGTGTTTCATCCGGACGGGCCTACTTCATCACCCGCCGGCGGCCGAGCGCTTCGAGGCTTGATACGCACCGGAATTCGGCTCCCTCGGCTACGTCGGCGACAGCGGCGGCTGCTTCGCTGACCGGCCCTTCCCAGCCGGCGGCAGCGTCATCTCCTTCGGCGGCCCACGACGTCTGCGTCCGCTACCGTCGCACCCGCCGCGCTACCCCGCGGCCGGGTGCTGCGCTGCGCAAGCCCTCCTCCGCGAGCCGGCAGCAGCGCTCCCGCCAGCCCCGTCGTCGTGCAAGTCATGATGGCTGGCGAGGAGCTCCCCACCAAGAACCCGCGCACCCGTGGCCCCAACCTGGAGCGCAACGTCGACCCCAACGCCTCCGGCTCGGGCCCAAAGGCGCCACCGCCACCGTCCCGGCTGGACGAAGTCCGGGCGAAGCTGAGCACCCCGCTCACGCCTGGCGGCGACCCCACCACCATCGAGGCGGATCTGGAGGCGCACCGCCAGCTCCTCCTCAAGCAAACCGAAGAGCTGGCTGCTGCTAAGCGCCAGATGGAGATCACCCAGCGCGAGTACAACCGCGCCCACGGCCTTCGAGCGCGACGATCAGTAGGCCGGTCAGATCCGCCGCAGGGGCCGCGACCTTGGCGCTGAGATCGCCCGCGACGGCGCTCCTTCGCCGGCTCCATCCGCGGAGCTCCCCGTCTACAACACCCCCGACAAGAACATGCGCGCGGCACAAGCCGCCGCAGAAGAGCTGAACCGCCTTGAAGGCGAAGAGTTACGCCGCCAAACCATGCGGGTGACTGAGCTGCTCAACGCAGCCAACAAGCAGGCGGCCGACCCCAGGTACGTCAATGCCCCCAGAGCTTCTCACGCTCGTGGCGCTGCAGGCAACGACAGGGAAGGCGCCAGGGACACGGCCGAGTCCGCTTCCCCGGCTGGCTTCGGCAGTGACTCCCGGGCCACGCCGCATAAGTTCGGGCCGGCGAGCCACGGCCGGCGGCAGCGGCCGCAGCCGGCCTCCACCAAGCCGGAACCAGGAGCAAGACTCCGAGCCCCGCCGCCAGCACCGGCCGGCTCCAGAAGCAAGCGGCGCACGCCAGCCGGCACGCTCCCGGCTGGGCCCGCGCATCGAGCCCGTCGACGCCAGAGATCGCCTTGATCGGCAAGAGGAGGCGCCGGCTTGCCCCAAGTGCTTCGGGCCCCGCATCGCCAACGAGCCCGTGCTCGACGGCTTCCAGCTCCCCCGCGACACGCCCAAGTACGACGGCACCGCCAAGCCGGAGGACTGGCTGCAGGACTACTCCACCGCAGTCGGCATCTCTCGAGGCAACAAGCGATGGGCGGTACGCTACTCCCCCTGATGCTGGTCGGCTCGTGCAGCTCAACAACTGCCGACCGGCAGCATCAAGCAGCGGATTCGAAGAGGCCTTCATCAGCAACTTCACCGGCCTACCGCCGGCCGGGTCGCCCTCAGCAGCTTGAGATGTGCAAGCAGGGCCCGGACGAGACGGATCGCGCGTACCTGACGCGCTGGTGCGAGATGCGCAACTCCTGCGAGGCGTGTGGCGATCCAGGCCATCAGCTTCTTCATGGGAGGCTGCCGGCCAAACACCATGCTGTGGCACAAGCTGCGCCGTAGTGACCCCAAGTCGATGGCCGCCTTGATGGCCATCGCGGACAAGTACGCGCTGGCCGAAGAAGCCGGCAAGGCGCCGGCTGACCCAGCACCGGCTCCCTCCAGGCGGGACCACCACAAGCCGGCTGAGCACAAGCCGGCAGACGGCGCCTCTCATGGCAGCCGGCGGGACAACTACCGCGGCAAGCGTCACAGTGACCAGCCGGACCGCCGGTACGGCTCCGCCCACGTAGCCGCCGTGGCAGACAACGCGGGCAGCCGCGCCAGAAGCAAGACCGGCAATGGAAGCCGAAGTACACCTTCGAGCAGATGCTCGACTCGCCGTGCAAGTACCACAGCGGCAAGAACCCCTCCAACCACACCACCCGCGACTGCCACTTCATGAAGCGGCTGACAAGCGGTGAACCTCTCCCGCCTCCACCCCCCCCCACCAGCCGGCGGGCCGGGTGGCCAAGCCGGCGCAGAGAACGCCAACCTCGAGCACCACGAGGCTAACCAAGTGCACCATGCCGGCCGATATCTGGCCGAAGATGCTACCTACATCATCTTCACCTCCGAGCCCGAGGACAAGACGAGCCAGCGAGCCGTTCCCTCGAGGTCAACGCGGTCATACCACCGGTCCCCCAGTACCTAAACTGGTCAGAGCAGGCCATCACTTTTGATCGCGCGACACACGGTCCTGCCGAACCGGGCAGCTACGCCATGGTCCTCGACCCCACCATCGGCACAACCCGGCGCAGCGTGCGTTTTTCGCGTCTCATCGACGGCGGCAGCAACATCAACATCCTCTACCGCGACACCGCCGCAAGCTGGGCATCCAGGAGGCCGAGTTGCGCCCCACCCCCACCGTCTTCCACGGCATCGTGCCGGGCCATGCTGCCAGCCGATCGGCCGGATCACGCTGGAGGTGATGTTCGGGAAGCCGGATCACTTCCGCACCGAGAGAATCGAGTTCGAGGTGGTGGACCTCGTGAGTCCCTACCACGCGCTCCTGGGCAGGCCGGCCCTGACCAAGTTCATGGCGGTGCCCCATTATGGGTACCTGAAGATGAAGCTGCCTGGCCCCAAGGGGGTCATCACCGTAGCCGGCGACTATCGCCGCTCCATGGACTATGCCACGCAGAGCTCCAAGATGGCCCAGACGCTGGTCATCGCCACCCAGAAGCAGCTCATCCACGACGCCGTCGCCCTCGCCAAGCCGCGCAGACGGACATGCCGGCTGCAGGCAACCCGGCTGGGACGACTCACTTCCAGCCGGCCGACAACACCAAGAAGATCCTGCTCGACCCGGCGCAGCCGGACAAGTACGTCACCATCGGTGCCGGCTTGAGCAAGAAATAGGAAAGCGAGCTCACCAGCTTCCTCCGTGAGAATCGGGACATCTTCGCATGGACTCCAAGAGACATGCCGGGTGTGCCGAGGGAGTTGGCTGAGCACCACCTCCACGTCCGGCCTGAAGCCAAGCCGGTGAAGCAGCCTCTCAGGCGCCTTCGCCGAAGAACGAAGGAAGGCCATCGGTGAAGAAATCGCCCGGCTCCTAGCTGCCGGCTTCATCATGGAAGTGCTGCACCCGGACTGGTTGGCGAACCCGGTCCTGGTTTGAAGAAGAACGGCTCCTGGCGCATGTGTATCGACTACACCAGCCTGAACAAGGCGTGCCCGAAGGATCCCTTCCCCCTGCCGCGCATAGATCAAGTCATAGACTCGACTGCCGGCTGTGAATTGTTGTCTTTCTAGACGCCTATTAGGCTACCACCAGATTCCTTTGAATCCGGCTGATCAAATAAAGACTTCGTTCATTACCCCGTACGGGGCTTATTGCTACACGACTATGCCGTTCGGCTTGAAAAATGCAGCGCCACCTACCAAAGGTGCATGCAAAAATGCTTGCAGGATCAAATCGGCAGAAACGTTCACGCATATGTGGATGATGTCGTTGTAAAGACCAAGGAGACGACTACCCTCCTTGATGACCTGAGAGAAACCTTCACCAATCTGAGAAGATTTCGGATGAAGCTCAACCCGGCCAAGTGCACATTCGGCGTGCCGTCTGGCCACTCCTTGGCTACCTCGTCTCTCAGCGAGGGATCGAAGCCAACCCGGACAAGATCAGTGCCCTGGAGAAGATGGAACTGCCGCAGTGCCTCAAGGACGTCCAGAAGTTCGCTGGCTGCCTGGCTTCCTTGAGCCGCCGTCGGCCGGGGGGGAAAGCACTGCCCCTGTATCAATTGATGAAGAAGGCGGACAAGTTCGTCTGGTCACCGCAGGCGGAGGAAGCTTTCCGTGACTTGAAGCGCGTGCTCTCAACCGCGCCAATCCTTGCAACGCCGGCTTCAATGGAGCCGATGCTGTTGTACATCGCAGCCACCAATCGAGTGGTTAGCGTTGTCCTGGTGGTGGAGCGCAAAGAAGACGGCAGGGAGCAGCTGGTCCAGCGCCCAGTCTACTACCTTAGCGAAGTGCTCTCCCAGTCGAAGCAAAACTACCCCCACTACCAGAAGGTCACCTACGGCGTCTACATGGCGGCCAAGAAGCTCAAGCATTACTTCCAAGAGCACCTCATCAAGGTGGTTGCCACAGCGCCCTTGGCGGAAATCATCGGCAGCAAGGATGCCAACGGCCGGGTTGCCAAGTGGGCCCTGGAGCTAGCCGCCCACACCATCCTCTACGAGCCACGCACAGCCATCAAGTCGCAGATCCTCGCGGACTTCTTCGTCGACTGGGCTGAGATGCAGTACCTGCCGCCTGTGCCGGATTCCACACACTGGAAGATGCACTTTGACGGTTCGAAGATGCGCAACGGCTTGGGAGCCGGCATCGTCCTCACCTCTCCCAAGGGAGATCGGCTGGACTACGTTCGCCGCATCCAACAATGTGGCGGAATATGAAGCGCTCATTCATGGGCTGAAGCTGGCCAAGGAGATTGGCGTGCGTCGCATACTCTGCTTCGGCGACTCCGACTTGGTTATACAGCAAGCATCAGGCGACTTGAAGGGCGCCAACATGGCCTCATACCGTTCCATGTCCAACAGCTATCCGGCTTCTTCGACGGCTGCGAATTCCACCATGTGCCACGAGCAAACAACGAGGCGGCTGACGCCTTGTCCAAGATTGGCTCAACCCGGCAAGCCATTCCGCCGGGCATCGCCTTGGCGGTTCTCAAGAAGCCGTCCATCATACCGTCACCGGATTCGGATTCAATATTCGTGCCGGCTGACCCGGGGGCTGCTCAGCCGAACCCGGGGGCTTCATCGCCCAAGTCGGGGGCTAACAAGCCGAACCCGCCGGCTACCATGCCGAACCCGGGGACTTCTCAGTCCAACCCGGGGGCTTCATCGCCAAACTCGGGGGCTAGCAAGCCGAACCCGCCGGCTAGCAAGCCGAACCCGGCGACCATGCAGTCGGATCCGGAAGCTCCCACGCAGGAGGCCCTGTTGGTTAGCGTATTCGAGATAAGATGCATACCTTCATGGGCACAAGAATTCCTCTCCTACCTCACCGACGGTGTGCTGCCTGATGATAGAGTCCAGGCCAGGCAGATTGAGAGAAGGGCCAAGGCCTATACAATCATCAACCACCAGCTGTACAAACGCAGCGTAAGTGGGGTGTTCCAGCGGTGCGTCGAGCCGGCTGAAGGGATTGAACTCCTACGGGAAATCCATCAAGGAGAGTGCGGACATCACGCCTCATCCAGAGCCATAGTGGCAAAGCCTTCCGGCACGGTTTCTATTGGCTGACTGCGCTCAGAGACGCAGAAGAGTTGGTGAAGAGGTGCAACGGCTGTCAGCGCTTCGCAAAGAAAAGACACCAGCCGGCTTCCGCCTTGAAAACCATCCCCATCACATGGCCATTTGCCGTATGGGGCTTGGATATGGTAGGCCCATTCAGAACGGCGCGAGGCGGCATGACACACCTCTTGGTGATGATTGACAAATTCACCAAGTGGATCGAAGCCAAGCCAATCAAGAAGCTGGATGGCTCCACAGCCGTCACATTCCTCAAGGAAATCATCGTGAGGTTCGGCTACCCCCACAGCATCATCACTGACAACGGCAGCAACTTCTCCCAAGGCATCTTCTCTCGCTATTGCGGGGAAATGGGGATCCGGATGGCCCTATCTTCTGTGGCGCACCCGAGTCCAACGGACAAGTGGAAAAGGCTAACGGCTTGGTCCTAGCCGGCATCCGGCCCCGGCTGGTGGAGCCGCTCGAGCGAGCAGCCGGCTGCTGGATTGAAGAGCTGCCCAATGTGCTGTGGAGCCTGCGACAAACCGCTCAGTCGGCTTCACACCATTTTTCCTCGTATACGGGGCCGAAGCCATCCTGCCGACTGATATCGAGCACGACGCGCCAAGGATCAAGCTCTACACTGAAGCCGAGGCCAAAGAAGCTCGCGAAGATGGAGTCGACCTGGTCGAAGAGGCCCGGCTGCTGGCTGCGTCTAGATCTACCATTTACCAGCAAAGCCTCCGACGCTATCACAGCCGGAAGGTCCAGCCCTTAGCATTCCGAGAAGGAGACCTAGTGCTCCGGCTGATCCAACAGCCGGACAGCATAAACTGTCATCCCCATGGGAGGGTCCCTTCATCGTGAGCAAGGCAGTGGGCAATGATTCCTACTATCTCATAGATGCCCAAGAGGCTAAGAAAAACAAGCCGGACAAGGCTGACGAGGAGACTAAACGTCCCTGGAATGTCAACTTACTCCGCCCATTTTACACATGAGAGCAGGAATGTATGTATCCCTTGTATCCCTTTTGTAAGCCATGAAAAAGCACGCCAAGAGCGCCGTTTCAAGACAAGTTTTTTACTTTACCTCCGTTTCGCCAATTGGCTTGAACCCTCTCACGCGGTCGGCTCGCAACGTGATCCGGCCGACAGCCGGCTTCCGATCCAGCTAGACCGCAACCCGGCTGTCCGGCTGGCGGGAGCAAGGCCTAGGGAGCACACGCGAAAAACGACTAAGGGAAAGAGTAAAAGAGAGTTGACTTGCAACTTTTCATAAAAGTGCCGGATTGCCGAATTCAGCTCGTTCGACTGAAATACTGTCGGCCTCACCCAGCGGCCCGCTCTTGATCCGGCGACGGATCGCAAGTCGGACGTACGACCGGCAAGAGCACAGCCAAAGAGTGGGGCGGATGGGAAAAAGCGAACGAGTCGAAAGAAAGCAACTCGGCACACAAATGATTAACAAACACATTAAAGTGTGACATAATTAAAGGACGATAATATTCATACATGCGCACCCGGCATCCCGGGGATTTAATAAATTGTCTTGGCAAAAGAACAACTGGAAAGACAGGTAAAACTAAGACGCGGCTGGAGAAGGACCAGCCGGAGGAGCGTCCGCGGAGCCGGCTGCCGGGTCGTCTTCGGGCTCGTCTTCCGCCTCCTCATCTTCCATGTAGTCCTCATCGGATGGAGGAGGGTTCGGGTCCGCGACGAAGAGGGCCTTGTCGACGAAGTCGGCGATGGTGCTGGCTCGAGCAAGACGGGCGGCCTTGTATCGGCTGGGAGCTTGTCCTCCACGCCGGCTCGCCGGAACTCAAGCTGCCCCAGGTCCACCTCGTTGTACCAAGAGAGGACGAAGGACAGCGCCATGTCGGCGCCAGCGCGCGTGGCCGACTCCTTCCAGTCGAGGAAGCGATCCGGCGCCCGCTCCATCAGGGAGGTGAGGCTGGAGATATCTTGCGGCACCGCCTCCTCAGGCCACAGCATCGGCGCCAGCTCTTCAACCGCCTTCCGGAGCTCCCAGCCGAGCTTGGTGATGGGCTCGACGCGGGCAGCCATGGACGCCATGTGATCCTCCATGGAGAAATACTCCGAGCTGCCCTCGCCGGTTTCCTGCCTCCTGGACTCGCGCGCAACGCCAACGGCTGCCAAAGCCGCGTCCTGCGTCTCCGGGAAGGCCGCTGCAAGAAGAAGCAAGTCAGAAATCATCGAAGCCGAAATAAGCTGAAAAATGCAAATTTTCGAAGTCCTAAGCCAAAAGGAAAAGCCTGGCGGCAGCCGGCAAGAACCGACTGCCACCAGCCCGAAGATGGAGATAGCAAAGACATCAGAAGTTTCTGCTGCCGGCTGCCAACGAAAGCCGGCAGCCGACAGCCGAAAGCCGGCAAAGGGAAAGGAACATTAAGGTGCACTCACCCGCCAAGCCGCGATCAAGTGCGCCAATCTCATCCGTCCAGCGCTTGGCGGTAGCCGTCAGCTCCGTGGACTTGGCGGTGACCTCCTCTTGCAGCGCAAGCCGCTGCTTCTCCACCTCCGTTAGCCGCCGGCTCAGATCGTCCACCTTCTCCTTCTCCGCCGTCCTAAGGGAGTTGAGCTCAGAGAGGTGGTTCTGCTCCAGCAGGCGCAGCCGTGTCAGCTCCTGCTCAGCTAGCTTGAGCTTGGCGGCTGAAGAACGGCCCGCCTCCTCGCTCTCGGCGCACTGGGCGCGAGCAGCCCGGAGATCCGACTCCAGCCGCGGGACCTTGGCGGCTTCAACTGCGAGGCAGCCGGAAAGAAACGTCAGCCAACGAAGATTCAAAAGAAAATAAGACATCGAGTCGAAAGAAGCAAGAGCTCACCCTTGGCGGTTTCCAGCTCGCGGGCCAAGTCGGCCCGGTCCAGCTTGGCCTTGTGGTAATGGGTAACGGCGCGATTGTACAAAGTGGTGCGCCGATCCATCACAGCCTAAGGAAAAAAGAAAGTCAGTCAGCTAGGCGAAACCCGGGCCGGCTCCAAGCAGCCGGCCCATGCCTCGGAGGGCTACCAGGATGATAACCAAATCAAAAAACAGATAAAGCTTACCTTGCCGGCTTCCTCCACCTTGGCAACGTTGGCCGCGGCCTCGGCAGCCCTGGCCTTGAGGTTGGCCTGCAGGCTGGAGAAGAACATCTCCACCGATGCTTGGCCGGGGTTCCCCTCCCGGCTGGTCACCTCGTAGGAGTCGGCGCGGAGCCACGCCTGCTCCATGGTGGCAGCCGAGCCAAGGCTGGAGTCGGAGGCGGACGGCACCTGAAGAAGAAGTGCGCCCTTGGCCACGTGCAGGCCCTGCTGCGGCGCCGATGGGGCTTCCGTCCTCACCAGCGCGCGCGAGTCGGCGCCCTCCGTGCGCGCCGGCTCATCCCTTGCCGGCTCCCGCCTGGTTGGCTCACCCCTCGTCGGCTCCGGCGGCGGCGACGCTCCGGGCGCAGCAGATGGCCCAGCCGGCGCAGCTGTCTCCGGCGCCTGAGGTGCCCCCTCCGGGCTCTCATCCAGCACCACCACGCTTGGCGGGGCGCCGGCTCCGGTCGCAGGCGGCGCAGCTCTGCCGGCTCCGGCTCCGGTCGCGGACGGTGCAGCCCTTCCGGCTCCGGCTCCGGGTGAAGGCGGCATGCCCCGGCCGGCCCCAGCAGCGGGGTCCAGAAGGCGAGTCCGGCGCGGGAACATGTCGTCCAGCGTCGGCCGCCGAGTCGGCTCGACCCGCGTGCCGCGATCAGGCGCTGAGGCCAGCGGCACGGCGAAGGAAGGTGCCCCTGCGGAAGGCGCAGTACCCGCAGGCGGCGGTGGCGTAGGAGCGCGCGATGAAGGCTGCGGCGTCGGCTCCCTCCTTTGGCGCAGCGGCGGCGACGCGACGCGCGGAGCCTGCCGGGAGCCGCCACCCTGGGCAAACTTGATGGGAGCCCTAGCCGGACAAACAAAGAGAAGATAAGCATAAAAAGTAAGGAAAGAAAAGGAATCAAACAAGAAAGAGAAAGAGAACTCACCCGGCCTGCTCCGGAACCTTCTTCGGCTGCTGCCGGCGGAGCTTCTTCGCCTTCGCCTCCAAGGCGGCGGTGGAGCGAGGCTCGCTGGCCCGCTTCTTCCCCTGGCGCGCCGAAGTCGCCGTGGTGCTTGGCGGCCTCGCGCGCAGAGGCACGGCCGGGATCCCCGTGCCGGACGTCG
Organism: Lolium multiflorum; assembly: GCA_030979885.1. NCBI lineage: Eukaryota > Viridiplantae > Streptophyta > Magnoliopsida > Poales > Poaceae > Lolium > Lolium multiflorum. Next base: position 268,647,008 of record CM061753.1, on the reverse strand, counting down.
CCGGCTCCTCGTCCTCCTGCTGCTGGTGAGGGGGCGGATTGTGCTCCCCCTGGCCGCCTAGATCAGGCACCTGCAGCAGGTCGTCGTCGCCGGCCTGGTCGCCGGCTTGGTCAGCCGGATCGACGTGATCCGGCGTCCACCTCCTCGTCGCCAGGTCGCCGTCCTCGGTGTTCTGGCGCTCAAAGAGCTAGAAAGACAGAAAAAGCATGAGCAAACAACAAGCCAAAAATTGGCAGAAGCAAAAGGAAGTCGGCCTCGCAGCCGCAAGCCGGAAGCCGGCGAAAAACACAAGCTTACCCGTTCGGGCGGGTGGTCCCTGTCGCGGGGCGCCAGCCCGTAGTTCCAGTCGTCCGGCATGTTTGCCTTGGTGATGTTGTTCACCCGGCTGGCCACCTGGGCCTTGGTGAGCACCGCCTTGGACGTCCGGTTCGGGTCGAACCGGCCGGACATGTGCCCGATTTTGTGGGTGCGCCTCTGGAGCGGCAGCACCCGGCGCTCAGCGATGGTGCAGAGGAGATCCTCCGCAGTCAGCCCGTTCTCGACGGCTGCCCCCAAGAAGTCCCAGAGCTGGTTCACCTCGGCGTCCGGATCCGACGTGCGGGCGTTGTAGCTCCAGTTGATCCGGCCGACTGGAGGAGCCGGGTTGAACTCCGGCAGGTTGATCCGGTCGACGAGCTGCCCCTCGTTGCGCACATAGAAGAACGACATCTGCCAGTTCTTCACCGAGTCAACGGTGGGGATCTTGGGGAAGGGCGTACCAGGCCGGGTGTAGATCGAGGCGGCGCCGCAGGCTCGCAGGCGGCCCTCGGTGGTTTGCGCCTTCAAGTAGAACAGCCGGCTCCAGAAGTCGATGTCTGGCCACAAGCCGGCGTAGGCCTCCATGAACGCCACGAAGCAGCTGAGGAGGACGCACGCGTTGGCCGGCAGGTGGTGCGGCTGCAGGCCGAAGTTGTCGAGGAACTGCCGGAAGAAGGTTGAAGCCGGCAGGCCCAGCCCGCGATCAAGGTGCGCGCCGAAGACGACGCGCTCGCCGGGCTGCGGCTCGGGCTCCGTCTCCTCGCCGGGCGCCCGCAGACCACCGCCGACGGGATCCGGCGGAGGCGCACCAGCCGCTCGATGTCGTCCTCCCGCATGTATGAGCCCCTCCACGATCCGCTGGCGGAGGCCATTGTCGAAGAAGAGGAAGAGGTTGACCACGAGAGGCGAAACGGCGACGAAGAGCCTTGCGACGGCGGCGGCGACGGCGGCGGCTGAGGACGCTCCGTGACGCGCGGCCCCGTGGCGCCGGATTGGTGGAGTGGCGGCGGCGGCCCGGCGGGAGAACGTCGGGGCAGCTGCTCGCCGGAGTTCGCCAGGAGTGTTGGCGTGCGACGGAGCGCTCGAGCGAAGAAAGGAGAGAGCTTGAGTGAGAGGACGAAGAGCGCGAGGAAGAAGAAGGGCGCCTCGGTACCGCTACCGGGGGCATTTATAGCCGCCTGGCGCGCCAGTTGCGCGGCCACGTGGCGATCGTGGGCCACGATCGGGATTTACTGCGCTGTAACTCCCCCCACGACGGCAGCGGTTACCGAAAACGGCCACACCACGTCCCCCACTACCGCACCGGATCCGGAGGAACATTGATGTGACCGACGACAGCGCAGGCCAGCGTCAGACCGGTCAAGTCGGGTGCAGGACCCGAGGCGGCGGAGACTCCGGCGCGCCGCAAGCCGGAGCCGGACAATAAGTTCAACTCGGACTAAAAGTCGTCAACAAGGCGGAGGCGCCACCAAAACTTGCGAGAAAACAAAAGCTGCATAAGTGTAAAAAGCGGCCGGCTAGAAGCAGCCGGCGGAAACGAGCCGGATGAGGGCGCAGCCGGCTGAATGGAAATTCTCAGTCAGCCCCTCCAAGTGCCGTCAAATATATTCGAGAAGCCAGGAAAACCTGCCTAGGTCCTTCTAGACGCAGGACCTTGCCAGCTTCGGGGGCTAATGTCGGGGGGAAGACCCCGGATAGGGCAATGGACGCGGAGCAGCCGGCTGGCCACTGGCCGGCTCGCGGCAAAGGCCGGCTGAGGAGCAGCCGGCTGGCGCCGTGGCCGGCTGGTCCGGAAGCCGGCTCTAGGTCCTAGTCGGCCTGGCTACGGCCACCAATGCTGTAGCTGGGCCGGCTTCTACAAGCCATATCCGACTGGGGTTTGTACCTCAGACCGACTCGAGGCTGGCGAGTCTTGCGGAAGGAACCGGGTTGGTGATCCGGGTTCCGAAAGTCCACGCTGACTCCATCTTCCGTAAAGCGCGGGACCTGTGGAGCAATAGTGCACGCGCCGGACAGGCCGCAGGGCTTACGACGATCCGTGGCTACGGTGGCGACGGCCAGGACACCTCCTCTCCATACCGCTGCCCGTGCAGCCGGATGGGACAGGCCACGATGCCTCAACAGCTCCTGACGTCACCGCCTCGGGAAGGAGCGGAAGCCGAAGCCGGCCAAGCCGGCCAGTAGACTATAGGGTCTTATATGTAAAGTGCCGGCGCCTATATAAGCCGCACTACCCCCTCTCGTGCAGGGGATCGATCATTCTTACTTCACTCCACCCATAGAGCTGCCCTGTGAGAGAGACCATCGTCTCCCTTAGCCTCCCAGGAGCAGCCGGACACAGCTCTAGGAGCACCATTGTATTGTGTGATCATCATATACACTCATAGCAGGAGTAGAGGTTTTACCTCCACCGGAGGGCCTCGAACCTGGGTACGTCGCCGTGTCGCTCGTGCCCATACCCGCATCCGGATACCGCCGTGAGATCCCTCAGGAACCACTTCGATTAGCCACCCTATGGCATATGCCGTGACCATACCACGACAATTTCCTCGACTTCTGTACAAGGACCTTGTTTTTAGTTTATGGGACCATGTTCCCGCGCAACAAGATGCCAGAAACTCTTCCTGCTTTGATGGAGAAATTTCGAGATGCCCCTCGAATCCATGGCTTTGTGCGGGCTCAACTCTCTGCTGGCGCAAGATTTGCTATGATGATGATAAAGATTTGCTATCCAAAATTGCCCATGAATCAAATTGTTTCCAAGTGCCTGGCCAAGATGTCAAAAAAGAAAAGAAACATGGGCAAAATTGACGATATTGTGACTCCTGTAGCAGAAGATATGATGGATGAACTTCTTCGGATGGATGCTGAGTTCTTCGTGAAGGGTAGCTATGCTGAGCATAGTACTCGTGCTACAAATGAACGAATAACCATAGATCATGTGCTAGGCATCCACTGAGGGTTTTTCTTTTATCTTGCTGTATTTTCTCCATTGTTGCGTCTTCTATATTGTAAAGCCGCCAGCTATGTATATGTATTTTTTATTTTTGTTCGTCAAGCCCCCGAGTGTTGTGACGTTCTATATTTTTGTCGCGAGGTTTTTAAACCAAAGCAAATAAATTTTTACTGAATGTATGCTATATTTATGGGTGTGATCTGACTTTATTTGGCGAGGTATTTTTGTACCAAGGCGAAATATTTTTGTAAGTCTAGTTCATCTATATTGTGTATATTTTGTAACCTTGAAGGCATTTAGCCCCCGAGCATGTCGAAGAACAAGAAGTATATCTCCACTATTTTTATTATATTGCAGCACCGCGAGCCCGCCTCATTAAAAACCTTTCCAGCCCCACTCGGTGCCCTGAAAAGGAAAAGAGTGCATCTGAAAACTCGCGGGCGTTTCAGTACATTGTATTTTTACAAGGAGGACTATATTTTTAGCTCTAAGCGTAGAACCGCCTGAGCTGCGCCACGTTCCAGGGGTTTTTCTCGGGAACCCCCGTTTTCTTGTCCTTGATCCTGTATGCTCCTCCTTCGATTACTTCTGTGACGACGTAAGGGCCTAGCCATGGCGAATCGAGCTTTTCAGTACTTTTTTGATTTAGCCGTAGGACCAAATCTCCGACCTGGAAAGATCTTGGCCTTAATCGTCGACTGTGGTAGTTTTTGAGGTCCTGCTGGTACTTGGTGACTCGTGAGAGTACTTCATCTCGAGCTTCATCGAGTGCATCTACGTCGTCCTCCAAAGCTTTTCTTGAAGTTTCCTCGTCATACTCTGTCACTCTTGGGGAATCATGCTCTATCTCAATTGGTAGTACTGCCTCAGCTCCGTGGACGAGGAAGAACGGAGTTTCTTGTGTCGTCGTATTTGGTGTTGTTCGGATACTCAACAGAACACTTGGCAATTCTTCTGGCCAGGTATGTCGAGCCTTTTCAAGTGGTCCTAGCAGGCGCTTTTTGATACCGTTGCAGATGATACCATTGGCTTTCTCGACTTGGCCATTGGTTTGCGGGTGCCCAACTGACGCGAAGTGCAATTTGATGCCTACTTCCGCGCAGTATTCCTTGAATTCCTTGGATGTAAAGTTACTGCCATTGTCTGTGACGATGCTGTGAGGTACTCCAAATCGAAAAACGATGCCCTTCACGAATTTGACTGCTGATTCTCCATCTGGTGAATTTATCGGCTTTGCTTCTATCCACTTGGTGAATTTATCAACAGCAACCAACATGTACTCGTATCCTCCTGGCGAAGCCTTGTGCAATTTTCCCACCATATCGAGTCCCCATTGGGCAAACGGCCAAGACAATGGTATTGGCATCAGCTCTGCCGCCGGAGAGTGGGGTTTTGCGGCAAATCTTTGGCACGCGTCGCAGGTTCGTACTATCTCTTTTGCATCCTCGATCGTTGACAACCAGTAAAATCCAGCCCGAAAGACCTTGGCTGCAATAGCTCGACTGCTCGCGTGGTGACCACATATTCCCTCGTGTACGTCTTTTAGGATTTCCTTCCTTCTTAACGCACCTTTGCAGCACGCCCGAAATACTTCGCTTGTATAACTCCCCTTTGACCACTGTGAAGGCTTTGGATCGTCGAATAACTCGCCTTGCTTCAACTGGATCTTCGGGTATTTCTTTCCTTAGGATATACGATATGTACGCTTGCATCCATGGAACTTCTACCATCATCACCAGCTCCTGGTCCTCTTCTTCGTCTGGAGCTTCTTTGAGAGGCGCCGAAGTTTTCTCCTCCTTCGTTTTCTTCTGCGCCTTCTTTGGCTTTGTGGATCTCTCAGCTATTTCTTCCCAAAACACTCCTGGCGGTATTGCAAGGCACTGCGACCCGATGTTTGCAAGAACATCGGCTTCGTCGTGCTCAGCCTACTGATGTGATTTACTTCGCATCCATCAAACAGCTTCTCGAGTTCGTTGTATACCTCCTTGTATGCCACCATACTGTCGTTGACTGCATCACATTGGTTCATAACCTGCTGAGCTACCAATTGTGAGTCGCCAAAGATTTTTAGTCGAGTTGCGCCGCAAGCTTTCGCCATATTCATCCCGTGTATAAGGGCTTCATATTCTGCTTCATTGTTAGATGCGTTCGGGAACGTCATCCGTAGGACGTACTTTAATTTGTCGCCTTCAGGTGATATGAGTATCACCCCTGCACCAGCTCCTTCTACTCTCTTGGATCCATCGAAGTTCATGGTCCAGGTTCTCGACAAATCTGGGGTCCTGTGTTTGTAGCTCCATCCACTCTGCAATAAATCTGGCAGAATTGCGACTTGATTGCTTTTCTTTTTTCATACATGATGTCCCGAGGGAGAGTTCTATTCCCCAAAGGGAGACACGTCCTGTAGCTTCTGGATTATTCAGTATATGTGATAGAGGTGCTTCATTGACCACTATGATCGGGTGTGCCGAAAAATAGTGGCGCAATTTTCTTGCATGTGAATACTCCATATGCTAACTTCTGTACTGTGGGTACCGCTGTTTGGAAGGAGATAAAACTTCAGCGATAAAATATACCGGCCTTTGCACTCCATGGAGTTTTCCTTCTTCTTCTCTTTCAACGACTAGCACCGTGCTAACCACCTGGGGTGTGGCTGCGATGTATAGCAGGAGAGGTTCCTTCTCTTTCGGCCACCAGGATTGGTGGTGTCAAAATTGTGCGCTTCAAATCCTCGAAAGCTCTATCGGCCTCTTGTTCCACTGGAATTTCTCCCATTGCAGTTAAAGCATAGACTGATAACGCTTTTCTCACAGCCTGTGACAAATCTGCTTAAAGCTGCGACTCTTGATTAAGCTGTTGTATTTCCTTTAACTTTGTTGGCTTCCTCATGGTTACGATCGCTTGGATTTTTTCGGGATTTGCCTCAATCCCTCTCGCTGAAACTAGAAAACCAAGAAGTTCTCCTGCAGGGACGCCAAAGGAACACTTCGTCGGGTTCAACTTGAGGCAGAATTTGTCAAGGTTGTCGAAAGTTTCCTTCAGATCCTCAATTAGCGTCGTTCCCTTCTTTGATGTTATGACGACATCGTCGATGTACACTTGTACGTTTTTCCCAATTTGTGTCGCCAAGCACTTTTGCATCATCCTCTGGTATGTTGCTCCCGCGTTTTCAGAACCAAAAGGCATTGTTCTGTAGCAAAACACGCCGTGGTGTGATGAGCGCTGTTTGACCTCATCTTCTTCTTTCAATCTGATCTGGTTGTAACCAGAGTATGCATCCAAGAAGGAAAGACGTTCACATCTTGCCGTGGAGTCGATGATTTGATCGATCCTCGGGAGGGGAAAGTGATCCTTTGGACAATGTTTATTGAGACACGTAAAATCGACGCACATGCGAAGGACTTTAGTGTTTCTTCGGCACCAACACTGGATTTGCTACCCATGTGGCCTCTCTGTGCAGCTCTTTTATAAAACCAGCTTCTCTTAGTCGATCTATTGACAGCATAGCTTTGCGGTTTGGCTCAAAAAACATAAAGGTTGTTTGATTAGGTCTGTAGTGGATCCAAGATTAGGTGGTGCTCCGCAAGTTCGGGTACTCCTCGCATGTCAGCTGGACACCATGCGAAGATTTTCCAGTGCTCACGGAGGAACTCGACGAGCGCGTTTCTATGCGAGGTCCATGTCTTTGGCGATGGACGTCGTCTTCTTCGGGTATGTCGCGGGTGAATCTGCACCTCCTTGGAATTTTTCTCAGTGTTGAAAGTTGATTCTTTGTTTGGCCTTCCTACGTCTGGCAGCACATCATAGTCAGTCGTAAGTCTTGACGCCTGATACGTCTCCGACATATCGATAATTTCTTATGTTCCATGCCACATTATTGATGATATCTACATGTTTTATGCATGCTATGTCATATTTATGCATTTTACGGAACTAACCTATTAACGAGATGCCGAAGAGCAGTTGCTGTTTTCTGCTGTTTTGGTTTCAGAAATCCTAGTAAGGAAATATTCTCGAGATTGGGCGAAATCGCGCCCGGAGGCCTATTTTCATCGAAGCTTCCGGAAGATAGGAGGGCGGCGAAGTGGGGCACGAGGTGGCCGGACGATAGGCGCGGCGGGTCTTGGCCGCGCGGCCTGTCATCTGGGTCCCTCGTGGCGCCCTTGACCTGCCCTTCCGCCTACAAATAGCCTTCGTCGCGAAAACTGCCGAGAGCCACGATACGGAAAACCTTCCGAGCGCGCCGCCGCCAATCCCATCTCGGGGATTCGGAGATCGCCTCCGGCACCCTTGAGGGGAATCATCTCCGGAGGACTCTACACCGCCATGGTCGCCTCCGGAGTGATGAGTGAGTAGTCACCCTGGACTATGGGTCCATAGCGGTAGCTAGATGGTTGTCTTCTCCTTATGTGCTTCATTGTCGGATCTTGTGAGCTGCCGAACATGATCAAGATCATCTATCTGTAATGCTATATGTTGTGTTTGTTGGGATCCGATGAATAGAGAATACTATGTTATGTTGATTATCAATTTATATCTATGTGTGTTGTTTATGATCTTGCATGCTCTCCATTATTAGTAGAGGCTACGGCCAAGTTTTGCTAGTAACTCCAAGAGGGGGTATTTATGCTCGATAGTGGGTTCATGTCTCCGTGAATCTGGGGAGTGACAGAAACCTCTAAGGTTATGGATGTGCTGTTGCCACTAGGGATAAAACATTGATGCTATGTCCGAGGATGTAGTTATTGATTACATTACGCACCATACTTAATGCAATTGTATGTTGTTAGAAACTTAATACTGGAAGGGGTTCGGATGATAACCTGAAGGTGGACTTTTTAGGCATAGATGCATGTTGGATAGCGGTCTATGTACTTTGTCGTAATGCCCAATTAAATCTCACAATACTCATCATATCATGTATGTGCATGGTCATGCCCTCTCTATTTGTCAATTGCCCAAGTGTAATTTGTTCACCCAACATGCTATTTATCTTATGGGAGAGACACCTCTAGTGAACTGTGGACCCAGTCCTATTCTTTACATCTGAAATACAATCTACTGCAATTGTTCTACTGTTCTCTGCAAACAATCATTATCCACACTATACATCTAATCCTTTGTTACAGCAAGCCGGTGAGATTGACAACCTCACTCTTTCGTTGGGGCAAAGTACTTTGGTTGTGTTGTGCAGGTTCCACGTTGGCGCCGGAATCCAGTGTTGCGCCGCACTACATCTCGCTGCCATCAACCTTCAACGTGCTTCTTGGCTCCTACTGGTTCGATAAACCTTGGTTTCATCTGAGGGAACTGACGTTGTACGCATCACACCTTCCTCTTGGGGTTCCCAACGGTCGCGTCTTGTCTGCGTATCAAGGCTGTTTTCGGCGCCGTTGCCGGGGAGATCAAGACACGCTGCAGGGGAGTCTCCACATCCCAATCTCTTTACTTTGTTTTTGTCTTGCTTTATTTTATTTACTACTTTGTTTGCTGCACTAAATCAAAATACAAAAAAATTAGTTGCTAGTTTTACTTTATTTACTATCTTATTTGCTATATTAAAAACACAAAAAAATTAGTTACTTGCATTTACTTTATCTAGTTTGCTTTATTTACTATTGCTAAAATGGGTACTCCTGAAAATACTAAGTTGTGTGACTTCACAACCACAAATAATAATGATTTCTTATGCACACCTATTGCTCCACCTGCTACTACAGCAGAATTCTTTGAAATTAAACCTGCTTACTGAATCTTGTTATGCGAGAGCAATTTTCTGGTGTTAGTTCCGATGATGCTGCTGCCCATCTCAATAATTTTGTTGAACTATGTGAAATGCAAAAGTATAAAGATGTAGATGGTGACATTATAAAATTAAAATTGTTCCCTTTCTCATTAAGAGGACGAGCTAAAGATTGGTTGCTATCTCTGCCTAAGAATAGTATTGATTCATGGACTAAATGCAAGGATGCTTTTATTGGTAGATATTATCCCCCTGCTAAAATTATATCTTTGAGGAGTAGCATAATGAATTTTAAACAATTGGATAATGAGCATGTTGCACAAGCATGGGAAAGAATGAAATCTTTGGTTAAAAATTGCCCAACCCATGGAATGACTACTTGGATGATCATCCAAACCTTTTATGCAGGACTGAATTTTTCTTCGCGGAACCTATTGGATTCAGCTGCTGGAGGTACCTTTATGTCCATCACTCTTGGTGAAGCAACAAAGCTTCTTGATAACATGATGATTAATTACTCTGAATGGCACACGGAAAGAGCTCCACAAGGTAAGAAGGTAAATTCTATGAAGAAACCTCCTCCTTGAGTGATAAGATTGATGCTATTATGTCTATGCTTGTGAATGATAGGACTAAAATTGATTCTAATAATGTTCCGTTAGCTTCATTGGTTGCTCAAGAAGAACATGTTGATGTAAACTTCATTAAAAATAATAATTTCAACAACAATGCTTACCGGAACAATTCTAGTAACAACTGTAGGCCATATCCTTATAATAATGGCAACGGCTATGGTATTTCTTATGGGAATTCTTACAACAATAATAGGAACACACCCCATGGACTTGAAGCCATGCTTAAGGAATTTATTAGTACACAAACAGATTTTAACAAATCTGTTGAAGAAAAGCTTGGGAAAATTGATATACTTGCTTCTAAAGTCGATAGTCTTGCTGCTGATGTTGATCTTTTGAAATCGAAAGTTATGCCTCATGAAAATCATAATAATAAAATTGTTACTACAGCAAATGCCATCCAAGTTAGAATTAATGAGAATATAAGATTGGTGCTAGGTGGGAAAAAGAAGAAAATGAAAAAGAAGATAATATAGCTAAAGTTTGGACTATTACCACCACTAGCAATGCTAATGCTACACATGTTGCTGCACCTCCTACTAATAATGGTAAAAGAATTGGTGTTAGCAATGTTTCCACTTCTAATGCAAGCGCGAGCTACTGCCTGAAACTGCTGTTTGTGATAAAACTGCTGAAATTTTTTCCAATATTGGGGATGATGATCCCATTGCTTTAGATTATAATGGTTTAAATTTTGATGATTGCCACGTCTCTGAAGTTATAAAGTTCTTACAAAAACTTGCTAAAAGTCCTAATGCTAGTGCTATAAACTTGGCTTTCAAAACATATTACAAATGCTCTCATAAAAGCTAGAGAAGAGAAATTAGAAAGCTTCTATTCCTAGGAAGCTAGAGGATGGTTGGGAGCCCATCATTAAGATGAAGGTCAATGACTTTGATTGTAATGCTTTATGTGATCTTGGTGCAAGTATTTCCGTTATGCCTAAGAAAATCTATAATATGCTTGACTTGCCACCATTGAAAATTGTTATTTGGATGTTAATCTTCCTGATCATTCTACAAAGAAACCTTTGGGGAAAGTTGATAATGTTCGCATTACCGTTAACAATAACCTTGTCCCCGTTGATTTTGTTGTCTTGGATATTGAATGCAATGCATCTTGTCCCATTATATTAGGAAGACCTTTTCTTCGAACTGTTGGTGCTATCATTGATATGAAGGAAGGTAATATTAAATATCAATTTCCTCTCAAGAAAGGTATGGAACACTTCCCTAGAAAGAGAATAAAGTTACCTTTTGATTCTATTATTAGAACAAATTATGATGCTGATGCTTCGTCTCTTGATGATGCTTGATACACACTTTCTGCGCCTAGCTGAAGGCGTTAAAAAAAGCGCTTATGGAGACAACCCATGTTTTTAATACAGTACCTTTATTTTTATTTTGAGTCTTGAAAGTTGTTTACTACTGTAGCAACCTCTCCTTAGTTTGTGTTTTGTTGTGCCAAGTAAAGTCGTTGATAGTAAGATTCATACTAGATTTGGATTACTGCGCAGAAACAGATTTCTGCCTGTCACGAATCTGGGCCAAATTCTCTGTAGGTAACTCAGAAAATTATGCCAATTCGTGAGTAATCCTCAGATATGTACGCAACTTTCATTCAATTTGAGCATTTTCATTTGAGCAAGTATGGTGCCTCAATAAAATTCGTCTTTACGAACTGTTGTTTTGACAGATTCTGCCTTTTATTTCGCATTGCCTTTTTTGCTATGCTTGATGGATATTTCGATTCCATTGACTTTCAGTAGCTTTGTGCAATGTCCAGAAGTGTTAAGAATGATTATGTCACCTCTGAACATGTATATTTTGATTGTGCACTAACCCTCTAATGAGTTGTTTTGAGTTTGGTGTGGAGGAAGTTTTCAAGGATCAAGAGAGGGAGATGATACAACATGATCAAGGAGAATGAAAGCTCTAAGCTTGGGGATGCCCGGTGGTTCACCCCTGCATATATCAAGAAGACTCAAGCGTCTAAGCTTGGGGATGCCCAAGGCATCCCCTTCTTCATCGACAACATTATCGGGTTCCTCCCGAAACTATATTTTTATTCCATCACATCTTATGTGCTTTGCTTGGACGTCGGTTTGTTTTTGTTTTGTCTTGTTTGAATAAAATGGATCCTAGCATTCATTGTGTGGGAGAGACACGCTCCTCTGTTGCATATGGACAAATATATCCTTAGGCTTTACTCATAATATTCATGGCGAAGTTTCTTCTTCGTTAAATTGTTATATGGTTGGAATTGGAAAATGATACATGTAGTAATTTGCTATAATGTCTTGGATAATGTGATACTTGGCAATTGTTGTGCTCATGTTTTAGCTCTTGCATCATATACTTTGCACCCATTAATGAAGAAATACATAGAGCATGCTAAAATTTGGTTTGCATAATTGGTCTCTCTAAGGTCTAGATAATTTCTAGTATTGAGTTTGAACAACGAGGAAGACGGTGTAGAGTCTTATAATGTTTACAATATGTCTTTTATGTGAGTTTTGCTGCACCGCTTCATCCTTGTGTTTGTTTCAAATAAGCCTTGCTAGCCTAAACCTTGTATCGAGAGGGATACTTCTCATGCATCTAAAATCCTTGAGCCAACCACTATGCCATTTGTGTCCACCATACCTACCTACTACATGGTATTTCTCCGCCATTCCAAAGTAAATTGCTTGTGTGCTACCTTTAAAATTTCTATCCTCTACCTTTACAATATATAGCTCATGGGACAAATAGCCTAAAAACTATTGTGGTATTGAATATGTACTTATGCACTTTATCTCTTATTAAGTAGCTTGTTGTGCGATAACCATGTTTCTGGGGACGCCATCAACTACTCTTTGTTGAATATCATGTGAGTTGCTATGCATGTTCGTCTTGTCTAAAGTAAGGGAGTTACCACTAAAATGGTTAGAGCATTGCATATTGTTAGAGAAGAACATTGGGCGCTAACTAAAGCCATGATCCATGGTGGAAGTTTCAGTTTTTGGACAAATATCCTCAATCTCATATGAGAAAATTAATTGTTGCTACATGCTTATGCATAAAAGAGAGTCCATTATCTGTTGTCTATATTGTCCCGGTATGGATGTCTAAGTTGAGAATAATCAATAGCGAGAAATCGATGCGAGCTTTCTCCTTAGACCTTTGTACAGGCGGCATAGAGGTACCCCTTTGTGACACTTGGTTAAAACATGTGCATTGCGATGATAATCCAGGTAATCCGAGCTAATTAGGACAAGGTGCGGGCACTATTAGTATACTATGCATGAGGCTTGCAACTTGTAAGATATAATTTACATAACACATATGCTTTATTACTACAGTTGACAAAATTGTTTCTTGTTTTCAAAACCAAAGCTCTAGCACAAATATAGCAATCGATGCTTTCCTCTTTGACGGACCTTTCTTTTACCTTTTATTGTTGAGTCAGTTCACCTATCTCTCTCCACCTCAAGAAGCAAACACTTGTGTGAACTGTGCATTGATTCCAACATATTGCACTTGTTATATTACTTTACATTGACAATATCCATGAGATATACATGTTATAAGTTGAAAGCAACCGCTGAAACTTCAATCTTCCTTTGTGTTGCTTCAATTCCTTTACTTTGAATTATTGCTTTATGAGTTAACTCTTATGCAAGACTTATTGATACTTGTCTTGAAGTACTATTCATGAAAAGTCTTTGCTATATGATTCATTTGTTTACTCATGTCATTTACATTGTTTGGATCGCTGCATTCATTACATATGCTTACAATAGTATGATCAAGATTATGATGGCATGTCACTCCAGAAATTATCTTTGTTATCGTTTACCTGCTCGGGACGAGCAGAAACTAAGCTTGGGGATGCTGATACGTCTCGACGTATCGATAATTTCTTATGTTCCATGCCACATTATTGATGATATCTACATGTTTTATGCATACTTTATGTCATATTTATGCATTTTGGCACTAACCTATTAACGAGATGCGAAGGAGTTCTTTGTTTTCTGCTGTTTTTGGTTTCAGAAATCCTAGTAAGGAAATATTCTCGGAATTGGACGAAATCAACGCCCAGGGGCCTATTTTCATCGAAGCTTCCAGAAGATCGGAGAGCCGATGGGGCCATGAGGTGGCCGGACGATAGGGCGGCGCCCCAGGTGGCAGCGCGGCCTTATCATCTGGGTCCCTCGTGACGCCCCTTGACCTGCCCTTCCGCCTACAAATAGCCTTCGTCGCGAAACCCCGGTACCGAGCCACGATACGGAAAACCTTCCAGAGACGCCGCCGCCGCGAATCCCATCTCGGGGGATTCAGGAGATCGCCTCCGGCACCCTGCCGGAGAGGGGATCATCTCCCGGAGGACTCTACACCGCCATGGTCGCCTCGGAGTGATGAGTGAGTAGTCTACCCCTGGACTATGGGTCCATAGCAGTAGCTAGATGGTTGTCTTCTCCTTATGTGCTTCATTGTCGGATCTTGTGAGCTGCTGAACATGATCAAGATCATCTATCTGTAATGCTATATGTTGTGTTTGTTGGGATCCGATGAATAGAGAATACTATGTTATGTTGATTATCAATTTATATCTATGTGTTGTTTATGATCTTGCATGCTCTCCGTTATTAGTAGAGGCTCTGGCCAAGTTTTTGCTAGTAACTCCAAGAGGGGGTATTTATGCTCGATAGTGGGTTCATGTCTCGTGAATCTGGGGGAGTGAGAGAAACCTCTAAGGTTATGGATGTGCTGTTGCCACTAGGGATAAAACATTGATGCTATGTCAGGATGTAGTTATTGATTACATTACTCACCATACTTAATGCAATTGTGTGTTGTTTGCAACTTAATACTGGAGGGGTTCGGATGATAACCTGAAGGTGGACTTTTTAGGCATAGATGCATGCTGGATAGCGGTCTATGTACTTTGTCGTAATGCTTATTAAATCTCACAATACTCATCCATATCATCTATGTGCATGGTCACCCTCTCTATTTGTCAATTGCCCAATTGTAATTTGTTCACCCAACATGCTATTTATCTTATGGGAGAGACACCTCTAGTGAACTGTGGACCCCAGTCCTATTCTTTACATCTGAAATACAATCTGCAATTGTTCTACTGTTCTCTGCAAACAATCATCATCCACACTATACATCTAATCCTTTGTTTAGCAACCGGTGAGATTGACAACCTCCTTGTTTCGTTGGGGCAAAGTACTTTGGTTGTGTCGTGCAGGTTCCCGTTGGCGTGGAATCCCTGGTGTTGCGCCGCACTACATCTCGCTACCATCAACCTTCAACGTGCTTCTTGGCTCCCTCTGGTTCGATAAACCTTGGTTTCATACTGAGGGAAAACTTGCCGCTGTACGCATCACACCTTCCTCTTGGGGTTCCCAACGGTCGCGTGTTGTACGCGTATCAATGCCATATATTCTGCTTGCATCCCGAAAGTTTCTGACAGTCGATGAAAATCCTTATCGCACTTATCGGCTAGCGCAAAGCTTCCTTTGACTGTGATTTGTCCCTTAGGCCCAGGCATCCTCCACAACAAGTACGTGTAATGTGGTACCGCCATAAACCTAGCATATGCTGGTCGTCCCAACAAAGCGTGGTATTGTGATGGGAAATCCACAACTTCGAATTCCAGCCTCTCTATTCTGTAGTTTTCTCGGGTGCCAAACTGAACATCGAGATTAATCTTGCCCAGCGGATAACTTGGCTTCTCTGGTGTAATGCCGTGGAATCGTGTGTCGGTTGGTTTTAGATTTGCTAGGGATATGTTCATCTTCCTTAATGTATCTGCATACATAAGGTTTAAGCTGCTGCCGCCGTCTATGAACACTCGAGATACGTCGAATCCTGCAATTACTGCTGGTAAGATGAGTGCTGATTGCCCTGGTCGAGGAACTTGCTGTGGATGATCCGCTATTGTGAAGCCAATATCTTGCCCTGACCAATTAAGATACTCGACTGTTGGTGGAGGCATCTTCTCTGCCATGAACACCTGTCGCGAGATTACTTTCTGAGCTCTATTGGATGGCCTGCCTTTCTGAATCATCGAGACCGCTCCATTGGAATTGGGATCAACATAAGGCGGTGGTGCAGGTGCTGCCGCAATTCTGAGCTGGTGTCGATTATCGTCCGTAATTGCGGGAGGGGGTGGTAGGTGAATTTCACTCCTGGGCCCCTGAGGATTTCTGGGTGCTGCCTGAGCATTGGCATGCCCGGCCCACCTTAACATTGCCTGAAAATTTCGGCAATCCTTCTGCAAATGTCCCGACTGTCTTTTCCCGTTGTTGTCAAGATAAAAATGCATTTGACACGGCCCGTTCATCATCTCCTCGGGAGACACGAAAGGCCTCTGAAACCTCGACCCGGTGTTTTGCCTGTTGTTTCGAGAGTCATCTCTATTGTCGCCTCGCTGCTCGTTGCTCCTCTGGTAATCATCTCTATTGTTTCCTCCGGCGCTTGCTCGGAAGCCAGCCGAAATTTGCCCAGGTGCATCATAACCCGAGTACTGCCGAGGAAATCGTCGCCTATTTTGATAATTTCGGCCGCGGTCCTCCTCTGGTGACCTATGCCGTTTGTTGTGAACAACATCTTCTCCATCTGCCCATCTGTTTGCTATCTCCATCAATGCGATACTGTCTTTGGATTGGTTCTCCCCAAATCCTCGACAAAATCTCCTCGCCTGATTCCTGCGACAAATGCATCTATCGCTCTCTCGTCAGATATATTCTCTGCCGAGTTTTTGATGATATTCCACCTCTGGATATATTTTCTCATTGATTCGTCTGGCTTCTGTCGACATGCCTCAATTCCTCTAGCGATGCGGGTTTTTTGCAGGTGGACCGGAAATTCTTGACGAATATGTCCTCGAAGCTATCCCAGCTATCGATAGATCCTGGAGGAAGCTTCTTGATCCAAGATCGCGCGGCTCCACTTAAATGCACTTGGATGCTTTGCATAGCTGTTGCTCTGGTCCCTCCAGTGAGCTTCACCGTCTCGAGGTAATCAACTAGCCAATCCTGGATCTTGCGAGGCCATCGAATTTCAGAAGTTATCGAGGCAACTTAAATCCCGAGAGGGACTCGAGTTTCGTACTCTCCTCGTGAAGCATGGCAAACCGCACATATCCTCGTCGTTTAGTTCTGGGGAATGCCGATGTTCCCTTCTGCTTTGCCGTGCTCTGTCCACCCTTGCTTGCGCTGCCGTGTCTCTTGCTCCGCTTGTTCCTTCGGGAGTCACTGCTGCTGCTGCCGCAGGTCGTGGACTATTTTGCCTTGCTGTTCCTTCGGGAGGTGTTGATGCAAACGCCGTTCCCATGGCTCCAACTCCTGCCATTGCCATGTTGTACAGTGCCTCCCTTGGATCTCCTGGAGGTGGCCTGGACGCAAGGATAAAGGCTTGTGTCGCCATATACCCAGCTTCTGGTGTCTTGGGGATAATATTCCCTCTCGTGTCTATCGACATGAAAGACATGTCGAGGTTTTGAACCAAGTGCTCTCTTTCTCCTTCGGGTATATGTTGCAACCTTGACCTTGCTCTGTTTTGAGCTTCCCTGTGGCTATCTCCCGAGGTTCCAGATTGTCGACTCAGCTCTGCCCTTCGCCCTTGAGAGGCTGCCTCCTTTCTTACTGTTCGGGGCAGCTGTCTGTTTTCCAATTCCCTCGCAGCACGTGCGAGCCTATATTGATATGCTTGCAACTCTTCTGGCGTGGCTGTTGTGGCCATTGGTTCTGAGCCATCCATAGCTCTTGCGGCTCTATCCCATGCTGCTTGCGGGAGTTGAACTCTATCACGAGGCTCAGATCCGATATATTTGTTGCCTAGACCTCGTCGTAAATCAGAGGGATCGACATATGGATTTCCCAAATCGTCGAAAGCCTCAGATGTTTCCTCCTGATCACGACTTGGCTCTCCGATGGCATAAATCTGATGGTATTTTGTATTCAGATCTATGCTGGGTTTGGTGACACCATCATAAAGATTGGTGAAGACCTTGCCTCTGTAGTGGATTTGTCGATGAAGTTGAAGCGTCGACACTGCTCGAGTCATCGCTTATATAGGAGTCCGCAGATGACTCGAAGGACATGTCGCGAAGATCTTGGCGAGCTTTTCGCCTTTGGTGCTGATGAAGCGTGGCGATGAAGTCTCCTCTTCGCCTGACTCGATTGACGATGTTGAGTTCGAAAAATCGGAATCGACCGCCGACAATCCCGACGAGATCGGAATTTCGAGACGATACGTTCCCTCTTTCTCGACGCGAAAGTGGAATCTTCCGAACGTCATCTCCATAGGCTCCTCCAGATAGCATATGCATCCAAACGAGAGGGCGGTGAGGAACAAAATCGACTTACCAGTTGCGATCCTTTGCCTCGATCCATCACGTTGCTTGCTGTTGATGAAGTCGACGATCTTGAACGTGCCATCGAGACCAGATCCTTGATGCCTCTAATCCCCACAGACGGCGCCGATTGACAAGGGATTAACTTGTCAATGCCTACGGATGGTAGACTAGGGTTTAGTTGGAAGTAGAGGGCAAGTAGATCTCGAAGGTTTCAGCCGAAAAGTACTCGACGATTATGAAAACTAGGGTTCGTGAGACAATGATTCGATCCTTTCTTTGTCCCTCGACTCCCCTTATATAGGAGGTGGAGTCCTGGGGTTACGAGTCCGGGAGGGTTTCCAACCCATCCCAAGATTACAAACATCATCTTCTAATACAACTCTAGCTTTCCTAAATATCAACTTGGGCTTCCGATTCTTCTTATTCTTCGAGTCGTGGGCCTTCAGTAAATCCCGGGTACTATCTTCGGCAGGCCCATTGGGGATGCCTATGTCAGGGTGTGCCAACGATTTTATTGGGCTCCAAAACGCACCGGCCCTTTATTAGGCTCACGGTGTGGCCCAAAATCAGTGTCACACCCCCTAATGGCTATTGGGGCCGCTATGGTGCTCGCTGGTAGAGATGCTCTATTGTATCTACAGCTCGAAGCTTCAAACACTAGGCAATATTAAAGGGAAAACGCTGGCGTTCCCCCGGGAGAACGCGTCGCTCGCATCCTCCGCCTCCAGCGCTGGACCAGCGTGTCCCGTGGTCCCCGCACCTTATCTTCTCACTCACCTTCTTCTCCCCAATTCGCACAACTAAAGCGACTTCTCTCGCAAATCATGATGGGAAGCGAGCGTGGCTCCTTCCTTGCGCCGCTCACCTCTGCATCCGGTGTCCTCCTCTGCCGCCTCGCGCCTCCTCCACACCGCTCTCTCCACCGCCGCAAAAGCCAGCGGGCGCCAACGCCGCCAACTCTCACCCGGGGACACCCTCCCTCCCTCAACTACACGGGAACACCTCGGGCGGTGTGTTCCTCCGAGCTCGAGATCGTTCTCCTCTTGCCGCAAGGGGTGCGGGCTGCAAGCAGGCCGCCGCTCGCTGGCGCAGTCGCTAGTGCTGCGAGCTGCCCACGTCAGCTGCAAGCTGGGTTGTTGCAAAGGGCCGACACCGAAGCTGCTATGGGTGCTTCAAGGCAGCCGCTGGGTTGCGGCAAAGGCCAACGCCAGAGCTGGTATGGGCCATCACCGATGCTACAGGCGGCGGCCGCCATTGCTACATGCCGCCGCCGACGTTGCTACATGAGGCCGCCGCGGTTGCTACATCCCGCCGCCGACGTTGCTACATGCGGCCGCCGCGGTTTCTACATCTCGCCGCCGACGTTGCTACATGTGGCCGCCGCGGTTGCTACATCCCGCCACTGACGTTGCTACTGGAGGTCGCTGCCCTTGCTACATCCGTTCGTCGATGTTGCTACCGGAAGACGCTGGCCTTGCTACTCCGGCTGCCGGCGTTGCCACACCCTGCCTCCGACCGTTGCTACAGGCACTGCTGCGGAGTCACCGGAGTGCGTCTCGCTGGAGAAAGCACTTCCCAGGGGAGCTCCTGGTTGCTACCATCGATGACGGCGGCTGCTTCAAGGGGAATTGCCGGTTGCTACATGGGGCATCACCGCCTACTACATGCGGTGGCGGCGGTTTCTTCAAATAGCGTCGGCGTTCAGCGGCGGTAGTCTATGGGCGCCCGGCGTTGCTGCCTTGGTAGCCGGAGTTGCTGCCAACAACGAGCTTGTTGCTGCTAGCCATGGTCGGCGCTGTTGCGTGCGGATTTTTGGTGGTGCTACCGGCGGCGGGCGGCCGCGCTGGGTGCACGGTGCTGCCGGCGAGCGGATGAGCTGCGTTTAAATGTGGTGGGAGGAGAGTCAGGGGAACATGCGAAGTAGGTAGACTTGGTCAGAGAATAACCTGCATGTGCTGGTTCCGGGGACACGTGTCGAGCACTGGAGGCGGGGGATCAGAGCTTTGATCCCCCGGGGGACGCTCAGGCACGATCCATATTAAAGTCACAATGCAGAAAGTCACGTTAAAAGTTGAAACAACTGTACAACTAACTATATTGGCTAAAGAAGCTATCGGTTCTATCACCCCCAAGAAAGTTCCGTGTGGAATAACTTTTCTTTTTTCTTGAACACACGACCAAAGCATATGTCTTTGTGTATTGGAAGAAAACCGTAGAGAAAGAGGGTGGTACACCAACTTAGGCAAGCTACAAACGTTAAAGGCAGAAAAAAATGAAAAAACTAAAGGGTAAAAACCAAAGCAAAGGAAGAAATAAGAGGAAGCTAGCTTGTTAGCCTGGGAGGGCCGTGACTGCCGCGCCATCAGGTGGTTGGAGTGTAGAGGTAGGCGACGAAGTGCTTTTTCTCCAGCAAGGCAGCAAGCATCCACATCTTTGCTTCTTCTAGAATAGAAACAACCAGATCTCTCTATTGGAATTGATATTCTTAAAGATCACATCATTCCTAGCTTTTCCAGAACCTCCAAATGGTTAGCATAATTATAGATTTAACACTTTTTTGCATTACATGACTGGAATTATCTGCGGTAGTAGCGAACTAATCGTTCAAGCTCTCATCGGCTTGAGGCATATAACCAAGCAGATTCAGTTTGGACAGAATGTCATGCCATATCTGTTTAGAGAAGGAAAATTGAGTGAGCAAATGGGATGTAGACTCAACCTCCTGATCACATAAAGCGCAGGTGTCATTAGTGCGTTTTTACCTAGGCCTACCAAGTAAATACTTTGCATTCGAGAGTGCTCCACCATTCCCAGATTGAGTTGTGATAAGAAGAGAATATGGAGCCTTAAAAAAATGTTTTGTAAGCAGATTTAACAGAGTATGATCCGAACTTAGTGAGCTTCCAAGTTAAGGTGTCTTGTGAGCCCGGATGCAGCTCCTGCTCAGCAGTGTTGTCCAATAAGAGCATCTCTAGCAGATTTTTTTCGATAAAGGATGTTTTATTACTTTGTGAAAAGCAATTACATCCAGCCTCTGCATAACCAGGATGCACACAGCTGTTCAAGTGTCCAGAACGAACAAAATATGAAAAAAGGCGAAATACATATCGAGACGATGAACTATATAACGCCTAAGGAGAGGGTGGAGCTTCAATCCGTAAACTATGCTGCCACCCATGTAGGGAAAAAGTATCCCTAGCCTCCAACCGTGTACAGACCTCCGTAAATAGGTCTCGGTTCTCCGCCCGCTGAAGAGGTAACCATGAACGGAGAATACCTGTACATCTGTAGATGACCTGCAACAAAGAACAGTTTTTATCGTTAAAAATCTTGTCATTTCTACTTAGCCAAAGCGCCCAGATAACTGCTAGCGCCCCCACCCTAAGAAGCAACTTAAACCTTGAATCAACACCGTGAAGCCAATTGCCAAAGACATTTGCCACACTAGTCGGGGGATACAGGGTAGACGCTACTTGGATGACTGACCATATAGATTTCGCAAAACTGCACTGGAAGAATAGGTGTTTGATGGTTTCATCATGATGACAGAAAACACACCGTGAACTTCCGTGCCAATTCCGCTTAACAAGATTATCTTTAGTAAGAATAACTCCTCGACGAAGGTACCATCCAAAAATCTTAATTTTTAATGGTATCTTCATCTTTCAAATTTTCTTATTATTATCAACTGGTAAATCAGAATGAAGGATTGCATTGTATAAAGATTTAACTGAGAAAGAGCCATCTACATGAAGATTCCATCTAAATTCATCCGGTTCAGGGGATAATTGAATATCACCCAATCGTTGAACTAGAGTATTCCATGCTGTTAGCCTTTGTCCAAGTAAAACCCGTCTGAACGCCACATTCGGAGGTGAGGTAGCCATAACTGTGGCAATGGTACAGCATTGTGTGAGGAGGGAAATGGTGTAGCTTTTGCTTAGTTTCCCGGCAACGAGCGCCGGAAAATAGCTTGATGTCTACATCCCCTCCTTTCCTGTAGGCAGTGTTGGGACTCCAAGAGCAGAGGTTTGTAGAACAGCAGCAAGTTTTCCCTTAAGTGGATCACCCACGGTTTATCGAACTCAGGGAGGAAGAGGTCAAAGATATCCCTCTCATGCAACCCTGCAACCATAATACAAGAAGTCTCTTGTGTCCCCAACACACCTAATACACTTGTGAGATGTATAGGTGCACTAGTTTGACGAAGAGATAGTGAAATACAGGTGGGATTGGTGTGAATATATATGAGCAGTAGTATGACAGCGCCAGAAAATAGCTTGATGCTACAACGGCGCGTGGTTGATGGTGGTAATATGGCAGGCAGTACAGATGCAGTAAAACAGTAAACAAGCAGTGATTGCAGTATTTGGGAACAAGGCCTAGGGATTATACTTTCACTAGTGGACACTCTCAACATTGATCACATAACAAAATAAATAGATATATGCTATACTCTACACTCTCTTGTTGGATGATGAACACCACTAATTGTGTAGGATTACACGAACCCTCAATGCCGGAGTTAACAAGCTCCACAATATTACAATATTCATATTTAAATAACCTTAGAGTGCATGATAGATCATTGCAATTACACCAAGTACTAACATAGCATGCACCTGTCAACATCAGCTACTATGAAGGGGGAATGAATCACATCAATACTATCATAGCAATAATTAACTTCATAATCTACAAGTGATAACAATCATAACCTACGCCAAGTACTACACGATCCACCCTGTCACCATTACACCGTGGAGGAGGAATAGACTACTTTAATAACATCACTAGAGTATACATAGATGAATAGTGATACAAAACTCATATTAATCTTAATCATGTAAGGCAGCTCATGAGATCATTGTGTAAGTACATAGGGAGAGAGATTAACCACATAGCTGCCGGTACAGCCCTTGGCCTCGATGGAGAACTACTCCCTCCTCATGGGAGACAACGGCGCGTTGATGAAGATAGCGGTGGTGTCGATGGAGATGAAAGCCTTCGGGGGCACTTCCCCGTCCGGCGGCGTGCCCGAAAGCAGAGACTCATGTCCCCCGGATGCGCTTCGCGATGGCGCGGCTGGAAGGTTTCTCGTACCGTGGCTTTTTCGTATCGAATTTAGGTCGGGGACCTTTAAATGGCGAAGAGGCGGAGTCGGAGGGCTGGCCAGGCGCGGCACCACGGGCGCCCCCCACAGGCAACGCCGGCCTATCATCGGGGCCCACGGGGCCCTCCCCTACGCGGCTCTCGGGTGTTCACGGAAGCTTCGTGGGATTTTAAGACTCCTGGGCGTTGATTGCGTCCAATTCCAAATATTTCCTTGCTAAGTTTTTGAAACCAAAAACAGCCCAGAAACGAGCGGCACTTGACATCTTGTCAATAGGTTAGTTCAGGAACATCAAATCATCATAAAGTGTGAACAAAACATATGTATTGTCATAAAACAAGCATGGAGCATATAAGAAATTATCGATACGTGGGAGACGTATCAGCATCCCAAAGCTTAGTTCCTGCTCGTCTCAGGTAAAGCGATAACAAAGATAATTTCTGAATTGACATGCTACCAACATGATCTGTCATACTATTGTAAAGCATATGAGATAGATGGAGTGATTCAAAGCAATGATAAAGATAATGATTAAACAAATGAACCATATAGCAAAGACTTTCATGAATAGTACTAAAACAATAATAAGTCTTGCATAAGAGTTAACATCATAAAGCAATAAGTTCATAGTAGAGGCATTGAAGAGCAACACAAGGAAGATTAAGTTTCAACGGTTGCTTTCAACTTGTAACATGTATATCTCATGGATAGTTGTCAATGCAAGTAATATAACAAATGCAATATGCAAGTATGTAAGAATCAATGCAGATAAACAAGTGTTTGCTTCTAAGATGAGAGAAATGGGTAAACTGACTCGAAAGTAGAAGAATGGCCCTTCGCAGAGGGAGGCATTGATTGCTATATTTGTGTAACTTTTATTTTGAAAACATAAGAGAGCATAAAAATAAAGTTTTGAGGAGTGTTTGTTGTTGTCCAACGAATGGTAGTGGGCACTCTAACCCCCTTGCCGGACAAACCTTCAAAGAGCGGCTCCCATGAAACATTTTTATTTTTAGGTGGCACTCCTTGTAGCCTAACTGTGGTATGTTGCTCTAACCGAATCCTCGGGTGCCTGCCGACAATCTCATACCATGAAGGAGTGCCTTTTTGTTTTATTATTTTTTTAGATGACACTCCTCCCACCTTTGCTTTCTCAAAGCCATAATGTGAATCCTCGGGTCTAGACCAACAATCACATACATGGAAGTGTATGTAAAATCATGAAAGTTAATTAATTGGGGTGGGAACCCCGTTGCCAGCTCTTTTTGCAAATTATTGGATAAGCGGATGAAGCCGCTAGTCCATTGGTGAAAGTTGCCCAACAAGATTGAAAGATAAACACATACTTCTTCATGAGCTATAAAACATTGACACAAATAAGAGGTAATAACTTTGAAGTGTTTAAAGATAGCACTCAAGCAATTTTTGAATGGCGGAGAAATACCATGCTGTTAGGTAGGTATGGTGGACACAAGTGGCATAGTTTTTGGCTCAAGGATTTTGGATGCGTGAGTAATTCCTCTCAATACAAGGCTTAGGCTATAAGTTGTTTGAAGCAAACACAAGTATGAACTAGTGCAACAAAACTTACATAAGAACATATTGCAAGCATTATAAGACTATACATTGTCTTCCTTGTTGTTCAAACACCTTTACCGGAAAATATCTAGACCTTAGGAGACCAATCATGCAAACCAATTTAAACAAGCTCTACGGTAGTTCTTCACTAAGCAAATTTTAAAGTATAAGTGCAAGAGCTTAATCATGAGCACAACAATTGCCAAGTATCAAGTTATTCAAGACTATCCTGCAATTACCACTTCATAGCATTTCCATTCCAACCATACAACAATTAACGAAGCAATTTCAACCTTCGCCATGAAAATTAAAAAGCTAAGAACACATGTGTTCATATGAACCAACGGGCGTATCTCTCTCCCACACAAGCATTTATTCAAGCAAAAACAAAAACAAAAACATACGGACGCTCCAAGTAAAGTATATATAGATGTGGCCAAGATAAAAATATAGTTTCAAAACACGATAATTTGTCGATAAAGAGAAGGATGCCTTGGGCATCCCAAGCTTAGACCCTTGAGTCTTCTTGAAATATGTAGGGATGAACCAGGGGCATCCCCAAGCTTAAACTTTCACTCCTCTTGATCATAGTATATCATCCTCCTCTCTTGACCCTTGAAAACTTCCTCCACACCAAACTCGAAACAAACTCATTGGAGGGTTAGTGCATAATCAAAAATTCACATGTTCAGAGGACACAATCATTCTTAACACTTCTGGACATTACCCAAAGCTATTGGAAGTTAATGGAACAAAGAAATCCATTCAACATAGCAAAAGAGGCAATGCGAAATAAGGCAGAATCTGTCAAAACAGAACAGTCGTAAAGACGAATTTATAGAGGCACCAGACTTGCTCAAATGAAAATGCTCCAAATTGAATGAAAGTTGCGTATATCTGAGGATCACACACGTAAATTGGCAGATTTTCTGAGTTACCTACCAGAGAACACTGCCCAAATTCGTGACAGGACAGAAATCTGTTTCTGCGCAGTAATCAAATCTAGTATGAACCTTACTATCAAAGACTTTACTTGGCACAACAATGCAATAAAATAAGATAAAGAGAGGGCTGCTACAGTAGTAACAACTTCCAAGACACAAATATAAAACAAAGTACTATAGTAAAATAAACACACATGGGTTATCTCCCAAGTTCTTTCTTTATAGCCATTAAGTTGGGCTCAATAGTTTTAATGATGCACTCACAAGAAAATAGCGTTGAAGCAAAAGGGAGCATCAAGAGGCAAATTCAAAACAAATTTAAGCCTAACATGCTTAAAGGAAGATAGAACAAGTTCATGAAGAGCAAAGTAACAAGCATAGGAAGATAGAACAAGTGTAGCTTCAAAAAATTTCAGCACATAGAGAGGTGTTTAGTAACATGAAAATTTCTACAACCATATTTTCCTCTCTCATAATAACTTTCTCATTAGCATCATGAGCAAACTCAACAATATAACTATCACATAAAGCATTCTTATCATGAGTCTCATGCATAAAATTATTACTCTCCACATAAGCATAATCAATTTTATTAGTAATAGTGGGCAAATTCAACAAAGTAGTTATCATTATTATTCTCATCATCAAATATAGGAGGCATATTGTAATCATAATCAATTTTATCCTCCATAACAGGTGGCAACAAAAGACTACTATCATTATAATCATCATAAATAGGAGGCAAATATCGTCAAAGTAAATTTTCTCCTCAGTGCTTGGGGGACTAAGATCATGCTCATCAAAGCCAGCTTCCCCAAACTTAGAATTTTCCATATCATTAGCAACAATGGTGTTCAAAGCGTTCATACTAATATGTTCCATGGGTTTTTTAATTTCCGCATCAAACCATCCATGTCTTAACTCAGAAATAATTTTAAAAGCTCACTGTTGCTTTCCATTATGCCAAACTAGTGTAAAACAAGAAACAAAAAGATGCAATTGCGGGATCTAAAGGAAATAGCTTCGAGCACTTACAACGGTACCGGAAAATAGCTTAGTAGCGATCCGCAGTGTGAGTGCCTTTTACCTTTCCTCCCCGGCAACGGCGCCAGAAAAGTGCTTGGCGCGTAGTTGACGAGGGAGGAAATGGTGTAGCTTTCCTTCGTTCCCCGGCAACGGCGCCAGAAAATAGCTTGATGTCTCCTCACGCTTCTTTTCCTGTAGACAGTGTTGGGCCTCCAGAGGAGGTTTGTCAAACGACCTTAAGTTTCCCTTAAGTGGATCACCCAAGGTTTATCGGACTCAGGGAGGAGGAAGAGGTCAAAGATATCCTCTCATGCAACCCTGCAACCACAATACAAGAAGTCTCTTGTGTCCCCAACACCTATTACTCGTCGGATGTATGGGTGCTTGGATTCGACGAAGAGATAGTGAAGTATAAGTGGTATGAATATATATGAACAGTAGTAACGGCACCAGAAAATAGCTTGATGCTACAGCCGGCGTGTGGTTGATGGTGGTAATATGGCAGGCAGTACAGATGCAGTAAGCAAAACAGTAAATAAGCGATGATTCGATGTTTGGGAACAAGGCCTAGGGAATTCCACTTTCACTAGTGGACACTCTCAACATTGATCACATAACGGGAATAAATAGATATATGCTATACTCTACACTCTCTTGTTGGATGATGAACACCACTAATTGTGTAGGATTGCACACCTCAATGCTGGAGTTAACAAGCTCCACAACATTCGATATTCATATTTAAATAACCTTAGAGGGCATGATAGATCATTGCAATTACACCAAGTACTAACATAGCATGCACACTGTCACCATCACACTATAAAGGAGGCATAGATCACATCAATACTATCATAGCAATAATTAACTTCATAATCTACAAGAGAGATTACAATCATAACCTACGCCAAGTACTACACGATGCACACACTGTCACCATTACACCGTGGAGGAGGAATAGACTACTTTAATAACATCACTAGAGTAGCACATAGATGAATAGTCATACAAAACTCATATGAATCTCAATCATGTAAGAGCAGCTCAGCTGTGATCATTGTGACAAGTACATAAGGGAAGATTAACCACGCAACTCACAAGTCACGGCCCTTGGCCTTGATGGAGAACTATCCCTCCTCATGGGAGGCAATGAGGCGTTGATGAAGATGGTGGTGGTGTCGATGGAGATGCCTTAAAAGGAGACACTTCCCGTCCCGGCGCGTCTTGGAAACGAGAGACTCTTGTCCCAGGATCTTGGCTTCGCGATGGCGGCGGCTCTGAAGGTTTCTCGTGCGTGGCTTTTACGTGCTCGAGAATTTAGGTGAGGACCTTTAAATAGCGAAGGCAGAGTCGGAGGGCGATGAGGCAACGACACCACGAGGGGCGGCAGCCTGACGACCTGTGACATCATGCAGGAGCCACGGGGCCCTCTGGCAGCTCTCGGGTGTTGGAAGCCGTGGGATTTTAAGACTACGATTGATTCTTCCAATTCGAGAATATTTCCATACTAGGATTTCTGAAACCAAAAACAGCAGAAAACATGAGCTGGCATCCGGCATCTTGTCCATAGGTTAGTTCCAGAAAACGCATAAAATCATCATAAAGTGTAAACAAAACATGTCGGTATTGTCATAAAACAAGCATGGAACATAAGAAATTATCGATACGTGAACGTGTTAGTGCTTCTCGCAGTAGGAATGGTATCACCTTTGCGACAGACAATACTACTCTAAAACTGATCTGTGTTTCCACTCGGGGGATTGTCCAGCCAAACATCTTCCCAGAAACGTATCTGTGCTCCATTCTTAATAGAAAAAGTACCATGACGAAAGAAAATATTTTTCGTCGCCATGAGACCAGCCCAGAAGTGAGAGTCCCCGGGTTTCCAAACCACTTGGGAGAGCGTCTTCGAGCCAATATACTTTCTCCGAAGAATAGTTTGCCAAGTCCCATTCTCAGTAAGAAGCTTAAAAAGCCATTTACCTAGCAGAGCAGAATTCTTAACCTCCAGGTCATGAATTCCAAGTCCGCCTTGATCTTTGGGACTACACACTATACTCCATTTA
Source organism: Lolium multiflorum (assembly GCA_030979885.1). NCBI lineage: Eukaryota > Viridiplantae > Streptophyta > Magnoliopsida > Poales > Poaceae > Lolium > Lolium multiflorum. Next base: position 268,618,292 of record CM061753.1, on the reverse strand, counting down.
ACCAATCGATATTTCTTTTTCTCGCTGTCCCCTTGCCAAAAGAATCTAGATCGATAATAATCGAGTTTATGCAGAATTCGGTAGAATGAAGAATGATAACATATACAGTACCATATTTGTGAGTACCGAATTAATGAGTACCAATCTTCCTCCTAGGGACAACAATTTACCTTTCCAACTACTAAGGCGTTTCTGTAATCTTTCTTCCACAATCTTCCATTCAGCAAGTGTAAGTCTCCGATAGTGAATCGGAATACCCAAATACCGAATAGGAAAATGGCCTTGCCCGCAACCAAACAACTCTGTATATTGAGTCATATCGTTTTGGGCATCGCCGAAACAGAACAATTCACTTTAATCCCGACAATTGCTCGAAAGCTGCTAAAATTAATTTGAGATTACGAGCTTTTTCGAGATCATGATCCATAAAAAGAATTGTGTCATCGGCATATTGAAGGATAGATAGACCCCCATCAACCAAATGTGGGATCACACCCTCAATTTGACCATCAGACTTGGCACGCTCTATATTGCCAGCATATCTGCTACAATGTTGAATAACATTGGTGATAGCGGATCTCCTTGGCGTAACCCTTTGCGTGTCTGGAAATAGTGGCCGGTGTCATCATTGACCCTAATTGCCACGCTACCTCCATACACAAAATCATAAATTAGAGCACGCCACTCAGGAAAAACCTTTCTGTCCTGAGTTATCTTGACATGGGAAAAGACCATTTGACGCTTTTTCAAAATCTAATTTTAATATGACCCCATTTAGTTTCTTAGTATGCATCTCATGTACCGTCTCATGCAGAACTGCCACTCCATCAAGGATGTTCCTTCCTTGCATGAAAGCAGTCTGAGAAGGTTGGACAACATGATCCGCAACCGTATTAAGTCTAATGGTGGCCACTTTCGTGAAAATCTTGAAACTGACGTTTAAGAGGCAAATAGGTCTATACTGTTGTATTCTTTCTGCCTCATTAACCTTAGGTAACAAAATTATTTCACCAAAATTTAGACGAAATAGTTTAGTTGTCCAGCATGAAGATCAGCGAACAAATCTAGAAGATCAATTTAATAGTATCCCAGAAAGTTTGATAAAACTCCGCTGGGAAACCATCTGGACCCGGTGCTTTATTGCATTCCATTTGGAAAATTGCCTTCTTAACCTCATCCTCGGAATAAGGTGCGGTTAAGAGACCATTTTCTTCTGGAGAAACTTGGGGTATCATCGTTGGGTCCTCATTCAAGGAGAAAAGAACTTTCCTCAAGACTCAAATAGATCCTTATAATAATTAGTAATGTATGATTTGAGTTGCTCATGCCCTTCAATGACCCCTTCATCTTGGATGAGAGAATGAATACGTTTTTTCCGATGTCTTCCATTGGCTAAGCCATGAAAATATCGTGTATTCGAATCCCCTTCCAAAATGAATTGGGCCTTGGATCGTTGATACCATTTGAGTTCCTCTTCGCGAAGGAGACTCGCCATCTGCGCATTGGATTGATTCTTAAGATCAATCTCTTGCGTGGATAACGGTCTCACTTCCGCTAGGGCATCTAGGTCATCGATCACTTGTGAAAGGCGAATCTTTTCTTTCTTAAGAATACCAGCCGTATGGGCAGCCCAACCCGCGAGATGTTTACGCATAGCGCGCATTTTATTATTCCATCTCGACATCGGATTGTTGCCCCTGACTGGTCTTTCCCACACCCTCTTAACCATCTCGTGAAATCCATCTCGTTGTAACAACCTGGTTCAGTGCTGAAGCAGCCGTTTACAAACATGTCGCGGATGCAGGTGGTTAGGAGGATGAACATAATTGGACTCATTTTCAATGCTCAGGCACGGTGGACCTGTGGATATTGATTCTATTGGGCATCCATCAACTTTGCGATCCTAGTTTCTCGTGTGTGAGTTCGAGGCAAAGGTTTGTTGGCCCAGTAAAGTAGTGACTGGGACAAAAATACCTCTCTTAAGTCTAAGCTATCAATGACAACATTAAACAAGAAAGGCCAATGTCCAACAAAAGGGCCTTTGCTCTTCTCATGAGATTGAAATCCCCTCCGATTAAAATCGGATGCGGATTATCTTTGCGCGTTTCAACTCACGTAAAAGTCGGCCTTAAGCGTGCGACATGCCACAGCTTAACAAGACTCCCGATAGCCGTGTGCTTTATTGGATGTGAGTTTGATGTGGTCTCTCATGAACTAGCAAACCGTCCATTGTCATATGTGGACATCTTGATAAAATGCCCCAGACCTACTGTAGTGGACAGAGAAAACCACTGAAGGTTAAATCTGCACAACAATCCAAATTAAGGAAACTTTTGTGAGAATTTTAGCCTACCCGTCTCAAATGTTGCAGTAAAATCTAATCACCGTCTCTGCAGCCACTCGGCGTGAGAATGTAGCCAAGTCTCCAAGACCTCATATTCAAACATGCCCAAAGTCATCAGAAACTTTTGTGGGATTTAGTATTTTTCTGTCTCACAACGAGACTTCTTACGGACGATCGGGAACCATCAGGGCTTTAGGTCATAAGTTAGACTAGCTCAGGAGTGTTTCCAGTCCCAGCCTCTAATGAATTATAATAATAAACAACGAGAAGATGGCCATCTGGTGTGTCAAAACCATCATGTCATCAGTGAGTCTCAAGCCGGTGGAGGTCCAGTTTAGAACCACGCCGTTAAACGGTCAGCTCATCTGTCTCAACACGTGGCTTAAAACCTCATCGGGCCTATTTTGTGAAACTCTAAACTAATCAAATTAGAAGAAATACGAGAATTTGAAAAAGAAGTGAAAAAGACTTGAATATTTCTGTATCGTGCACCGTGTCCAAATTCTTCTCCGCTGCATTCGCATGGCTCTCTGCATGGCGTCCTCATCGGTAGGTCCCGCCCCATCCTCCGAAAGCGCGTACCTCCCACTCCTCCTCAGCATCGGTGCCAGACGATCGGAGGAGGGACGGTGGGGAGGATGCTGGGGAGAATCGGGGACCGGTGTGTGGTAGAGCTCGGCGGTGAAGAGTGGGCGCGAAAACGAGAAGCGATCGACAAAGCGGGTGAGGGTAGGTGATGCGGGGGTGACGGCGGATGGCCCGCACCGACCTGGCCTCGACAACCCACCGGCTGCCGGCGTAGAAGGCATAGGCAGCCAGGGCATCGGCCCGACCCAAAGGGTCAGGCCACGCCAGCCCGCCATCCGCACTTTGTGGAGACGGGCTGTCGGGCGTGGGGACCATTGCTCGTCGACGGTGACACGTCACGAGCGCGTCCACGAGAGGCGAGAAGGGCGTGCCGACCCCGGAGGGTCAAGCCACGCCCGGCCCGGCCCCTCACTTTGTGGAGGCGGCGCTGCCTCCGAAGAGTGAGCCGAGGCTGTGCCATGTGACGGCCGGTGGCGCGCGGCACACGCGGCTCACCAGCTCCTCGACCGCGGGGCTGATGCTGCCTCCCGCGGTGCGTCGAGACAGGGTTGTCGTCCACGACGGGTGGCACCGAGGCGTGGCCACCATGGCGAGCGCTCCTCGCCCTATGTGTGGACAAGGCAGCTGAAAGCGACACGGCGGCAGCGGGGCACACGTGGCCGAGAAGGCGAGCGTGTCCACGACCCCTCGCGCCCCGCCACCTCCACTCGGCTGCGGATCAACATAGGCGATGCCAGACGACGGGTCGTAGACGCTGGCCGGTGGCGGCGGCGATGGGGACAGTTCTGGCTGCTTCCCTTGGCGCAAAGGGGCGCGTGGGGCTGAGCCAACACCATCGAGAGAAGACGGCTCCTCCTCCCACCTCCCTCGCGAGTCAAACGGAGGAGATGGTGCGCAGCCGATGCCGGCGGTGTGAGACTGCGACGAAGGCACTAGTAGGAAAGCTCATCAGGTGGCGCTAAAAATGGATTTTTGTGGCGCATGGGAGGTGCGCCACAGAAACTTCGCCACAAAAATAGGGTTTCTGTGGCGCACCGGCACCTCTTGCTCCATGGTCATTTCTATAGGCGCACGTGTGCTTAGGTGCGCCACAGAAAAGCGTGCGCCACAGAATTGATTTTCAGTGCGCCACAGAATTTGCTTGTATTATACTCGATTTTGTGCTGCCTGCTATACACATGCAGTTTATAGACAGCAATATACAGGTTATATACAGCAACATTCAGATATAATATAAATATCATGTACATTGTATATAATGTAGACATCATCATCACAGTACTTAGAGCCCGATCGAGATACATATATAGTGGCAAGTGTCAAATGTTTTGCATACAACTCTTAATTCATACAAAATTCACAATTTTGAGATACAAAGTAGTCTTCATCCGGTTCCTCCTTTGCTCCCTCATCTCTACCCACCAGGCTCGCTTGCATCGGGGTCTTCATCCAGTTCCTACTATGATGAAAATGGAAGAAAGTGAGACCAACAAGTCCGATGCACAAGAGAAATGGAATAAATGCCTCATACATTGTTGGTCAACACAAATGTTAACATTCAGGAGATGGCGTAAGTGAGACCAAGTCCGATGCACAAGAGATTGATATTTGTGCTATCTTACTAGGCTCACTTACGCCACCCCCGAGTGTACGGTGACCAAACATTTTAATCATCGGCATTTTGAAAATACCAAAGCAAATGGAATGACAAAATGGAATAAGTGCCTCATACATTGTTGGTCAACAAATATTAACATTCGGATGGCGACAGTGAGACCAGGTCCGATGCACAAAGAGATTGATATTTGTGCAATCTTACCAGGCTCACTTACGCCACCCCCAAGTGTACGGTGACCAAACATTTTAATCATCGGCATTTTGAAAATACCAAAGCAAATGGAATGACAAAATGGAATAAATGCCTCATACATTGTTGGTCAACACAAATACTATGGTCAGAAACCATAGTTGCAGTATACACCGCAGTATACTTTGCAGAAGGGCCCCCTTTCCCCGGCCGCCGTTCCGTGAACGGGTCCTTAACGACACAACAACGCTGATACGCACTCTCACGGCGCGGAGACACGGCAGTCCCAGCCACTCCCTTGCGGCCACAAGGGGCGACGCGTGAGTTGCCGAGCTCAGAGTCGCGGTGTTGTCGTCGAGACTCGTTCACGAGCAGCTGGCCTCTACAAAAGTATATTGCAGCGTATAGATGACCAAACATTCTAATCATCGGCACTAAAATGGAAGAAAAGACCAAGTGGTATCTCAACTAGATATCATATGCCTCATACTTTGTTGGTCGAAAAATATTAACATTACGGGATGGGGTGGGTGAGGCCGGTGGGATGCAGAGATTGACTATTTGTGCCATCGCACAGACTCTTAGCCCCACGAGTGTACAAGTGACCAAACAATTTAATCATCGACACTAAAATGGAAGAAAGGCCAATGCAATTAAGAAGTAGCTAGTATGAACTAAATGGAATGCCTCATACATTGTTGGTCGAAACAAATATTAACATTCCGGGACGGAGTTAGCGAGCCCAGGTAGGATGCACAAGATATTGATATTTGTGCCATCACACCAGGCTCACTTGCTCCACCCCCAAGTGTACGAGTGATCGACCAACCATCTAATCACCGGCAAGTACAAAAACACCACCAAACCAGCAACCATGTTGACATAAGTCAAGATGCTCAAACACACATCATGCATGGAGCAGATGCTCCAAAGGGATTATTCATCACTTGGTATAGACCAAGTGATGCTGGCAAAGGAGAGGCCAAGCAAGAACCAGTAAATCCAGTAAGTGATAGATATGCCTAAACAAGCAACAACACATAGCATATCCCAGCAAACCAGATGAGACAAGTCTTGGTAGCCAACTGAATCACCTAGCACCACCTAGCCTTTTAAAACCATCAGAAATAGTCCTTTTTCTTCAAAGGATACCACAGTGGCATTCATTTACATGATCCCCTATTGTGGATATCTCTATTTTCATCAAAGCCAACAAGAAATAGAAATTTATCATTACTCAGTTGAGTTCAAAACAAAGCTGGGGTACCATAAGGGATTATTCATCACTTGGTAGTAACCAAGTGATGCTGGCAAGAGAGAGGCCAAGCCTGAGCTAGTCAATCTAGTAGAGATGGATATGCATAAGTAAGCAAGAACACATAGCCTATCCAAGTTAACCAGATAAAACCAACCTTGACAGCCAACTTAATAACCTAGCATCACCTAGTCTTTTAAACCATCAGAAACTTCCCATTTCTTCAAAGGATACCACAGTGGCATTCATTTACATGATTCCCTAATGTGAATATCTCTATTTTAGTATACCATCATAAGCATTCCATTTAAATCACACATTTTAGTATATGTTCTTATCCAAGTTTTTGCCTCAGCCTTTGCATCATCTGAGCCAAGACATCAAGCATCTGGCCAGGGAGCATTCTTTCTTTTTAGGGAACTATATGAACTATATGCACATGATCCAGTAAGCATCCCCACTAATCAGAGCATTATAAGCATAGTAGCATACCATAAGCTCACAAGAATCCATCAAGTAAATCTTCACAAGGATACCACAGTAGCATAGTAGCATACCAAGTGAGCAAGTCTTCATTACCTTGTACAGGTTCAGACATGGATTTATTTCCAACAAAGGATGGAAATCAAATTAACATCATTGAATTAAATTGAATCATTACCATCACATGGTTCATCAATAACAAGTGGCAGTAAACCTCCACAAACAACAGGTACATATGATCCAGTAAGCCACACAGGCATAGCAAGTGATATAAGTTGACAATAACCAACACCAATATGTAGTAGCAGCATAGAAGTGTCACTGATATAGAACACTCCAATAAGCATCACTAGCTCACCAGTTAATGGTAAGCAAGTACAGAGAGGCATAGACAATTTCTATTGCTTAAGACAAGCAACAACAAGGATTAGGGGCAATGCATGGTTCACCAGTAGCATGGTTCACCAGTTAATGGTAAGCAAGTACAGAGAGGCATAGTCAGAGGCATAGACAATTTCTATTGCTTAAGACAAGCAACAACAAGGATTAGGGGCAATGCATGGTTCACCAGTAGCATGGTTCACCAGTCCATATGAAGCAAAACGATTAGGGGCAATGCATCCAGAGCAACAGCAGCAACAGCAATGCATCCAGAGCAACAACAGGAATAAACCTAGCAACAATGCATCAGGCTTCTTGGCGACATTAAGTGAACTTGATGACTCATGGGGAAGAAGAGGAAGTTTACAGCAGCGACGTGATTGGAACTTTGGCGATAACGGCAGGGAATAGTCATGAAAACTCATGCCATAGCGCTGACATTCAGCCCTCCTCTCCCATGGTGAAGCGCAGCAGTGGCGGGGATGGGTGGACGTGGCGGCATCGGCCTCGCGGAGGAAGGCGGCGGCGGCGGCAACGGCGGCGGCAGCGTTCGCCATGGAAGCGGCGGCGCGGGGAGAGGAGAGGAGAGAAGTGGTATACGGGCGAGGAGGAGTACGGCCACGAAGTAGGACACGTTGTTGTTGGCGCCTGCAAGGCAGTGCGCCTGAGAACACGTTATTCGGTGGCGCACCGAGGCCAGTGCGCCACAGAATACGTTATTTCTGTGGCGCACCAGGTGCAGTGCGCCGTAGAAAAAGTAAAACCAATGATTGGGCGTGATAGGGTGTGGGCCCCACCAAGTTTTTGTGGCGCAGTGTTCCATAGTGCGCCACAAAATTAAGCTATTTCTGTGGCGCACCGTGATGACCCACAAGTATAGGGGGTGTATCGTAGTATCTTCGATAAGTAAGAATGTCGATCCCAACAAGGAGCAGAAGGTGTTGACAAGCAGTTTTGATGAAGGATTCTTGTAAATGCTCACGGACAAGTATTCGGGGGTTTTGATGTAACAAGCGAATAAAGGAAATCTGAGTAAGTAAAGTGCGAGTAACAATTGCAGCTGATGGCTAATCTTTTTACCACAAAAGGACAAGCGGGTTGTTTACTTATAATGACCAAACGTTCTCGAGGACACACGGGTATTTAGTCTAGTGTTTCGCTACATACGACTAAATAATCTTCATTGTTTTGATAAGTGTTTTTTGTGGGTGAACCTATGCTAATGTGCCGCCCTTCCTAGGACAATACATACTTGTGATTATACCCCTTTCAAGCATCCGCAACTACAAGAAAGTAATTAAGAATAAATCTAACCCTGACCTTAAACCTACGAGATCCTTGCTATCCCTCCTTGATATACAATGGGGTTTAGGTTTGTCCCACTCGAGCAACCCATGGTGCTAAGCATGAATACAAGATGCATTCCCTAGGCCCATAAAGGTGAAGTGTCATGTAGTTCGACATTCACATGACACCACTAGAAGAATAACACACAACTTAAATATCATAACATGGAATATTACTCACCCATAGTTCACTACTAACATTTAGACTTCACCCATGTCCTCAAGAACTAAACTGAACTACTCACGAGACATCATATGGAACATGATCAGAGGTGATATGATGATGAATAACAATCTGAACATAAACCTTGGTTCAATGGTTCACTCAATAGCATCAACAACAAGTAGAAATCGATCTGGGAGAGTTTCTCTATCAAATGATCAAAGATCAAACGAGTGCCTACGCGGTGAGCGATGTCCAGCGGTGGAGACAGCGGTAATGATGGTGGAGATGATGATGATGGTGATGGAGATGATGTCCGGCTCGATGACGATGATGGCGTTGGCGTCGATTTCCCCCTCCCGGAGGAGTTTCCCAGACGGATCTCTCAGCTCGCCCAGGAAGCTCTTTCTCTACCGGTATTCTCCCGCCCGCGAGGAGCGGCTGCTCTTTGTGAGGTACCCTCTGTGGCTTAGGTCTTCGGGACGAAGGATTTCACGAAGGAGGCGAAAGGGGCTGTGGGGCCCCCTCACCACCAGGTGGCGCGGCCCGGCCAGGCCACTGGGCCGCGCCGCCCTGGTCTGGGCCATATGCAGCTTCTTCGTCATCACAGGGAAAATAGGATTTTTGAGCTGTTCCTTCCACAGTTGATCTTCCGAAATATTGCGTTATGACGGTGCTTTTTCCAGCAGAATCCTGGCTCCGGTGCTTGATCCTTCAATAATGATGAAACATGCAAAATAGATGAAATAACATAAGTATTGTGTCTCAAAACATGAAATATATCAATGAATAACAGCAAAATTATGTTCTAAAATAGTAGTACAAATTGGACGTATCAGCACTCCCCCAAGCTTGACTTAGCTTGTCCCCAAGCGGCTTGAACCTAGGTAAAGCAGGACACATGTTTATGGGTGAAGAAGTCGATAAATAAAATACGGACAGAAGCATCATATTCATTCACACAAGACATTCTAGTAAACAACTTCCCCATATAACTCAACTTGAAACAAGTATAAGGTAATCACAAATAAAGATTTTTCAAAATCATAGTTGGTGATGTGAAACCGTTCTTGAGTGGAGAACAGATAACAGTTATATATATCTCATTGAGCAGCTCTTATGTTAAAAAGTTATATTGCACAACACATACTCGTCATAATAGTCTCCTCATGATCATTGATAACTTTCAGCTATATTCATTCGGATAAAACTTGTACTAAACAAGGAAAAGTAAAAGACATATGATGAAGCAGATCACAATATAATGGTTTGATCACAACTACTCAAATGCTTGCTTGAGATGGAGGGGAAATAGGTTTACGACTCAACATAAAGTAAAACAATGGCCCTTCGCAGAGGGAAAGCGTTGATTAAATCATGTGTGAGCTTTTCAGTTTTGAAATCATATAAAAGAGAATAAAAATAACATTTTGAGAGGTGTTTGTTGTTGTCAGCAGCTGATGCGGCAGTGCTCTGTGACCCCTTGCAGTTAACCTTCAAAAGAGCGCTCCCATTATTTTTATTTTGTGTGGCACTCCTTCCAACCTTTTCTTTCACAAACCATGGCTAACCGAATCCTCGGGTGCCTACCAACAATCTCATACCATGAAAGTGCCTTTTTATTTTTAGTTTTATTATGATGATGACTCTCCCCACCTTTGCTTTCTCAAGCCATGGCTAACCGAATCCTTCGGGTGTCGTCCATCAATCACATACCATGGAGGAGTGTCTATTTAGTTTAATTAATTTGGGATTGGGAATCCCATTGCCAGCTCTTTTTGCAAAATTATTGGATAAGCGGATGAAGCCACTAGTCCATTGGTGAAAGTTGCCCAACAAGATTGAAAGATAAAACACCACGTACTTCCTCATGAGCTATAAAACATCGACACAAATAAGAGATAATAAGTTTTGAATTATTTAAAGGTAGCACACGAAGTATTTAAATGGCTGAAAATACCATGTAGTAGGTAGGTATGGTGGATAAAATGGCATAGGTTTGGGTTGAGTTTGGATGTAGGAAATGTTCCCTCGTTAGGTCTTTGTGTGAGGTTAATTGGCAACATAAAGTTGAAGGAAACAAACAAATATACGTGTGATAGAAACAATCATGCATCTTACTTGTAAACACAAACAATTTTAACTTCAGAATACTAAGCTCATAGCTAACAAGAAAGAAAGATAATGAAATAACATATCTACATGTATTTCCTCTTTCTACTTAAACCTCAAAGTGTTGTTGCTATTGACCAATGCTAGTTGCAAAAACCAAATAGATTTATTCAATGCTCCCAAAAGTGATACCAATACTAACAACAAGGTGAAATCATATAGTAGAGATTGCAAACTAAAATAAGTTGTGCAAAAAGTAAATGATAAGACTTCTCATTAATATTCCATAGCGATAACTCACACCAACGGATACATAGATAACCAACTAAGAGAGATACTTCCACATTGCATACTATTCCATCTGATAACTTCCCTACTCATGATATGACACTACTTGACGGTAAAAAGTAAAAGGTAGTGATAATGTGATACCGCGGCACTCCCCAAGCTTGGAACAAACCAAGGGGATGCCAATACAGATGATGAATTACTCCTTAAGCCCGATGGTGGTGATGAATTCTGACGACTTCTCAACAAGCTCCACAAGCCTCATCAAACTCTTATCCTTGAGTTGCGAATCATCTCAGAATTGGCCAACAAGCCTTTGATTTAAAAGTATGTCGAAGCGGCGAGTCCCAACTCTTGCGAGTTATTTCTCCTCTTCACCTGAGCTTGATCCCTTCTGCGGTGTTAAGGCTGATCTATATGTCCGTTGCTGTTAATGCTACACAGGAGTCATGCAATTTGATTATTGAAAATTAGATTACGAAGGATGGTGAGTGCACAATCAGATGTCTTAAGACTAAGTGACAGCGTGGTACCCCTCCTCCGGTCTTGAGATTCTTGCTCTTGTTTGCAGAAAGAGTTGTCACCACCTTGGCGTGCGATAATTGCACGTGGGTGTGCCAGCATGGTCTTCCTCCACCCTCTTCTTCATCTTCTTCCTTGACACTCTCGTCCACCTCTTTCCACTCCTTGATTATCTTCATCCGGAAGCTCCTTGCCCTTGTTCTTGGAAACCATGGTGCTTCTAAACAAAACAGATCCTGGCAGAAAGCAGCTCGAAACAAAACACGTGAAAAAGCGATATCCCGGACCTCAGGGGTCCGGGGATTATATAGCAAAAAATTTCACGACAAAAGGAAAGTACCAGGTCAAACCAGAGTCGGAACGGAAAGAGGCGACGAGGCAGCCAGCTCATAGGGCGGCGCGAGGGCCCGAGGCCAGCGCCGGCCTATGGTGGCACGCCCTCGTGCGTCTTTTCCACTCCGTTTCGATCACGTAATTTCTCATATTTTCTAAAAACAGCAAAATATTATTGGAAAATCAAGTGCGAACTTTTCATTACCGATCTTTATTACCTGTTAAAAATTAAGTTAAGCTGGACCTGTTCAACTTGTCAGCACATTAGAGAAGCCTCCGGTGTCTCCACTCGAATAATATCAACATCAACATTATGAGAATCACCTGAGATATAATGCTTGGAGTCTTTGTCCATTCACCACTTGAGTAGCATTACTTGGAAGCTAATTTTAATTGCTCCTGAACGATACACCTCCTCGACAACATGTGGTCCTTCCCATTTGAGTAATTTCCACTGCCAAAGAATGCGAGGCCAGAGACCAATGCAATAGGACTTTATCTCAATATTAAATTCTCTTTTAATAATCCTTCTATCATGCCATTTTTAACTTTCTCTTTCAAAGTTTAGCATTTTCATAAGCTTCCTTCTCCATTCATCTAAGAACTCAGTTGCAACAACACTCTTATTACAGCAAGTTTAGGATCCTTTATTTAATTCTCTAGGCCCAATAAGCTTTTGCTCTAATGATTCACAAGGTAAATAAACAAGCTTTCCCATAAACCATTTTGTAGGTGACATTCCCACAGGATTTTTATAAGTATAAGCCCATAGTGCATCCTTCAATTTACTAGCCCAATTCTTTCTATTTATTAACAGTCTTTTGCAAGATAGATTTAATCTCTCTATTTGATAATTCTGCTTGACCACTAGTTTGAGGATGATAAGCGGAAGCAATTCTATGATTAATACCTCTACTTAAAGAGTTCTAAAACCACATGAATAAAATGAGAAACTCCATCAGTCATAATATATCTAGGTACTTAAAATCTAGGAAAAATAATATCTAAAAGCATTCTTAAAGAGGTCTCACCATCAGCGCTTTTTGTAGGTATGGCTTCCACCCATTTAGTAACACCAATCATGACAACAATTATGAGTGTTACCTTGAAGAGGAAAAAGGTCCATAGAGTCAATCCAACAATCAGTATAATTCCTTGACATTTTTATTCATTAGAGATATTACCAACCTTGGCATTCATCACAAGATAAAATAAACTTTCTTGCATCTTTGAAAAGTGTTGGCCAATAGTAGAACCTTTTGCGCGGTTCTATCTCCAACGTGATGTCCTCCATAAGCACTTCCATGACATTTACTCAATATCTCTTGTTATTTCTTCAGGAACACATCTTCGCATAATACCATCTCCTCCTTCTTTATATAAGTGTGGGTCATGCCAAGAAATAATACCTCAAGTCATAAAAATTTCCACCTTTTCTTAGACTGAAAGAGTTGGGAGGCAGAGCTCACTTGGAAACAATAGAGTTAGCATATTGACATACGAGGTATCCTCGCGAACTCACACTGTGCAGCCAATTGTTCATTTGGAAAACTATCATTACCAGGAGCAGGATCATAAGCAATATTTTCCAATCTAGACAAATTATAAGCAACAGGATTATCAGCTCCTTTCCTATCTACAATATGCAAATCAAATTCTTGCAACAGAAGTACCCATCTAATAAGCCTAGGCTTAGCATCTTTCTTTTGCATAAGGTATCTGATTGATCATGATCAGTATGAATAGTAACTTTTGAATCAACAATATAAAGATCTAAACTTATCACAAGCAAGGACTACAGCTAACAATTTCAGTTGTAGCATAATTTATTTGAGCAGCATCACGAGAGTTTTACTAGCATAATGAATAACATTCGGATTTTTTTATCTACCAGCTGTCCAAGAACAGCGCCTACAGCAAAATCTCTAGCATCACACATAATTTCAAATGGTAAAAGGAAGTTCAACTACAGGAGCAGTTGTTCAGGCTTTCTTTAGAGTTTCAAAAGCTTCCTTACAGTCATCATCAAAAACAACATCTTTTTGAAAAAGATTAGTAAGAGGCTTTGAAATCTTGAAGAAATCTTTAATCAAACCTCTATAAACCAACATGACCAAGAACACTACGAATACCTTTAACATCCCACGGATAGGCATCTTCTCAATTACTTCAACTTTAGCTCTATCAACTTCCAATACCTCTCTAGGAAATTTTATGTCCCAATACAGTTCCTTCATTAACTATAAAGTGGCATTTCTCCCAATTAAGAACAAGGTTGGTTTCTTATCTACAGCTTTATCAGAGTTCATAAGCAATTATCAAAAGAATTCCCATAGAGAGAAAAATCATCCATGAATACCTCTACAATACTCTACGCAAAAACCATGAGAAAAATAGACATGCATCTTTGAAAAGTAGCGGGAGCATTACATAAACCAAAGGCATACGCCTATAAGCATAAGTTCCATAAGGACAGGAAAAGTGGTTTCTCTTGATCTTTAGCTTTAACAACAAGAATTTGTGAAAACCCAGAATAACCATCAAGAAAACAAAAATGAATATTTTTAGATAACCTTTCTAACATTTAATTATTAAAAGGCAAAGGGTAATGATCTTTTTAGTAACTTTATTAACTTTTCGATAATCAATGCACATTCTATACCCTACAATTACTCTCAAATTTGAGCTCATCATTATCATTAGGCATAACAATCCCATTCCTCCTTTCATGGGAACACAATGCAGGGACTAACATTATCTACTATATCTGACAATAGGATATAATACATTAAAAGTCATAATATATTCTTACACATCATGTTTCAGAGAATTAGGCGACTGAGGTTCAACAACAAGCTTCGCATCATCTTCCATATTAATGGCGTGTTGGCAAATAGAGGGAGAAATCCCCTTCAAGTCATCGAGAGTGTAGCCAATAGCACCTCGGTGTTTCTTCAATATTTCCTGTAACATCCCAAATTTCAATAAAATGAACAAGGGAGAAATTCAAGAATCCAAAATTTGGGGTTAACAAAAACTTTTTCTCATCATATAGGTTTATGCATATAGATCACCTTATTACTTATTTTGAGTGTGCAATTGCCATGATGTTTGCTTATGTGTTACTCTCATCCTAAAACCTTAGCAATGATCACTTGATCACCCTTAGCCAATTAAAATTGAAATATAAAAGAAATTCTAAAAATCCATTTCACCCTCACATAAGGCCTATGCCATTTTTGCAAATACCTAACCTAGACCACTTTGGCTTGCACCATTGGTTGTAGATGGTTACTAAACACTTTTAAATACTTTTGGAAGTGAAGAAACTCAACTCAAACCAAAATCAAATTCAAATTCCAAGTCACATGCAATATGGTCACTTGTGCCATTTTTACCCTGATGGCCACTTTGAGCCCCTGGTTTTCTTCTTTCCACTTCTAAACTTTGTCAACTCTCTACACCTCATCCAAGACAACATCAAGCACTACAACTTTGCCCAAAACCACCACCCCAAATTCATCACCAATTTCAAATGGGAAGCAAGCAAAGTTGGAACTTTCTCACATATACAAGATCATATGCAAAATGTGATTTTGCATCTCAATTCCATTTTGACCACCACCACCACCAAAAATGCTCCATTTATTATTTGATTACAACCCACCAAAAAGAATTTCAAAATTCAAAATATTTTCTTGCGGGCATTCATCGAACACATTGCAGGCAGGGTAAAATTTTGAGCCCATACCTCATTTTCTACTTGGACTTGGTCCAACCTTGCCTCTCTGCACCCTGGGTCTCCCTTTCACCTCACCACACCATCACCACCACTTGCATTGGCCAGAGTTTGATTAAATCAACTCAAATGCCATGCCGTGGCATGGCATGGCCTCACCGTGCCATCTCCTCACCCTTCACTTCTGGCCTGCACCACCATGCCCACTGGCTCCCTCTCACCACCCTGGACGAGCTCGTGCCCTCCCTTGACCGAGACCAAGCTCACACGCGTCAGAACGCGAGCGCCCAGACGCGCCCAGGACTCGCCCATGCCGCGCCAGAGCGCGCATGGCGCTCACCCTGGACGCCCAGAGCGTGACGACGCCCCGCGTCCTCGCATCACCTCCGCCCTCACCCTCACCACCAGTCGACGCACGACGACCGTCTGCAACGCCTGGACATGGCCCCTGGCCCGCGGGAACGCCGCAGACGACGTGAGCATCCACGCCCTTCCGCCATGACCTGCAAGCTCCCATCACGCTCGCCGCCGCTGTAGTGCCTCTTTTTCATCACCGTCACGCGCGTCATCCTCGCCAGAGCACCAGCTACCGTACGCGCCCACGCCTTGGCTCTTCGCAGCCCTGGACCGACGGCGACCATGGCGAACCCAGCTCCGCCCCACTGCCACCTCTCGCCGCTATAAAAGGAGCACTCCGCGCCCCAAACTGAGCACGCCAATCTCTTCCCCACCTCACCACAGTTCTCCTCGCCGCCTCAATTTCATCTATTAGCCACCGCACCGCCGCAATTGCTAGCTCGCTGCCGCCGCCCGTAGCCGAAGCTCGCCGGAGAAGGAGGCCGCCCCAGGACGCGCCGCTGCTTCCAGGCGCTTCACCATCGTCGACAACGTCGCGGCGCACCACTCCGACGACCGCCGGAGCTCCGACGACCTCTCCGACCCCCTGCTGCCGCCGCGCTCGCCTCTGCTTCTCGCCGTCGACGACGACAACCCTGGCCGTTAGATCATCGCCTGATCCAACGCCTCTCCTTCCCCGTACCGGTTCGGTGAGTAACTCCCGCTGACGCGTGGGACCCGCCGTCAGACGGCCTGCTCGCGCTGGACGCGAAGTGGGCCGGCCCAACTCTTTTTCTCTCCGCAGCCCAAGTTCCCCGCCGAAGCCCAAATTCAATTTTGGAAATTAGATGAAATTTACAATCTGATGCAAACTTTGAATTTCAATAGTGACAAATCTACTCGGCCAAATTTTACAAACTTTATATTTCTGGAAACCTTATGAAATTATCTACACAATGCCACTGGATAGAACCCTAGATCTTTTGTAGAATTAAAATGACAAAATAAACAAAGCAGGGACTTTTCTGCCTTATATTAATTCTTAAAAATCAACCAAAAATGCTTTTCAGTTAATTCCACCTCCAATAATTCGCTTTTCACTTATACTAATTGTTTCTACAAAAATATGCCATGCCTACTTTGAATGATCATGGCTTAGTTGTTTTAAATGCCTTTATGGCTATTTCTAGTCAAAGGTATTGTCCAAAACTATTAAGAAATCTTATGAGGGAATTTTTCTCTCATTTAAATCTTGTCACCACCAATTCCAAATGAAGTGGAGACTCTGGTTAATTAGGTCCCATAGGAATTGTTGGTGATATTAAATCTTTGGTATGCTAGAATTAAATGGTATGAGGTGCTCACCTCATTTAAATCTTTTTCTCAAAATGATAAGCGTGAAGAGGTTGACTTGAGTCAACCTAGGTCACATATTATGCATAAGAGAAATTAAATCTTAATAAGGTAATGAGAGGAAATTATTTCTCTAAATAATTCAAAGTAACATTTAAGTTTAGTATGAGAGGAAATTATTTTTCTTAAATAATAAGAAAAACACACCCACCAACTTAATAGACAAATGTGATGCTAGTGTGAACCATGTTTGTGCATAGTTTAGTAGATTAGTTTGGTGTGATGATTGTGTACCCCGTATTCGTATTTTAGACGCTAGTACCGAGGAGTACCAGGAGGAGGAGGTCTACTTCCAGGAAGAAGAAGACCGCTTTGACCAGTTTCCCAACCAAGGCAAGATAATACTCTTGCAAAGTGCAAAGCTCACCATGAGCAAGGCATTACCCCATTTACTTTATGCTTATGATCCTAATTCCCAGTTTTTCCTTACAAGCTTTATTTACCTTTGTTTTATCAAGGTACCTTTGATTTATGATTTACTAGATTAGTATGGAGTTAGTACAAGAGTATCAAACTTAGCCTAGAAGCAAAGCAAATACTTAGCACCCCTCACACCTAGTTGCTAGTGCTAATTTTAAAATGACTACTCTAGATGGGAACATTGTGTTGATGAAATGATGATGGTGAAAACCTTGGAATGATTAGTCATTTCCATTGACAGATTTTGAAGGTGAATATGACACTGAAGTTGACTTGGTGATTTTGGCTAAAAACTGATGATTGAGTTGGATGCGATACCTTACCAATATCAAGTACCCCCACAATACCTGATTATGGGTAGGGCTTAGCTGGAAATTTATGTGTCTTAGTATGGGTTCCCTCTGAACACACATCATAGGGGTTATGCTTGAGGCTGCCTCCGTTGTTGAGAAATGATGTGACTTGAAGGTGAATTGTACGGCCAAGCCCTGTGTTCCCGGGTTAACAGTTGGTTTTCACCGGGAGGCCAAGCTCATGGGGAGAGGTGCCTATACTAGGGTGTGTAAGTGAAAGGTTAACGGTTGATGATCCGCGTCTTGAGTTACGATTATTCGAGAGTTTATCACGACGGATGTAATCAAATGTTGTGGCACAAGTGTGCGACTCTGCAGAGTGTAGAACTATTCGAATAGCCGCGTCCGCGGATATGGACAATTGGAAAAGCCATTACTGTTTCCGTCATCAGAAATTATATCTTTGTGACTGGTGTTTTGAACTTGAACTTGAACGGTGACTTTGACTTTATATCACAACAGAGTTGTGGGAATGACACTAATGTTCCCACTTGAGTTAGTTAGCACTTGAGGAGTTGTTTACAAAAGTGTTTATGAAATAAAATTGGCTTTATGCAAATAAACGTAGAGCTTAGAACACCTTTATGTCAATGCTAGTACTTATGTTAGTGTTAGATTGCGAGTACTTAAAGTACTCACGGCTTTGTCCCTGGCTATTCAAATGGCCAGACTATGAAGCCGAGCAGCATACGAGGGGACGATCAGCAGGACGTCTACCACAACTAGGAGCTTCTAACGTCAAGCGTTGGCCTGTGGACTAGAGAGTCCTTGTATCTTACGCTTCCGCTATGAACTTGTGTTTGTTTTGATCATTAGATCAACTATTTGTGTAATATGGATCATGTGATTCCAAGTTGTAAGACATTATGGTTTGTAATAAATGATGACTGTGATACTTAACTATTATGCCTCGCAACAACATTTTCCTGGGATTGCGATGTATGACATAATAGGCATCCGGACTTCAAAAATCCGGGTGTTGACAAGTTGGTATCAGAGCCATTGTTTGACCTTAGGAGACCCTAGTTAGAAATGGACGTTCTGAAAAATTGAGTTTCAAAAAGGAATGAAGTATTTCTGAAAATTTTAATCTTTGTCTTCTCCTTGAGCTCTTTGGAAAAACAAGAAGTCATGCTCTTCCTTAGAAATATAACTAAAATTTTGCCACACTTGTTCACTTCTCTAACTTAATCCTTTACTTCACTTTCAGATGGAGCCCGTGAAGTTTTACCAGCTTGGGAATGGGGGAAGCTTGATCTTCGAGCACGACCTCAACGCCCTGTCCGACCACCTTGGTCGCCCGCACCCAGAGTTCCATGGATCGCAGATCGCGAACCAGCCAGGAGGCGAGCTGCAGTGGATCATCACCGCTGACTTGAGGGGCAAGATGGAGCCTCCCACTTCTGAGAGGATCCTCTTCTCCTTCATGGAGAGCAACTGGCTGGACGGACTTGCTCGCGGACTTCAGGAGGGACTCGCACGCCTGTGCGGGATGAGCGGGGAGGCACTCAAGCACCCTCGCTTTTCGCACCTCGCGAGGCGTAACTCTGCTGGAGAGCCCATGGACATGTCATCCCACCCGGAGCTGAAGCACCATGTGGAGCATCTCGACTTCATGTTGTACCACACTCAGCAGGATCTCGACCACTCCCGTGAGTACGCCAACCAGACTCACGCCCGCATCATCGAGCAAGGCGACTGCATCAAGATGCTCGCCAAGGACCGCAGGACCCTCCGCCAGCAGCGCGCGAAGAGGGATGCCACTATCACCCGCCTCCGCGCGAAGATAGCCGCACTCGAGGCCACTGTCAAGGCCCAGGAGGAGCAGATGAAGAAGATGGAGGAAGATGGAGAAGACATTCAGGGAGGAAGCAACTACCTGAGTGACGACAACGACTTCGAGGAGGATGAGAACACCGAGGGGGAAGACTACGACTTCCTGGACGACGAGGATGATGACCACACCCCCATCGATGTTGATGAGGAGGAGGAGTAGTTCACTTATGCACTATCGTAGGTGTGAGTTGTATCCCGCCCCATGTATCGTAGCTTGGAGAAGAAGGGTTCTTAAAACCCTTAGTGTGTTCGCTTGTATGTGTGTTGTTTGCTATGAATGAATGTATGTTGTGTCATCATGAAAATACTTCAAGTTTTAAGCTTTGAACTTAAACACAAAACAAGCCATAGAAAATTTCCCTCTTATCTCATGATCAATCTCAATACTCAGATGGCCCCTCCAACTCGCAACACGAACCAAGACGCTATGATGCAGATGTTGCAAGTGATGCTGGAAGATAGAGAAGCAGAAAGAGCTGAAAGGCAAGCCAACATTGCAGCACTTCAACAGCTTGTCAACAACAATCAAGGCCACCATGATCACCCAGGATCCAAGCTCAAGAACTTCCAGAATACCAACCACCAGTTTTCAGCAAGACTGAGGAACCACTTGATGCAGATGATTGGCTCCAAACTATGGAGAACAATCTAGAAGTAGCTGGAGTGGAAGAGAATGAGAAAGTGCTGTTTGCCACGCACTACTTAGCAGGACCAGCAAGAGCTTGGTGGACCAGCACCCGTGCCATGAACGCGGGACAGTTCATGACTTGGACTGATTTCAAGCTCAAGTTCAGCAAGTACCATGTGCCCCCGGGTCTGATAAAGAAGATGAGAGATGAGTTCCGTGAACTAAAGCAAGGCCGGATGTCCGTGGTGGAATACCGCGACAAGTTTCTCACACTGTCAAGGTACGCCCCGGATGAGACCGACACTACGGAGAAGAGGAAGGAAAGGTTCCTGAACGGACTGCATGATGAGATGCAGACTGTGTTGATCAACATCCCCTTTGCCGACCTCGAAGCCCGTTGACTCCGCCATCCGGATGGAAGGCAAACGCACCAAGCCAGCGAGAACCGCAAGCGCCGCATGATGAATCGAGTGGGCCTAACAATGCCCCAAGGTATCGCCCCAACTCAGGAGGAGGTTTCAGGACCAACAAGCCCAATGCACAGATGTCACGTCCGGTTTATCAGAACCGGAGTGGAGGAAACCCCAGGCCAGGAGGCCACCACAACAACAGCAACTACAACACCAACAACAACTTCAACCGTGCTCCGCCCAGAACAACAACAACAACAACACAACAACAACTCCAACCGCACCAAGGACCGGGAGCAATGCAATCCCCGTCGCGAACAAGCAGGACAAGACCACCATCACTTGCTATGAGTGTGGTGTAGTGGGGCATTACTCCAATGAGTGTCCCAAGAGGCTCGCCAAGCTCGCAGGCAACCCCGCACCACCAGCTCAGCAGCAACGCCGTGTCTCCACCGGCAAGAAGTTCGCCCCAACAACCCGAACAACCGCGGAGAGTCGCCTCTACCACATGAATGCTGAGGAAGCCCAGGAAGCACCGACGTGGTGCTGGGTATGTTCTCTGTTAACTCAATACCAGCAAGAGTGTTGTTTGATTCAGGAGCATCGCATTCGTTCGTTACAGAAGATTTTGTGTGCACTAGTAAGATTCAACCAATCAGCTTGAAACATGTCATGGTAGTTCAAATACCTGGATCAACAACTAAAGCTAGAAAATTTTGCAAAGATGTACCCATCAGAATCCATGAAATAGACTTTTATGCAAACTTGATTGTTCTGGGAACAAAAGGATTGGAAGTAGTCTGGGTATGGACTGGATGGCGAAACATCATGGATTGATAGACTGCGCCAAGAAGGCCATCACCATGACAAGTAGCACTGGAATAATAATAGAACACTTATCTGAAAAACTACCAAGAAAATTCACCTGCAACCAAAGTGTAGCAAAGCCAACTCTGGATCAAATCAGGGTCGTTTGTCGATACCCTGATGTGTTTCCGGATGATCTACCAGGTATGCCCCCAGATCGGGATATCGAGTTCATCATCGAGTTAATCCAACAGGACCTATAGCCCAGAGAGCCTATAGCATGAACCCCGCAGAGTTAGTGGAGCTGAAGAAGCAACTGGATGATATGTTGTACAAAGGTCTGATTCGACCAAGTGCGTCGCCTTGGAGATCACCAGTTTTGTTTGTGGATAAAAAGGACGGTGCCACTCGTTTGGTTACGGATTATCGTAAGCTTAACGATGTCACCATCAAGAACAAATATCCCTTACCAAAGATAGAAGACCTGTTTGACCAGCTAACCGGTGCCCAAGTTTTCTCAAAGATTGATCTGAGGACAGGTTACCATCAGCTGAAGATCCGAGCAACAGATATTCCAAAGACTGCCTTTACTACCAGATATGGACTGTATGACAATGTCATGTCCTTTGGACTGACCAATGCCCCCGCTTATTTCATGAACCTCATGAATAAGATCTTTATGGAATTCCTGGATAAGTTTGTCGTTGTCTTCATCGACGACATCCTTATCTACTCCAAATCAGAAGAAGAACATGAGCAACACTTGGAAGTGGTTCTAGAAACCCTTAGGCAACATCAGTTATACGCCAAGTTTAGCAAATGTGAGTTTTGGTTGAGAGAAGTGGGATTCCTGGGACACATCTTGTCTGCAGGAGGAATTGCTGTAGATCCCGCAAAAATCAAAACTGTTGAGGAATGGAAGGCCCCAACCACCCAGACTGAAGTCAGAGCCTTTCTAGGATTGGCGGGATATTACCGCCGATTTGTTGAAGGATTCTCAAGCATCGCAAGACCAATGACTCAACTGCTGAAGAAGGACCGGAATTTTGACTGGAATGACAAATGTGAAGAAAGCTTTCAGCTACTCAAGCTCAGATTAACCACAGCCCCAATACTGATCATGCCCGATGTCACCAAGCCATTTGATGTCTATTGTGATGCATCCAAGACTGGACTTGGATGTGTGTTGATGCAAGAGGCAAGTGATATCTTACATCAAGGCAATTGAAACAACATGAACAGAACTATCCAACTCATGACCAGGTTAGCGGCCGTAGTGTTAGCCACTGAAGGTTTGGCGTCATTACCTCATGGGTAATCGATGCGAGATATATTCAGATCACAAGAGCCTGAAGTACATTTTCACCAGAGGAGCTGAACATGAGGCAAGCAGATGGATAGAATTAATCAAGGATTACGACATGGAAATTCACTACCACCCCGGCAAGGCCAATGTGGTAGCGGATGCCTTGAGCAGACTGCCGTGTCAGTTGAACTCCATGATCGCAATAGAGCAACCCAGCCTGTACCAAGAGTTTGAACAATTCAGACTAGAGCTAGTGAGCGAAGGATTCCTCGCCAGCATTGAGCTCCAACCCACTTTGATGAGCCAGATAAAGGAAGCCCAGAAGGAAATGCCAGCATTGACGGAATAAGAGTCAGATAGGCTGCAGGAAAGGCACCAGGATTCACCGTAGACGAAGCCGGAGTTCTTTGGTACAAAGAACGTCTCTGCGTACCATCGGACTCTGACTTGAAGCAAGTCATTCTGCAAGAAGCCCATGACACCCTGTATTCAATTCACCCCGGAGGTACCAAGATGTACCAAGACCTGAAAGAACAATTCTGGTGGCACGGAATGAAGCGAGAGATAGGAAGCTACATCGCCAAGTGCGATATCTGTCAGCGAGTCAAAGCAGAACATCAACGACCCGCAGGACTGTTGCAACCCTTACAGATTCCTGGTGGAAATGGGATTCTGTCGGTATGGACTTTATCACAGGATTGCCCAAATCTAGCCGAGGAAATGACTCCATTTGGGTAGTCATCGATAGGTTAACCAAGGTTGCACATTTTATCCCTGTCAAGACCACATACCAAGGCCCAAAGCTTGCAGAGTTATACATCTCCAGAATAGTCAGCCTGCACGGAACCCCGAAGTCCATTGTGTCAGATAGAGGATCCCAATTCACCTCAAGATTCTGGCAGAAAGTGCATGAAGGACTAGGAACCCGTCTGAATTTCAGCACTACCACCACACGCAGACGACGGACAGACCGAGAGAGTCAACCAGATACTAGAAGATATGTTGAGAGCACTGTGTGCTAGAGTACGGATCCAAATGGGAAGACTGCCTACCATACGCAGAATTCTCCTACAACAATAGCTATCAAGCCACTCTGATGGCTCCCTTTGAAGCCCCTGTACGGAAGGAAATGCCGTACCCCTCTGAACTGGTCGGAAGTCGGAGATAGTCAAGTCTTCGGCCCCGACATTCTCCGCGAAGCCGAAGAGAAGGTGCACAAGATCCGCGAATACCTCAAGACCGCCCAATCAAGACAAAAGAGCTACGCCGACAAGAGACGCCGAGAGATGACATTCGAGATCGGAGATTTTGTGTATCTCAAAGTCTCACCCCTCAAAGGAATGCAGAGATTCCAACTCAAAGGAAAGCTCGCCCCCAGATATGTCGGACCATTCAAGATTCTGGATCGCCGAGGAGAAGTCTCATATCAGTTGGAACTGCCGGAAGAGATGTCCGCCGTACACAATGTGTTTCACATCTCACTGCTTCGGAAGTGTCTAGAAGTGCCTGAGAAGACCGAAGTATTTAAGAACATCGACCACAGAGCCATTGATATCAACAAGGACCTAACCTACCGCGAAGTGCCTATTCGCATCCTTGAAGAAGCATTCAGGACCACCCGCACCAGAAGTATCAAGTTCCTGAAGATACAATGGAGTAACCACACCGAAGAAGAAGCAACTTGGGAACGCGAGGAAGATATGAAGAAGGAATACCCAGATCTCTTTAGTACCTAGTTTTCTCTAGATCTCGGGACGAGATCTTTTGTAAGGGGGAAGGGTTTGTAACATCCCAAATTTCAATAAAATGAACAAGGGAGAAATTCAAGAATCCAAAATTTGGGGTTAACAAAAACTTTTTCTCATCATATAGGTTTATGCATATAGATCACCTTATTACTTATTTTGAGTGTGCAATTGCCATGATGTTTGCTTATGTGTTACTCTCATCCTAAAACCTTAGCAATGATCACTTGATCACCCTTAGCCAATTAAAATTGCAATATAAAAGAAATTCTAGAAATCCATTTCACCCTCACATAAGGCCTATGCCATTTTTGCAAATACCTAACCTAGACCACTTTGGCTTGCACCATTGGTTGTAGATGGTTACTAAACACTTTTAAATACTTTTGGAAGTGAAGAAACTCAACTCAAACCAAAATCAAATTCAAATTCCAAGTCACATGCAATATGGTCACTTGTGCCATTTTTACCCTGATGGCCACTTTGAGCCCCTGGTTTTCTTCTTTCCACTTCTAAACTTTGTCATCACCTCATCCAAGACAACATCAAGCACTACAACTTTGCCCAAAACCACCACCCCAAATTCATCACCAATTTCAAATGGGAAGCAAGCAAAGTTGGAACTTTCTCACATATACAAGATCATATGCAAAATGTGATTTTGCATCTCAATTCCATTTTGACCACCACCACCACCAAAATGCTCCATTTATTATTTGATTACAACCCACCAAAAAGAATTTCAAAATTCAAAAATATTTTTCTTGCGGGCATTCTATCGAACACATTGCAGGCAGGGTAAAATTTTGAGCCCATACCTCATTTTCTACTTGGACTTGGTCCAACCTTGCCCTCTCTGCACCCTGGAGTCTCCCTTTCACCTCACCACACCATCACCACCACTTGCATTGGCCAGGGTTTGATTAAATCAACTCAAACATGCCATGCCGTGGCATGGCATGGCCTCACCGTGCCATCTCCCTCACCCTTCACTTCTAGCCTGCACCACCATGCCCACTGGCTCCCTCTCACCACCCTGGACGAGCTCGTGCCCTCCCTTGACCGAGACCAAGCTCACACGCGTCAGAACGCGAGCGCCCAGACGCGCCCAGGACTCGCCCATGCCGCGCCAGAGCGCGCATGGCGCTCACCCTGGACGCGCCAGAGCGTGACGACGCCCCGCGTCCTCGCATCACCTCCGCCCTCACACTCACCACCAGTCGACGCACGACGACCGTCTGCAACGCCTGGACATGGCCCCTGGCCCGCGGGAACGCCGCAGACGACGTGAGCATCCACGCCCTTCCGCCATGACCTGCAAGCTCCCATCACGCTCGCCGCCGCTGTAGTGCCTCTTTTTCATCACCGTCACGCGCGTCATCCTCGCCAGAGCACCAGCTACCGTACGCGCCCACGCCTTGGCTCTTCGCAGCCCTGGACCGACGGCGACCATGGCGAACCCAGCTCCGCCCCACTGCCACCTCTCGCCGCTATAAAAGGAGCACTCCGCGCCCCAAACTGAGCACGCCAATCTCTTCCCCACCTCACCACAGTTCTCCTCGCCGCCTCAATTTCATCTATTAGCCACCGCACCGCCGCAATTGCTAGCTCGCTGCCGCCGCCCGTAGCCGAAGCTCGCCGGAGAAGGAGGCCGCCCCAGGACGCGCCGCTGCTTCCAGGCGCTTCACCATCGTCGACAACGTCGCGGCGCACCACTCCGACGACCGCCGGAGCTCCGACGACCTCTCCGACCCCCTGCTGCCGCCGCGCTCGCCTCTGCTTCTCGCCGTCGACGACGACAACCCTGGCCGTTAGATCATCGCCTGATCCAACGCCTCTCCTTCCCCGTACCGGTTCGGTGAGTAACTCCCGCTGACGCGTGGGACCCGCCGTCAGACGGCCTGCTCGCGCTGGACGCGAAGTGGGCCGGCCCAACTCTTTTTCTCTCCGCAGCCCAAGTTCTTTTCCCGCGCGAAGCCCACCGTTTGAATTCAATTTTGGAAATTAGATGAAATTTACAATCTGATGCAAACTTTGAATTTCAATTGTGACAAATCTACTCGGCCAAATTTTACAAACTTTATATTTCTGGAAACCTTATGAAATTATCTACACAATGCCACTGGATAGAACCCTAGATCTTTTGTAGAATTAAAATGACAAAATAAACAAAGCAGGGACTTTTCTGCCTTATATTAATTCTTAAAAATCAACCAAAAATGCTTTTCAGTAAATTCCACCTCCAATAATTCACTCTTCACTTATACTAATTGTTTCTACAAAAATATGCCATGCCTACTTTGAATGATCATGGCTTAGTTGTTTTAAATGCCTTTATGGCTATTTCTAGTCAAAGGTATTGTCCAAAACTATTAAGAAATCTTATGAGGGAGTTTTCTCTCATTTAAATCTTGTCACCACCAATTCCAAATGAAGTGGAGACTCTGGTTATTTAGGTCCCATAGGAATTGTTGGTGATATTAAATCTTTGTTATACTAGAATTAAATGGTATGAGGTGCTCACCTCATTTAAATCTTTTTCTCAAAATGATAAGTGTGAAGAGGTTGACTTGAGTCAACCTAGGTCACATATTATGCATAAGAGAAATTAAATCTTAATAAGGTAATGAGAGGAAATTATTTCTCTGAATAATTCAAAGTAACATTTAAGTTTAGTATGAGAGGAAATTATTTTTCTTAAATAATAAGAAAAACACACCCACCAACTTAATAGTCAAATGTGATGCTAGTGTGAACCATGTTTGTGCATAGTTTAGTAGATTAGTTTGGTGTGATGATTGTGTACCCCGTATTCGTATTTTAGACGCTAGTACCGAGGAGTACCAGGAGGAGGAGGAGGTCTACTTCCAGGAAGAAGAAGACCGCTTTGACCAGTTTCCCAACCAAGGCAAGATAATACTCTTGCAAAGTGCAAAGCTCACCATGAGCAAGGCATTACCCCATTTACTTTATGCTTATGATCCTAATTCCCAGTTTTACCTTACAAGCTTTATTTACCTTTGTTTTATCAAAGTACCTTTGATTTATGATTTACTAGATTAGTATGGAGTTAGTACAAGAGTATCAAACTTAGCCTAGAAGCAAAGCAAATACTTAGCACCCCTCACACCTAGTTGCTAGTGCTAATTTTAAAATGACTACTCTAGATGGGAACATTGTGTTGATGAAATGATGATGGTGAAAACCTTGGAATGATTAGTCATTTCCATTGACAGATTTTGAAGGTGAATATGACACTGAAGTTGACTTGGTGATTTTGGCTAAAAACTGATGATTGAGTTGGATGCGATACCTTACCAATATCAAGTACCCCCACAATACCTGATGGGTAGGGCTTAGCTGGAAATTTATGTGTCTTAGTATGGGTTCCCTCTGAACACACATCATAGGGGTTATGCTTGAGGCTGCCTCCGTTGTTGAGAAATGATGTGACTTGAAGGTGAATTATACGGCCAAGCCTGCAGGTTCCCGGGTTAACAGTTGGTTTTCACTGGGAGGCCAAGCTCATGGGGAGAGGTGCCTATACTAGGGTGTGTAAGTGAAAGGTTAACGGTTGATGATCCGCGTACTGAGTTACGATTATTCGGGGTTTTATCCCTGACGGATGTAATCAAATGTTGTGGCACAAGTGTGCGACCTCTGCAGAGTGTAGAACTATTCGAATAGCCGCGTCCGCGGATATGGACAATTGGAAAGGCCATTCTGTTTCCGTCATCAGAAATTATATCTTTGTGACTGGTGTTTTGAACTTGAACTTGAACGGTGACTTTGACTTTATATCACAACAGAGTTGTGGGAATGACACTAATGTTCCCACTTGAGTTAGTTAGCACTTGAGGAGTTGTTTACAAAAGTGTTTATGAAATAAAATTGGCTTTATGCAAATAAACGTAGAGCTTAGAACACCTTTATGTCAATGCTAGTACTTACGTTAGTGTTAGATTGCGAGTACTTAAAGTACTCACGGCTTTGTCCCTGGCTATTCAAATGGCCAGACTATGGAGAGGAGCAGCATGAGGATGACGATCAGCGGGACGTCTACCACAACTAGGAGCTTCTAACGTCAAGCGTTGGCTTTGTGGACTAGAGAGTCCTTACGCTTCCGCTATGTATGAACTTGTGTTTGTTCGTTGATCATTAGATCAACTATTTGTGTAATATGGATCATGTGATTCCAAGTTGTAAGACATTATGGTTTGTAATAAATGATGACTGTGATACTTAACTATTATGCCTCGCAACAACATTTTCCTGGGATTGCGATGTATGACATAATAGGCATCCACTTCGGTGTTCAGTATTTCAATAACCTTTCTTCTTCAAACTCTGTAAGCTTAGAACTAATAATAACAGGATATATTTTCTTATCATCAATATGAGCATATTTAAGATTATCAGGCAATGGTTTTAAATCAAAGACAGGATCTTCCTTTGGTGGCAGTGTTGTACCCAGATCTTCCACCGGTAAATCATGCTTAAGAATAGGTTGACGAAGAAAAATTTCCTCAAGCTCATCTCTTTCTTTCCTGAAAACATCACTCTCGCTATTCTCCAAATGTTGCTGCAAAGGATTATTAGGAACAAGAACAATAGATGCACACTGTTCCATTTTAAAATCATTATTAGGCAAATCAGCTTTATAAGGAGTTTTGGTAAATTTAGAGAAGTTAAACTCATAAGATTCACCAGCAAATTTAGTCAAAATTTTCTCTTTCTTGCAATCTATAATAGCTCCACAAGTATTTAGAAAAGGTCTACCAAAAATGATAGGACAATAATCACTAGCGGCAGAACCAAGTACCAAAAAGTCAGCGGGATATTTAATCTTACCACATAGAACTTCCACATCTCGAACAATACCAATTGGAGAAATAGTTTCTCTATTAGCCAGCTGAATAACCACATCAATATCTTCAAGTTCACAAGAACCAATTTCGTGCATAATCTCCGTATAAAGCTCATAAGGAATAGCACTAATACTTGCACCAATATCACATAAACCATAATAGCAATGATCACCAATTCTAACAGATAGCATAGGAACACTAGCTTGCTTGGGTTTATTAGGATGTGAAACAATATTAGAAGCATCTTCACAAAATAATATGACCTTCCTCCAAATTTTCAGTCACAAGATCTTTAACTATTGCAACAACAGGTTCAACTTTTATTTGTTCTTCAGGTTCTATAGGTTTCTTTTCACTTTTATGAACCGCACTATTTATAATAGAGTACTCCTTCATTTTAGCAGGGAAAGGAGTTTTTTCAATATAAGCTTCAGGAATAACATGGTTTCAACTACAACGCATTTATTAATAGATGAATCAATTTTATCTTTATACGGTTCATGATACTTATCAAAATTCTTCTTAGGAAATTCATAATGAGAGGCAAAAGCTTTATAAAGATTTATAGCAACTTGAGAATCAAGACCATAAGTAGCACTCATATTACGAAATTTATCAGTATCCATAAAAGCTTCAATGCATTTGTAATCATAATTTATACCTGATTCTCTATCTTTGTCGATCTCCCATCCTTCAGTATTTTCTTGGATCCGATTAAGAAGGTCCCTTTTAAACTCTTCCTTATTGCGCGTGAATGATCCGAACAAGAAGTATCCAGCAAGGTCTTGTCTTGAAAAGAAAGTCTTGCATAGAAATTATCAATAATAACATTACCAGGAAGCTCATGAATGGGGCATTTGAGCATTAAAGACTTCAATCTCCCCCAAGCTTGGGCAATACTCTCTCCATCATGAGGCCAAAAATTATATATGCGATTCCGATCCTTGTGAATTTCACTTGGAGGATAGAACTTAGAATAAAACCGGGGCACAATATCATTCCATTCAAGAGAATCCCCATTATCCAGTAATTTATACCAATGCACCGCTTTACCAGACAGCGATATAGAGAATAGTTTCTTCCTCACTTCATCCATAGAAATACCTGCACACTTGAATAAACCGCATAATTCATGCAAGAACAGTAAATGATCTCCAGGGTGGACAGTTCCATCCCCTGTATAACGGTTATTCACTACGCGTTCAATAATTTTCATAGGTATTTTGTATGGTATCTCTTCTTTACCCGGCGCCTCATCCACTACCTTTGCAGTAATAGCAGATTTTCCAAATAAACATTCGAGAAGATCTCTCCATAATGAATTATGGCAGCAGGAAGAAATAAAATCAGCACAAATAGTAGGTATTTCCCTTACCAATTCCACTTACCAATAGCGCTTCACTCCCCGGCAACGGCGCGAAAAAATAGTCTTGATGACCCACAAGTATAGGGGGTGTATCGTAGTATCTTCGATAAGTAAGAATGTCGATCCCAACGAGGAGCTGTGACAAGCAGTTTTGATGAAGGATTCACTGTAAATGCTCACAGACAAGTATTCAGGGGGTTTTGATGTAACAAGCGAATAAAGTATGAGTAAGTAAAGTGCGAGAGTAACAATTGCAGTGAGTGGCCCAATCCTTTTTAGCACAAAGGACAAGCCGGGTTGTTTACTTATAATGACCAAACGTTCTCGAGGACACACGGGATTTTAGTCTAGTGCTTTCGCTACATAATGCTAAATAATCTTCATTGTTTTGATAAGTGTTGTGTGGGTGAACCTATGCTAATGTACGGCCCTTCCTAGGACTAATACATACTTGTGATTATACCCCTTGCAAGCATCCGCAACTACAAGAAAGTAATTAAGAATAAATCTAACCACAGCCTTAAACTCTGAGATCCTGCTATCCCTCCTGCATCGATATACCAACGGGGTTTAGGTTTGTCACTCCGGCAACCCCGCAATTTGCAAACGAATACAAGATGCATTCCCCTAGGCCCATAAAGGTGAAGTGTCATGTAGTCGACATTCACATGACACCACTAGAAGAATAACACCACAACTTAAATATCATAACATTGAATATTACTCAACCATAGTTCACTACTAACATTTAGACTTCACCCATGTCCTCAAGAACTAAACGAACTACTCACGACATCATATGGAACATGATCAGAGGTGATATGATGATGAATAACAATCTGAACATAAACCTTGGTTCAATAGTTTCACTAATAGCATCAACAACAAGTAGAAATCGATACCGGGAGAGTTTCCCATCAAACAATCAAGATCAAACCCAAATTGCTACGGCGGTGACGATGTCCAGCGGTGGAGACGGCGGTGATGATGGTGGAGATGATGATGATGGTGATGGAGATGATGTCCAGCTCGATGACGGTGACGATGGCGCGATTTCCCCTCCCAGGAATTTCCCGGCGGATCTCAGCCCGCCGGAGAGCTCTTTCTCTCTGGTGTTCTCCGCTCAGAGGCGGCTGTAACTCTTTGTGAGGTACCCTCTGTGGCTTAGGTCTTCGGGACGAAGGATTTCACGAAGAAAAGAGGCGAAAGGGGATGGGGCCCCCCCACCACCGTGGCGCGGCCAGGCCAAGGGCCGCGCCGCCCTATGGTCTGGGCCCACCTTGGGTCCATGGCTCCCCCTTCGGCTTCCTTCGTCATCTGGGAAAATAGGATTTTTGGTATAATTTCCTTCCACAGTTGATCTTCCGAAATATTGCGTTCTGACGGTGCTTTTTCCAGCAGAATCCTGGCTCCGGTGCTTGATCCTCCAATAATGATGAAACATGCAAAATAGATGAAATAACATAAGTATTATGTCCAAACATGAAATATATCAATGAATAACAGCAAATTATGATACAAAATAGTGATGCAAATTGGACGTATCACCCGTCTGGTGCGCCACAAAATAAAATTCTGTGGCGCATTCTTAGGGGTGCGCCACAGAACTAAGCTCCGCCTATAAGGGTTTTCCTACTAGTGAGGCGACGAAGCTGGCCTGGTGCGACCCTGCATAAAGGTTCAAACACGAGACAGTGAAGGAGACCGAGTCAATAGTGGTGGTGAAGCAACCAAATACGGAGTCTCAAACCGCGCCCTCGCCACAATCTCTCTTCCTCTAGCAGTCACCGGCGAATGATTAAAAGGAGTAAGAGCCATTTGAGCGCCCGTCGCCGATGAAGCTCCAGTAGGCTGCGTAGAAGGATGGGTATCCACCTCCATATTAGCCGCCCCTGGTGCAACCTCCGCTGACCCCTCCTCAAGCCTCTTCTCCTCAAGACCATGTGAGCCATCACTATCCTCTCCATCTTTCCAGAAAAAAGGCCGAAAACGAGTGTCAGGTTTGAAACCATCCGCCTCTCTCCGGAACCAAAACCTGTAGCCATTGAGGTGTAGCAAAGCAATGACCTCCAAATAGCCACGTTTATCTCTCGAGAGCGCAGCCACGTCCCGCATAGCCACCAAAATACGAACAATCCCCTGGCTACGGAGGGTATATAAATCCACATCAAGAGTAGTCCCAATAAGAGTTCCAACAGCCCATAGCCCAAGAAAATGCTTCAAAGAGTCCGGTACCCCCTCGACATGTACCCAAACCTGCTGCATAACAAAAGCCGGAACGATGTCCTGATGTTCCCAAGAGGAGACGAGCACCTGTGCATCTACCTTGGGAACACTCATCTGCATACCATCGATCCTCGCCAAATCATCAGAAGTAGGAATCCCAACAAGAAAGGCCTTATCCCCATGCGGAGACGCCTCCCATCTCCAAGTGGGATTCCCTGGACACATACGGGCAAGAAGATTCTGGATATCCACCGCCGTGACTATCCCCTCACCCGAAACCTGAACCAAAGTTGTTGGTGCTCCAGAAGCAACCATCTGAGGCTTGTATACCGAGTCAGGGAGCTGAAGATCAAGAGTGGCATCATTACCGCATCCAACAAAAAAACTCATGGGCTTCGGTACCTTCAGAATAGGACATCTGATAGTCGGATGATCCCCAGAATCACAAACCAAGCAGTACTGTATGGCCTTGCAGGCCTTAGTAGCATGAGTATTGACAGCACATTTCCAACAGCGTCCCACCTTTTTCTGTTTCGCGGGAGCTACAGGGACTGGAACATCAGTAAGTACCTGCTGAGGTGCGGCAGGTATGTCCTGCGTAGCTATCACCGATGGCTGTCCCATAGCGGCCGGGATGGGCTGCCCTATAGTGGGAGGGATTGCAGCGCCCCCCCGCCTCCGGGCCCCCAACGACCACCGTCTTCTTCTTTCGCCTTTTCTTCCCTTGTCCAGGTTGAGCAATTGGCTGCTGAAGTTGAGTTGGTTGTTGTTGATTCGGTGGCTGCTGTGGAACAACTTGCTGCATAGGTATCTGCGGCGCATACTGCTGTCCCGCTTGCGGATACTGATAAACTCCTGGTACTGCGGATATGGCTGTTGTGTATGCATGTACTGTACCGGGGAGCGGGGTGCACGGGCGGGAGGGCGAAAACCAGCCTGAGGTCGCGGCGCTGAGCAGCAGTGTGCCGCATCGGGGCACCGGCTAGCCACCCCTGGAAACCAGGCGGGCCAAGGTAAGGCGCATTGTTGGCGGCAGGAGGCCCTCCTGGCCGTACAGCCCCAGGCGCGGGCACCATGGTCCCCGGAGCAGCCGCCGTCGTCCCTGGCGGCACCGTCGGTCGCGATGGCCCGGACATCGCAGCCGCGACGCGGTCCCCCGCCACCACCTGTGCGAAGGAGCGTCGAGGCGTGCCCGAGCACGGGCGCAGCGGAGCAGGAGCAGCTGATGGAGGATGAAGACGATGAGGTTGGGCGGCGGTGGCGGCGTGATGGGAAAGAGCGACGGCGGCAGTGATTGATTCACGATACGAAGATCGATCTCGTTCGGAAAAAATCATAGCACACTGCGGGCCCATCATCGCATGTAGGAAGCCAGCCCATCTCGGATGGGGCCCGTCTGCATGGCCCGGAGATCCCGCCGCTGGAGGTTTGAAACGCGGCGTGATCATCGCGTCATTCTTCAACAGCTCCGACGAGCTCACCGCATCCGTCTGCTTCCCGGTCTCCTGACGCCCAACCTCGAGCCACTCCTCGACCACCGGAGGATATCCATTCCGGCCCGACGTAGCCTTGACGAAGAAATCTGCAAGCACCGCCGGCGGCGTAACCCTTCTCGGCGGTAGAGGTCTCTTCCACGCCTTCAGACGACACGATGGCTTGGGCAATCGCAGCCCCGTCGGCGAAGACGACGCCGGCCGTCGGCCCACCTCCCGAAAGGCCGATCTTGGAGGCGACGAAGACCTTGCCCTTGAAGCGGCCGCCCTTGCCGCGATAGCCTCCATCTCCCAAACCCTGGATGCCGCCGTTGGAAAGCCAATCCTGGTCCAGAAGTCGGTGAGAAGCTCTTCGCCGCTGCGGCTAACCGCATAATCCGGCGGTGACACCCGAGGTTCATCCGTCAGCCCCTGGCAGGCCACGTCTTCCGCTAACGGGACCTCCTCCTCGCCGTCCGAGATCTCGCCGAGAGCCCCGTAGCGTGAACCCGATCCCGACGAGGTAGGCGGCGCTTGGCCCGCCGACGACCTCCCTGATCCGATTGGTGGCAGGATCAGTCTGCGGCGTGGTCTCCTCGGCGGCGACCGCCAGTCCGCCTCAGACATTTGTGTGCGATGCTCAAAGTGTGTGGCCATCTCTAGCAGATAACACATCAGGGGCAAAACTGGATAATAACTGCTAGTATGCGGACGGGCGGAGCGGACGACGGGGGGGGGGGGGGCAGATGAAGTAGGGGTGGGCGCGGCCGGAGCGGGGACGGGGCCAGGCGCGCCCGAAAGGAGCGGCACCAGGGGCGGGGCGGTCGGAGAGGCCACGGTGGGACAGAGCGAAGGCTAGCGTGGGCAGAGCAGGGATGGCGGGCGAGCGCGGGCAGAGCGGGAGCAGCAGGCACGACTCAATCTCATGGGAATAAGATAAGGAGGAAAAATGAATTTTTTTACGGAGGATAGACCTTTTTACACTACAAAATACAGGGGATCTGTTTCGGCGCCTCACTTTTCACGATGAAATTTGCGGATGTAGCATATCCCATCCACATTATGTGGTATACCCTATGGTATCAGTCCGTGCACTAGAACGTATTGAAAAACTGTCTGACCATGCTCCCATCCTCCTAACCACTGGGAATCCCCGTCCTGTTTGTAAACGGCCGTTCAAATTTGAACTTGGTTGGCTACATCGAGAGGGATTTCATGATATGGTTAAGAAGGTTTGGGAGAGACCGGTCGGGGGCAGCACTCCAATTTTGAGATGGAATAATAAGATGCGGACAATGCGCAAACATCTCTCTGGTTGGGCTGCCCATACGGCTGGTATCCTTAAAAAAGAGAAGGCTCGCTTATCAAATGTAATTGATGAGCTTGAGGCTGTTGCGGAGGTTAGACCGTTGTCTACGCAAGAGATTGAACTTAAAAATCAATCAATGCGCAGATGGCGAGTCTTCTTCGCGAGGAGGAACTCAAATGGTATCAACGTTCCAAAGCTCAATTCATATTGGAAGGAGATTCAAATACGCGATATTTCCATGGCTTAGCCAATGGGAGACATCGGAAAAAACGTATTCATTCTCTTATTCAAGATGAAGGGTTGATTGAAGGCCATGAGCAACTCAAATCTTACATTACTAATTATTATAAAGGTCTGTTTGGTCCTCCGGAGGAAAGCACCTTCTCTCTTAATGAGGACTTAACGGACGATATACCCCAAGTTTCTATGGAAGAAAATGGTCTACTAACCGCACCTTATACTGAGGAAGAGGTTCAGAAGGCAATTTTCCAAATGGAATGCAACAAAGCACCGGGTCCTGATGGTTTTCCAGCGGAGTTTTATCAAACTTTCTGGGATACGATTAAATCGGACCTTCTAGATTTGTTCAGTGACCTACATATTGGACAACTAGAATTATTTCGTCTAAATTTTGGTGAAGTAATCTTGTTACCGAAAGTTAATGAGGCAGAAAGGATTCAACAATATAGACCTATTTGCCTCTTAAATGTAAGTTTCAAGATTTTCACGAAAGTGGCCACCATTAGACTTAATACGGTTGCGGATCATGTTGTCCAACCATCACAGACAGCCTTTATGCAAGGAAGGAACATCCTTGATGGAGTGGCGGTCTTGCATGAGACGGTACATGAGATGCATTCTAAGAAATTACATGGGTTTATTCTAAAACTAGATTTTGAAAAGGCGTATGATAAAGTTAAGTGGCCTTTCCTACAGCAGACACTCAGGATGAAAGGTTTTTCTCCAGAGTGGCGCGCTCTGATAAATGATTTTGTGTATGGAGGTAGTGTTGCAATCCGGGTTAATGATGACACCGGCCACTATTTCCAAACACGAAAAGGGTTACGCCAAGGGGATCCGTTATCACCGATGTTGTTTAACATTGTAGCGGATATGCTGGCTATACTCATAGAGCGGGCCAAGGCTGATGGCCAGATTGAAGGAGTGATTCCACATCTGGTTGATGGTGGTTTATCTATACTTCAATATGCCGATGATACAATTCTGTTTATGGATCATGATCTTGAAAAAGCTCAAAATCTGAAATTAATTTTGGCGGCTTTTGAGCAGTTGTCGGATTGAAAATCAATTTCCATAAAAAATTGTTCTGTTTCGGGATGCCCAAAACGATACGGCTCTGTATACAGAGTTGTTTGGTTGCGGCAAGGCCAATTTCCTATTCGTTATTTGGGTATTCGATTCATTATCGGAGACTTACAATCGGAATGGAAATTAGTGGAAGAAAGATTACAAAAACGCCTTAGTAGTTGGAAAGGTAAATTGTTGTCCCTGGGAGGAAGATTGGTACTCATTAATTCGGTACTCACAAATATGGTACTGTATATGTTATCATTCTTCATCCTACCGAAAGAATTCTGCATAAACTCGATTACTATCGATCCGATTTTTTGGCAAGGGGACAGCGAGAAAAAGAAATATCGACTGGTTAAGTGGAGTATAGTTTGTAGTCCCAAAGATCAAGGAGGGCTTGGAGTTCATAACTTTGGAGGTCAAGAATTCAGCTCTTCTGGTAAATGGCTCTTTAAGCTACTTATCGAGGATGGGACTTGGCAAACTATTCTTCGGAGAAAGTATATCGGTTCAAGACATTATCCCAAGTGGTTTGGAAACCTGGGGATTCTCACTGTGGGCTGGTCTTATGGTGACAAAAAATGTATTCTTTCGCCATGGTACTTTCTCAATCAGGAATGGAGCACAGATACGGTTCTGGGAAGATGTTTGGCTAGACAATGCACCCTTAAGTGAACAGTATCCTGCTCTGTATAGGATTGCTCGTCGCCAAGGTGATACCATTGCTACTGTAATGGCTACCTCACCTCCGAATGTGACGTTCAGACGGGTTTTACTTGGACAAAGACTTGTGGCATGGAATACCCTAATTCAACGGCTCGGAGATATTCATTTATCACCTGAACCAGACGAATTTAGATGGAACCTTCATGTAGATGGTACCTTTTCCGTAAAATCTTTCTACAATGCGATCCTTCTTTCTGACTTACCAGTTGACAACAATAAGAAGATTTGGAAGATGAAGATACCATTAAAAA
Source organism: Lolium multiflorum (assembly GCA_030979885.1). Taxonomy (NCBI): domain Eukaryota; kingdom Viridiplantae; phylum Streptophyta; class Magnoliopsida; order Poales; family Poaceae; genus Lolium; species Lolium multiflorum. The sequence goes on along the minus strand of CM061753.1, from coordinate 268,580,148 downwards.
TTAAATTTTTGGATGGTATCTTCGTGGGTTATTCTCTCACCACAATCTTGTTAAGCGGAATTGGCATGGAAGTACACGGTGTTTTTTGTCATCAGGATGAAACAATCAAACACTTATTCTTCCAGTGCCAGTTCGCGAGATCTATATGGTCTGTCATCCAAGTAGCGTCTACCTTGTATCCTCCGACTAGTGTCGCCAATGTCTTTGGCAATTGGCTTCATGGTATAGATTCAAGGTTTAAGTTGCTTCTTAGGGTGGGGGCGCTAGCAGTTATCTGGGCGCTTTGGCTATGTAGAAATGACAAGATCTTTAATGACAAAAATTGTTCTTTGTTGCAGGTCATCTACAGATGTACAGGTATTCTCCGTTCATGGTTACCTCTACAACGAGTGGAGAACCGACAGCTATGTACGGAGGTTTGTACACGGTTGGAGGCTACGGCGAGGGATACTTTTTCATGGGTGGCAGCATAGTCTACGGATAGATGCCCCACCTACACTTTAGGCGTTATATGATTCATCGTTCCGATATGTATCTCGCCTAGTTTTTATTATTTATCCTTTTGGACTTGAGACAACAAAACGGCTGTGTGCATCCTGGTTATGCAGAGGCTGGATGTAATTGCTTATTAAATTAATAAAGCATCCTTTATCAAAAAAAAAAATATTATGTGGTATAATGGGATGGTATCTGCTAGAGATGCTCTAAGTGAAGGAATTGAACGATAGTTTCAGTGGAGAGGATGCCAATGATATCCCTGATCCAGGCAAGGCTGAGATGACTGACCAACACTTGATGACACGGGGACTGACAGCAGCAACCACCGGTAGAGGCAAGATCTGGAATAATCTGTCCATCAAGCCATCTATCCCACCAGAAAAGCAGCTTGGTGCCATTACCAAGGGTGTCTATAGTTGTTGCATAAACAAGGGCTTCGACATGGCGGCCAAGATCGATGGAAAAGTTGGTCCACGTAGTAACTTTTCTTAAGGGCACACTATCTTGAGGGAGGCGAACTATTTTCCAAAAGTATTTCAGTTACCAATCGCACCAGGGAATCAGGCACCGAAGAAACGCTTGTTTGAGACGATTTACACGGTGCGACTTACCCTTTGTCATGTACCTGAGGAGTACCATTGTGAATTTATTATTGGGAAGCCTATCATGTAACGGAGGGCTGGAGACAAATTTGTGAAGTCTCCGTTCTCCAGTCTGATCCTAATTATTCCTCTGAAAGCCAAACGCATGTACCACTCACTTTGAATCATCTGTTGCAGTGCATGAAGCCATAAAGTGTTATTTTCCTGTCGGAATGTTCAACGTTTAATTTTTGATGTACTGTCACAGTGTTATTGATCAGATGTTAGTTTCTTTGGAACAAGGGCGAGGACTATCTGTCTACCGATGCTAATTGGAATCTCGCCAACGACCAGTGTAGGAACTGGCCAGCCTATTAGTCATCCATGCCACTGTCACCACACTGCTGAAATAATTAAGATTGCATTTCACCTTTGTTTGATGATGGGAGGCTTTTATTAATTTAGTCGCTGCATCGCTGATACAAAATGCCAATACAAGAGTAATAAAATAGTCCCAAAGAGCAAGGAAAAAACTACCGAGGAGGAGTATCGATCTAAAATCCAGATAGCCATCCAAATGTGTTGGGTAAACACTTCTTTGGCCACCCTCTCCAGTTGCACATTCTCAACCGTCCTGCAGCAGTTGAAGCAATAGCTAACGTGTCCATGAGTATACATGCTGAAGCGGAGAAGTGTTTCTCTTGTCAAAACCAACGAAAAAAATTGCGTGCTATTCTGGCGTTATGGCGATGCTATAGCGCATTTAAAAAGTGAACGCTACGCTATGCATATTTGGATCGCTATAGCGCTAATCACACTATTAGCGGCGCTATGCGCGCTATTTTTCGTAGCGTTATAGCGGTGCTATTTTTGCAGGAAAATCGAGCAGCGACTAGCTATTTTGGTTATTTTGACCCACGAGCTTCCTAAATCTCCATTCTAACCATAGTCATTTAACCCGTTGGAAACCACAGAAACACATCGACAATTTCCACTCCTCTTCACGCCGACGCGTACATGTTGAAGAAAAAGAAGAATCAACAAGTAAGATCTACTAATGCAATCTGCCTAAGAAGAAGAAGAAGAAGTTGCTTCTAGTTTTGCATTATGATGAGCTGCAATATACAGTTCTTCTTCTGAATCAGACGAGAGACGAATGCATTATCCATCTAGCTTATCTCATTTTGATTAATTACTACTTCTGCTATGTAGTTGGTTCTTTAATTGTTTGCATGTTTGCAGGTTAATTAGTTATCTACTTGTCCACTTGTCTACTTGTTGAACTGACAAATCTTTATCTTTCAATACTATCAGGACTTTGTTACCACTCAGACAGGGATAAGAAGCTACTGTTGGGAGAGAGCTATGTGCAGCAGTCAAATCCATGCTGCAGAGTTGACCAGTTTGTTCCCGAGAAAATTTTGGACATCGCAGCTTCTGTGAGGACATAGCAAATTAATTTCTCATGTACATCGTTCCGACCACGCAGTTGAAAATTGAGTTTTTTTTTCTTTTCACTTATCTGCTGCATGAGTGGGAGTGGTCCAGACTGAAATGATGCCTTGGAGCCTGGACAGGAGTATACGTCAGCCATCTCAGATAACTATCCACTGAAGCATTGACGAAACAGAGCAAACAATCACTCAAGAAAAGACAAGCACCTAACAATATGTTCTAGGAACTGGCTGCTCCTATAACAGAGTCCATTTAAGGTCATTCTAAAGATCAACTCGACTGCCTCAAGCCTGCAGCAAATATGGATGCACGCTCTACCTCTCTGCTCCTACTAACTTCGATCCATCTGCTTTTGCGCATCTCTGCTCGCGAATTCCTCTTGCCAGGCTCCTCTCTCTCCGTAGAGGATAGCTCTGACATGCGCCATTCACCAGATGGTACTTTCACCTGCGGCTTCAATAACGTTTCCCATAATGCATTTGTCTTCTCTATTTGGTTCTCCAACACAGCTGAAAAGACTGTCGTCTGGAGCGCAAATCACCTCCACCCCGTGTACTCCTGGGGATCCCAAGTGATGCTACACAAGGATGGCCGAATGGTTGTAGAAGATTACAAAGGCCAGCTCGTGTGGGAGAACGATGTGAACTCTTCATCAAATGCCAAACAAGCTCAGTTGTTGGACACAGGAAACCTCATCGTGATGGGCCAAGGTGATATCATTCTATGGCAAAGCTTTGATTCACCTACCGATACATTGCTACCCAATCAGAACATTACTGCTGCTACAAAGTTGGTATCTGCTGATAGGTTACTAGTTCCTGGGCACTACAGTTTCCATTTTGATGATGAACATTTACTCACACTGTTTGATGATCAGAAGGATCTCTCTTTTATCTATTGGCCAAAGCCTGATATTAATACATGGGCAAAGAAAAGATACCCATTTAGTACCACCACATTTGGGTTTCTTGATAGCTGGGTATATTTTCTTGGAAGTGACAACTTAACTTTTAAGGCTGCCGATTGGGGTCTAGGGGTTATGAGGAGGCTAACATTGGATTATGATGGCAACCTTAGATTATACAGTCTAAGTAGGGAAAAGCGAAAATGGTCAGTCACGTGGATAGCATTTCCGACCTGCTTTGTACATGGTTTGTGTGGTATGAATGGAATATGTGTGTATACACCTATGCCTGCTTGTGCATGTGCCCCAGGACATGAGATCATCGACCAAAGTGACCGGAGAAAAGGTTGTCGGCCAAAGTTCAACCTCAGTTGCGATGGGCAGGAGATGAAGTTTGTGGAACTACCGACCACTGACTTTATAGGTTATGATCAAAGTAAACATATTGTTTCCTTTCATGATTGCAAGAAGATGTGCTTGAATGACTGCAATTGCAAAGGTTTCTCATACTGGCAAGGAGATGGAGCTTGCTATCCAAAGTCGTCCCTTGTTGGTGGTGTAAGCAGACCGGATTTATCTGGTTCTATCTATCTCAAGCTTCCGAAGACATTACAAGTGCCAACGTCCTCAATTCCTCACTCGCAGTCTTTTGGTCTTGCATATGTTCCTAACTGTAGTGCAATGAACAAATATTTCACTGCAAATTTTCCGGATGAACCCAAGAGCAGTAAGAGTGGACCACAGTACTGGTATTTCTATGGATTTTTATCGGCGATATTTTGTTTAGAGGTAATATTTGTGGCACTAGGATACTGGTTTATGTTGAATGGGAGGGCAAGCAGTTAACAGGAGTATGGCCAGCTGAGGTTGGCTATGAAATGATAACCAACCATTTCCGCAGGTACACTTACAAGGAGTTGCAGAGAGCAACTCGAAAGTTCAAGGATCAGATTGGGAGGGGAGCATCTGGTCTTGTATACAAGGGGATCTTGAAAGACAAGAGGGCTGTAGCGGTCAAAAGGTTGGAAGACATAAACCAAGGGGAAGAAGAATTCCAACATGAACTGAGTGTGATTGGAAGGATTTACCATATGAATCTGGTGAGGGTTTGGGGATTCTGTTCTGATGGTCCACACAGGATACTGGTTTTAGAGTATGTTGAGAATGGCTCGTTGGATAAAACCCTTTTTAGCAGCAAAGGATCACAAACCTTACTTCAATGGAATGAAAGATTTAAGATTGCTCTAGGGGTAGCAAAAGGATTGGCCTATCTTCATCACGAGTGCTTGGAGTGGGTTATTCACTGTGACCTGAAGCCTGAGAATATACTGTTGGACGAAAACATGGAGCCGAAGATCACCGACTTTGGCCTTGCAAAACTTATGAATAGAGGTGGATCCAATAAAAATGTATCGCGGATTCATGGAACTAGAGGTTATATAGCTCCTGAGTGGGTTTCTAGCCACCCAATAACAGCAAAAGTTGATGTCTTCAGCTTCGGAGTGGTTCTCCTAGAACTACTGAAGGGGGCTCGTGTTACAGACTGGCCATCAAACGCTGACGAGGAAGTGGAAATGGTTCTTCAAAGGGTCATTAGGATGCTTGCAGAAAATCTGATGCTGGAGGGCAGCGAACAGTTATGGATTACTGACTTCATTGACTCCAGATTGAACAGCCAGTTCAATAACTTGCAAGCAATAATGATGGTCAAGCTGGCTGTTTCATGCATAGAAGAAGATAGTAGGAAAAGACCCACCATGGAAAGTGTTGTGGAGATGCTTCTTTCGGTTGATGAGGGAGTGGCATAATTCAGCAGTATTCTACCAGCTAAAAGAAGAGTTATTTGATACAGTAAAGTGAAGTGCAGTAAAGTAAACTTAGGCCTCCACTTGATTCAACTAGCACTTCACTTTTCTTTTTGGAATTTTTATATAACACACGCAGCTATGTAGCTGTTGCTGCCAAAACCCACCGGCGGGCAGCGACGGGCAACACCGTAGAGCCGGGAACAACCTAGGGCTGCGGCTGGCCGAGGTCCCTCCGAGCGACGGCCCGCAGCCTTCTGGTACACACGTCCGATGCTGATGCAAGGGCGTGCCACCTGACCTATACCTGGTCAGGAAGGGGATGGAGATGCCTCGCTTAGTTTCCTGCATGGCATACACGTAAACATTAAATACGAGCCTCGATCGGCTCTCAGGTTATCCTGTGAATCGGCTCAAGGAGCCGATCCACCCATGATTCGTACGAGGTGCACGAATATATGGTGGTCCTGCTTGATCAAGATAAAGCTAATGAGATCTACGACGATTTAGGGTTCTCACCGCATAATCGGATCATCCTACTCACGATTAGGCCTCGCGGCCACGCACGGTGATCGTAAGCCGATCCTAGATAGGGCCTAAAAACCAACACGAGGTTGATCCCCGGAACATCCTGCCTAGGACTAACGAACGACACCCTACGTGCCGCTGGATCCTCCAACCCTTTGTAAGGCCTAACTATTGCAGATATTAAACTAATCCTTGATGAACAAGTAGCAACCGTAACGGATCGGATCTACTAAATAATGATCAAGCGGGGTGCCGCCCACACCTAAGATAGGTGTAAGGGCGGCTAGATATGCAAGGGTTGCACTACGATAGCATGTTACGCGAAGAACTATGCTAACCCTAACACATCTACGATAACTACGTTGCTCGCCATCAAAAAGGCTTTAGTACGAGCAACGCATGAACAACGTGGAGCTTGTGCTGCCTAGATCGCAAGATGCGATCTAGGCAGCATGTTGCTTACCGGTAGAAACCCTCGAGACGAAGGAGTTGGCGATGCGCCGAGATTGATTTGGTTGGTTTAACGTTGGTTGTTGTTTATTCCATAAACCCTAGATACATATTTATAGTCCAGGGGACTTTCTAACTTAGACGTGCACCTAACCGTGCACGGGTAAAATTCTAACTAACCGACACATATCCTAATATGTTACAGATACAAAGGCAAACTAGCCCAAACTCAGCATAACAGGCCGATTCACGTAATTCTTCCATGTATATTCTTCAAGTCCATCTTGATCGCGGCCCACCTCTGGCTCGGTCAAATCTGTGATAACACATGCCCCTCGGTTATGGAATTGGTACCCCAAATCACTCTGCTTTTCCTTCGTCGGGTCATGCAAGAACCGTTGCAGTATCCGTCATCATGATGCCTTGCCTTCTCAACTTCTCCGAGTGACCTGGCAGTTTTTTTTTCTTTTAGGCACCACTTCCAAACTGGCATTGAATTTCCACTATATCCCCTCTTATTTAACCGCTCCGCACAGTTTATTTCCGCATCTTCTTCGCATTAGCACCCCAAAAGCCCTCCTGTGCCACCATGTCTTCTTCCTCCTCTGTCTCATCGGATCTTTCCACCCAGTCCTCTTCCTCCCGCGAGCCGACGCCGGAACCGAAACCAGCGGAGGTCCACGCAGCCAACACCCGCCGCGCCATTGAGGCCGGGAGGAGTCTAGCCATGACTTCTCCATCTGGTCGGAGGACGACAAGTCCCGACCGACGGGGGAGCGACTCCGCTTCCTCGCCGGCGGGGAACGGTGGAGGAGGAGAGCGACGACGATCGCTTCTCCTGACTTCACTTCTCCCGAGGAGGTGGAGGAGGAAGAAGAGGAGGAGGAGGAGGACGACACCTCCGACGAGCCGCCGGCCAGGCGGTTCTGCCCCGGCCGGGGAATCCTCAACGACCGGCCAGCCAGACGACGACGCCGACGAAGAGGACGAGGACAATGAGGGCCGGTCGGCCATTGGAGCGACGACGAGCCCGCCGGAGCGCCGACGGCGGCGACGACGGCGACGACGAGGGCAGCGACGGCCCGTAGATAGGACCTCTAGTATAGGACCAGTAGTAGTAGATGGGGCAATGTATCCCCTAGTACTTCCTTTTGAGAGCAATCAGCTCTTATGTAAGAAATCTATCAATGAAGAACTTTCCCCAATTTGATCTTGCCGATTTCCTTTGAGTTTAATTTAGCCGATTTCTTCTCATACTGATCTTGCCGATTTGTCCCCTTTGCCAATGCGTAATGAGCCGATAGCAACGCATCGGTCCTTTAAAATTCACCCTTCCATTCTTCAACTGATGATCTTGAAATCTGGTGGATAATGTAGAATCTTCAGGGAAGCCTTTGAATTCTTCCAACCAAACCTAATGGTCTTCTTTAACACTCATCATTTGTGAAGAAGGTTGCGACGAAAGACCAGCCGATGGTACCCCAATCGGCTCTTAAACAGAGCATCCACCAGGCCTGCTGCCCCCCGAGCCTTACTCGAGGCGAGAATGTCAGAGAGGACGCACCCAAGCCGATCACCTTTCCTCCTTAGAAAGCCGATATACCCCTTCTGTCAACACAGCTGAACTAGTACCAAAGGTTGAGAATCCTCGACAAGAAGGTTCAGGAACCCGGATCGGCTCAAAGCAGCTGAAGAAGTTCTCATTGTTTTACCCCCGCGAAGAAGCAGAGGGCCCCACAGCTGAACTGGATTTGGTGGAGATCCGGTAAACCTCGTGTAATTGCACTAGAGTCGATGGCTGCGCATCGGCTTTGTTTCTTAGTTCTAAAGTCGATGCCCTTGCATCGGCTGTAAAAAAAATTTTACTGGCCGATTTTCTCCTATCGGCCCGAATATTTCACTGCACACATGTTCTCCTGCACCTGTTCCCATGTTCATCGTGTTTAGGTGCCCCCCGAGCCGAATCTGTCAGGGAATGGCAGATATCGGCTCTGTAATTCGCACGTCGGCTCCGATAGGATCAAGGACGAACACAAGTAGAACATGTGGTGAGATAATTTTGGCCGATTACCGGGATCGGCACCATAATGATTGAAGCGCTGACTGAAGGTTCTGAATGTCCCTTCATAGATTTTTGGGGCCGATCACAAGGATCAGCCTCGCCACGCTTGCTCATCGCTTGCTTCAGCTACATGGTCAGGCCAGTGGATAAAACCAGCTTAACCCTTCCCTTCGTCACGTCGATGCGCTCGCAGTCGTCCAAATTGATACCTGAGAGGGTTCTTGGCCTGCTGCTTCCCATGCGTTCATGCCAGCCGCCGAAATTTCGGCTGAGTCATCGGCCTCGGACGACCTCTACCTCATCTCCATCCCACTGTATTATGCATTGGTGCATCGTGGAGGGAATGCAAAATTAGCGTGGATCCAATCCCTTCCTAGCGAACAACATAAGTGCTCGTGCTATGCGACGATGAAGAACGTTGTAGGGATAGTTTTCCTTCCTACGGTCGGATCCATGTTCGAACACCTTGTGCGTCGATGCTTGGCCGTTGAAATCGCTCAATGTCACGTTGGTCTTGATTAGATCCGAGCTAGAGCGTCCCAACCGACGTAGCATAGAGTACGGCATGATGTTGATCGCCGCTCCTGTCCACCAAGATCTTATTTACAGTGCCTCCCATCGATGTAACCTCGCAAGTACGTGGCCTTCGATGTCCGTAGCCTTTCTCGTGGCTTCAAAGATAACCGGCCGTGGATGCAATCAAGTTGTGCCACGGGTGCCTCGCCTAATCCTGCACCGAACTCCGAAGGGAGGATGACCATGTTTGTGTCAGCCGATGTTTCATCATCGGCTTTCCTTTGCTTGGGGCGCCACTCCATTTTTCGTGACGACCCTCTTCATCCAGGGTTCGCTGAACTTTCGCAGCCAGATCAGGTCGTGCCTTCCTTAGCGTATGCAAGTATACCCTTTCGGCTTCCTCCAGACCGCTGAACCCTGCGCTTTTGTGAACGGCTGAGTCCATCAGGGCACCACCTTGGCCGGTGGGTACTGTCTTCTTCTTCTTGTCCCTCGTCTTCGAATCCTCGAGATCCGCCCACCGAGGGGACTCAGCGCGTTTGTTTTTATGGCGGGAGAGGCCCTAAGCGCCTGAACACGGACACGTTGGCTGCCTCCTTCTTCTTCTGGTTGCACTCTGGGCAATTGCCGGTTGTGGGCAATCGGCTCATTCTGAATCGAGTTATCCGAAGAAGGGCAGTCCCAGTGCCTGTCGTTGTCGTTTTGCTCCCTTGATTTTTCTTTGGCACGGCGCTCGTGCTCCTCCTCATCGCGATCATGCCGACGATATCTTCTGGCTTCTCCTGGCCAGACGATCTCTTTCATCATCATCGCGGATCGTCGGCGTTGGTCATACTGACTCACATATTTGTTGAGGAGGTGATCGGAGAGGGGTCGCTGATATCTCATGTTCTTCACTTCTCCCTCTCGTGACGTAGCGCTTGCCATCATGGCGAGCCGATCGCGTGGAGCGGCCTCCTTCGTGTGTCCTTGCTACGAGAGCAGCTGCCCTGCCTCCATCTTTGCAGTGGTGCCCAGGTCCTACCATGTTGATGCTGAACGAGGATCCTGGTGGCAACCTTCAGGGTAAGTGCACTCCACCATGTTAACGGCGGGGAAGGGCTGGGTGTCGACCTTCATGGCGACCGGTTGAAAATCAGACGCCTTTTCTATCGCCGCTTGATGCCGACGCTGCATACTGCGGTCGTTGGTGGCATGGGAGAACTTGTGCTATGCCATTTGCGTATGGTCCGTTCAGCTCTTGCACCGTGGGGAATTTGAGACCTTCGGGAATCGCAACTGCTTCTCCTTGAGCAGGAGGTCGAAGATTTGCTCAGTTTTGGTCACGTCAAAATCAACCCCCGGGGCGGGCCTGGTGGCTTTACCCATTTGCAGGACACGGGGTTCCTCCCGAGTCCATTCAGCCACTGCTATCTCTTGATCTCCCGCAGTAACTTCGTCTTTCCTCGCATCGACCAGACTACTGCACGCTTGAATTTGTCCTGGTACAGTCCGGTGGCGCTGTTCATATGCCGACAGCTTCTGAACCATGTGCGCCGGAGGGATAGTCGCTTTGGGAGGCCATGTCCTTGAGCGGTGTTGCGAGGCCCGCTACTGCCAACTCGACCGCTTCCTTTTCGTTATACGAACCGAATAACATCGGTTCCTAAGATTCTGAAGCGGCGGATGTATTCTCGTCTCCCACGCTTCGACGTAGTTGTGCCGATCGGCAATGCCGGACTCGGAAGCCTCGAATGGTACGCATATGGAACTGCTCTTCCAACTGCTTCCAAGTCCGGATGGAGTCTGGTGGCAACGAGGTGTACCACCCGAAAGCCGATCCCGTGAGGGACTGTGAGAAGAGCCTCACGCGTAGCTGATCCGACACCGAGGCCGGTCCTAGTTGTGCCAAATATCAGCCTACGTGCTCGATGGGTCGGGAACCATCCCGATCCACCGAATTTGGAGAAATCGGGAGCCGATATTTAGGTGGTAGCGGGATCATCTCGTAGTCGTCGGGTACGGCTTGGAATAGCCGATTGCCCTCCTTTCGCACCATGCCGAACTGATCTCTCGCATGGTACTGATCTGATCCGTCGTGCTGGCTGCAGGAGTTGAACTCTCGAAGATTCGCCGGGGTGGCGTACTTAGCCAGCCATGTTTGCTTTTCCAGCTCTGAGCCAACTGCAGGAGCTGAGCTCTGGAGGTTCGTCGGGGTGGCGTACTTAGTTAGCCACGTCTGCTTCTCAAGATCTGTTGCTGACGTCCCTCCTGTTTTCCCAGAAGTCCCTGATGTTGTGGCCTGGTTTGTGAGCGCCCACCGCACAATCCGGCACATACGTGCACGTGTACCCGTGAGGGATCTCCTTAGGCGCCTCAGCCAAGAACTGGTAGTCACTAGGGTCACCACCGATCTTGTAGACAACGAATGCCGGTGAAGCCGGCACTTCGGTGCTGCCACCGCAAATGGCAGCGGTGGACGGGACTGGAGTGGCAACTCTCCTTGATGCGTCCCGAGAGCTGGTCCCGACGGCGAGTACTGGTGCCTCATGATCTCCTGGATCACGCGAAGAGCGACACGCTCCAACGTGTTGACCAGGTTCTCAGAGTGGCGGTGTAGCGAGTGAGCCACCAGGTAGTTGATCTCCTGCCGCAGGGACCTGGTGCGTTCTTCCGATGGGGCAGAGAGGTCTATCCCATCTAGTGCACCATTAGGCGAGAATCCCTTCCACCCGATGCCATGTGAACGGGTTCTGTGGAAAGAGCCGATGAGGTCGGCTAGGATGACTTTGATCTCGTCATACTTCTTCTTGAGCTCGTCGGTCGATCCTCACGTGATCTGGCGTGCGTCCGCCATCTCGTATGTAGATGGCGATGTGGTTGATGTAGAAGCTGTCCCACCGGGCGTGCCAGAATGTGTTGCTGCCAAAACCCACCGGCGGGCAGCGACGGGCAACACCGTAGAGCCGGGAACAACCTAGGGCTGCGGCTGGCCGAGGTCCCTCCGAGCGACGGCCCGCAAAGCCTCTCGGTACACACGTCCGATGCTGATGCAGTGCGTGCCACCTGACCTATACCTGGTCAGGAGGTGATGGAGATGCCTCGCTTAGTTTCGCATGGCATACACGTAAACATTAAATACGAGCCTCGATCGGCTCAAAGAGTTATCTGTGAATCGGCTCAAGGAGCCGATCCACCCATGATTCGTCGAGGTGCACGAATATATGGTGGTCCTGCTTGATCAAGATAAAGCTAATGAGATCTACGACGATTTAGGGTTCTCACCGCATAATCGGATCATCCTACTCACGATTGGGCCTCGCGGCCACGCACGGTGATCGTAAGCCGATCCTAGATAGGGCCTAAAAACCAACACGAGGTTGATCCCCGAACATCCTGCCTAGGACTAACGAACGACACCCTACGTGCCGCTGGATCCTCCAACCCTTTGTAAGGCCTAACTATTGCAGATATTAAACTAATCCTTGATGAACAAGTAGCAACCGTAACGGATCGGATCTACTAAATAATGATCAAGCGGGGTGCCGCCCCTACACCTAAGATAGGTGTAAGGGCGGCTAGATATGCAAGGGTTGCACTACGATAGCATGTTACGCGAAGAACTATGCTAACCCTAACACATCTATGATAACTACGTTGCTCGCCATCAAAAAGGCTTCAGCACGAGCAACGCATGAACAACGTGGAGCTTGTGCTGCCTAGATCGCAAGATGCGATCTAGGCAGCATGTTGCTTACCGGTAGAAACCCTCGAGACGAAGGAGTTGGCGATGCGCCGAGATTGATTTGGTTGGTTGAACGTTGGTTGTTGTTTATTCCATAAACCCTAGATACATATTTATAGTCCAGGGACTTTCTAACTTAGACGTGCACCTAACCGTGCACGGGTAAAATTCTAACTAACCGACACGTATCCTAATATGTTACAGATACAAAGGCAAACTAGCCCAAACTCAGCATAACAGGCCGATTCACGTAATTCTTCCATGTATATTCTTCAAGTCCATCTTGATCGCGGCCCACCTCTGGCTCGGTCAAATTCTGGTGATAACAGTAGCTCTTTTTTGCTTCTTTTCAAGAAAAAATTTGATTTTCTGACACAACTCCTTGATAACACGGCCAACAGAAATATGCAAAGCACCGATAACCTAACGAGCAGCCTGTCGAGCGGTAAAACTAGTCTCTTCTGGGGAAGTTCCTAGTCACGTTATATCGAAAGGCTGTGTCTATGGTTGGGAACAAGCACACTGTACGCTATGTGGACTCGGAGTAACAAAAACTGACACCACAAGATAAAGGAACACAAGATGGTAGAGTAAACTCAAACCCTAAAAGACTAGATGGAAAGAAAAGATACGCAAAAACAACTACGAAAAGCAACTAAAACTTGAAATTAGTGCAATCTAAGGCTATGGCAAACCCTAACCCTAATTTTTTTGGCTTTTTCTGATAGGAAAACACTCACAACTCAACTATGGGGCGGATTATGGATGGCTTACCGAGGAAAACTGGAAATCTGATACCAAGATGATAAAGGGGTGGCCCGATCTTCTCAGTAAGCAACGGTGGTGATGATGATCACGGGGTGATGGCGGCGGAGGAACACGACGATGAAGTGGATGATAACTTGTATCACGTAACGAGATCTCTCGATTGGTCCCTGTCGTCAATGCAACAGCTCTCAACCCTGCAAGATATTCGCAACTCCACACACTTGCGCACGTAGCCGCCGACCACGAAGCGGTAAGTTGCAACCGTCTAATTCCCAATGGAACAGCAGATCACACAAGACTTTTTTAGGATCTACACAATATCAAGCAATATGGTGTAGGGATTCAATAGTTTTGCTAGAGCAAACAACTAAGAACTAGGGTTTATCTTAAACATGGTCTGAAGCAGCTTGAGGGCGTCCTGGGCACTTATATAGGCGTCCGGGACGAGTTCTGGTCGAAAAGATACAAAAATAACCGACCCAGAATAGATCTGGTCGAGACAGACTCGGACAAATCCGGTCTGGAATCCGGTCAACCGGGCCAGGGACCGGGTCGGCCGGTCTGGGGTCCGGTCAACCGGGCGGCAACCGGATAGTTGCGAGGTTTTCCGGTTTTCATCCGGTACGATAAATTCTGCCCGGTTGGCGCCGGCCGATCGATTGGACCGGGTTGGGCAGTCTGGCGGCGCGTCGGGACTGGTATTGACCGGCTTTGGACTTTCTTCTCTCTCGCGCATGCCTCCCGCTCCTCCCCTCGCGCGTCCATGAGACATCTTCATGTCCAGCTCCATGTCCAGCTTCACGTCCATCTTGACGTCCGTCTTCATGTCCAGCTGCTCCTCTCCTCTCGTGCGATGCTCGTCTCTCTGATACCCGATGATACACAAGTAATAGGACTTAGACAGATAAAGTTCTCATCAATCAAAGTACCGTTTAGAAACAAGTCACCTGTTGTTTAAGTAGCTTCACACGAGCCCTTGTAATTGGTCCAATCCGAACTTCATTGGACTTGAGCTCCACAGGTTCATCTTCATTTATCAATGACGGAGGCAATGGTGTAGTAGGAATGTCCTCATCATCTCCCCCCCCTTCAAAAGGCATCGACCCCGACGCTCCAAGGTCTTCTCCGTCATATGGTGTCAAATCAGCAACATTGAAAGAATTACTGACACCAAACTCATCAACTGGAAGATCTATCGAGTATGCATTATCATTGATCTTGGCAAGCACTTTGTAAGGACCAGCACCACGAGGCTTCAACTTAGACTTCCACAGCCTTCGGGAACCTATCCTTGCGAAAATGTACCTGCACCATATCACCAGGCTTGAACAACATCTCTTTGCGCTTCTTATTCATCCTTGCGATTGCTCTTGCCTTTCTTCTATCAACTCTTTAGTCTTCACATGGATCTTTCGCACAAAATCTGCCCTCTTGGATGCCTCCATATTAACTCTCTCATGTATAGGCAAAGGCAATAAGTGGAGTAATGGGTTTAAAACCATACACCACCTCAAAAGGACATAGCCCCGTGGTAGAATGTACCGCCCTGTTGTAAGCAAACTCGACATGCGGCAAACACTCTTCCCACTCCTTCAGGTTCTTCTTGATCATGGATCTCAACAATTGTGACAAGGTTCGATTCACCACCTCAGTTTGACCATCAGATTGGGGATGACAAGTAGTACTGAACAGCAGCTTTGTCCCAAGCTTTCCCCAAAGTGTCTTCCAGAAGTAGCTCATGAACTTCACATCACGATCGAAACAATAGTCTTCGGGACTCCATGTGTCGTACAATCTCCCTGAAAAACAGGTTAGCAATATGCGACGCATCGTCGCTTTTGTGGCAGGCAATAAAGTGTGACATTTTAGAAAATCTGTCCACTACCACAAATATAGAATCATGGCCTCTTTTAGTACGCGGCAAACCCAACACAAAATCCATACTAATATCTTCCCAAGGTGTAGTAGGTGCCGGTAATGGAGTATACAAACCGTGAGGCTTCAGCTTGGACTTGGACTTGTTGCAAGTAATGCATCTCTTCACATACTTGTCCACATCCCGCCTCATCTTTGGCCAATAAAAATGATCAGCGAGCATGAGCAGCGTCTTCTCACGCCCAAAGTGACCCATCAAACCCCAGCATGTGATTCCTGCAATAAGAGCAAACGCACAGACGATTCTCGGAACACATAGTTTGTTAGCTCGAAACAAGAACCCATCATGTATGTGATATTTTTCCCATGCTTTACCAAGTGCACATAAGCGATATGGTTCAGCAAAATCATGATCAGTAGCATACAAATCACATAACACCTCTAAACCAGGAATTTTAACATCAAGTTGAGTTAATGCATATTCTTCCTAGATAGAGCATCGAATAATGTTATCTTTTCCCTTCTTATGTTTAATAATGTATGGAAAAGACTCATGAACTCAACCCACTTAGCAAGACGCCTATGCAAAGTAGATTGGGCTTTATATTTCAAAGCTTCATGATCATGTATGATAAATTCTTTTGGCCACAAATAATGTTGCGAAACCTCAAGAACTCTAATCAAAACATACAATTCTTTATCATATATTGGATAGTTCAACTTAGCACAAAGTTTCTAAAAAATATGCAATTGGGTGACCCTCTTGCATCAACACACCACCAATTCCAATACCACTAGCATCACATTCAATCTCGAATTGCTTATTGAAATCAGGAAGTGCAAGCAACGGTGCAGAAACAATCGTTCCATCAAAAGCATGATCTTGGGCAACGCCCCACTCAAATGCAACACCCTTTTTAGTCAATTCATTCAAAGATGCAGCAATAGTAGAAAAATTGGGCACAAAACGGCGATAAAACCCAGCTAGACCATGAAAACTTCTAACTTGACTCACATTCATGGGAGTAGGCCAATTTTGAATAGCTTCAATTTTAGACACATCTACTTCTACTCCATGCTTAGAGACAACATAACCTTAAATATGACCTTATCTTTGCAAAATGTGCACTTCTCAAGATTACCATAGAGTTTACTATCACTCAACACTTGCAAAACATGTCGAATATGTATAATATGATCAGATTCATTGCGGCTGTAAATTAATATGTCATCAAAGTACACAACTACAAATTTGCCAATAAATTCACGCAAAACATGGTTCATCAATCTCATGAAAGTGCTAGGTGCATTAGTCAAACCAAAAGGCATTACTAACCCCTCATATAAACCAAATTTTGTTTTAAAGGCAGTTTTCCACTCATCCCCTTCTTTCATCCTAATTTGATGATAACCACTACGCAAATCAATTTTAGAGAACACAGCAGCACCACTCAATTCATCTAGCATATCCTCTAAACGGGAATAGGGTGACGATATCGAATAGTGATATTGTTTATAGCTCTACAATCTACGCACATACGCCATGTACCATCTTTCTTAGGAACAAGAATAACAGGAACAACACAAGGACTAAGGCTTACGCGGATATAACCTTTGTCGAGTAGCGCTTGTACTTGCTTTATCTCCTTCGTCTCTTCGGGGTTCGTTCTATATGGTGCCCGATTGGGTAGCGAAGCTCCGGGAATCAAGTCGATTTGATGCTCAATACCTCGCAATGGTGGAAGTCCTGCGGGTACCTCATCCGAAACACGTCGCCAAATTCCTGCAAAACATTAGAAACACCAAGAGGAAGAGGGGTCATGTCGTTAGAAACCAAAACCGTACCCCTGTACAAAAGCACAAGAGGCATGGCTGTAGGATCCTCACTAAATTCTCTCATGTCTTCTTTGGTGGCTAATGAGACTAAGGAATTCACTCTCTCACTTTTCGTTATATCACTCACAATATTACGATTCTCTCGCCTATCTAAAGAAGCATCCTCCAAATTGACTTCAACTTTCTGACGAGACTCATTGACAATTTGTTGTGGTGTCATAGGCTGTAAATTGATTTTCTTGCCCTTGAACTCCAAGTGATATGTATTGGCACGGCCATTGTGTTGCACAGAACGGGTCATAGAGCTAAGGCCGACCCAATAGTAGGTGACACACCGTCATAGGAACGACATCAAAATCAATGCAATCCTTATACGGTCCAATAGCAAACTCAACACGCACCATGTGGTTTACCTTCATCTCATCATTGTCGCTCAACCACTGAATATAGTATGGATGCGGGTGCGGTAGATACTTCAATTTCAGCTTGGTACACAACTCCTTGCTTGCTAAATTGCGGCAACTCCCGCCATCAATAATGACCTTGCAAGCCTTGTCAGGACCAACTAAAGCCTTTGTTTGGAACAAATTGCAGCGCTGAGTAGATGCACTAGGCAACACATTAAGAGCACGCTGCGACACAACAATGGTTCGAGCATCAGACGGATATGCATCTTCACCATCAGTGTCATAGTCATCATCTTCTGGAGCATTAGGATCAACATCATCTCCAGTCTCATACTCATTGTCCTCATTGATAACCATGACTTTACGGTTAGAACAATCTCTCTTGAAGTGACCCTTGCCACCACATGTATGACAAACCATATCACGGTAGTAGACACATTAGAGCCACTCGTACTTGCAGAGATTCGGACTTTTTGTGTTAGACACATTGGAGACCGACTTACTAGGCGGAGGGGCGAGCGTTGAAGGCGCCGGCGCCATAGATGGGGCCGCGGTGTGAAACGCCAAGCTCCCGTAGCTCGACCTTTGATCTTTGCTTCGTCAACCGTGATTCAGCTTCTCTTGCATGATGTAACAATTGATTCATATTTGTGTAGCTGTAGTGACGAACAATGCCTTTGATGTCATACTTCAAACCGTTGAGGAAACGCTGCATTGTCATCTCAAGAGACTCACGGACACGGCCACGCTGCATAAGCATCTTCATCTCCATGTAGTATTCATCCACAGTCTTCACACCTTGTCTCAAAAGAGTCAGCTTATCATATATATTCCGCAAGTAATTTGTAGGCACAAAGCGAGCAGTCATCGCCTCCTTCATGGCACGCCAAGTGCGTATAGGCTGCTCACGATCCTCTTCGCGGTTACGAACAAAAGCATCCCACCAACGCAAAGCATAGCCATCAAATTCGGAAGAAGCAAGCTTGATCTTCCGGTCTTCAGAATAATGCGGATGTAAGCTCCACAACTTCTCAATCTTGAGCTCCCAAGTGAGGTATTCTTCAACATCAGCTCCTTCTTCAAACTTGGGTATAGAAAATTTGGGCTTATCCAAACCATCTTCTTCATCATGTCCACGACCATTGCGGCCAAGTGGAACCCAACACGAACCACATGGCGCATCACGAGCATTGTGTGCGTCATCTTGAAGCTCAGGATCATCGTCATCTTCTTGTTGTTGTTGCGCGGTCAAATTCTCAACAGCTAAGCGCAAATCAGCAAGATTGCGTTGTACATCCGTCATTTGATCTTGCATTGTAGTGACGGTCACATGAGTAGCATCCAGCTTTTGGGAAATCTCATCAATCTTCCCATTAAGCACATCGTCCTGAGCGCGGAATTCACGTCGCATCTCATTACGAAGAGCCTCATACTCCCTCCATGTGATGATATCTGCAGCACTCTTGTTTTCCTGGTTAACAATTCTATGATCACTAGCAGACATCGTTAGTAGATTAGTGCACTAAATCAAAAATATATGGTGGTACTCTCACAACTCACTCAAAACGGATAAGAAAAGGAGATCTTGCCGTTCCAAAGTAAATTAGTGTTGCTTACCACGTGTAGTAACAACTAGTGCACGGATATAGCGAAGCGAATATCAAGGGTATAAGAACAAATCACACGACAAAGCAGGGTATATGTGGGGCTGTAGGTAGGCTACCTATTTGCACCAATAACGAGCTCTAGCGCTGACCGTAGACAACCAATGATACTCACACAAGGCGATATAATGGAGCAATGCAACTATATGTGGGAAAGGTTGCAATGCACATGAGAGACGAGCAAAGCTCAACGAGACAGGCACAAGATTGCTCAACTACAGGTGCAGTAAAGTAAACTTAGGCCTCCACTTGATTCAACTAGCACTTCACTTTTCTTTTTGGAATTTTCTTTTATATAACACACGCAGCTATGTAGCTCTTTTTTGCTTCTTTTCAAAAAAAAAATTGATTTTCTGACACAACTCCTTGATAACACGGCCAACAGAAATATGCAAAGCACCGATAACCTAACGAGCAGCCTGTCGAGCGGTAAAACTAGTCTCTTCTGGGGAAGTTCCTAGTCACGTTATATCGAAAGGCTGTGTCTATGGTTGGAAACAAGCACACTGTACGCTATGTGGACTCGGAGTAACAAAAACTGACATCACAAGATAAAGGAACACAAGATGGTAGAGTAAACTCAAACCTTAAAAGACTAGATGGAAAGAAAAGATACGCAAAAACAACTACGAAAAGCAACTAAAACTTGAAATTAGTGCAATCTAAAGCTATGGCAAACCCTAACCCTAATTTTTTTTGGCTTTTTCTGGATAGGAAAACACTCACAACTCAACTATGGGGTGGATTATGGATGGCTTACCGAGGAAAACTGGAAATCTGATACCAAGATGATAAAGGGTGGCCCGATCTTCTCAGTAAGCAACGGTGGTGATGATGATCACGGGGTGATGGCAGCGGAGGAACACGACGATGAAGTGGATGATAACTTGTATCACGCAACGAGATCTCTCGATTGGTCCCTGTCGTCAATGCAACAGCTCTCAACCCTGCAAGATATTCGCAACTCCACACACTTGCGCACGTAGCCGCCGACCACGAAGCGGTAAGTTGCAACCGTCTAATTCCCAATGGAACAGCAGATCACACAAGACTTTTTCAGGATCTACACAATATCAAGCAATATGGTGTAGGATTCAATAGTTTTGCTAGAGCAAACAACTAAGAACTAGGGTTTATCTTAAACATGGTCTAAAGCAGCTAGGGGGCGTCCTGGGCACTTATATAGGCGTCCGGGACGAGTTCTGGTCGAAAAGATACAAAAATAACCGACCCAGAATAGATCTGGTCGAGACAAACTCGGACAAATCCGGTCTGGAATCCGGTCAACCGGGCCAGGGACCAGGTCGGCCGGTCTGGGGTCCGGTCAACCGGGCGGCAACCGGATAGTTGCGAGGTTTTCCGGTTTTCATCCGGTACGATAAATCTCGTCCGGTTGGCGCCCGGTCGCCGGGTCAGTTGGCCGCCAGCGGTCGGACCGGTGCTGGACCGCCTGGACTTCTTCTTCTCGCGCATGCCTCCCGCTCTTCCCTCGCGCGTCCATCAGACATCTTCATGTCCAGCTCCATGTCCAGCTTCACGTCCATCTTGACGTCCGTCTTCATGTCCAGCTGCTCCTCTCATCCTCGTGCGATGCTCGTCTCCTCTTGATACCTGATGATACACAAGTAATAGGACTTAGGCAGTATAAAGTTCTCATCAATCAAAGTACCGTTTAGAAACAAGTTCACATGTTGTTTAAGTCGCTTCGCACGAGCCCTTGTAATTGGTCCAATTCGAACTTCATTGGACTTGAGCTCCAGAGGTTCATCTTCATTTATCAATAACGGAGGTAATGGTGTAGTAGGGATGTCCTCATCACTTTGAGCTACCGAACATTTTGTCAAGAGATGCAGGTCTTTAATTTCACATTCTGGACAGATCGTTTAACACCGTGCCTACCCTTCTAGAAAATCCTCCATTCATCGCATAGGGATACACAGGAATAAATCCACGAAGTCAAGCAAGCATGTTACCACTCACGTAGCAACTTTTTTTTTTTGGCAGCCAGCAAATCCCAAGCTGAAGTGAACTTTGCATCAATCGAAGTTATCCCCAAGAAGGGATTAGCGGAACTCAGCATAGAAGTACGAATGCAGCACGGAGAGTGACCTGTGGAGTGGAAGCGGAGCGCTGGTTCTGCTGTCGGCGCTGTGAGATCCGGTGGCGACCTCGCCGGCAGGGTCCACCGTGGGCGGGGACACGGGGAGGTGGAGGCGACGAGGGGAACGGGAGGGCGTACGTGCTTCATAGGGCGAGAGGGGCCGAGATGGGCCTTGCTGGTCGCGGCGGCAGCTGAATACGGTGGCAATTTGGACAAAAATAAGCCAAACTTGTAACAAATTTTAAAAATGAATCTTTCGCAAAACAATTTCATATCATCTAACCCTTTTCTGCCGTCCTATCTCTACGACGGCAAACAATTGTGTGGCGCCGTAGGTTGGGGCGTGGCAAACTATTGTGTGGCGCCATAGGCTAGGGCGCAACAAAAGAAAAGTGCAACGCCAATGGGCTGGGCCGCCGCACACCATTTTGTGGCGCCGTAAGCTAGGGCACCACTCTATTGGTTGCCGCCGGTGAATTTATTTCGTCAGAAGTTTATTCTTCGAAATCTTTTTCATTTAGATTATTTTTGTCCATTTTGCTGAGTATGGTGGGCTAGGACTGAAGATAAAATATTTTCCTGGTCTGTCCACATCATCAACTGCCCCTCCCCCACCCCCACCCCCACATAGTATAGAACTTCCAGTTATTTTTCCAGTCCTGGCGTGCTCGTTGTTTTATTTGAAAGATAATGGGATATCCATTCTGAAAAGATAAATGGAATATTCATTCTGCAAAGGGTCATCAACCTTACAATCAATGACACAGTCACATACTTCACACAACACAAAGTTAGGTAGAAAAATCAGGACCTGGCATGTTCCGTGCGTAGGGAAGTACCAACTAACTACTGGTTCGAATTGTAGGAACCAGTAAATTTAGATCTTGTAATGCCCCTGCAGCTCAAAGCTTGCAGTGACGTCGCAACGCGGAAAGTTGATGTTAAAAGTTGAACCGACAGATTGTACAGCTAACTATTAGCCGAAGAAGCTATCAGTATTTTATCACGGTGCATCTAACCAACGAAAGTTTCATGTCCAGTAGACTTTTCTTTAGGGCACACTATCTTGAGGGAGCATCTCACATGTAATGGATAAATAAGCCAGTTAGTAATCGACAGGTGAAATGTTTTCAAAATAAAATAGTTACCCAAACGCACCAGGGAAGCAAGCACTGACAAAAAAAAAAAACGCTTGCTCGAGAGGATTCACAGTGTGCAGTGTTGGATAATTAGGCACAATTTCCATGATTAATTCCAGAATATTAAGCATGACGACACTAACTACTAACATGTGAAACTCGAACATACTAGATGTAGTGATCAACATGAACAGTAGCATAGCAAACAGTACAACATCCATCGCTAAACAGATCGAGATATGTCGCACGTACCGATCTGGTGGAGGTGGCGGAGGTGTAGCAGATGATGTCGCTGCAGTAACGTTGTTGATGACAACGTTGTTGACGACGGGGAAGACGGGTCGAAGTAGATGGCGTTGAAGACGACGGTAGGCAGCACCGCCCGACTTGGACGGAAGGCGACCCGTGATGAAGAACTTGAGCAGTCGCGCAGAGCGCTTCCCAAAACCTAATTCGCCCTCTCCCGTACAGGATCGCAAGGACGAGTGGTTCCGGAGACCTGCTCTCCCGTTCGCCGATGCACGTCGGCTCGCGGGATGGAGTAGGCTACGATGGCGGCGCAAGCAGAGAGAGATGGAAACCCTAACTTGTGTATTGGATATATTTCTGCGGTAGCCGGGCAGGAGATTATATAGGCTCGGGAAACCCTAGGCAACGTGGGCCACGCCCACGTCGCACGAACGTTTCGAGTCGGTTACAGATAGCCCACGATCCGGGAGCGACCCGAACCGACTAACTGCGACGCGTCCGTCTAGGACTCTGTTCGTTTTCCTGAGCTGCAAAAAGTAAGGAAAGTCTCGGCTCGAGGCTCAA
Organism: Lolium multiflorum; assembly: GCA_030979885.1. Lineage (NCBI taxonomy): Eukaryota > Viridiplantae > Streptophyta > Magnoliopsida > Poales > Poaceae > Lolium > Lolium multiflorum. The sequence goes on along the minus strand of CM061753.1, from coordinate 268,557,022 downwards.
TCCACTCACCACGAGCGCGGCGCGCGCGTGACGTGTCGAGTCGAGTCGAGACGAGCGAGCGAGGAGAGGAGGAGGAGCGCGCGTGTAGCACTCCTATTCTCACTCACTTACTAGTGGTGGAACAACCCACCTTATAAGATGGTCTAACTTCCTCCAACTTTCCATGTGGGACTAAACTTCCCACCTCTTGCCACTCCCTAGTGAGCTGCCACCAACTTGGGCTCAAACTCACAAGGCTGCCACTATGTGGGCTTTGAGATTTATAGGAAAAACTGAAATCTAATTTGGGCCACTAAAAGTGGGCCCAATATTTCAACAATCCCCCACCAGATCTCAAATCCCCATTTAGAGATTTACCAATACTCGCTGCTTGTTTATATACCAGTGTTTCAGCGGAGACTGTTAAGTTGAACTTCCGCCTAGAACTTTAAGCTACATCCACTCACACTTGAACAATGGACTAAGCCTTGAATTGCAAGTTTTGCGTGAACAGGGTTTCACTCAAAGTCATGACCAGTACATGGCTGCCAGTAGCCTACCCCGCGGGTGAAGCATATGCGTCATACTTCGTGGTCTCTTCATGAGTTTACTAGAGATCACCCAAATCTCATAGATTGCGACGTTTAACAATCGGACTCATATAGGTGTGTTATTTCAAGAATGCTCTGTAGGACAACATCTTTGCTAAAATAGCCAACATAAACACATTAAGGCTTGTTGCCAACCTGCCTTACAGCAATTGAGAGTTGTGCATCTTCACATAGAGAGGGTTACATAATACTCTCCTCAATTAAACCACTAGTTTGTTCTTCCCAGGTCCTAATTCACGGGATCTCCGATCACAAAGGTTGGGTTACCACTATGGCGTAACATCAACGGGTCTCAAACCCATCTCCTCGATGCACTTTCTATCACATTACGTGATAGTCCCTTTGTAAAGGGATCTGCCAGGTTTTTGTCTGTTTGAATATATGTAACAGTTATTACTCCGGAGTTTCGCAATTTCCTGACAGACTTCAAACGTCTCTTGACGTGTCTTGATGACTTCGCGTTATCCTTAGAATTGTTCACTTTGACAATTACTGTGATTGTCACAATTCAAAAGGATTGCCGGAACAGGTTTTTCAACCACAGGCAAGTCCATCAAGAGCTCACGCAACCATTCTGATTCAACAGTGGTTGTGTCTAAAGCAGTAAGTTCTGCTTCCATAGTTGACCTCGTCAATATGGTTTTCTTGCAAGATCTCCATGATACTGCGCCACCTCCAAAGGTAAATACATACCCACTTGTGGCGTACATCACATCTGAGATCCAATTCGAATCACTATATCCTTCAAGCACAGCTGGGTGCCCTGAATAATGAATCCCATAACTCATTGTACCACATAGGTAGCGCATGACCCTATCAAGTGCATGCCAATGATCAGTACCCGGGTTTGACATGAACCTACTCAACTTGCTAACAGCAAAAGAGATGTCGGGTCTAGTCGCGCTCGCTAAGTACATGAGTGAGCCAACGATCCGAGAATATCTCAATTGATCTATGGCAATCCTCCGGTTCTTGCGTAGTGTCACACTGGGATCATAAGGTGTTGAAGAAGGCTTGCTATCAATATAGCCGAACCGGCTCAAGATCTTCTCAACATAATGGGATTGCGTTAGAGTAATCCCACTCTCGTTCTTAATCAGCTTGATATTCAGAATCACATCAGCTTCTCCCAGATCTTTCATATCAAAACTCTTTGACAAGAAAGACTTGACCTCGTGTATTACTCTCATGTTTGTACCAAAGATCAGAATATCATCCACATACAAACATAGTATAACACCTTCGCCCCCACCATAGCGATAGTAAACACACTTGTCAGCCTCATTGACAACAAAGCCTACAAAAGTTAAAGTTCTGTCAAACTTCTCATGCCATTGCTTAGGTGCTTGTTTCAGGCCATATAAAGATTTCAGCAACTTGCACACCTTTCTTTCTTCACCTTTTACTACAAACCCATCAGGTGATCCATATAGATTTCCTCTTCCAACTCTCCATTAAGGAAAGCTGTCTTTACATCCATTTGATGAACGATAAGACCATAGGAGGCAGCCATGGATAGTAGTACTCGAATGGTGGTAAGTCTAGCGACAGGTGAATAGGTGTCGAAGTAATCTTCGCCTTCTCTCTGTGTGTAGCCTTTCGCTACAAGCCGCGCCTTGTACTTTTCAATAGTACCATCAGGTCTTAGCTTCTTCTTGAACACCCATTTGCAGCCCACAGGCTTGCATCCATGGGGTCGTTCTGATAGCTCCCAAGTTCCATTAGAAAGAATCGAGTCCATCTCATTATGGACAGCTTCTTTCCAGTCATCTGCATCTGGAGATGCATATGCCTCTGCAATGGACGTGGGAGTATCATCCACAAGGTACACAATGAAATCATCACCAAAGGATTTTTCAATCCTCCGTCTCTTGCTCCGTTTAGGAGCTTCATTGTCATCCTTCTCAATGACAATCTCATGTGATTGTTCAAAATACTCATTAGATGTACTAGATTCAGGAACTATCTCAGTAGAAATTCTAGCAATGCTATGCATATCTTTCATAGGAAACATATTCTCAAAGAATGTTGCATCACGAGATTCCATAATAGTATCAACATGCATATCAGGTACTTCAGATTGAACTACTAAAAATCTATAGCCTACACTCCGCGGAGCATAACCTAGAAAGATACAATCCACTGTCTTTGGTCCGAGTTTGCGCTTCTTAGTAATTGGAATATTGACTTTCGCCAAACATCCCCATGTGCGCAAATACGAAAGTGATGGTTTTCTCCCAGACCACTCCTCGTAAGGGGTTTTATCTTTATTCTTGTTAGGAACTCTATTCAGGACATGACATGAAGTCAATAAAGCCTCCCCCACCATGCCTTTGATAAACCAGCAATGGCTAACATGGAATTCACCAAGTCAGTCAGCGTGCGGTTTTTCCTCTCGGCAACCCCGTTTGATTGGGGCGAATAGGGAGGCGTCCTCTCATGAATAATGCCATGTTCCTCACAGAATTCATCAAAGATTTTAGGAAAATATTCGCCACCACGATCCGACCTAAGACGCTTGATCTTTCTCTCTAGTTGATTTTCAACTTCAGCCTTATAAATTTTAAAGTAGTCTAAAGCTTCATCTTTAGTTTGCAACAAATAAACATAGCAAAATCTAGTCGCATCATCAATCAATGTCATGAAATATCTCTTTCCACCTTTTGTCAACACACCATTCATCTCGCATAGATCAGAATGTATGAGTTCTAGAGGTGCCAAGTTTCTCTCCTCGGCCGCCTTGTGAGGCTTCCGAGGTTGCTTTGATTGCACACAACTATGGCACTTAGAACCTTTGGCAATGGTGAAATTCGGAATTAAACTTAAACTGGATAGCCGAGACATTAAACCAAAATTAATGTGACATAAACGAGAATGCCAAACACCGGTATCATCACTAACATTGCCACATATATGGTTCACAGACTTATTACTGAAATCAGAAAGCGAAAAGCGGAACAAGCCTCCGCACTCATAGCCTTTACCAATAAATTGTCCAAACTTGGAAACAACTACTTTATTCGACTCTAAAACAACCTTAAACCCATCTCTGCATAGAAGGGAGCCGCTAACGAGATTCTTGTTCATAGTAGGGACATGCTGCACGTTCCTCAGCTGCACGATCTTCCCCGAAGTGAACTTCAGATCTACCGTGCCAACACCACGAACAGAAGCATGTGACCCATTCCCCATCAAGACGGAAGAATCCCGGGCGACCTGGTAAGAAGTGAACATGGATATGTCAGCACACACATGAACATTAGCACCTGTATCAATCCACCAACAGTAAAGTTCATCCCCACTAAAATGTATTTAATGTTTGCAAGCTCAAACATGGTGCAGCCACGTCACCCCAATTACCTCTATCCGTTAGATTTGAAACATGTGGTCTTAATTAATCGTCACAGTCTAATCACATGTTGTCCCAGATGTATCACCTCAAAGCGCAGCAATGCTACACCTACGGAATTAGTTTACCGACTAATCTTACGGAGAAGACGTGGGGTGATGCGATTGGAGAAAATGGGCGCGGCAGTTCCAACAAAACCTTCCCGATCAAATCAGCACCTCACACGTCAGCGCGTAACAAAAATTCTGCAGGAGTCCGTCCGTAGAAGTAGTATTATTGCTCAAAGCGTGCTCATTTGGCCAGTTAGTTCTCCGCCAGGAGCAATCGGCCCAGACTAAATGAAGCCCACATCCGGTTCTTCTCAGCCTGCATCACGAAAAAGGTGTCGTTCTCTGCCAATAAGAGAGACTCGATGTAACCGAAGTCGACGGTCATGCCTCCTGATCTTCCACCAGAAACTTCCAGATGCCTCGAGATGGAAACTGTCAGATGCCTTTCGATATCTCATGTACCTGCCGTTTTTACTCCTCCCACTGTTGGATGGTAACGCGCCCACTGTATGCCGACGTCTCCCTCGATGCGTTCTATGGATTTTAATGGCTTCCATCGGCTGACTGTTGCGGCCGATCGCGTATTTAAACCCCTCGGTTTCCTCTTCTTCAGGGCTAAGGGCTGTCAGTTGCCCCTCTTGAGCAAACCTGCTCGCCGTGTCTGTTGGTGTTGGTACATGTATTCCCCATGAACTCTGTTCCAAGTAGCTAGCTGTTGGATAATTAGGCACAATTTCCATGATTAATTTCAGAATATAAAACATGATGGCAGCAACTACTAACATGTGAAACTCAAACATACTAGATGCATTAATCAACATGAGTAGCAGCAGCGCAAAGCATCCATCGCTAAACAGATCGAGATATGTCGCACGTACCGATCTGGTGGAGGTGGCGCAGATGATGTCGCAGCAGTAACGTTGTTGATGACAACGTTGTTGACGACGGGGACGACGGGTCGAAGTAGATGGCGCTGAAGACGACGGTAGGCAGCACCGCCCGACTTGGACGGAAGGCGACCCGTGATGAAGAGCTTGAGCAGTCGCGCAGAGCTTCCCAAAACCCCCCGCCCTCTCCCGTACAGGATCACAAGGACGAGCGGTTCCGGAGACCTGCTCTCCCGTTCGCCGATGCACGTCGGCTCGCGGGATGGAGTAGGCTACGATGGCGCAAGCAGAGAGTGGTAACCCTAACTCGTGTATTGATGTGTTTAGTCGGGCAAGAGATTATATAGGCTCGGGAAACCCTAGGCAACCCGAACCGACTGCGACGCGTCCGTCTAGGACTCTGTTCGTTTTCCTGAGCTGCAAAAAGTAAGGAAAGTCTCGGCTCGAGGCTCGCGGCGCGTGTCGTGTCGTGTCGTGTCGAGTCGAGTCGAGTCGAGTCGAGCGAGGAGGAGGAGGAGCGCGCGTGTAGCACTCCTATTCTCACTCACTTACTAGTGGTGGAACAACCCACGGTGGTCTAACTTCCTCCCAACTTTCCATGGACTAAACTTCCCACCTCTTGCTACCTAGTGAGCTGCCACCAGCCAAACTCACAAGGCTGCCACTATGTGGGCTTTGAGATTTATAGGAAAAACTGAAATCTAATTTGGGCACTAAAAGTGGGCCCAATATTTCAACATGCAGCTCACCCTTTGTCATTGTGATTGGCAAGCTTGTTGCTGTAGCTTCAGAATTCAGAATCAGAGCACTAGTGGTCATGCTCTCCGATGACTGGAGATAAATTTGCGAAATCTCTACTGTCCAGGTCTGATGCCTACCTATTCCGCTGAAAGCCAAATGGATTGACAACTGCGTGTTCAGTTTGAACCACGTGTTGTAACGCGTGAAGCCAGAAACTGTTATTTTCCTGTCTGATTGTTCAACCTTTGAATTTTCATGTACTGCTATTGTCAGACATCAGTTTCTTTTGAAAAAGGGCGAGGACTATCTTTCTACCTGCAGCAATCAAATCGGGTCCATTCTTAGGATTTCACTTTATGCGGACGACGCGGCGGTGTTCATCGCCCCCTTCAAGGAAGATATCAAAAACTTCGCGGAAATCCTTGGCCACTTTGGGTTGGTCACCGGGCTTCATACTAACTTTGAGAAGAGCTCTGTGGTTCCCGTTCGATGCGGGGGCATAGACCTTGATGCTATTCTTGAAGGGGTGCCGGCGGCAAGAACTTCCTTCCCTATGCGGTATCTTGGGTTGCCTCTTTCGATTCGCTCCTTGAGGAGGGTCGACTTCCAATTTCTTGAGGATAAGTGCGCCGGCAAGCTACCCTCTTGGAATGGAAAATTTATTACCACGGCCGACCGTACCGCCTTGATCAAATCCGTCATCGCCTCTCAAGCCATCTATCACCTTACGCCCCTTATGGTCCCGCCCGAGACTATCAAATTCATCAACAAACTCCAAAGAGCTTTCCTATGGTCCGCCAAAGACACTACTACCGGTGCCAAGTGCAAGGTAAATTGGGAGTTGGTGTGCCGCCCCAAGAGGTTAGGTGGGCTTGGAATCCTTCATACGGACAAATTTGCTACGGCACTCCGCCTTCGATGGCCTTGGTTCGAGTGGAAAGACCCCAACAAGATTTGGGTTAGATACGGTAACCCTTGCAACAAAGATGATATGGATATCTTCTATGCCGCCACTTCGATCACGGTTGGGAATGGGAAGAAAACGCCCTTCTGGCATGCTCCTTGGCTTGGTGGGAGAAAGCCAATAGATATCGCACCGCTCATCTTCAACTCCTCCAAAAGGAAAAATTGGAAGGTTGCGCAAGCCCTCCATGACCGTGCGTGGATCGCCAAGATTGACTTGGGAAAACCTTTTACCGCCGACCACCTTCGCCAATTCGTTGATCTTTGGACGCTACTCAACACAGTCACTCTTAGGCACGACATTGATGACGACATCATTTGGAGGCTCACCCCGCATGGCGGCTACACAACCAAGTCGGCTTACGAGCTGCAATTCTTCGGGTCCACCGCCTCGGCCATGGATAAGTACATTTGGAAAGCTTGGGCCCCGCCGAAGGTGAAATTTTTCGCATGGCTTGCGAATCAAAAACGCATATGGACGGCGGATCGGCTTGCGAGGCGTGGGTGGCCAAACTGCGGACTTTGCCCTCTGTGCAAACAGGTCACGGAATCGGTGGATCACCTCTTCATTCATTACCGCTTTACCTTATGTCTTTGGACTCGGGTTAAAGATTGGTTGGGCATTCCGGAGTTGACCCCCTCAAATTGGGAGGGCCTCTCGATCGAGGATTGGTGGAGAAGAATGTCGTATGATGCTAGGATCAACCGCAAAGCTATGGCTTCCCTCACTATGTTAGTTTCATGGGAAGTGTGGTGCGAGCGTAATGCTAGAGTTTTTGTAACAAGCTTGCGCCTTCGTTTGTTGTGTTTGATAGGATCAAATCCGAGTCGAAGTTGTGGGTCTTAGCGGGTGCAAAGTGTTTGGGTGATTTCATGCCGGGAGAGTAATACCTTGTGTCTTTGCCGGGGCTTCTGTCCTTTGTAAACTATAAAGTCTTTGCTTCTCCTTAATCAATGGAAAGGGGCAAAATCTATTTGCCCCCGTTTCAAAAAAAAAAAAATTTATTGCCAAGTTTACCTTTCCTTCCTGATAGTAACTGGGATCTGTCGATAGCCTGTGTAAGAAGTAGCACACGAATTACTCGTGTATATCATTGTCTGCACACTGTTGAAATAATTAAGATTTTAACTGGTGGATACGAATTGGACACCACATGAATGATAGACCACGCAGACCTCGCAAAGTGCAAATTGGACACCACAACCACATGATGGACGATTGAGAGAAGCACAACTGGCTCAAATAATACCCCTGGAGCCTTTTTTTTATAGATAAAAGGAATATATTAATATACCAATTACACATAGCCTCTACAACAATGCTCCACCCTGGTGGCGGTATGGATGCACACAGCCAAAAAAGAGTAAAGAAAACTAAGAAATAAAAATCCCGCTACAGCGTACCAGACCTAGCAACAACCACCACGTGACAACACCTGAAATACAAACTCTCCAAAAGCGACACCTCCAAGAAGGAATAGTGCACCAGCACCGTCGCCGTCCGACCAAAGGTCTTAGGTTTTTACCCTGAAGATAGTCCCCACTCTCAAAACAATGCCCAACAACTATTACCACAACAACCAAGGCCGACCTTAGGTTTTCACCCTGAGATCTAAGACTCTGAACTTCACCTGCTGCTGCTTCCACATGCATACACTACTGCGGAGCCCGAAACGCCAAGCAAATCCCTCAGCGGAGACTCGAACCTCCTTTAGCAATCCGACCTTTACGATATTCCATCTTCTGACTTCACCATGGACCAAAAAGTCACCTGATGTCAACACAGAACAGAGCTTCGCGCCGCTCCCTCCGAAACCAAACGGCCGGAATAAAAACATGGGTGCGCGCGACCGAATACTACCCGATCCAGCAAACTCCAGGCAAAAGATGCACTGTTCCATTCGCCGGTGGAGCTTTCTGGAACTCATCTCTCCAGCCAGATCAAGACAAACTGCCTCCGGTAGATCTTCATCTTCGCTTGCGAGAAACCCGAGGACCGCCACCAAAAACAAAGCAAGATCAGCAACCCCCACGCCGCCAGTCCCTCCTGCCGGATCAACAAGGAAGAGGACGGCGGCGCGGATCATGCGTACCACCGTCGAACCGTCACCGGGGGCAGAGGCTGCCACCGCTCCATCGAATCCTCCATGGCTACCGACGGAGAGCATCAGGCCCCGGCCAAGTAGCCGTGCCACCCGGCTTCCTCCACCAGCGCTTCATCACCTCCCATGGAACGCCGCCGCGGAAGGGGCGCCGCCACCGCTGCCGAGGCCGGGGCCGGGGCCGGGGCCGAGGCCGGCAGCAGCGACGACTGAGGTGCGGCGGTCTGGGGGCGGCTGCTCGGGGCAGGGCGGACGGATCCTCCGCTGCCACCCGGGAGGGGGGCGGGAGAGGAGGAGGCCTTTATTTGAGGAGTATACATCAGCCAGCTGAAAGCCAGAAACAAAGGATGATTCTACAATGCTGAAACTTGGAAAACAAATACTTCCCGGAATAGTTCAATTGTTGACTGAATAGAACAAGTTTTAACTCAAGGACATCAAGATGTTTGAAAGATGGCTATGTGCAAGTATGAAATCCATACTGCAAAGAGACCATTTTTAATTGGACCTGGCAGCTATTGTAGGACATAACAAATTAATTGCTCATAATATCCATTGTCACCGCACAAATCGGAATAATCAAGTTTTTTTTTCACTTACCATTTAAGCACGAGTGATCCAAATTGAATGATGCCTTGGACTTGGAGTCAAGCCAACCAAACTAAGAGAAAATTCTACAGCTCTTAAAATTGAAAAGGACCTTTCAATGGATCTTTGACAAAACAGAGCAAACTATCACTCTCAAGAAAAGACAAGCATAACTATAGAAGTATATCACTTCCTTTCGAGTGTGTATTGCTAGCTGTTTCCTATAATAGCGCCGTTTGTGATCATTCTAAAGATGAACTGAGTGCCCCTAGCCTGCAACAAATATGGATGCACAGTTTGCCCCTCTGCTTCTACTAACTTCATTTCATCTGCTTTTGCGTATCTCGGCTCATGATTTCCTCTTGCCAGGCTCCTCTCTCTCTGTAGAGGATAGCTCTGACATTCTCCATTCACCAAATGGTGATTTCACGTGTGGCTTCAAGAACATTTCCCATAATGCTTTTGTATTCTCCATTTGGTTCACTAATACAGCTGAAAAGACTGTCGTCTGGAGTGCAAATCAGCTCCACCCCGTGCACTCCTGGGGATCCGAAGTCCTGTTAGATATGGATGGAAGAATGGTTGTAAAGGATTACAATGGCCAGCTCGTGTGGGAGAACGATGTGTACTCTTCATCAAATGCTGAGCAAGCTCAGTTGTTGGACACAGGAAACTTCATCGTGAAGGGCCAAGGTGATATCATTCTATGGCAAAGCTTTGATTCTCCTACTGATACGTTGCTACCCAATCAGAACATTACTTCTGCTGTAAAGTTGGTATCTGCTAATAGGTTACTTGTTCATGGGACCTACAGCTTTCATTTTGATGATGAACATTTACTTGCACTATTTCAAGATCTGAAGGATACCTCTTTTATCTATTGGCCAATTCCTGATAAAAATGTCTGGTCAAAGAAAGGGAACTCATTTAAAGCCACTACAATTGGGGTCCTTGATAGTTGGGGGTATTTCCTTGGAAGTGATAATTTACATTTTAATGCTGCCGATTGGGGTCTCGGGGTTATGAGGAGGCTAACATTGGATTATGATGGCAACCTTAGATTATACAGTCTAAGTAAGCCAAATGGAAGATGGTCGGTCACATGGATGGCATATCTTCAGACCTGTTTTGTACGTGGTTTGTGTGGTATGAATGGAATATGTGTGTATACTCCTGGACCTGCTTGTGCATGTGCCCCTGGACATGACATCATCGACCAAAGTGACCGGAGCAAAGGCTGCATGCCGAAATTCAACCTCAGTTGTGATGGGAAGGAGATGGAATTTGTGAATCTACCCAGCACTGACTTCATAGGATATGATCAAAGTCAGAGTAGTTTAGTTTCCTTCCATACTTGCAAGAAAATATGCTTGAAGGACTGCAGTTGCAAAGGATTCTTATACAGAGATGGAAGCTGCTATCCAAAGCCATTTCTTGGTGGTGGTGTATCTAGTCCACAGTTACATGGTTCATTCTATCTCAAGCTTCCTAAGACATTACAGGTCTTAGGATCATCAATTCCTCGCTCGCAACCTTCTGGTCCTAGATATGTCCCTAACTGTAATGTCAATGCAGATTCTCTGGATAAACCTAAGAGCAGTCAGAGTGGGTCGCCGTATTCGTACTTCTATGGATTCTTATCAGCAATATTTTGTGTGGAGGTAATATTTGTGGCATTAGGATGCTGGTTTATGTTGAGAAGGGAGAGCAGGCAGTTAACAGGAGTATGGCCAGCTGAGGTTGGCTATGAAATGATAACCAACCATTTCCGCAGGTACACTTACAAGGAGTTGCAGAGAGCAACTGGCAAGTTCAAGGATATGATTGGGAAGGGGGCATCTGGCCTTGTATACAAGGGGGTCTTGAAAGATAACAGGGCAGTAGCTGTGAAAAGGTTGACGGACATAAACCAAGGTGAAGAAGAGTTCCAACATGAACTGAGTGTGATCGCAAGGATTTACCATATGAATCTGGTGAGGGTTTGGGGATTCTGCTCTGATGGTCCACACAGGATATTGGTTTTAGAGTACGTTGAGAATGGATCGTTGGATAAAAATCTATTCAGTAGCAAGGGCTCACATATCCTACTTCAATGGAACGAAAGATTTAAGATTGCTCTAGGGGTTGCAAAAGGATTGGCTTATCTTCATCACGAGTGCTTGGAGTGGGTTATCCACTGTGACCTGAAGCCTGAGAACATACTGTTGGATGAGAAAATGGAGCCAAAGATCACCGACTTTGGCCTTGCAAAACTTCTGAATAGAGGTGGGTCCAATAAAAGTGTATCTCGGATCCATGGAACTAGAGGTTATATAGCTCCTGAGTGGGTCTCTAGCGCCCAAATAACAGCAAAGGTTGATGTCTACAGTTTTGGAGTGGTTCTCTTAGAACTACTGAAGGGTGCTCGTGTTTCAGACTGGGCATCAGATGCTGACGAGGAAGTGGAAATGGTCCTCCGAAGGGTTACTAAGATGCTTGCAGAAAGTCTGATGTTGGAGGGCGGCGAACAGTTATGGATCGATGGATTCATTGATTCCAGATTGGACAGCCAGTTCGATAATGTGCAAGCAAGAACGATGATAAAGTTGGCTGTTTCATGCATAGAAGAAGACAGTAGGAAAAGGCCCACTATGGAAAATGCTGTGCAGATGCTTCTTTCGGTTGATGAGGCAGTGTCATAATTCAGCAGTATTATACCAGCTAAAAAAAGAGTTATTTGATATAGTAGGCAGCATCGATGCATAGTCTTAGATCCAAAACAAGATATCTATGATGCGTATCCATGCAAATCAAGAACTGCATGAGTCATTTGTATACCAATATGAAATTTTGTATTTGACCACACTATACCAGCTTATGTAGTCATATCACCAATACTTGTGCAAAACCTATGCTAGTATGTATTGTAAGAAGTTAAGATTTTGTGTGCTTGTGATTTACCATCAATGCAAGATATGTTGATGGTTTGGCTTTTCCTTTCTGGGAATGCATGTTGCTGTCTTGGTTGAACCTACTATATTGATATTCAGATTTAGTGAATCTTATGACCACCTGTTATGCAGAGAATTCCACATTTCCACTGACACCTGTTTCGTCATATCCAGGAGGCAAGTTCAGTCGCCGAACACAACTTATGAGCCCTGTAGAAGTATAACTAACAATGCATAGTTCAGTCATGTCGCGGCAAAAGGAAGTTCAGAGTCGGAACGACTTCATCGATGGCTATATACCTTAAGATGCCAATAGCCTACTTGTCATTTCACAAAGGCAACAAGGAGTGGATCATGATGGGAGTAAGTATTGCACCCAAATGAAAAATAAAGTATCAATGGGTTAATATGCACATAACAGCGTAAGTAATCTGCACCCAGAGCATTTTTAGCCCTGAATCTGCTGCCCAGACACAATTTAGCTGGATTCACAGTAACAGCCTAGCATGGCAATTACCTAGGTCCAGAACACTGCAAGCATGCCCAAATAAATCTCCATTCAATCAGTAAATCCTAGAAATGGAACTAGAGATGCAAATCTCCGTATCTCTATCGCAACAGAAGGTATCATCAACTCTTCTAGCAATGGAACTAGAGATGCAAGCACCCTCTTTAGTTCAAACAAATGAACTGTTTTTTTTCTTCCAAAAGTGTTGAGATTTTGAAATTTTGGTTTTGGTAGAGCTAAAGAGGGTTGGAGGGTACACTAAGGGTCACCGATTTGCATCCATAAATGAAACTAGTAGACTTGTCATGGAAGATTTCGGTGGCGATTACTTTGCAGTACTTACTGATGAATCTAGTTGATGTTTACCAAAAGGAGCAGTTGTACTCAATTTTCTATAAGGATTTCCTAAGCACAAAACGGATTCATCTTTCTTTTCAGATTTATTTGTCCACTGCTGATACAAGTTGGTGCCTGTTCATCCTCTAGCAATTAGTAAGCATTTTAGACAAATAATTTTTAAAGAAAGTGCTATAAAAAAAAACATGGGGAGTCAGTTAAAAAAAACATGGGGAGTCCAAGTCAGTAGAGTGTGAGAACAGCGTCTCTTTATTTGTAAGTTTTGCTAACTATTATGTGGTGTTTTGTTGTCGGAGTACTTTGAGCTATTGAACATTTCGTCCATGCAGGTCTTTAATTTTGCATTTTGGACAAATCGTTTAACACCCTGCATTCACCCTTCGAGAAAATCTTCCATTCATCACAGAGGGCTACACAGGAATAAATCCACGAAGTCAGGCAAAGCATGCTACCACTCACATAGCAATTTTTTTAATGCAGTAAACCGATCCCCAAGCTGAAGTAAACTTTGCATCAACCGATGTTACCCCCAAGAAGGGATTAGCGGAACTCACTAGGAAAAGTAGGAGTGCAGCGGAAGCGGAGCGGCTGGTTCTGCGGTCGGCGCCGCGGGATCTCTCAGCGACCTCGCCGGCAGGGTGCGCCGTAGGTGGGGGGCACATGGAGGCGGAGGCGGAGGCGACGAGGGCAACGGGAGGGCGCCGATGAGGAGGCGGGGCCGCGGCATGGCCTGCGGGGGAAATGCTCGGTAGCGCGCGCGCGACTCCTACAGCTTTTCGTCTGCAGGGCTCCCCGTGTTCCGCAGCCCACGAAGCCCACAAAGCGTGAACAAAATCCATCTCATGGAGATGGTACTTCAGTCTTTTTATAACGGAAGGCTCGATGAGCTCACCTTTAAATTAACTAAACTATCAACCGGCTAGAAGTACAACGAAAGAAGCAACTAAAAAAAACTAAAAAAAATGTGAATACCAGCTAGAGATACAAGCACATAGTGTGAAAAATTGAAGTACTAGAAAAGAACAAGCATAACAAGGCAAGGCTCTAATCTACTTGTAACCTATAGGCTCGAGTCTTCAACTAATCACTCGTGGCTCGACCTAAAACTTCAAGCACCGAGACGCTACTTCGAGAAGCAACACCAAATCAGGCTAGCACCTCAAAAGTTCCAAACAGCTTGAATCGCAAACACCACCAGCAAAGAGGGCAGCTGCTAACTACACCATTGAGAGAGCGAGATCCCAGGTTCCAAGGGGGCATCATGACAACACCTTCATGAAGGGAAACGACGCTCGGGATAGTCGTCGTTGCCGGCACAAAACAAGGTCGTGCAAGGCTTTCACGGATGCTCCAACAGCCACTCCAAGCACCACCTATGGCGTTGCCCTAGAAACCAAGATGGCCACCGGCTAGTGAAAAACACCGGTACCTCCCGGTGGCAAGGCACCACCTCCGACAACCTCCCTAGGCTCAAGAGCGGCCGCACAAACCGGGAAGGAAAACATATAGAAGAAGCGAACTAGCTTGACCTAAGGCATCGCCAACCCAGAGTCCAAGGAGGAACACGGAAATGACACCAGTCAAAAGGCAACAGAAAATGCGCACACGTAGCAAGCATCAGCACCAGGATGGGCATCCTGAAGGAGATATGCCCAAGAGGCAATAATAAAAGTGGTTATTATATATATTTATGTTTATGATAAATGTTTATATACCATGCTATAATTGTATTAACCAAAACATTGATACATGTGTGATATGTAAACAACAAAGAGTCCCTAGTATGCCTCTTAACTAGCTTGTTGATTAATGGATGATTAGTTTCATAATCATGAACATTGGATGTTATTAATAACAAGGTTATATCATTGTATGAATGATGTAATGGACACACCCAATTAAGCGTAGCATAAGATCACGTCATTAAGTTATTTGCTATAAGCTTTCAATACATAGTTACCTAGTCCTTATGACCATGAGATCATGTAAATCACTTATGCCGGAAAGGTACTTTGATTACATCAAATGCCACTGCGTAAATGGGTGGTTATAAAGGTGGGATTAAGTATCCGGAAAGTATGAGTTGAGGCATATGGATCAACAATGGGATTTGTCCATCCCGATGACGGATAGATATACTCTGGGCCCTCTCGGTGGAATGTCGTCTAATGTCTTGCAAGCATATGAATAAGTTCATAAGAGACCACATACCACGGTACGAGTAAAGAGTACTTGTCAGGAGACGAGGTTGAACAAGGTATAGAGAGTGATACCGATGATCAAACCTCGAACAAGTAAAATATCGCGTGACAAAGGGAATTGGTATCGTATGTGAATGGTTCATTCGATCACTAAAGTCATCGTTGAATATGTGGGAGCCATTATGGATCTCCAGATCCCGCTATTGGTTATTGGCCGGAGAGTACTCAACCATGTCCGCATAGTTCGCGAACCGTAGGGTGACACACTTAAGGTTTGATGTTGAAATGGTAGAACTTGAATATGGAATGGAGTTCGAATATTTGTTCGGAGTCCCGAATGAGATCCCGGACATCACGAGGAGTTCCGGAATGGTCCGGAGAATAAGATTCATATATAGGAAGTCATTTTATAAGATTTAAAATGATCCGGAAGGTTCTAGAAGGTTCTAGAAAAGTCCGGAAGAAACCACTTTGGAAGGCGGAGTCCCAAAGGGACTCCACCACCATGGTCGGCCAACCCTAAGGGGGAGGAGTCCCAAGTGGACTCCAAGGGGGCCGGCCCCCCTCCCAAGGAAGGGTGGGAATCACACCTCTAGTGGGAGTCCTAGCTTGGGTAGGTTTCATGTGATATGGAAGGTTTTGGTTTGGGGTCTTATTCGAAGACTTGTAGACCAACTCTTGGGTGTTCCACCTATATAATGAGGGCCAAGGGAGGGGGCCGGCCACCCCAAGACCACAAGGTGGCCACACCCCTAGTGGCCGGCGCCCCTCCCAAACCCTAGCGGCCCTCTCTCCTCCACCACATCTCGCACGCTTAGCGAAGCTCCGCCGGGTTTCTCCACCACCACCGACACCACGCTATCGTGCTGTCGGATTCAAGAGGAGCTACTACTTCCGCTGCCTGCTGGAACGGGGAGGTGGACGTCGTCTTCATCAACAACCGAACGTGTGACCGAGTACGGAGGTGCTGCCCGTTCGTGGCGCCGTGATCAAGATCTCCTACGCGCTTTTGCAAGCGAATGTCTACCGCAGCAACAAGAGCCTCATCTTGTAGGCTTTGGAATCTCTTCAAGGGTGAGACTCGATAATCCCCTCGTTGCTACCGTCTTCTAGATTGCATCTTGGCTTGATTGCGTGTTCGCGGTAGGAAATTTTTGTTTTCTATGCAACGAATCCCTACAGTGGTATCAGAGCCGTGTCTATGCATAGATGGTTGCATGAGTAGAACACAATGGTTTTGTGGGCGTTGATGCTCTTGTTATCTTTAGTTTGAGTACTTTGCATCTTTGTGGCATAGTGGGATGAAGCGGCTCGGACTAACTTTACATGACCGCATTCATGAGACTTGTTCCTCGTTCGACATGCAACTTGTATTGCATAAGAGGCTTTGCGAGTGTCTGTCTCTCCTACTATAGTGAAGATTCAATTTACTCTTCTATTGGCAACATTAGTATCAACGTTGTGGTTCATGTTCGTAGGTAGATTAGATCTCTCTCGAAAACCCTAAACCATGAAATATGCAAACCAAATTAGAGACGTCTAACTTGTTTTTGCAGGGTTTGGTGATGTGATATGGCCATAATGTGATGATGAATATGTATGAGATGATCATTATTGTATTGTGGCAACCGGCAGGAGCCTTATGGTTGTCTTTAAATTTCATGTTGAGTAGTATTTCAAAGTAGTTGTAATAGTTGCTACATGGAGGACAATCATGAAGACGGCGCCATTGACCTTGACGCTACGCCGATGATGATGGAGATCATGCCCGAAGATGATGGAGATCATGTCCGTGCTTTGGAGATGAAGATCAAAGGCGCAAAGACAAAAGGGCCATATCATATCACATATGAACTGCATGTGATGTTAATCCTTTTATGCATCTTATTTTGCTTAGATCGCGACGGTAGCATTATAAGATGATCCCTCACTAAAATCTCAAGATAACAAAGTGTTCATCAACAAGTGCATACAACGGGTGCAAGCCAGTTTTGCACATGCGGATACTAAGGTGGCCTTGACGAGCCTAGCATGTACAGACATGGTCTCGGAACACATTATACCGAAAGGTAGAGCATGAATCATATGGTTGATATGATGAACACTTTGAGTGTTCGCCATTGAAATTACACCTTGTCTCGTGATGATCGGACTTAGGTGTGGTGGATTTGGTTCGTGTGATCACTAAGACAATGCGAGGGATATTGTTTTGAGTGGGAGTTCACCTAGATTTTTAATTATGTTGAATTAAAATTTGAACTCAATTTGTCATAAACTTAGTCTAAACTTTTGCAAATATATGTTGTAGAGATGGCGTCCCCAATCAATTTTAACCAGTTCCTAGAGAAAGAAAAGCTTAAGAGCAACGGTAGCAACTTCACCGACTGGTTCCGTCATGTGAGGATTTTCCTCTCTGGCGGAAATCTGCAATTTGTGCTTGATGCACCGCTAGGTGACCCTCCTGCAGAAACTAAAACCGATGAAGTAAAGAATGTTTACGAGACTTGGAAAACTCGGTACTCTCAAGTTCAGTGTGCTGCAGTCTGGAAGCCGATCTTCAAAAAACATTTTGAGCTCCACGATCCTCATGAGTTGGTCAATGAGCTGAAAGCTATATTTGAGACTCATGCGGCCGTGGAATGCTATGAAGCATCAAAACACTTCTTCAGCTGCATGATGGAAGAAGGCAGCTCCATTAGTGAGCACATGCTCGCCATGACCGGGCATGCGAAGAAACTCAGTGACTTGGGAATAGTGATTCCTAACAGACTGGGGATTAATCGTGTCCTTCAATCACCGCCACCAAGTTACAAGAACTTTGTGATGAACTACAATATGCAGAACATGAACAAGGAGTTACCTGAACTCTTTGGCATGCTAAAAGCTGCTGAGATTGAGATCAAGAAAGAGCACCAAGTGTTGATGGTCAACAAGACCACCAGTTTCAAGAAACACGGCAAGTCTAAGGGAAAATTCAAGAAGGGTGGCAAGAAAGCTGCTACGCCTCCTATGAAACCTAAGAACGGCCCTAAGCCTGATGCTGAGTGCTATTACTGCAAGGAGAAGGGACACTGGAAGCGTAATTGCTCCAAGTATCTGGCTGATATGAAGAGCGGCCTTGTCAAGAAGAAGAAAGAAGGTATATCTGATATACATGTTATAGATGTTTATCTCACTGGTTCTCGTTCTAGTACCTGGGTATTTGATACTGGTTCGGTTGCTCATATTTGTAACTCGAAACAGGAACTAAAGAATAAACGAAGACTACTGAAAGATGAAGTGACGATGCGCGTTGAAAATGGATCCAAAGTCGATGTGATCGCTGTCGGCACACTTCCTCTACATCTATCTTCGGGATTAGTTTTAAGCCTAAATAATTGTTATTTTGTACCCGCGTTGAGCATGAACATTATATCTGGATCTTGTTTAATGCAAGACGGTTATTCATTCAAGTCTGAGAATAATGGTTGTTCTATTTTTATGAATAATATCTTTTATGGTCGAGCACCTGAAAAGAATGGCTTATTTCTGTTAGATCTCGATAGTAGTGATACGCATATACATAACATTGATGCTAAGCAAATTAAATTGAATGATAATTCTACTTATATGTGGCACTGTCGTCTTGGTCATATTGGAGTGAAACGCATGAAGAAACTCCATACCGATGGATTACTTGAATCACTTGACTTTGAGTCACTTGATAGATGCGAAGCATGTCTAATGGAAAAATGACTAAGACTCCATTTTCTGGTATGATGGAGCGAGCTACTGACTTATTGGAAATCATACATACCGATGTGTGCGGACCAATGAGCGTAGCATCGCGCGGTGGTTATCGTTATGTTCTAACCTTCACAGATGATCTGAGTAGATATGGGTATATCTATTTCATGAAACATAAATCCGAAACTTTCGAGAAGTTTAAGGAGTTCCAAAGTGAAGTAGAAAATCAACGTAACAAGAAGATTAAATTTCTACGATCTGATCGTGGAGGTGAATATCTGAGTTATGAGTTTGGCATGCATTTAAAGAAATGCGGAATACTTTCACAATTGACACCGCCGGAACACCACAACGAAACGGTGTGTCCGAACGTCGTAATCGAACTCTCTTAGATATGGTTCGTTCTATGATGTCTCTTACTGATTTGCCGTTATCCTTTGGAGTTATGCATTAGAGATAGCCGCATTCACTTTAAATAGAGCACCATCAAAATCCGTAGAAACGACACCGTATGAATTATGGTTTAATAAGAAACCTAAGCTGTCGTTCCTTAAAGTTTGGGGTTGCGAAGCCTATGTAAAGAAGTTACAACCGGACAAGCTAGAACCCAAAGCGGAGAAATGCGTCTTCATAGGATACCCTAAGGAAACTATAGGGTACACCTTCTATCACAGATCCGAAGGCAAAATCTTTGTTGCTAAGAACGGAACCTTTCTTGAGAAAGAATTTCTCACTAAAGAAGTGACCGGAAGAAAAGTAGAACTCGATGAGATTGATGAATCTATACTCGTTGATCAGAGTAGCGCAGTACCGGAATTGTTCCTGTACCGCCTACACCGGCAACAGAGGAAGCTAATGATAATGATCATGAAACTTCGAACGAGGAAACTACTGAACCTCAGAGATCGACAAGGGAACGTGCCACTCCTGATTGGTATGATCCTTGTCTAAATGTCATGATTGTGGACAACAATTATGAGGACCCTGCGACGTATGAAGAAGCGATGATGAGCCCAGATTCCAACAAATGGCAAGAAGCCATGAAATCCGAAATGGGATCCATGTATGATAACAAAGTATGGACTTTGGTAGACTTACCTGATAGCCGCAAGGCTGTCGAGAATAAATGGATGTTCAAGAGAAAAACAGATGCTGATGGTAATATTACTGTCTATAAAGCTCGACTTGTCGCAAAGGGTTTCCGACAAATTCAAGGAGTTGACTACGATGAGACTTTCTCACCTGTAGCGAAGCTAAAATCTGTGAGGATTTTGTTAGCAATAGCTGGATTTTTCGATTATGAGATTTGGCAGATGGATGTCAAAACGGCGTTCCTTAATGGAGACATTGAGGAAGAGTTGTATATGGTACAACCCAAAGATTTTTCGATCCTAAAAATGCTGACAAAGTATGCAAACTTCAGCGTTCAATCTATGGACTGCAAGCATCAAGAAGTTGGAACCGACGCTTTGATAAGGTGATCAAAGACTTCGGGTTTATACAGTGTCATGGAGAGGCCTGTATTTACAAGAAAGTGAGTGGGAGCTCTGTAGCATTCCTGATATTATATGTAGATGACATATTATTGATTGGGAATGATATAGAACTATTAAGCAATGTAAAAGGTTATTTGAATAATAGTTTTTCAATGAAAGACCTTGGTGAAGCATCGTATATATTAGGCATCAAGATTTATAGAGATAGATCAAGACGCCTAATAGGGCTATCACAGAGTACATACCTGGACAAGATTCTAAAGAAGTTTAGAATGGACGAAAGTAAGAAAGGGTTCTTACCTATGTTACCAGCAAGGTCTTGAGTAAGACTCAAGGACCGGCTACGGCAGAAGAAAGAGAAAGGATGAGTAATATCCCCTATGCCTCGGCAGTAGGATCTATCATGTATGCCATGCTATGTACTAGACCGGATATAGCACATGTTGTTAGTTTGACTAGCGATATCAAAGTGATCCAGGAATGGAACACTGGACAGCGGTCAAGAATATCCCGAAGTACTTGAAAAGAACTAAGGATATGTTTCTTCGTTATGGAGGTGACCAAGAGCTCGTTGTGTTACACCGATGCAAGTTGGAACACTGATCCCGATGACTCTAAGTCACTCTGGGTACGTGTTTATATTGAATGGTGCTGCAGTAAGCAAGCAAGCAGGTGCACGGTGGCGAAGTCTTCAACAAAATCAGAGTACATAGCGGCTTCAGAGGCTTCATCGAAGCGGTATGGATGAAGAGGTTCATTGTAGAGCTCGGTGTGGTTCCTAGTGCATTGGACCCATTAGTCATATACCGTGACAACATGGGTGCCATCGCCAATGCACAAGAACCAAGGTCACACAAGAGGCTGAAGCATATCAAGCTGCGTTACCACTCGATTCGCGAGTACATCGAAGATGGAGAAGTAAAGATTTGCAAAGTACACACTGATGTAGCAGATCCGTTGACTAAAGCTCTCCCTAGGGCAAAGCATGACCAACACCAGAATGCCATGGGTGTTAGGTACCTTACAATGTAATCTAGATTATTGCCTCTAGTGCAAGTGGGAGACTGAAGGAGATATGCCCAAGAGGCAATAATAAAAGTGGTTATTATATATCTTTATGTTTATGATAAATGTTTATATACCATGCTATAATTGTATTAACCGAAACATTGATACATGTGTGATATGTAAACAACAAAGAGTCCCTAGTATGCCTCTTAACTAGCTTGTTGATTAATGGATGATTAGTTTCATAATCATGAACATTGGATGCTATTAATAACAAGGTTATATCATTGTATGAATGATGTAATGGACACACCCAATTAAGCGTAGCATAAGATCACGTCATTAAGTTATTTGCTATAAGCTTTCGATACATAGTTACCTAGTCCTTATGACCATGAGATCATGTAAATCACTTATACCGGAAAGGTACTTTGATTACATCAAACGCCACTGCGTAAATGGGTGGTTATAAAGGTGGGATTAAGTATCCGGAAAGTATGAGTTGAGGCATATGGATCAACAGTGGGATTTGTCCATCCCGATGAAGGATAGATATACTCTGGGCCCTCTCGGTGGAATGTCGTCTAATGTCTTGCAAGCATATGAATAAGTTCATAAGAGACCACATACCACGGTACGAGTAAAGAGTACTTGTCAGAGACGAGGTTGAACAAGGTATAGAGTGATACCGATGATCAAACCTCGGACAAGTAAAATATCGCGTGACAAAGGGAATTGGTATCGTATGTGAATGGTTCATTCGATCACTAAAGTCATCGTTGAATATGTGGGAGCCATTATGGATCTCCAGATCCCGCTATTGGTTATTGGTCGGAGAGAGTACTCAACCATGTCCGCATAGTTCGCGAACCGTAGGGTGACACACTTAAGGTTTGATGTTGAAGTGGTAGAACTTGAATATGGAATGGAGTTCTAATATTTGTTCGGAGTCCCGAATGAGATCCTGGACATCACGAGGAGTTCCGGAATGGTCCGGAGAATAAGATTCATATAGGAAGTCATTTTATAAGATTTAAAATGATCCGGAAGGTTCTATGGAAGGTTCTAGAAGGTTCTAGAAAAGTCCGGAAGAAACCACTTTGGAAGGCGGAGTCCCAAAGGGACTCCACCACCATGGCCGGCCAACCCTAAGGGGGAGGAGTCCCAAGTGGACTCCCCTAAGGGGGCCGGCCACCCCCTCCCAAGGAAGGGTGGGAATCCCACCTCTAGTGGGAGTCCTAGCTTGGGTAGGTTTCATGTGATATGGAAGGTTTTGGTTTGGGGTCTTATTCGAAGACTTGTAGACCAACTCTTGGGTGTTCCACCTATATAATGAGGGCCAAGGAGGCCGGCCACCCCAAGACCACAAGGTGGCCGCACCCCTAGTGGTCGGCGCCCTCTCCCAAACCCTAGCGGCCTCTCTCCTCCACCACATCCCGCACGCTTAGCGAAGCGCCGGGTTTCTCCACCACCACCGACACCACGCCGTCGTGCTGCCGGATTCAAGAGGAGCTACTACTTCCGCTGCCCTCTGGAACGGGGAGGTGGACGTCGTCTTCATCAACAACCGAACGTGTGACCGAGTACGGAGGTGCTGCCCGTTCGTGGCGCCGTGATCAAGATCTTCTACGCGCTTTGCAAGCGGCAAGTGAACGTCTACCGCAGCAACAAGAGCCTCATCTTGTAGGCTTTGGAATCTCTTCAATGGTGAGACTCGATAATCCCCTCGTTGCTACCGTCTTCTAGATTGCATCTTGGCTTGGATTGCGTGTTCGCGGTAGGAAAATTTTTGTTTTCTATGCAACGAATCCCTACACATCCTGGCCAAGTCTCCAAGGAGAGAAATGGAGTCCATGGACGTCGTCATGGTCGACAGTGGCCGGAGCCTTGCGGTGCTTTCGCAAATGCAGCATCCTACATACCGACGTCCTTGCCAGCCAAAGCAGCGAAGAAGGGGCCAAATTGATCCTTCCACCACCATCCCCGCAGAGCGCTGACGGCCAGTTCTCCCCGGAGAACGCGGGATCTCGACGACCTCCCCAAAGGTCGCCATCTAGCTGGAGGGAAGCCCAGCTCACCTCCAAGCCACGGATTCCTGGCAAACCCTAGCTCCGAGCACTCAGCCCAGAGGAGATTCACACCTCCAGCTCCCCCTCGAAACGAGAGGGAAGAAAGGAATTCGCCGCAACAACAGCCACCGGGAAATCCCCACCTGCCACTGAAGGATGCAGATCTCACCTAGCCCCCACGGTAGCAGAAACCCTAGCGCGTCGGCCAAGCCAACCCGCTCAAACCAGCCCCTGCTAGCGGCGCATGGCATGGTGCGGGGTGGCCGGGATTCGACATTGTAAGAAGAGGCGAGGAGGAGCTCGACGTTGGCGGGGCACGCGTGAGGTAGCAACCGTGGAGAGCACAGAGAACCGCAGCGAGAGGTCCCCCATCGTATGTCGCGCGGGCTTCGCCCTGCGGCATCCTCCAGCGACAGCGAGGGGGTGTAGGGAGGGGATGGGCGGTGGCTAGGGTTTCGGTCGCCTCCCGTATCTCCCTCATGAGAGGGACATGGGGGCCTGATACGTTGCAAACTTATCTATAATTTTTGATACTACATGCTTGTTTTACACCAATTTATATATGTTTTACTTACACTTCATTGCACTTTTATACATTTTCCGGCACTAACTATTAACAAGATGCCACAGTGACAGTTCCATGTTTTCTGTTGTTTTGTATTTCATAAAAGTTGTACAAGAAATATTCACGGAATTGGACGAAACAAAAGCCGAAGTCAATATTTTACCGTAACGAAGACATAGTCCAGAGGAGGGACGAGGAGGCGCCACAGAGCGGCCAGGTCACCCCATGTCGTGGCCAAGGGTGGGCCCGCGCCAAGGGGTGGTGTGGGCCCCCCAGGCGGCCACCGACCTCGCCCTTCCGCCTATTTATTCACGATCTCGGAAAACCTAAACACCCGAGCCTCCATCCACGAAAGTTATGTCGCGGCCGCCATAACCCACAGGGGATCGCAACAGTCTTCGGGGAAGTAAAACCCAATTTATTGATTCGACACAAGGGGAGACAAAGAATACTTGAAAGCCTTAACAGCGGAGTTGTCAATTCAGCTGCACTGGAACAAAGACTTGCTCGCAAGAGTTTATCATAGTAACAGTTTATAGCATTAGCAAGAGGAAATAACAGCACAGTGTAACAAAGACAGCAGAGTGATTACAGAAACAGCAGGATTAAAATACTGTAGGCATAGGGATGGATGACGGGCGTTGCATGAATGAGAGAAACTCATGTAACAATCAAAGCAGGGCATTTGCAGATAATAATAAAACGGTGTCCAAGTACTAAACAATCCATAGGCATGTGTTCCGTATATAGTCGTACGTGCTCGCAATGAGAAACTTGCACAACATCTTTTGTCCTACCAGCCGGCAGCCGGGCCTCTAGGGAATCTACTGGATATTAAGGTACTCCTTTTAATAGAGTACCGGAGCAAAGCATTAACACTCCGTGAACACATGTGATCCTCACATCACGCCATCCCCTCCGGTTGTCCCGATTTCTGGGCCTCGGGTTCCGGACAGCGACATGTGTATACAACTTGCAGGTAAGATCATAAAACAATGCATATCATGATGAAACAATAACATGTTCAGATCTGAGATCATGGCACTCGGGCCCTAGTGACAAGCATTAAGCATAACAAGTTGCAACAATATCATCAAAGTACCGATTACGGACACTAGGCACTATGCCCTAACAATCTCATGCTATTACATGACCAATATCATCCAATCCCTACCATCCCCTTCAGCCTACAGCGGGGGAATTACTCACACATGGATGGGGGAAACATTGCTGGTCGATGGAGAGGCGTCGGTGGTGATGATGGCGATGATCTCCTCCAATTCCCCGTCTCCGAGTGCCGAACGGAGTTTCTGGTCCCGAGATGGAGTTTCGCGACGGTGGCGGCGTCGGGAGGTTTCCGGCGACTTCGACTTCTCTTCTCGCGTTTTTAGATCGAAACCCTTAAGTAGTCCAGAGAGGAGGGCGTCGAGGCCAGCCGAGGGGGCCACAGAGGGGCGGTGCGCCCTCCGGGCCGCGCCGGCTAGTGTGTGGGGCCCTGCCTCCACCGGCTTGCCCTTCTGCCCGTAATTTTTCCGGGAAAAATAAGACCTTCGACATAAATTTCGGGGATTTTCCGGAAAGTGGGATTTCTGCACAAAAACGAGACACCAGAGCAATTCTGCTGAAAACGGCGTTAGTCCGTGTTAGTTGTATCCAAAATACACAAATTAGAGGCAAAACAATAGCAAAAGTGTTCGGGAAAGTAGATACATTTTGGACGTATCAACTCCCCCAAGCTTAGCTTATTGCTTGTCCTCAAGAAATTCAGTTAACAACTGAGTGCGATAAAAGAACTTTCACGAACACATTTGCTCATATGATGTAAATATTCTCATGATATGGACAAGTACTTAGGCAATTCATAATAAGATACATGCAAATAAGATCATCCAATAGCTATGTCAATCATGGAAAGGTACCAACAAATTAATAATAAGCATCATGAATCATGTCTATCAGCAGGATTGCAATGTTCATAAAAGGGTATGATAAAGTGGTATCTCGCTTGCCCGTATTTGATCAGCAAAACATAAATGCTCAGGCACCTCTGAGTTTCATAGAAAGACTAGAAATAGAGATTATCAAAGATAAAAGCATCAAAGTTATACCACAGTCAATCATATTTTGGAACAAGCATATTATACTAAGAATGGCAGTTGTGCTCTCAAGAAAGTGCTCAAAGAAAGGATGGTGACACAACATGAAAGTAAAAGATTGACCCTTCACAGAGGGAAGCAGGGATTAACATGCGCTAGAGCTTTTCATTTTTAAAACAGGAGTAAAATTATTTTGAGAGGTGTTTTGTTGTTGTCAACGAATGGTAATGGGTACTCCAACTACCTCGCCAACCAGACTTTCAAGAGCGGCTCCCATGAAGGACGTTATTTCTACCAGCAAGGTAGATCATCCCTCTTCTCTTTTGTTTACACACGTATTTTAGTTTATTATGGGTGACACTCCCCCAACCTTTGCTTACACAAGCCATGGCTAACCGAATCCTCGGGTGCCTTCCATCAATCTCATGCCATGGAGGAGTGTCTATTTACAAAATTAAGTTGCTTACTGATGAATCAGAGCAAAACATGTGAAGAGAATTATTAATGAAGTTATTAGTTGGGGCTGGGCACCCCGTTGCCAGCTCTTATTATGAAGGTCTGTCAAAAGTAAATGACAAGGTTGAAAGATAAACACCACATACTTCCTCATGAGCTATAAAACATTAACACAAATTGAGAAGCATTTTGAAGGTTTTAAAGGTAGCGCATGAGAATTTACTTGGAATGATTTGAAATGCCATGCATAGGTATTTATGGTGGACACTTTGGAATAACTTGGTTTTCAGGGTTTGGAAGCACGAGCAGCGTTCCCGCTCAGTACAAGTGAAGGCTAGCAATAGACTGGGAGCGACAAATCAAGAGAGCAATAACTGTCATAATCATGCTTGCGGCAAAATAAATTAACGGAGGCATAAAAGTGATACAAGAACTCGAAGCAAAGTAAATCATCGAGGCTTAATTGACTTTTGTTCAGTCATATGCATGCATGAGCATGTGCCAAGTCAATTCAAATGAATTATTCAGAGGAGGATACCACAATGTCATACCTATTTATGAATAAAACAATGCAAGCAAACATCCATGACATGCTACTCATATTAATAAATTGGAGCTAAACATGAGAGATCATGAACTACTAGACTTTCTTAAATGACATATACCTCACATGAACCAACAAAGCATGCTCACATGGATGAGTATATGTACAAAAATGAAAACAAATAGAGTTCATACCAGCCTCTCACCACAATCCAATTATCGTAGATCGTCATTATTGCCTTTCACTTGTGTAGCTTGGATAATATGAAATGAAAACCACGCTCCAGCCACCGAAGACCATTGAACTCATAATGAACTTTACAAAACCAAAGAAGAACAGCAAATATTTTTGGTGTTTTCGAATTGGAAACAAGAACAAAAGGAAACAAGCAAACAAAGCAAAATCTTTTTGGATTTTCTTATAGCAAACCAACGATAGCAAATAAAGCAAAATAAAAGCAAGAAACCAAAATAAACAAGTGGTGAAGAGAAACAACAGAAATATTTTTGGTCTTTTTGTGTTTTAGGAAAGAAAAAAAGCAAAAATAAGAAAATGAAAACTAGAAGAATCACATAAACACAAAGCAGCAGGAATTCGTCAAACTTGACAGCAGTACAGTAATCGATTTTTAAGAAATTCTTCCGCTGCCCAGCTCGAAAAGTGTTCAACTAATGAAAGATAGATAACAACCTGAGAAACATGCACAAAAATTGGCTTCGCAAAATAACGTTTTGTCTGTTTTTGAGAATTTTTTTTGGTATCAGTCCAGAATCTGTTTTCAATCAGCACTTCCCCAAATATCATCTCCCTCTTATTAGAAAACCACTTTAAGAAACTAAACAAGTATGTACAAGTACCCAGCAATTATAATATGCAATGGATGACTGATGCCGGTATACCTCCCCCAAGCTTAGGCTTTTGGCTCTTCTTGATCACATTATATCACCCTTCTCTCTTGACCCTTGAAAACTTCTGCCACACCAAACTTCTCATAAACTTCATTAGAGGGGTTAGTACTCAAAAACTTTAATCCACTTCAGTCCTGTAGTGACACATTTCAAGAACTCAATAAAACATTAGCTACAGCTCTCCACGTCTAGAAAGCCTTACTTAAAGTCCACAAGGGACAATGCAAGAAAAACAGAGATAGAATCTGCCAAAACAGGACAGCTAGTAAAGACGAATTTTTTCGAGGTACTTCCGTTGCTCAAATCAGAAAACTCAAAACTAATGAAAGTTGCGTACATATCTAAGGATCACACGTGAATTTTTACAGAATTTTTAGATTCTCCTACAGAGAGAAAAACTCAAATTCGTGACAGCTAAAAATCTGTTTCTGCGCAGAAATCCAAATCTAGCATCAACTTTCTATTAGAGACTTTACTTGGCACAATAACGCAATAAAGTAAAGATACAAAGGTATTGCTACAGTAAGTAAAACAAGTGAAAGAAGAAAGAAATGTTGTTTAGCTCCTTGATGGCGTGTAACTCACACGTTCGTTGGGAACCCCAAGAGGAAGGTATGATGCGCACAGCAGCAAGTTTTCCCTCAGAAAGAAACCAAGGTTTATCGAACCAGGAGGAGCCAAGAAGCACGTTGAAGGTTGATGGCGGCGGGATGTAGTGCGGCGCAACACCAGGGATTCCGGCGCCAACGTGAACCTGCACAACACAACCAAAGTACTTTGCCCCAACGAAACAGTGAGGTTGTCAATCTCACCGGCTTGCTGTAACAAAGGATTAACCGTATTGTGTGGAAGATGATTGTTTGCAGAAAACAGTAGAACAAGTATTGCAGTAGATTGTATTTCAGTATAGAGAATTGGACCGGGGTCCACAGTTCACTAGAGGTGTCTCTCCCATAAGATAAACAGCATGTTGGGTGAACAAATTACAGTTGGGCAATTGACAAATAAAGAGGGCATGACCATGCACATACATATTATGATGAGTATAGTGAGATTTAATTGGGCATTACGACAAAGTACATAGACCGCCATCCAGCATGCATCTATGCCTAAAAAGTCCACCTTCAGGTTATCATCCGAACCCTCCAGTATTAAGTTGCAAAGCAACAGACAATTGCATTAAGTATGGTGCGTAATGTAATCAACAACTACATCCTTAGACATAGCATCAATGTTTTATCCCTAGTGGCAACAACACAACACAACCTTAGAACTTTCTGTCACTGTCCCAGGTGTCAATGCAGGCATGAACCCACTATCGAGCATAAATACTCCTCTTGGAGTTACTGGCCAGAGCATCTACTAGTAACGGAGAGCATGCAAGATCATAAACAACACATAGACATAACTTTGATAATCAACATAACAAGTATTCTCTATTCATCGGATCCCAACAAACGCAACATATAGAATTACAGATAGATGATCTTGATCATGTTAGGCAGCTCACAAGATCCGACAATGAAGCACAATGGGGAGAAGACAACCATCTAGCTACTGCTATGGACCCATAGTCCAGGGTAGACTACTCACACATCACTCCGGAGGCGACCATGGCGGCGTAGAGTCCTCCGGGAGATGATTCCCCTCTCCGGCAGGGTGGGAGGCGATCTCCTGGATCCCCGAGATGGGATCGGCGGCGGCGTCTCTGGAAGGTTTTCCGATCGTGGCTCTCGGACAGGGGTTTCGCGACGGAGGCTTTAAGTAGGTGGAAGGGCAGGTCGGAGGCGGCACGAGGGCCCCACACCACAGGCCACGCGGGCAAGGGGCCGCGCCGCCCTAGGGTGTGGCCCCCGTGGGCCCTCTTCGTCTCCTCTTCGGACTTCGGAAGCTTCGTGGCAAAATAGGACCGGGCGTTGATTTCGTCCAATTCCGAGAATATTTCGATACTAGGATTTCTGAAACCAAAACAGCAGAAACAAGAATGGCACTTGGCATCTTGTTAATAGGTTAGTTCCAGAAAATGCACGAATATGACATAAAGTGTGCATAAAACATGTAGATAACATCAATAATGTGGCATGGAATATAAGAAATTATCGATACGTCGGAGACGTATCACTCCTCTATGCATATAAAAAATATTTGTTAACAAGGTTGATCAATTCTTGCCACCAAATAAATTTTACATAGCATAAGAAGAATTAAACCTCAAATCAATCATGTTACCTTGAATTGTATTGATATGGATCCAATCATAAGATTTTGATATCCTTCTTTAGGCTCATATATAGAATTACAGATAGATGATCTTGATCATGTTAGGCAGCTCACAAGATCCGACAATGAAGCACAATGGGGAGAAGACAACCATCTAGCTACTGCTATGGACCCATAGTCCAGGGGTAGACTACTCACACATCACTCCGGAGGCGACCATGGCGGCGTAGAGTCCTCCGGAAGATGATTCCCCTCTCCGAGGGTGCGGAGGCGATCTCCGGATCCCCCGAGATGGGACCGGCGGCTGCGTCTCTGGAAGGTTTTCCGTATCGTGGCTCAGCATGGGGGTTCGCGACGGAGGCTTTAAGTAGGCGGAAGGGCAGGTGGAGTGGCACGAGGGCCCCACACCACAGGGCCGCGCGGCCAAGGGGGGCCGCGCCCTAGGGTGTGGCCCCCTCGTGGCCCTCTTCGTCTCCTCTTCGGACTTCTGGAAGCTTCGTGGCAAAATAGGACCCCGGGCGTTGATTTCGTCCAATTCCGAGAATATTTCGATACTAGGATTTCTGAAACCAAAAACAGCGAAAACAGAACGGCACTTCGGCATCTTGTTAATAGGTTAGTTCCAGAAAATGCACGAATATGACATAAAGTGTGCATAAAACATGTAGATAACATCAATAATGTGGCATGGAACATAAGAAATTATCGATACGTCGGAGACGTATCAGCATCCCCAAGTAAGTTCTGCTCGTCCCGAGCAGGTAAAACGATAACACGATAATTTCTGGAGTGACATGCCATCATAACCTTGATCATACTATTTGTAAAGCATATGTAGTGAATGCAGCGATCAAAACAATGTATATGACATGAGTAAACAAGTGAATCATAAAGCAAATACTTTTCATGAATAGCACTTCAAGACAAGCATCAATAAGTCTTGCATAAGAGTTAACTCATAAAGCAATAATTCAAAGTAAAGGTATTGAAGCAACACAAAGGAAGATTAAGTTTCAGCGGTTGCTTTCAACTTGTAACATGTATATCTCATGGATATTGTCAACATAGAGTAATATAATAAGTGCAATAAGCAAGTATGTAGGAATCAATGCACAGTTCACACAAGTGTTTGCTTCTTGAGGTGGAGAGAAATAGGTGAACTGACTCAACATTGAAAGTAAAAGAATGGTCCTCCATAGAGGAAAAGCATCGATTGCTATATTTGTGCTAGAGCTTTGATTTTGAAAACATGAAACAATTTTGTCAACGGTAGTAATAAAGCATATGTATCATGTAAATTATATCTTATAAGTTGCAAGCCTCATGCATAGTATACTAATAGTGCCCGCACCTTGTCCTAATTAGCTTGGACTACCGGATCATCTTAATGCACATGTTTTAACCAAGTGTCACAAAGGGGTACCTCTATGCCGCCTGTACAAAGGTCTAAGGAGAAAGCTCGCATTGAATTTCTCGCTATTGATTATTCTCAACTTAGACATCCATACCGGGACAACATAGACAACAGATAATGGACTCCTCTTTTATGCATAAGCATGTAACAACAATTAATAATTTTCTCATATGAGATTGAGGATATTTGTCCAAAACTGAAACTTCCACCATGGATCATGGCTTTAGTTAGCGGCCCAATGTTCTTCTCTAACAATATGCATGCTTAATCATAAGGTGGTAGATCTCTCTTACTTCAGACAAGACGAACATGCATAGCAACTCACATGAAATTCAACAAAGAGTAGTTGATGGCGTCCCAGTGAACATGGTTATCGCACAACAAGCAACTTAATAAGAGATAAAGTGCATAATTACATATTCAATACCACAATAGTTTTTAAGCTATTTGTCCCATGAGCTATATATTGTAAAGGTGAATGATGGAATTTTAAAGGTAGCACTCAAGCAATTTACTTTGGAATGGCGGGAAATACCATGTAGTAGGTAGGTATGGTGGACACAAATGGCATAGTGGTTGGCTCAAGTATTTTGGATGCATGAGAAGTATTCCCTCTCGATACAAGGTTTAGGCTAGCAAGGCTTATTTGAAACAAACACAAGGATGAACCTGCAGCAAAACTCACATAAAAGACATATTGAAAACATTATAAGACTCTACACCGTCTTCCTTGTTGTTCAAAACTCAATACTAGAAATTATCTAGACTTTAGAGAGACCAAATATGCAAACCAAATTTTAGCATGCTCTATGTATTTCTTCATTAATGGGTGCAAAGCATATGATGCAAGAGCTTAAACATGAGCACAACAATTGCCAAGTATCACATTACCCAAGACATTTATAGCAATTACTACATGTATCATTTTCCAATTCCAACCATATAACAATTTAACGAAGAAGAAACTTCGCCATGAATACTATGAGTAGAAACTAAGGACATACTTGTCCATATGCTACAGCGGAGCGTGTCTCTCTCCCATAAAGTGAATGCTAGGATCCATTTTATTCAAACAAAACAAAAAACAAAAACAAACCGACGCTCCAAGCAAAGCACATAAAATGTGATGGAATAAAAATATAGTTTCAGGGAGGAACCTGATAATGTTGTCGATAAAGAAGGGGATGCCTTGGGCATCCCCAAGCTTAGACGCTGAGTCTTCTTGATATATGCAGGGGTGAACCACCGGGCATCCCCAAGCTTTCACTCTCCTTGATCATGTTGCATCATACTCCTCTCTTGATCCTTGAAAACTTCCTCCACACCAAACTTAGAACAACTCATTAGAGGGTTAGCGACAATAAAAATTAACATGTTCAGAGGTGACACAATCATTCTTAACACTTCTGGACATTGCATAAAGCTACTGGACATTAATGGATCAAAGAAATTCATCCAATATAGCAAAAGAGGCAATGCGAAATAAAAGGCAGAATCTGTCAAAACAGAACAGTTCGTAAAGACGATTTTATTAGGCCACTAGACTTGCTCAAATGAAAATGCTCAAATTTAATAAAAGTTGCGTACATATCTGAGGATCATGCACGTAAATTGGCTTTATTTTCTGAGCTACCTACAGGGAGGTAGACCCAGATTCGTGACAGCAAAGAAATCTGGAACTGCGCAGTAATCCAAATCTAGTACTTACTTTACTCAAAGACTTTACTTGGCACAACAAAACACTAAACTAAGATAAGGAGAGGTTGCTACAGTAGTAAACAACTTCCAAGACACAAAATAAAACAAAGTACTGTAGGTAAAAACATGGGTTGTCTCCCATAAGCGCTTTTCTTTAACGCCTTTCAGCTAGGCGCAGAAAGTGTGTATCAAGTATTATCAAGAGACGAAGTGTCAACATCATAATTTGTTCTAATAATAGAATCAAAAGGTAACTTCATTCTCTTTCTAGGGAAGTGTTCCATACCTTTCTTGAGAGGAAATTGATATTTTATATTACCTTCCTTCATATCAATGATAGCACCAACAGTTCGAAGAAAAGGTCTTCCCAATATAATGGGACAAGATGCATTGCATTCAATATCCAAGACAACAAAATCAACGGGACAAGGTTATTGTTAACGGTAATGCGAACATTATCAACTTTCCCCAAAGGTTTCTTTGTAGAATGATCAGCAAGATTAACATCCAAATAACAATTTTTCAGTGGCAAGTCAAGCATATTATAAATTTTCTTAGGCATAACAGAAATACTTGCACCAAGATCACATAAAGCATTACAATCAAAATCTTTAACCTTCATCTTAATGATGGGCTCCCAACCATCCTCTAGCTTTCTAGGAATAGAGGCTTCGCGCTCTAGTTTCTCTTCTCTAGCTTTTATGAGAGCATTTGTAATATGTTGCGTGAAAGCCAAATTTATAGCACTAGCATTAGGACTTTTAGCAAGTTTTTGCAAGAACTTAATAACTTCAGAGATGTGGCAATCATCAAAATTCAAACCATTATAATCTAAAGCAATGGGATCATCATCCCCAATGTTGGAAAAATTTCAGCAGTTTTATCACAAGCAGTTTCAGCAGTTTTAGCAGCAGTTTCTCGCGCTTTGCATTAGAAGTGGAAACATTGCTAACACCAATTCTTTTATTATTAATAGTAGGAGGTGCAGCAACATGTGTAGCATTAGCATTACTAGTGGTGGTAATAGTCCAAACTTTAGCTACATTCTTCTCTTTAGCTAGTTTTTCATTTTCTTCTCTATCCCACCTAGCACGCAGTTCAGCCATTAATCTTATATTCTCATTAATTCTAACTTGGATGGCATTTGCTGTAGTAACAATTTTATTATGATGATTCTCATTAGGCATAACTTTTGATTTCAAAAGATCAACATCAGCAGCAAGACTATCGACTTTAGAAGCAAGTATATCAATTTTCCCAAGCTTTTCTTCAACAGATTTGTTAAAAGCAGTTTGTGTACTAATAAATTCTTTAAGCATAGCTTCAAGTCCAGGGGGTGAACTCCTATTATTGTTGTAAGAATTCCCATAAGAATTACCATAGCCGTTGCCATTATTATAAGGATATGGCCTATAGTTGTTACTAGAATTGTTCCGGTAAGCATTGTTGTTGAAATTATTATTTTTAATGAAGTTTACATCAACATGTTCTTCTTGTGCAACCAATGAAGCTAATGGAACATTATTAGGATCAATATTAGTCCTATCATTCACAAGCATAGACATAATAGCATCAATCTTATCACTCAAGGAAGAGGTTTCTTCAACAGAATTTACCTTCTTACCTTGTGGAGCTCTTTCCGTGTGCCATTCAGAGTAATTGATCATCATATTATCAAGAAGCTTTGTTGCTTCACCAAGAGTGATGGACATAAAGGTACCTCCAGCAGCTGAATCCAATAAATTCCGCGAAGAAAAATTTAGTCCTGCATAGAAGGTTTGGATGATCATCCAAGTAGTCAGTCCA
Organism: Lolium multiflorum; assembly: GCA_030979885.1. NCBI lineage: Eukaryota > Viridiplantae > Streptophyta > Magnoliopsida > Poales > Poaceae > Lolium > Lolium multiflorum. The sequence goes on along the minus strand of CM061753.1, from coordinate 268,521,750 downwards.
TGTGTTGGGCAATTTTTAACCAAAGATTTCATTCTTTCCCAAGCTTGAGCAACATGTTCAGTATCTAATTGTTTAAAATTCATTATGCTACTCCTCAAAGATATAATTTTAGCAGGGGGATAATATCTACCAATAAAAGCATCCTTGCATTTAGTCCATGAATCAATACTATTCTTAGGCAAAGATAGCAACCAATCTTTAGCTCTTCCTCTTAATGAGAAAGGGAACAATTTTAATTTTATAATGTCACCATCTACATCTTTATATTTTTGCATTTCACATAGTTCAACAAAATTATTAAGATGTGCAGCAGCATCATCAGAACTAACACCAGAAAATTGCTCTCGCATAACAAGATTCAGTAAAGCAGGTTTAATTTCAAAGAATTCTGCTGTAGTAGCAGGTGGAGCAATAGGTGTGCATAAGAAATCATTATTATTTGTGGTTGTGAAGTCACACAACTTAGTATTTTCAGGGTTGGCCATTTTAGCAACAGTAAATAAAGCAAACTAGATAAAGTAAATGCAAGTAACTAATTTTTTTGTGTTTTTGATATAGCAAACAAGATAGCAAATAAAGTAAAACTAGCAACTAATTTTTTTGTATTTTGATTTAGTGCAGCAAACAAAGTAGTAAATAAAAATAAGCAAGACAAAAACAAAGTAAAGAGATTGAGAAGTGGAGACTCCCCTTGCAGCGTGTCTTGATTCCCCGGCAACGGCGCCAAAAAGAGCTTGATGGCGTGTAACTCACACGTTCGTTGGGAACCCCAAGAGGAAGGTATGATGCGCACAGCAGCAAGTTTTCCCTCGTAAAGAAACCAAGGTTTATCGAACCAGGAAGAGCCAAGAAGCACGTTGAAGGTTGATGGCGGATGTAGTGCGGCGCAACACCAGGGATTCCGCGCAACGTGGAACCCGCACAACACAACCAAAGTACTTTGCCCCAACGAAAGAGTGAGGTTGTCAATCTCACCGGCTTGCTTAACAAAGGATTAACCGTATTGTGTGGAAGATGATTGTTTGCGAAAAAAGTAGAACAAGTATTGCAGTAGATTGTATTTCAAGATAGAGAATTGGACCGGGTCCACAGTCACTAGAGGTGTCTCTCCCATAAAATAAACAGCATGTTGGGTGAACAAATTACAGCTGGGCAATTGACAAATAAAGAGGGCATGACCATGCACATACATATTATGATGAGTATAGTGAGATTTAATTGGGCATTACGACAAAGTACATAGACCGCCATCCAAATGCATCTATGCCTAAAAAGTCCACCTTCAGGTTATCATCCGAACCCCCTTAAGTTGCAAAGCAACAGACAATTGCATTAAGTATGGTGCGTAATGTAATCAACAACTACATCCTTAGACATAGCATCAATGTTTTATCCCTAGTGGCAACAGCACAACACAACCTTAGAACTTTCTCTCACTGTCCCAGGTGTCAATGTAGGCATGAACCCACTATCGAGCATAAATACTCCCTCTTGGAGTTACAAGCATCTACTTGGCCAGAGCATCTACTAGTAACGGAGAGCATGCAAGATCATAAACAACACATAGACATAACTTTGATAATCAACATAACAAGTATTCTCTATTCATCGGATCCCAACAAACGCAACATATAGAATTACGATAGATGATCTTGATCATGTTAGGCAGCTCACAAGATCCGACAATGAAGCACAATGGGGAGAAGACAACCATCTAGCTACTGCTATGGACCCATAGTCCAGGGGTAGACTACTCACACATCACTCCGGAGGCGACCATGGCGGCGTAGAGTCCTCCGGGAGATGATTCCCCTCTCCGGCAGGGTGCCGGAGGCGATCTCCGGATCCCCCGAGATGGGATCGGCGGCGTCTCTGGAAGGTTTTCCGTATCGTGGCTCTCGGTACAGGGGGTTTCGCGACGGAGGCTTTAAGTAGGTGGAAGGGCAGGTCAGGAGGCGGCACGAGGGCCCCACACCACAGGCCACGCGGCCAAGGGGCCGCGCCTAGGGTGTGGCCCCCTCGTGGCCCCTCTTCGTCTCCTCTTCGGACTTCAAGCTTCGTGGCAAAATAGGACCCTGGGCGTTGATTTCGTCCAATTCCGAGATATTTCGATACTAGGATTTCTGAAACCAAAAATGCAGAAACAAAGAATCGGCACTTCGGCATCTTGTTAATAGGTTAGTTCCGAAAATGCACGAATATGACATAAAGTGTGCATAAAACATGTAGATAACATCAATAATGTGGCATGGAATATAAGAAATTATCGATACGTTGGAGACGTATCACTCCTCTATGCATATAAAAAATATTTGTTAACAAGGTTGATCAATTCTTGCCACCAAATAAATTTTACATAGCATAAGAAGAATTAAACCTCAAATCAATCATGTTACCTTGAATTGTATTGATATGGATCCAATCATAAGATTTTGATATCCTTCTTTAGGCTCATATATAGGACAATCAATAGCTCCCACTTTGATTGTTCTCACATTAGAAATGGTATTAACTCCACATACTTTATCAATCCTCTTGGGGAAATAAACGGTATGCTCCTTGTCATCGACATTGAAAGTAACCTTTCCTTTATTGCAATCAATAACAGCCCCTGCGTGTTAAGAAAAGGTCTCCCAAGAATAATAGACATATTATCATCTTCAGGCATTTCTAACACAACAAAATCAGTTAATATCAAGCAGTTATTAGTAACTTGAACAGAACATCCTCACATATACCAACAGAATAGCAGTAGATTTATCAGCCATTTGCAAAGATATATCAGTAGGTATCAACTTATCTAAATAAAGTCTCTTGTAAAGAGAAAAAGGCATAACACTAACACCGCTCCCAAATCACATAGAGCAGTTCTAACATAGTTATTCTTAATAGAACAAGGAATAGTCGGTATACCTGGATCGCCCAACTTCTTTGGAACTTTGCCATTGAAAGAGTAATTAGCAAGCATAGTGGAAATCTCCTCATTAGGAATTTTCCTTTTGTTAGAAACAATATCTTTCATATACTTTGAATAAGGAGGCAATTTAATTGCATCAGTCAAAGGGATTTGCAAGAATAAAGGTTTCATCCAATCGCAAAATTTATTATAGTGTTCTTCTTCCTTTGATTTTAGTTTCTTAGCAGGAAAAGGCATTTGCTTTTGAACCCAAGGTTCTCTTTCATTACCATGTTTCTTAGCAATAAAATCTTCTTTAGTATACTTTTTATTTTTAGCATGCTTTTCAGGTTCATCTTCAACCTCTTCTTTATCAAGCATCATTCTTATCATTATCATTATCATGTTCATTACCACTTTCAGTTTCAGCATCAGAAATAGAAATACTATTAGGATCACTAACAGGTTCAGAGGATTCTACAACATTTTTATGTTTCTTCTTCTTTTTCTTAGAAGGAGCACTAGGTTCAATTCGTTGAGAATCTTGTTCAACTCTCTTGGGATGCCCCTCAGGATATAGAGGATCCTGGGTGGAAACACCGCCTCTAGTTGTTACTTCATAAGCATGTTTCTCTTTAGAATTATTTTTTAACAAGTCATTTTGCACTTTAGTGAGTTGATCAATTTGAGTTTGCACCATTTGAAAATGTTTAACAAGCATCTTAACATCATTGGAGGTTCTCTCCACAATATCATGCAAATTGCTAATAGCTTGAGAATTTTCCATTAAATGATTCTCTACTCTCATATTAAAATTTTCATGCTTAACAATATAATTATCAAACTCATCTAAGCATTGAGCAGGAGGTTTTGAATACGGAATATCTTCCCTAGTAAAGCGTTGAAGAGAGTTTACCTCAATCATGGATGAAGGGGGAATTATCTTACATAAATCTTCTATGGGAGGTAAGTTCTTCACATCTTCAGATTTAATACCTTTCTTGATGAGATCTAAGATCCCGGGAGTGGCCCGATCTCGCGATTTGACCCCGAAAACCAAGGGAAGAGGTGGGAGAACGCGAGGAACACAAAGAACACGAAGAACGTCGGTACTCACGCACGCACACCAACCCGATACACCCGATGCTTACCCCCGTGGCTCGATGGACCACGCCAATAGAATCACCCGGAAGAGGCACGCGGCAGAATTCCCGGTGAGAGATTGGGGTTGGAGAAGAAGAGATTGATGAGGGAGAGAGTAGCTTGTACTAGAATCTCACTCAGCAATATCCAAATCAACAACCAGGATGCCTTGATTACAGAGGGATGATAACCCTAGGGAGACTAAGCTCAAAGTTGTGTTTAAGCCTAATACAAGTCTGAGGGGTAAAGGAGGGGTCCAGGCTACTTATATAGGCATACATGGCCAAGAAGAAAAGGTACGCGAATGGATAACTTAGGCAGTTTGGTGAGTCATTCCCGTCAAATCCGGTTTGGAATCCGGTCGACCGGGCCGTGACCGGGTGGTCCGGTCCAAGCCGATGGCGCCAACCGAACTCGCGGTTTCCTTGCCGGTGACGATGCTGGAATCCGGTTGGGCGCCCGGCTGACGGGCCTGGGACCGATGGCCCGGTTGTGGGGCCGGTCGACCGGGTCCCGGACCGGCCAACACTCTTCTCTTCCTTGGAGCGCTTCGCGCGACGTCGGGTTCGGCTTCGTGATCATCTCCATGTCCCGCTGCTCCTCTCATTCCCTTGACCATGGCGTGTCCTCCTCTCCGGGGTCTTGATGCGCCTTGTACCTAATGACACATAGCACATCGGCATGAGGTAGTATTCCATCCAAAGGGGTGCTAAGATCAAGGGTGGTGAGGAGCGAGTTCACCTCATCATGTAGAGCTTTAACTCGAGCTCGTGTCATTGGTCCACTTGGGGGACTTGTTGGTCTTGGTGTAGCGTTGTCGGTAAGCGGGGCTACATCATCTCCCCCCCTTGGGAAAGAGTCGTCCTCGACTCATGCGCCTCCTCATCTCCATGATAGGGTGACAAGTCGGAGACGTTGAACGTGTTGCTCACCAAGTACTTGGAGGTCGGGATGTCGATGACGTAAGCGTTGTTGTTGATGCGCTTGAGGACCTTGAAGGGGCCATCTCCTCTTGGCTTGAGCTTGGAGTTTCTCTCATGAGGGAACCTTTCCTTCCGGAGGTGGATCCAAACGAGGTCTCCTTCTTGAAATATTCTTTCCTTCTTCTTGGTGTTGAGGCGGTTGGCTTGACGAAGCACATGTTCTTGTATGGTCGCTCTTGTTTCTTCATGTAGTTTCTTCATGGCGGCGGTGCGCTTGTCGAAGTCCATGTTCGTCCTCTCATGAAGGGGAAGTGGAAGTATGTCGAGTGCCGTGGAAGGTTCGAAGCCGTAGACGACCATGAAGGGGCTCCTTGATGTTGTCTTGTGCTTAGCTCGATTGTAGGCGAACTCCGCGTGAGGAAGACACTCCTCCCATGACTTCAAGTTCTTCTTCACGAGGATGCGTAGGAGAGTGGAGAGGCTTCGATTGACCACTTCCGTTTGGCCGTCCGTTTGCGGGTGCGAGGATGATGAGAACAAGAGCTTCACTCCAAACTTTGCCATGAGCGACTTCCATAGATAGCTCATGAACTTGACGTCTCGATCCGACACAATGCTTGCCGGTATTTCGTGTAGGCGAACAATTTCCCTGAAAAACAATGAAGCAATGTGTGAAGCATCATCGCTCTTATGGCAAGGTATGAAATGAGCCATCTTAGAGAATCTATCCACTACCACAAATATAGAATCATGACAATGCTTGGTGCGAGGCAATCCTAGGATGAAATCCATGCTAATATCGGTCCATGGTGCATATGGAATAGGCAATGGTGTGTAAAGACCATAAGGGTTGGAGGTGGACTTAGCTTGAAGGCATGTAGTGCAACGGTTGCATAGACGCTCCACATCCCGCTCCATCTTTGGCCAATAGTAATGAGTGGATAACATCGCGAGTGTCTTGTCACGTCCAAAGTGACCCATAAGACCACCCCCATGTGACTCTTGTAAAAGCAATTTTCGAAGGGAAGACTCGGGAATGCAAATCTTGTTAGCTTTAAACAAGTAGCCATCATGCAAATAGAAATCATCCACTCCTCGTTCAACGGAACACTTCTCAAATATCGGAGCAAAGAAAGAATCGGAAGGATAGAGTTCTTTGATCTCTTCAAGTCCCAAAACATGAAAATCCAAGCGAGTAAGCAAAAGGGTGTTTTTGCGGGAAAGAGCATCCACCACAACATTGTCCTTGCCCTTCTTGTATTTGATTACATATGGGAAGGACTCAATGAACTCGACCCATTTTGCATGTCGTTTGTTCAAGTTGTGTTGGCTTTTCAAATATTTCAAAGACTCATGGTCGGAATGAATGATAAACTCTTTTGGCCAAAGATAGTGTTGCCAAACTTCAAGAACACGAACCAAAGCGTAGAGCTCCTTGTCATATATAGGATAGTTGAGGCGTGCGCCATCCAACTTCTCACTATAATATGCCACGGGTTTGCCCTCTTGCATAAGAACTCCACCAATACCGAGTCCACTTGCATCACACTCAATCTCAAAAGTTTTTGCAAAATTTGGAAGGACAAGAAGGGGAGTTTCGGTAAGGCATTTCTTCAACTCATCAAAAGCATTTTGTTGGGCCTTGCCCCAAACAAACGGAACATTCTTTTTGGTAAGCTCATTCAAAGGGAAAGCAATGGTGCTAAAATCTTTCACAAAGCAGCGGTAGAAACCGGCAAGTCCATGAAAACTTCGGACTTGACCAACATTTGTAGGAGTAGGCCAATTGTGGATGGCCTCCACCTTGGAAGAATCAACTTCAATCCCATTAGCGGAAACCACAAAGCCAAGGAAAACCAATTTGTTTTGAGCAAAGGTGCACTTGGGGAGGTTAGCATAAAGCTTTTCATGACGCAAGATGCATAAGACCTCTCTCACATGTTGCACATGGTCCTCGAGATTTTTGCTATAAATGAGAATATCATCAAAATAGACAACCACACTCTTGCCAATGAGAGGATGCAAGATGTGATTCATAAGACGCATAGAAGTGGATGGAGCATTGGAAAGACCAAAAGGCATAATGAGCCATTCATAGAGACCAAGCTTGGTCTTGAATGCCGTTTTCCATTCATCACCAATGGCCATGCGAATTTGGTGGTAGCCACTACACAAATCGACTTTAGAGAAAATCGTGGCACCACTTAACTCATCAAGCATGTCATCTAAACGCGGAATGGGATGGCGGTAGCGGACGGTAATGTCATTGATGGGGCGACAATCCATACACATCCGTTGCGTCTCATCCGGTTTAGGCACAAGAATCACGGGAACCGCACAAGGGCTAAAGCTTTCGCGAACATACCCTTTGGCGAGGAGATCTTGTATTTGGCGTTGTATCTCCTTTGTGTCTTCGGGGTTGGTGCGGTAGGCGACACGGTTTGGAATCGGAGCGCCGGGTATGAGGTCGATGCGGTGTTCTATGCCTCGAAGTGGTGGTAGTCCATGAGGGAGCTCGTCGGGGAAGACGTCTTGAAACTCCTACAAAAGAGACAACAAAGACGGAGGAATGTTGGTTATGCCGTTAATCGCCGACGATGGTCCTTTGCATATGAGCACGTAGTGCAATATCGTGGATGGGTTCTCTTGGACCTCTCTCCACTCACTCTTGGTGGCTAGGAGAACACTCTTGGTCTCACTCATATATGGCTTGTGGCGCTCACTCTCTTTGTGGTGGGTCGCTCCCTCTCCTCTCATCTCACTATGGTGGGTGCGGAGTTGAGCCCTCGCTAAAGCCTTCGCATTATCCGCGATGATTTGGCTAGGAGTCATCGGGCGCAACTCGAACTTCTTGTCCTTGACCTTGAAGGTGTATGTGTTGGAGAATCCATCATGTATAGCCTTCTTATCAAATTGCCAAGGGCGGCCAAGCAACATGTGGCACACCGTCATGGGTACCACGTCACACTCAATAGTGTCCTCATAAGGTCCAATCTTGAAGGTGACAGTGACGGTATGTTGTATCTTGACGTTGCCCTTGTCACTCAACCATTGGATATGGTAAGGGTGAGGATGCTTGCGGAGAGTGAGGTTGAGCTTCTCACACAATTCGGTGCTTGCAAGGTTATGGCAACTTCCACCATCGATGATGACCTTGATCGATTTGCCACCAATACCGGCACGGGTTTGGAAGATGTTGCGCCGTTGGTCTTCCATAGCTTGAGGTTGAGTTGTTAGCACCCTTGTGACCACAAGTGAGGGACTTGGGTCATGCTCACATAAGAGAGGGTCTTCTCCACTTTCTTCCTCATAAGCTTCTTCATTGGCCGCGGCGGCTTGCACAAGGGCTTCGTATTCCTCTTCACTTAGCATCTCGATATCACCGTTCTCCATAGTGATCATAACCTTGGTGTTCTTGCACTCAAACGATTTGTGGCCTTGGGTGCCACACTTGAAGCAAGTGACATTAGAGGGTCCCATAGATGCCTTAGAGGAGGCGGTGGAGGACACCGTTTGCTTCATGCGACTTTGGGTAGTCGTTTGCTTGGATGGTGTAGAGGACACGGCGGGCTTGACACTTGGTGGAGGAGTTGATGTAGCGAGCTTGGAGGCGAAGTATGTCTTGGACTTGGAGTACTTGATGTCCTCAATCACTTGGCGCTCGGCCTTCGATGCTTGGTGGACCAACTCAACCATGTTGGAATATGGTTGGAACTCCACAATCCTCTTGATGGGGTAGTTGAGGCCATTGAAGAAACGAGCAATGGTTTGGCTCTCGGATTCTGGGATGTTGGCTCGCATCATAGTGAGCTCCATCTCCTTGAAGAACTCCTCAACGGTCTTGGTTCCTTGCTTCAACTTTTGGAGCTTGTTGAAGAGGTCGTTCATGTAGTGCGTTGGGACAAAGCGAGCATGCATCTCGTCCTTCATCTCTTCCCGAGTGTCAATAGGAGGTTCACCCTTTTCTTCCCTTAGAGTGAGGACTTGCTCCCACCAAGTGTTGGCGTAATCCTCAAACTCAAGCGATGCCATAGCCACTTTCTTGGCACCGGAGTAGTTGTGGATGCGGAATATCTTGTCAACCTTGAGTGCCCATGAGAGGTAGGCCTCGGCATCCTCTTCACCCTTGAACTTCGGCATGGTGAACTTGAGCATTCCAAACATGTTCTCTTCATCCTCTAAGTTTCTTCGGCAAGGACGGATGCCTTCATCTCTTGCGGCTTGAGGTTGGATAGGAGGTCTTGCACGGCCAACCATAGCATTGGGTTGGCGTTGAAGGTGGACACTAGCTTCACTTGGTTCACGGTGAGGATGTTGTTGAAGATCTTGTCGAGGTTGTTGACGAGGCTCATTGTTGGCCCTCTCATCTTGATCATGTTGTGGCTCTCCTCTTCCACGTTGGTCATGGCGAGGGTGACGTCGGAGATCTCGCCGAGGTGGATCTTGAGGACCTTGGTCTTGGGGTTGGTCGTCACGCCCATGGCGGGCATGGCGATCCGCTTGGTGACGATCTTGTTGAAGGACTTGGTCTTGTGGAGGTCGTTCATGTGGACGAGCATGGCGATGTATTTCTCCACGCCTAGAGTTGGAGCGAGAGTCTTCATGACGAGCATGTGGGTGATGAGGTCGATGTGGTCTTCATGCCTTGAGGAAGAGCTTGAGGACGAAAGGCCACCATGAGAGTAGTAATCTTGTGGCGAGCTTGATGATGAGGAAGTAGAGCGGTGTCGGCGATGGCGACCCAAGTTGGTGATGGCGCGCTCGAGGCTATCCATGCGCCGCTCCATGTTTGCATCATTGGCCGCCATTTGGCCATTCAAGTTGTCCGTAGCTTCACGAAGAAGAGCCAAGTCTTGGTTCACGGCGGAGAAGTTGTGAGCCACTTCATCGTATTGCTCATCGATGCGCGTCTCAAAGAGGGCAAGTTGCTCCTTGAACTCTTGGTGTTGTGTCCATAGGTTGTGTTGAGTAACCAACCTCTCGGTGTTGCGGAGGACTTCTCCATCCCTCGGGTCATCTCCGTTCCTATCCATGATGGAAAGACAAGAACTATGTTGTGTATGTTAGTGGAAGGAGACTACCTCGCACTCTTACCAAGGTAAGATAGTATTGAGGCAATCAACCAAGCCAAAAGCAAGATCAAGTGTATCGGGACACACGCAAAACCACACGCAAAAGCTAGCAAATATGGTGTTAGGCGAGTGTTGTGGAAAGCGAAAAGACAAATCTAAGATCGAGTATGTTGTTAAAAGTGGGTGAGGTCCAAAAATCCAAATGTCAATGTGAAGATCACTATAAACACGGAAAAGTTGTGGAACACACACACGGGATAAGCGGGGTTAGTGCAACCAAAAGTGAGCGGAAAATGTATGTAAAGGTGCTCGGTGTCACACTAACACAAGGAGAGCCAAAGCTTTGGTTGCAAATGAAGAGACAACAAGATTAACACGCGGCCTCTCTTCTCTTCTCTTGTTTGCTTAAAAGCTTATGACTCTTTTGTACACGGTGGCACTTGCACTCTTTTGTATCTATGGTGGCACTTTCACACTTTTGTATGTATGGATGTATGGTGCGACTTGCACTCTTTTTGTGTTTTTGGGGCTTTTTCACGCACTATGTTAGCGTTAGCCTTGCTTTTGCTATCTTGCCACACGAGTGTTTGCTTGTATGCTTTACTCCACACGACACACACACCTCACAATCGGGGCCACGTGCAATGTCTCGCAACACTAGACAAGCAATGCTCGATAGGATAGATCGCAAAAGGAAGAGGGTTACAAGGGTGCAAGTTATACCTGCGATGATGGTGGTGGTGGTGGTGGTAGCCGAAATCGAGCTCGGAGGAGGGCGCGGAGCTGCGCCCGGTTTGGATCCGGTTGGACCGGACTGTGGACCGGATGGTCCGGTTGCCGCCCGGTCGGCCGGTGCTGGGCCGGCTGGTCCGGTCTGGGGTCCGGTTGACCGGGTTTCTCAACCGGATTTCGTGTTTCTCTCTCCTGTTCTTCCCCAAACCAAAACCAAAAGAGCAAATCGACGGGAAATGATGGAATTGGAGGCTAAAAGTTGGGGAAATAGTAGATCAAGCACAACAACACCGAATCCACGGACCAAAACCACTCAAAACGCAACCAAATCACAGATCGGTGAAGAGGCACTTTGGGGTTATTTTTGGGGATTTTGTGGAAAATTTTCTAGAAACGAAATCGGGTGGGTGGAGGGTCAAAATCGCGGTAACCAAGAGCTGCTGATACCATATGATGAGATCTAAGATCCCGGGAGTGGCCCGATCTCGCGATTTGACCCCGAAAACCAAGGGAAGAGGTGGGAGAACGCGAGGAACACGAAGAACACGAAGAACGCCGGTACTCACGCACGCACACCAACCCAATACACCCGATGCTTACCCCCGTGGCTCGATGGACCACGCCAATAGAATCACCCGGAAGAGGCACGCGGCAGAAAGAGATTGGGGTTGGAGAAGAAGAGATTGATGAGGGAGAGAGAGTAGCTTGTACTAGAATCTCACTCAGCAATATCCAAATCAACAACCAGGATGCCTTGATTACAGAGGGATGATAACCCTAGGGAGACTAAGCTCAAAGTTGTGTTTAAGCCTAATGCAAGTCTGAGGGGTAAAGGAGGGGTCCAGGCTACTTATATAGGCATACATGGCCAGCAAGGCGAAAAGGTACGCGAATGGATAACTTAGGTGAGTCATTCCCGTCAAAATCCGGTTTGGAATCCGGTCGACGGGCCTGGACCGGGTGGTCCGGTCTGGGTTCGGCCGACCGGCGCCAACCGGAATCTTGCGAAGTTTCCGGTTGCCTTCCACGATGCGGGAATCCGGTTGGGCGCCCGGTTGACCGGGCCTGGGACCGGATGGCCCGGCCAGGCCGGTCTGACCGGTCCAGACCGGCCAGCACTCTTCTCTTCCTTGGAGCGCTTCGCGCGACGTCGGGTTCGGCTTCGTGATCATCTCCATGTCCCGCTGCCCCTCTCCTTCCCTTGACCATGGCGTGTCCTCCTCTCCGGGGTCTTGATGCGCCTTGTTCCTAATGACACATAGCACATCGGCATGAGGTAGTATTCCATCCAAAGGGGTGCTAAGATCAAGGGTGGTGAGGAGCGAGTTCACCTCATCATGTAGAGCTTTAACTCGAGCTCGCGTCATTGGTCCACTTGGGGGACTTGTTGGTCTTGGTGTAGCGTCGTCGGTAAGCGGGGCTACATCATTTCTCCTTAAGAGATTTCTTGGCTTCCCTCATATCTTCATCATTTAATTTAATCAAACCCCTCTTCTTCAATATCGGCGTCGGAGTTGGTTCATGTGTAGTCCAATCATCATGATTCCGGCCTATTTTAGCCAATAATTCTTCAGCTTCCCTGAGTTCTTTTCCTGAAAACACAACCAGCACAACTATCCAAATATGCTCTAGACTCAACGGTTAGTCCACTATAGAATATATCAAGTAAATCATGCTTTTCCAAATCATGTCCAGGTCGAGCTCGATAAGAGAACAAAATCTTGCCCAAGCTTCAGAAATTTCTCTCCATCTTCCTGGTCAAAGCTATAAATTTTCTGTAAAGCAGCATGTTGAGCACTAGCAGGAAAGTATTTCCGAAAGAAAATATTAAGCAAATCACCTGGACTATTAATAGAACCAGGAGGCAAATTATTATACCAAGTTTTAGCATCATCCTTTAATGAGAAAGGAAAAATTTTAGCAACAAAATAAGTACGCATCTTGACATCATCAGAAAACAAGCACTTCCTTTTCCAGTACCACAAAAGGGGGCTTTCTCTACAATAGCTATATGAGATAGATCAAGAGAAAAATCATAATTTTTATCCTTAATGTTTATAGGAGATGTGGCAAATTTAGGATCAGGAGACAGCTTATATCTAACAGTATGTTGTGCGAGAAACTTTTTAATTTTTCTTGCATCAGTAATAGCATTGCATTTATCAATAAAATCATCATTAAGCTCCACATAATCCTCATCAGATCATCACTAGAATAATCAACAGACTCGGTGAATTAACATGTGTAGCAGCATTAGGAGTTTCAGTATTTTCAATTTGTCTAGACCTAGCAATTGTAGCATCTAGAAAGGATCCCAATGAACCACTATCATCAAGCACATCAGAAATATTATCAATATTATGAGAGTTTTCATATTCAGCAGAAGTACCAGCAAGGAAGCTTGCGGCGGTGAAACAAGTTGACTTATCACAGATGGTGAATCAAGAGTAGAGGTACTCGAGTTGTACCTTTTCTTGTAGTGGATGGTAATATGGCGACTTTAGGATCGCGAGATTTACCCATGATGGAGAATTTGCAGCGAACAATATCAATCCAAGTGAACTTCCAAATAAAGCTATGCTCCCCGGCAACGGCGCCAGAAAATAGTCTTGATAACCCACAAGTATAGGGGATCGCAACAGTCTTCACGGGAAGTAAAACCCAATTTATTGATTCGACACAAGGGGAGACAAAGAATACTTGAAAGCCTTAACAGTGAGTTGTCAATTCAGGCACTGAAACAGACTTGCTCGCAAGAGTTTATCAGTAGTAACAGTTTATAGCAGTAGTAGTAGTGAAATAACAGCAGCAGTGTAACAAAGACATCAGTAGTGATTACAGTAAACAACATGATTAAAATACTGTAGGCACAGGGATGGATGACGGGCGTTGCATGAATGAGAGAAACTCATGTAACAATCAAAGCAGGGGCATTTGCAGATAATAATAAAACGGTGTCCAAGTACTAAACAATCCATAGGCATGTGTTCCGTATATAGTCGTACGTGCTCGCAATGAGAAACTTGCACAACATCTTTTGTCCTACCAGCCGGTGGCAGCCGGGCCTCTAGGGAATCTACTGGATATTAAGGTACTCCTTTTAATAGAGTACCGGAGCAAAGCATTAACACTCCGTGAACACATGTGATCCTCACATCACTCATCCCCTCCGGTTGTCCCGATTTCTGTCACTGGGGGCCGGTTCCGGACAACGACATGTGTATACAACTTGCAGGTAAGATCATAAAACAATGCATATCATGATGAAACAATAACATGTTCAGATCTGAGATCATGGCACTCGGGCCCTAGTGACAAGCATTAAGCATAACAAGTTGCAACAATATCATCAAAATACCGATTACGGACACTAGGCACTATGCCCTAACAATCTCATGCTATTACATGACCAATCTCATCCAATCCCTACCATCCCCTTCAGCCTACAGCGGGGGAATTACTCACACATGGATTGGGGAAACATTGCTGGTCGATGGAGAGGCGTCGGTGGTGATGATGGCGATGATCTCCTCCACCTCGTCTCGGCGGAGTGCCGAACGGAGTTTCGGTTCCGAGATGGAGTTTCGCGACGGGCGGCGCATCGGGAGGTTTGCGACTTCGACTTCTCTTCTCGCGTTTTTAGATCGAAACTCTTAAGTAGTCCAGAAGGGCGTCGGAGGCCAGCCGAGGGGCCACACAGGGCGGCGCGCCCCCTCTCCGGGCCGCGCCGGCCTAGTGTGTGGGGCCTCGAGCCTCCACCGGCTTGCCCTTCGGCTCCGTAATTCTTGGAAAATAAGACCTTCGACATAAATTCCGGGATTTTCCCGAAAGTTGGATTTCTGCACAAAAACGAGACACGTAGCAATTCTGCTGAAAACAGCGTTAGTCCGTGTTAGTTGTATACAAAATACACAAATTAGAGGCAAAACAATAGCAAAAGTGTTCGGGAAAGTAGATACGTTTTGGACGTATCACCGCCATCGTCGATCCTAGCTCGGGAGGGTTCTAAAGCTCTTCCTGGCACCCTGCGGGAGAGGGAGATCGTCACCGGAGGCTTCTACATCACCATGCCCACCTCCGAAGTGATGCCTGAGTAGTTCATCCCTAGACTATGGGTCCATAGCAGTAGCTAGATGGTTGCCTTCTCCAATTTGTGTCTCATGTTTAGATCTTGTGAGCTGCCTATCATGATCAAGATCATCTTTATGTAATGCTACATGTTGTGTTTACTGGGATCCGATGAATATGGAATACTATGTTGAGATCGATTATATATTTGTCATATGTTATTTGTGATCTTGCATGCTCTTCGTTGCTAGTAGTTGCTCTGGCAAAGTAAATGCTCGTGACTCCAAGAGGGAGTATTTATGCTCGATAGTAGGTTCATGCCTCTAGATTTCTGGAAGAGTGACAATAACTTCTAAGATTGTAGATATGATATTCCTACTAGGGAGAAAACAACAATGTTTTATCCAAGGGTATTTCTACTGTTTAGTTTACACACATTGCTTAATGCGATAATCCGTTGCTTGCAACTTAATACTGAAAGGGGTTCGGACGATAACCGAAAGGTGGATTATAAGTCATAGACGCAGTTGGATTACGGTCTATGTATTATGTTGTAATGCCCAAACGAATCTCGTATGATCTTTATTCTGTAAATTGCCCAGCTATAATATGTTACTTATCTTTATGGAGAGACACCTCTAGTGAAATGTGGACCCGGTCCTTTCTTTTACACTGATACAATCATCCTGTTCTATTTACTTACTGCAAGCAATGTTCTCTTTAATTCTCCTGCAAACAAATATTTATTTCCACACTATACATTTAATCATTTGTGTTCAGCAAAACCAGTGAGATTGACAACCTAACTGTAAGTTGGGGCAAAATATTTTGGTTGTGTTGTGTGTAGGTTCCACGTTGTTCCTGACGTCAGTAGTGCACTCTACCAATAGTCAGCTAGCAACACCTTCAGAAGTCATGCATTTCTCCTACTGGCAGATTGAATCTTGGTTTCTTACTAAGGGAAAACTTGTTGTTGTGCTCATCATACCTTCCTATTGAGGTTCCCCAACGGTGTGCAATCTGCTCTCATCAAGCTGATTTTCTGGCACCGTTGCCGGGGAGTAATCAAGACACTCCATCAAGCCCGTCAACCGCCATCAAAGTGATTTTCTGGCGCCGTTGCCGGGGAGAAAGAGGATTTCTGCAAGGGGAGTCTCTCATCTCCAATCTCTTTACTTTGTTATAGTTTTGCTTAGTTTATTTTACTTGTCTTGTTTGCTTCATTATATCAAAAACACACAAAAATTAGTTCCTATTTTAAGTTCCTTCTATGTCTAATCCTGTTACTATGTCACCTGAGGAAATGATCTTCACTTTCAAACAAGGGAGTGAGGAGAGTTTTAAAGAAGCTTGGTCCAGAATTAATAATTTTTATGATAAAACTGAACCTAAAATGACTCTAGGCCTGCTTCTTAGTAGCTTTTACTTTAGTCTTGTTCTTTGTTATAGATATGCTTTGGACACTGTAGTAGGAGGGGATTTCCTTCATTGTGATGGAGATCAAGCTTATAATGCCATAAAAAATTGATTGCAACATATAGCTCACCAAGTAATTTTTATTCATCCCTTGTGAGCATTTATGCTAGATTAAATACTCATGAGACAAGTACAACTTGCTTTAAAAAATGTTATAGTTTGCTTCGAGGAAATTATGATCATATTTCAATAAACTCTGAGCTCTCAAGTTGGCTTCCTACAGTAAAAGTTGATATAAATGGTGAAGTATTTTGTGCTCGTTGCGATATTATGTCTGAGTTTTGTCTTATGCCTAAAGATATTTATGAGTCTTTAAATCTTTGGAGACTTTCTGAGGGTGGATAGAAAATACCCTTACCAATAATGCTATTATATTATCCATTGGAGTTGCTGAAGGAGTGTATACAAGAATCCTAAAAAGGATGGTATCTATTGATTATCTTATCATTGAATGTGTAGGAAAGGAACAAATCATACTTGGACGATCTGCTAAAACTCCTGTGAGCAAAGATAGATGTGGGGAAAGGCATCATGACTTTCACCTCCCCACTAGGTACTTCTCATTATTTTCCTAAGAAAAAGCCTAAAGGTAGGAGGGGTAGACGTAAGGCTCCCTCCATTTATGATATTGCTTCTTTAGTTGATAATACTTGATGCTAGCTCCTTTTCTGCGTCTAGCTGAAAGACGTTAAAGAAAAAAGCACTCTTGGGAGATAACTCATGTTTATTCATGTAATTTTTCTTTTGTTGAGTCTTGGAGGTTATTACCTCTGTAATAATTTCTCCTTATCATTTTTATTTCCTTTTTGCGCCAAGAATAGCCTCTAATAGGAAGAAGGTGAGATTTGGAAAAGTTGATGTCCTGAAAACAGATTCTGTGCTGTCACCATAAAAATTCGTAGTCCCAAAACGTAATTTTGAGCTGCCAATTTTTTTGCATATGCCCCAGGTTATTATCTAACTTTCATTAGTTGAACACTTTTCGATCTGAGGAACAAAAGATTTTCGAAAAAATCGATTTTTACCTGTTGTTTTGTTTTGTCTGAGGAAAGAATTTTTTGGAAGAAGTGCTCCCAAGTGAATTTATTATTTTGAGATATGTTAGCACACACGTCTGTAGCAATCTTGCTACGTATACATCTGTAGCAGATACTTCCACTGGGAATACGTCCAAGTGACCGTAGTTGCCCAGCACCCTGCGGAATCCATCCAAAACCGCGTCCAGCCAACGGCGCTCGATACGGGCAGTTTGGGGAATCCTACAGAGAACGGCGCTCGACGGCGACCATGAGTTTCCGGAGGTTCTCCAGCGCTTGCAACCTGCTGGAGCACCGGAGCGTTGCTGCCACAGACGTTGTCATGGCTGGGAGCGCTGCCTCCGCGAAGGCGTGGCGCCAACAGAATGAGCGCTTGGGAACTGGGACACGTCGGAGATAGTTGTACCCATCCGGTGAGGTAGACGACACAAAAAAATAAGGAAAAATAGCTCATTAGGCTACCCATGGGTCCCACGATGAGGTGGCAGTACAAGTCAATAAAGCTGATTGTAGTCAAAGTTTCGTATTGTAAAACTGCTCTCAAAACCAGCTTCCACCTTCCCGTGCTCTCCGTCTCTTTTCCAAAACTTGTGGGGATTATATATACTTCTTTCTTTAGTATATAAACTAGGAAAATTGCCCGTGCGTTGCTACGGGTTAGTATTATCGAATAAAGTTATTTAGAACACTTCTATCCTAAAACCCAATAATTATGGTATATGATCGAGAGCCATCCCACACATTCACTTATTTCATTCGTTCTTCAAATGAATCCAACGAGAATTTCTGCAAGACACACTCCCTTCCACCCCATACGTTGCATCCCCTCCATCCACCTTCCACCGGCACACAACTCCAGCCTTGTTCTTGCTTGTTAACACCTAGCTCTGACCCCCTTTCCCTACTCGTTGACGCCGTCCTTCCCTCCACTTTCTCGAATTACCATGCATATCGTTAGCTTAGGACCAACCGACATGCACGATGCACCGCCCCGACCCAGGTGTACCCATTACCTTCCTCCACATGTTGACCTGAATTGGGGCAATGGTGTCCTTTACCCCATGTCGTCCAACTTGGGGCACGAGTAGATTGCACCACATGCTAATCAGAAGCGGGGAGCATGTATTAGAAAATTTTGTCCAAAAAAACACATGAGCCCTGAGCTGGTATAGATGTCATTGTAAGCTAAATCCAATATGAGAGCACATGAGAGCCAAAACAAATAAACAATTCTAATGGTCTGAATGATTTATCTTAGTTCATTCTGTACTTCATTTTGAGCACACATGTGTCGCGTACGAAGCGGATATTCTTTTACCTTGGTTTCCTCATTTGCTATTCCTTGCCATATCAAACCAGTTGCGACAATACCCATTTTCGCCAAGATGCTATTCCTTTTTCTCACTACCAGTCTAGATTTATTCATGTGCTAATTATTTTTCATCATGAAGACCTACTTCATACGAGCAATTATCGGCATCAACTCGGGGCTTAATTAAATCAGTTTCTTGTAGAGTACCAGGTACAATCATCAACGTGCAATTGTACAGATTCAACTTGTTAGCTCTCCTCTCCGACTGACTGCAGCTGCACAAACAACTTAGTTCAAAACGGCATTGTGAAGAAGATATTAACGCAGTGCGAGCTGGCACTGCTCGTGGAGGTGTCGACCTTGGAAATTGGGCAGCTCTCCGTCGGCCACAGCGGATGCAGCACCCGATGGCTACGCTCGTATCGTCCGCGCCCTTACAGGACAGGCGCTTCCTGTGCCTGCTGGGGCTGCGGCGGCACCATCCCCACCCGTCGGACTGGCCAAACTCTAGCGGTGCGCGCCCCAACCTTGCCCTGCCACTGCCAGGCTCTCCTCCCGATCCGGACGGCGCCAGATGGACAGACGAACTGGTGGCCGTCAATTACGTACACGGCTGAACGACCGACCGGCCGTTCAATAAAAAACCTTTTTTTGCTTTATTATTAGGTAAAGACTAGGAAAAATACCCGTGCGCTGCAACGGGAGAGGAAAATCCGCTTCGGGATGTTCTCATTGATGCATCACAGAAACTGGCCAAATTTAGGCATACACCACATGTTCCGCGGTGCGCCAACCATATGTCGTCATCGCCACCTCACCCTATTTGACAAAGGCCTTCACATGCTGGTAAAGAAAGCAGAGGAAAGTTGAAAAATTGCTGCAAGAAGTTTTGGTGTATTTTAGGTTTAAGAGTATATATCAAACATGCACATGAAGAACACAAACAAAGAAATTGGCAACAGAGAGGTATGGTAAGGAAATATGCACATACACAAGGCAATGGTATATCTACTTTTGAAAGAAAAATATCGCCTCTTCGCAATGCCTGTTCGCTTTGTAGCTTATCATTAGAGGTATGTTGGGTTTACCCAAATTTTAATCCTCTTACATGTTTCATTATACAACAATCTCACCGAGTTCCCGGTCAAAAAAAAAAAAAAAAAAAAGTTAAAAAGAAACAGAACACTTGCTTTCATATCTTCTTTGTTTGCTTCATGTATATCCCAAAATCTAAAAATATCATGCAAGTTATTTATCACTAAATTGCATGAGAGAACACTAAATAAAATAAATCATGTTGAATCACTAAAAACAATATCCTCACCGGGAAATCATTGCTCTATTGTACATAAGGAAATGCACATCCAGTCAACGTACACAAATGTTTGCTTTCTACTTCCATGCCTGCGATAGCAACGCCTCCAGGTCTTGACCCGCACTTTATGCTTTCAGGTGCAGGCGCACGCTATATATTCCAAAAAATATAGTAATTTCAAATAAATTTAAAAAAATGAATCCTTTTAGAAATCAAAGATAATCTAGTATTGTACTCGTATAAAATTGTTCCAAGAAATGATTCACATTGACTTCAGGCAAAAACAAAACAAATCTATGATGAATATAGCGTGAATAGTACTTTAATATAGGACCTTCAAGTTTGTTTTTTTCACCCAGGAAACAAGAGAAGTTATTCCACGGTGAATCTTTCGTATACGAGTACAATACATGATCATCTTTGATTCCCAAAAAGTTTTGAATTTTTTTTGACCATTTTCTAAATTACTAAAATATATATATATAGGGTGCGCTTGCTCCCAGGTTCACCAACGTATTTTCGCTCCAGGTCTCTGCTACTATAGACGATGGTGTACCTGAGCCCCGTCATTTGGGGCTTCGGCAGGCCAAAAAAGGATTCAGAAACGAAGCTCGATGGCAAACTAATACAGAGAATAACTAACTTTACCTGGCACATACAGATGCAGCTGTAGAAAAGTTCAGCTAGTGAAGTTCAGTTCTTGATCAATTCGTTGTCAGCGGCTAGCAAAGTTCATCTAATCCAATTTAGTTGTTAATCAATTAACTGCCAGCAGCTACCAAAGTTCAGCTAGTCCAATTCGACCATTGATCAATTCGTTTGTCAGCAGATAGCAAGGTTCCTATGGAGAGCAAAGTTCATGATTAATTCAGTTGTTGATCTATTCTCCACGAACAGTAGCTAGCGAACTTCATATACAGAGCCCGCATAGTCCCTGTAATCGCACCATTGCTTGGTGGGCAGCCTGAAATATACCCGGCCTCGGAGACGCGAGTTACAGAACTGAGGCTGCAGATCTGTGCGTGGTCAGGCGAGCACGGCTTTGGACTGTGGCGCGCTCTGGACTGCGGCTCTTGGAGCTTGACCTGCCTGGAGTAGGACGGCGAGGCGGGCAGGCGGCCTTGATGAAGATTGCCGGCAAGGGGATGCAGGAACGGCGATTGGCCCCCTTCCTTGCCAAATATTGCTCTTCGTGAACTCCTCGCAGAAGAGGGCCGACCTGCTAACAGGGATGAGTTGGAGCTGGGTTTCAAAAGTTCCCATCCTCTGCTAGAGCACACGCACATCTGCTGGATCGAAGATTGCCCGTCCGGATGTAGGTGAACTGGCGGGCGGCACTGACGCAGGATGCAGGGGAAGCCGCAGCCCGCTGGAGCGTGGGGAATCTGACGGCGTTGGGGGAGGGGATGTTGACGCGCTCGACCACCGCCTCTAGCCGTCCACCGCCGCGCTGGACCATGGCGTTGGGGGAGGGGATGTTGTGAGTCAAACCGTGCGAACCGTAACTTGGCGGTGGCAGTGGTAGTAATTTTGACTGAAAAATAGGGGTAAGAAAAGACAGACGAACAAGAAGCCTTATTTTCTTTATTATTAGGTATAGATTTGGTGGGAGGATAAATCCGTTCAATAAAAAATAGGGGCAATAATAGACGGACGAACAAGAAACCTTATTTTCTTTATTATTAGGTATAGATATAGATATAGATAGATAGATAGTTAAATAGTGCGTAATTCAGAGTTCGAACTTGAGACCTCCTAACTTTGATACTATATTGAATTGATGCACTAGCCAAAATTTTCAAAAATCTAAACTATTGAAAAAAAAAACTAGGCTATATATTTTAACATACATATAATTATTGAACGAAAAGCACAAGTGGCTCCAATCATACTCCCGGAGCTTTATTTGAGGAGTATACATCAGCCATCTGAAAGACTGAAACAAGGCACTATTCTACAACGCTGAAACTTGAAAGACAAATACTTCCCAGAATAGTTGAATTGTTGACTGAATAGAACACAGTTCCTCCAAAAGGGCATGAAGATAATTGAGGGAATGATGTGCAACAATGAAATCTATGCTGCAAAGTTGACCATTTTGAATTGGTCATAGCAGCCATTGTAGGACATAGCAAATTAACTGCTCATTGCACATCGGTTTCACTGCACGAATACGAATGAGTGGTCCAAACTTAATGATGCCTTGAACAGACTTGCAGTCAAACCAACTGAACTACGGCTCTTAAAGTTGAATAGGATTTATTCATTGGATCTTTGACAAAACAGAGCAAACCATCACTCTCAAAGAAACACAAGCATTTAAGAGTTCTGTATTAAAGTATAGAAGTATTATTGCTTCCTCTGGAGTGTGTAATGCAAGCTGGTTCCTATAATAGCACCGTTTGTGATCATTCTAAAGATCAACTCAGCGCCACTAGCCTGCAACAATTATGGATACACACTTTACCCATCTGTTTCTACTAACTTTAATTCATCTGCTTTTGTGCATTTGGGCTCACGAATTCCTCCTTCCAGGCTCCTTTCTCTCTGTAGAGGATGGCTCTGACTTGCTCCATTCACCAAATGGTGCATTCACCTGCGGCTTCAACAACATTTCTCATAATTCTTTTGTCTTCTCTATTTGGTTCACCAACACAGATGAAAAGACTGTCGTCTGGAGCGCAAATCACCTCCATCCCGTGTACTCCTGGGGATCCAAAGTCATGTTAGATACGGATGGTAGAATGGTTGTAAAAGATTACAATGGCCAGGTAGTGTGGAAAAATGACGTGAACTCTTCAAATGCCGTACAAGCTCAGTTATTGGACACAGGAAACCTCGTCGTGAAGGGCCAAGGTGATATCATTCTATGGCAAAGCTTTGATTCTCCTACTGATACGTTGCTACCAAATCAGAACATTACAGCTGCTACAAAGTTGGTAACTGCTAATAGGTTATTTGTTCCTGCGAACTACAGCTTCCATTTTGACGGTGAACATTTATTTACACCGTTTGATGGTCAGAAGTATATTTCTTTTATCTGTTCGCCAAACCCAGATGTTGATATCTGTGCAAAGCAAAGGAAGTTATCTAATACCACCACAATTGGGGTTCTTGATAGTTGGGGATATTTCCTTGGAAGTGATCACTTAACTTTTAAGGCTAATGATTGGGGTCTCGGGGTTATGAGGAGGCTAACAATGGATTATGATGGCAACCTTAGATTATACAGTCTAAGTGAGGCAAATCGAAAATGGTCGGTCACATGGATGGCATTTCGTCGGACCTGCTTTGTACGTGGTTTGTGTGGTATGAACGGAATTTGTGTGTATAAATCTAGGCCTACTTGTGCATGTGCCCCTGGACATGAGATCATTGACCCAACTGACTGGAGCAAAGGTTGCAAGCCGACGTTCAACCTCACTTGTGATGATGGGCAGATAATGAAATTTCTTAAGCTACCTGCCACTGACTTCCTAGGTTACGATCGAAGTAAGCATAAATTTGTTTCTTTTGTTGTTTGCCAGAGAATATGCTTGAGTGACTGCAGATGCAAGGCTTTCTCATATTGGGAAGGAGATGGAGGCTGCTATCCAATGTCGTCCTTTCTTGGTGGTGTAGCCAGCCCCGAAATACCTGGTTCTATCTATCTCAAGCTTCCTGTGACATCACAGGTCTTAGGGTCATCAATTCCTGTTTCGGGACCTTCTGAGCTTATATATAGTCCTAATTGTAGTGGCAATAAATCTAAGAGCAGTCAGGGTGGATCACCGTATTTGTACTTCTATGGATTCTTATCAGTGATATTTTGTGTGGAGGTAATATTTGTGGCATTAGGATACTGGTTTATTTTGAGAAGGGAAGGC
This sequence comes from Lolium multiflorum, assembly GCA_030979885.1. Classification (NCBI taxonomy): domain Eukaryota; kingdom Viridiplantae; phylum Streptophyta; class Magnoliopsida; order Poales; family Poaceae; genus Lolium; species Lolium multiflorum. The sequence continues at coordinate 268,497,910 of CM061753.1, read as the reverse complement.
ATGCAGCTAATAGGAGTACGGCCAGCTGAGGTTGGTTATCAAATGATAACCAACCATTTCCGCAGATACACTTACAAGGAGTTGCAGAGAGCTACTCAAAATTTCAAGGATCAGATTGGGAGGGGGGCATCCGGCCTTGTATACAAGGGGGTCTTGAAAGATAAGAGGGAAGTAGCTGTGAAAAGATTGGCAGACATAAATCAAGGTGAAGAAGAATTCCAACATGAACTGGGTGTGATTGGAAGGATTTACCATATGAATCTAGTGAGGGTTTGGGGATTCTGTTCTGATGGTCCACACAGGATATTGATTTTAGAGTATGTTGAGAACGGCTCAATGGATAAAACTCTATTTGGTAGCAATAGCAAGGGCTCGCATATCTTGCTTGAATGGAGCCAAAGATATAAGATTGCTATAGGGGTGGCGAAAGGATTGGCCTATCTTCATCACGAGTGTTTGGAGTGGGTTATCCACTGTGACCTGAAGCCCGAGAACATACTGTTGGATGAGACCTTTGAGCCAAAGATCACCGACTTTGGCCTTGCAAAACTTCTGAATAGAGGTGGATCCAACAAAAATTTATCGCGAATCCGCGGAACTAGAGGTTATATTGCTCCTGAGTGGGTCTCTAGCGCCCCAATAACAGCAAAGGTTGATGTCTACAGCTTCGGAGTGGTTCTCCTAGAACTGCTGAAGGGGGCTCGTGTTTCAGACTGGGCATCAGATGCTGACGAGGAAGTGGAAATGGTCCTCCAAAGGGTTATTAGGATGCTTGCAGAAAATCTGATGTTGGAGGGCAGCGAACAATTATGGATCACTGACTTCATTGACTCCAGGTTGAACAGCCAGTTCAATAATGTGCAAGCAAGAACAATGGTCAAGCTAGCTGTTTCGTGCGTGGAAGAGGATAGTAGAAAAAGGCCCACCATGGAAAATGTAGTGCAGATGCTTCTTTCGGTTGATGAGTTCAGTGGCATAATGCAGCAGTATTCTATAAGCTAAAAGAAGAGTTTGATGTTTGATATTGTACACAGAATCTATGCATATTCTTGGATCCAAAACAATATATATATGATGTGTATCCATATAAATCAAGAACAGCATGAGCCGCTTGTATACCAATACTGAATTTCGTATTCGATCACACTATGCCAGGTTATGTAGTGCCATAATACTAATATCTGTGCAAAAGTGTATCGTAAGAAATTAGGATTTATGTGACCATTTGTGACTTACCATCAATGCAAGATATGTTGGCAATGTGGCTTTTCGTTTCTGAGAATACATGTTCATGGGTGTTGCTGTATTGGTTGAACCTACAATATCGATATTCAGATTTAGGACAACCTATTTTGCACAGAATTTCATTGACATTTGTTTTGCTTATATCCAGGAGGCAAGTTCAACTGATGAAGACAAATCATGGACCCTGTGTAAGTGTAACTAACAATGCATCGTTCATTCATGTCACTACAAAAAGATGTTCAGAGTAAGAACTTCATCGATGGATATATACCATAAGCTGCCAATAGCCTACTTGTCATTTCACAAAGGCAACAAGAGTGGAGCGTGATGGGAGTAAGTATTGTACGTCAAATTAAAAAAAAACAAATAAATAGTATCAATGGGTTAATATGCAGACACAGGGTAAGAAATCTGCACCCAGAACATTTTAAGCTCTCAATCTGCAGCATGCCACTTCGCAACCAATTTGTAGCGCAATTTAGCTCTACTTGCAGTAACAGCCTAGCATGGCAATTCCCTAGGTCCAGAACACTACAAGCATGCCCAAATAAATCTCCATTCAATCAGTAAACCTTACCTCTCTATGTCTCTCTATCGTAACAGAAGGTATCGTCAACTCTTCTACCAATGTAACTAGAGATGGAAAGTGGTACCCTTAAGGTACCCTCTCGCCCTCTTTAGTTCAAACAAATAAATTGGGTTTTCCAGAAGTGATGTGATTTTGAAATCTTAGTTTATTTGTTTGAGCTAAAGAGGGTTGTAGGGTACGCTAAGGGTCATCCTTAAATGGAACTATTAGACTTGTCATGGAAGATTTTGGTGGCAATTGCTTTGCAATAGTCGCTGATGAATCTAGTTGATGTTTCCCAAAAGGAACAGTTGCACTCAATTTTCTATAAGAATTTCCTAAGCACAAAACGGATTCATCTTTCTTTCCAAACTAGCAAGGTGGCCCTCGCAAATGCGAGGGCAACATCAAAAGGCTATTTACTTCAAAGTGCTCATTTTTTTCTAAAATGTTTCGTACGTTGCAACTTTACAGAAGCAAATGTTATATAGCTTTTAAAACTGCCAAACCTAGTGTTCAATGATTTTTACACAAATGAATTATTTTTGGTTGCTATATATTCTTGGCTCAACAATCAATGGCCATGACATATATCTGTTAATATGTGTGTCAGTTTCGCTTTGTGTTTGCACAATTGGCACATATGCGCGGCTTACATAAATCTAGATAAAATTGCTCATATAATACTACAAAACAAGTTACTAATAAGATATTTCAGAATAAATAAAAATTCAAAGTATTACGTGACAATAAGGGTATAAGTACTTTTTTCACACCCTTGTACTATAGATCCGTAATTGCATTGCTTCCCGTAGTTTTTATGTCCAACGGATTTTCTTTTGAACAATCCATTGTTGCGACCACAATCATAGTTATAAACTTACATCGGGTTAAAAGTGTGGCAATGTTGCTAGTGATCTTTATTTTACTGTTATGTGTCTTTCTCAATCGTATGGCCAATATTCTCCTTATGCTTTGGATCATGTACATGAGTTCCGACTGGAAGTTGTTTTTTTTCACTTTTTGCGGTTTAAAAATAATTGAGAATAATATTTTCTTGAAACTTCTGTTTCCTCGTGGTCGGTCTGACGGAATTCTATGAAGCTTATCATAATAATCTAGAATTTATTATGTTCTTTTAAAGCTGAATTTAGTATGTCATTGTGACATGCACAAACTCCTTAGTCTATTCCTATCGTTCATTTTTTTTGCCCATGCCTTTTTTCTCACCTACATGTTCCATTGAGTTGCGATATTTTGTTTTTTTACACAAGTCTTTTTTATCAAGCAACTCTGAAGGCACATACTGAAGTGCAATAATCTGATCCTGCACACTGGCACACACAAAAGAAGCATCAACACCAATATGCTTGGTAAGCTCATGCTTCACACGGTCACGTGCAATACTGATAGCACAGACAAGAGAGTCGTGGGTGTTGTAACAGAGACACCAAAATCTGCAAGTAACCACTGTAACCAAGTCACCTCAGCAGTCAGAAGAGCCATAGCTCGCAACTCAGCCTCTGCACTCGAACAATGGGAAACTGCAGTCTGCTTCTTCATCTTCCAGGCGATGAGAGAACCACAAAAAAAAACACTAAGCAAACAGGGATCGGCGATCCAAAGGATCACTCGCCCACGTGGCATCGGAGTAGGAATGGAGCTGTAACGAGCTGGAAAGAGCAAAGAAGAGACAAAGAGAGATTGTTCCACGTAAATAGCGTAGAACACGAAAAAGGTGACTATAGTGGACTAAAGTGGGAGGAGAGACAAACTGACTCAGAATATGGACATGATAAGAAATATTTGGGCGAGTAACAGCCAAATAGACGAGACTCCCGACAAGATGTCGATAACGAGTCGGATCATCACCATCAGAGGCACGAAGAGAAATATTGATCTACATAGGAGTCTCAACAGTACGATCATCAGTAAGAGCGGCACGATCAAGAAGGTCCTGAATATAACGTTTTTGGGATATAAAGAAACCATCAGAGGTGGACGAAACCTCAATCCCAAGAACATAGCAAAGTGGACCAAGATCCGACATAAGGAACTGCTCACTGAGACGTGCCTTAACAAAGGCAATGTACTCAGGGTCATCACCAGTGATGATCATGTCATCAACATATAGAAGAAGAAGAGTGCGACCATAAGGAGAAGAGTGAACAAACAACGCCGGATTATGTGTACTGGGAGAGAAACCAGCAATAGTGACCAGAGAAGCAAAGCGCTCAAACCATGCACGAGGGGTTGCTTAAGTCCATAGAGAGAGCGACGAAGACGGCATACCATGCCATCTGTGACGGAATACCCAGCTGGTGGTTGCATATAAACCTCCCTACGCAACTCACCATGAAGAAAGACATTCTTAACATCAAGTTGAGACACAGGCCAATGGCGAGCTGAGGCCACAGCAAGAAGAGTCCGAACAGTGGTCATGTGAGCGACAGGAGCAAAAGTCTCATCATATTCACGACCATGCTCCCGCTGAAAACCTCTAGCAATGAGTCGAGCTTTGTATCGCTCAAGAGTACCATCCGAGCGTATCTTGACCTTATAGACCCACTTACAGGTAATAGGACGAACACGAGGAGGAAGAGGAACGAGCTTACACGTGCCAGTGCGCTCAAGTGCAGCAATCTCCTCAGCCATAGTGAGCTACCATTAGCAGCCTCACGATAAGTAGTCGGCTTCGGGATAGCCAAGACACTATAGCTAGCAGGATTATAGAAATCAGGAGAAGGACGGGGCCGAGTACGTAGAGAATAAGATGGCTGAGACGGTGCACCAGAAGTAGAGGGTGCATCAGAAGTAGAAGGTGCATCAGTCGACTCGGGCACAACACGTGGACGATGAGTATAGTGAAAAGGAAAAGTAGGATGATAAGAAGTAATAGGAGGAGATCGCGGTGAAGTGGGTGAAGACGAAGGAGGCGTCGAAGAAGTCGAAGGAGACGGAGGAGAAGAAGCCGCCGGAGAGGTCGAAGGAGATGACACAAAAGGAGAAGGAGAAGAGACAAGTGGGACAAGGGGAGGAGAGTCGGGAAAAACAAGGAAAGAGAGATCCTCCACAATAGAGGTAGAGGAGGTCGAACGCAGATAGAAAGGACGAGACTCGTCAAAAGTCACATCCCGATAAATGCGCATCCGACGAGCCATCGGATCCCAACAGCGATAGCCCTTATGCTCATCACTATATCCAAGAAAAACACTCAACAGACTGAGCGGATAGTTGACGAAGCATGGAATAGTCAGGAGAGTGATCATAGAGTCGCTCTAGAGGGATGCCACCTTAAAGGGTAGCGGGCGGCTGAATATTAATGAGATAGATCGAGGTAGAGACAACCTCAGCCCAGAAATGAGGCGGAAGAGAAGAAGCGATCAACATCGCACATGCAGTCTCAAGAAGATGATGATGCTTACGCTCAGCAACGCCATTCTGGGGATGCGCACCAGGAAAAGAGAACTGAGCGAGAGTGACAGCAAGAACAACACGCAAATGCTTAGAGATATACTCACCAGCATAATCACCACGAAACACACGAATAGGTGTAGAAAACTGAGTAAGAACCATGGCTGCAAAACGTTTATAAATGGAGAGCACCTCACTACGAGAAGACATAAAATACAGCCAAGTGTAACGAGAAAAATCATCTATAAAAATGATATAATATCGATGGCCCCCTTTCGAAACGAAAGGAGTCGGTCCCAAAACATCCGAGTGAATTAAATCAAAAGGTCGCTGAGATACAGACGCGCACTAGTAGGATAGGGTAACTGAACTTATTTACCTAGCCTACAACCCTGACACCACAAAGAAACATCCCCTGCCCAGAAGACCACGATGAACTAATGACGATAGACGAGAACCACAAAGGTGGCCAAGACGATGATGCCATTGCTGAAAAGAGCCCGTGGCAGAGGCGACGACGGAAGAAGAACTGGCGGACGAGGTGGCAGCAGAAGGAACACGAAGCTAGTTTAACTCCCAAACCCCCTGAGAATCATGGTGGCGAGTGCCAGCTCCATCCAGAGCCTGTGTGCGACGATCCTGAACAGAACAAGAATCGGCAACCAGATTCAGTAAGCTGACTCGCAGAAAACAAGTTCATGGTAAGACGGGGAACATGAGAAATGTCAGGAACATAAAAATAATGAGTAGAAAGAGTGCCCTGACTAGAAACAGAAAGAGAAGTACCATCGACAGCGAGTACACTAAGAGGAGAATCAAGAGGTCGAAGAGATGACAAAATAGAAGAGCCAGAAGTCATATGAAAAGAAGCTCCAGAATCCAAAAACCACGAGGAGGTACCTGACTGTGTAGAATATGGTGGTCGCGCAGAGCCAGAAGAATCAGTCACAGAACCAGCAGCACCTGTCGAGGGAGAACCTGAAGCGGCGAGCAGCCGCCTGAGCCGCACAATGTCCTGCTCGGTGAAGCCAGCTGGAGAAGACCCTGATGAGCTAGAAGGAGCACACATCCCAGGAGGAGCAGACGACCTCTCTTGTTGTAGATCACGGTCCCTCGTGTAGCAATGAGACTCGGTATGACCATCCAGTAGGTGCAGTGAGGACGGGGGCGAGAGCCACGCCCTGGCCACCTTGGCCACGACTCTGGCCTTGACCCTGAGGATTGGGTAAAAGTGGCAGGCGAGCGACGGGAGGGCGGAAGCCCGGCGTCGGGTGGTGGCGCCGCAGGTGGGCACGGCCGCGCCGGCCGGACCCGGACCGTAGGGACCGGCCAGGAAGAGGCGGATCTCCTGGACATCAGTGGTGAGATCGCGGATTGCTCCGGCGATCTCCTCCGGGGTGAGGGCGACAGGAAGCGGCGCGGTGGAGGTGGCTGGCACCGGCCTGGGCGGGGCGCCGGTGGTGGTGGCCATCGGGCCAGTGGTGGTGGGATGACTCTGAAACCAAATTGTTATGTGGGGTTTGGGAGGGAGAGTGTTAGAGTACGTAATGGGCTGCGAGGGCGGGTGAAGGCCGGCCGGGGGCGGGAAGGTCGGAAGGGATTAATTGATCATTGCTTGATTAGTCTCATTACTTGATTTACTTGATCCCTTAGCAAGCGACCCTTATCTCTAATTAACCCTAAGACTAACGGGCTATACCGCCAGCCCAAGCCCATTACGTACTCTAACATTGTATGTCTTGCATATGAATTCTATTAAAAACCCTACCTTTACGGTTTCGGAAGCCATTTTTCGATCCGTAAACACGAGTTCGGTGAACAGAACTCCGGGTTTTCAGTTCGCGTTTTTACGGGCTGTGCTAGAGATGCTCTAACAATGCATAGTTCAGTCATGCCGCGGCAAAAGGAAGTTCAGAGTCAGAACGACTTTATCGATGGCTATATACCTTAAGATGCGAATAGCCTATTTTCCATTTCACAAAGGCAACAAGGAGTGGATCGTGATGGGAGTAAGTATTGTACCCCAAATGAAAAATAAAGTATCAATGGGTTAATATGCACATAACGGCGTAAGTAATCTGAGCATTTTTAGTCCTGAATCTGCTGCCCAGACACAATTTAGTTGAATTCACAGTAACAGCCTAGCATGGCATTTACCTTGGTCCAGAACACTGCAAGCATGCCCAGATAAATCTCCATTCAATCAGTAAATCCTAGAAATGGAACTAGAGATGCAAATCTCTGTATCTCTATCGCAACAGAAGGTATCATCAACTCTTCTAGCAATGGAACTAGAGATGCAAACACCCTCTTTAGTTCAAACAAATGAACTGTTTTTTTTTCTTCCAAAAGTGTTGAAGGGTTGGTAGAGCTAAAGAGGGTTGGAGGGTACACTAAGGGTCACCGATTTGCATCCATAAATGAAACTAGTAGATTTTTCATGGAAGATTTCGGTGGCGATTACTTTGCAATACTCGCTGATGAATCTAGTTGATGTTTACCAAAAGGAGCAGTTGTACTCAATTTTCTATAAGGATTTCCTAAGCACAAAACGGATTCATCTTTCTTTTCAGATTTATTTGTCCACTGCTGATACAAGTTGGTGCCTGTTCATCCTCTAGCAATTAGTAAGCATTTTAGGCAAATAACTTTTAAAGAAAGTGCTATAAAAGTAACATGGGGAGTCAGTTCAAAAAAAAAAAAAACATGGGGAGTCCAAGTCAGTAGAGTGTGAGCACAGTGTCTCTTTATTTGTAAGTTTTGCTAACTGTTATGTGGTGTTGTGTTGTCGGAGTGAGCTATTGAAAATTTTGTCCATGCAGGTCTTTAATTTTAAATTTTGGACAAATCGTTTAACACCGAGCAGTGAGGCTTCAAGGAAAATCCTCGATTCATCACAGAGGGCTACACAGGAACAAATCCACGAGGTCAGGCAAAGCATGCTACCACTCACATAGCAAAAAATATTATGCAGTAAACCGATCCCAAGCTGAAGTGGACTTTGCATCAACCGATGTTACCCCCAAGAAGGGATTAGCGGAACTCACTAGGAAAGGTAGGAGTGCAGCACGGAGAGTGACCTATGGAGCGGAAGCGGAGCGCTGGTTCTGCGGTCGGCGCCGCGGGATCTGACAGCGACCTCGCCGGCAGGGTGCGCCGTAGGTGGGGGGCACATGGAGGCGGAGGCGGAGGCGACGAGGGGGCGACGATGAGGAGGCGGGGCCGCGGCATGGCCTGCGGGGGAAATGCTCAGTAGCGCGCGCGCGACTCCTACCGTCCTACGGCTTTTCGCCAGCAGGGCTCCCCTGTGTTCCGCGGCCCACGAAGCTCACAAAGCCCACAAAGCGTGAACAAAATCCATCACATGGAGATGGTACTATATACTGCTCTTCAGTCTTTTAAAAAAAAATTAACTGAAGGCTCGATGAGTCCCGCTTTGAATTAACAAAGCCACCAGCTGACTAGAAACACAACGAAAAAAGCAACAAAAAAGAAACTAAAAAGGTTGTGAATACCAGCTAGAGATACAAGCACATTGTATGAAAAGCGGGAGTACTAGAAAAGAACAAGCATAGCAAGGCAAGGCTCTAATCTACTCGTAACCTATAGGGTGGAGTCTTCAACTAATCACTCGTGGCTCGACCTAAAACTTCAAGCACCGAGACGCCACTTCGAGAAGCAACACCAAATCAGGCTAGCACCTCCAAAGTTCCAAACAGATTGAATCGCAAACACCACCAGCAAAGAGGGCATCTGCTAACTGCACCATTGAGAGAGCTAGATCCCAGGTTCCAAGGGGGGGCATCATGACAACGCCTTCATGAAGGGAAACGGCGCTCGGGAGCGTCGTCGTTGCTGGCACAAAAAAAAGGTCGTGCAAGGCTTTCGCGGATGCTCCAACACCCACTCCAAGCACCACCTATGGCGTTGCCCTAGAAACCAAGATGGCCACCGGGTAGTGAAAAACACCGGTGCCTCCCGGTGGCAAGGTACCACCTCAGACAACCTCCCTAGGCTCAAGAGCGGCCGCACAAACCGGGAATGACAACATATAGAAGAAGCGAACTAGCTTGACCTTAGGCATCGCCAACCCAGAGTCCAAGGAGGAACACGGAAATGACGCCAGTCAAAAGGAAACAGAAAATGCGCACATGTAGCAAGAAATCATCATCGGGATGGGCAACGTGGCCAAGTCTCCAAGGAGAGAAATGATGTCCATGGACGTCGTCATGTCTGGCAGTGGCCAGAGCCTTGCGGTGCTTTCGCAAATGCAACATCCTACATATCGATGTCCTTGCTAGCCAAAGCAACGAAGAGGCAGCCAAACAGATCCCGCCACCACCACCCCCGCAAAGTGGTGACGGACGGTTGTCCCTGGAGAACGCGGGATCTCGACAACGTCCCCAAAGGTCGGCATCTGGCTGGAGGGAATCCTAGCTCACCTCCAAGCCACGGATTCCTGGCAAATCTCAGCTCTGAGCACACACCCTAGAGGGGATTCACACCTCCAGCTCCCCCTCTAAACGAGAGGGAAGAAAGGAATTCGCCGCAACAACGGCCACCAGGATATCTCCACCTCCCATCGACAGATGCAGATCTCGCCGCAACCCCCACAACAGCTGAAACCCTAGTGCGCCACCCAAGCCAGCCTGCTCAAACCAGCCCCTGCCGGCGGCGCACGGCATGGCGCGGGGTGGCTGGGATTTGACGCTACAAGAGGAGGCGAGGAGGAGCTCGACGACGGCGGGACGCGCGTGAGGCAGCAACCATGCAGAACACGGAGAACCGCGGCGGGAGGTCCCCCTCCACTGCCGGTCGCGCGGGCTTCGCCCGGCGGCTTCTTTCAGCTACAGCGAGGGGGGAGGGAGGGGCGGCGGCTAGGGTTCCGGTCGCCCTCACGAGAGCGACGCGGGGGCCGAAACGTTTTCCTCCGAAATAAAACTAGCGGAAGAACTACCACTCTTCAGTCTTCACCAATGAGGGGAAAGGAAATGGATGGTGTGTTTTCTTCCACGCGACCACGTCCATGTTACCCAACACTCTATTTCTTTATTTATTCTTTTGTCTTTCTTGTTTTTTTCCTTGGTTTTCCTTATAATGTTCATTCTATTTTGAGTTATTTTTTCTTTGTTCTCATGATTTTATTTTATTTTCCTACCATCTAGTCTACAAATTATATCCTAGGAATGTGTTCCACAGGCGCTAACATTTTCCATGCATAGTCGTGATTTATTCTAGGTGTTTTAATTTCTTTTTTGTTCCATGTAGTCTATAATGGAGATCCTGCAGTAGCCATGTTTTGTTTCATGTGCCCTAAATATTTTTTTTAGTCTTAAATTCGTCTATTTTCTGATTCTATTTCTCTGGTAGTAAATTTTTCTTCCCTTAGTTCCAAATTTGTGTTGATCCTATATCATGATGCACGCAACATTCCTTACTTCCATGTGTACATAAACATTATTCCACATGATGTACTCATGATTTGTTTCCGTCTAAAAAAATCCGCTTGATCTAAACTTTTTGTTTCACATTAATGTGATTCTTGTTCCTTGGTCGCTAAAGTCGTAGACTCGTCCATGGTCATGACTTTATTCCATTTGGTCTACATATTTGTTCCTTATGCGGGCGAGTTTTGTTCCTTATGCAGGCGAGTTTTGTTCCTTTGGTGCTATTTTTTCATTGTAGATTTATTTTTGTTTCCCGTGCACTAAAAATCTTGCTTAAGTGTAGTCGTGATTTTATTCCATTTGATCTATATATTTGTTCCCCGTGCAAACGAGGTTTCTCCCTCAAGTACTAAGAGTTTGTTCCTCGTAGATGTGACTTTTGTTCTTTAGGTGCTTAAATTCTTGTCCAAACTCTAGCCGCGTCTTTGTTTCATTTGGTATAAATATTTGTTCCTCGTGTAGATGAGGTTTGTTCCTAGGTGCTAAATATTTGTGACTTTTTATTGTGTGCGTTGTTGCAAATATTTCCCACGAGCATTATTATTTTGTTCCATCGTCTGAACCCTCCTAAATGGGCCACATTTTCCCTGTTAACATGTTATTTTATATTTTTGGAAAAAATTATAGAAATTATATTTGCTTTCTATAAAATTAATTTTACACTAAAACGCCCCTCAAAAATACAATAAATCATGTTTATAAAAATAGTGTTCACATATGTTGAACTTGATATGCATGTGTTTACAAACAGAAAAAATACAAAAGAAAGGAAAAAAAAGGTGAAACGGAAAAACGAAAAAACGAAAAAAAATAGAAAAAAAAAATAACTAGAAGAAACCGGAAAATAACCATATTTGCACTCTTCACAAGTCCTTTGATTCCCACCACAAGGTCATCGAGTCGAGTGCATAGCTCTTCAGGTTACTCATTTGCCTTCATGGGAAACAAATCCATCTTGCTCTTCAACATTGCAATATTGGCTGTCCTGATACTTTAAGTACCTTCATGCAAGTGCTTAGTGCCTTGGTGAATCCTCCCAAACGCCTTTGCCGCTTTCTTGAAGACTCACTCGAGACTCGAGTGAAGAGTGCCCGGGAGAGGGACTTCAGTAGGATGGTGAGTGCTTGAAAGTGGAATTGACAGTTTATATTTTGGCAGAAAGTATTGAACCATCGTCCATTTTCAAATCGTGATTTGCCCAGTTTTCTTTTTTTTTTGAAAGACAAATGGAATATTCATGCTGAAAAGAAGGATCGTCTTCGTAGAACCGTTGACACGATACTTTAGCGCCATGCCACCCACCACGTGAGTACATAGGACGCAACGTAATGGATCTGCAGCTCAAAGTTTAAAACATCAGGTACTCAGGTAGTCAAGCTGCAATGCTAAAAGTCCCCGTTAAAAGTTGTGGCAACAGATTGTACAGCTAACTGAAGAAGCTATCAGTTTATATCACATTGAATCTCCCCAACGGAAGTTTCATGACTAGCACACTGTTCTTAAGGGCGCACTATCTTGGGGGCGCATGTCACATGTAATGGATCAGTAAGCCAGTTAGTAATCAAAGAGGTGAATTATTTTCCAAATAACTTAGTTACACAATTGCGCGAGTGAATCAAGCACTTATGAACACGCTTGCTTAAGAGGATTCACATGGTAAAGCTCATCCTTTGTCATGTGCCAGAGGAGTAGCATTGTGATTGGCAAGTTTGTTGCTGCAGTTTTAGAATTCAGAGCGCTAGTGTTAATGCTCTCCAACGACTGGAGATAAATTTGCGAAGTCTCCACTCTCCAGTCTGATGCTAACATTCCGCGGAAAGCCAAATGGATTGATGTATCGCAATGCATGAAGCCATAAACTGTTATTTTCCTGTATGAATGCTCGATCTTTGAATTTTCATGGACTGTTATTGTCAAAGGTCGGTTTCTTTTGAAAAAAAGGTGAGGACGATCTGCCTACTTGCACCAATGATATCAGTATTATTGCAATTTTGCCATTTCTTTCTGATAGTTATTGGAATCTGTCGCCTAAGGTGTCTGAGCAGGTGGATCATGGCGGTGTCCTCCTGAGGCGGTGCTCATGGGGAGATCGCGCACGGCGACTTGGAAAATGTTATGGCCCATGTCCTTGTACAAATTGGACACCGCGTGAATGATAGACCACGCAGACTTGGCAAAGTGGACACTTTATTTCCCTTATCAGATGCATGATAGATGATTGAACGAAGCACAAGTGGCTTGAACCATACCCCTGGAGTTTTATTTGAGGAGTATACATCAGCCAGCTGAAAGCTTGAAACAAGGAACGATTCTACAACGCTGAAACTTGAAAGACAAACACTCGCCAGAATAGTTGAATTATTGACTAAATAGAACAAGTTGCCACTCAAGAAAAAGACAAGAAGGTGTCTGAGAGAAGGCTATGTGCAACCATAATATCCATGCTGCAAAGTTGACCATTTTAAATTGGACCCGGCAACCATTGTAGGACATAGCAAATTAATTGCTCATGTATATTGTGGTCACCGCACAATTGAAATAATTGAGTATTTTTCACTTATCTGCTTATCAAGCACGAGTGGCCCAAATTGAATGGTGCCTTGGAATCAAGCCATCATTCTCAAGCATATAAAAATTTCGTGTTAAACTATAGAAGCATATCGATTCCTCTGGAGCGTGTACCGCTAGCCGGTTCCTATAATAGCACCATTTGTGATCATTTCAAAGACCGACTCAATGCCTCGAGCCTGCAACAAATATGGATACATGCTTTACCCCTCTCCTTCTAGTAAGTTTGATTCATCTGCTTTCACGCATCTCGGCTCATGAATTCCTCTTGCCAGGCACCTCTCTCTCTCTGTAGAGGATAGTTCTGACACACTCCATTCACCAAACGGTGCTTTCACCTGCGGCTTCAACAACATTTCCCATAATGCCTTCGTCTTCTCTATTTGGTACACCAGCACAGCTGAAAAGACTGTCATCTGGAGCGCAAATCACCTCCACCCTGTGTACTCGTGGGGATCTGAAGTCATGTTAGATACAGATGGCAGATTGGCTGTAAAAGATTATAATGGCCAGCCCGTGTGGGAGAACCATGTGAACTCTTCATCAAGTGCCGAAAAAGCTCAGTTGTTGGACACAGGAAACCTCATCGTGAAGGGCCAAGGTGATAATATTCTATGGCAAAGCTTTGATTCTCCTACTGATACGTTGTTACCCAATCAGAACATTACTGGTACTACAAAGTTGATATCTGCTAATAGGTTACTTGTTCGTGGAAACTACAGCTTCCGTTTCGATGATGAGCATTTGCTTACACTGTTTCATGATCGCAAGGATATCTCTTTTATCTATTGGCCGGATCCTAATACAAATATATGGGCAAAACAAAGAAACTCATTTCAGACCACCACAATTGGGGTCCTTGATAGTTGGGGGTATTTCCTTGGAAGTGATAATTTAACTTTTAATGCTACTGACTGGGGTGTCGGAGTTATGAGGAGGCTAAGATTGGATTATGATGGCAACCTTAGATTATACAGTCTAAATAAGCCAGATGGAAGATGGTCGGTCACATGGATGGCATTTCTTCGGACCTGTTCTGTACGTGGTTTGTGTGGTATGAATGGAATATGTCTGTATACACCTAGGCCTTCTTGTGCATGTGCCCCTGGACATGAGATCATCGACCAAAGTGACCGGAGCAAAGGTTGCAGGCCGAAATTCAACCTCAGTTGTGATGAACAGGAAATCAAATTTGTGAAGCTACCGAGCACTGACTTCAGAGGATATGATCAAAGTAAGTATCCTGTAGTTTCCCTCCGTGCTTGCAAGAAAATATGCTGGAAGGACTGCAATTGCAAAGGTTTCTTTTACTTGAATGGAGACGGAAGCTGCTATCCAAAGTCGTTCCTTGGTGGTGGTGTAACTAGCCCGCAGTTAGCTGGTTCTATCTATCTCAAGCTTCCAAAGGCATTACAGGTCTTAAGGTCCTCAATTCCTCACTCGCAACCTTTTGGTCCTAAATATGTTCCTAAATGTGATGAAAAGAACAAAATTTTCACTGTAGATTTTCTGGATGAACCTAAGAGTAGTCAGAGTGGACCACAATACTTGTACTTCAATGGATTCCTATCAGTGATATTTTGTGTGGAGGTAATATTTGTGGCACTAGGATACTGGTTTATTTTGAGAAGGGAGGGCAAGCAGTTAACAGGAGTATGGCCAGCTGAGGTTGGCTATGAAATGATAACAAACCATTTTCGCAGATACACTTACACGGAGTTGCAGAAAGCTACACGACAGTTCAAGGATCAGATTGGGAGAGGGGCATCTGGTTTTGTATACAAGGGGGTCTTGAAAGACAAGAGGGCAGTGGCGGTGAAAAGGCTGGCAGATATAAAACAAGGTGAAGAAGAATTCCAACAAGAACTGAGTGTGATTGGAAGGATTTACCATATGAATCTGGTGAGAGTTTGGGGATTCTGTACTGATGGTCCACACAGGATATTGGTTTTAGAGTACGTTGAGAATGGCTCGTTGGATAAAACTCTATTCAGTAGCAAGGGCTCACATATCTTACTTGAATGGAACAAAAGATTTAAGATTGCTCTAGGGGTTGCAAAAGGATTGTCATATCTTCATCACGAGTGCCTGGAGTGGGTTATCCACTGTGACCTGAAGCCTGAGAACATTTTGTTGGATGAGAAATTGGAGCCAAAGATCACCGATTTTGGCCTTGCAAAACTTCTGAATATTGAATTTGTAGAACCCTAGAATTGTGTATTGTATTCCATGACCCTTTGGGGTATATATAGAGGTACAAGGGGAGGGGGTAGACTTGTAGTACAAGATGATCAATCCTAGTCTTACGTATACACCCCTACGTATTATACATCTAACATCTCCCCTCAGTCGTAGCGGGAGTGAAGCGGACGCTTGCGACTGGTTTGAAGTCTCGCGCTTCCATCCTCTTCTCCTTCTCATCATCGGCGTCCCCTTCTTTTCTCCCTCCCGTCACAGCGGGAGTGTCGTGGCGCAAGTGACGCTGTTGACTGGAGTTCTTGAGTTGTGTAGACGTTTTGTTGATGTCGATGTCGAGGTAGCCGATCATGATGTAGCCGTGGTCGAGGTGTGGTCGATGTCGTAGTCGTCATATCGCCGTATTCGCCGAAGGCGCAAAAAATGCGCTTTTGGTCGTAGATTTTAGGTTTTGCGCGGCCAGCGGCTGCGGCGGCGGCGGGTTTTTTCATAGCGCGGCGCAGCGGTTCTGCGGCGGGTTTTGTCATAGCGCGGCGGCGGCAGCGGTCTGCGGCGGCGGCGGGTTTTTCGTAGTGCGGCGGCAGCGGTTCTGCGGCGGCGGCGGGTTTTTGTCGTAGTGCGGCGGCGGCAGCGGTTCTGCGGCGGCGGCGGCGGTGTTTTTGTGTCGTATGCGGCGACGGCAGTGTTGACGAGGATGTCAATGGAGACCATGTTGACGTAGACTTGGCGATGTAGAACTCGACATAGATCTTGGTGAAGTCGTACAGCTTGACGTAGTTGCTCGGGTCGTTGTAGTTTAGCTCGGTGTAGTGCAGATCGTCGTTGATGTTGTAGTTGTCCAATGTCGATGAAGATCTTGATGGTGCTGAAGCTGGGTCGATGTCGTTCCGGCTTGACGCAGTGTAGATGTCGGTGCAGTGCAGATCCTTGCAGATCCTGGTGTTGACGAAGTCGCGATAACATTGTTGGTCGGTGCGGGAGGTCGCGGCAGCTCTGCATGAGCCTGAGAATCGATCTGCTGCACGCCCATGCACAAGCATGCATGCATCTCCAGTTCTCCACATAGAAAAAGTGAATCCTTGATTGCCTGTACGTACCCTGAAACAAACTTGCTGCTGCATGCCCACGCCGCCGCGGGTGAAGAAACAAGCAGAAAGTCGCGTGGCCGCGGCCTCTGGATGCGTACCGCGGCTCGAACGTACGAGCTAGCGGACAGCGGAGGGAGCGGGCAACCTGTACACCGCCGTATCAATCTGATCCGAATTTTTGCACTGATTTGGACCGGACGAGGACAATGAATCTGGTAGATTTAGGGATTTTATTTCTGGCTAATTGGATAGAATCTGGGAATTTGAGAATTTCGAAATTTGGAGCTAAGCTAGAAACTCGAATTTGATCTAAGATCTAAACTGAAGAACCACTAGTGGAGAAGAGGCCTTTGGTCCTAAGCAAATGTCCCACTGCTGAACCAAACCGGGTCCAATGCCCCCATTGGACCCGGTTCGTTTCTGCCTAGGACGACCCCACCCGCAGGCGCCTGTCCTGTAGCGGCCTTCGTGGACCCGGTTTGTGACAAACCGGGGCCCCCTCTGGCTATATAACCTGCCCCAGTGTGAGCCACACTTAGCCATTTTTTCACTATCTTCACAAGAGGGTGTATTGCTTTCCTCTCTTCTTCACATGCACAAGAGGTGTTCGATGAAATGCTTAAGAGGATTTGCCACTTGAGTTTACACAAATCAAGCCACACTTAACTTGCTTTTTTTCTTCATCGAGGTTAACAACTTTATCCTTTTCATCTGCAATTGATAAAATGCATGTGTATATATACATCGTGATGTTCTGTAATGGTTTTGATCAGCTTAATTATATCATGCAGATGAATCGGCAATGGATGTACATTGACCGACGGTTTGACGAGTTCACTGCGGGCCTGGATAATTTTATGGCCGTGGCGGAGGCAAACAAACATGGTGGCTTCATGTATTGTCCATGTGTGGACTGCAAGAATACCGTAAATTACGCTCACTCGAGTCTCATTCACAGCCACCTTCTGCGATCCGGTTTCATGCCCAGTTACTATTGTTGGACCAAGCACGGAGAAAGAGGGGTTATGATGGAAGACAATGACGAAGAGGAAGAGGATGATGACGGTTATCCCAATTTCCCTGAATACGATGATACTGCAGAAGGCAATGAAGACAATGAAGTAGAAGATCAAGAGGCACCAGATGAGCCTGCTGATGATGATCTTGGCCGGGCCATTGCTGATGCAAGGAGAGAATGTGAAACTGAAAAGGAAAGGTTGGCCTTCGACAAGATGATAGAAGATCACAACAAATTGTTATACCCAACTTGCGAAGATGGCCATAAAAAGCTAGGCAGCACACTGGAATTGTTGCAATGGAAGGCAGAGAACGGTGTCACTGACTCAGGATTTGGAAAGTTGCTGACAATAATTAAGAGGAAGCTTCCAAGGGGTAACGAATTGCCCGCCACTACGTACGAAGCGAAGAAGATTGTCTGCCCTCTAGGATTAGATGTGCAAAAGATACATGCATGCATTAATTGCATCCTCTACCGCAATGAGTACGAGAATTTGGATGCATGTCCGGTGTGCCTGCATTGCGGTATAAGATCAGACGAGATGACCCTGGTGATGTTGAGGGCGAGCGCCCAGGAAGAGGGTTCCAAGGTTATGTGGTATGCTCCTATAATACCACGGCTGAAACGCTTGTTCAGAAATAAAGAGCATGCTAGGTTGTTGCGATGGCACAAAGAAGACCGTAAGAAAGACGTGATGTTGAGGCACCCTGCTGATGGCTCCCAATGGAGAAAAATCGATAGAGAGTTCCCAAACTTTGCACAGGATGCAAGGAACTTACGGTTTGGTCTAAGTACAGATGGCATGAATCCTTTTGGAGAGCAGAGCTGCAGCCATAGCACCTGGCCTGTGACTCTTTGTATATATAACCTTCCTCCTTGGTTGTGCATGAAGCGGAAGTTCATTATGATGCCAGTGCTCATACAAGGCCCGAAGCAACCCGGGAACGACATTGATGTGTACCTGAAGCCATTAGTCGAAGAACTTCTACAGCTGTGGTCCCTAGCAGGTGTACGTGTGTGGGACGAGCACAAGCAGGAGGAATTTGACCTAAGAACGATGCTTTTCGTAACCATCAATGACTGGCCTGCTCTTGGTAACATTTCAGGACAGTCAAACAAGGGATACAATGCATGCACACACTGTTTACATGAGCTCGAAGGTGATTATTTGGAAAAAGGTCAGAAGGTCGTGTACCAGGGGCATCGTCGATTTCTTAGGCTTACCCATCCCGTAAGAAAGAAAGGCAAGCATTACAACGGTGAGGCTGATCACCGGAGGAAGCCTCCCCATCGTGATGGTGTTGATATATTTTGTATGGTCAAGGATCTAGATGCAATATTTGGAAAGGGTCCTGGCGGACGGTCTATTCCGAATGACGATGCCGGACACGCGCCCATGTGGAAGAAGAAATCTATATTTTGGGATCTACCCTATTGGGAAGTCTTAGAGGTCCGCTCTTCAATCGATGTGATGCACGTGACGAAGAATCTTTGCGTGAACCTGCTAGGCTTTCTGGGTGTGTACGGGAAGACAAAAGATACACCAGAAGCACGGGAGGACCAGCAACGTTGGAAAGACCCCAAAAAGCTGCATGAGAGAGTTAAAGGACGTCATTTATCCAGCTACGCTCTTACAAAAGCAGAGAAGGAAATATTTTTTGAATGTCTTAGCAGTATCAAGGTCCCGTCTGGCTTCTCCTCCAATATAAAGGGAATAATAAATATGGAGAAGAAAACATTCCAGAACCTGAAGTCTCATGACTGTCACGTGATAATGACACAGTTGCTTCCGATTGCATTGAGGGGGCTTCTACCGGAAAATGTTCGACTGCCCATTGTGAAGCTATGTGCATTCCTCAATGCAATTTCTCAGAAGGTAATAAATCCAGAAATTCTACCGAGGTTGCAGAATGATGTGGTCCAATGTCTCGTTAGTTTTGAGCTGGTGTTCCCACCATCCTTCTTCAATATTATGACACATCTCCTCGTTCACCTGGTCGATGAGATTTCCATTCTCGGTCCTGTGTTTCTACACAATATGTTCCCCTTCGAGAGGTTCATGGGAGTCTTGAAGAAATATGTTCATAACCGTGCTAGGCCAGAAGGAAGCATCTCCAAGGGCTATGGAACAGAGGGAGATTCTGTGTTGACTTTATTCCGACCTTAAGCCGATTGGTGTTCCTGAATCGCGGCATGAAGGGAGACTAAGTGGAAAAGGCACGCTAGGAAGGAAATCAATGATATGTAGGGACGGGATTTCTTTGACTCAAGCACACTACACAGTTCTACAAAGTTCCACCTTGGTGGCTCCGTATATCGGTGACCACAAGAACTTTCTACGCTCCCAGAACCCGGGGCAGTCGAACGATTGGATTAGACGTGAACACATGTCGACTTTCGGCGGTTGGTTGCAAAAACATCTCCTGAATAACAAACATATTGAAGATCAGTTATACTTGCTGGCCCAGACACCATCTTCGACTGTAGTGACTTTCCAAGGGTACGAGATAAATGGGAATACATTTTACACGATCGCCCAAGATAAAAAGAGCACCAACCAAAACAGTGGTGTCCGGTTTGATGCAATAATGAATGAAGGCCCAAATGACACATATTATGGTTACATAGAGGATATATGGGAACTTGACTATGGACCTTCTTTTAAGGTCCCTTTGTTTAGGTGCAAATGGGTCAACAAAACAGGAGGCGGGGTTCAGGTAGACAAGTTGTATGGAATGACAACAGTGGATCTCAACAATCTTGGGTATAGAGATGAACCATTCGTCCTAGCCAAGGATGTGGCCCAGGTTTTCTATGTGAAGGATATGTCTACCAAACCAAGAAAAAGGAAACATAAGGAAACAAATACATCAAACGATGAGCCAAAGCGCCACATAGTTCTTTCTGGAAAAAGAAACATCATGGGAGTGGAGGACAAGATAGACATGTCAGAAGATTATAATCAGTTTGATGAAATTCCACCCTTCAGAGTGAACATTGATCCAAGCATCAAGTTAAATGATGAAGATGCTCCATGGTTACGGCCGAAGAAGATTAATTAAATGATGAAGATGCTCCATCATCAAGTTAATTGAAGAATGTTCATGGCACAAATGAGTATCTCAACATGGCAATCAATTTCCCATTTATTTTTGTGTAATCATGTAACTGTATGTAAGATATTAAAAGTGGAGATGCGCCACGGGAGATTTCCCAACCCTTTCCCCAACACGTTAGATGAGATGTAGTCGTTCAGGGGCTTGCAGGAAAAATTCCAAGGCGCAGTTTCGAAGATGTCGTAGGCGTGTGCACGACATCTTCGAGAACTGCGCCACGGGAGATTTCCCAACCCTTTCCCCAACACTGTTAGATGAGATGTAGTCGTTTAGGGGCTTGCAGGGAAAAATTCCGAGGAGCAGCTTCCGAAGATGTCGTAGGGCGTTGATGGCGTGTATTTCACACGTTCGTTGGGCAACCCCAAGAGGAAGGTATGATGCGCACAGCAGCAAGTTTTCCCTCAGAAAGAAACCAAGGTTTATCGAACCAGGAGGAGCCAAGAAGCACGTTGAAGGTTGATGGCGGCGAGATGTAGTGCGGCGCAACACCAGGGATTCGGCGCCAACGTGGAACCTGCACAACACAACCAAAGTACTTTGCCCCAACGAAACGTGAGGTTGTCAATCTCACCGGCTTGCTGTAACAAAGAGTTAACCGTATTGTGTGGAAGATGATTGTTTGCAGAAAACAGTAGAACAAGTATTGCAGTAGATTGTATTTCAGTAAAGAGAATTGGACCGGGTCCACAGTTCACTAGAGGTGTCTCTCCCATAAGACAAACAGCATGTTGGGTGAACAAATTACAGTTGGGCAATTGACAAATAAAGAGAGCATGACCATGCACATACATATCATGATGAGTATAGCGAGATTTAATTGGGCATTACGACAAAGTACATAGACCGTCATCCAACTGCATCTATGCCTAAAAAGTCCACCTTCAGGTTATCATCCGAACCCCTCCAGTATTAAGTTGCAAAGCAACAGACAATTGCATTAAGTATGGTGCGTAATGTAACTAGTGACTACATCCTTGAACATAGCACCAATGTTTTATCCCTAGTGGCAACAGCACAACACAACCTTAGAACTTTCTGTCACTGTCCAGTGTCAATGCAGGCATGAACCCACTATCGAGCATAAGTACTCCCTCTTGGAGTTACAAGCATCTACTTGGCCGAGCATCTACTAGTAACGGAGAGCATGCAAGATCATAAACAACACATAGCATAACTTTGATAATCAACATAACAAGTATTCTCTATTCATCGGATCCCAACAAACGCAACATATAGAATTACAGATAGATGATCTTGATCATGTTAGGCAGCTCACAAGATCCGACAATGATAGCACAATGGGGAGAAGACAACCATCTAGCTACTGCTATGGACCCATAGTCCAGGGGTAGACTACTCACACATCACACCGGAGGCGACCATGGCGGCGTAGAGTCCTCGGAGATGATTCCCCTCTCTGGGTGCGGAGGCGATCTCCTGGATCCCCGAGATGGGATCGGCGGCGGCGGCGTCTGGAAGGTTTTCCGTATCGTGGCTCTCGGTACTGGGGGTTTCGTCACGGAGACTTTTTATAGGCGGAAGGGCAGGTCAAGAGGCGGCACGGGGCCCCACACTACAGGCCGGCGCGGCCAAGGGGCCGCGCCTATAGTGTGGCCCCTCCGTGGCCCCACTTCGTCTCCTTCGGACTTCGGAAGCTTCGTGAGAAAATAGGCCCCTGGGCTTTGATTTCGTCCAATTCCGAGAATATTTCCTTACTAGGATTTCTGAAACCAAAAACAGAGAAAAGAACTGGCACTTCGGCATCTTGTTAATAGGTTAGTTCCAGAAAATGCACGAATATGACATAAAGTGTGCATAAAACATGTAGATAACATCAATAATGTGGCATGGAACATAAGAAATTATCGATACGTCGGATCAGCATCCCCAAGCTTAGTTCTGCTCGTCCCGAGCAGGATAAAACGATAATTTCTGGAGTGACATGCCATCATAATCTTGATCATACTATTTGTAAAGCATATGTAGTGAATGCAGCGATCGAAATAATGTATATGACATGAGTAAACAAGTGAATCATATAGCAAAGACTTTTCATGAATAGCACTTCAAGACAAGCATCAATAAGTCTTGCATAAGAGTTAACTCATAAAGCAATAATTCAAAGTAAAGGCATTGAAGCAACACAAAAGAAGATTAAGTTTCAGCGGTTGCTTTCAACTTGTAACATGTATATCTCATGGATATTGTCAACATAGAGTAATATAATAAGTGCAATAAGCAAATATGTAGGAATCAATGCACAGTTCACACAAGTGTTTGCTTCTTGAGGTGGAGAGAAATAGGTGAACTGACTCAACATTGAAAGTAAAAGAATGGTCCTCCATAGAGGAAAAGCATCGATTGCTATATTTGTGCTAGAGCTTTGATTTTGAAAACATGAAACAATTTTGTCAACGGTAGTAATAAAGCATATGCATCATGTAAATTATATCTTATAAGTTGCAAGCCTCATGCATAGCGTACTAATAGTGCCCGCACCTTGTCCTAATTAGCTTGGACTACCGGGTCATCACAATGCATTGTTTTTACCAAGTGTCACAAAGGGGTACCTCTATGCGCCTGTACAAAGGTCTAAGGAGAAAGCTCGCATTGGATTTCTCGCTATTGATTATTCTTCAACTTAGACATCCATACCGGGACAACATAGACAACAGATAATGGACTCCTCTTTTATGCATAAGCATATACCAACAATTAATAATTTTCTCATTTGAGATTTGAAGATTGTTGTCCAAAACTGAAACTTCCACCATGGAGCATGGCTTTAGTTAGCGGCCCGATGTTCTTCTCTAACATATGCATGCTTAACCATATGGTGGTAGATCTCTCTTGCTTCAGACAAGACGAACATGCATAGCAACTCACATGAAATTCAACAATGAATAGTTGATGGCGTCCCAGTGAACATGGTTATCGCACAACAAGCAACTTAATAAGAGATAAAGTGCATAATTACATATTCAATACCACAATAGTTTTTAAGCTATTTGTCCCATGAGCTATATATTGCAAAGGTGAATGATGGAATTTTAAAGGTAGCACTCAAGCAATTTACTTTGGAATGGCGGAAAATACCATGTAGTATAGGTAGGTATGGTGGACACAAATGGCATAGTGGTTGGCTCAAGTATTTTGGATGCATGAGAAGTATTCCCTCTCGATACAAGGTTTAGGCTAGCAAGGCTTATTTGAAACAAACACAAGGATGAACCGGTGCAGCAAAACTCACATAAAAGACATATTGAAAACATTATAAGACTCTACACCGTCTTCCTTGTTGTTCAAACTCAAAACTAGAAATTATCTAGACCTTAGAGAAACCAAATATGCAAACCAAATTTTAGCATGCTCTATGTATTTCTTCATTAATGGGTGCAAAGCATATGATGCAAGAGCTTAATCATGAGCACAACAATTTCCAAGTATCACATTACCCAAGACATTTATAGCAATTACTACATGTATCATTTTCCAATTCCAACCATATAACAATTTAACGAAGGAGAAACTTCGCCATGAATACTATGAGTAGAAACCAAGGACATACTTGTCCATATGCTACAGCGGAGCGTGTCTCTCTCCCATAAAGTGAATGCTAGGATCCATTTTATTCAAACAAAACAAAAAACAAAAACAAACCGACGCAAGAAAAAGCACATAAGATGTGATGGAATAAAAATATAGTTTCAGGGAGCATGATAATGTTGTCGATGAAGAAGGGGATGCCTTGGGCATCCCCAAGCTTAGACGCTTGAGTCTTCTTGATATATGCAGGGGTGAACCACCGGGTGCATCCCCAAGCTTAGAGCTTTCACTCTCCTTGATCATGTTGCATCATACTCCTCTCTTGATCCTTGAAAACTTCCTCCACACCAAACTCGAAACAACTCATTAGAGGGTTAGTGCACAATATAAATTGACATATTCAGAGGTGACACAATCATTCTTAACACTTCTGGACATTGCATAATGTTACTGGACATTAATGGATCAAAGAAATTCATCCAACATAGCGAAAGAGGCAATGCGAAATAAAAGGCAGAATCTGTCAAAACAGAACAGTTCGTATTGACGAATTTTAAAATGGCACCATACTTGCTCAAATGAAAATGCTCAAATTGAATGAAAGTTGCGTACATATCTGAGGATCATGCACGTAAATTGGCTTAATTTTCTGAGCTACCTACAGGGAGGTGGACCCAGATTCGTGACAGCAAAGAAATCTGGAACTGTGCAGTAATCCAAATCTAGTACTTACTTTTCTATCAACGGCTTAACTTGGCACAACTAAACACAAAACTAAGATAAGGAGAGGTTACTACAGTAGTAAACAACTTCCAAGACACAAAATAAAAACAAAGTACTGTAGGTAAAAACATGGGTTGTCTCCCATAAGCGCTTTTCTTTAACGCCTTTCAGCTAGGCGCAGAAAGTGTGTATCAAGTATTATCAAGAGATGAAGTGTCAACATCATAATTTGTTCTCATAATAGAATCAAAAGGTACCTTCATTCTCTTTCTAGGGAAGTGTTCCATACCTTTCTTGAGAGGAAATTGATATTTTATATTACCTTCCTTCATATCAATAATAGCACCAACAGTTCGAAGAAAAGGTCTTCCCAATATAATGGGACAAGATGCATTGCATTCAATATCCAAGACAACAAAATCAACGGGAACAAGGTTATTGTTAACGGTAATGCGAACATTATCAACTTTACCCAAAGGTTTCTTTGTAGAATGATCAGCAAGATTAACATCCAAATAACAATTTTTCAGCGGTGGCAAGTCAAGCATATTATAAATTTTCTTAGGCATAACAAATACTTGCACCAAGATCACATAAAGCATTACAATCAAAATCTTTAATCTTCATCTTAATGATGGGCTCCCAACCATCCTCTAGCTTTTTAGGAATAGAGGCTTCGCGCTCTAGTTTCTCTTCTCTAGCTTTTATAAGAGCATTTGTAATATGATGTGTAAAAGCCAAATTTATAGCACTAGCATTAGGACTTTTAGCAAGTTTTTGCAAGAACTTTATAACTTCAGAGATGTGGCAATCATCAAAATTCAAACCATTATAATCTAAAGCAATGGGATCATCATCCCCAATGTTGGAAAAAATTTCAGCAGCTTTATCACAGGCAGTTTCAGCAGTTTTAGCAGTTTCAGGCAGTTTTTCGCGCTTTGCATTAGAAGTGGAAACATTGCTAACACCAATTCTTTTATTAGTATGAGTAGGAGGTGCAGCAACATGTGTAGCATTAGCATTACTAGTGGTGGTAATAGTCCAAACTTTAGCTATATTCTTTTCTTTAGCTAGTTTTTCATTTTCTTCTCTATCCCACCTAGCACGCAGTTCAGCCATTAATCTTATATTCTCATTAATTCTAACTTGAATGGCATTTGCTGTAGTAGTAATTTTATTATGATGATTCTCATTAGGCAAAACTTTTGATTTCAAAAGATCAACATCAGCAGCAAGACTATCGACTTTAGAAGCAAGTATATCAATTTTTCCAAGCTTTTCTTCAACAGATTTGTTAAAAGCAGTTTGTGTACTAATAAATTCTTTAAGCATGGCTTCAAGTCCAGGGGTGAACTCCTATTATTGTTGTAAGAATTCCCATAAGAATTACCATAGCCGTTGCCATTATTATAAGGATATGGCCTATAGTTGTTACTAGAATTGTTCCGGTAAGCATTGTTGTTGAAATTATTATTTTTAATGAAGTTTACATCAACATGTTCTTCTTGTGCAACCAATGAAGCTAATGGAACATTATTAGGATCAATATTAGTCCTATCATTCACAAGCATAGACATAATAGCATCAATCTTATCACTCAAGGAAGAGGTTTCTTCGACAGAATTTACCTTCTTACCTTGTGGAGCTCTTTCCGTGTGCCATTCAGAGTAGTTGATCATCATATTATCAAGAAGCTTTGTTGCTTCACCAAGAGTGATGGACATAAAGGTACCTCCAGCAGCTGAATCCAATAAATTCCGTGAAGAAAAATTTAGTCCTGCATAGAAGGTTTGGATGATCATCCAAGTAGTCAGTCCATGGGTTGGGCAATTTTTAACCAGAGATTTCATTCTTTCCCAAGCTTGAGCAACATGTTCAGTATCTAATTGTTTAAAATTCATTATGCTACTCCTCAAAGATATAATTTTAGCAGGGGATAATATCTACCAATAAAAGCATCCTTGCATTTAGTCCATGAATCAATACTATTCTTAGGCAGATAGCAACCAATCTTTAGCTCTTCCTCTTAATGAGAAAGGGAACAATTTTAGTTTAATAATATCACCATCTACATCTTTATATTTTTGCATTTCACATAATTCAACAAAATTATTAAGATGGGCAGCAGCATCATCAGAACTAACACCAGAAAATTGCTCTCGCATAACAAGATTCAGTAAAGCAGGTTTAATTTCAAAGAATTCTGCTGTAGTAGCAGGTGGAGCAATAGGTGTGCATAAGAAATCATTATTATTTGTGGTTGTGAAGTCACACAACTTAGTATTTTCAGCGTTGGCCATTTTAGCAACAGTAAATAAAGCAAACTAGATAAAGTAAATGCAAGTAAACTAATTTTTTTGTGTTTTAGATATAGCAAACAAGATAGCAAATAAAGTAAAACTAGCAACTAATTTTTTTGTATTTTGATTTAGTGCAGCAAACAAAGTAGTAAATAAAACTAAGCAAGACAAAAACAAAGTAAAGAGATTGAGAAGTGGAGACTCCCCTTGTGTCTTGATCTCCCGGCAACGGCGCCAGAAAATGTGCTTGATGGCGTGTATTTCACACGTTCGTTGGGCAACCCCAAGAGGAAGGTATGATGCGCACAGCAGCAAGTTTTCCCTCAGGAAAGAAACCAAGGTTTATCGAACCAGGAGGAGCCAAGAAGCACGTTGAAGGTTGATGGCGGCGAGATGTAGTGCGGCGCAACACCGGGATTCCAAACGCGTGGAACCACAACACAACCAAAGTACTTTGCCCCAACGAAACAGTGAGGTTGTCAATCTCACCGGCTTGCTGTAACAAAGAGTTAACCGTATTGTGTGGAAGATGATTGTTTGCAGTAAACAGTAGAACAAGTATTGCAGTAGATTGTATTTCAGTAAAGAGAATTGGACCGGGGTCCACAGTTCACTAGAGGTGTCTCTCCCATAAGACAAACAGCATGTTGGGTGAACAAATTACAGTTGGGCAATTGACAAATAAAGAGAGCATGACCATGCACATACATATCATGATGAGTATAGTGAGATTTAATTGGGCATTACGACAAAGTACATAGACCGTCATCCAACTGCATCTATGCCTAAAAAGTCCACCTTGAGGTTATCATCCGAACCCCCTCCAGTATTAAGTTGCAAACAACAGACAATTGCATTAAGTATGGTGCGTAATGTAACTAGTGACTACATCCTTGAACATAGCACCAATGTTTTATCCCTAGTGGCAACACACAACACAACCTTAGAACTTTCATCCCAGTCCTTCAATGGGTGCATGAACCCACTATCGAGCATAAGTACTCCCTCTTGGAGTTACAAGCATCTACTTGGCCAGAGCATCTACTAGTAGCGGAGAGCATGCAAGATCATAAACAACACATAGCATAACTTTGATAATCAACATAACAAGTATTCTCTATTCATCGGATCCCAACAAACGCAACATATAGAATTACGAGATAGATGATCTTGATCATGTTAGGCAGCTCACAAGATCCGACAATGATAGCACAATGGGGAGAAGACAACCATCTAGCTACTGCTATGGACCCATAGTCCAGGGGAGACTACTCACATCACACCGGAGGCGACCATGGCGGCGTAGAGTCCTCCCGGAGATGATTCCCCTCTCGGCAGGGTGCCGGAGGTGATCTCCTGGATCCCCCGAGATGGGATCGGCGGCGGCGTCTCCGGAAGGTTTTCCGTATCGTGGCTCTCGGTACGGGGTTTCGTCACGGAGACTTTTTATAGGCGGAAGGGCAGGTCAAGAGGCGGCACGGGGGCCCCACACAGGCCGGCGCGGCCAAGGGGGCCGCGCCGCCTATAGTGTGGCCCCTCCGTGGCCTTCGTCTCTCCTTCGGACTTGGAAGCTTCGTGAGAAAATAGGCCCCTGGGCTTTGATTTCGTCCAATTCCGAGAATATTTCCTTACTAGGATTTCTGAAACCAAAACAGCAGAAAACACAGAACCGCATCGGCATCTTGTTAATAGGTTAGTTCCGAAAATGCACGAATATGACATAAAGTGTGCATAAAACATGTAGATAACATCAATAATGTGGCATGGAACATAAGAAATTATCGATACGTCGGAGACGTATCAGGCGTGTGCGCCAACGACATCTTCGAGAAGCTGCGCCACGGGAGATTTCCCAACCCTTCCCTTCATCCATGGGAATGAAACTCTCCTTGGCTTGTTGATCTGCTTGGCAAGGCGTATCGATGCTCCTTTTATAGGCACGGCACCTCTTCTACTTTGTCTTGTTCCTTCGACAGGGCGTCGTGCGCTACATGCTTTATCTCATTGAGCAGTGCGTCCACCCATGCGTTC
Source organism: Lolium multiflorum (assembly GCA_030979885.1). Lineage (NCBI taxonomy): Eukaryota > Viridiplantae > Streptophyta > Magnoliopsida > Poales > Poaceae > Lolium > Lolium multiflorum. Next base: position 268,468,650 of record CM061753.1, on the reverse strand, counting down.
TTATCCTGCCGACATCTTTAGTCCCGGTTGTACCCACCAGCCGGGACTAAAGGTTACCCACACGTCCTTATCCCCGACAGTTTGTTAGATGACACAAAAAGGATCTTTAGTCCTGGTTTGTACCCACCAGCCGGACTAAAGGTTACCCACACGTCCTTATCCCACCGACAGTTTTGTTAGATGACACAAAAAGGATCTTTAGTCCCGGTTGTACCCACCAGCCGGGACTAAAGGTTACCCACACGTCCTTATCCCACCGACAGTTTTTGGCGCCACTGCGTTCCCGCCTATTTTTCTTCCCGCGCTTTCCACTGCTTCCCGCCTCCGTCCTCCCGCCATTTTTTCACTATATATATGTTGGCTTGGCCTCCATTTACATATCACATCTAGACTCATATCTGCAAACCTCATCACCAGGTCACATGGCTTCCATCGTATCTCTAACCCTCCGGGAGGCGGAGGCGCTTTGCGCGTCGAACTACCCCTGCCCGCCGGGCTACCGCGTCCCTACCGGCTGGTTGCTGAGCGTAGGAGGGTACCGGTCCCTCCTGTCCCTCTAGGTGTGGCGCACGAGATGGCCATCACGAACCACTACTACTTCGAGCTCACGCAAGAGCAGCGGAGGAATCCCCGTGGCATCCCGACTACGCCCGACTTGGGAGAGCTTCTTCATCAATCGGCATGAGAGGGCGCTTGCCAGGCACGAGGAGGGCGGCCCGCCTCCTTCGAACTTCAACGAGGCCGGCCGTCGGCTGTGGTGGCGCGACCGAACTCTCCGGGCGTCATGGCCCACCGTGGCCCCTGCCTGCCCTCGGTCCCAGCCCACGCGTGCTCTCCCGCCGAGGTTTGACTACCGCGACCCCGATGCCAGCGACGATGATGACGGCGACTACGACGACTACAGTGGGAGTACTATAGGGCTAGGCACGAGTATGACTGAATGACTCGAACAGTCGAATCTGGCCATGTATCTTAATTAATTTTCAGTTGAGCTAGGCACGAGTACTATAGGGCTAGGCACGAGTACTATCTGGCCATGTATCTTAATTAATTTTCAGTTGAGTTCTGTACTTTAATTCCACATGTAATCTGGCGGGAAACTTTTCTCATCATCAGCGTCCCACAACGACTTTATTGAAAATACAATAAAATAGATAAACAACTAGTCTAGTCGATCTACTCGTCGTCGGAGGTTGTCTCGGTCCAAATGTCGTCCCACCGAGGGTCGTTGTCGGCCCAAGTTGTATTCGGGTTATCGAGCTCGAACACGGCGACGGCCCGACGATGGCGCCGTTGGACCTGCGTTGTGCCCGGAGGTCAGCGAAGAACGCGGCGGTGTTGTCGATGTCGTTGGGGAACTGCGCCCTCCACTGGCGCATCAACTCCTCGTCGTGCTCGCGATTGCGATCCGGCGCTGCACCGGCGGTGGCGGCGGCGGTCCTCGTCGTCGACGAGGCACGACGTCGGCGCGAGGAACTCCGCCTCTCTAGCGATTCGACGTCCGGGAAGTTCTTGTCGCACCGTGGCCGCCGAAATCGCCATGCGGCCGCGTCGTAAGCGCGCGCCGCCAGCTCGGGGTGTTGTACGTGCCGAGGGTGAGCCGGAAGCCACCGGCACGCATCTCGGCGTAGAACCTACCGTTCGGCCGCTCGGACGCCACGGGCCGGACGAGCCGCGACGGCGCGGCGGCATCCCGGCGACGAATGAAGACGGCGGCGACGTGTGGTTCCGCGCGCACGCGGCGCTTTATAGCACAGCGACGCGGCAAGTTTGGCGACAGGTGGCGCGGGAAGCGGCGGGCGTGGCACGTGGAAGCGGCGAAGTGGCGCGAAGCGGCGGGGCGTGGCACGTGGAAGCGGGATCTACACGTCGCACGGCGGTGGCGGCGGGGCGAGGCACGTGGAAGCGGCGGCGGTGGCCCGTACATGGCGGTGACGGTGGTGGCCAGGCGGTGGCGGTGGCGACGGTGGCCAGTACACGGCGGTGGTGACGGTGGCCAGTACACGGCGGTGGCGACGGTGGCCTGTACATGCATGGCGGTGGCGGTGGGGCGAGGCACGTGGAAGCGGCGGCGACACGTGGCACGGGGAAGGGACACGTGTGGCGGTGGCGGTGGTGGCCAGTACATGGCGGTGGCGGTGGTGGGCAGTACACGGTGGCGGCGGTGGCAGTACGGCGTGGCGGTGGTGGGCGTACACGCGGTGGCGACGGTGGCAGTACACGCGGTGGCGGTGGTGGCGTACACCGGCGGTGGCTACATAGCGGTGACGGCGGGCGAGAGCACGTGAAGCGCGGCGACACGTGGCACGGGGAAGGGACACGTGTGGCGGTGGCGGTGGGGGCAGTACATGGCGGTGGCGGTGGTGGGCAGTACACGGCGGTGGCCCATACATGGCGGTGACGGTGGTGGCAGCGGTGGCGGTGGCGCGATGGCGATACTGCGGTGGCGACGGTGGCTGTACATGCATGGCGGTGGCGGCGGGGCGAGGCACGCTGAAGCGGCGGCGACACGTGGCACGGGGAAGGTGTGTGCGGTGGCGGTGGTGGGCAGTACATGGCGGTGGCGGTGGTGGGCGTTACGGTGGCCCGTACATGGCGTTGACGGGGCGAGGCAAAGGCGGCGACACGTGGCACGGGGGAAGGGACACGTGTGGCTGTGGCGGTGGTGGCCAGTACATGGCGGTGGCGGTGGTGGGCGTACTACAGCGGTGGCCCGTACATGCGGTGATGGTGGCAAGCGGTGCGGTATGTGGCGACACCGGTGGCGGCGGTGGACACGTGTGGCGATGCGGTGGCTTTTTTCATTTGAAATAAGGCGGGAATGAAATTTTTAAAAAAAGTGGCCTTTGGACCCGGTTTGTATTACAAACCGGGACTAAAGGCCTTTTTTGCAGCGAAAACGCAGCAAAAATGGCCTTTAGTCCCGGTTTATTATAAACCGGGTCAAAGGCCTTTGGTCCCGGTTTGTAAAACGAACCGGGTCCAAAGGGGGGGGTTATAACTGCTCGTCTCCTTCCTCGCGCAAATCAATCGCGCGAGGAGGAGACCACAGCGCCGCCAGGCTGCCCCGCCCGCCACCGCCTCCGCCGCGAATCGCCACCGCCGCACCACCTCCCGCCCTCGCCTCGCCGCCCGCCGCCGCCGTGCGCCGCCCCTCTCTCCCCTCTCTGCGCCGCCGCGCGTCCCGCCGTCTCGCGCCGCCGCTCCGCCCGCCGTCGACCTCCACCGCCGGCCTTCCTCCACCCGCCGCCGCCTCCTCTCTCCGCCCGCGTCGGCCGCGTCCTCGATCCTCCACCGCCGCGCGCCTCCTCTCCGCCGGCAAGCAAGGTGAGAGTCCCGGCCACCCGGCCTTTTTTATTTTTTTTGTTTCTTAATTATCAAATTTGACATCAATTGACAATTTTATCTCCTTTTTTTTCTTTCTTTTTTAGTCTTTTTTTTAGATTAGTTTGTTAATTAGTTAGAAAAATTAGATTAGTTTGTTAAGTTAGAAAAATTAGTTTAGTTTTTTAATTAGTTAGAAAAATTAGATTATTTTGTTAAGTTAGAAAAATTAGTTAAAACAATATAGTTAGAAAATTAATTAGTAAAATTAGTTAGTAAAATATTTAGTTAGTGTGTTAGTGAAAAATAGTTAGAACTTTAGTTAAAACAATAGTTAGTGTGTTAGTGTAAAATAGTTAGCGCGCAAAAACGCCGGCGCCCCCCAAATAGAGATGTACGCCGGCGCCCCCCAAATAGAGATGTACGCCGGTGCCCCCTTACGCGGTAGTGCCGGCGCCCCCCAAATAGAGATGTACGCCGGCGCCCCCTTACGCGGTAGTGCCGGCGCCCCCCAAATAGAGGATGTACGCCGGCGCCCCCTTACGCGGTAGTGCCGGCGCCCCCCAAATAGAGGATGTTGTGCCGGCGCCCCCTTACGTGGTGTGCTGACGCTCTTGCCGGCGCCCCCAAATAGAAGATGTTGTGCCGGTGCCCCCTTACGCGGTAGTGCCGGCGCCCCTGCCGGCGCCCCCAGAATAGAGTATGTAGTGCCGGCGCCCCCCAAATGGTAGTGCCGGCGCCGACTAACATATAGTGAAGTTATTTTTTAATTTATGTTAACGTTGGTACATATATATATGATTTGTTTTCGTAGCTACGATGCCGCGACAGCCGCCGCGCCGTGGTCTGACTCTTCTAGAGGATGGAGCAGATGGGGAGGTCCGGGACTGGGCTCCGCCGGGGTGGCACTGGGAGGTCTTAGCTTCCGGATCGCGCACCTTGGTGCGGAATCCGGGTCCCGTTGTCGACCCGGATATTCTTTGGTGGAGGTCTTATGGGCCACGGTCGTTTCAGAGGGAGCCGGCCCCGCCGGAGGAGGTAGCTCAGCGCATTGAAGCGGAGGACCAGCACGTTCGCCGTTACATGTACGCGTTAGACAACATGTATAGGACCGGATGGAGCGTTATGCGGGGATCTCATGTTAGCTATGCTCCCGTTGTTGTTCCGTGGCTTTGGGGGTACACCCAGCGCGGCTCAGGACCCGGTCGGCGCCCTCTAGGACCCGGTCTGCGCGGTTGAGTGGTTGTAGTAGTGATTGATATGTATTAGGGTTAAATAAACATGAACCCGATCTATGTATGCATGTAACTGCAGTATCTGCTTTCAGCACTATATTATCGATCCTTAGTTAAGAACTACATATGTAACTCCATTTTCAGTTTTCTGCATTATCCTTAATTTGATCATATGATGGTTCCTATATGTATAGCTTGCAGGTCGTTGTAGAAAGCATGGAGAGAGATGAAATTCAAGAAAATTTCATGGAGGAACTCATAGCAAACGGTACTCTGGATGATCGCGACGACGACGTTATTCCAGATGATGGCGGTGACGATGTCACCGCAACTTATTTGAATGACTCCGGTGAGGGAGCGGAGGATATTGAGGAAGAAGATCCTAGTGGCGCCGGTGAGGAACAAGATCATCATAATGGCTCCCGAACTGTAGTTATCACCGAGGTATATAAATTAATTAAGCCGCTGTTGATCGACTAGATGCATTAACTAATTAAATTGTACTGACTATGAACTATTTCTTTTTTAGCCCTCCGGATCGAGCACTTCTTCTGTAAAGTCGAGGAAGCGAGGCCCGGCCAAAAAGTTGGATGATGGTGTTAGGCACGACATCACCCACATCGAAAAGGATGGTAAACCGATTGCTCCAGAGAAAGGTGCAAAGTCATTTATAGCTCAATGCGGAGTGCTTGTTAGGGACCACGTCCCGATCATCGTTCGAGAATGGCACAAGCCGAAGGGACTAGTGCTGTCTGCAGAGGAAGAAGCTCAAGGTCTTTATATCGATGATGTAGCCAAAAACAGCATTATGAACAAGCTCATGTCACATTTCAACATAGTACCCGAAGAGGGGGGTGACGCTGAAAAGGCGAAGATGGAGCAGGCCCTCCGCGAGTTTGGCAAGAAGAAGATGGCCGAACTATTCAAGAGCCACAAGAAAAGATTGCGCCACCTTATCAAGTTAAAGAAGACTCCGGACAGTGAGAAGGTAAAAAATCACTGGGACGAATTCGTGAAGTACAGCACGGAGTCAGAAGAATTTAAGAGAAGGTCGGAAATAAATAAGGCAAATGCTGCGTTGAAGCTATATCACCAAATTCTGGGTCCGGTGGATACAGGGCTAACCGTCCTAAGTGGCAGGCAGCTGAGGCGGAACTGACCAAAAAGGGATCAGATTAGGGACACACGGTTGGATCGAACGGTGCAAGGAGTGGTTCTACGGGATTGGGGGAACGTTGGATCCAGAAACAGTGCATCTATAAGAAAGCTCATCTGAAGGTTCCCATTGATGCCCGGAAAAAGCACATAGGGACGTGGAGGCGGGGTTGTTCCAGCCCGAAAGAGAAACGATGAGCTGACACGCGCCCTTGGGAACAAAGAACACGGCGGACGAACACGAGGCACAGCAGGCTCCGTTCCGTGGAAGTATGGCTTTCCTGCGGAAAGGAAGAGATTTCGATAAAAGCCATGAGAGGAGGAAGGCAAGGGAACAGACCGCATAGCTCCTTAGAGGAGGGTATGAGCACCATGCAAGCCCAATTAACCATGGTAACAAAAGTACTTACATCTCAGATGGCTCGGGGGCAGGCTGTAGATCCTGCACTGCTCAATGCCCTCGCCCCGCTGCAATCTCAACCACACCGGAAAAGCAGCGTGGCTTCCTCTCAGCAGGTGGATAATGATGATGATGATGACCAGGTGGTCGAGCCTCCTCGCTACCCCCCCGTGGATGATCTCACTGAGAGCCGTCCTTGTGAGCTGCATGTTAAAGTTTTCAACCTATCCTTCAAGGCAGCGGTCGGCATCCTCTTACCTACAAGGTCTTACCATTGCCGTCCGGTCCAAGACGACTTTGCTGTTGTGATGGTGGATGAAGTGTTGAGAGAGTATGAGGGGTTGGTGCTTGAGCACCCTGCAGGTGAAGATGGGAAATCAAAGAACTGGGAGAAGCCCGTAGAACCACCGTGCAATGGCCGAAGGAGAACATTGTGTTTCCAGGTGAGAAGCCAACAAGCAGGCCACCTCCTCCGCCACCTGTGCAGTCTCCTCCGCGTGATGATTCTCCTCTGCGCGATGATGATTCCCCTATCCATGACCAGTCTCCTCCGCGTGAAAATACTCCGCCGCCTCCTCCTCCTCGTCAGGAGACTCCGCCGCTTCCACCTAAGCAAAAGAGGAAGCGGTCCGCGGCACCTCCTACAGCTCCGAAGAGATCATCAACTCCAATGAGGGCACAGACTCCAGAGTTGTTACCACATGAGCAGACCGAAGAGCAAAAGGCGTTTCTTGCGCCGAAGAAGATGTTTATTCCACCGCAGACAGTGAAGCACTTTGCCGAGACGAGAATGAAGAGACCTGAGCTGAGAGCTGATTATGACCGCTCTCTTGGACAGTCCTCTAGAGCGAGCAAAGAAGCAAAAAAAGTCGCCCAGCTTGGACAGCAGGACATTCAGGCCGCACCCCACTTCATCGTGGAGCCATATCATGATCCAGAGACGGCATCGATGATCGAACGGGCGGCTAGAGCTCAGGGAGCATCAGTTGAGTACGAAGATTACTATCCAACGGCTCAAGTGGTAAACAAGTATAGATACGGATCTGATCTCGTCAAACCTGCGAGCTCGCGCGTCTAGGGACTCAGATGCGAAGGTTGCATGACTGGTACCTGAAAGCCTGTCGAAGATGTGAAAGCTACATCACGGTGTATCTTAGAGATGAGCATTACTTCCGGGGGAAGACGAGATAAACCTTGAGTTAGAAGAACTGTTTCAGTTATTCAATCAAGACGCCCTCGACAAACTGTCATCAGTTGCTACCGTAAGTGATTTATTTGTGTAATTAAGTTTGTAGCTCATTCATTTGCACTAACAATTATCCTCATTATATTCTTTGTGTACGCTATACATTTAATTATGCAGAATGAAGAAGCTGGAATACAAAAGAGGCAAGCTCCTACCGCTGGGGTTCATAGACCCAAACACAGTTCATGAAGTTACGGTTCGACGGTACCCCAAGGACACAGAGGACAACATCGTAATGTTTTTAGAGAAGCAAGCAGACAAAGAGGATATATTCTTTCCCTACAACTTCAAGTGAGTGTTATATATAACATATATTATGCTTGTGCACCTTCCACTTTATTCTCGTAATCATTGAGCTATGCTTGTGCAGTTTCCACTTTATTCTCCTAATCATTGATCTTCACCTTGGAGTCGTAAACGTCATGGACTCGAAACGTAAAGAATATGCGGAATGGGCGGACATGGCTGCCATCCTCCAGAGGTAGTTTCAATCAATTTCGTATTGGCATCTTCATCTGCTCTAAGTCGAAGATATCATCAACTAATCAATTACTCATTTACTCATTATTTTTTGCCGGGCAGGGCTTGGAAACGGTTCATCAATACTGTTCCGGGTGAATGGAAACCGGAGCTTACATTTAGAGATTACCCTGTAAGTAGTACTATATATATAGCTATGTCCGTGAAACTTTATATATGATATTTACTTTCAATAAGATGCTTGATTATTAGTTTGATCGAACTATTTTTTCGTAAAGTGTATGAGGCAGGAACAAGGGAATAACTTATGTGGATACTACGTCTGCACCTTCATGCGTGACATGTCCTGTCCCAAGGGTGGGGATGCCCAAATACACCACACTCGTGTACGATAACAAATTTTCACAATTAATCTTAATTAGTACCATCTATTGTATTGAGTTCCATTCATATATTGATCTCCTTTTTTAAATATAGATGACACGCCTGCGGGACACTCTCATAACAGCGGATCAAATAAAAGCAATTCAAGAGGAAATCGCGGGATTCTTTATTACCGAGGTCCTTACCCCAGGTGGAGAGCACTATCGGAAGATCGTGACGGCGGAGGATATTCGTTCAGGAGATGTTGTATTGTAAATATGCATGCATTACGTGTACTGTGTTGACTATGTCGTGTACTGTTGACGATGTCTATATATATTCATGACGATTTTTTGTGGTTTCTTGAATGATATATATGCATTGCTGAAACTCTGCCGCGGCAGAGAAACGCCCTGTTTCTCTGCCGCGGCAGAAAAAACGCTGCTACAACCTAAACCTGTGCCGCGACGGAGAAATAGCAATTCTCTGCCGCGGCAGAGAAACCTAGGCCCGGTTCGTACCACGAACCGGGACCAAAGCCCCCACCGCGAGCTCCCTGGCCGCACCACGTGTCGAGGCCTTTAGGCCCGGTTTATCTTTGAACCGGGACTAAAGGGGGTACCCTTTAGTCCCGCCTAGTTGGTCCCGGTTCGGGAACCGGGTCTAAAGGCCCAAATGGACCGGGCCTATTGCCCCGTTTTCCACTAGTGAACCGATCCGATCTTTGATCGAAACCGGGTGCCGCGCCCCCGAGGAGAGATCGGGCCGCGCGCGGAAGGGTGGGAGACCTAGGATCGGCGCCGTGATAACCGCTCTGAAATGTGAATTGTCCTATCTTGTGTATTGTATTTCATGACCCTTTGGGTTATATATGACCTGAAGGGGAGTAGACTTGTAGTACAAGATGATCAATCCTAGTCTTAAGTATACACCCCTACGTATTATACATCTAACACTGAATAGAGGTGGATCCAATAAAAGTGTGTCGCGGATCCATGGAACTAGAGGTTATCTAGCTCCTGAGTGGGTCTCTAGTGCCCCAATAACAGCAAAGGTTGACGTCTACAGCTTCGGAGTGGTTCTCCTGGAACTACTGAAGGGGGCTCGTGTTTCAGAATGGGCATCAGATACTGATGAGGACGTGGAAATGGTCCTCGGAAGGGTTATTAGGATGCTTGCAGAAAATCTGATGCTGGATGGCGGCGAACAGTTGTGGATCGCTGACTTCATTGATTCCAGGTTGGACAGACAGTTCGATAAGGTGCAAGCAAGAACAATGGTCAAGCTGGCTGTTTCATGCGTAGAAGAAGATAGTAGGAAAAGGCCCACCATGGAAAATGTTGTCCAGATGCTTCTTTCCGTTGATGAGGCCAGTGGCATTGTTCAGCAGTATTCTACCAGCTAAAAAAGAGTTTGATGTTTGGTATAATGCGCAGAATCTATGCGTATTCTTGGATCCAAAACAAGATACATATGATGTGTATCTATGTAAATCAAGAACTGCATGAACCTCTTGTATACCAATATTTGTGCAAAACATATGCTGTACATATTGTAAGAATTTGTGATTTACCATTAATGCAAGATATGTTGACGGTGTGGCTTTTTTTCCTTTCTGAGAATACATGTTCATGTTCATGGGTGCTGTTGTCTTTGTTGAACCTACTATATCGATATTCAGATTTATTGAATCTTAGGACGACCTGTTCTGCACAGAGTTTCAGTGACGTGTTTTGCTTATATCCAGGAGGCAAGTTCATTGGTTGAAGACAAATTATGGACCATGTATAAGTTTAACTAACAATGCGTACTTCAGTCATATAGCGGCAAAAGGAAGTTCAGAGTTGGAACGACTTCATCGATGTGAATATTCAGTAAGATGCCAGTAGCGTACTCATCATTTCGCAAAGGGGGCAAGCAGTGAACATGATGTAAGTATTGTGCCCCCAGTAACAAAACAAATAAATAGTATCCATGGGTATTATGCACATAATAAGGGGCAAGTAATAAGCAGCCAGAACATTTTCAGCCTTCATTCTACAGCCAACCTGTATGCCGCTCATTTCCCCCCCCCCTCTCTGCTCTCCTCCATCTACAGTAGCCTTGAGGGGCTTCCACCGTTGACCGGGCCGCCGACGGCCGCTCCGCCAGGCTAGCTGGCCGGAGTTGGTCTGGTGCAGGTGCCGGAGTAGATAGGTTGTAGATCTGTAGTTTTTCTGGTTTTTGGCTTCATGCCTGTGTCTGGGCGTATGCCCCGTAGATGGAGCGCCGCCGTGGATCTTCTCCGCCAGATCTCCGGCGTCCTAGGGGTGCTCCTCCTTCTGCTCCTGCTCCGGTGGTCGGAGCCTTGGACAGAGCGGCGCAGCACCAGCTCCTCCTCCAATAAGGCGTCTCTGAGCCTTCTTCTGCTCCGGAGAAGCTGCCGAGCTGTGAGATCTCTCGGCCATGGAGGCTTTGAGAGATCTACTAGCGAGGGAGCAGGTTGGATCTTCGCTTACCGCTCGGCCGGCCTTGGTGGCGAGGGGGTGCGTAGGCGGTGTTTCTCAGCTCTGGATCTTGCAAGGAGTCTGGCTCGCCGGCGCGGGTCGGTGAAGAACAGTTCGGAAGGGCGCTGGCTCCTGGCCTGCCGCGGTGGCGAGGAGGAGGCTTCTGCTCAGCTGGATCTGCTCTTGTTCAACCAGCATCGGCTTCTTCACAGGTTCTTCTTCATCGAGCTCAACCACGTGGAGGACTTGCTTGCCTCCATGATCTTCTGCCGGCATGGCGGCTCTTCTACAACCTCCAGTTCGGAGGCCTCTATTCCTAGCTGCTGGGGCTCGGCGTCCAGATTCCACCAAGTGGTTCGTCCCCGGTGGTCTCCTGGCGTCCAGCGGCGACGGAGTTACGCCGGATTTGGGTGTTCGAGCGTCTGCGCCCTGTTCCTCGGCGGCGACGCTTTGAGGACGTCGGCGTCTGGTGGCGGAGCATCTCAGGGACCTGATTGCGTTTTTATTTCTTGTCCCAGGGTGTGTATTGTAAAGTGTGAGGGCCTTTCTTCAAATCTCAGGTTTCTCAGGACGATAGATGCCAAAGGGCCTCACTGTAATATTTACCTGCCACGTCTGATATGAATGAAATTCTGGGGCCTTCTAGGCCCTACTTCCTGTTCAAAAAAAAAACCTGTATGCCAATGGAACTACTAGACTTATCATGGAAGATCTTGGTGGCGATTATTTTGCAATACTTGCTATGAATCTAAAATGTTTACCAGGACCAATAACCGTGCTTGATTTTCTCTAAGGATTTCTTAAGCACAAATCTGATTCATCTTTCAATCCAAATTGATCTGTCCATTGCTGATATAGTGATATACGCAGAGATGCGAAAAATGGTAAAAGTAAAGAAAGCTGAGCCCTCAGCTACGCTTGTCGAATCAGAGAACTGTTCCAGAACACCAGAAATAAACTCTCGTCGCCTCCCCCTCCACAAATCCCCAACCAACAACGAACCCTTTCTCCGTTCGGGATTATAATTGATTGCTTTTTTTAAGTAACCATGTACTTTCTCCGTTCGGGATTATAATGCCGGCGCTATACCTAGATCATCGATTTAACCAACATAACCTGAATTTTACAAAACAAAATTATCGTTAGAAAGTAAATCATCCAAATTTTCTAACAATATATATTTTAAAATATATATCTTCTATCATCTTGGTTAAATATATGACCTATGAATAGGTGTCAGCCTTATAATCCAGAACAGAGGTAGTATTCCATTAACATAAAAAATATTACTATACAAAAGATCCACACGGAAACTGCCAGAAACACACTCCGCTGTAAACTTTGTAGAAAGAAGCCTGCACACACCGACACTATCAGCCAATGCTAACCAGTCACAGAAAAGAGTGGTGAAGATGACCCAACACTGAACTATTTTGATAGGTAACAGAGCTCATCTCAAAGCTCTCAGGAATCAGAATGGCATCCCAGAGCTTGGCTCATCTTCAGATGTTCTAACTCCAGATTGCAAAGAAATTGGTTGAACAAATGTTACAACAGGGTCTGAACTGCAGAACATTTAAAACTGAAGAGACACAAATGACGCCAGGAAACAAACAGCAAAGCTCCAGCACAATAAGCGCTCTTCAACAAAAGGATACAATGCAAAGTTAAAGCAATGGAGGCAAATTAGACGTTCCAGCAGCACAAGTGCATAACCACACCACACAACATTCACAATTGCATACCATACGAATGGCCAGTGAGCACAACAAAATTCAAGCTGCAGAACATAGCACCAACAGCTCGTAAAAGGGGGTCATTCATAAAGACCTCAATAAACAGTAAACCAGGCAGGTTATTTGCTGCTTACAATAACAGCCAGCAAGCTTTAAGCACCAAGTAGAGTTTTAAGCATCACAATGTCCCCACCAAATCCCATTTCCCAGCAAAACATTTGTAACTTCCCCCTGTGCACCATCAAGACCACCATCGATAAGGCAAAAGGACCAGCAGACACCAAGCATAGATCAGGTGTGCCACACGCATTTAGGTTCACCTAGGTATTTTAGATAATAATATATACGGTATGTGCACCGAGAGGCGAGGGTGCGCCGCAGCTAGTCCCAGCCAGAGGCGCTGATGCTTGTCGTGCCCATGGGGTAGGAAGGGTAGTACCGCGGAGGTGGATCATTTGCCCGGGAGGAGCCCCCTCCACTGGAGTATCTGCCACCACCATCACGGGAGTAGCTGTTGCCGCCACCAGCACCAGAGTAGCTCCTGCCACCGCCACCGCCATCGCCCAAGTAGCTCCTGCCACCACCACCACCATCACCCGAGTAGCTCCTGCCGCCACCACCACGACCACCTGAGTAGCTGTCACCACCATCACCCGAGTAGCTTCTGCCAACACCACCACCGTAACCACCACGGCCACCACCACCTGAGTAGCTGTCACCACCATCAACTGAGTAGCTCCTGCCACCACCACCACCACCATAGCCGCCACGGCCACCACCACCACCGTAGCCACCACGGCCACCACCACCTGAGTAGCTGTCACCGCCACCACCACCACCGTAGCCGCCACGGCCACCACCACCACCATAGCCACCACGGCCACCACCACCATAGCCACCACGGCCACCACCACCTGAGTAGCTGTCACCGCCACCACCACCAGAGTAGCCAGAATAGTCCCCACCATTGCGGTAATCTCTGCCGCCAAAGCTGCTGCCACCACCGCCATTGGAACGGCCTCTTCCACCGTAGCTCAACCCTCCATAGCATGGCCTCCCTGCGTAATCCTCTAGCCAGCCAGGAACGTTCTGTTTTGCCTCAGTCATCAGTTCCAGCAGTCCCTTTGCAATGGGGTGGTTCTGTTCAGTGAAGAAGGCGGTGGCAGACCCAGCATTTCCAGCTCTCCCAGTTCTTCCAATCCTGTGGACATAGTCCTCGATGCTCTTGGGAAGGTCGTAGTTGATCACATGACTAACATTTGGGACATCCAGGCCACGCGCGACTACATCAGTAGCGACCATGATAGGAGTCAAGCCAGACTTGAAGGATCTCAATGCGCTTTCCCTCTCCTTCAGATAACAAGCATACAAATATCAGTCTATAGTAAGACAGATAAGCTGCTTAACATATTTACTGGTCTAGAATAAAGAAAATGACAAAGAAGTGCTATGTAACACATATTCTATTTGCATGGTTACAAGGAAATCAACTAGCAGCACTCTGAGAAGTACATGTCTTAGTTACATGTGCGCTACTGTGGCATGTAAATATGGTCCGATAATTTTTCTCACGTATCTGATATATACAAGACAAAGATGTTCTCTCTTTGTAAAAAAGGAAGTGAAGCACATTCTGGAGCAACTACAAACAGTCAACATTGATACTGTAATGACAGATACAAATTATTTGTTCACTTATAGAGCTAAATGAACCATGTGAACACAGGAGGCGGACAAAACTAGTTAAACTGTCAGCAAAGACATAAAGCCTGACAAGAGGTACACACATTTGCATAAGCTAGATATGTCCTCAAGAGGTAGAATGATATTTGTAACTCAAGCAAGACTCATGGAAATTTAATCTTGGTCCTAAGCTATCAGTGTTGACATAGCATGCCAGATATTTCAGACAAAAATTGTTGATTATAATGCGTAGCCGTATTCTCGATTATAATGTGCAGCCATTGCAGTTTTACAATGTTGCTAAGGAAAAAGTTAGGCCAACACAGAAGAATTCATACACATGCTTTTTACCTCTTGTGTTCTATCACCATGAATAGCTGTTGCGGGGAAACCTTTGTTGTATAGCCAATACCTCAATGAATCAGCATCTCGTTTTGTCTCCACGAAAACTAGTGTTAGAGGCTGCTGCGGCTAAACAAACAATAAAACTAACATAAGAACAAATCTCACAGAACAAACATCCAACTAGTCCAATCATTACATCCAAGATTGAACAAATAATACCTTGCCATCAGATGAACAGAAAGATTGCTCCTGCAGGAGATTTAGCAGGTAGGTTTTTTTCTCATCATGAGTAACAAACTCAAGTTTCTGGGTAATTAGATCGGTACTTGAACCCACCCTCCCAACAGTGATAAATATGTACTTCGACAAAAAGTCTGAAGCCAGTCTCTGGATAAAAGCAAATATTAGCCAAATATATCAAAGCAGACATAATCAAGTGGATATCATCAGTTCAATCATTTCCAACTAGATAGCACTAAGCTAATAAACATGCAGTCATCCACTGGGGAGGTATAATTTATCAACAAATGACATAATTTTTCGTACAAAATGTAAGTGCTATCCACTTGCTCATATGTTTGTGGCAATGTATGTTACAGGAACTTAGGACTCATCATTGAGCTATTGCAGAAAACAGAAACATGAAAACATTCAATTATTTTATTCTTAATCATACTTATGTTGATGCATGAGAAGTAAATAAACGATTCATTACCTGTATTTGTGGTGGAAAGGTTGCACTGAAAAGCATAGTTTGTCTCATGGACTTTCGAGGCATACCCATGCCATCAACAATCTTTCTTATCTGAGGCTCAAACCCCATATCCAGCATCCTGTCAGCCTCGTCCATTACCAGGTACTTAATTGCCTCGAGAGAGACCCTTGCTCTTTCAATCATGTCCACAAGGCGGCCGGGTGTAGCAACAAGAATGTCAACGCCTCTTTCTATATCACGTAGCTGCTAAACAAGCAGGCACAGAAACTGCATGTTAGATGAGCAACGCAAAAAGACAGATGACATAAAAATACATCAAAGTTATACTGATTGGCCAAGCAACAAAAGACATGCAGTATAACATCTGAGTGCTAGCATATCAATCATATTTAAGAAATGCAACATAAAAGCTCCACGTTATATTTTGCACTCCCACATTTAAACTAATTTCTGCACAGCTAAGCTACTTGAAAGTTAAGATAAGACATCAGGCACAGAAGCCTAGAATCAGCAATCACCTGTTGAATCATTGAAGTTCCTCCATATGCCACCTTAACTTTGATTCCAGTTTGGTGAGAGAACTTCTTGGCCTCCTCATGAATCTAAAAAGTGTGCTATCATTAGCAATGAAGTCATGGCACAGGTAACAGTGACATTAATGAATCAAAATCTTTTCACCTCACATGCCCTCAAAACCAAGAAATAGTAACACACTTGACGTTTGACAGAATAATAAAAATGAAGTACACATGAACAGTAGTATTTCAGATGATATGATGCACAAAACACTAAATTGAGTTAGTAAGTCCCTAACACCACAGACATTTTGCTCACATAATTAAAGGCCAACTTCAACTCGAACCCAGACCAACAAGCAAAATCAAATGCAACCGCAGTTATTTGTTTTTCATTGACAAAACTTCAGGGTACTCTCATTTCAAAATCATTTCATAAGCAAACAAGCCAACAGAAACAAGAAGCTAGTTTGGTCGAACAAGCTAGTCATTAGACACGGAGAAAGCTCCAAATATCTGAAACTAATGAATAGTTTGCTGAGGCCCACAGCTAACTGATACTAATACTACCACACAGCAACTCTGTATATATACGTTGCAAAGCGAGGATGGATAACATCAGAAAAGAGCTAGCAACTTCTACATCAGCAGCAAAGAATGCAGATGTATGCATGTTTTACTCCCAGCAAAATAACAAAACTTACCCTTACCTTGATTGATATCATGAAATGCAAGTCAAAGAGAGAAAGGAAAAATGCTGAGACATAGGTAGCTACCTGATCATAAATAAAGTACAAAGATAGAAAAAAAACTTAAGTTGTCCAGATGAAAGAGAGCAAAAACATGAAGTTGTACATAAATCAGACCAAACCCACCCAAGGCACCCAGAAACAATCAGGAAGAATGAAGCACAATACCTGGGATTAACTACCAAAGTAGGCTACCGTGCAAGATGAAAACTAATGCAACACAGAAATATCTGAAGTTATGCCTTAAAAAGGTGAAAGGTCCATCCGAATTCTCCAACATACAACTAGTAAAGGAGGTTTGGGCAATAATGTAATGAAATCCACATTACTGAAGAATCACTAGCCTACCGAGCATACTGATTTTACAAATGGACAGACAAATTTACTCCATAACAGACTAATAGTTACTCCTACAATGTGCAAGTATAACGCAACGTGAAAAAAAAAACAAAAGGGGGAATGAACATGATGTCCAATGAAACGACAAAATCTAAGCAAATCTGTACCCCAAATAACAAGATAAGCAAAATAAATTGATACTGAAGCAGTAGCACACAGAGCATACTGATTTGGTAACTGGACAGACAAATTTACTGCATAACAGAGCAATTGTAACTCGTACAACATGCAAATAAAATGTAACGTGAAATGACAGAAGGGGGAAATGAACACAATGTCCTATGAAACGACAAATCTTAGCAAATCTGTACCTCAACTAACACCATGAGCAAAATAAATTGATACTGAAGAAGCTCTAGCACACCGAGCATACTGATTTGGTAAATGGACAGACAAATTTACTCCATAATATACTAACTGTTACTAGTACAACGTGCAAATAAAACATAACATGAACGAACAGAAGGGGGTATGAAAGTATTGTCCTATGAATCAACAAGATCCTAGCGAATCTGTACCCCAACTAACATGGTGAACAAAACAAATTGATCGAAGCAATTATGCACAGCAGAAATCGTAGGCGGCACACATAATCTAGAATCTAGGAGAGCTTAAACACAAATACAACTAATTACGGCAAATAAACCTACAGAAACGAGATGAGCCATGCAAACCCCGAAAGGAGAAAAGTTTCCACACATGCACCGCCCCGTTCATTGCCAAGTACTTAATACTGGTGAAACGACACAATCTTAGCAAATCTGTGCCCTGACTAATACTGGTGAGCAAAACAAATTGATCGAAGCAATCATGCACAGCAGAAATCGTAAGCAAATAATTTAGAATCTAGGAGAGCTTAAACACAAAAATACAATGAATTCGGCAAATAAATGTACAGGAACAAGATGAGCCATGCAAACCCCCAAAGGACAAAAGTTTCCAGACATGCACCGCGCGCCCCGTTGGATGCAGGCCCCCATCGCACACCGGAACGCACCCCCAGATCCCGCACCATGCGCGTTCAGAGAGACATATGGATTATGGAACAAGGTAACCGAATTCGACTGGTTGCATGAGCAAACCACGAACGCAGGCATGCACAGGAAGCCGTGCGCGCACAGATTATTAGAGAACAACGACGCCAAACAGACATCTACGCGAAGATTTCGGTGCGCGCGCGCCACCACAGGACGTCGCATCGGTGACGCAGCGCGCAACGACGCGCCCCCGCAAGCAACACGGCGTCGGAGCGATCGCGCAGAAATAGAGAGAGAGGGAGAGGGACGGTGAGGCCCGTACCTGCGCGGCGAGCTCCCTGGTGGGCGCGAGCACGAGTGCGCGCGGCCTGGCGGCGCGGGTGTAGTCGTCGTAGCCAGAGCCGAACGCGTCCCTGTCGCCGCGACCCGCTCCCGCCGCATCCGCGGCGACGAGGCCGCTAATCACCGGGAGGCAGAAGGCGGCGGTCTTGCCGGAGCCGGTCTGCGCGCAGGCCATGAGGTCCCTCCCTCCGAGCACGATGGGCATGGAGTAGCGCTGCACGGGGGTGGGGCAGTCGTAGCCGCAGCGCGCGACGTTGCGGAGCACGGCCTCGACGAGCCCGGCCTCCTCGAACCCCGCGGCGGGCGCGGGCGCGCCCTCGCCGCTCACCTCCACGGGGATGTCGTACTTGTCGAGCCTGCCGCCGCGGCCCGCGCCGGCCGCGGCCGCGGGCTTGATCTCGAGCCCGGCGAAGGCCTTGGCGACGTCGCCGGCCTTCGTCGGCGCGGCGGGGCGTGGAGCGGCTGGGGTGGGGTAGCGGCCCGCCGGGCCGGAGTGGGTGGAGCGGCCGGAGCGGGTGACGGTTGTCCACTCGCCGGCGGCCGGGTCGTCGTCGCTCCAGCCGCTGGCTACCGCCGCCGCCGCCATCGCCTCGTTCCGCAAAACCCTACCGCGCGCGGCTGTGGGGAGAGGAAGGGAGAGGTGGTGGGATGGGAGGCGAGCAGGCCGGCGTGCTGAATTTGTATCCCTCTGCGGCTCTGCGTGCGTTGAGTGGGTGGGCGGAGTGGTTGGCAAGATCGGTGCGCCCGGTCCATGGACCGGGCAGAGCCCCGCGCCGTACGATCGCCTCGTAAAGGGCGAGATATGGGAGGTAAAGGAGCTGGCGTGGGCTCGGTGTATGGACTGCTGGGTATTCCAGACCGTCTGATGGGCGATGGACGGGTGCGATTGTGGAGCGGTGGAGGCGGGCGGGGTTTTTGGTGGACGCGGCGCTGGGGCTTCCCGCGCGGGGCGTGGTGTGGGGCCCGCCACTGCGTTTTCTGACACCAAAGAGGGGAGGGCTATGGGTACTTGGAAGTTGCGTACACAGCCTGACGCTTGGGAAGGTGGGTAGATGAACTGGTGCATATTCCCAGTCACATTTATTCAACTTGGGGGGGGTTTTGCTCTGCTTTAATTACAGCTGGAGATTGCTATGCGAAATAGGCATTAAGTAGGTAAATGAATTTTCAAATTGCTGCGAGTAGTAGTACTAGAGAGAAGCTGTGGTTTTTCTTCTAATTTAGCAGGTGAGTTTGCATGTTCTAGTTGCGTGGATATTTTGGATTTTTTTTGGGTGAAATTTGAAATTTATTACTATAGTATTATATTTTCTTCGTCCAAAAATAGCTTAGTCATGATACGAAAGTATATAGACGCATTTTAGTTGAAGATATATCTATATATTAAAATTTTAAACATGTTATTTTGAAACATATGAAGTACTAAATGAGGAGTATGTTCGTATTTACATTTCTTCTTTCTATACTAAAACAGTTTACTTCGTGAGAGCCAAATTCCACTTTCAACGTGACGGAACAAAACCACCATGGTTGCCTAACATAATCTGAAAGTTCTCTTTTTAATTACAAAGCCCAAAGGTATTTGAATTTCTAGTACATGGTGAGTTCTTCTTGGTTTGAATTTCCACGGACCTGCGCAAAGTGTTTCCCTCTATTTAACCGGCCATCGAGACGAGACTGCATATATGGAACATGGGGGCATGTGAACCCACTTTTTGAAAAGTTCGTTTGTGATGTCAAAACATGTTTAAAAATCAAACACAAAATGATTTCCCAGAGATGATCGCAAATATGTGCCTGGACATGAGTTTCGTGACGAAAAAACCTTTTATTTTGTCTCGGCAAAAAAGTAAAATTTTGCAAGGCTATATAGCAGTATATATGTGACGTATTTTGTCTTTTTTAGATGGGAAGCGCTGACAATCCTCCGGAGGCTAGAAACAGCGGAACCTCCGAGTCCAACGCATGACACGTGTCCAACTGCACCATACACCCACCAATAAAGGAAAAATTGAAAAAACAATCCCGCAGCACCGTACTCCTGAACTCCGCTCGCATAGGTAGCGCTGCAGCCCGCGCAGCACCGCCGGTCTCGCCGGATCGCCGCCGTCCTTGCCGAAAGCACCGCCGGTCTCGCCGGATCGCCGCCGTCCTTGCCGAAAGCACCGCCGGCGAAGTCCATATCTCCGCCTTCGACCTTGCGACCCTGACGCACCGCGTTCAGGCTCCGAGCACTCAACACTTCAATGGCAGCATCAGCGCCCCCGGTGTCGCTCGTCACCGGAGAGCAGCACCGCCTACCGCGCCATCGTCGGAGAAGACACCCATCACACCACTGTTTCTCCCTTGCAGCACTTGCGGCAGACGATTGCAGCTCCTAGCAACGCCGTTTGCAGCTCCGGCGACGGCCATTTGCAGCGCCAGCGGTCGTCGTTTGCAGCTCCGGCGACGGCCATTTGCAGCGCCAGCGGTCGCCGTTGGTAGCACATAGAAGCACCATTTGCAGCGCCGCCGGTCACTGTTGGTAGCACAACCGCCAACGGTGCTAGCAGCTGGGGCCGCCCTTTGCAGCTCGGGTGGGGCGCTCCGGTGTGCCGCCCTTTGCAGCGGCGGGGCGGGACGAGTTGCTGCAGCGACGCCTCCGATGGGAGCATGTATTGCATCCCGTCACAGCCGCGATGGCTTCCCATGGGAGCATGCAGAATACATTAAAGCAGAACCAAGCCGAGTGGTACGGAGCCCTGGGGTTGCTCCCACTAGCACCATGCTACCTATCGGGAAACGCGGATGCTGCGACCCGCCGCCGCCTTGCTACCATCGGGAAACGCAGATCATGTGAGGCTCCGCCGCTGTTCCAGACAGTCCAGCAGCATCATTTCTGAAGGGCTGACGACGAGGTTAGACGGCTCCCCCAGCCGAGACGTCCCTAGGGGACGGGACGTCGCCGGGTACACACGAATTCGCTAATTCGGACGGTGACTAGTGGAGCTCGGTTTGAGGGCTCGCATTGAATCAGTGGTGAGGCTCGACATAGGCACTGAAGAGAAGGGAGAGGCGGAACGTGTGGAAGAGGATGCCTGCGAAACGATAAGGCAACGTGGGTGGGTCCCAGACACATCGCTACCAGCCACGCGGGAGGACGCGTGTCACACGCTGAAGCCGGAGGTTGCGAACGACGCGTTCAGGAAAGCAAGCCTTTTCCTTTTTAGATTCTGAAATAAAAAGTGGTTTCTCCGCGAAAACTTTCTACGCACACATGGAAAATTGCGTACGTACCCGGTTATTTTTATTTTAAAAATTTTTAACGTTTGGAAATGCATTTCCAACCTGGGTTCACATGCACCCAGGTTCAAATCGGACTTTTCCCCATCGACATGTGGTACATAGGTAATTTTTTCTAGTAATGTAGTGGGCAATGTCGATACTCTCTCTGATTCGTGATAAGCGTCTCGGATTTGTACGAACTTACACAGTATTTGAAATTCTGGGAGCTAAATGGATTTTCTACTACTTTACCTTATTTTTTGTTTGGGCTGCACCTGCCCCTCCCTGCTCGGGTCGTTCCCCTCCAGGGCGACTCGGGGCGGAACCCTAGCCTGCACCGCCGCCGCCTTCCCCTCCCCCTCTCCCCCTCCTCGTCGTCCCCGGAGGCCACCGCCGGCGAAGTCGGACGCGACCGGTGATGGGGGTGGCGCGGATCCTCGCGTGGACCCCTGGTGCGGCGGTAGGAAGCACGCCTCCGCGTCGGGGGATGGTCCGTGTCGGTCGATGGCGGCGCGGCCTCTCCTCCCGTCTTCGCCACGGCCTCACCGGGCGGGCGGTGATGGGGGCGGCGGCGCGGCCCTGTCATGGCGGCGCGGCCTCCTATCCGTTCCTCGCCGTGGCCTCGTCGGGCGGGCGATGATGGGGGTGGCGGCCCGGATACGGCGGTCGATGATGGGGGCGGTGCGGTCCTCTCTCCTTCTCGCCTCGGCTTCGTCGGGCGGGTGGGGATGGGGGCGGATCTCGTGCTCTCCTCCTCAAGGTCTGCCCACGGCAGCAAGGGCGGCGGCCACGGATGGCGATAGCTGTGACGGCGTCGACCTGGTGGCGGTGGCGGACGTCGGTGCCGCCCGTGGCACCGCGGTGGTGGTCTTCTCTCTCGTCGCCTAGATCGGCTAGTTGTGTGGCGCAGCTGCCGGTGAAAGCCGGCCCGGACTTCGGTCATGGCGGATGATGGCGGCGCGTTTGTCGTTACCTTGTTGAAGGCATTGTCTCTGCAATCTGCGTTCTTCGCCTGGGCTGCTCCGGGGGAAACCCTAGACCCGGGTCTCCCGGATCGGACGATGGCGGCGCGCAACGTCGTTCTCCCTGTTGGGGGTATCGTTTTTGGAGCAGACAACGGATGGCGGTGGTGCTGAGGTGGAGCGGTGTGCTTTTGCTGTGTCGGGGCGTCGTCGGGTCGCCGCGGCATGATGCGGTGTGATGGACATGCAGGAATCGAGTTGGCTTCAAGTTTGATCTTTTGTAATGCTCTTGCAAGGCGTTGTGAATAATCTAATAAAAAACCGTGTGCATCCTTTAGATGCAGAAGCTGGACGATATTTTCTCCATTAAAAAAATCTTATTTTTTGTATAAACATTCTCAACCAGCTTGTGGCTGCATTCATGTTTTTGGCTGGACGAGTAGCTTCGTTCATATGTACGCGGTGAATTTCCTGGAAGGTTCCTTCTAGCCATGTAAGCAAAAGATGAGAGGGACAACGGGTCTGATCTTAAAGTCGAACAGGAACATGCCCGGTCGTTCATCAGTGTGGAGTGTGGACACACGACGTGCGCTCTGTCTGTGCTTGTGGGAGACGACGGGTCGATTGCATGCTCGTGTGCCCAAAACGGTGCTACTGTGCTAGCCTCGGCAACTGTGGCAGGCCGGTGGTGCTCTGCTGCTGCGGTCTGTTCCGGGTAAAACGCGCGCGGTTGCCGTGCCAGTCCCGTCCCGGATTGCATATACGTGATTCACCCGTGAGGCCGTGACCTTGTTTTACTCCTACATTTTTTTACGGAGAAGTGAAAAAGGAGTGACCAGAACCAAGTTTGCCACGCACTCAACAAAAGGCATCTACGGCGGAACGACCCAACGTGACGTGTCTCCCTTCAGTCGCCCGGTTGCCTCATTTTTTTTCCATTTCACCAGAGGCAAACATATGAATAAAAAATAATAGTGTTTACAATTAAATAAATTTAAATAGTTTACAACTAAATAAACGACATACTTCACAATCAGATATAGTTCACAACCAAATTTAAACCAATAAGATGATAGGAGATGACTACTTGTTTCCTAAGTGAGCTGTGAGTCCACATATGTCGAACCAAATTGCCTTGAAGTCGATCGTGAGTGTGACAATCACGGATCTCATGATGCACATGTAGGAACTCTGCAAACTTTGCTGGCGCAGACTTCAGCTTAACAGATTCATCTTTCAATTGCCACCCTTAGTCACATAGGCTACCATCACACTAATCCTCAAAGATCATGTTGTGTATGGTCACACAAGTAGTCATCATCTCCCATATGGTCTCGGTGTTCCATGTTTTAATAGAGTGTAGAACAATATCCCTTCTAGATTGGAGCACACCAAAATGACTGATCCACATCCTTCCAACAAGCTTCTTGTCTTTCGCAAACTTGTCCTTTCGCTGTGCTCTTTTATGAGGCTGTCGTGGACAACGTCGGTGTGGTATCACCGGTTGAGTCATCGTTCGAGTATGTATCGATGATATTATTTAGAGAAGCTCCATCGAGCTATTGCGGTCCATCTACGTACAACAACAGGAGGCAATGGTCATATAAGTGTCATCGAATATCTATGTTCGCGCATGTGGTGACCCACCATACCACTGCATATTGTAGTACGCAGGTCGTTGACGTAACACCAATGAAACACTGGTCCACTAGTATTACATCTATCGGAGTGGTACAACACAAACATCATGATTACAAGGTATGTCTATGGAATTACAACTCAGACACTTTACAAAAAGATCATCACCGCCTCCTAATTACAATGAGGTAAAACTGCAAATAAAACTTCTGAAGAACAACTCCTGAACTAGAATTATCACCACTGCTTGGATCATTGGAGGCCAAGGAATCAATCTTAATCATCAACACCATTGGTCATTTTGTTGTAATCCTTAAAAGTACTTGTAAATTATCTTTAAATCCAAAGCAAGAGTAAAAGTATTTTTTGAGAAGTTGTGAACAAATTAAAATAAAGTAAACTAAAGTAAATGAGAGTATGCGAGTGATAGTGATTGATATTCAATAGCGGCAAAGCGTTCTTGGACCACTAGTCTAGGTATGGTGATTACGAATATCGATTTTGTCTTTTAGATATGTTTGTGTGTGGCAAGGTTTCTTATATGGATGCTCCGAGAAGCACTATTTCACATCTGTCATGACCACTACCTTATCACATAGCATGCTGCGTGGGTCCATCAATTAAGGGTCTCCGGTCCCATGGTCATGGTCATAGGTATTGGTTCTTGTTATCCTCGTGTATATATGATTGGTAGAGGCAGCTGATGAGCGTAGATTGCACACCGTTGGGGAACCCCAAGATGAAGGTATGATGAGCACAGTAGCAAATTTTCCCTTATTAAGAAACCAAGGTTTAATCGACCAGTAGGAGAAAGACGTGACTTCTGAAGGTGTTGCTAGCTGGCGTGTGGCAGGGCGCACTACGGGCGTCAGCAACAACGTGGAACCTGCACACAACGCAACCAAAATACTTTGCCCCAACGGGTGAGGTTGTCAATCTCACCGGTTTTGTTGAACACAAAGGATTAAATGTATAGTGTGGAAAGAGATGCTTGTTTGGAGTGGAATTAAAGAGAACAGTGATGTCTACGGGTGCTTCTATTCTTGTAGACAGTGTTGGGCCTCCAAGAGCAGAGGTTTGTAGAACAGCAGTAAGTTTTCCCTTAAATGGATCACCCAAGGTTTATCGAACTCAGGGAGGAAGAGGGTCAAAGATATCCCTCTCATGCAACCATGCAACCACAAAGCAAGAAGTCTCTTGTGTCCCCAACACACCTAATAGGTGCACTAGTTCGGCGAAGAGATAGTGAAATACAAGTGGTATAAATGAATATGAGCAGTAGTACGGCGCCAGAAAATAGCTTGCTGGCGTGTGTTGATGGTAGTAATATTGTAGGAAGTAAACAAGCAGTAGTAACGCAGTAGTAGTAACGCAGTAAAACAGTAAACAAGCAGCGATAGCGATATTTAGGAACAAGGCCTAGGGATTAGACTTTCACTAGTGGACACTCTCAACTTTGATCACATCTACACTCTCTTGTTGGATGATGAACACATTGCATAGGATTACACGAACCCTCAATGTCGGAGTTAACAAGCTCCACAATTCAATGTTCATATTTAAATAACCTTAGAGTGCATGAAAGATCGACACGACTAAACCAAGTACTAACTTAGCATGCACACTGTCACCTTCACACCATGTAGGAGGAATAGATCACATCAATACCATCATAGCAATAGTTAACTTCATAATCTACAAGAGATCATAATCATAGCCCACGCCAAGTACTAACACGATGCACACACTGTCACCATTACACCGTGCAGGAGGAATAAAACTACTTTAATAACATCACTAGAGTAGAACATAGATAAATTGTGATACAAAACACATTGCAATCATAAAGAGATATAAATAAGCACTTCACTATGCCATTCATAACAGTGAATAAGTATTCTGTGAAATATAGCCTAAGAGACCCACACGGTGCACACACTGTCACCTTTACACACGTGGGACAAGGAGTCTCCGGAGATCACATAAGTAAAACCCACTTGATTAGCATAATGACATCTAGATTACAAGCATCATCATATGAATCTCAATCATGTAAGGCAGCTCATGAGATTATTGTATTGAACTACATAGGAGAGAGATGAACCACATAGCTACCGGTACAGCCCCGAGCCTCAATGGAGAACTACTCCCTCCTCATGGGACAGCAGCGGTGATGAAGATGGCGATGGAGATGGCAGCGGTGTCGATGGAGAAGCCTTCCGGGGGCACTTCCCCGTCCGGCGGCGTGCGGAACAGAGACTCTTGTCCCCCAGATCTTGGCTTCGCGATGGCGGCGGCTCTGGAAGGTTTCGCGTACCGTGGCTTATTCGTCTCGAGGTTTTAGGTCAGGGACCTTTAAATAGGCGAAGAGGCGGAGTCGGAGGGTCAACGAGGCGACGACACACTAGGGGGCGCGGGCCCAGCCCTGGCCGCGCCACCACCATGTGTGGTGGGCCTGTGGCCCCCCTCTGGTCCTTCTCGGGTGCTCTGGAAGCTTCCGGTGAAAATAGGAACCTGGGCGTTGATTTTGTCCAATTCCGAGAATATTTCGTTACTAGGATTTCTGAAACCACAGCAGAAAACAGGAACTGGCACTTCGGCATCTCGTTAATAGGTTAGTTCCGGAAAACGCATAAATATGACATATAATGTGTATAAAACATGTAGGTATCATCAATAAAGTAGCATGGAACATAAGAAATTATCGATACGTCGGAGACGTATCAAACAGTAAAAGAGTTGTTGCTGTGGGAGTTGACAATAACAAGAATAGGTATTTGCAGTGTAAAAAAAGGATCGGGGTCCACAATTCACTAGAGGTGTCTCTCCATAAAGATAAATAACAGGCTGGGTGAACAAATTATAGCTGAGCAATTGATAGAATAAAGACCATACATGACAAGATGATGTTGGAGATATGCCCAAGAGGCAATAATAAAAGTGGTTATTATATATCTTTATGTTTATGATAAATGTTTATATACCATGCTATAATTGTATTAACTGAAACATTGATACATGTGTGATATGTAAACAACAAAGAGTCCCTAGTAAGCCTCTTAACTAGCTTGTTGATTAATAGATGATTAGTTTCATAATCATGAACATTGGATGTTATTAATAACAAGATTATATCATTATATGAATGATGTAATGGACACACCCAATTAAGCGTAGCATAAGATCACGTCATTAAGTTATTTGCTATAAGCTTTCATACATAGTTACCTAGTCCTTATGACCATGAGATCATATAAATCACTTATACCGGAAAGGTACTTTGATTACATCAAACGCCACTGCGTAAATGGGTGGTTATAAAGGTGGGATTAAGTATCCGGAAAGTATGAGTTGAGGCATATGGATCAACAGTGGGATTTGTCCATCCCGATGACGGATAGATATACTCTGGGCCCTCTCGGTGGAATGTCGTCTAATGTCTTGCAAGCATATGAATAAGTTCATAAGAGACCACATACCACGGTACGAGTAAAGAGTACTTGTCAGGAGACGAGGTTGAACAAGGTATAGTGTGATACCGATGATCAAACCTCGGACAAGTAAAATATCGCGTGACAAAGGGAATTGGTATCGTATGTGTATGGTTCATTCGATCACTAAAGTCATCGTTGAATATGTGGGAGCCATTATGGATCTCCAGATCCCGCTATTGGTTATTGGTTGGAGTGAGTACTCAACCATGTCCGCATAGTTCGCGAACCGTAGGGTGACACACTTAAAGTTGGATGTTGAAATGGTAGAACTTGAATATGGAATGGAGTTCGAATATTTGTTCGGAGTCCCGGATAGGATCCCGGACATCACGAGGAGTTCCGGAATGGTCCGGAGAATAAGATTCATATATAGGATGTCATTTTATGTGAATTAAAATGATTCGGAAGGTTCTATGGAAGGTTCTAGAAGGTTCTAGAAAAGTCCGGAAGAACACACCTAGGAAGGTGGAGTCCACATGGGACTCCACCTCCATGGCCGGCCAACCCTAGTGGGGTGGAGTCCCAAGTGGACTCCCCATAAGGGGCCGGCCACCCCCCCATATGGTAGGTGGAATTCCCACCTCTAGTGGGAATCCTAGCTTGGGAAGGTTTCCCACCATATGGAAGGTTTTGGGTTCGGGTCTTATTCGGAGACTTGTAGTCCAACACTTGGGGCTTCCACCTATATAATGAGGGGCATAGGGGAGGGGGCCGGCCACACCAAAGCCACCACCTTGGCCGCCCCCTATAGTGGCCGGCCACCCCCTCTCCCCAAACCCTAGCGCCCCGCTCCTCCACCATATCCCGCACGCTTAGCGAAGCTCCGCCGGATTTCTCCACCGCCACCGACACCACGCCGTCGTGCTGTCGGATTCAAGAGGAGCTACTACTTCTGCTGCCCGCTGGAACGGGGAGGTGGACGTCGTCTTCATCAACAACCGAACGTGTGACCGAGTACGGAGGTGCTGCCCGTTCGTGGCGCCGTGATCAAGATCTTCTACGCGCTTTTGCAAGCGGCAAGTGATCGTCTACCGCAGCAACAAGAGCCTCATCTTGTAGGCTTTGGAATCTCTTCAAGGGTGAGACTCGATAATCCCCTCGTTGCTACCGTCTTCTAGATTGCATCTTGGCTTGGATTGCGTGTTCGCGGTAGGAAATTTTTTGTTTTCTATGCTACGTTCTCCTACAGTGGTATCAGAGCCGTGTCTATGCATAGATGGTTGCACGAGTAGAACACAATGGTTTTGTGGGCGTTGATGCTTATGTTATCTTTAGCTTGAGTACTTTGCATCTTTGTGGCATAGTGGGATGAAGCGGCTCGGGCTAACTTTACATGACCGCGTTCATGAGATTTGCTCCACGCTTGACATGCAACTTGTATTGCATAAGTGGCTTTGCGGGTGTCTGTCTCTCCTACTATAGTGAAGATTCAATTTACTCTTCTATTGACAACACTAGTATCACCGTTGTGGTTGATGTTCGTAGGTAGATTGGATCTTGCTCGAAAACCCTAAACCACGTAAAATATGCAAACCAAATTAGAGAACGTCTAACTTGTTTTTGCAGGGTTTGGTGATGTGATATGGCCATAATGTGATGATGACTATGTATGAGATGATCATTATTGTATTGTGGCAACCGGCAGGAGCCTTATGGTTGTCTTTAAATTTCATGTTGAGTAGTATTTCAAAGTAGTTGTAATAGTTGCTACATGGAGGACGATCATGAAGACGGCGCCATTGACCTTGGTGTTTCGCCGACGATGATGGAGATCATGCCCGTTGATGATGGAGATCATGTCCGTGCTTTGAAGATGAAGATCAAAGGCGCAAAGACAAAAGGGCCATATCATATCACATATGAACTGCATGTGATGTTAATCCTTTTATGCATCTTATTTTGCTTAGATCGCGACGGTAGCATTATAAGATGATCCCTCTCACTAAAATTTCAAGATAATAAAGTGTTCATCCTTAGTAGCACCGTTGCCAAGACTTGTCGTTTCGAAGGATAACGTAGCATAGAAAACAAAAAATTTCCTATCGCGAACACGCAATCCAAGCCAAGATGCAATCTAGAAGACGGTAGCAACGAGGGGATGATCAAGACTAACCCTTGAAGAGATTCCAAAGCCTATAAGAGTAGGCTCTTATTGCTGCGGTAGACGATCACTTGCCGCTTGCAAAAGCGCGTAGAAGATCTTGATCACGATCGGTTCCGGCGCCACGAACGGGCAGCACCTCCGTACTCGGTCACACGTTCGGTTGTTGATGAAGACGACGTCCACCTCCCGTTCCAGCGGGCAGCGGAAGTAGTAGCTCCTCTTGAATCCGACAGCACGACGGCGTGGTGTCGGTGGTGGTGGAGAAATCCGGCGGAGCTTCGCTTAAGCGTGCGGGATGTGGTGGAGGAGAGAGACCGCTAGGGTTTGGGGAGAGAGGGGGAGGCTAGGGCGCCGGCCAAGGGCAGCCCTAGGTGGTGCGGCCAAGAGTGGGCAGCCCCCTCCCTCTCCTCCTCATTATATAGGTGGAAATCCCCAAGTGTTGGTATCCAAGTCTTCGAATAAGACCCCAACAATGAAACCTCCCATATGTAGGGAAACCTACCCAAGGTGGGAATCCCACTTGGGGTGGGATTCCCCCCTTCCATGAGGGGGGGTTGCACTACAAGAAAAGTTGCCATGGCCGACGAAGTTGAAGTCGCGCCGTGGTTGCTGGTGTACCATGGCCGACGATTTTGGTCCCTCCGTGGTGCATGTCAAAACTTTTTTTTCTCGTTTTTGAGGCCACCTAGCCCGACGAAAGCGGCCAAAACGTGGCGTATGGTGGCCCGGGACGTGGTGCATCTCGAAATCTCGGGTTCGCCGGCCGAGTCAACGCAAATCCGCACCGCCGAGGGATGTAGGGCCCAGATGGCAGCCTCTCTGGCATTGTTTTTTTTCTACATCGCGCCATCTCGTTCAACGAGCCGTTTACGATGCAGGATCATGGGTCCCGCATGTCATCCTCTATGAACCAAAATTCTTTCTATTCTTGGATTTTTTGACCCCCTGATTTCTGGCTACTTCCTTTTTCTTTTGATCCCTTGCCGCCTTGGAAACGTTGAGACCGCTGCTGCTAAATGGGACCCGCATGTCATCCTCTATGTGCAATCAACTTTCTTTTCTTGGAGTTTTTTTGGCACCTCAAATTTGGTCACTTGCCTTTTTCTTTCGATCCCCTGCCGCCTCTCAAACGGTGATACCGCTGCTGCTAACTGGGACCCGCATGTCATCCTCTATGTACTATAAAACTTTCTTTTCATGGATTATTTTTGGCACCTCAAATTTGGTCACTTGCCTTTTTCTTTCGATCCCCTGCCGCCTCTCAAACGGTGATACCGCTGCTGCTAAATGGGACCCGCATGTCATCCTCTATGTACTATAAAACTTTCTTTTCTTGGATTATTTTTGGCACCTCAAATTTGGTCACTTGCCTTTTTCTTTCGATCCCCTGCCGCCTCTCAAACGGTGATACCGCTGCTGCTAACTGGGACCCGCATGTCATCCTCTATGTACTATAAAACTTTCTTTTCTTGAATTATTTTTGGCACCTCATATTTGGTCACTTACCTTTTTCTTTCGATCACCTGCCGCCTCTCAAACGGTGATACCGCTGGCTAAATGGGACCCGCATGTCATCCTCTATGTACTATAAAACTTTCTTTTCTTGGATTTTTTTTGGCACCTCATATTTGGTCACTTGACTTTTTCTTTCGATCCCCTGCTGCCTCTCAAACGGTGATACCGCTGCTGCTAACTGGGACCCGCATGTCATCCTCTATGTACTATAAAACTTTCTTTTCTTGGATTTTTTTGGCACCTCATATTTGGTCACTTGACTTTTTCTTTCGATCTGCTGCCTCTCAAACAGTGATACCGCTGCTGCTAAATGGGACCCGCATGTCATCCTCTATGTACTATAAAACTTTCTTTTCTTAAATTATTTTTGGCTCCTGATATTTTTTCACTTGCCTTTTTCTTTCGATCTCATGCCACGTTTGAAACGTTGAGGAACCTGCTGGCTCATGGGACCCGCATGTCATCCTCTATGTACTATAAAAGTTCTTTTTCTAGGTTTTTTTTCACCATCTGATTTTTGGCAATTTCTTTTTTCTTTTGATCCCCTGCCACCTCTCAAACGCTGATACCGCTGCTGCTAAATGGGACCCGCATGTCATCCTCTATGTACTATAAAACTTTCTTTTCTTGAATTATTTTTGGCTCCTGATATTTTTTCACTTGCCTTTTTCTTTCGATCTCATGCCACGTTTGAAACGTTGAGGAACCTGCTGGCTCATGGGACCCGCATGTCATCCTCTATGTACTATAAAAGTTCTTTTCTTGGTTTTTTTTCACCATCTGATTTTTGGCAATTTCTTTTTTTCTTTTGATCCCCTGCCACCTCTCAAACGTGATACCGCTGCTGCTAAATGGGACCCGCATGTCATCCTCTATGTACTATAAAACTTTCTTTTCTTGAATTATTTTTGGCTCCTCATATTTGGGCACTTGCCTTTTTCTTTCGATCTCATGCCACGTTTGAAACGTTGAGGAACCTGCTGGCTCATGGGACCCGCATGTCATCCTCTATGTGCTATAAAAGTTTCCTTTGTTGGATTTTTTTCACCCTCTGATTTTTGGCTTGCCTTTTTCTTTTGATCCCCTGCCCCCTTTGAAACGTTGAGTAAGCTGTTGGCTCAAGGGACCCGCATGTCATCCTCTATGTCCATCAACTTTCCTTTCTTGGATTTTTTTCACCCCCTAATTACTAGCTACTTTCTTTTTCTTTTGATCTCAAGCCGCATTACAAACATTGAGACCGCTGCTGCAAAATGGGACCCACATGTCATCCTCTATGTACAATAAAGTTTCTTTTCTTGGATTATCTTTTGCTCCTGATATTTTGTCACTTGCCTTTTTCTTTCGATCTCATGCCGCCTTTGAAACGTTGAGTAAGCTGCTGGCTCATGGGTCCCGCATGTCATCCTCTACGAACAATAAAAGTTTCCTTTCTTGGAGTTATTTTTGACCCCTAATTTCTGGCTATTTGCCTTTTTCTTTGGATCTCCTGCCCCTTTGAAACGATGAGGACGCTGTTGGCAGGTCGGTCCCACAAGTCATCCTCTATGAACAATAAAAGTTTCCTTTGATGGATTTTTTTGAACCCCTAATTAATTTCTGGATATTTCCTTTTTTTTTCTTTGATCCCCTGCCGCCTTGGAATCGTTGAGGATGCTGCTGCCTCATGGGTCCCGCATGTCATCCTCTCAGAACGGTAAATGTTTCTTTTCTTGGATATTGTTTACCAAATGATTTTTGGCTTATTTTTTCTTTCGATATCCTTCCGCCTTTAAAACGTTGAGGACGCTGTGGCTCACGGGTCCCACATGTCAGCCTCTATGAACACGCTGAGGACGCTGCTGCCTCATGGGTCCCGCATGTCATCCTCTCAGAACGAAAATGTTTCTTTTCTTGGATTTTTTACCAACAGATTTTTGGTTTATTTTTTCTTTCCATCCCCTGCCGCCTTTAAAACGACGCTGCTGGCTCATGGGTCCACGATGTCAGCCTCCCCGTACAAGAAACATGTGATATCTTGATTATTTTGCAGACAATAAACAGTGTATTGCGCTCTGAGCTATTGCAAACGGATAAATTAAATCTTTATTTTTACAACATATATCTTGAATCTCCTTGTTTTTTGTTTTGGCGAAGCATAGGACTTTCCTGTTTTTTTTTTGAGAAAAATCCGAACTATCATGTTCTGGAGTGGGCTGAAATTGTA
The DNA here is from genome assembly GCA_030979885.1 of Lolium multiflorum. NCBI lineage: Eukaryota > Viridiplantae > Streptophyta > Magnoliopsida > Poales > Poaceae > Lolium > Lolium multiflorum. The sequence goes on along the minus strand of CM061753.1, from coordinate 268,435,317 downwards.
CGTGTCCAAAGGCCCAGAAGGATAGTTCGAAGGCCCAGATGTCTAGATGTAGCCCAATTGAAATCTTTCTTTTCTTGGATTTTTTTCACCCCCTGATTTCTGGCTACTTCATTTTTCTTTTGGTCCTGTGCCGCCTTGGAAACGTTGAGACCGCTGCTGCAAAATGGGACCCGCATGTCATCCTCTATGTACAATAAAGTTTCTTTTCTTGGATTATTTTTGGCTCCTGATATTTGGTCACTTGCCTTTTTCTTTCGATCTCATGCCACGTTTGAAACGTTGAGGAATCTGCTGGCTCATGGGACCCGCATGTCATCCTCTATGTACAATAAAAGTTTGATTTCTTGGATTTTTTTCACCCTCTGATTTTTGGCTATTTCCTTTTTCTTTTGATCCCCTGCCGCCTTTGAAACGTCCAGTAAGCTGCTGGCTCATAGGTCCCACATGTCAGCCTGTATGAACGATAAAGCTTTCCTTTCTTGGAGTTTTTTTACCCCCTAATTTCTGGCTACTTTCTTTTTCTTTTGATCTCAAGCCGCATTTGAAACGTTGGGACCGCTGCTGCAAAATGGGACCCGCATGTCATCCTCTATGTACAATAAAGTTTCTTTTCTTGGATTATTTTTGGCTCCTGATATTTGGTCACTTGCCTTTTTCCTTCGATCCCATGCCACGTTTGAAACGTTGAGGAACCTGCTGGCTCATGGGACCCGCATGTCATCCTCTATGTACTACAAAAGTTTATTTTCTTGGGTTTTTTTTCACTCTCTGATTTTTGGCTATTTCCTTTTTCTTTTGATCCCCTGCCGCCTTGGAAACGTTGAGTAAGCTGCAAACTCGTGGGACCCGCATGTCATCCTCTATGTACAATCAATTTTCTTTTCTTGGAGTTTTTTTACCCCCTAATTTCTGGCTACTTTCTTTTTCTTTTGATCTCAAACCGCATTTGAAACGTTGGGACAGCATGTCATCCTCTATGTACAATAAAAGTTTCTTTTTTTGGATTATTTTTCACCCTCTGATTTTTGGTCACTTGCCTTTTTCTTTCGATCTCATGCCGCCCTTGAAAACGTTGAGGAACCTGCTGGCCCATGGGACCCACATGTCATCCTCTATGTACTATAAAAGTTTCTTTTCTTTGATTTTTTTCACCCTCTGATCTTTGGCTATTTCCTTTTTCTTTTCATCCCCTGCCGCCTTGGAAACGTTAGTAAGCTGCTGACTGGTGGGACCCGCATGTCATCCTCTATGTACAATCAAGTCTCTTTTCTTGGATTTTTTTTACCCCCTTATTTTTGGTCACTTGCCTTTTTCTTTCGATCTCATGCAGCCTCTGAAACGTTGAGAAGCTGCTGGCTCATGGGACCCACATGTCATCCTCGATACTATAAAAGTTTCTTTTCTTGGATTTTTTCACCCTCTTATTTTTGGCTGTTTCCTTTTTCTTTTGATCCCCTGCCGCCTTGGAAACATTGATTAAGCTGCTGACACAAGGGGCCCGCATGTCATCCTCTATGTACAATCAACTTGCAAGATCTTGGGGCGGAAGAGCTTGTATAAGTGGGACCCATATGTCATCCTCTATGTACAATAAAAGTTTCTTTTTCTTGGATTATTTTTTGCTCCTGGTATTTGGTCTCTTTCCTTTTTCTTTCGATCTCATGCCGCCTCTGAAACGTTGAGTAAGGTGCTGGGTCATGGGACCCGCATGCCATCCTCTATGTACAATCAACTTTCTTTTCTGGGAGTTTTTTTACCCCTAATTTCTGGCTACTCTTTTTCTTTTGATCTCAAGCCGCATTTGAAACGTTGACACCGCTGCTGCAAAATGGGACCCGCATGTCATCTTTTATGTACAATAAAGTTTCTTTTCTTGGATTATTTTTGGCTCCTGATATTTGGTCACTTGTCTTTTTCTTTCGATCTCATGCCCCCTTTGAAACGTTGAGGAAGCTGCTAGCGCATGGGTCCCGCATGTCATACTCTATGAACAATAAAAGTTTCCTTCCTTGGAGTTATTGTTTACCGCTAATTTCTGGCTACTTCCTTTTTTCTTTTGATCCCCTGCCGCCTTGGAAACGTTGAGTAAGATGCTGACACAAGGGGCCCGCATGTCATCCTCTATGTACAATCAACTTGCAAGATCTTGGAGCGAAAGAGCTTGTATAAGTGGGACCCATATGTCATCATCTATGTACAATAAAAGTTTCTTTTCTTGGATTATTTTTTGCTCCTGATATTTGGTCACTTTCCTTTTTCTTTCTATCTCATGCCGCCACTGAAACGTTGAGTAAGGTGCTGGCTCATGGGACTGTACAATAAAGTTTCATTTCTTAGATTTTTTTTACCCAGTGATTTTTGCTAACTTGCCTTTTTCTTTTCGATCATATGCCGCCTTTGAAATTCAGGTCGCCGCTGGCTCATGAGTCCCACAAGTCAGCCTCTATGAACAATAAACCTTTCCTTTGTTGTATTTTTTTTACCCCTAATTTCTGGCTATTTGCCTTTTTCTTTTGATCCCCTGCGGCCTTTGAAACGATGAGGACGCTGCTGGCAGGTCGGTCCCACATGTCATCCTCTATGAAGAATATAAGTTTCCTTTTTGGATTTATTTTTGACCCCTAATTTCTGGCTATTTGCCTTTTTCTTCTGATCCCTGCCGACTTCGAAATGATGAGGATGCAGCTGGCAGATCGGTCCCACATGTCAGCCTCTATGAACAATAAATGTTTCCTTTGTAGGATTTATTTTTTACCCCTATTTTCGGGCTACTTGCCTTTTTCTTTGAAACGTTGAGGACGGTACTGTCTCATGGGTCCCACATGGCATCCTCTCTGAACGATAAACCTTCATTTCTTGTTAACGACAGGTTTATCAGTATTATTTTCGCAGACTAATACAAGCTCTTTGGCTCCAAGATCTTGCAAGTTGATAGATTAAATCAAGGAATTATTAGGATATGTTTTAAATTTCAAATCCACTTTATGAATTTTTAAAAATACCGTTATCCATGTGGGTATGGAGCGATCAAGGATTTTCATATTGGGCATGAGCAGTTTCAAAAATTGGAACCCTATAATTCAAAATAAATAAAAACAACTTTTATGTAGAATCTCCGTGTATTTTTTTTTTTTGCCAATCATAGGATCTGTGTTTCATTAGAAAAGGGCCGAAATTGCATGAGCAGAAAGGCCCATTTGTAGTTATTGGGCTTCGACGGCCGGAGCAAGTAGGCCGAGAGCAATTACCATGTAGATGGCCGTTGGCAACCCAAAGTGAAATATTGGGCCCAACAGGGGAATGCTGAACAGTACTATTTTCTAATTGGAAGGTGGTACATGGCGTAATCCTGCCAAAAAAAAAGATGGACACGGGTTGCTGAAATTTGCCCATCTGCGCCTAATATCGCCGCCGCGGCTCCGCTTCCGCCGCCGCCGCCATGCCTCGTCTCGCGTCGAGCTCGCGGTACTGCCGCGTCTCGGGCACGGGGTACCGCGGCGTCCGCGCGCGCCCCAAAGGTACGTATTACGCGGAGATACGTGACGGCGGCGAGCGCATCGGCCTCGGCACCTACGAGACCGCGCACGAGGCCGCGCGCGCGTACGACGCCGTGGCGTGGCGGCTCGGGCGCCCGCGATCGTCGATGAATTTCCATGACGTGTGGACGCGCCAGCAGGCCGAGGATCTCGCGCCGCCGCCGTACATCGTTAGACAGGAGGAACAGCACCGCCGCCGCGAGACGGAGCGCCGTTTGCGCATCGCCGAGCGGGACGAGCGCGCGGCGCGCGAGTGGGCGGCCCGCTTCCCCGAGGACGTTGCCGCCGAGAACGAGCACTTCCGCAGACGGAGGGCGGAGAAGGCGACGAGGCGGGCAGCGAAGAAGGAGGACCGCGCACGACGGAGGGCGGAGAAGGCGACGAAGCGGGCCTTCATCGAAGCGCAGCTCGCCGGGCCGACCACCATTGGCGAGGACGACCCCCGTTGGATTGACCTCTTCTCGTCGGATCCGGTGTCGGGCACGACACCGGACTCGTCAGATGTCGAGTTTTAGTTTAGTTTTATCGCACTACTTTGTACAAATATGAACTACGGAGTATCTATCAAGCTAATTTTATCCTATTTTATGTCTATTTCTAGTCTTTGTTTGATCTTCTGTTTTACTGCACTCTATTTTTCATTATATTCTGTTTTTGGCGCTGCATTTATAGCGCCTCTGAAAATACGCTGTTTCAGCCCTGCATTTGGCCGCCACAGTTTGCAGCTTCCGGTGAAGCTATTGCCGGCTCCATGCGCAGCATCAGCCATTCAGCCCACAGCGCCTAAATATAGAGCCACTGCTGGAGTTGCTGTAATATGTTTGTCAGCAGGAGCTTACCTAATTAGTTAAAAAAAAGATGTTCAGCGTGGGATTCGAAAAAAAGATCTTCATGTTTTTTTCCTAGCTATCCTAGTTCGGACTTTTCATTGTGTTGGCTAGTGCATGAAGCTTGACACCTGTATTATGTGATCCTGATATGAGGATAAGAACACCTTCAGGTTGCATTGCTAATGGTGTCTACTGCAGCAGTGGCGTACCTTCAATGGAGACTGATGCAAGAGAGTTGGTACTGGTGAACCTGCACCTGACATCATCGTGCCACCTGAAGTAGGTTGTGTATTGGGATTAGACTGATAAGCATAGCACCTTGCAAAGAACAAGATGCTGCTAGTGTTGGTTAACGTGATTTTACGACAAAAGTCATGTATGCTCAACAGGTGCCGTACCTAGTTTGGATATTGTGTTGTTACCCTTTTGTGGTTTGGTGTTTGTCCAACAGAGAAAGCTACTCTTTTCCCGTGTAAGTGTTATTATGTGAACAAAAGTTGTATGTACATATATATCGGTCAGAGAACCAAGATTGCATATTCTTGCCTGGTTATAACACATAAGTCATAATAACAATTAAAGAGAAAAGGAACATTTGCCTTTGCAATGTGATTGTGCCAAGTAGATTAGACAACCAACCACAAACATTACAGGTCAACAGCCAAACGCATGCGAAAGTCCTAAGGTAAGCTCCATAATACATGTTGAAACCAAAAGCCTAGAAACCATAAGAAAGGTAGCTCGACATCACAGTTCCACGACAGCAGCATACTGATCATAAAACATATATCAAGTCAGGACAGCTGCACCACTGGGTAAGCATCCATGGGGTCTGGCTCAAGAGCGAAGACTGTGTGAATGCTGCAAAATGTGGCTCTTGCCTCACCCCACCCATACATCTTATCATGGAACCTTACCAAATCAGCATGAATCATCTTGACATAAACATAGCTCCTCTCTCCATGCTGATGGGATTGAACAATGCGCCAGTTGCAGTGCTTCAGCTTGTCAAACAGTATGCAGGAGATAACGAAGCATGCTGGCTGGTCTTTTGTAGTGACAATGGCTTGGAGTAGCTGGTCCTGTGAACCACCCAACTGGATCTTTAGAGCTTGAAGGACAGTCCGTGCCATATAAGCTACCGTTGCTGACTTCAGCTCGGGTTCAGGTGAATGACAGCTGACATCTTGTCCTCGAGATGCAGATCCTTCTTGATCAGATTCAGCGGAATCATCACCACTACTTACAGGTGCATCAGGTTCTACAGAAGGCACATCAGGTACATGCTCAAGTTCATAGGAGTTGGGTGGGACAGCACTGTTTGCTGAAATCTCTACAATACCAGCTCCAGGTAGACCACCAGTATCTACAGAGGGTAAACCACCAATATCCACTTCAGAGGATTCTCGTGGCACGACACCTTTCGCTAGAGGCTCTACCATACCAGCTCCAGGTCCACCACCAGTCAGTACTGTGGGCATAGTCATGACGGGTTCTACCAATACAAAACCTCCTTCGGGTGGCGTGGCAACTTCGGGTGCAGGATCATCAGATGCAGATCCTTCTTGATCATCACCACTACTTACAGGTGCGTCAGGTTCAACAGAAGGCACATCAGGTACATGCTCCGGTTCATAGGAGTCGGTAGCACGGTAGAACCTAAAGGGATAGTAGGACCAGATATGTTCTCGGACAGGACCGCTTGCTGAAATCTCTACAATACCAGAGGGTAAACCACCAATATCCACTTCAGTTAGAGGCTCTACCCTACCAGCTCCAGGTCCACCACCAGTCAGTACTCTGGGCAGGACGGGTTTTAACAATGCAAAACATACTTCAGGTGCAGGATCATCAGTAGCAACTCCAGCATCAGCACCAGTTATATCGGTCTTGACAATAGGTAAACCGTTTTGCTCCAGTTCAGAGAATTCCCGTGGCACGACACCGTTCACTAGAGGCTCTACACTAGCAGCTCCAGCTGCACCACCAGTTTCTACAGCAGGGGGTAAACCCAATCCACAACCTTCTTCATGTGACACGATGATGCCAGGTATAGGCTCATCAGTACCAGGTCCAGCTGCATCAGTCTCCATAGACAGTAAACAAGGTGGCGTCGGAGGTTTAAAAGACTGGCATGCCATTTCACCTTTGTCATCAGACAATATAGAGTTTTCTTCAACTCTATGTTTCTGCAATAATAAGCACATGAACAGAAATTAGACCAGAGCATCTAGCCATCTAACAGGGGCAGCGGCAAAACAAGCGTCGGTCCATATGTTTACCTTGTCATCTGGGATATCAGAACACACAGATTTAGAAGTCATTTCACATAGCATCCGCTTTTTCGTTCCTTCCCCTACGTCCATCTGGAATAAGTAATACTATTGATCACATAAAACTAATTAATCAAATATATGCATATGTTGAGAAGTTTGCACGGCAAATTGTGGATTCTGCTTTTATCACCTACGAATCGTCGTTCTATATATTTACCTTGTTATCTGGGATATCAGAAGTCAAAGAATGAGAAGTCATCTCACTAAGTATCGGTTTTTTCGCTCTTTCCCCTCCATCCATCTGCAATAAGAAGTACTATTGATCACATAAAGCCAATTCATTGAATATATGCATATGTTGAGAAGTTTGCACAACAAATTGTGGATTCTACTTCCAATCACCAAGTAATCTCGTGAGAAATGCATGATCAAGATATGTTTCTCCCTCTTGATCGACATCTGCATCTCCATTAAGACTAATCATCGTGCGATGGTGCTAGCGCATACACTTCCAATCACCAGACAAGCAAAAAATTGTTGATTCTAGTAATGCTTAATCAGCAGTGGCCATGGAACGACCACAGATCGACCAAGCAAAAAAATAAATCATCAGCCTACTGACCACCAGGCAAAACAAACTAGGCCCATACATGGCCTCACAAATCATCATCAAACGTCGATCAAACTAGCAAGTTTGAACATGGATTACTAATTTATTTTCTGATAAAGTGAGTATATTAATATCGAAAGATATTGATTACACTGAGCCTCTGCAACAACGCAATACCTTACTGGTAGTACGGATGCACATGGATTCCTAATACTCCCTCTGTTCGGTTTTAATTAGTCGACGAGAGGGAGAGAAGAAAATGAACTGTCGATGCTTTCAACTAGAGTCAATTAAATACGAACGGAAGAAGTACGTAGTAGTATTGACAAATATCCGGATCTAGTCTAAAAACAAATTGGCATGTAAATCCTAGTAGTCTACTAAACTAGGATCAATACCCTAGATTAGGGTTGCAAGCGGCGTCCGCGAATCGTCCCGCAAAGCAGAAAATTAGAGCAAATAGTGGTTGAGATTAGAGCAGATTTAAAGCACTCGCACTGAAACTAGCTAGCCCGCTACCCACCCCGCTTGACACCCTGCCCTAGATGTGAATCTACACCAAATATTCAAACAAGGATGAGCAACCGCCAATAAAATTTTATCCGCACATCATCATCTCTACCATACAAAAGGGTATGGTGATTTCACATACAGCCATTGTTGCCGCGGGACGAGGATGAGTGATGCGCCGCGGAGAAGGTGCCTCACGCCTCTGTCGCCGCCGCCGTCGAAGATGAAGTCGAAGCCGCGCGATTGTGGTCCGTCGCCGATATGGAGGTGGAGCTACTAGGGAAGAGATGGAGGTGGAGGTGGAGAGGGAGTGATGGTTTGTACTAGTGGCGGCCGGTGAGATAGTTATAAATACAGCCTCTCTCTCTTTTTTGGCAAGGAATGCAGCTTCTCTTGGAAGGCAACGAGGCAACGCACTCCAGATTATTATAATAATATGGACGGAGAAATTTGGTCGCATCTGTGTTGTCTTGTCAAATGAATCACCAGGATTTGCTTTTAGTACTCCAGATTTGGGCGACCCAAGGAAGTAGAGATAGTAATGTACGCCATCTAGCTGCACGCTATCAAATCAAATAAATGGTCATGCCATTTACTTTTAAGATGGTGCAGCAGTTATTCTGACCAAAGAAACATGCACGTCTGCTGATTATTTCTGATGGGTATACATTTACCGTCCGCTAGCAAAGATTGTTTGGCACATTGTTCTTATGGCTTTCAACATCACACCCCTTAATAATATTATTAATCAATGTTTGGGCAATCAATTGAGTGTGTTAATAAAAAATTAAAACCCACAAATCCAACTGTACTATTTTTAGGACCATATGAAAGACAAGGAATGATTTTAAATGCCATATAGAGTACCTCCAACCATGTGAAATATGGTTCTGTCATGCAGGTGATACCCATGGCTTCGCATTGGATCTGTATGTTGTCCTACATACAGTCAACTATGAAGTACCACGATTTGGTTTTTGGGTGCAACCGGCTAGAGAATGATGCACGGGTTTGTACAGCCAGTACAATTCACATTAAGATTTTCTGATAGGATGTTGATGTGTATATGTAAGAATCATACACTAGAATGTCTTCTATGTTTAGATGGTTGATCTACGTTTATACTTTCTGTGAACCATGAGGTTAAGACCTTTGTACTGTAATAAAGATTGCTAAATAACAGTATATATGTATGCCTCTAGGGACACTGAAACAGCCAAACAGCCATGCATGTGTATAGACCGTATTTGATCAAATTAAAAGAAGCGCCTGGGTTCATGCAAATAGCATAAATTTATCACCTAAGTACATTAGCTATAAATAGTTAAATAGGAGTCAAGACCAACTGAGCTAGCTAGTAGTATGATCCTACTATTACATAAATATCCCTAACTCTGATTGTCTTTGTTCCAGTCCAGCGCGTTGGTGTAGCTTGGGATGAACCAAAACCCCGTATGCCAGTTGGCCCCTGGACCGCTGCTTGAGAAAGATATGCTTTGGTGGTCTTCGCCATTTAGACTGAAGCGGAAAATTTCTTGATGTGATGTGTCAAACTGAGAGCCAATGGCCTGAGGCGTGGTGTAGATGCAGTTTCTTCTTGTCAAATATCCTGGGGGAAATGTTGCACCACCCACTGGCATGAAAATCGGATAGTTCAACCCAAGGAACATAGAATAGTCTCCAAGATTAGTAACCCTTTCCCACGGGTTGGCTGGAAGTAACCGACTAGTGTCATTCGAGAATACAATGCAGGTATACCCCGAATAGCTGTGAACAGCGCGACCGCAATGGACAGAAGGGGTACTATCATAATGAGTTGGAGCACCGTCAGCGTCAAAATCCATTACGCCACGTGCATAGACCAGGAGAAGTCTAGAACGATCTTGAGATCTTGCCAGCCACCACGTACGACTATTAGAGTCAAAATCATCATCGTCATCAAATCCAGCCGTCCACGGAATGAATGGAGCAGGGAGCACTATAGGACCTTGAAAAAGGAAAGAACACGTCACATGAAAATATATTTCATGATTTATCTACTAGTGATATTGATTTGATATTGGGATGCCAATACTAGTACTTTATAAAATCATGGTCGAACATAAGATGGTTTGAAATATATTTCGAACATCTTGGTAAAACTTCATGTGGATTTAAAACATGTTCCCGAAAATATTGGTCCAAATTTTAGATGGTTTGAATATAAACAAATGAAAGTCTTTATCAATATTGCATGGCACCTTTATTGATTCTATTTCTACTCTACCTTAAATTTTCTAGGGAGTAATAATAAAGAAACTTAATTACTAGGGGGCCTTTTTCCTAAGGAACAACATGCACATTAGACCATACTAAAATTCCTATAGATGTTAAATTCTATATATGTCCATACCACAAGAGGGTTATGGTGTGCGCCTATGGAATTCCTTTAAGCCAAAAGATGCCAAGACAGTTCAACAAATAAGAGGTGAAATACTATATAAGTTACGTATATAAAAAAGATAGGGAGGAAATGTTACCAAATTGATTAGGATCCCATGCATAAACATTTCCAAGCTCAGTAACGGCGAACACAAGTCCGTTATGTATAATTGCATCGCAGTATATGGCGCCGTACTGAAACTGGTTTTCAAGAAATATCCATTCACGAGGATATTCGCCATGGAGGTAGGCAATTGCAAAGTCGAAGATTGCGACAAGGGAGAAATCTTGATACCCCCTAGCAGCTGTAGGAACTTGGCAAATAGCTATCTTCTGCAGTTGAATAGCAGAACGCTGATACTCGAATATAAGTGGATTGTGTGTGGTTTCCAACTTGTTCCTCAAAGATGGAAGCTTAATCTTGCGATGAGTGTACACATTGAGGAGGTTCCACTTGCCTTCGGGGCCAACCATGGCGATCCAATCTCCATTGGCGCCTGCCCGCTCCTCATCCTTACCGTGTGGCATTAGGCCATCATAGGAGAACCTGTCCAGCGGCAGTAGTTTGCACTTGCTGTGCACCGGCAAATCCTCCTTGAACACCGCCCATGGTTTATCCGCCGGGTCACAACAGAGAACACACGGAAGGCCAAACGGCTGAGAAGCAGGCAGAGTGGCACTGTATTTGGCTGACTGAAGAATACTTTTGGAGGAACCGACTAGGGACGCGGCGGTGATGGCGTCGCACTGGCTGATGAGCACTTCAAGGGGGCCTTCCGTAAACACCTTGTGAAACAGCCCAGATCCACAGACCCTGCTCGATTTCGCCATCACAATGAGGCAGGTGGTACAATGGGGTTGGTATTTTCTTGGGCGATCTACTGATTCGAACTTTGGGAGAGAGATGGCGATCAATGGCGGCAGGTGGGGGTTTGAGTTGGAGAACAGAGGCTCTCAAACTGGGCACTGCTGGATAGGATGCGAAACGCAGGCGCGTGCTATGGAAGATGGGCGGAGTGGGGATAGACGACGGAGGTGAACCGAGACGCTCATATACTGCCTACTGCAGTTTCGAGGAGAGTGTGAATGTGTTCAAAAAAAGAGGAGAGTGTGAATGTGTTCAAAAAAAGAGGAGAGTGTGAATGTGACCCGACACCCGAGTAGGAGCCGAGCAGACGGACTATAGGAGTAGCCCCATCATTACAGAACATTAATCGTGCTTCCTACAATAAATAAGTGAAACATCCCAGGCTTGTGTTGTCTAATCAAATCGATGGCCATGTCAGTATTATGGTGAACAAATAAAACAAATACACACCAACCTTGTTCTTTTTGCAACGTACACCAACCTAGCAAGGCATCAACCTTCTCGCCATCAACTACGACTCCGTGGCTCCGTCCCACCAAAGTTGTCTCAACTTTGTAAAAAAAAATACATCTATCCATCTAAATTTTAACAAAGGTGAGACACTTTTGGTGGGACCGAGGGAGTACAAAAAAACTTCACTACTCCATGCTAGTATCGGCCACTAATTCAAATTTCAACTGAAGGCGTGCTATTTTATGGTCCTGAAAATTGCCAAAAAAAATACAACCCAAAAATGCAACAGATCCATGTTAAGGGGGTACACCCTACGCAATATACATTAAGAAACTTTGAAACTTCAGCGACCTTGTAAGAATGCCCATGACAGTGCAGTTTTGCCAAATTAGGAAGAGACGAAATATGAATTCAACCAAAGAAATCTAAACGAATCCTTAGACAATAGCATAGTTAACACGTTCAGAAAAAAATGATGACTCCAAAAGAACAACATTAGCAAGAAATAGTCCATTTTAGTTTGAATTTGCAGTCACATACATAACTAGTAGTACTGCCAAAATACTATAATACTCCGAGCTGCATTCTAGCACTCCAACTAGCTAGTAATAGTTCTGGAGTAGTAGTACTACTACTATACAAGTCCAAAATACATCCGAACGAACCCTACTTCGAACTAAACTACTCCCTCCGATCTTCGAGTAACTACATTGCAGTATGACTAAACGAAGATTATTGTATAACCTTCTTGTTGATGCAAACGCAGATAGGCAACACACGCTGCCCTCCATTCTGCTTCGCGTAACGGGGCGGCACCGCCAGGAAAGAAGTGAGCTGCTGCAACATGATCGAGCTAGGCGTCGGGGAGCTCGTCGGCTCGATTACCGCCATCAAGGTGTCCGTCGAGAGGTCACTGGTCCCAGCCGTCGCCGGCGCCGGCGGACCAATCACCAACAGCTGCGCCTTGTACATCGGAAACAAGCACGCGGCCGACCTGATGCACACACAGGACACAATGGTGGTCGGGCCGAGCGCTCCAACGGTGATGGCGAACACGCTACCGTCTTCTTCCCCACTGCCGATGAACAGGTGTCCCCGCGGTTGTACCGGAAGACGAACTATGCACCAGGCGGGTATGCCATACTGGAACGTAAACACTGGGATGGAGTGGGATGCTTGGAGGTGTACCAGGAGCTCCCGCGGCGGGCCGGTGAAGCTGCAGCCGGTATTGATGGCCTCTGTGCAGCCGCACGGACCATGCGGGCACGCGATATAGTGCTTGTAGGACTCCGTGGAGGCGACCAAGCTCTGGCAGCCGACGCACTTGACCATTGCCCCAGATCGATTCGACGGCGGCAATCTTGGCCCAGATCGATTCGACGGCGGCAACCACGCCGGCTGCTCGCACTTCTTGCACGGGTTCGGCGCAAGCTCGCCGACGCAGCGCCGACAGCCCATATGACCGCCCTTGCACTGCACGGAACAACGTACGTGGCATCAGTTGTCATTGACATTTCTCACAGGTGAACCTAAGAATGAAATCGGAAGGGAGCGACCTTGGATATGGGGGGTTTGAAGGGCAGCAGGCAGAGGGGGCACAAGAAGAGGGCCTCCTCCATCTTCAGAGAAGAGTGATCGGGAAAACGAGAACGGGATGGGTTCTTTTTTTTATACATGCCTTGGAGTGGAGTATGGATACTACTACTACTTATAGGAAGAACTTCCTTGCTAAGAATCGGCGTCGGCCGTACGCAAGCATAGATGCACCAGCGGCTCTGCAGTTTGTCAAAATAAAAGGACAGAGCTGCAGTGACTTGAAGTCTCCAAATCTCATTGTGACTTGGTGCCACCATCTACCAACCATTTGAGATCCAACGTTCCAAACTAATCTCTTATTTCGAACCTAAAAACAAAAATTACGAAAAAAATCCAGTAAAATGTAGATGCCTTGTTCTAAAATCTGTGAATATTTCATCCCACTCGGACGATTAGCTTGTGATTAAAGAGCTTTTTACGTATACGAGCACTAGTTTAAACTAAATACTCCCTCTGATTCATATTAAGGGCTCCTTTGATTTAAAGGATAGGAAAAGCATAGGAATAGGAAAGGTATAGGATTGGAATGACATGTCTACTTGAAACCTATAGGAAGATGAAGTTTGTTTGATTGTAGCAAAGGAATTTTTCCATGAGGTATGAGCTAATGCTTTTTTCCTATAGGAATTACACTACAAGATTCCTATAGGAATTTTTCCTATAGGATATGTTCCTATGAATCAAACAACATGTATAGGAATTTTTCCCATAGGAACCAAATCCTACACAATTCCTATGCAAATCCTTTGAATCAAAGGAGCCCTAATTGACTTCAATATGGATGTATCTAGAACTAAAATGTGTCTAGTACATCCATATTAGAGTCAATTAATATGAACCGGAGGGAGTATATATTTGCTCACAAACCTTTGATTCAAATCGAATGAAACTTCACCAAAATATAAATCGAAATATGCACGATTAACTGGAAGTTCTTGAAATATTTCTGAGCAATTATAATAATTATTTAGTTTAAATTCTAAGTCGATCGCATACATTGGATCTGAGATGGATGGTGGATGGTGGCACCAAGTCACTGTGAAACTTGGAAGTATCAAGTCAGTGAAGCTCTATCCCAAAATAAAAGCTTCGTGAAGGGGGCAGTTTGGTTCAAAAAAGAAGACAGGGCTAGACAAACCCAGATATCACATCTGGCATAAGCCTAACCTAGATCTCTAGGGCCTACAGGGTGAGAATCGGTAACACAACAGTGACTCTACGACTGAAAGCAAATATATTACAACTCTTAACAGAGTTAAGATCCAAATTTATTACACGCAGAGGTCACTGACCACAATTCAACAAGCAACGGAAAGCAAATTATGTTATCTAGATAACAAGACTGCAAAGGGCCTAAGAGGCCATAACATAAGGCGACGTCCCAGCCCATAAGTCTCAGGCTGCCGCCTGAGGAACTCCGAACTACTCGTCGACGTCAAGGTAGAAGCCACCATCTGTTGGAAGGACTTCGTCTGAAACAAAGCATGCAAGGCTGAGTACAGGGACTCAGCAAGACTTAGTACAACCTGTTAGCAAAGCGGGTATGCGAGGCTTTATGTGGAGCTTATTTTGCGGAAAGCCAGTTTTCCTTTGTAAACAGGAGGGAGCAGAAGCTCGTCTATTCAGACCATTTTAAAAAGGGGTAAGAGAGCGATATCAACTCTAGCTCTAATATCATCATGTTGAATCCACCGAATCTTCATCATCACCTGAACCTATCACCTAGGATCACCCCCTCGACACCCTGAGAAGGGATCCTTATCACACATTGACAACAAGTTTTACGATTAGGTTCAAGTTGTCTATGATCATCACGTCCTTTCCCAAGTCGTCCATAACCGTGGACACGGCTTTTCGAAAAGATTTACCCTGCAGGGGTGTACAATTTTATCCACACGCGCCGACCGACTCTTAGTGCCACTAGTATAACACACTTCCTTGGTGTGCTGGCAGAGGGTGGTCGACCAAAACCTTTCCCTTACTTCGCCTATTCCATGAGTCAAACTAACTGGGGAGCTCCGTCATCGTAGGTAGCCACTCTCCGAGGCGGTCCCGGTCATTGTGTGCAGGGGATCCAGTTCAATGCCTACAGCATCCTTCACCCCGGCCACGCCCTGTATGATGCACTTTGAAAACCTTTTCCACCTTTTCCCCATGCGTATGGCAAATGGAACTCGCAAACTAATTGACTCATGGGTAAGCTAGGCAAGTTCGGGCCAAGGGGTTCCCATGGGCCCCGTGTGGCTGTACGCTCAGTCTTGGTTCCAGAGGCAAGAACTCAGGTCCTAGTATCGGCGAGAATGAGTCAAATCACCACATCCCCATGTGGCGGCCCATCCAAGCCTTTAACATATTTATTAACAACATCACTGATCTTACCACGTCATCCTGTCAAACTAGGTTCATTCGTAGCTCTGATTCATCAACCGGATGGATCAGACTTCAACAGCTAAGCATGGCTAAGCATAACACATATATGGCTCTAGCGATGCGAACAAGCTCAGACCTAGTTTTGCTGGGAGCGGTGGATCAGGAACTCTGGGCTACAAGGATGGAATATGCACACATAGGATATCTACAACTGCCGATAAAACATATTTGAAGCGGATGCAATATGTAAGAACCAGAAGTAAAAGCATTTCGAAACCATATATGAACCAGGTTAGGGCTTGCCTTGTCCCTCGTTGTTCTGGTGCTGCTCTTCGGTGGCGTTGATCTCACGCTCGCGTTCGGTCCCTATCGAGAAGAACCAAATACCGGAAAGGAAGAGCACAATCAAGACAAGGTACAATGCAATGCACATACAATATGATGACATGTCATATTAAAGGGGTTTGGGTAACCCTAGGTGCATCGACATAAATTAAAGGGGGTTCGGCATCGATCCCGACATATAAGAGGGTTCAAATTAGGGTTTCTACTAAGGCTCATATTTAATTGGTTCAAGCATGTATGAAACATGGATAAACAGCTAGGAAATGTTTTTCTGGTCATTTTGATATATTATTTGCATTTTTCTGATTTAAAATGAATTATTTATGAATTTCCCAAGTTTAATTCATTTTAAATCAATTTCTGAAAATTCTATAAAAATAATAAAAGTTGGACCCACATGTCATAATTTTATTCTTTTCTAAATATTTATGAAATTATTAAAATTCTGACAGATGGGGTCCACCTGTCATATTATTTTCTATTTAAAGGAATACAGAAATTAATATAAGAAAATACAGAAAATAGGGGAAATTAAATAATGACGTCACGCTGACGTCCATTGCTCACAGTGAGCTCCGGTGAGGTTGCAATCGGGCGATTTAGCCCGCGATTGCACGCGCGCGTAGGGGGGAAAGGGGCGGGGCGACACGGGAGTCGATTGGTGGCGGCGCCGCCGCTATTGGCCACCGGAGCGTGGCCGGCGGCGAGTGCGGCGGCGGCCGGCGAGGCCGCGCGGCATGGCTAGAGGGCGAGAGGGGCCAAGGCGAGGGCATGGGGAGGAGCAGCAGCTCACCAGGGCGCGACGGCGGGGTCGGCGGTCGCCGGGGGAGCTCGCCGGCGGCGAATCGACCGGAGGCCGGCCGGTCTCTGCGGGTTAGGGTTAGGGATTTGGGGGCGTCGGGAGAGCGCGGGAAGGGAGACTGGGGGCTAGGGCTCCTGGGCGGCGGCGAGCCTTTATAGCCGCCGGGGCGGCGGGAGCATCGGGCCGCCGGAGCCATCGCTCGGCGGCGTGCGGCCACCGAGCTGCTTTGGCTGCGGGAAGAAACGCAAATTTGCAGAAAACCCCCTGCGGGGTGAGTTGGGCTGGTGGGTGCGGCCTGGGCCGAATTGGGCCATTCGGCCAGGGAGAGAAGAGAGAGAGAAAGGGGGCCGAGCCCAGGGAAGAGAGGAGAGTTCTCTCTCTATATATTTTTCTGGTTTTGTTATTTTTTTCCTATTCTAAACCAAATTCAAAACTGATTTTGAATAGAGTTTGAAAACTCAAACTTTTCAGAGAACAAGAAACACACATGGCCTTATTGATAAACAACAAAACCATGTTGCTTAGTTTTGAAAATCTTGAGAGATTTGAATGAGAAAGAAAAGAGAAGGGTTTGCATAAATGAAAACAATCCAACTTGTTGCAAATTTTACTCAAATGCAAACTACATGCATGAGATGCACATGATCACTCATTTATTTATAAACACAAGGTTGGGATGTTACAACTCTACCCCCCTTACAAGAATCTCGTCCTCGAGATTCCTAGATTTTAGAAAAGAAGGAAGGGTACTCAGATCGTAAACGATCTTCTCGTTCCCAGGTTGCTTCTTGCTCAGAATGATTAGACCACTGAACTTTCAGGAACTTGATGCTCTGACGTCGAGTTTTACGCTCGGCTTCATCAAGGATACGAACAGGATGTTCTCGATAAGTTAGATCCTCTTGAAGGTCAAGAGTCTCGTGATCAACACCACGGATAGGATCTTTGAAGCAACGCTTGAGTTGGGACACATGGAAGACATCATGAACTTCAGGAAAGTTGGAAGGTAACTCCAACTTGTAGGAAACATTACCACGCTTGGCAAGGACGCGGAAAGGACCAACATAGCGAGGAGCTAGTTTGCCTTTGATACCGAAACGACGGACACCCTTGAGAGGAGTGACTCGAAGATAAGCTTGATCACCAATTTCATACTTCACTTCTTGATGATGGCGATCATAATAGCTCTTTTGACGTGACTGAGCAGTTTTCAGACGCTCGCGAATGATGCGAACTTGATCTTCTGCTTCATTGATTATATCTGGTCCAAAGAACTTTCTTTCTCCGGTTTCGGACCAGTTCAAAGGAGTTCTACACCTTCTGCCATACAAAGCTTCAAAAGGTGCCATGCCCAGGCTGGATTGGAAGCTGTTGTTATAGGTGAACTCGGCAAATGGAAGGCACTTTTCCCAATCTTTACCGAAGGATATAACACAGGCCCTGAGCATGTCTTCAAGAATTTGATTCACTCTTTCGGTTTGACCACCGGTTTGAGGATGATAGGCGGTGCTGAAGGAAAGACGAGTTCCCATAGCTTTCTGAAAACTTTCCCAAAATTTGGAGGTAAACAAGCTTCCACGATCAGAGATGATCTTCTTGGGAACACCATGAAGAGTGACTATCCGGGACGTGTATAGATCGGCCAGTTGATTAGCACGAATATCTTCCCGAACAGGAAGGAAATGAGCAACCTTGGATAGACGGTCAACCACTACCCATATAGCATCTTTTCCATTTTTAGTCTTGGGGAGACCAGTAATGAAATCCATGCCAATTTCATCCCATTTCCACTCTGGAATTGATAGAGGTTGGAGAGTGCCAGCAGGTCTTTGATGTTCAGCCTTCACACGACGACAAACGTCGCATTCAGCAACGAACTTAGCGATTTCTTGCTTCATCCCGGACCACCAGAATCTTTGGCGGAGATCCCGATACATCTTGGTACTACCAGGATGGATGGAGAGGGGTGATTCATGGGCTTCTTTAAGGATTAGCTCTTTGAGATCCGATTTATCCGGCACGACTAGACGTTTACCGAAATAAACGGTACCTTGATCATCAATGGAGAAACATTTAGCAACTCCGCTAGCAATGTTCTTCTTGATCTCGGTAATGCCAGAATCTTGCTTCTGAGCCTTATTGATCTGGTCTTCAAGAGAGGGCTTCACCTCTAGATTAGCAAGGAATCCACTAGGAACAATCTCAAGGTTGAGTTTTGCAAGTTCCTCATAGAGAGAAGGTTGCGCTTGCTTAACCATCAGATTGTTGCAATAGGACTTCCGACTTAGCGCGTCAGCAACGACATTGGCTTTGCCGGGTTTATAGTTGAGACCCAAGTCATAATCTTTTATGACTTCCAACCATCTTCTCTGTCTGTTATTCAGATCCGGCTGGGTGAAAAGATACTTCAGACTTTGATGATCCGAGTACAACTCGCAACGATTACCATAAAGGTAGGGTCGCCATTGCTTAAGAGCATGGATCACAGCTGCAAGCTCGAGATCATGAGTAGGATAATTGAGCTCATGTGGTTTCAACTGTCGAGAGGCATAGGCCACCACATGGCCATCTTGCATCAACACACATCCGAGCCCTTGGAGAGAGGCATCGCAATAGACAACGAAGTCTTTGCTTGTGTCCGGAAGGACGAGCACAGGAGCAGTAGTCAGCTTGGTTTTCAAAACCTGGAAACTTTCTTCAGCCTTTTCTGACCATTCGAACTTCTTGTCTTTCTTGAGAAGATCGGTCATTGGCTTTGCAATCTTGGAGAAATTTTCAATGAATCGGCGGTAATAACCCGCCAGACCGAGAAAACTTCGAATCTCCTTAGCTGACTTAGGTGTCTTCCAGTCAAGAACGGCTTGAACTTTATCTGGAATGACTGCAACACCTTTTTCAGAGATAACATGACCCGGAAAGATGAGCTCTTTTAACCAGAACTCACATTTGGAAAACTTGGCGTAGAGACGGTGCTCACGAAGTTTGGTTAGCACCAGACGAAGATGTTCATCATGTTCATCTTCGGTTTTGGAGTAGATCAGAATATCGTCGATGTAGACCACGACGAACTTGTCAAGATACTCCATGAAAACAGAGTTCATGAGCCGCATAAAAGTGGCAGGAGCATTTGTAAGGCCAAAGGACATGACAGTGTACTCGTAAAGACCATAACGAGTTGTGAACGCTGTCTTTGGAATGTCCTCCTTTCGGATTTTGATTTGATGGTACCCTGATCTCAAATCCATCTTGGAGAAGACTGTGGCACCGGACAACTGATCAAAAAGATCATTGATTATAGGAAGAGGGTATTTGTTCTTGATGGTCACTGCGTTGAGCGGACGGTAATCAATAACCAGCCGCGGAATGTTTGTATCTCTCTTCTTGACAAAGAGGGTAGGGCATCCCCAGGAAGAAGTACTAGGTTGGATGAAGTTCTTCTCTTCTAACTCCTCTAACTGCTTCTTCAGTTCAACCAACTCTTCCGGAGGCATACGATATGGTCTCCGGGAAACAGGAGCAGTTCCGGGAACCAACTCAATGACAAAGTCCACACTTCGATCAGGTGGCATGCCAGGTAACTCTTCAGGGAAGACATCTGGGAAGTCACGGACCACCCAGACATCAGAGATTTCTGGTTTAGGTAGGACTTCAACGGCATACAACTCGGCTTCAGGGGTAAACCTTGCCGATGGAGGTATTGCGGATGGAGCCCAATACAGAATACTTTTGCCAGAAAGATCGGTCAGAACAATAGACCTAGCTGCGCAATCAATGACAGCCTTGTGCTTTACTAGCCAATCCATGCCCAAGATGACATCAATGTCAGT
The DNA here is from genome assembly GCA_030979885.1 of Lolium multiflorum. Taxonomy (NCBI): domain Eukaryota; kingdom Viridiplantae; phylum Streptophyta; class Magnoliopsida; order Poales; family Poaceae; genus Lolium; species Lolium multiflorum. Next base: position 268,414,873 of record CM061753.1, on the reverse strand, counting down.
TGACTTGAGGGCAATGAGAGAGGTGGGGAACAAAAGATGCCCTATACTGATTATGACCTCACGGGTAATCCAAATGGTTTGCCAACGAGACCCAGGAGTTGTGATCTCTAGAGGGGAGGGCATTGTCTCGAAGGGTATATCATGCTTTCTTGCAAACTCTTGAGATATGAATGTATGCGATGCTCCGGAATCAAACAGAACTGTAGCTAGGATTGAGTTTATATAGAGCGTACCCATTAGGACGCTAGGATCATCTTCAGCCTCATCAGAGACATGGGTCGACGAGCACAACCAGAGGAGGGATCAACAGAATGGATCTTGGGTTAAAGGCCAGCATCATGTACTTAGATTCACACTAAGAGAACCCAGCACAATCCGGGACCTTCGGTTCAAGTCCAAGGGAAAAACACAAATAATGGGGTAACTACTATCTGAGTGACACGGAGGACACTGCGAGGTAGTAATCACAAAGTAAAAGATCATGAGAAACATATTCCTCAAAAAGGATTCAAAGGATTGATAACATCAACTGAATGGAAGGAACAACCAAGTACGGAGTACTTTTTTTTTAGAGAAAACAACCCAAACCCGTAGATCCTAGATGTTTGGAAATAACAGGGTAGAGGTAAAACCTTTTTCAATCAAAACAAGGTAAGATGACTCAGCATTAGAGTGACACCAGGTAAGGAGTAAAAAGAATCCTATTCAGATGTTTTTGCAAATACTTTTAGGTTTCAAATAGTTTTCACAACTACTAGACTCAACATCGACCAGTAGAAAGGGTTTCCTATAGGCAGTCCTGCTCTGATACCAAAACCTGTCGCGACCCCGGAGGTCAGGGCTAGACAAACCCAGATATCACATCTGGCATAAGCCTAACCTAGATCTCTAGGGCCTACAGGGTGAGAATCGGTAACACAACAGTGACTCTACGACTGAAAGCAAATATATTACAACTCTTAACAGAGTTAAGATCCAAATTTATTACACGCAGAGGTCACTGACCACAATTCAACAAGCAACGGAAAGCAAATTATGTTATCTAGATAACAAGACTGCAAAGGGCCTAAGAGGCCATAACATAAGGCGACGTCCCAGCCCATAAGTCTCAGGCTGCCGCCTGAGGAACTCCGAACTACTCGTCGACGTCAAGGTAGAAGCCACCATCTGTTGGAAGGACTTCGTCTGAAACAAAGCATGCAAGGCTGAGTACAGGGACTCAGCAAGACTTAGTACAACCTGTTAGCAAAGCGGGTATGCGAGGCTTTATGTGGAGCTTATTTTGCGGAAAGCCAGTTTTCCTTTGTAAACAGGAGGGAGCAGAAGCTCGTCTATTCAGACCATTTTAAAAAGGGTAAGAGAGCGATATCAACTCTAGCTCTAATATCATCATGTTGAATCCACCGAATCTTCATCATCACCTGAACCTATCACCTAGGATCACCCCCTCGACACCCTGAGAAGGGATCCTTATCACACATTGACAACAAGTTTTACGATTAGGTTCAAGTTGTCTATGATCATCACGTCCTTTCCCAAGTCGTCCATAACCGTGGACACGGCTTTTCGAAAAGATTTACCCTGCAGGGGTGTACAATTTTATCCACACGCGCCGACCGACTCTTAGTGCCACTAGATTAACACACTTCCTTGGTGTGCCGGCAGAGGGTGGTCGACCAAAACCTTTCCCTTACTTCGCCTATTCCATGAGTCAAACTAACTGGGGAGCTCCGTCATCGTAGGTAGCCACTCTCCGAGGCGGTCCCGGTCATTGTGTGCAGGGGATCCAGTTCAATGCCTCCAGCATCCTTCACCCCGGCCACGCCCTGTATGATGCACTTTGAAAACCTTTTCCACCTTTTCCCCATGCGTATGGCAAATGGAACTCGCAAACTAATTGACTCATGGGTAAGCTAGGCAAGTTCGGGCCAAGGGGTTCCCATGGGCCCCGTGTGGCTGTACGCTCAGTCTTGGTTCCAGAGGCAAGAACTCAGGTCCTAGTATCGGCGAGAACGAGTCAAATCACCACATCCCCATGTGGCGGCCCATCCAAGCCTTTAACATATTTATTAACAACATCACTGATCTTACCACGTCATCCTGTCAAACTAGGTTCATTCGTAGCTCTGATTCATCAACCGGATGGATCAGACTTCAACAGCTAAGCATGGCTAAGCATAACACATATATGGCTCTAGCGATGCGAACAAGCTCAGACCTAGTTTTGCTGGGAGCGGTGGATCAGGAACTCTGGGCTACAAGGATGGAATATGCACACATAGGATATCTACAACTGCCGATAAAACATATTTGAAGCGGATGCAATATGTAAGAACCAGAAGTAAAAGCATTTCGAAACCATATATGAACCAGGTTAGGGCTTGCCTTGTCCCTCGTTGTTCTGGTGCTGCTCTTCGGTGGCGTTGATCTCACGCTCGCGTTCGGTCCCTATCGAGAAGAACCAAATACCGGAAAGGAAGAGCACAATCAAGACAAGGTACAATGCAATGCACATACAATATGATGACATGTCATATTAAAGGGGTTTGGGTAACCCTAGGTGCATCGACATAAATTAAAGGGGGTTCGGCATCGATCCCGACATATAAGAGGGTTCAAATTAGGGTTTCTACTAAGGCTCATATTTAATTGGTTCAAGCATGTATGAAACATGGATAAACAGCTAGGAAATGTTTTTCTGGTCATTTTGATATATTATTTGCATTTTTCTGATTTAAAATGAATTATTTATGAATTTCCCAAGTTTAATTCATTTTAAATCAATTTCTGAAAATTCTATAAAAATAATAAAAGTTGGACCCACATGTCATAATTTTATTCTTTTCTAAATATTTATGAAATTATTAAAATTCTGACAGATGGGGTCCACCTGTCATATTATTTTCTATTTAAAGGAATACAGAAATTAATATAAGAAAATACAGAAAATAGGGGAAATTAAATAATGACGTCACGCGACGTCGCATGACGTCGGCGCGGCCATTGCTCACGGTGAGCTCCGGTGAGGTTGCAATCGGGCGATTTAGCGCGATTGCACGCGCGTAGGGGGAAAGGGGCGGGCGACACGGGAGTCGATTGGTGGCGGCGCCGCCATTATGCCGGAGCGTGGCCGGCGGCGAGTGCGCGGCGGCGGGCCCGGGCATGGCTAGAGGGCGAGAGGGGCCAAGGCGAGGGCATGGGGAGGAGCAGCAGCTCACCGGGAGCGCGACGGCGGTCGGCGGTCGCCGGGAGCTCGCGCCGGGCTCGGAGGCCGGGCGGGTCTCTGCGGGTTAGGGTTAGGGATTTGGGGGCGTCGGGAGAGCGCGGGAAGGGGGAGACTGGGGGCTAGGGCTCCTGGGCGGCGGCGGCGAGCCTTTATAGCCGCCGGGGGGCGGCGGGGAGCATCTGGGCCGCCGGAGCCATCGCTCGGCCGGCGTGCGGCCACCGAGCTGCTTTGGCCTGCGGGGAAGAAACGCAAATTTGCAGAAAACCCCCTGCGGGGTGAGTTGGGCTGGTGGGTGCGGCCTGGGCCGAATTGGGCCATTCGGCCAGGGAGAGAAGAGAGAGAGAAAGGGGGCCGAGCCCAGGGAAGAGAGGAGAGTTCTCTCTCTATATTTTTCTGGTTTTGTTATTTTTTTCCTATTCTAAACCAAATTCAAAACTGATTTTGAATAGAGTTTGAAAACTCAAACTTTTCGAGAGAACAAGAAACACACATGGCCTTATTGATAAACAACAAAACCATGTTGCTTAGTTTTGAAAATCTTGAGAGATTTGAATGAGAAAGAAAAGAGAAGGGTTTGCATAAATGAAAACAATCCAACTTGTTGCAAATTTTACTCAAATGCAAACTACATGCATGAGATGCACATGATCACTCATTTATTTATAAACACAAGGTTGGGATGTTACAGCAGTTTGGTTCAAAAAAGAAGACAGTGCCAAGCAGTTGTCAAACAATACCCATATAGTCAAATGTACTCCCTCTGATTCAAATGAATTGACTCAACTTTGTCTAGATATATGGATGTATCAAGTCACTGAAGCTAAAATAAAAGCTTCATGAAGGGGGAAGTTTGGTTCGAAAAAAATACAGTGCCAAGCAGCTGTCAAATAGTACCATAACGTCAAATGTACTCCCTCCGATTCAAACGAAATGACTCAACTTTGTATTTTGCATGTTAAAGGTTTTTCGTAAAACTTGGCCAATCTTAACATAGTTTGCCTTTCTAAAAAAAGATATAAGCCCTAAGGCTCCTTTGATTCATAGGATGGGAAAACCATAGAAATATGGAAAACATAGGATTGAGATTTAATGGCTAGTTGAATCATATAGGAAGATGAGTTGTGTTTGATTGTGCCAAAGGAAATTTTCCATGAGGTATGACCTAATGTTTTATTCTTATAGGATTTGCACTGCAAGATTCCTATAGGATATGTTCCTATGAATCAAACAACTAGTGTGGGGAAAATTCACATGTGATCTAAATCCTACATAATTCCTATACAAATCCTATATATGAATTTTAGTTGTTAGGTCACTTAAAATGACTTCACTTGAAGAGTTACATTTTTGTTTTTTTCTGAATTAGTAGTGATGCCTAACCATATATATACCTAAACCAAGAGAATCAGCATAAACTTATGTATATTAATAGTAAGCGCATATATGAATGTTTTTTTATCTACAAACCCAGGGTCATATATATGTACATAGAAACATGCATATATACTAGTTTTTGTACCTTGGTGTGTTCCTCTTTTGGGCTATCTCTTTTTTGTTCACCGATTCACAACCAACGCCCTAGATTAATTTGGCACTTAAAAAATAACATTTTGTTTTTGGCGCACTAACACAAATAGTAGTAGCACGGTCAACACTGTAGAGAAGTACAAAATAAATGTGTGTGGGAAAAAATGACTTAAAGTGACCATTACATTGAGAAAAAGGGTAGAACCAAGCATTGCACAGGGAAAAAGCAGTGTAGTGCCCAGAAGAAAAAAACAAGTTGGGTTATACTCCCTCCATCCTGAAATAATGGGTGTAGAGTTAAAATTTGTCCATAAAAGAGTGTACTTCTCGTTTTGCAATGCACTTCAAAATTTGTCCACAAAAGAGTGGTAGTAAAAAATATTTCTTTCTCATCACGAGGGATATAGTTTCTTCACGACTAGTACGTACTACCTCCATCACAAAGCTTAAGTCTTTTTTTAAGAGTCAAAGCAAGTAAAGGTTGACGAAAATTTAGAACAATCTATCAACTAATATAATATTTTGTAGATACCATACCAAAAAAAATCGTTGTCTATGTATTGATATTAATTTTGTATTTTGCATGATAATGATTTTTGGTAAAATCTTAGTTTACCTTGACATAGTTTGAGCTTCTAAAAATAATATAAGCCTTACGCTTTGGGATGGAGGTAGTAGTATTTAGCATAATATGGTTTTCTTATTTACTACATGCATTTAGATCATTGGAGGTGGAAAAGTTGAAGAGGAAAGTGATGGTCGATGACAGTTTCCCAATGTAATAATAAAATCCTTAATATGCCTTGAAAACCCACACGTACGCTCTTTCTAGGACAGAGGCAGTATGAGGTAATGCACCCACGCGCTGTCATCTGCCGGTTCGTGCTATGTCTCCCAAATCTTGAAATATCGTCAGTTATCCATTTCACGTCCACACTTCTCCCTCTCTCCACGGACTAGGAAAAAACCCTCTCTTCACTTCCCCTTCCCATTCCACCGATGGAGAGCCCAACCGACGCCGTCAACGCAGCGAAAGCGAAAGCCGCGCGGCTGGCCTTAGCCGCAGAGGAGGCGTGCAGAGCCGCGACCGCAGCACGCATGGCCGCAACGGCGGCGATCATTGCCGCAGCGGATGCCAAAGACGAAGCGGAGGCCATTGCCGAAGGTCGGGCCATCGGTCGCTCATCGGCATCTGATGCTGTTGGTAGATGGGTCCACTCTCTTGGGAAGCATCCCCTAGATGACGAGGACGAGGTTGAACTCATCTTTGAACCGCCGCCGCCGACCTTCGACGAGAATATCGTCGACGAGGGGGAGGAAGTATGTTCCGATTCACCTCTCTCCCTTATTCAACATAGCCCTGTATCGATTTGCGCTATGGTCTCTCCCTCTTTTTTTGCGCTATAGCGTTTTGAATTAGCGTCAGAATCTTTTTAGATTCATATTCAGTATTAGTTGCAACTGCTACATATTTGCTTCACATCCGATTCACCTCTCTCCCTTATTTAACATAGCCCTGTATCGATTTGCTCTATGGTCTCTCCCTCTTTTTTTTGCGCTATAGGGTTTTGAATTAGCGTCAGAATCTTTTTAGATTCATATTCATTATTAGTTGCAACTGCTACATATTTGCTTCACCTGTTTATTTGGCATGTATCAGGTTGCTACTGATGAGGTTGACAGCGATGTCGAGTCGCGTCATAGGAAGGCCAGGGCCACTCTCAACAAGCTTAAGGCGGGGAAGTTCGACAAGTATTGGAGTGAACCCTGGACTGGTGCCAGGAACAGCTGCCCCTTCTGCACAAAGAGCATAAAGGTTGACTTTCGAAGCGTCCTGCAGCATGCCGAAGCCGGTGGGTCCGGCTGTCTCAAAGTTGGGGAAACTGTTAACCGATCCGGCTTCATAGCCAACCACATGGCATATGGGCTATTCCTAAGGAAGAAATTGAACCAAGCTATCGAGACCGGTCGTGTGCCTCCTCCCAAGCCCAAGCCACCAAAGATTAAAGGTATGGGCAGCAAGAAGCAGAAGAAGCGGGACCAGGAAGAAGATGGTAAATATACTCCGTAACTGTTGTGCATGTTTGTCTCTCCTACTGCTTCAAAAGCAGCATCTTTTGTTGAACTCTGTTTATGTTTGCTGCTCAGCAGCGTTTGTGGTGAACCTATTAGCTTAATTAGGGGTTGTTGAACTATGTCTGTGTTGAACCTTGCTTAATTAGGTTGTGTTGAACTCTGTTTGTGTTGGCGTGGGAAGGGGGGCATGATGCTACCCTGAATTTGCGGGACCCCCAAAAAACTTGCAAATACGAGTGATGCATCCAAAAGGAACAAACTTCTTACATGGTAGACCCCAGTCTGAAAGCAAGAAATGCGATCGGGTCCTTAACAGCCACCGCCCGGATTGATCGGGTATTTTGCCTGCCTACCGCATGTGACTTGTGCTCACTGAAGTTTGGGACCTCACGCATGGGCACCACACGTAAGTGACAGACCTGTTGGTGTAAAAACTCGAGTGATTATTATACTGCATTAGTACAAAGTTTCCTATGGATTCAAGGGTTGGAAAGCCAAGTTAACTCATTTTCATGACTAAGAAGGAGCCAGGCTTACTTTTTCATTTTCATGTTTTAACTTGTTTAAATCTTGGTCAAACAAAGGATCTGACCAGGATTCAAGTGGGCATAAAAATTCAAAAAAGAAATCAAAAAAAAAACCAAAGCACATAAGCTTCTTATGTCATATAGTAAGCATTACAGTTGATCAACGAAGTCTAGACATATTCAAACCAGAAAAATATTGTATATACCCCCTAACCCTAAACTCTGTCTTATGAAGTCAAGCATGAAGAAAAGTGGTTTTGGGTTTCAAACATTGGAAATTGAAAAAACTCCCAAAAGCTTCATTTTGGAGTGACTAAGAAGAATCCAGGCTTTCATTTTCATTTTCATGTTTTAAATTGGTTTAAATCTTGGTCAAACCTAGGATTTGACCAAGATTCAAATGGACATAACAAATTCAAAAAAATCAAAACCAAACACATAGTCTTTTGATGTCATATAGTAAGCATTCAAGTTGATAAACAAAGTCTAGACATATTTAAACAAGAAAAATCATGTATATACTTGGCCCCTAACCCTAAACTCTGTCTTATGAAGTCAAGCATTAAGAGGAGTGGTTTTGGGTTTCAAACATGGAAATTTAAAAAACCTCCCAAAAGCTTCATTTTGGAGGGACTAAGAAGAATCCAGGCTTACTTTTCATTTTCATGTTTTAAACTGGTTTAAATCTTGGTCAAACCTAGGATTTGACCAAGATTCAAATGGGCATAACAAATTCAAAAAAAAACTAAACACATAGTCTTTTGATGTCACATAATAAGCATTCAAGTTGATAAACAAGGTCTAGACATATTCAAACCAGAAAAATCATGTATCTACCCCCTACCCCTAAACTTTGTCTTATGAAGTAAAGCACGGAGAGATATCATTTTGGGTTTCGAACATGGAAAATTTAAAAAAACCTCCCAAAAGCTTCATTTTGGAGTGAATAAGAAGGATCCACACTTACTTTTCATTTTCATGTTTTAAACTTGTTTAAATATTGGTCAAACCTGCAAGGATTTGACCAAGATTCAAATGGGCATAAAAATTCAAAAAAAAAGAAAACCACTTCTCTTCGTCCTTGACTTCATTAGACAGAGTTTAGGGTTGGGGTATATACATGATTTGTAATGTTTAAATATGTATAGACTCTCTTGATCAACATGAATGCTTACTATAACTTAAGAAGCTTAATTATGTGCTTTGGTTTTTCATTTTTTGAATTCTTTATTGAATTTTTATGCCTATTTGAATCTTGGTCAAATCCTAGGTTTGACCAAGAATTAAACAAGTCAGTAACATGAAAATGAAAAAGTAAGCCTGGATCCTTCTTATTCACTCAAAAAATGAAGCTTTTGGGAGGGTTTTTGAATTTTCCATGTTTGAAACCCAAAACCATTCCTCTTATATGCTTGACTTCATATATATCACAGAGTTTAGCCTTAGGGGGTATATACATGATTTTTCTAGTTTGAATATGTCTAAACCTTGTTTATCAACTTGAATGCTTACTATAAACCAAAAATTCATGTATCTACACCTAACCCTAAACTATGCATGAAGAGAAGTGGTTTTGGGTTTCAAACCTGGATATCTCAAAAACCCTCCCAAAAGCTTCATTTTGGAGTGAATAAGAAGGATCAAGGCTTAATTTTTCATTTTCATGTTTTAATCTTGTTTAAATCTTGCTCAAACCTAGGATTTGACCAAGATTCAAATGGGCATAATTTAAAAAAATGAAAAATCAAGGCACATAGTCTTCTTATATATGTCATATAGTAAGCATTCAATTAAGTTGATAAACAAGCTATGGACATATTCAACCCAGAAAAATCATGATGAATCTACCCCCTATATATCCCTAAACCCTAACTTATGAAGTCAAGCATGAAGAGAAGTGGTTTTTGGTATAAATCATGGAAATTTCATATTCATGTTTATTAAACTTGTTTAAATCATGGTCAAACCTAGGATTTGACCAAGATTCAAATGGGCATAAATATTCAGAAAAAACAAAAAATGGAAAATCAAGGCACATGTTTTAAACTTGTTTAAATCTTGGTCAAACCAAGGATTTGACCAAGATTCAAATGGGCCTAAAAATTTAGAAAAAAATCAAAAGAGAATGAAAAACCAAAGCACATAGCATTCTTATGTCATATGTATAGTAAGCATTCAAGTTGATAAACAAGGTCTAGACATATTCAAACCAAAAAATCATGTATATATCTACCCCTAACCCTAAACTGATCTGTCGATCTTATGGAAGTCAATCATGAAGAGAAGTGGTTTTGGGTTTCAAACATGGAAATTTCAAGAACATCCCAAAAGCTTCATTTTAGAGTGACTAAGAAGGATCCATGCTTACTTACTCGTTTGCACGTGTTAAACTTGTCTAAATCTTGGTGAAACCTAGGATTTGACCAAGATATGATTCAAATGCGCAGAAAATTAAAAAAGTCAGAAAAATTAAAAACCAAAGTACATAGTCTTCTTATGTCATATAGTAAGCATATTCAAGTTGATAAACAAGGTTTGGACATATTCAAACCATACAAATCATGTATCTATACCCCCTAACCCTAAACTTTTTCTTATGAAGTCAAGCATGAAGAGAAGTGGTTTTGGGTTTCAAAGATGGAAATTTCAAAAACCTCCAAAAACTTCATTTTAGAGTGACTGAGAAGTTAGCATTAAAGTTGATAAACAAGGTTTAGACATATTCAAACCAGACAAATCATGTATCTACCCCTAACCCTAAACTCGGTCTTATGAAGTCTAGCATGAAGAGAATCGTTTTGAGTTTCAAACGTTTAAGCCAAAAGCCCCATTTCAAATATTTCAAACTTATTCAAAGTTGGTTCAAATTTGAAAGACATACAAGTTATAGCACACATAGTGCATACATTTTCACACATACTGCACTAGATGCTAACCCTATAGTTTGAGGCCACTTGGATGAGGTCGAAAAAGTTCTTGGATTAGAATCGTGTTGTTCGAACCCCGTAGTTGGATTTTTTTGAACCTTGATCTGTAGTACAGGGCAAAACCCTAGTTTAACCTATTTAATTATAGATTCGTATATCGATTTTTCTACCTTTTTATTATTACTATGCTGCAGATGTGCGTTTGCCCGTCGAGTGAAACTCGGAGGAAGAGGGATCACTCGGAAGGAGAGAAAAAAGGCAGAGCATTATGGTGTCTTCCCTTTTTCGGGTGATGATGATGATGTTGACTGTTGTGCAGGGTTTGTCAGTGCGCAGGAGGTGCGAGCGAGCGAGCGAGCGAGCGAGTCGAGCGAGGCCGAGAATGAGAGAGATTTGTTTTTTTTTGTGAGAGGGACAACCGAAGGATCCAGAAGGACCCACAGACTTCCAATACGCATCCTGATGCGTCTTCTCTTGACAAAGAAGATGGCTGGGAGTTGGCGTACCTATTGCACGTGACTTGTGCTCACTCAAGTGTGGGACCTCACGCGTGGGCACCACACGTAAGTGACAGACCTGTTGGTGTAAAAACTCGGTTGATTATAATAGTGCATTAGAACAAAGTTTCCTATGGATTCAAGGGTAGGAAATCCAAGTTAACTCATTTACATGACATTATTTTTTCCATGAAGCAAAGTTAACACTATCAATTGGTACATTTTGGAGTGACTAAGAAGGATCAATGCTTACTTATTCGTTTAATTTCACGTGTTAAACTTGTCTAAATCTTGTTCAAACCTAGGATTTGACCAAGATTCAAATGGGCAGAAAAATAATTAAAAAACAGAAAAATGAAAAACCAAATCACATAGTCTTCTTATGTCATATAGTAAGCATTCAAGTTGATAAACAAGGTCTAGACATATTCAAACCAGACAAATCATGTATCTATACCCCCTAACCCCTAAACTCTGTCTTATGAAGTCAAGCGTGTGAAGAGAAGTGGTTTTGGGTTTCAAACATCGAAATTTCAAAAACCTCCCAAAAGCTTCATTTTAGAGTGACTAAGAAGGATACATGCTTCCCTTTACATTTTCATGTTTTAAACTTGTTTAAATTATCTTGGTCAAACCTAGGATTTGACGAAGATACAAATGGGTGGGCACAAAATTCAAAAAAATCAGAAAAATGAAAAACCAAATCACATAGTCTTCTTATGTCATATCGTAAGCAATCAAGTTGATAAACAAGGTCTAGATATATCCAAACCAGACAAATCATGTATCTACCCCCTGTCGATCTTATGAAGTCTAGCATGAAGGGAAGTCGTTTTGGGTTTCAAACATTGAAATTTAAAGAACATCCCAAAAGCTTCATTTTAGAGTGACTAAGAAGGATACAGACTTCCCTTTTCATTTTCATGTTTTAAATTTGTTTAAATCTTGGTCAAACCAAGGATTTGACCAAGATTCAAATGGCCCTAAAAATTCAGAAAAAAATGAAAAGAATGAAAAACCAAAGCACATAACATTCTTATGTCATATGTATAGTAAGCATTCAAGTTGATATACAAGGTCTAGACATATATATTCAAACCTAGGATTTGACTAGCTAAGATTCAAATGGGCATAACAAATTCAAAAAACAAAAACCAAACACATAGTCTTCTGATGTCATATAGCAAGCATTCAAGTTGATAAACAAACTTGTTTAAATCATGGTCAAACCTAGGATTTGACCAAGATTCAAATGGGCATAATTTTAAAAAATGTAAAATCAAGGCACATAGTCTTCTTATGTCATATAGTAAGCATTCAATTAAGTTGATAAACAAGGTCTAGACATATCAAACCAGAAAATTCAGGTGTCTAGCTAGCTACCCCTAACCCTAAACTCTGCACGAAGAGAAGTGGTTTTGGGTTTCAAACATGGATATTTCAAAAACCCTCCCAAAAACCTTCATTTTGGAGTTAATAAGAAGGATCAAGGCTTACTTTTTCATTTTCATGTTTTAATCTTTTTTAAATCTTTGTCAAACCTAGGTTTTGACCAATATTCAAAAGGGCATAATTAAAAAAAATGAAATATCAAGGCACATAGTCTTCTTATGTCATATAGTAAGCATTCAATTAAGTTGATAAACAAGCTCTAGACATATTCAAACCAGAAAAATCATGATGTATCTACCCCCTATATATCCCTAAACCCTAACTTATGAAGTCAAGCACGAAGAGAAGTGGTTTTTGGTTTAAATCATGGAAATTTCAAAAACCCTCCCAAGAGCTTCATTTTGGAGTGACTAATTAAGAAGCATACATGCTTACCTTTTCATATTCATGTTTTAAACTTGTTCAAATCTAGGTCAACAAACCTAGGATTTGATGAAGAATCAAATGGGTATAAAAAATTTAAAAACAAGCTCTAGATAAGCTCAAGTTGAAAAACAAGTTCTAGACATATTCCAACCAGAAAAATCATGCATGTACCCCCTATATATATATATCCCTAAACCCTGACTTATGAAGTCAAGCATGAAGAGAAGTGGTTTTTGGTTTCAATCATGGAAATTTCAAAAACCCTCCCAAGAGCTTCATTTTGGAGTGGCTAAGAAGGATAGATACTTAATTTTTCATATTTATGTTTTAAACTAGTTTAAATCATGGTCAAACCTAGGATTTGACCAAGATTCAAATGGGCATAAAAATTCAAAATAAATGAAAATAAATGAAAAACCAAGGCACGTAGTCTTCTTATGTCATATAGTAAGCATTCAATTAAGTTGATAAACAAGGTCTAGACATATTCAAACCAGAAACATCATGTATCTAGCTACCCTAGCCCTAAACTCTGTCTTATGAAGTCAAGCATGCATGAAGAGAAGTACGTGGTTTTTTGGTTTCAAACATGGAAATTTCAAAAACCCTCTCAAGAGCTTCATTTTGGAGTGACTACGAAGGATACATGCTTAATTTTCATATTCATGTTTTAAACTTGTTTAAATCATGGTCAAACCTAGGATTTGACCAAGATTCAAATGGGCATAATTTAAAAAAATGTAAAATCAAGGCACATAGTCTTCTTATGTCATATAGTAAGCATTCAATTAAGTTGATAAACAAGGTCTAGACATATCAAACCAGAAAAATCATGTATCTACCCCTATATATCCCCAAAAACTCTGTCTTTATGAAGTCAAGCATGAAGAGAAGTGGTTTTTTGGTTTCAAGCATGGAAATTTCAAAAACCTCCCCAAACTTCATTTTAGAGTGACTAAGAAGGATACAAGCTTGCCTTTTCATTTTCATGTTTTAAACTTGTTTAAATTATCTTGGTCAAATCTAGGATTTGACAAGATTCAAATGGGCAAACATATGATAAGTGATGCAAATATCATTTCTAAGTGCGGGCAAACCAGAGATATGTGGTTTTTGGTTTCAAACATATTCAAACGAGAGAAATCATGTATCTACCCCCTAACACTAAACTCTGTCTCATGAAGTCAAGCGCATGCATGAAGATATGTGGTTTTTGGTTTCAAACATGGAAATTTCAAAAACCCTCCCAAGAGCTTCATTTCGAAGTGATTAATTAAGAAGCATACATGCATGCTTAATTACTTTTTCATATTCATGTTTTAAACTTATTCAAATCTTGGTGAAACCTAGGATTTGACCAAGATTCAAATGGGTATAAAAATTTAAAAAATACAAAAAAGGTCTTCTTATGTTATATAGTAGGCATTCAATTAAGTTGATAAACAAGTTCTAGACATATTCAAACAAGAAAAATCATGCATGTATCTACCCATAACCCTAAACTTTGTTTCATGAAGTCAAGCATTGTGGTTTTTGGTTTCGAACATGGAAATTCAAAAACCCTCCCAAGAGCTTCATTTTGAAGTGACTAAGAAGCATACATGCTTACTTTTTCATATTCATGTTTTTAACTTATTCAAATCTTGGTGGAACCAAGGATTTGACAAAGATTCGAATGGGTATAAAAATTCAAAAAAAACAAGGTCTTCTCTTATGTTATATAGTAAGCATTCAATTAATTTGATAAACAAGGTCTAAACATATTCAAACCAGGAAAATCATGTATCTACCACCTAACCCTAAACTCTGTCTTATGAAGTCAAGCATGCATGAAGAGAAGTGGTTTTTGGTTTCAAGCATGGAAATTTCCATGTTTGAAACCCAAAACCACTTCTCTTCATATGCTTGACTTCATATGACAGAGTTTAGCGTTAGGGGGTAGATACATGATTTTTTGGTTTGAATATGTCCAGACCTTGTTTATCAACTTAAATGCTAACTATATGACATCAGAATGGGCATAAAAATTTAAAAAAATTAAAAATGTAAAACCAAAATTTAATTGGGAGGAAAGGGTACATGAATTACAATTAAAAAACAAGGTAACTTAAATACTTGGATGCCCCAAGATGTGTGGAAGCCCAAAACAATGGCAAAACATATCATGTGCGCATGCTGCATCCAATTCAAGTAGAACACATAGTAGGCACCGATAGTTTGACCTAAATTTGAAATCAAAGAGAAGGTGGTTAGAAAAAATCAAAATTGGCAAAGCAAAGCATGAAATCAAAAAATTGTGATGCACTCTAGCTATGAAAATTATCAAACAATGCAAACCAAAATGATTTTTTAGAGGAATACTAGTTCAACTTATTTAATTTTTTATTTGTAGGCCAAAATCAAACCCCGTAGTTGGATTTTTTTTTCAACTTGATCTGTAGTACTGGGGAAAACCCTAGTTTATAACCTATTTAATAATAGATTCGTAGTCGATTCTTTTACTTTTTTATTATTACTATGCAGCACATGTGTGTTTGCCCGTCGAGTGAAACTCGGAGGAAGAGGAATCACTCGGAAGGAGAAGAAGGGAGAGCAGTCACGGGGCCCCTCTTATTGATGGTGTATATTCTTTTTCTGGTGATGTTGACTGTTGTGCAGGGTTTGTCAGTGCGCAGGAGGTGCGAGCGAGCGAGCGAGCGAGTCGAGCGAGGCCGAGAATGAGAGAGATTTGTTTTTTTTGTGAGAGGGACAACCGAAGGATCCAGAAGGACCCACAGACTTCCAATACGCATCCTGATGCGTCTTCTCTTGACAAAGAAGATGGCTGGGAGTTGGCGTACCTATTGCACGTGACTTGTGCTCACTCAAGTGTGGGACCTCACGCGTGGGCACCACACGTAAGTGACAGACCTGTTGGTGTAAAAACTCGGTTGATTATTATAGTGCATTAGAACAAAGTTTCCTATGGATTCAAGGGTAGGAAATCCAAGTTAACTCATTTACATGACATTATTTTTTCCATGAAGCAAAGTTAACACTATCAATTGGTACATTTTGGAGTGACTAAGAAGGATCAATGCTTACTTATTCGTTTAATTTCACGTGTTAAACTTGTCTAAATCTTGTTCAAACCTAGGATTTGACCAAGATTCAAATGGGCAGAAAAATAATTAAAAAACAGAAAAATGAAAAACCAAATCACATAGTAAGCATTCAAGTTGATAAACAAGGTCTAGACATATTCAAACCAGACAAATCATGTATCTATACCCCTAACCCCTAAACTCTGTCTTATGAAGTCAAGCATGTGAAGAGAAGTGGTTTTGGGTTTGGGGGTATATATACATGATTTTTATTGTTTAAATATATATAGACTTTGTTGATCAACATGAATGCTTAATTACTATATGACATAAGAAGTTTATGTGCTTTGGTGTTTCATTTTTTTGATTTCTTTTTTGAATTTTTATGCCCATTTGAATCTTGGTCAAATCCTAGGTTTGACAAAGATTTAAACAAGTTTGAAACATGAAAATGAAAAAGTAAGCTTGGATCCTTCTTAGTCACTCCAAAATGAAGCTTTTGGGTGGGTTTTTGAAATTTCCATGTTTGAAACCCAAAACCACTTCTTCTCTTCATGCTTGACTTCATAAGACAACGTTTAGGGTTAGGGGGTAGATACATGATTTTTCTGGTTTGAATATGTCTAGACTTCGTTGATCAACTTGAATGCTTAGTATATTACATAAGAAGACTATGTGGTTTGGTTTTTGATTTTCTTGATTTTGTTTGATTTTTTATGACCATTTGAATCTTGGTCAAATCCTAGGTTTGACCAAGATTTAAACAAGTTTAAAACATGAAAATGAAAAAGTAAGCATGGATCCTTCTTAGTCATGACAATGAGTTAACTTGGCTTTACTACCCTTGATGAATCCATAGGAAACTTTTTGTACTAATGCAGTATAATATTCTGGTTTGAATATGTCTAGACCTTGTTTATCAACTTAATTTGAAAGACATACAAGTTATAGCACACATAGTGCATACATTTTCACACATACTGCACTAGATGCTAACCCTATAGTTTGAGGCCATTTGGATGAGGTCGAAAAAATTCTTGGATTAGAATCGTGTTGTTCGAACCCCGTAGTTGGATTTTTTTGAACCCTTGATCTTTAGAACTGGGCAAAACCCAAGTTTAACCATGCAAGATTCAAATGGCCCTAAAAATTCAGAAAAAAATCAAAAGAATGAAAAACCAAAGCACATATATAGCATTCTTATGTCATATATATGTATAGTAAGCATGCATTCAAGTTGATAAACAAGGTCTAGACATATATATTCAAACCAGAAAAATCATGTATATATCTACCCCTAAAACTCTAATTAAACTATGTCTTATGAAGTCAATCATGTAGAGAAGTGGTTTTGGGTTTCAAATATGGAAATTTCAAGAACCTCCCAAAAGCTTCATTTTAGAGTGACTAAGAAGGATCCAGGCTTATCTTTTCATTTCATGTTTTAAACTTGTTTAAATCCTGGTCAAACCTAGGATTTGACCAAGATTTATGGGCATAAAATTCAAAAAAATCAGAAAAATAAAAAACCAAAGCACATAAGCATATTCAAGTTGATAAACAAGGTTTGGACATATTCAACCCATACACAAATCATGTATCTACCCCTAACCCTAAACTCTGTCTTATGAAGTCAAGCATGAAGAGAAGTGGTTTCGGGTTTCAAACATGGAAATATCAAAAACCTCCCAAAAACTTCATTTTAGAGTGACTGAGAAGGTTGCATGCTTCCCTTTTCATTTTCATGTTTTAAACTTGTTTAAATCTTGGTCAAACCTAGAATTTGACAAGATTCAAATGGGCATCAAAATTCAAAAAAATCAGAAAAAGAAAAACCAAAGCAATAGTTTTCTTATGTCATATAGTAAGCATTAAAGTTGATAAACAAGGTCTAGACATATTCAACCAGACAAATCATGTATCTATACCCCTAACCCCTAAACTCTGTCTTATGAAGTCAAGCATGTGAAGAGAAGTGGTTTTGGGTTTCAAACATCGAAATTTCAAAAACCTCCCAAAAGCTTCATTTTAGAGTGACTAAGAAGGATACATGCTTCCCTTTTCATTTTCATGTTTTAAACTTGTTTAAATTATCTTGGTCAAACCTAGGATTCGACATGATTCAAATGGGCATCAAAATAAATAAAAAACAGAAAAAGGAAAAACCAAAGCAATAGTTTTCTTATATATGTCATATAGTAAGCATTAAAGTTGATAAACAAGGTCTAGATATATCCAAACCAGACAAATCATGTATCTACCCCCGGCCTGTCGATCTTATGAAGCTAGTCTACTAGCATGTGAAGGGAACTCGTTTTCGGTTTCAAACATAGAAATTACAAGAACATCCCAAAAGCTTCTCCATTTTAGAGTGACTACGAAGGATACTGACTTCCCTTTTCATTTTCATGTTTTAAACTTGTTTAAATCTTGGTCAAACCAAGGATTTGACCAAGATTCAAATGGGCCTAAAAATTTAGAAAAAAATCAAAAAGAGAATGAAAAACCAAAGCACACATAGCATTCTTATGTCATATGTATAGTAAGCATTCAAGTTGATAAACAAGGTCTAGACATATTCAAACCAAAAAATCATGTATATATCTACCCCTAACCCTAAACTGATCTGTCGATCTTATGGAAGTCAATCATGAAGAGAAGTGGTTTTGGGTTTCAAACATGGAAATTTCAAGAACATCCCAAAAGCTTCATTTTAGAGTGACTAAGAAGGATCCATGCTTACTTACTCGTTTTCACGTGTTAAACTTGTCTAAATCTTGGTGAAACCTAGGATTTGACCAAGATATGATTCAAATGCGCAGAAAATTAAAAAAGTCAGAAAAATTAAAAACCAAAGTACATAGTCTTCTTATGTCATATAGTAAGCATATTCAAGTTGATAAACAAGGTTTGGACATATTCAAACCATACAAATCATGTATCTATACCCCCTAACCCTAAACTTTTTCTTATGAAGTCAAGCATGAAGAGAAGTGGTTTTGGGTTTCAAAGATGGAAATTTCAAAAACCTCCAAAAACTTCATTTTAGAGTGACTGAGAAGTTAGCATTAAAGTTGATAAACAAGGTTTAGACATATTCAAACCAGACAAATCATGTATCTACCCCTAACCCTAAACTCGGTCTTATGAAGTCTAGCATGAAGAGAATCGTTTTGAGTTTCAAACGTTTAAGCCAAAAGCCCCATTTCAAATATTTCAAACTTATTCAAAGTTGGTTCAAATTTGAAAGACATACAAGTTATAGCACACATAGTGCATACATTTTCACACATACTGCACTAGATGCTAACCCTATAGTTTGAGGCCACTTGGATGAGGTCGAAAAAGTTCTTGGATTAGAATCGTGTTGTTCGAACCCCGTAGTTGGATTTTTTTGAACCTTGATCTGTAGTACAGGGCAAAACCCTAGTTTAACCTATTTAATTATAGATTCGTATATCGATTTTTCTACCTTTTTATTATTACTATGCTGCAGATGTGCGTTTGCCCGTCGAGTGAAACTCGGAGGAAGAGGGATCACTCGGAAGGAGAGAAAAAAGGCAGAGCATTATGGTGTCTTCCCTTTTTCGGGTGATGATGATGATGACTGTTGTGCAGGGTTTGTCAGTGCGCAGGAGGTGCGAGCGAGCGAGCGAGTCGAGCGAGGCCGAGAATGAGAGAGATTTGTTTTTTTTTGTGTGAGAGGGACAACCGAAGGATCCAGAAGGACCCACAGACTTCCAATACGCATCCTGATGCGTCTTCTCTTGACAAAGAAGATGGCTGGGAGTTGGCGTACCTATTGCACGTGACTTGT
Source organism: Lolium multiflorum (assembly GCA_030979885.1). NCBI lineage: Eukaryota > Viridiplantae > Streptophyta > Magnoliopsida > Poales > Poaceae > Lolium > Lolium multiflorum. The sequence goes on along the minus strand of CM061753.1, from coordinate 268,395,375 downwards.
GCTCACTCAAGTGTGGGACCTCACGCGTGGGCACCACACGTAAGTGACAGACCTGTTGGTGTAAAAACTCGGTTGATTATAATAGTGCATTAGAACAAAGTTTCCTATGGATTCAAGGGTAGGAAATCCAAGTTAACTCATTTACATGACATTATTTTTTCCATGAAGCAAAGTTAACACTATCAATTGGTACATTTTGGAGTGACTAAGAAGGATCAATGCTTACTTATTCGTTTAATTTCACGTGTTAAACTTGTCTAAATCTTGTTCAAACCTAGGATTTGACCAAGATTCAAATGGGCAGAAAAATAATTAAAAAACAGAAAAATGAAAAACCAAATCACATAGTCTTCTTATGTCATATAGTAAGCATTCAAGTTGATAAACAAGGTCTAGACATATTCAAACCAGACAAATCATGTATCTATACCCCTAACCCCTAAACTCTGTCTTATGAAGTCAAGCGTGTGAAGAGAAGTGGTTTTGGGTTTCAAACATCGAAATTTCAAAAACCTCCCAAAAGCTTCATTTTAGAGTGACTAAGAAGGATACATGCTTCCCTTTACATTTTCATGTTTTAAACTTGTTTAAATTATCTTGGTCAAACCTAGGATTTGACGAAGATACAAATGGGTGGGCACAAAATTCAAAAAAATCAGAAAAATGAAAAACCAAATCACATAGTCTTCTTATGTCATATCGTAAGCAATCAAGTTGATAAACAAGGTCTAGATATATCCAAACCAGACAAATCATGTATCTACCCCCTGTCGATCTTATGAAGTCTAGCATGAAGGGAAGTCGTTTTGGGTTTCAAACATTGAAATTTAAAGAACATCCCAAAAGCTTCATTTTAGAGTGACTAAGAAGGATACAGACTTCCCTTTTCATTTTCATGTTTTAAATTTGTTTAAATCTTGGTCAAACCAAGGATTTGACCAAGATTCAAATGGCCCTAAAAATTCAGAAAAAATGAAAAGAATGAAAAACCAAAGCACATAACATTCTTATGTCATATGTATAGTAAGCATTCAAGTTGATATACAAGGTCTAGACATATATATTCAAACCTAGGATTTGACTAGCTAAGATTCAAATGGGCATAACAAATTCAAAAAACAAAAACCAAACACATAGTCTTCTGATGTCATATAGCAAGCATTCAAGTTGATAAACAAACTTGTTTAAATCATGGTCAAACCTAGGATTTGACCAAGATTCAAATGGGCATAATTTTTAAAAAAATGTAAAATCAAGGCACATAGTCTTCTTATGTCATATAGTAAGCATTCAATTAAGTTGATAAACAAGGTCTAGACATATCAAACCAGAAAATTCAGGTGTCTAGCTAGCTACCCCTAACCCTAAACTCTGCACGAAGAGAAGTGGTTTTGGGTTTCAAACATGGATATTTCAAAAACCCTCCCAAAAACCTTCATTTTGGAGTTAATAAGAAGGATCAAGGCTTACTTTTTCATTTTCATGTTTTAATCTTTTTTAAATCTTTGTCAAACCTAGGTTTTGACCAATATTCAAAAGGGCATAATTAAAAAAAATGAAATATCAAGGCACATAGTCTTCTTATGTCATATAGTAAGCATTCAATTAAGTTGATAAACAAGCTCTAGACATATTCAAACCAGAAAAATCATGATGTATCTACCCCCTATATATCCCTAAACCCTAACTTATGAAGTCAAGCACGAAGAGAAGTGGTTTTTGGTTTAAATCATGGAAATTTCAAAAACCCTCCCAAGAGCTTCATTTTGGAGTGACTAATTAAGAAGCATACATGCTTACCTTTTCATATTCATGTTTTAAACTTGTTCAAATCTAGGTCAACAAACCTAGGATTTGATGAAGAATCAAATGGGTATAAAAAATTTAAAAACAAGCTCTAGATAAGCTCAAGTTGAAAAACAAGTTCTAGACATATTCCAACCAGAAAAATCATGCATGTACCCCCTATATATATATATCCCTAAACCCTGACTTATGAAGTCAAGCATGAAGAGAAGTGGTTTTTGGTTTCAATCATGGAAATTTCAAAAACCCTCCCAAGAGCTTCATTTTGGAGTGGCTAAGAAGGATAGATACTTAATTTTTCATATTTATGTTTTAAACTAGTTTAAATCATGGTCAAACCTAGGATTTGACCAAGATTCAAATGGGCATAAAAATTCAAAATAAATGAAAATAAATGAAAAACCAAGGCACGTAGTCTTCTTATGTCATATAGTAAGCATTCAATTAAGTTGATAAACAAGGTCTAGACATATTCAAACCAGAAACATCATGTATCTAGCTACCCTAGCCCTAAACTCTGTCTTATGAAGTCAAGCATGCATGAAGAGAAGTACGTGGTTTTTTGGTTTCAAACATGGAAATTTCAAAAACCCTCTCAAGAGCTTCATTTTGGAGTGACTACGAAGGATACATGCTTAATTTTCATATTCATGTTTTAAACTTGTTTAAATCATGGTCAAACCTAGGATTTGACCAAGATTCAAATGGGCATAATTTAAAAAAATGTAAAATCAAGGCACATAGTCTTCTTATGTCATATAGTAAGCATTCAATTAAGTTGATAAACAAGGTCTAGACATATCAAACCAGAAAAATCATGTATCTACCCCTATATATCCCCAAAAACTCTGTCTTTATGAAGTCAAGCATGAAGAGAAGTGGTTTTTGGTTTCAAGCATGGAAATTTCAAAAACCTCCCCAAACTTCATTTTAGAGTGACTAAGAAGGATACAAGCTTGCCTTTTCATTTTCATGTTTTAAACTTGTTTAAATTATCTTGGTCAAATCTAGGATTTGACAAGATTCAAATGGGCAAACATATGATAAGTGATGCAAATATCATTTCTAAGTGCGGGCAAACCAGAGATATGTGGTTTTTGGTTTCAAACATATTCAAACGAGAGAAATCATGTATCTACCCCCTAACACTAAACTCTGTCTCATGAAGTCAAGCGCATGCATGAAGATATGTGGTTTTTGGTTTCAAACATGGAAATTTCAAAAACCCTCCCAAGAGCTTCATTTCGAAGTGATTAATTAAGAAGCATACATGCATGCTTAATTACTTTTTCATATTCATGTTTTAAACTTATTCAAATCTTGGTGAAACCTAGGATTTGACCAAGATTCAAATGGGTATAAAAATTTAAAAAATACAAAAAAGGTCTTCTTATGTTATATAGTAGGCATTCAATTAAGTTGATAAACAAGTTCTAGACATATTCAAACAAGAAAAATCATGCATGTATCTACCCATAACCCTAAACTTTGTTTCATGAAGTCAAGCATTGTGGTTTTTGGTTTCGAACATGGAAATTCAAAAACCCTCCCAAGAGCTTCATTTTGAAGTGACTAAGAAGCATACATGCTTACTTTTTCATATTCATGTTTTTAACTTATTCAAATCTTGGTGGAACCAAGGATTTGACAAAGATTCGAATGGGTATAAAAATTCAAAAAAAACAAGGTCTTCTCTTATGTTATATAGTAAGCATTCAATTAATTTGATAAACAAGGTCTAAACATATTCAAACCAGGAAAATCATGTATCTACCACCTAACCCTAAACTCTGTCTTATGAAGTCAAGCATGCATGAAGAGAAGTGGTTTTTGGTTTCAAGCATGGAAATTTCCATGTTTGAAACCCAAAACCACTTCTCTTCATATGCTTGACTTCATATGACAGAGTTTAGCGTTAGGGGGTAGATACATGATTTTTTGGTTTGAATATGTCCAGACCTTGTTTATCAACTTAAATGCTAACTATATGACATCAGAATGGGCATAAAAATTTAAAAAAATTAAAAATGTAAAACCAAAATTTAATTGGGAGGAAAGGGTACATGAATTACAATTAAAAAACAAGGTAACTTAAATACTTGGATGCCCCAAGATGTGTGGAAGCCCAAAACAATGGCAAAACATATCATGTGCGCATGCTGCATCCAATTCAAGTAGAACACATAGTAGGCATCGATAGTTTGACCTAAATTTGAAATCAAAGAGAAGGTGGTTAGAAAAAATCAAAATTGGCAAAGCAAAGCATGAAATCAAAAAATTGTGATGCACTCTAGCTATGAAAATTATCAAACAATGCAAACCAAAATGATTTTTTAGAGGAATACTAGTTCAACTTATTTAATTTTTTATTTGTAGGCCAAAATCAAACCCCGTAGTTGGATTTTTTTTTCAACTTGATCTGTAGTACTGGGGAAAACCCTAGTTTATAACCTATTTAATAATAGATTCGTAGTCGATTCTTTTACTTTTTTATTATTACTATGCAGCACATGTGTGTTTGCCCGTCGAGTGAAACTCGGAGGAAGAGGAATCACTCGGAAGGAGAAGAAGGGAGAGCAGTCACGGGGCCCCTCTTATTGATGGTGTATATTCTTTTTCTGGTGATGTTGACTGTTGTGCAGGGTTTGTCAGTGCGCAGGAGGTGCGAGCGAGCGAGCGAGCGAGCGAGTCGAGCGAGGCCGAGAATGAGAGAGATTTGTTTTTTTGTGAGAGGGACAACCGAAGGATCCAGAAGGACCCACAGACTTCCAATACGCATCCTGATGCGTCTTCTCTTGACAAAGAAGATGGCTGGGAGTTGGCGTACCTATTGCACGTGACTTGTGCTCACTCAAGTGTGGGACCTCACGCGTGGGCACCACACGTAAGTGACAGACCTGTTGGTGTAAAAACTCGGTTGATTATTATAGTGCATTAGAACAAAGTTTCCTATGGATTCAAGGGTAGGAAATCCAAGTTAACTCATTTACATGACATTATTTTTTCCATGAAGCAAAGTTAACACTATCAATTGGTACATTTTGGAGTGACTAAGAAGGATCAATGCTTACTTATTCGTTTAATTTCACGTGTTAAACTTGTCTAAATCTTGTTCAAACCTAGGATTTGACCAAGATTCAAATGGGCAGAAAAATTTAAAAAACCCTCCCAAGAGCTTCATTTTGGAGTGGCTAAGAAGGATAGATACTTAATTTTTCATATTTATGTTTTAAACTAGTTTAAATCATGGTCAAACCTAGGATTTGACCAAGATTCAAATGGGCATAAAAATTCAAAATAAATGAAAATAAATGAAAAACCAAGGCACGTAGTCTTCTTATGTCATATAGTAAGCATTCAATTAAGTTGATAAACAAGGTCTAGACATATTCAAACCAGAAACATCATGTATCTAGCTACCCTAGCCCTCAACTCTGTCTTATGAAGTCAAGCATGCATGAAGAGAAGTACGTGGTTTTTTGGTTTCAAACATGGAAATTTCAAAAACCCTCTCAAGAGCTTCATTTTGGAGTGACTACGAAGGATACATGCTTAATTTTCATATTCATGTTTTAAACTTGTTTAAATCATGGTCAAACCTAGGATTTGACCAAGATTCAAATGGGCATATATGAATCTTTAGCAGGTGCGTTTTTTTACTAATCCATATGGAATATTTTGATAAAACCCTTTTAGAAGGCTTTGTTAAGGCCTCAAGGACAATGAGTTGGGAGGAGGCCAGGTAGACTGTAGCTAGGCATTGATTCGGAATTTATGATGCTTGCGACTTGCTTGCGCGGCTTGTTGATTTCCCAGGTGACGCAGCTTTTTTTGACTGCCCAGCCATGGATAGGTCATAGGAGTGCAGAGCTGTAGGCGGTGCGGATAAGTACGCGGGGCATTGATGATGTAGGTGTGTTCGGTTGCCCACGCGAGTGCAGAGCTGTAGGGTTATGCGAGTAGGCCTTTAAACTGGGAGGTGGCACAAGAAGATTTTAGTAAGGAATGGTTCCTTTCCAGAGGAATGGAATGGTTCCATCCCCGCGTTCGGTTTGGACAAAAAGGAGGTACAGAATGGTACTGTTTTTTGTTCGGTTGGAGGAATTGGAGAGCAGAACGGAATGTGGTTAAACTAAACTTTTGTCTAAGAATCGTAATTAACAATGGCAAATAGCCTTTTAAATCTTAAAATCGTAATTAACAACGCCTAATGGCCTTTTTAATCTTAAAATCGTAATTAATGTTATTTTTTGTATGGTCGGGGAATTTGGAGAGTAGAACGGAATGAAGTTAAAGTTTAATCTTTTGTCTAAATATCGTAATTAATAGTGGCCTTTTTAATCTCAAAATCATAATTAACAACAACTAATAATTTTTTTGGTTGGATTAGTGAAGTGCTTTGTAATTAATAGCGGCTAAGTAACAGCCGTTCCACCACATTCCACCGATTCGGTGGAATGGGTGCATTCTGCATATGGGGAGAATATTCCCTTTCGAGGAACCACTCGGTTCCGTTCCATTCCACAACCGAACACAAGAATGGGCTCTAGGTGCGGAACGGTTCCATTCCATTCCACTTGGTTCTGGAACCGAACACACCCTAAATGCGTTGCAATGGAAAATGACAGTGTGTGGTGGCCTGATGGTGAAGAAGAAAGGTCGGGCGAAGAGTTGTTGGCTAGAGTCGGTTTTATACGAATCGACGAGGTGCGGGATAGTTTGATTTTAAGGGCTCCTTTCATTCACAGGATAGGGAAATCATAGGAGTAGGAATGTAGGATTGGGATTTGGGATGACATGTGTAGTTAAATCCTATAATAAGATGAGTTGCGTTTGATTGCGCCAAATGAATTTTTCCATGAGGTAGGACCAAATATTTAATCCTATACTAGGATTTGCACTACTTGATGATTCCTATAGGATTATTTCCTATTGGATATGTTCATATGAATCAAACTACTAGTGTAGGAAATATTCCTATAAGATCTAAATCCTATTATCTTATACCAACCTAATATGAATCAAAGAAGCCCTAAAGGATTTTCGAAGGAATCATGTACGAAGTATGATTTTTCTAAGTCACCCAACATATATACTAGGAATAGAACTAAGTAGTACCATATACTTAGGCCCGCATGCACAAATATTAAGTGTGGATTGAGGAAGTCGATAACTTGGGAAAAAACTTTCGCAACTGCACACCTATGTTACCACCCTTGCGACGCTAATTGTCGTAGAGCTGACCTAGAACGAACTCTTGTCTCGGTTAACATGAGAGAGATAAGGGATAAATACAATTGTGATACACTTTCCTAATATTTTGTTGAATGAGATAATCTTGTGTTTTCCTAATAGGGTTAATTAAGTACACATTTGGCAGCTCGTGTGTTGCATACGTTGGTGAACTTTAGACCCCAACTATATATTATTATTTGAACTCACCTCTAACACTTAATTATGTATAATAAGGTCCCTAACTAACCTCAAACACAATTAGGTATAACAGCGGTCCATAACTAACCTCAAACACTTAATTAGGTCTTACATTGCCCCCTTAGACTACCCCTTACCCTCAGCGACGTACGCAACATGGTGTTTGGGTTGAATGGCCCACCCTATTTTAAAATGTTTTAGTTAATTAATTATGTAAAAAATTATCACATATAAAGTGGAAAAAAGAAAATTAGTAAGGTGTGCCCACCTGGCCTACGGTTGTTTTGTGCGTCCTCCACTGCGTACTCCTCTTGATCTGTGACGATGAACATAGTTCTTTAGAACACATGCAACACTTACAGTTGATAGGCCGTTGCAAAGCTAATCAATGATAAAACCTGCTTTCATAATCCATTGTACTTTGATTTAATTAGTCCCTCTAATGGACCCCAACTATGTGTGCTTGAGATTTAGCAAAATGCTTTGCCGCCGTGCCACATAACAAATAATAAACAGACCAATCAAGTTTTTATCATTGCTAGACCTAACTAAGTGTTCAAGTGCTCAATTTTGACCACATTAGAGTTGAGGGGCCAAACATAATTCTTAAATACGTGAGGGACCGAACATATACTTCTAAACACCCGAGGGACAAGACAAATTTGAGTACTATTGTTATTATTAGACTAGTCACAATGGGGAGTATCATATAATAGTATCATACATATGATACTAATGTACAATATTATTTTCACAGTCCATATTATCATCATGTAGTAGTATAATATGTTACATGTATTTAGGGATTTGTAGAATCTCAATACAAAAGTGTGTACAAGATTTGTTTGGCAGTAATTTTTCTAGTTCTACATGATATGATACGATATCTACCTATGATACCACTATCGTCTCTTTCATCATTAACTGATATGACACATCAACATTTTGCATGCATGTAGTGCATGATACTACTTATGATATTGCCATTGCGAGTAGTCTCCCTTTGTCCTAGAGTACAATGCCAATTTGTTTTCAGAGGCAAACTTAGACTAATACTTGGGCCCGCCAATTATGAGTTGCATGTCATTCAAAACTATATCATCGGATGCTTGTTTCGATGAACTTTCCAATGGTATATTTTGCGGATGTCATAAAATTAGGCTGGTCATACTATTTCTATAGTGGGTAGTATCATGGAGTAGTATCATAGTAATGCTACATTTATTATTTTTTAGAATCTCAATGCAAATTTGTGTACAAGATTTGTTTAGCATTAAGTTTTCTCGTTGTTTGCGCTATGATACAGTATCTACCTATGTTACACTAATCTCCTCTCTCCTACTTAATTAGCTGCCAGATCAACATTTTTGTGGGACCAATGTGTATGATACTAGCTATGATACTAGCACTATCATGTGGGTACCTAAATCTCGAGTCAAAGTTTGACACGAAACCGATGTGGACTTTATTCATGGTGGAAGGGAGTAACAATCATAAGCACATTATTATTATTGTTTGAACAACATTTTATTTGATGTGCCATAAGAAGTTTAGAAACTCCTAGCCTGCGGAGGTGGCGTTTTGGCACACGCGTGCATATGCACCAATTATAGAAAATGATTAAAAAAATTATATAAATGTTAATTTTTTTGGTATACATTGTGACATCATATGTTCGTTCACAAGTTTTCGTGGAAAAACGACATTTTGTGTGGCGTGTAAAAAAAGGCAAAAAATATACTGTACGTAGTCGTGTTACAACATCAAAATTTGTCTTTTTTATAGGAGCCACATAATTTTTTTGTGAGAAAACTTGTGTACCAACATAAAATGTCTAGATATACATGTAAAATTTTAGTTTAGAATTTTTTGACACTTTGAAATATGGATTCACATAATGGGAGCATATGCTCCTATGAGGCAAAGTGCATTTCCGCTAGCCCCCGCCATTTCTTATATCTCTATATTGTCTATATATCTATACCTCTACCTCTACCCCCTTGGATTCCTGAACAGACGTACAGTACTAGTAGGGCCTACTATTTATTATTATTACATACTCTAAAAAAAAACCTACTGCAGCCAAAATTTAATATCATCGAGCGGTAAAATTCCCCGCCAACGCCCAAATATCTCGCGCCGCAAAGTTTCAGATCTGCGAATATTTTTTTCCTCAAAAGAAGGACTGCGAAATTCCCTTCTACTCCTCTATCGCCCAGCTTCGCCCTAGTTTCGCCCGCAAGCCCTCAGAGAAACCGCCCCTCTTGCCTACCTCCAGATCTTCCCGGCCGCCGCACTTCGCCGTTCAAGCTGCCACGGCTTCAAACCCCGAGGCTGCCCTATCCGCACCTACTCCGGCGTCCACCGCACCGTATCTCGTTCGCCGACTCTATCGACCACCGCACCTGACCAGCTTCGCCGACACCGACGCCACCGTGCACTGCACATCATCTGCTTCACCGACCTTCTAGTTCGGCCGGCGCGCTGAACACTTCATCGACCGCCCAGCATGTCCTTCTCCGACCCCCCAAGATCTGCTTCCCCGGCACCCACCGCAACAGCAGTCCCCTCGCCGACCTCCACGTCACCCGTAAGAACGCGGAACACGTCTAAACGCCGCCCAGAAATAGGTAACCAGACATCCCTGCGCGTTTTGTTCTGTTAGGAGTATTGCAGCTGACTGTATTTCTGAATTCGTGCTATATTTCTAACTTACAAGTGCTTTCGTTGATAACCACCTCATCCTTTAGGTTTAAACACGACGCATAAGTATGTTTTTCCGTGACCAAACCCACCCATTCGCTGAAACTCTACATGGTATCAGAGCCTAGGTTTCCTTCCTGCTAGCCGCCACAAACAGTACCAAACAAGTTCTTCCTTTGATCACAAAACCCACCGTTGAGATGTAGAAATCCAGGCGGCGGGAGGCCGCATCAGGTGCTCTGCGTCGGTTGCGGCTATCACACACAGCGATGTGAGCTGTGTGAGATCGGCGGCTGCTCGCGCGGGGAGAAAGAAGAGGGTGAAGATCGTTTTGGTTTAGAAAGGAGAGAAGAGGAAGTGAATCCGTGGCAGAGAGATCTGGATCCGTGTGAGGGGCAGAAGTTGGAGGCGTGCGGAGTGGGGCGAGCCTTTGAGCGCAGGGCGGAGCCGGAGGTTGGTGCTGGACGTTGACCAGCGCGAGCCGGTCGATGTGGCCAGGTGCCGTACGCCAGGTTGGCCAGGGCGCGCAGACGAGGCGCCATCCGAGTGGAAGTGAGGAGAAAATGGAGATGTGAGGCTGTGAGGATATGTGGTGATGGAGTTGATGAGGCTGCGGTTGAGTCGTGATGGAGTTGATGAGGCTGCGGTTTAGTGGTGATGGTGATGGTTGTGGATATGTCCAGGGGAAAGGCATGCGTGCCTGAGGTGAGACTGGTTGAGGCCTGACCGGGGGATAGGCATGGGTGCTTGAGGAGTGGATGGTTGAGGCAGGAGTTGGCTGGGGGTTTGTGGGAGAGACGGAAGAGGTGGCCGGGCAGAGTGGAGAAGAGAGGCTGAGGACATTGAGGCGAGTGTGGATGGTTCTGCGGAACTTGTGTGGTGAGGCAGCCGGGGTTGTTGAGGACGTGTATGGTTAGGAGTTGTGCGTATCCCAGATGGTTGAAGCTGGATATCTTCGCTGCTGATGAAGAGATGAATCGAGATGACAAGATGATGGAAAGTGCAATGCTGTCATGTATCCTAGGAGTTATGCTGAATGTTCATTACTGGTAGTTGTCATATGTGTCATGTTGTTGTTGCAAGATGGCCATGGTTGTTTACCCATGATCATCTTGAGGGGGTGTGTTACCATGAGTGAGTTTAGTAGTAGCGCTGTAGTAATATTGTATCCAGTGTGAGGCCCATAGAGGCCCATGTCCAGTAGTATTGTAACCCTAACTCAGATGATATAAATACAGTGTGGTGGTCTGAGTAACCTAACCCACCCATTCGCTGAAACTCTACAAAATATGAGCCACCAATCATGAGCCGTTGAATGCTCTACATGTCCACGATTGACAACAACAACAACAACAAAGCCTTTATTCCCAAACAAGTTGGGGTAGGCTATACAAGTCCACAATTGACACGATTACAATTTCTCACTATTTGGCCGTAGGCTACTGCTCTAGTTACATCATGTTTGATATCTTTCTGCGATCCTGTATTACATGTTTATGCACGTCATAATGCTTCTACCAAGGTTCAAAAAAGCGCTAGGCGCTAAGCGAGCGGTGAGGCACTGCTTAGAGGAACTGCTGCTTAAGCGAGCTTAAGCGCCGCTTAAGCGCTCAGGCTAAAATCGTACGAACATGAAACAGGGAAGTCAAGATGGGCACATATACCCCTATAATATGCTGTAAATTTGTATCCTAAGCATGTAATGCTACATTTCTGAGGAATACGGGGATTAATACCTTGGTTAGCCTCGGTTTTGCTCCAATTTCTTATAAACACACAAGCAGCTAAGCAAACAATGTAACAAACACAAACAAGCAGCTAAGCTTTACTGGAGTAGCAAGCAGCTAAGCAGTAGAGGAGTAGCAAGCAGCTAAGCCAGACCTAATCACCATCAATGCATCGAGCAAGGAGCAGAGCAACACAGGCAACACACCAACACTCGCATAGAGGAGATTCTAGCACAAAACACGACCAGATTCCCTGTCTCGCTTAATCGAACGCTTAGGCCAAAAGCGAAGCGGAAGACAACCGCTCAGCGCTTAAGCGCGCTTAAGCGTACCTAGGCGTACGCTTTTTTGAACCATGGCTTCTACTACTATTTGGTGTCAATTTAATTATAGCAAAGCCGTGACTCGTAACTGTTTGTTATTATTACACGTGCAGCAGGCACATCTTACACTCATAAACGTAGAGTAAAGCTCGCCTATAATCATGTAAGTACCTGCTGTTTTTTTGTATATTGCTTAATGCAAACTTCTATATCTTGGACCTGTTTCTGTTTACAATTGGCCTCTCCTTCATGCAGAGGAGAAACAGTGAGGCACCAGGTTCTTCTGTCCAAGTACCCGATGAGGTCCGTGTGACTCAAAAAAAAGCTCACGTAAGTTCCCTGTTTTTTTTGGAATGTTAATTTACCTCCTGTGCATAGTTCAATTGCATCATTTTCTGTATGTTGCACTACCTAAGTTGCCTAATGGAATCTAATAAAATATAAACAATGACCATATGGAACATTGCACACTGCCTTTGACCCATCTGGCATCCGGCATGCCTGGGTATAAGTTACATGATTTGGCTATGTTAATACAAGTCCTGAAATTCTATTATGTTAATTTTTTGCCTGTTGCTTCATTGAGTTTGCCTGTTGTTCCATGGCTAGTGCATGAAGTTTGATAGAAATGATCCTAGCTGAAATGATGCACTTTGTGTTTTTTTATTGCTTTATTCCTAACCTAGCTTCCTATTCTACTTGAAACATGATTGCTTTATTCCTAACCTAGCTTCCTATTCTACTTGAAACATGGTGAAAAAATAGTTATATTACTTGTTTAAATGTCTAGCTTTGTTTTTCTGAGTCCCATTGACATGATGTGGTATATCCATATTCAAATGATCTGGCTGTTTATATAATACGCTCCATGTTCAATTGCTTCATTCAGTTTCTAGTAATCTATTATACATGATGCACATGGTGCTACTTGTTATATGCCCTTTTTTGTTTGAGTTTGATCATGAATTCAAGATTAAGCATTGCCTAAACGTTGACCAACGTAGGAAGATTCCCTCCCTTGTCTATACGTTGTGAGATAGATGATGAGACCTCTCTAGCAGCGAATTTATACGCGCTAGATAACACCCCGTTTAATTCGGTCCTGTTGGGACTCGAACCCGGGTGGGCTGGCTGCGCACTCGCAAGCCTTGCCACTGAGCTAGCACTCAGTTCTCAGATTAAGCAATGCCTCGTTATGCTTAATTTAAATGTTATGGCACTTCATACAAGCCATACAATTAATTGTTGCATTGACCTTCTGCGATGTCGAAGGCACTATCTGAGTCATGCTTAAATCAATCATACATTATTTTCCTAATAGTATCAAATCCAACATGCACATCTTTTGACTGTATTTGGCTATTTGCTAGATTTCTTCTGTGCAGTGACCTGGCTTCGTTATTGGGCACATGATGTCTAGTTGCTTGGTTCATTGTATACATCATCGCCATGATCTAGTTTGGTTTGTTCTAAGAGGCATGTGGCTTAACTGGTTTCTTTGTTGTATCTGCCCATGGTTCTTTCAAAATTATGTCAACAATGCTGTTTGTTTGCCTTGTATTGTATTGCATTTTAACTTGTTTTGTCTTAGTTTCAGCCTGCAAACAAAGCTGTAATGTCAGTAGGGACAACCCATTTATCAAGTGTTGCGGTCATTTCACAGAGCAACAGTGACAGTGGCACGTGCTCTCATTGGTCCACTGAGTCCGGTACACCAACCATTCCAGAAGAAATAGATGTACGAGGCTCTATTTTTGATTGCTTGTTGTGTTATATCAGCTCAATGATGTTCTTGAAATTGGAGGTCTTTTATTGCATCATATGATGTTGTAACTTGTTTTATCTAAATTTCAGGCTTCAAATAAAGCTACAATGCCAGAAGCAAGGGCCAATGCCTCAAGTATTGATGTTTCACAAAGCAGCAGTGAGAGTGCATATTGCTCGCATAGGCCCATGGTATCTATTGGTCAACTTAATCCGGCACAAAGAGATTTCGGGGATGCACTCCAAGAGGCAGTTGATATATTTGGGCGGGAAAACAAAGATGCTGATGAATTAATTGCCAAGACACGCCAAGAGATACATGAATTGAAAAATAGGCAAACTTTGACAGAAAATGTTCTAAAGAATCTCCTATGCACTTGTCATGGTAAGCCAGTTGTGATGTGTCTGGGAATTGAAGGTGTCTAAATAAACTTTGATTCTGTTGTTCAGTCAAGTGGACTGCTGATGCCAATGCTGTAACTAATTACTGCTCAAAATTTCGTTCAAAATTTCGTGGTCTGTAATAATTGCAAATTTTGTTGTTGTACTAAAATTAGATATGTTCCATGTGGCTGCTGTATTTTGTGTGAAATAATTTCCTGATGTGTACTTCAATTAAACCATAAATCGACTGCATGCTGAAAATTTGAATCTGAGCGCACGTGTGAACTATTTTCTGCTCGTAATGCAATAACGGCTGTTTCTTGGAAGGACTACGTACATGGGTGAAAAGTTAGAGAAGCTACAGTACTCTAACTTGAAGGTGAAAAGTTAGAGAAGCTACAGTACTCTAACTTTCCTTCCCCCAAACCATATGTCTAAAATCCAAATAATTTAAATTAATTTGCACAATACAAACTTGTGTCTTGCATTTGAAGTAATTACATGCAGAGAAAATTATGGTGTAATAAAATTTAGTTTAGTTTTTAAACATCTACAGTAATCACCTTTATTAGTTAAAGACAGTGCATAACCTTGTACTTATGCTACAGAAGCCTGACTTTGCTTCTTTATTTTTCCTGACTTAGCTCCTTCACGTTAGAGGATACGGTTCCCGTACATGGTAGCCCATTAATAATTATGCCTGCTAGCAAGATAGATGGTCCTTATTATAGTCAGGCATGTCAACTTGTATGATTAAAAGTAGTTCGTACACATTAAATCTACCATCTGCATTTTTCTCTGTAATAACTTTTCTTTTTACACAACTCAAAACTTGTCTGGCTAATATGAAATTTGAGATGGCAAAACCCGGGAAAGATAAAGATATCACCAAAAACTCTTTCCTGCGAAATGCTGGGTTTTGAAGCCCAAGTCCAAGTCTTTCTCTGCTCAAGTTTTGGAGGAACAACTCCAAGTAGAACGAGTTGCAACAGCTATGCTAAGAACAAAAGTTGACATGTTGAGATCGAGATTAGAAGCATGTGATGCCCTACTGCACGAGGCCAATCAAGTTCGTTATAATCTCCCAAAGACTAAGAAAATGCCATAGATAATTGGAGATGAACACTAACATAGTGAGTACATTGGTCTTGTGAAATGTTTCCTTAGATTAAGGCACCGTTCAGACTTTTGTTGGTGGATGCATTTATCTGCGGTTGGGATCAACTTGGTAGTTGTTCCTGTGGATGTTATATAAATTAATTGCCTAGCCTTTTTTGAATCAGTTCGAACTTAAATGGTATCATAGCCAAGGTCTCAAGTTTGAATTGTCGAACGTGTGGTTTAATTTAATCTCTGTCGGGCGGCAAAATCTCCCACCAATCCTGAAATATTTCAAACGCATTTTTGAATGGGATTAAGAAGATAGATCATGATCATGGTAGTGACCTATATTCAACGTGATGATGATTTGATTTTGCACTCGGCCATGAACAGAGGTACTAGTACGGTGTCACAATTTTTTATCATTATACTTGTACCTTAGCGAAATTCAAAATCTCATAGCGGCAAAACTTCCCGCCCACAAAATACAAAAATTTCACACGCTTCCAAATTCCCATTCTACCCCTGTGGAGATGACAGCAAAGTCGGTTGGTGAGGGGTTTGCCCGTCATTTTTTCGATCACCACCTCCCTAGCCCGGAAACCCTCCCAAAAAAATACATTTCCTTCAGTCTCTCATCTGAGACCACCCACCGGAACTTCTCAAGTCCCTCTCTCTACCACCTCCACGACCACCGCACCGGAACATCCCCGCCGGACTTCCCTGGCCTACCCGAGCCCTCGCGATCCTCGTCATCCGGCTGCCTGCCGGAGCCGCTTCATCGACGCCGTCATCAACCGGACCGGATCATCCCCGCCGAACCTCGAAACCATATGCTCATCCAGCAGTCTACCGCAGTCGCTTCAGCTGCGGTATCGTCCACCCCGCCGGAGCCGCTTCGCCGGATCCGTCGTCCACCGCATCGGATCTTGCTCACCGACACCGCTGTGCATGAACCGGATCTGCTTCACCGGCGCCGTGCATGATCTAAACTCTTCTACTGTCGCTTTTCTATTGCTTGCCTGCAAGTTCTTGTTTAATCTTGGGGGAACCTGTTTGTGCTAACGACGCGCCGTTACGTTTTTGCAGATGAGATGAGTAACCATGAAGTGTAATGGCCGTCTCTCCAACCCCAAGTAGCACATGTAGCGTACTTCATCACCGGATCTATCAACCCCAGGAAGATCTGCTGTGACTCCCACAGAGTGCTTCTCCTAATGTAAGTCCCTTGTTTTAGCGCCATGTTCTGGGTTCAGATGCTTGTTTGTCTGAAGCTCTTTTAGTTCATTCCTAGCTATGACCGTAACACGTTGCTATTTTCTACTTCATTGCTAACTTTAAGCGATTGAACATTTTGGTTTGCATTCCCTGCTCTGTAGATGTAGCCATCATAACTTCTATCTTGCTCAGTCGTTGTTACAAAAATTATACTGTAGGTATTATAGTAACATCCTGCTATTATTTAGTTCATGGCCAATTTTAAGTAATTGCACATGTTGGTTCGCATTCCCTGCTCTATAGCTTTTGGCATCGTAACTTCTATATTTGGTTTACATTCCCTGCTCTGTAGATCTAGCCATCATAACTTTATCTTGCTCAGTCGTTGTTACAAAAATTATGGCCTGCTACTATGTTGTTTGTGCCAATTTTTTACTCCATGAACATGTTGGCTTGCATTCCCTGTACTACAGGTGATGCCATTGTTTTGTATCTAGTTCATTGTAAGCTAACAAAGTAAGGACTTAGTTTGGCATGCTATCACTCTGCTATCTAGCCTGTAGTACAAATAAACTTGTCATACTACTAGATAATAATTTTGCGTGCCATCTTGTTCTTCAAAAGCTGCATTATTGACTTGTTTCTCTGACTTGGCATGACGCTCACATATGGAAAGCTGAACATATTGGTTTGCATTCCCTCTTATACAAGTTCACAGGTGATCCCACTATATTCTGTATCTGGTCCATCCTAAGCTCCAGCATTAACTATCCTCCATGTGTTGCTCATTACAAGTTTATATCCCGAAACATCTTGATTTGCATCCCCTTCACTATAAGTTCAGGAGTATTATTTAGTTCACGGCCAAAGTGAAGTAATTGCACTTGGCACATGTTGGTTCACATTCCCTCCTCTTTAGCTTTTGCCATCGTAACTTCTATTTTTGGTTTACATTCCCTGCTCTGTAGATGTAGCCATCATAACTTCATCTTGCTCAGTCGTTGTTACAAAATTTATAGCCTGCTACTATGTTGTTCATGCCAATTTTGTACTCCCTGAACATGTTGGTTTGCATGGGACTCGACAGTAGTAAGTCTGCTGTTTCATTCTAACATGCTCTGTTATATTGGCTGTTGGTATGCGGCATGCACTCTTTGTTTGCTTATTGTGCGCATTACAATGATCTTGTTATAACGACGAAATGATGAGTTCCAAATTCTTTGCCAAACAATATTGTAGTGTCTTTGCCTTTCCATTGTTGTTGTCTTAACTTGTAATGTCTTTGTTTCAGATATAGGTGCTGCATGGACAACTTAAAAGATTGCCGGATCGCTTCATTGTATTGCTAGGTTTAATTACCATTCAATTTCTCTGGGTTCTGTAATATTTTTTCAATGCCTTGCAGCTGATGTAATATTTAGTTAGTTTTTATAGTTCTTTCGCGCATTTTTTCTTTGGTGCTTGTGGTAAGTGAGGCTATCCGAGAGAAATCAATGCTGCGTAAATATTCTCAGTATCTAAATCACGAATTCCCATCCCTTAAACGGCCCAATTAAGCGAAATCACATATGTGCCTGCCCGCAAAATCCTAAAGCGCATATTATGCCGGCATATAAACAGCAACTTAAACGGGCTGGCCCACTTACTTCTTGGGCCAGCCCATTTGATTTACGGTGGACCCCACACACTAATTGGGCTGGCCCACTTGCTTTAAGGTGGACCCCACCAACTACTGGGCCGGCCCACTAATTAGTTGGGCCAGCCCATTTGCTTTTTTGGTGGACCCCACATAATAAATGGGCCGGCCCTTTAAGAGGAAAGTGGGACCCACTGTGTTTTTGGCCCGGCCCACTATCTTGTTGGGCCGGCCCACTTGCTATATGGTGGAACCCACATACTAGTTGGGCCGGCCCTTTAACAGGAAAGTGGGACCCACATGTGTTTTTGGCCCGGCCCACTATCTTGTTGGGCCGGCCCACTTGCTATATGGTGGTCCCACATACTAAATGGGCCGGCCCTTTAAGAGGAAAGTGGGACCCACCTGTGATTTTGGCCCGGCCCACTATCTTGTTGGGCCGGCCCACCTGCTATATGGTGGACCCCTCATACTAATTGGGCCGGCCCTTTACCAGGAAAGTGGGACCCACCTGTGTTTTTGGCCCGGCCCACTATCTTGCTGGGCCAGCCCACTTGCTATATGGTGGACCCACATACTAAATGGGCCGACCCTTTAACAGGAAAGTGGGACCCACCTGTATTTTTGGCCCGGCCCACTATTTTGTTGGGCCGGCCCACTTGCTGTATGGTGGACCCCACAAACGAAATGGGCCGGCCCTTTAACGGAAAGTGGGACCCACTGTTTGGCCGGCCCATTTGCTATACGGTGGACCCCACACACTAAATGGGCGGCCTTTTAACAGAAAGTGGGACCCACTGTGTTTTTGGCCCGGTCCACTTGCTTCTTGGGCCGGCCCAGTTGCTGTAAGGTGGACCCCACATGTTAAATGGGCCGGCCCATTTAAGTTTTGACCAGTCAACCTTAGAGGTTAGGCCCGGCCCACGTAACTAATGGACCAGCCCAGCTATATAGTTGACCGGTCAAACTATGTCATCTGGCCCGGCCCGCTTAAGACGTGGCAGGCCTCGTGTGGGCCTACCATCTACCACGGGGTTTCAGCGGTTAACGCCGTTAACTGCCAGTTAACGGCGTCTGCCACGTGTCAGTTTGCATGACGTCAGCAGTCAACGGGCTCCCGAAAACACTTCCGCAACGGTCCGATTTTCCGTGGCGGAAGGGCGCCCAAGCGCGACGGACCGAAAAAATCGTCGTTGGACTTTGCCTGACGCAGTTTCGACAACGGAACCCATATCGTCGGGTTAGGCCCATAGGCGACGAAAAATACCCCTTAGCGGACGATTTTGAGACGTTGTCTATCAGAACTTTCTTGTAGTGTTGGCCGGCCACCCTAGGGGAGTCCACCTTGGACTCCTCCCCTTTAGGGTTGGCTGGTCATGCAAGGTGGAGTCCCTCCGGGACTCTACTTTCCATGGTGATTTCTTCCGGACTTTTCTAGAACCTTCTAGAACCTGCCATAAATGCACCGGATCATTTCCAAACTTGGAATATGACTTCCTATATATGAATCTTATTCTCCGGACCATTCCGGAACTCCTCGTGATGTCCGGGATCTCATCCGGGACTCCGAACAAATATTCGAACTCCATTCCATATTCAAGTTCTACCATTTCAACATCCAACTTTAAGTGTGTCACCCTACGGTTCGTGAACTATGCGGACATGGTTGAGTACTCACTCCGACCAATAACCAATAGCGGGATCTGGAGATCCATAATGGCTCCCACATATTCAACGATGACTTTAGTGATCGAATGAACCATTCACATACAATACCAATTCCCTTTGTCTCGCGATATTTTACTTGTCCGAGGTTTGATCTTCGGTATCACTCTATACCTTGTTCAACCTCGTCTCCTGACAAGTACTCTTTACTCGTACCGTGGTATGTGGTCTCTTATGAACTTATTCATATGCTTGCAAGACATTAGACGACATTCCACCGAGAGGGCCCAGAGTATATCTATCCGTCATCGGGATGGACAAATCCCACTGTTGATCCATATGCCTCAACTCATACTTTCCGGATACTTAATCCCACCTTTATAGCCACCCATTTACGCAGTGGTGTTTGGTGTAATCAAAGTACCTTTCCGGTATAAGTGATTTACATGATCTCATGGTCATAAGGACTAGGTAACTATGTATCGAAAGCTTATAGCAAATAACTTAATGACGAGATCTTATGCTACGCTTAATTGGGTGTGTCCATTACATCATTCATACAATGACATAACCTTGTTATTAATAACATCCAATGTTCATGATTATGAAACTAATCATCCATTAATCAACAAGCTAGTTTAAGAGGCATACTAGGGACTTCTTGTTTGTCTACATATCACACATGTACTAATGTTTCGGTTAATACAATTATAGCATGGTATGTAAACATTATCATAAACATAAAGATATATAATAACCATTTATTATTGCCTCTTGGGCATATCTCCAACAGTTTCGAAGCATCTCGTGATGATCGGGTGTGATAGAATCAACAAGTGCATACAACGGGTGCAAGTCAGTTTTGCACATGCGGATACTAAGGTGGCCTTGACGAGCCTAGCATGTACAGACATGGTCTCGGAACACGTGATACCGAAAGGTAGAGCATGAATCATATGATTGATATGATGAACACTTTGAGTGTTCGCCATTGAAATTACATCTTGTCTCGTGATGATCGGGCATAGGTGTGATGGATTTGGTTCGTGTGATCACTAAGACAATGCGAGGGATATTGTTTTGAGTGGGAGTTCACCTAGTTTTTAATTTTGTTAAATTAAAATTTGAACTCAATTTGTCATAAACATTAGTCTAAACTATTGCAAATATGTTGTAGATATGGCGTCCCCAATCAATTTTAACCAGTTCCTAGAGAAAGAAAAGCTTAAGAGCAACGGTAGCAACTTCACCGACTGGTTCCGTCATGTGAGGATCTTCCTCAATGGCGGAAACCTGCAATATGTGCTTGATGCACCGCTAGGTGACCCTCCTGCAGAAACTGAAACCGATGAAGTAAAGAATGTTTACGCGACTCGGAAAACTCGGTACTCTCAAGTTCAGTGTGCCATCCTGTGCAGTCTGGAAGCCGATCTTCAAAAACGTTTTGAGCACCACGATCCACATGAGTTAATCAATGAGTTAAAGACTATCTTTGAGACTCATGCGGCCGTGGAATGCTATGAAGCATCGAAACACTTCTTCAGTTGCATGATGGAAGAAGGCAGCTCCGTTAGTGAGCACATGCTCGCCATGACCGGGCATGCGAAGAAACTCAGTGACTTGGGAATAGTGATTCCTAACAGACTGGGGATTAATCGTGTCCTTCAATCACTGCCACCTAGTTATAAGAACTTTGTGATGAATTACAATATGCAGAACATGAACAAAGAGTTACCTGAACTCTTTGCCATGCTAAAATCTGCTGAGATTGAAATTAAGAAAGAGCACCAAGTGTTGATGGTCAACAAGACCACCAGCTTCAAGAAACAGGGCAAGTCTAAAGGCAAGAACAAGAAGAGTGGCAAGAAAGCTGCCACGCCTCCTGTGAAACCTAAGTCTGGCCCTAAGCCTGATGCTGAGTGCTATTACTGCAAGGAGAAGGGACACTGGAAGCGTAATTGCTCCAAGTATTTGGCGGATCTGAAGAGCGGCCTTGTCAAGAAAAAGAAAGAAGGTATATCTGATATACATGTTATAGATGTTTATCTCACTGGTTCTCGTACTAGTACCTGGGTATTTGATACTGGTTCGGTTGCTCATATTTGTAACTCGAAACAGGAACTAAAGAATAAACGAAGACTACTGAAGGATGAAGTGACGATGCGCGTTGGAAATGGATCCAAAGTCGATGTGATCGCTGTCGGCACACTTCCTCTACATCTACCTTCGGGATTAGTTTTAAGCCTAAATAATTGTTATTTTGTACCCGCGTTAAGCATGAACATTATATCTGGATCTTGTTTAATGCAAGACGGTTATTCATTCAAGTCTGAGAATAATGGTTGTTCTATTTTTATGAATAATATCTTTTATGGTCGAGCACCTGAAAAGAATGGCTTATTTCTGTTAGATCTCGATAGTAGTGATACACATATACATAACATTGACGCTAAGCGAATTAAATTGAATGATAATTCTACTTATATGTGGCACTGTCGTCTTGGTCATATTGGAGTGAAACGCATGAAGAAACTCCATACCGATGGATTACTTGAATCACTTGACTTTGAGTCACTTGATAGATGCGAAGCATGTCTGATGGGAAAAATGACTAAGACTCCATTCTCGGGTATGATGGAGCGAGCTACTGACTTATTGGAAATCATACATACCGATGTGTGTGGACCAATGAGTGTAGCATCGCGCGGTGGTTATCGTTATGTTCTAACCTTCACAGATGATTTGAGTAGATATGGGTATATCTATTTCATGAAACATAAATCCGAAACTTTCGAGAAGTTTAAGGAATTTCAAAGTGAAGTAGAAAATCAACGTAACAAGAAGATTAAATTTCTACGATCTGATCGCGGAGGTGAATATCTGAGTTATGAGTTTGGCATGCATTTAAAGAAATGCGGAATACTTTCACAATTGACACCGCCGGGAACACCACAACGAAACGGTGTGTCCGAACGTCGTAATCGAACTCTCTTAGATATGGTTCGTTCTATGATGTCTCTTACTGATTTACCGTTATCATTTTGGAGTTATGCATTAGAGACAGCCGCATTCACTTTAAATAGAGCACCATCAAAATCCGTTGAAACGACACCGTATGAATTATGGTTTAATAAGAAACCTAAGCTGTCGTTCCTTAAAGTTTGGGGTTGCGAAGCCTATGTAAAGAAGTTACAACCGGACAAGCTAGAACCCAAAGCGGAGAAATGCAAGGTTTATCGAACTCTAGGGAGGAAGAGGTCAAAGATATCCCTCTCATGCAACCCTGCAACCACAAAGCAAGAAGTCTCTTGTGTCCCCAACACACCTAATAGGTGCACTAGTTCGGCGAAGAGATAGTGAAATACAAGTGGTATGAATGAATATGAGCAGTAGTACGGTGCCAGAAAAGTGCTTGGCGCGTAGTTGACGATAGTAATATTGTAGGAAGTAAACATGCAGTAGTAACGCAGCAGTAGTAACGCAGTAAAACAGTAACAAGCAGTGATAGCAGTATTTAGGAACAAGGCCTAGGGAATAGACTTTCACTAGTGGACACTCTCAACATTGATCACATAACAGAATAGATAAATGCATACTCTACACTCTTGTTGGATGATGAACACATTGCGTAGGATTACACGAACCCTCAATGCCGGAGTTAACAAGCTCCACAATAATGCTCATATTCTAGTAACCTTTAGTGTAAGATAGATCAACATAACCAAATAGATCACATCAATACCATCATAGTAATAGTTAACTTCACAATCTACAAGAGATCATGATCATAGCCTACGACAAGAACCACACGGGGCACACACTAGTCACCTTTACACACGTGCAGGAGGAATAGAACTACTTTAATAACATCACTAGAGTAGCACATAGATGAATTGTGATACAAAACTCATATGAATCTCAATCATGTAAAGCAGCTCATGAGATCATTGTATTGAAGTACATGGAGAGAGATTAACCACATAGCTACCGGTACAGCCCCGAGCCTCGATGGAGAACTACTCCCTCCTCATGGGAGCAGCAGCGGTGATGAAGATGGCGGTGGAGATGGCAGCGGTGTCGATGGAGAAGCCTTCCGGGGCACTTCCCCGCTCCGGCGGGTGCCAGAGAGTTCTGTCCCCCGAATCTTGATTTCGCGATGGCGGCGGCTGGAAGGGTTTCTCCGTATCGTGGTTCTCCGTAAGGGTTTCGATGGGGCTTTATATAGGCGAAGAGGCGGCGCGGGGAGGGTCAAAGGGCGACCACACCATAGGGTGGCGCGGGCCCAGCCCTGCCGTGCCACCCTGTCATCTGGGGCCCACGGGGCCCCCTCGCGGCTCTCGGGTGTTCGGATGCTTAGGGCAAAATAGGAACCTGGCGTTGATTTCGTCCAATTCGAGAATATTTCGTTACTAGGATTTAGAAACCAAAAACACGGAACTGCCGGCATCTTGTTAATAGGTTAGTTCAAGAAATACGACATATAATGTGCATAAAACATGTAGATATCATCAATAAAGTAGCATGGAACATAAGAAATTATCGATACGTCGGAGACGTATAAGCTGTCGTTCCTAAAAGTTTGGGGTTGCGAAGCCTATGTAAAAAAGTTACAACCGGACAAGCTAGAACCCAAAGCGGAGAAATGCGTCTTCATAGGATACCCTAAGGAAACTATAGGGTACACTTTCTATCACAGATCCGAAGGCAAGATCTTTGTTGCTAAGAACGGAACCTTTCTTGAGAAAGAATTTCTCACTAAAGAAGTGACTGGAAGAAAAGTAGAACTCGATGAGATTGAAGAATCTCTACTCGTTGATCAGAGTAGCGCAGTACCGGAAGATGTTCCTGTGCCGCCTACACCGGCAACAGAGGAAGCTAATGATAATGATCATGAAACTTCAAATGAGATAGCTACTGAACCTCGCAGATCGACAAGGGAACGTGCCACTCCTGATTGGTATGATCCTTGTCTAAATGTCATGATTGTGGATAACAATGATGAAGACCCTGCGACGTATGAAGAAGCGATGATGAGCCCAGATTCCAACAAATGGCAAGAAGCCATGAAATCCGAAATGGGATCCATGTATGATAACAAAGTATGGACTTTGGTAGACTTACCTGATAGCCGAAAGGCTGTCGAGAATAAATGGATCTTCAAGAGAAAAACAGATGCTGATGGTAATATTACTGTCTATAAAGCTCGACTTGTCGCAAAGGGTTTCCGACAAATTCAAGGTGTTGACTACGATGAGACTTTCTCACCTGTAGCGAAGCTAAAATCTGTGAGGATTTTGTTAGCAATAGCTGCATTTTTCGATTATGAGATTTGGCAGATGGATGTCAAAACGGCATTCCTTAATGGAGACATTGAGGAAGAGTTGTATATGGTACAACCCAAAGGTTTTGTCGATCCTAAAAATGCTGACAAAGTATGCAAACTTCAGCGTTCAATCTATGGACTGAAGCAAGCATCAAGAAGTTGGAACCGACGCTTTGATAAGGTGATCAAAGACTTCGGGTTTATACAGTGTCATGGAGAGGCCTGTATTTACAAGAAAGTGAGTGGGAGCTCTGTAGCGTTCCTGATATTATATGTAGATGACATATTATTGATTGGGAATGATATAGAACTATTAAGCAGTGTAAAAGGTTATTTGAATAATAGTTTTTCAATGAAAGACCTTGGTGAAGCATCATATATATTAGGCATCAAGATTTATAGAGATAGATCAAGACGTCTAATAGGGCTATCACAGAGTACATACCTGGACAAGATTCTAAAGAAGTTTAGAATGGACGAAAGTAAGAAAGGATTCTTACCTATGTTACCAGGCAAGGTCTTGAGTAAGACTCAAGGTCCGGCTACGGCAGAAGAAAGAGAAAGGATGAGTCAGATCCCCTATGCCTCGGCAGTAGGCTCTATCATGTATGCCATGCTATGTACAAGACCGGATATAGCACATGCTGTTAGTTTGACTAGCAGATATCAAAGTGATCCAGGAATGGAACACTGGACAGCGGTCAAGAATATCCTGAAGTACTTGAAAAGAACTAAGGATATGTTTCTTTGTTATGGAGGTGACCAAGAGCTCGTTGTAACAAGTTACACCGATGCAAGTTGGAACACTGATCCTGATGACTCTAAGTCACAATCTGGGTACGTGTTTATATTGAATGGTGCTGCAGTAAGCTGGGCAAGCTCGAAGCAGTGCACGGTGGCGAAATCCTCAACAGAATCGGAGTACATAGCGGCTTCAGAGGCTTCATCAGAAGCGGTATGGATGAAGAGGTTCATTGTAGAGCTCGGTGTGGTTCCTAGTGCATTGGACCCACTAGTCATCTATTGTGACAACATGGGTGCCATCGCCAATGCACAAGAACCAAGGTCACACAAGAGGCTGAAGCATATCAAGCTGCGTTATCATTCGATTCGCGAGTACATCGAAGATGGAGAAGTAAAGATTTGCAAAGTACACACTGATCTGAATGTAGCAGATCCGTTGACTAAAGCTCTCCCTAGGGCAAAGCATGACCAACACCAGAATGCCATGGGTGTTAGGTACCTTACAATGTAATCTAGATTATTGACTCTAGTGCAAGTGGGAGACTGTTGGAGATATGCCCAAGAGGCAATAATAAAAGTGGTTATTATATATCTTTATGTTTATGATAAATGTTTATATACCATGCTATAATTGTATTAACTGAAACATTGATACATGTGTGATATGTAAACAACAAAGAGTCCCTAGTAAGCCTCTTAACTAGCTTGTTGATTAATAGATGATTAGTTTCATAATCATGAACATTGGATGTTATTAATAACAAGATTATATCATTATATGAATGATGTAATGGACACACCCAATTAAGCGTAGCATAAGATCACGTCATTAAGTTATTTGCTATAAGCTTTCATTACATAGTTACCTAGTCCTTATGACCATGAGATCATATAAATCACTTATACCGGAAAGGTACTTTGATTACATCAAACGCCACTGCGTAAATGGGTGGTTATAAAGGTGGGATTAAGTATCCGGAAAGTATGAGTTGAGGCATATGGATCAACAGTGGGATTTGTCCATCCCGATGACGGATAGATATACTCTGGGCCCTCTCGGTGGAATGTCGTCTAATGTCTTGCAAGCATATGAATAAGTTCATAAGAGACCACATACCACGGTACGAGTAAAGAGTACTTGTCAGGAGACGAGGTTGAACAAGGTATAGTGTGATACCGATGATCAAACCTCGGACAAGTAAAATATCGTGTGACAAAGGGAATTGGTATCGTATGTGTATGGTTCATTCGATCACTAAAGTCATCGTTGAATATGTGGGAGCCATTATGGATCTCCAGATCCCGCTATTGGTTATTGGTCGGAGTGAGTACTCAACCATGTCCGCATAGTTCGCGAACCGTAGGGTGACACACTTAAAGTTGGATGTTGAAATGGTAGAACTTGAATATGGAATGGAGTTCGAATATTTGTTCGGAGTCCCGGATAGGATCCCGGACATCACGAGGAGTTCCGGAATGGTCCGGAGAATAAGATTCATATATAGGATGTCATTTTATGTGAATTAAAATGATTCGGAAGGTTCTATGGAAGGTTCTAGAAGGTTCTAGAAAAGTCCGGAAGAACACACCTAGGAAGGTGGAGTCCACATGGGACTCCACCTCCATGGCCGGCCAACCCTAGTGGGGTGGAGTCCCAAGTGGACTCCCCCATAAGGGGCCGGCCACCCCCCCATATGGTAGGTGGAATTCCCACCTCTAGTGGGAATCCTAGCTTGGGAAGGTTTCCCACCATATGGAAGGTTTTGGGTTCGGGTCTTATTCGGAGACTTGTAGTCCAACACTTGGGGTTCCACCTATATAATGAGGGGCATAGGGGAGGGGGCCGGCCACACCAAAGCCACCACCTTGGCCGCCCCCTATAGTGGCCGGCCACCCCCTCTCCCCAAACCCTAGCGCCCCGCTCCTCCACCATATCCCGCACGCTTAGCGAAGCTCCGCCGGATTTCTCCACCGCCACCGACACCACGCCGTCGTGCTGTCGGATTCAAGAGGAGCTACTACTTCCGCTGCCCGCTGGAACGGGAGGTGGACGTCGTCTTCATCAACAACCGAACGTGTGACCGAGTACGGAGGTGCTGCCCGTTCGTGGCGCCGTGATCAAGATCTTCTACGCGCTTTTGCAAGCGGCAAGTGATCGTCTACCGCAGCAACAAGAGCCTCATCTTGTATGTTCCATCTCTTATTGATGATACCTACATGTTTTATGCACATTATATGTCATATTTATGCATTTTCGGAACTAACCTATTAACAAGATGCCGAAGAGC
The DNA here is from genome assembly GCA_030979885.1 of Lolium multiflorum. NCBI lineage: Eukaryota > Viridiplantae > Streptophyta > Magnoliopsida > Poales > Poaceae > Lolium > Lolium multiflorum. The sequence goes on along the minus strand of CM061753.1, from coordinate 268,367,260 downwards.
CAGTTGCTGTTTTCTGCTGTTTTTGGTTTCAGAAATCCTAGTAAGGAAATATTCTCGGAATTGGACGAAACTTTCGCCCAGGGTCCTATTTTTGCACGAAGCTTCCAGAAGACCGAAGAGATAACGAAGTGGGGCCACGAGGCAGCCAGGAGCTAGGGCGGCGCGGCCCATGCCCTGGCCGCGCCGCCCCCTGGGCCCCTCGTGTGGCCCCCGCGTTGACCTTCCGCCTACTTAAAGCCTCCGTCGCGAAACCCCTTCGAGAGCCACGATACGGAAAACCTTCCGAGACGCCGCCGCCGCGAATCCCATCTCGGGGGATTCAGGAGATCGCCTCCGGCACCCTGCCGGAGAGGGGATTCATCTCCGGAGGACTCTACACCGCCATGGTCGCCTCGGAGTGATGAGTGGTAGTTCACCCTGGACCATGGGTCCATAGCAGTAGCTAGATGGTCGTCTTCTCCTTGTTGTGCTTCATTGTTGGATCTTGTGAGCTGCCTAACATGATCAAGATCATCTATCTGTAATACTATATGTTGTGTTTGTCGGGATCCGATGGATAGAGAGTACTATGATTATGGTGATTATCAATCTATTGTTTATGTGTTGTTTATGATCTTGCATGCTCTCCGTTATTAGTAGAGGCTCTGGCCAAGTTTGTACTCTTAACTCCAAGAGGGAGTATTTATGCTCGATAGTGGGTTCATGCCTCCATTGAATCTGGGACAGTGACAGAAAGTTCTAAGGTTGTGGATGTGCTGTTGCCACTAGGGATAAAACATTGATTCTATGTCTAAGGATGTAGTTGTCGATTACATTACACACCATACTTAATGCAATTGTATGTTGCTTAGCAACTTAATACTGAATGGGGTTCGGATGATAACCTGAAGGTGGACTTTTTAGGCATAGATGCAGTTGGATGGCGGTCTATGTACTTTGTCGTAATGCCCAATTAAATCTCACTATATTTATCATATCATGTATATGCATTGTTATGCCCTTCTCTATTTTGTCAATTGCCCGACTGTAATTTGTTCACCCAACATGCTTTTATCTTATGGGAGAGACACCTCTAGTGAACTGTGGACCCCGGTCCTATTCTTTACATAGCATACAATCTACTGCAATTGTGTTTTACTATTTTCTTTGCAAACATCTTCCACTCGATACGCTTAATCCTTTGTTACAGCAAGCCGGTGAGATTGACAACCTCACTGTTTCGTTGGGGCAAAGTACTTTGGTTTTGTTGTGCAGATTCCACGTTGGCGCCGGAATCCCTGTTGTTGCGCCGCATCACATTTCGCCACCATCAACCTTCAACGTGCTTCTTGGCTCCTACTGGTTCGATTAAACCTTGGTTTCTTTCTGAGGGAAAACTTGCTACTGTGCGCATCATACCTTCCTCTTGGGGTTCCCAACGAACGTGTGAGTTACACGCCATCAAGCTCTTTTTCTGGCGCCGTTGCCGGGGAGATCAAGACACGCTGCAAGGGGAGTCTCCACTTCTCAATATCTTTACTTTGTTTTTGTCTTGCTTTATTTTATTTACTACTTTGTTTGCTGCACCTAAACAAAACACAAAAAAATTAGTTGCTAGTTTTACTTTATTTATTGTCTTGCTCTCTATATCAAAAACACAAAAAAATTAGTTACTTGCATTTACTTTATCTAGTTTGTTTTATTTACTGTTGCTAAAATGAATACCCCTGAAAATACTAAGTTGTGTGACTTCACAAATGCAAATAATAATGATTTCCTATGCACACCTATTGCTCCACCTGCTACTACAGCAGAATTCTTTGAAATTAAACCTGCTTTACTGAACTTGGTTATGAGAGATCAATTTTCTGGTGTTAGTTCTGATGATGCTGCTGCCCATCTCAATAATTTTGTTGAACTTTGTGAAATGCAAAAGTATAAAGATGTAGATGGTGATATTATTAAATTGAAAGTGTTTCCTTTCTCATTAAGAGGAAGAGCTAAAGATTGGTTGCTATCTTTGCCTAAGAATAGTATTGATTCATGGACTAAATGCAAGGATGCTTTTATTGGTAGATATTATCCTCCCGCTAAAATTATATCTTTGAGAAGTAGCATAATGAATTTTAAACAATTAGATACTGAACATGTTGCTCAAGCATGGGAGAGAATGAAAACTTTGGTAAAGAATTGCCCAACCCATGGACTGACTACTTGGATGATCATCCAAACCTTCTATGCAGGACTAAATTTTTCTTCGCGGAATTTATTGGATTCAGCTGCTGGAGGTACCTTTATGTCCATCACATTGGGGGCGGCTACAAAACTTCTTGATGATATGATGATAAATTACTCTGAATGGCACACGGAAAGAGCTCCACAAGGTAAGAAGGTAAATTCTGTTGAAGAAACCTCTTCCTTGAGTGATAAGATTGATGTGATTATATCTATGCTTGTGAATGGTAGATCTAATGTTGATCCAAATAATGTTCCTTTAGCTTCATTGGTTGCTCAAGAAAATGTTGATGTGAATTTCATTAAAAATAATAATTTCAACAACAATGCTTATAGGAACAACTCTGGTAATAACTATAGGCCATATCCTGCTAGTGGTAATGATTATGGTAGATATGAGGAAAGGATGCTAGAAATTGAAAGATCCACTAAAAACTTTATGCAATCACAATATGAGCAAAATCAATTGTTTACTAAAACTATGAATGAACAATCTACCTTGTTGAAAAATATAGGAAATCAACTTGAAAACTTGAATAGGGAGATTTCTGGTCTGCAAACTAAAATTTCAAATGCTGAAACCCGAATCTCATACATGTCTGCATCACAATCTTCTTTAATTAATAAAATGGCTGCTAAACCTGATGATATTGATAATAAGATTACTACTACAGCAAATGCCATCCAAGTTAGAATTAATGAGAATATAAGATTAATGGCTGAATTGCGTGCTAGGTGGGATAGAGAAGAAAATGAAAAACTAGCTAAAGAGAATAATATAGCTAAAGTTTGGACTATTACCACCACTAGTAATGCTAATTCCTCACATGTTGCTGCACCTCCTACTATCAATGGTAAAATAATTGGTGTTGGCAATGTTTCTACTCCTAGTGCAAAGCGAACAAAACTGCCTGAAATTGCTAAAACTGCTGAAACTGCTTGTGATAAAACTGCTGAAATTTTTTCCAACCTTGGGAACAATGATCCCATTGCTGTAGCTCATAATGATTTAGATTTTGATGATTGCCACATCTCTGAAGTTATAAAGTTCTTACAAAAACTTGCTAAAAGTCCTAATGCTAGTGCTATAAATTTAGCCTTTACAAAACATATTACAAATGCTCTCATAAAAGCTAGAGAAGAGAAACTAAAACTTGAAACTTCTATTCCTAGAAAGTTAGAGGATGGTTGGGAGCCCATCATTAAAATGAAATTCAATGACTTTGAATGTAATGCTTTATGTGATCTTGGTGCAAGTATTTCTGTTATGCCTAAAAAGATTTATGATATGCTTGACTTGCCACCATTGAAGAATTGTTATTTGGATGTTAATCTTGCCGATAATGTTAAAAAGAAACCTTTGGGGAGGATTGATAATGTGCACATTACGGTTAACAATAACCTTGTCCCCGTTGATTTTGTTGTTTTGGATATCGAATGCAATGCATCTTGTCCTATTGTGTTGGGAAGACCTTTTCTTCGAACTGTTGGTGCTGTTATTGATATGAGGGAAGGTAATATTAAATATCAATTTCCTCTCAAGAAAGGTATGGAACATTTCCCTAGAAAGAGAATGAAGTTGCCTTTTGATTCTATTATTAGAACAAGTTATGATGTTGATGCTTCTACTCTCGATGTTACTTGATTTGCACTTTCTGCGCCTAGCTGAAAGGCGTTAAAGAAAAGCGCTTATGGGAGACAACCCATGTTTTTACTACAGCAATTTTTTGTTTTGTTGAGTCTTGGAAGTTGTTTACTACTGTAGCAACCTCTCCTTATCATGTTTTTGTGCCAAGTAAAATTTCTATGTCAAAGTTGATGTTATATTTGGGATCGCTGCGCAGAAACAGCATTGCTGTCTGTCACGAATCTGGGCACAGTTCTCTGTAGAAAATTCGAAAAAATCTGCCAATTTACGAGCGTGATCCTCAGATATGTACGCAACTTTCATTAGTTTTGAGTTTTTCCATTTGAGCAAGTCTGGTGCCAGCTTTAAATTCGTCTTTACGGACTGTTCTGTTTTTGACAGATTCTGCCTTTTATTTCGCATTGCCTCTTTTGCTATGTTGGATTTATTTCTTTGATCCATTAATGTCCAGTAGCATTATGCAATGTCCAGAAGTGAAAATAATGATTGTGTCACCTCTGAATGTGTGAATTATTAATTGTGCACTAACCCTCTAATGAGTTTGCTTGAAGTTTGGTGTGAAGGAAGTTTTCAAGGGTCAAGAGAGGAGAATGATATACTATGATCAAGAGGAGTGAAAGCTCTAAGCTTGGGGATGCCCCCGTGGTTCACCCCTGCATATTTTAAGAAGACTCAAGCGTCTAAGCTTGGGGATGCCCAAGGCATCCCCTTCTTCATCGACAACATCATCAGGTTCCTCCCCTGAAACTATATTTTTATTCAATCACATCTTGTGTTCTTTACTTGGAGCGTCGGTTTGTTTTCATTTTTGTTTTTGTTTGAATAAAATGGATCCTAGCATTCACTTTGTGGGAGAGAGACACGCTCCGCTGTTGCATATGGACACATGTGTCCTTAGGCTTTACTCATAATGTTCAAGGCGAAGTTTCTTCTTCGTTAAATTGTTATATGGTTGGAATTGGAAAATGCTACATGTAGTAATTCTAAAATGTCTTGGATAATGTGATACTTGACAATTGTTGTGCTCATGATTAAGCTCTTGCATCATATGCTTTGCACCCATTAATGAAGAAATACATAGAGCTTGCTAAAATTTGATTTGCATATTTGGTTTCTCTAAGGTCTAGATAATATCTAGTATTGAGTTTTGAACAACAAGGAAGACGGTGTAGAGTCTTATAATGTTTACAATATGTCTTTTATGTGAGTTTTGCTGCACTTGTTCATCCTTGAGTTTGCTTCAAATAACCTTGCTAGCCTAAACCTTGTATCGAGAGGAATACTTCTCATGCATCCAAAATCCTTGAGCCAACTACTATGCCATTTGTGTCCACCATACCTACCTACTACATGGTATTTCTCCGCCATTCCAAAGTAAATTGCTTGAGTGCTACCTTTAAAATTCCATCATCCACCTTTGCAATATATAGCTCATGGGACAAAATAGCCTTAAAAACTATCGTAGTATTGAATATGTACTTATGCACTTTATATTTTATTAAGTTGCTTGTTGTGCGATAACCATGCTTCTGGGGAACGCCATCAACTATTGTTGAATATCATGTGAGTTGCTATGCATGTCCGTCTTGTCTGAAGGATCTATCATTTTAGTGGTTGGAGCATGCAAAATTGTTAGAGAAGAACATTGGGCCGCTAACTAAAGCCATGAATCATGGTTGAAGTTTCAGTTTTGGACATATATCCTCAATCTCATATGAGAATAATAATTGTTGCTACATGCTTATGCATTTAAGAGGAGTCCATTATCTGTTGTCCATGTTGTCCCGGTATGGATGTCTAAGTTGAGAATAATCAAAAGCGAGAAATCCAAAATGCGAGCATTCTCCTTAGACCTTTGTACAGGCGGCATGGAGGTACCCCTTTGTGACACTTGGTTGAAACATGGCATGCAAAGATCCGGTAGTCCAAGCTAAGTAGGACGAGGTGCGGACACTATTAGTACACTATGCATGAGGCTTGCAACTTGTAAGATATAATTTACATAACTCATATGCTTTATTACTACCGTTGACAAAATTGTTTCATGTTTTCAAAATAAAAGCTCTAGCACAAATACAGCAATCGATGCTTTCCTCTTTGAAGGACCATTCTTTTACTTTTATTGTTGAGTCAGTTTACCTATCTCCTCCACCTTAAGAAGCAAACACTTGTGTGAACTGTGCATTGATTCCTACATACTTGCATATTGCACTTGTTATATTACTTTATGTTGACAATATCCATGAGATATACATGTTATAAGTTGAAAGCAACCGCTGAAACTTAATCTTCCTTTGTGTTGCTTCAACGCCTTTACTTTGATTTATTGCTTTATGAGTTAACTCTTATGCAAGACTTATTGATGCTTGTCTTGAAGTACTATTCATGAAAAGTCTTTGCTTTATGATTCAGTTGTTTACTCATGTCATTACCTTTGTTTTGATCGATGCATTCATTACATATGTTTACAAATAGTATGATCAAGATTATGATGGCATGTCACTTCAGAAATTATCTTTGTTATCGTTTTACCTGCTCGGGACGAGCAGAACTAAGCTTGGGGATGCTGATACGTCTCCAACGTATCGATAATTTCTTATGTTCCATGCTACTTTATTGATGATACCTACATGTTTTATGCACATTATATGTCATATTTATGCATTTTCGGAACTAACCTATTAACAAGATGCCGAAGAGCCAGTTCGTTTTCTGTTGTTTTTGGTTTCAGAAATCCTAGTAAGGAAATATTCTCGGAATTGGACGAAACTTTCGCCCAGGGTCCTATTTTTGCACGAAGCTTCCAGAAGACCGAAGAGATAACGAAGTGGGGCCACGAGGCAGCCAGGAGCTAGGGCGGCGCGGCCCAGGCCCGGCCGCGCCGGCCCCCTGGGCACCTCGTGTGGCCCCCGCGTTGACCTTCCGCCTACTTAAAGCCTCCGTCGCGAAACCCCCAGTCCGAGAGCCACGATACGGAAAACCTTCCAGAGACGCCGCCGCCGCGAATCCCATCTCGGGGGATTCAGGAGATCGCCTCCGGCACCCGCCGGAGAGGGGATTCATCTCCCGGAGGACTCTACACCGCCATGGTCGCCTCGGAGTGATGAGTGAGTAGTTCACCCCTGGACCATGGGTCCATAGCAGTAGCTAGATGGTCGTCTTCTCCTTGTTGTGCTTCATTGTTGGATCTTGTGAGCTGCCTAACATGATCAAGATCATCTATCTGTAATACTATATGTTGTGTTTGTCGGGATCCGATGGATAGAGAGTACTATGATTATGGTGATTATCAATCTATTGTTTATGTGTTGTTTATGATCTTGCATGCTCTCCGTTATTAGTAGAGGCTCTGGCCAAGTTTGTACTCTTAACTCCAAGAGGGAGTATTTATGCTCGATAGTGGGTTCATGCCTCCATTGAATCTGGGACAGTGACAGAAAGTTCTAAGGTTGTGGATGTGCTGTTGCCACTAGGGATAAAACATTGATTCTATGTCTAAGGATGTAGTTGTCGATTACATTACGCACCATACTTAATGCAATTGTCTGTTGCTTAGCAACTTAATACTGAATGGGGTTCGGATGATAACCTGAAGGTGGACTTTTTAGGCATAGATGCAGTTGGATGGCGGTCTATGTACTTTGTCGTAATGCCCAATTAAATCTCACTATATTTATCATATCATGTATATGCATTGTTATGCCCTTCTCTATTTTGTCAATTGCCCGACTGTAATTTGTTCACCCAACATGCTTTTATCTTATGGGAGAGACACCTCTAGTGAACTGTGGACCCCGGTCCTATTCTTTACATAGCATACAATCTACTGCAATTGTGTTTTATTATTTTCTTTGCAAACATCTTCCACTCGATACGCTTAATCCTTTGTTACAGCAAGCCGGTGAGATTGACAACCTCACTGTTTCGTTGGGGCAAAGTACTTTGGTTTTGTTGTGCAGATTCCACGTTGGCGCCGGAATCCCTGTTGTTGCGCCGCATCACATTTCGCCACCATCAACCTTCAACGTGCTTCTTGGCTCCTCTTGGTTCGATTAAACCTTGGTTTCTTTCTGAGGGAAAACTTGCTACTGTGCGCATCATACCTTCCTCTTGGGGTTCCCAACGAACGTGTGAGTTACACGCCATCATCTACCGCAGCAACAAGAGCCTCATCTTGTAGGCTTTGGAATCTCTTCAAGGGTGAGACTCGATAATCCCTCGTTGCTACCGTCTTCTAGATTGCATCTTGGCTTGGATTGCGTGTTCGCCGTAGGAAATTTTTTGTTTTCTATCCTACGTTCTCCTACAGATGATTACTATGAGATTCGTTTGGGCATTACAACATAATACATAGACCGTAATCCAACTGCTTCTATGACTAATAATCCACCTTCAGGTTATCGTTCGAACCCCTTCCAGTATTAAGTTGCAAGCAACAAATTATCGCATTAAGCAGTGTGTGTAAACTAAACAATAGAATTATCCTTAGATAAAGCATTGTTGTTTTCTCCCTAGTAGCAACAACACATCTATAATCTTAGAAGTTATTGTCACTCTTCCAGAAAACTAGAGCCATGAACCCGCTATCGAGCATAAATACTCCCTCTTGGAGTCTGATGAGCGCAGATTGCACACCGTTGGGTAATCCCAAGAGGAAGGTATGATGAGCATAGTAGCTAGTTTTCCCTCAGTAAGAAACCAAGGTTTAATCGACCAGTAGGAGAAAAGCGTGACTTCTGAAGGTATTGCTAGCTAACTTGTGGCAGGACGCACTACCGGCGTCAGCAACAACATGAAACCTGCACACAGCACAACCAAAATACTTTGCCCAACTTACAGTGAGGTTGTCAATCTCACCAGTTTTGCTGAACACGAAGGATTAAATGTATAGTGTGGAAAGAGATGTTTGTTTGCAGTGGAATTAAAGAGAACAGTGCTTGCAGTAAGTAAACATAACAGGATGATTTTATCGGTGTAAAAGAAAGGATCGGGGTCCATAGTTCACTAGAGGTGTCTCTCCATAAAGATAAATAACATGTCGGGTGAACAAATTACAGCTGGGCAATCGACAAAATAAAGATCATACATGACAAAATGATTACTATGAGATTCGTTTGGGCATTACAACATAATACATAAACTGTAATCCAACTGCGTTTATGACTAATAATCCACCTTCCGGTTATCGTCCGAACCCCTTCCAGTATTAAGTTGCAAGCAACAGATTATCGCATTAAGCAATGTGTGTAAAGTAAACAATAGAATTACCCTTAGATAAAACATTGTTGTTTTCTCCCTAGTAGCAACAACACATCTACAATCTTAGAAGTTATTGTCACTCTTCCAGAAAACTAGAGGCATGAACCTACTATCGAGCATAAATACTCCCTCTTGGAGTCACAAGCATTTACTTGGCCAGAGTATCTACTAGCAACGGAGAGCATGCAAGATCACAAATAACATATGACAAGTATATAATCGATCTCAACATAGTATTCAATATTCATCAGATCCCAGTAAACACAACATGTAGCATTACATAAAGATGACCTTGATCATGATAGGCAGCTCACAAGATCTAAACATGAGACACAAATTGGAGAAGACAACCATATAGCTAGTGCTATGGACCCTGAGTCCAGGGATGAACTACTCACGTATAACTTCGGAGGCGGGCATGACGATGTAGAGGCCTCCCATGATGATCTCCCTCTCCGGCAGGGTGTCGGAAAGAACTTCAGAACACTCTCGAGCTAGGGTCTGCGATGGCGGCCGCGACGGAACTTTTCTTGGATGGAGGCTCGGGTCTTTATGTTTTTCCCGAGATCGTGAATAAATAGGCGGAAGGGCGAGGTCGGTGGACGCCTGGGGGGCCCACACCATGCCATGGTGCGGGCCCACCCTTGGCCGTGCCATGGGGTGGTGTGGCCGCCCTATGGCGCCCTGATGGTGCTCATCGTAACGTAGACTTTACACTGTTGGGGAACCCAAAGAGGAAGGTATGATGAGCACAACAGCAAGTTTTCCCTCAGTAAGAAACCTAGGTTTAATCGACCAGTAGGAGAAAGGCGTGACTTCTGAAGGTGTTGCTAGCTGACTATTGGCAGGCGCACTACCGGCGTCAACAACAACGTTGAACCTGCACACAACACACCAAAATACTTGCCTCAATTTACAATGAGGTTGACAATCTCACCAGTTTTGCTGAACACAAAGTATTAAACATATCGAGTGAAAAGAGATGTTTGCATTAAATAAAACAATGCTTGCGTAAACAGAACAGGGTTGCAGTAGATGAATTTATCTGTCTAAAGAAAAAGGACCGGGGTACACAGTTCACTAGAGGTGTCTCTCCATAAAGATAAGGGATTTCTATTTTCGTGCCCTCGGGTCGTTAGTTGTACTCAGTTTTCCCCAGCCCCTTAGTTTTTCCTCAGTTTTCCCCAAGCCTATGTTTGAAACCCGCAGAACGAGCTCAGACGGAAGGAATCCGTTTATTTGGACGTTCTGTGCTGACGTGTTGCGCCGCGTCGTCTGTGGGGCCGCGACGTGTGGGGCCGCGTCGCGTGGGGCTGGTAGAAAGGGACCGCGTGGGACAGGAAGAGAAGCGTTTGGTTGCACGTGAGCAGGAGCTGGGTTTTGTCTCTCTCGGCCCAAATTGGCATTTTTAAGAGCACCTTTTCCCCTCTTTCTCTCTCTGTCTTTTTCACCAAATTAGTATCAAATCTAGAGAAGCTTCTATTTCTGTCTTTCTTCAATATGGCAGCAAATCTAGTAGCAAATCTCTAGGGTTATTTATGCCTTTTGGCTCTCGTTTTTTGCCCAATATGGCAGCAAATCTAGTAGCAAATCTAGAAGCTAGTATATGATAAATTGACAACTGCATAATCAGAAAGCTAAGTATAATACATAGGGAAACTGCATACAGCAGCCAAAAGCAGCCAATAACGTTGTAATATACAAGACGCACGCAATGTATGGACAACAAGAAGATTAGGATGAATGAATTTGTTCTTCATTCCTCCTCATATATTTCGGCGTCGGTCCAGCCGTGCATTACCCCAAGGAAATATTGATTGAACTCCTTCCGTCTGCAGTGTGAGGCCAATACATCCTCCAAACGGTATGGCCTGTGTTCATTTCTCAGACCGGAGTTTCCTATTCTATCCACACGTTCTGGCCACTCCTCCCAGGCCTTTGTATCATGAGAGTACTCTCTGATATAACCCAAATCCGTGTAGTAGATGCAGCCAGGTCGAAGTGTCGGGTACACTCTGGTGTCGACGGAGATACACCGGATATAATTCACGAAGAAGGCATTACTGCCAATGTTACTGACCGGATGGAGAGAGCGGCTCTGAGTGTCCACACGGTACACCAATGGTCTGCCCGCCAAAGCCACGCTGACCAACAACACAAGCAGCAGATCACCATCCGACTTCACGAGGTAGAACTTCTGATGTCCAAGTTCTGGAAATGAAATTAGTGTCTCCATCTTGACAGTGCTCGCGCGCTGCTGCAACTGTACATTGGTGCACACTATTCTTCCATGCTCTAAATTGTCCACAGCTAGTGCATACAGTTCACCATTGAACGGTGTAATGCAACGCAGACAATGGTTCTTGATCGAAAATCTGTTTTCCCAATCTTTATCTATATCCTTAGTTGGAGTGCTCTCATCGACCCAACCAATTTCCGACGGGTAATGTGCGGTAACGAAGACCATAGTCGGGGATTTGATCACATCGACTGATTTCAGGAAAACAGATGGCATCTGCGCCTCAAACATAGTGTATTTCTTTGTGAGTGGGTTCAGAAGCCGTATCTTGTGCGGCGGGTACTTCTGGGCAAGCACGATGACGCCACGGCAAAATCCGACGAAGTAGTATCTGGGCAAGCACGATAACATTCAGCACTAAGATGTTTAAGATTGAAAATAAAGAGGTAGATATGGAGGAAGTTGAACCTTGTATGAACTTCCGATAGATCTATGGTGACGTAGCGTGATGTGCCGAGTTGGAGGAAGGTGAACTCAGCGACGTGTGGAAGGGCGTGGTGTAGCATGATCCATTCGTCCAGGTGCACGTCGGGCTCAGGCAAACCTGAGCGCCAATTTCTACAGACTTGCCTCATGGCAGAGTAGGTGTCGGCGTACTCCTCGTTCGCCAGCAAGCATTCGCCGATCTGGTGAAGTGGTCCATCAGCCGAGAGAGAGGCCCAGTTCACGGAGGAGCCGCGCTTGGATGCGCCGCCCTCGGAGGCGACGCGCTCGGCGGCGACGGGCTCGGCGGCGACTGGCTCGGCGGCGACGGGCTCGGCGGCGACTGGCTCGGCGGCGACGGGCGCGGAGGCGACGGGCTCGGAGGCGACGGCCGCCGGCGCATTCTTCTTCTCCATCGCCGGCAGGGTAGCGTGCGTACGGCGGTTGGGGTTTTTTCGATTTGGAGAAGTTGATGGGACGTGAGAGGGGTGGTTTCGTGCGTGAGCGAGAATGAGACGACTGTGTGCAGAGGGAGGGAGGGAGGGGCTTACGCGTCCTAAATGCGACCCGCGTCCTACGCGTCCACTATTTGCACGTCTGCACCGCGACACGCGTCAACAATGGCACGTCTTCCACTTCTGCACCGCAACACGCGTCCTCGAGTCTAACCCTGGAAATTTGATGGCGTGTAACTCACACGTTCGTTGGGAACCCCAAGAGGAAGGTATGATGCGCACAGTAGCAAGTTTTCCCTCAGAAAGAAACCAAGGTTTAATCGAACCAGTAGGAGCCAAGAAGCACGTTGAAGGTTGATGGTCGCGAAATGTGATGCGGCGCAACACCAGGGATTCCGCGCCAACGTGGAATCTGCACAACAAAACCAAAGTACTTTGCCCCAACGAAACAGTGAGGTTGTCAATCTCACCGGCTTGCTGTAACAAAGGATTAAGCGTATCGAGTGGAAGATGTTTGCAAAGAAAACAGTAAAACAATTGCAGTAGATTGTATGCTATGTAAAGAATAGGACCGGGGTCCACAGTTCACTAGAGGTGTCTCTCCCATAAGATAAAAGCATGTTGGGTGAACAAATTACAGTCGGGCAATTGACAAAATAGAGAAGGGCATAACAATGCATATACATGATATGATAAATATAGTGAGATTTAATTGGGCATTACGACAAAGTACATAGACCGCCATCCAACTGCATCTATGCCTAAAAAGTCCACCTTCAGGTTATCATCCGAACCCCATTCAGTATTAAGTTGCTAAGCAACAGACAATTGCATTAAGTATGGTGCGTAATGTAATCGACAACTACATCCTTAGACATAGAATCAATGTTTTATCCCTAGTGGCAACAACACATCCACAACCTTAGAACTTTCTGTCACTGTCCCAGATTCAATGGAGGCATGAACCCACTATCGAGCATAAATACTCCCTCTTGGAGTTAAGAGTACAAACTTGGCCAGAGCCTCTACTAATAACGGAGAGCATGCAAGATCATAAACAACACATAAACAATAGATTGATAATCACCATAATCATAGTACTCTCTATCCATCGGATCCCGACAAACACAACATATAGTATTACAGATAGATGATCTTGATCATGTTAGGCAGCTCACAAGATCCAACAATGAAGCACAACAAGGAGAAGACGACCATCTAGCTACTGCTATGGACCCATGGTCCAGGGGTGAACTACTCACTCATCACTCCGGAGGCGACCATGGCGGTGTAGAGTCCTCCGGGAGATGAATCCCCTCTCGGCAGGTGCCGGAGCGATCTCCTGAATCCCCGAGATGGGATTCGCGGCGGCGGCTCTGGAAGGTTTTCCGTATCGTGGCTCTCGGTGCTGGGGGTTTCGCGACGGAGACTTTAAGTAGGCGGAAGGGCAACGCAGGGGGCCACACGAGGTGCCCAGGGGGTAGGGCCGCGCGGCCGGGGCAGGCCGCGCCGCCTGTCCCGGCTGCCTCGTGGCCCCACTTCGTTATCTCTTCGGTCTTCCGGAAGCTTCGTGCAAAAATAGGACCACAGGCGAAAGTTTCGTCCAATTCGAGAATATTTCCTTACTAGGATTTCTGAAACCAAAACAGCAGAAAAGGCTCTTCGGCATCTTGTTAATAGGTTAGTTCCGAAAATGCATAAATATGACATATAATGTGCATAAAACATGTAGGTATCATCAATAAAGTGGCATGGAACATAAGAAATTATCGATACGTTGGAGACGTATCAGCATCCCCAAGCTTAGTTCTGCTCGTCCCGAGCAGGTAAAACGATAACAAAGATAATTTCTGAAGTGACATGCCATCATAATCTTGATCATACTATTTGTAAACATATGTAATGAATGCAGCGATCAAAACAAAGGTAATGACATGAGTAAACAACTGAATCATAAAGCAAAGACTTTTCATGAATAGTACTACAAGACAAGCATCAATAAGTCTTGCATAAGAGTTAACTCATAAAGCAATAAATCAAAGTAAAGGTATTGAAGCAACACATAGGAAGATTAAGTTTCAGCGGTTGCTTTCAACTTATAACATGTATATCTCATGGATATTGTCAACATAAAGTAATATAACAATTGCAATATGCAAGTATGTAGGAATCAATGCACAGTTCACACAAGTGTTTGCTTCTTAAGGTGGAAGGAGATAGGTAAACTGACTCAACAATAAAAGTAAAAGAATGGTCCTTCAAAGAGGAAAGCATCGATTGCTGTATTTGTGCTAGAGCTTTTATTTTGAAAACATGAAACAATTTTGTCAACGGTAGTAATAAAGCATATGAGTTATGTAAATTATATCTTACAAGTTGCAAGCCTCATGCATAGTATACTAATAGTGTCCGCACCTCGTCCTACTTAGCTTGGACTACCGGATCTTTGCATGCCATGTTTCAACCAAGTGTCACAAAGGGGTACCTCCATGCCGCCTGTACAAAGGTCTAAGGAGAATGCTCGCATTTTGGATTTCTCGCTTTTGATTATTCTCAACTTAGACATCCATACCGGGACAACATGGACAACAGATAATGGACTCCTCTTAAATGCATAAGCATGTAGCAACAATTATTATTCTCATATGAGATTGAGGATATATGTCCAAAACTGAAACTTCAACCATGGTTCATGGCTTTAGTTAGCGGCCCAATGTTCTTCTCTAACAATTTTGCATGCTCCAACCACTAAAATGATAGATCCTTCAGACAAGACGGACATGCATAGCAACTCACATGATATTCAACAATAGTTGATGGCGTTCCCCAGAAGCATGGTTATCGCACAACAAGCAACTTGATAAAAGATAAAGTGCATAAGTACATATTCAATACTACGATAGTTTTTAAGGCTATTTTGTCCCATGAGCTATATATTGCAAAGGTGAATGATAGAATTTTAAAGGTAGCACTCAAGCAATTTACTTTGGAATGGCGGAGAAATACCATGTAGTAGGTAGGTATGGTGGACACAAATGGCATAGTAGTTGGCTCAAGGATTTTGGATGCATGAGAAGTATTCCCTCTCGATACAAGGTTTAGGCTAGCAAGGTTATTTGAAGCAAACTCAAGGATGAACAGGTGCAGCAAAACTCACATAAAAGACATATTGTAAACATTATAAGACTCTACACCGTCTTCCTTGTGTTCAAAACTCAATACTAGATATTATCTAGACCTTAGAGAAACCAAATATGCAAATCAAATTTTAGCAAGCTCTATGTATTTCTTCATTAATGGGTGCAAAGCATATGATGCAAGAGCTTAAACATGAGCACAACAATTGCCAAGTATCACATTATCCAAGACATTTTTAGAATTACTACATGTAGCATTTTCCAATTCCAACCATATAACAATTTAACGAAGAAGAAACTTCGCCTTGAACATTATGAGTAAAGCCTAAGGACACATGTGTCCATATGCAACAGCGGAGCATGTCTCTCTCCCACAAAGTGAATGCTAGGATCCATCTTATTCAAACAAAAACAAAAATGAAAACAAACCGACGCTCCAAGTAAAGAACACAAGATGTGACTGAATAAAAATATAGTTTCAGGGAGGAACCTGATGATGTTGTCGATGAAGAAGGGGATGCCTTGGGCATCCCCAAGCTTAGACGCTTGAGTCTTCTTAAAATATGCAGGGGTGAACCACGGGGCATCCCCAAGCTTAGAGCTTTCACTCCTCTTGATCATAGTATATCATTCTCCTCTCTTGACCCTTGAAAACTTCCTTCACACCAAACTTCAAGCAAACTCATTAGAGGGTTAGTGCACAATTAATAATTCACACATTCAGAGGTGACACAATCATTATTTTCACTTCTGGACATTGCATAATGCTACTGGACATTAATGGATCAAAGAAATAAATCCAACATAGCAAAAGTGGCAATGCGAAATAAAAGGCAGAATCTGTCAAAAACAGAACAGTCCGTAAAGACGAATTTTAAGATGGCACCAGACTTGCTCAAATGGAAAAACTCAAAACTAATGAAAGTTGCGTACATATCTGAGGATCATGCTCGTAAATTGGCAGATTTTTTCGAATTTTCTACAAAGAACTGTGCCCAGATTCGCGACAGACAGCAATGCTGTTTCTGCGCAGCGATCCCAAATATAACATCAACTATAGCATAGAAACTTTACTTGGCACAAAAACATGATAAGGAGAGGTTGCTACAGTAGTAAACAACTTCCAAGACTCAATAAAACAAAAAATTTCTGTAGGTAAAAACATGGGTTGTCTCCCATAAGCGCTTTTCTTTAACGCCTTTCAGCTAGGCGCAGAAAGTGCAAATCAAGTAACATCGAGAGTAGAAGCATCAACATCATAGCTTGTTCTAATAATAGAATCAAAAGGCAACTTCATTCTCTTTCTAGGGAAGTGTTCCATACCTTTCTTGAGAGGAAATTGATATTTAATATTACCTTCCCTCATATCAATAACAGCACCAACGGTTCGAAGAAAAGGTCTTCCCAATACAATAGGACAAGATGCATTGCATTCGATATCCAAAACAACAAAATCAACGGGGACAAGGTTATTGTTAACCGTAATGTGCACATTATCAATCCTCCCCAAAGGTTTCTTTTTAACATTATCGGCAAGATTAACATCCAAATAACAATTCTTCAATGGTGGCAAGTCAAGCATATCATAAATCTTTTTAGGCATAACAGAAATACTTGCACCAAGATCACATAAAGCATTACATTCAAAGTCATTGAATTTCATTTTAATGATGGGCTCCCAACCATCTTCTAACTTTCTAGGAATAGAAGTTTCAAGTTTTAGTTTCTCTTCTCTAGCTTTTATGAGAGCATTTGTAATATGTTTTGTAAAGGCTAAATTTATAGCACTAGCATTAGGACTTTTAGCAAGTTTTTGTAAGAACTTTATAACTTCAGAGATGTGGCAATCATCAAAATCTAAATCATTATGAGCTACAGCAATGGGATCATTGTTCCCAAGGTTGGAAAAAATTTCAGCAGTTTTATCACAAGCAGTTTCACAGTTTTAGCAATTTCAGGCAGTTTTGTACGCTTTGCACTAGGAGTAGAAACATTGCCAACACCAATTATTTTACCATTGATAGTAGGAGGTGTAGCAACATGTGAAGAATTAGCATTACTAGTGGTGGTAATAGTCCAAACTTTAGCTATATTATTCTCTTTAGCTAGTTTTTCATTTTCTTCTCTATCCCACCTAGCACGCAATTCAGCCATTAATCTTATATTCTCATTAATTCTAACTTGGATGGCATTTGCTGTAGTAGTAATCTTATTATCAATATCATTATTAGGCATAACTTTCAATTTTAAAAGATTAACATCAGAGGCAAGCCTATCAACTCTAGAAGCAATAGTATCAATTTTATCAAGCTTTTCCTCAACAGATTTGTTAAAAGCAGTTTGTGTACTAATAAATTCTTTAAGCATAGCTTCAAGACCAGAGGGTACACTCCTATTATTGTTGTAAGAATTCCCATAAGAATTACCATAACCATTACCATTAGCAGAAGGATATGGCCTATAGTTATTACCAGAGTTGTTCCTATAAGCATTGTTGTTGAAATTATTATTTTTAATGAAATTCACATCAACATTTTCTTCTTGAGCAACCAATGAAGCTAAAGGAACATTATTTGGATCTACATTAGATCTACCATTCACAAGCATGGACATAATCACATCAATCTTATCACTCAAGGAAGAGGTTTCTTCAACAGAATTTACCTTCTTACCTTGTGGAGCTCTTTCCGTGTGCCATTCAGAGTAATTTATCATCATATCATCAAGAAGTTTTGTAGCCGCCCCCAATGTGATGGACATAAAGGTACCTCCAGCAGCTGAATCCAATAAATTCCGCGAAGAAAAATTTAGTCCTGCATAGAAGGTTTGGATGATCATCCAAGTAGTCAGTCCATGGGTTGGGCAATTCTTTACCAAAGTTTTCATTCTCTCCCATGCTTGAGCAACATGTTCAGTATCTAATTGCTTAAAATTCATTATGCTACTTCTCAAAGATATAATTTTAGCGGGAGGATAATATCTACCAATAAAAGCATCCTTGCATTTAGTCCATGAATCAATACTATTCTTAGGCAAAGATAGCAACCAATCTTTAGCTCTTCCTCTTAATGAGAAAGGAAACACTTTCAATTTAATAATATCACCATCTACATCTTTATACTTTTGCATTTCACAAAGTTCAACAAAATTATTGAGATGGGCAGCAGCATCATCAGAACTAACACCAGAAAATTGATCTCTCATAACCAAATTCAGTAAAGCAGGTTTAATTTCAAAGAATTCTGCTGTAGTAGCAGGTGGAGCAATAGGTGTGCATAGGAAATCATTATTATTTGCATTTGTGAAGTCACACAACTTAGTATTTTCAGGGGTATTCATTTTAACAACGGTAAATAAAACAAACTAGATAAAGTAAATGCAAGTAACTAATTTTTTTGTGTTTTTGATATAGAGAGCAAGACAGTAAATAAAGTAAAACTAGCAACTAATTTTTTTGTGTTTTGATTTAGTGCAGCAAACAAAGTAGTAAATAAAATAAAGCAAGACAAAAACAAAGTAAAGAGATTGAGAAGTGGAGACTCCCCTTGCAGCGTGTCTTGATCTCCCCGGCAACGGCGCCAGAAAAAGAGCTTGATGGCGTGTAACTCACACGTTCGTTGGGAACCCCAAGAGGAAGGTATGATGCGCACAGTAGCAAGTTTTCCCTCAGAAAGAAACCAAGGTTTAATCGAACCAGTAGGAGCCAAGAAGCACGTTGAAGGTTGATGGTCGCGAAATGTGATGCGGCGCAACACCAGGGATTCCTGCGCCAACGTGGAATATGCACAACAAAACCAAAGTACTTTGCCCCAATGAAACAGTGAGGTTGTCAATCTCACCGGCTTGCTGTAACAAAGGATTAAGCGTATCGAGTGGAAGATGTTTGCAAAGAAAACAGTAAACACAATTGCAGTAGATTGTATGCTATGTAAAGAATAGGACCGGGGTCCACAGTTCACTAGAGGTGTCTCTCCCATAAGATAAAAGCATGTTGGGTGAACAAATTACAGTCGGGCAATTGACAAAATAGAGAAGGGCATAACAATGCATATACATGATATGATAAATATAGTGAGATTTAATTCGGCATTACGACAAAGTACATAGACCGCCATCCAACTGCATCTATGCCTAAAAAGTCCACCTTCAGGTTATCATCCGAACCCCATTCAGTATTAAGTTGCTAAGCAACAGACAATTGCATTAAGTATGGTGCGTAATGTAATCGACAACTACATCCTTAGACATAGAATCAATGTTTTATCCCTAGTGGCAACACATCCACAACCTTAGAACTTTCTGTCACTGTCCCAGATTCAATGGAGGCATGAACCCACTATCGAGCATAAATACTCCCTCTTGGAGTTAAGAGTACAAACTTGGCCAGAGCCTCTACTAATAACGGAGAGCATGCAAGATCATAAACAACACATAAACAATAGATTGATAATCACCATAATCATAGTACTCTCTATCCATCGGATCCCGACAAACACAACATATAGTATTACAGATAGATGATCTTGATCATGTTAGGCAGCTCACAAGATCCAACAATGAAGCACAACAAGGAGAAGACGACCATCTAGCTACTGCTATGGACCCATGGTCCGGGGGTGAACTACTCACTCATCACTCCGGAGGCGACCATGGCGGTGTAGAGTCCTCCGGGAGATGAATCCCCTCTCCGGCAGGGTGCCGGATCTCCTGAATCCCCCGAGATGGGATTCGCGGCGGCGGCGTCTCTGGAAGGATTTCCGTATCGTGGCTCTCGGTACTGGGGGTTTCGCGACGGAGACTTTAAGTAGGCGGAAGAACGCGGGGGCCACGGGTGCCCGGGGGGTAGGGCCGGCGGGCTTGGGCCGCGCCGCCTGTCCCCCTGCCTCGTGGCCCCCGTTATCTCTTCGGTGTTCTGAAGCTTCGTGCAAAAATAGGACCCTGGGCGAAAGTTTCGTCCAATTCCGAGAATATTTCCTTACTAGGATTTCTGAAACCAAAAACAGCAGAAAAGCAACTGGCTCTTCGGCATCTTGTTAATAGGTTAGTTCCAGAAAATGCATAAATATGACATATAATGTGCATAAAACATGTAGGTATCATCAATAAAGTGGCATGGAACATAAGAAATTATCGATACGTTGGAGACGTATCATCCATACCCTCGAGTCATATACTAGCATTTTTTGTGTGCTCAGTTTTCCCTCGAGTGCTAATACTGGCTAGTGCAATATACTCAGTTTTACCCTCAAGTGGCTGGTCAACAGAGAGTCAACAAATGGGATTAACTAGTTAAATGAGTTATTTAATGTGCAAAAAAATCCGAAAAAGAGTGGCACTTACTCATGGAGTCTTTACCACAAATTGCCACTTCTCAAATCATAGATAAATCATAGATAAATCAAGTTTCACCACAAATTGCCACTTCTCAAATCACCTAGTAGCTATGAAGGTGCATGGTTTTCCATAATAAGCCCTACCCAAAACAGCTTTCCCCAAAACATACTTTGTCTAAATGAGGCCACAATTCTCACACTGATGTATATTGGTATTGCAAATAGTTTGAGGTAGGCCAAGATGGGTTTCATTGTACAAAACACGCATTTTCCATTTTTTAAATCTCATATTTGAATCCCTTAGTCTGTTTACTACTCACTTGCCCTTGGTTTCTTGATACTACTCAGTTTTGCCCTCTCCCTTCACAAACTCTCACAGACGCCCAACATTGCCCTGATTGGTCTAGCCCATGTCACGCGGATCTTGCCCGCCGACCGTTGATCGTATGATCTAACGGGCAGGATAACCCCTATCTCTCTCTCTGGTCGGGGCCACCACCCTCTCTCTCTCTTCGTCGGTTAGCTTCCACACTCTATGTATGCGAAAGGGCGGTTACCTAGTACGCTAAAGTTTGGTTTTCTGCATTATTTTTCACGAGCTAAATTATAAACTCTTTTTAGGCATTACTTTTCACGCAAAAAATGATAAACCATCACCGATTTGTTGTAGCCATTAATTTTCACGCAAACAATGATACACCATCACCCATTTCTTGTATCCATTACTTTTCACGCAAAAAATGATAACCATCACCGATTTTGTTGTAGCCATTACTTTTCACGCAAAAAATGATACACCATCACCCATTTCTTGTAGCCATTACTTTCAACGCAAAAAACGATAAACCATCACCGATTTTGTTGTAGCCATTACTTATCACGCAAAAATATGATACACCATCACCCATTTCTTGGACCCATTACTTATCACGCAAAAAATGATACACCATCACCCATTTCTTGTACCCATTACCTTCCACGCAAAAAACGATAAACCATCACCGATTTTGTTGTAGCCATTACTTTTCACGCAAAAATGATACACCATCACCCATTTCTTGTAGCCATTACTTTCAACGCAAAAAACGATAAACCATCACCGATTTTGTTGTAGCCATTACTTATCACGCAAAAATATGATACACCATCACCCATTTCTTGGACCCATTACTTATCACGCAAAAAATGATACACCATCACCCATTTCTTGTACCCATTACCTTCCACGCAAAAAACGATAAACCATCACCGATTTTGTTGTAGCCATTACTTTTCACGCAAAAAATGATACACCATCACCCATTTCTTGTACCCATTACTTTTCACGCAAAAAACCAATGTTAAGGAAATCGGTAATCGTTAACTGCTCGGCCGGCTTGGGAGTAGCGATTAATCGGAATTCGGACGATTAACTGATTTAATCGGTCGACTATTAATCGGTGCAACCTACACAAATTAGCACTTAAAACAATTTATATAAGAAAAAATAATAGTATATGAGCCTCTATATGTCTCTCCCTACTTCTCTAAAACCTAAAATCCTAGAAAAACTTGTACGGGGAGCGCCTGTATTAACGATATGCATTGAAAATATTGTAACTTTTTTGACCAATTGTGGTAGTTAATCGGGAAAATACCTAGTAATCGGACTTTCGGACTGATTAATCGGGCTAAAGGATTAACACAAGAGATTAATGGTAATCGACACGGTCAAGCCCCTAGTAGCGATTAATCGGCCTAGTAATCGTTGAATCGGCCTAGTTTTTGAACAGTGCAAAAAACGATAAACCATCACCGATTTCTTGTAGCCATTACTTTTCTTTTAGGCATTACTTTTCACGGTAAAATGATAAACTAGTCAACATAGTCCGCATTACTTTTTTGTTGAGATATATACCCCCACAACGGTCGTCTCCTCCTTAATTTATTGTGTATAAACCCCCACAACGGTCATCTCCTCCTTATTTTATTGTGTAAACCCCTACAACGGTCATCTCTCCCTTATAAACACCCACACGGCCATCCCTTGTGTCAATAGGTTCTGCCTCTCTCTTCTTCGTTCACATACACTTTATCCATTGCCATGGCTTCCACGTCTCGGACGCGGACCGGAAGGGGAAGGGGAAGGGGAATGGGAAGTGGATCATCATCATTGCCACCACCACCGTCAACACTGCCATTGATCATAGAGGAGTTCTTCATCGTCGTCTATGAAGACCCTTTGGTCAAGAAGGTACGTACGCGTTCCCACATATATGATGCATGTGATTAATTATGGGCATGTTCTAAAAAACCTTTAATTTCAAGGGTTCCCTAATTTCAAACGATCGGCGCTCGATCTCTTTGCAGGAACTCCCAAAAAAATTTGCGGACTATCTTGACGGCAAGGAGCCAGCTAAGGTGTATCTGCGAGCAGCTGACTGCGGTCCTCGTCTCTGGACCGTGGAGGTCCTATTTGACGGACAAGGCCGGATGTACCTCGACAAGGGCTGGGAGAAATTCGCCATCGCGCACGGTGTGGATTTCGGCTGGTTCGTACACTTCAAATATGAAGGCGATGATGTGCTCACAGTGAAGGTGTTTGACGGAACAATGTGCAGGAGGTACTACTACTCAGACGAAGATACTGATGATGAAAGCGACGACGACGTGAAGCCATGCATCCATCCCCTTTAGATAATTAAGGGGATCATGACCAAGAATATATATGTAGCTTCATATGCATCGATTTAGAGATCTAGCTATTTTCTATATATTATGCATGTAAAAAATAATATCGCATTTCCACTATTATTCGAGCACCACATCCTCGCCGCCACTGCTAGGTCAACGCCGGGATGCACAATGTTTAGCATAAAAGTCACTTTAGATTAAGCTGCGAAAATAGTCACCTGCCATGGGCTGAGGCGGCCCCTACAGAGCGGCTCTATATTATATTCTCTAAATAAAATAGACGACCACAGCGGTCATTGGCTGCGGAGGCCCCACAGAGCGGCAATATATAATTTTCTATAAATAAATAGATGACCCACTGGTCATTGGCTGCGGCAGCCCCATAGAGCGGCCCCATTTGTCATTGGCAGCACCGCGTATACAATCAGTAAATAAAACGGCCCACGCGTCAGCGGTAGATGGATCCACCCGTCAGCACGAGACGGTCAGCGAGGAACTGACCTCACGGTAACGGTAAGGCCTCTGACCTGACGGCAACCCGCGTCTTCGATGGGTTTCAAACTAGAGGGAGGGGAAAACTGAGGAAAAACTAACGAGCTGGGGAAAACTGAGTACAACTAACGAAGCAGGGGCACGAAAATAGAAATCCCTAAAGATAAATAACATGTTGGGTGAACAAATTACAGCTGGACAATTGACAGAATACCGACCATACATGACAAGATGATTAATATGAGATTCGTTTGGGCATTACAACATAATACATAGACCGTAATCCAACTACGTCTATGACTAATAATCCACCTTCCGGTTATCGTCCGAACCCCTTCCAGTATTAAGTTGCAAGCAACATATTATCGCATTAAGCAATGTGTGTAAAGTAAACAATAGAATTACCCTTGGATAAAACATTGTTGATTTCTCCCTAGTAGCAACAACACATCTACAATCTTAGAAGTTATTGTCACTCTTCTAGAAAACTAGAGGCATGAACCTACTATCGAGCATAAATACTCACTCTTGGAGTCACAAGCATTTATTTGGCCAGGGTATCTACTAGCAACAGAGAGCATGCAAGATCACAAATAACATATGACAAGTATATAATCGATCTGAACATAGTATTCAATATTCATCGGATCCCAGCAAACACAACATGTAGCATTACACAAAGATGATCTTGATCATGATAGGCAGCTCACAAGCTCTAAACATGAGACACAAATTGGAGAAGACAACCATCTAGCTACTGCTATGGACCCGTAGTCCAGAGATGAACTAATCAAGCATCACTTCGGAGGCGGGCATGGCGATGTAGAGGCCTCCGGTGATGATCTCCCTCTCCGGTAGGGTGCCCAGAAGAGCTTCAAAACCCTCCAGAGCTAGGGTTTGCGATGGCGGCCATGACGGAACTTTTCGTGGATGGAGGCTCGGGTGTTACGTTTTTCCCGAGATCGTGAATAAATAAGCGGAAGGGCGAGGTTGGTGGAGGCCAGGGGGCCCACACCACCCCTTGGCGCGGGCCCATGCCTAGCCGTGCCAAGGCATGGTCTGGCTGCCCTGCTCCTCCTCTTCGTCCCCCCTCTGGACTCTATCTTTGTTACGGTAAAATATTGAATTTGGCTTTTGTTTCGTCCAATTCCGAGAATATTTCCTGTACAACTTTTCTGAAATACAAAACAGCAGAAAACAGGGAACTGACACCGTGGCATCTTGTTAAGAGGTTAGTGCCGGAAAATGTCTAAAAGTGCAACGAAGTGTGAGCAAAACATATATAAATTGGTGTAAAACAAGCATGGAGCATCAAAAAGTATAGATACGTTAGCGACGTATCAGTATCCCAAACTTAACTCTTGCTCGTCCTCGAGTAGGTAAGTGATAAGAAAAATAATTTTTGAGGTGACATGAAAAAAAATCTTGATCAAGTTATTGTAAAGCATTGTAAGTTGGGATCAAATTACTCTAAACATAGGCATGATAGATATAATTCTAACAATAGAACTTAGCAACTATGTTATAACATGAGAAGTAACTCAAACAAAGGATCATGAATAATTGTGCATTGAAAGCAACTGTTTGTTTATGAGCATAGAGAAAACATAGCAAAGTGGTACTCAACATGTCCTTTATGAAGTAGCAAAACATAAATGCTAGGACACCTTTAAAGTTCAAAGGGTGACTAGATACAAGTAATTTAAGAACAAGCAATATCATAATCATGAATCAATCAATAATAATTTTGGGACTATGCACATTATACTAAGAATGACAACTATGCTCTCTTAATTGGTGCATAAAGAAGAATGTGAAGACTCGACATAAAAGTAAAAGAAAGGCTCTTTGCAGAGGAAGCAAGATTAACAAGTTTTATAAACCTTCCAAAAAGTATGGTACTCATTAGTTTTGAGCTCTCATTACCCCTATCATAAGCATCTTGAATGGTTAAAGTTAATGTGAGGGCAAATATGAGTTATATGCTTGACAAATCACAAGTTGAAAATCTCGTGCCCCTTGAATACAAGTACCTAAACCTCATGCTACTCAACTTAGGTCCCAAATAAGTTCTTGTCATTGTAAGTATACATGTATCATCGAGAACCGCCAACGGGGTACCTCCTGCCCCATGATATGGAAGTACTCTTGCATAGGAGCAATCCCATGCCAAAATGACAAGACAAACAGACAATGAGCATCTCAGCAATCCTTTTATTTACTATGGGCATAGCTTTTTATTGAAGATGCTTCATAGAATGCTCACTATGGTTCGCTGTAAATTTCCACCATGAATGATGCATGGCTTAAATTGGCGGCCCAGGTTTCTCTAACATATATACAAACTCCATGGACTTACAAGTTTCCATTTTATTTCGCACCGCTAGGCATCCATAAACAAAAGAACATGACATCAACTAAATAGGAATAAGTGCAATGTTGAAAGCGTTCCCCATGAAAGCATGGTTGTGCTAACTCCCAACTCGCAATTTGCAAACATATAAACTTCATAAGATAGTCACAATGGCTCAATTTTATTAAGTGCAAGAAAGTAAATGTGCCATCAAGTTCATGAGAGCTTTACTAACTAATTTTCTCATGACAAAATTTAATCTGAATGATAAATAAAAGCATGATGAATATACTTGGAATAGCAATGATGCTAGTAGGTAGATATGGTGGACACAATTGGCAAACTTTGGTTTTTAGTGGTTGGATGCACGAGTAGAGTTCATACTCAGTACAAGCGGAGGCTAGCAAAAGACTGGGAGCGACCAACTAAGAGAGCAATAATGGCCATAATCATGCATAGCGATAAAATATTATTAATCAAAGCATAAAATGATATTACAAGTCAAAAACTAAATGATCATAGAGGCTTTAGTTGACTGGTTATAGTCATAACATGATGTAAACATGTGCCAAGTCAACCCAATAAAGCATCAAAGGAGAATACCACAATATTATGCTTTGTATGATGAAAACAACACATTATTCTTTCAATAGCACATTATGCACTCTTAGCTATTTGAGACAAGTAATGCTACAACAATAAATACTAAGCATATGAAAATAATAACATCCAACATCACATGCCAAAGTCTATGCCACAGTCTAGACAAGCTTCCGTTTGCATCACTATAAGCATGAAACATTTTGCTCGTCTCCGACACCAATCAACTAATTTGAAATAACTCTCAGAGATGAAAAACAATATGGACCAGAGAGCTAATCATACATAAATAAAGAATACTAACGAGCTCTGAACAAAATTCGAGTGAAAGAACAAGAGCTAAACGCAGTACTAGCAAACTAGAACACTCGCAGAACAATAAGAGCGAAAACTGGAGCGTTCTATGCTATTAAAATGGAGTGTGTCTTCTCCAAAAAAAATATGCCGGAATACAACCATATGCTACAGCAAACAAAACTAAACTAAACTAAAAACAAAAATAAAGATGCTCCAAAAACAACACATAGCGTATGAACCAATAAAAATATAGCGCACAGAAAAATGACCTGTTACTTTGTTGATGAAGAGGGGATGCCCAAGGCATCCCCAAGATTTGACGTTTGTACCTCTTGGATATTTTTTGGAGTGACATGGGCATCCCCAGGCTTGATATTTTGTCCATTCTTCATCTCATTACATCATTCTTCTCTTCCTACACTTTAAAACTTCCTTCATATAAAACTTCACACAATTCTTATTAGCAGCATTAGTACAATCAAAATAACAAATCCATTAGGGTTCAGTTCTAACATATATCAAACATCTATTAAAGCATTAGATACTGTAGAGACCTATTCAAAAAGCTCTTTGATCAAAAGAACTAAAAAACAAAGAGATTAAGAGGCAAATACAAATAGTGGCAGAAATCTGTCAAAACAGAACAACAGGTAAATATTGATTTTTTTGAAAATCTTCTGTTGCTACAATCGAAAGTGGTCAACTAACGAAAGTTAGATACTAACCTGGGGCATATGCACAAAAATTGGCAGCTCCAAATTCCACTCTGGATGTGAATACGAATTTTTATGTTGATAGCACAGAATCTGTTTTGAGGATAGCAACTTCCTCAAATCTTAGTTTCTTCCTATTAGAGGCTATTCTTGGCACAAAACTGAAATAAAAATGATAAGGAGATGTTATTACCGAAATAATAACTTACAAGACTCAACAAAAGAAAAATTACAGAAATAAAACATGGGTATCTCCCAAGAGTGCTTTTCTTTAACGCCTTTCAGCTAGGCTCAGTAATTTAAGAAGATGCTCACATAAGAAATATGAATTGAAGCAAAAGAGAGCATCAAGGAGCAAATATGAAACACATTTAAATCTAACCCAATTTCTATGCATAGGAATCTTGTAAGAAAATAAATCAAAGAAGCACATAGTAACAAGCATGAGTAGGTAAAACAAGAGCAACTTGGAAACTTTTATTATAAAGAGAGGTGTTTTAGTAATATGAAAATTCTAACAACCATATTTTCCTCTCTCATAATAATTTTCAGTAGCATCATGAACAAACTCAACAATGTAAATATCACATAAAACATTGTTATCATGAGCCACATGAATAAAATAATTATTACTCTCCGCATAAGTATAGTCATTCTTATTAATTGTAGTGGGAGCAAATTCAACAAAATAGCTATCATTATTATTCTCATCACCATAATCATCAGATATAGGAGACATATTGTAATCATAATTAATTTTCTCCTCAATAGTAGGTGGACTGAAAATATCATATTCATCATTGTAATCATCATAGCAAATTTTCTCCTCTAAAGCTGGGGAACTGAAAAAATCATTTTCATAAAAACTAGCTTCCCCAAGTTTAAACTTTTTCATAGAATTAGCAATAATGGTGTTCAAAGAATTCATACTAATAACATTATTATTAGCATGAAAATAAAGTTCCATATGTTTTTTAATTTTCTCTTCAAACACTTCATGTCCTAGCTCAAGATAAATACTATAAAGCTCTCTAATGTTGTTGTTGTTGTTTTTCATTAAGCCTAACTAGTGAAAAACAAGAAACATCAACATGGGAGGTGAGCATGGAATAAACTAAGCAAAACAATAACAAAGTAAAGAGATTGGAAGTGAGAGACTCCCCTTGCAGAAAACAAGAAATCATCTTTCTCCCCGGCAACGGCGCCAGAAAATAGTCTTGATGGTGCTCGTCGTAACGTAGACTTCACACCATTGGGGTACCCCAAGAGGAAGGTATGATGAGCAAAGTAGCAAATTTGTCCTCAGTAAGAAACCAAGATTTAATCGTCCAGTTGGAGAAATGCGTGACTTCTGAAGGTGTTGCTAGCTGACTATTGGTAGGACGCACTACCGGCGTCAGCAACAACGTGAAACCTGCACACAACACAACCAAAATACTTTGCCCTAACTTACAGTGAGGTTGTCAATCTCACCGGTTTTGCTGAACACAAAGGATTAAATGTATAGTGTGGAAAGAGATGTTTATTTGTAGTGGAATTAAAGAGAATAGTGCTTGCAGTAAGTAAACAGAACAGGATGATTTTATCAGTGTAAAAGAAAGGACCGGGGTCCACAGTTCACTAGAGGTATCTGTCCATAAAAATAAATAACATGTTGGGTGAACAAATTATAACTGGACAATTGACAGAATAAAGACCATACATGACAAGATGATTACTATGAGATTAGTTTGGGCATTACAACATACTCCCTCCGGTCTCTTTTAATTGACTCAGATTTAATACAACTTTGTACTAAATTCGAGTCAATTAAAAAGGACCGGAGGGAGTAATACATAGACCGTAATCCAACTGCGTCTATTACTAATAATCCACCTTCCGGTTATCGTCCGAACCCCTTTCAGTATTAAGTTGCAAGCAACAGATTATCGCATTAAGCAATGTATGTAAAGTAAATAATAGAATTACCCTTAGATAAAATATTGTTGTTTTCTCCCTTGTAGCAACATCACATCTACAATCTTAGAAGTTATTGACTTTGGCTTTTGTTTCGTCCAATTCCGAGAATATTTCCTATACAACTTTTCTGAAATACAAAATTAGAAGAAAATATGGAACTGGCACTGTGGTATCTTGTTAATAGGTTAGTGCCGGAAAATGTATAAAAGTGCAACAAAGTATGAGCAAAACATATATGAATTAGTGTAAAACAAGCATGGAGCATCAAAAATTATAGATACGTTTGAGACGTATCAAGAATCCCCAAGCTTAACTCCTGCTCGTCCTCAAGTAGGTAAGTGATAACAAAATATTTTTTGAGGTGACATGCAGCCAACACAATCTTGATCAAGTATTGTAAAGCATTGTGAGTTGGGATGTAAGTACTCTAAACGTAGACATGATAGATATGATTCAATAGAACTTAGCAACTATGTTATAACATGAAAAGTAATTCAAACAAAGGATCATGAATAATAGTGCATTAAAAGCAATTGTTTGTTTATGAGCATAGATAAAACATAGAAAAGTGGTACTCAACATGTCCTTTATGAAGTAGCAAAACATAAATGCTAGGACACCTTTAAAGTTCAAAGGGTGACTAGATACAAGTAATTTAAGAACAATCAATAGTCATAATCATGAATCAATCAATAATAATTTTGGACTATGCACATTGCACTAAGAATGACAACTATGCTCTCTTAATTGGTGCATAAAGTAGAAGATGAAGACTCAACATAAAAGTAAAAGAGAGACTCTTTGCAGAGTAAGCAAGATAAACAAGTTTTATAAACCTTCCAAAAAGTATGGTACTTATTAGCTTTGAGCTCTCATTGCCCCTATCATAAGCATCTTGAATGGTTAAAGTTAATGTGAGTCAAAAATGAGCTATATGCTTGCAAATCACAAGTTGAAAATCTCATGCCCCTTGAATGCGAGTACCTAAACCTCATGCTACTCAACTTAGGTCCCAAATAAGTTCTTGTCATTGTAAGTATACATGTATCATTGAGAACCGCCAATGGGGTACCTCTTGTCCGATGATATGGAGGTACTCTTGTAAGAGCAATGCCATGCCAAAATGACAAGACAAACATACAATGAGCATCTCAACAATTTTTTATTTACTATGAGTATAGCTTTTTATTGCAAATGCTTCATAGAATGCTCACTATGGTTTAGCTGTAAATTTACATCATGAATGATGCATGGCTTAGATTAGTGTAGCGGCCCAAGAAAATCCCCATATTAGATTTGTTTGTTTTTTTCCTTTTGTGCATAATCATGCATCCTTCACCTTGCATGTTTTGCAAAAACTCTAAAATTATTTGCAATAAAATCTAATTTAATTTTCTTCTCTTATGTTTTATAAAACGCTACCTCTCTTCTCTTATTTTATAGCAAACCCAAAACAATAATAAAGTTTTGGATATTTTGCAGAACTTATTTTTCAAACAGTGCCAAGGTTTCTCATATTCTATCAAAATGTTCAAACCTTTCTTCCCAAATACTTCTCTTTTCTACTCTAGTTTCTGTAGAAAATCTGAGAGAAAAGAAGAAGCAGAAGTTTTGAGAAGAATAGAAGACATTCAAAGAAGCCACGGATCAAGTCTAACAACCACGTTCAGTTCTTTCTGTCGTCTTGTCCATGGAGGAGCGCGGCTGCACGAGCGCTGCGTGCGCGCCTCCACCGAGCGCCCTCCTCACATGCTCCTTTTCCTCTCCTCTTTAATCCCCACCGAAGCCCAGATCAAACCCTAGTTCCTCTTCCCTCCTCAGCGCCGCCGCTCTGTTTTTCCTTTCCCTTGGCGCTGTACAAGAAGCAGAGAAAATAGAAGGCAGAGAAAGTTCAGAGAACTTCGCCGGAGATATCGCCGCCGCCCCGCCGACATGGGCCTCCCCGAGCGAGGCCAAGTAGCGGGATGGAACCTCGTTGCCTCCCTGGTTCCTCTCGTGCCAAGAGATCGACTTTGGGCACCGGAAATCATCGACGCCGTCTCCGTTTCTGTCTGCATGTCCAAGTTCGTCGGTGACAACTTCGTCGCCGCCGTCCGGTCCTCTCCGCCTCCAGACCTCGTCCGGACTCTCCGACCCCACTTGCGCCTTCGCGGTGAGTTTCTGCGCCTCCCGGAGCTCTCCACTGTCTCCCTCGTCCTTCCTATCATGCTCGCGGCGTTGACCGTCGTTGTACTCTGTAGGGTCTCGTCGCCGGCGCAGTACGGGGTACTCCGGTGTCGAGTCAGCGACCTTCTGGTTGCCCGCGAAGTTCTGCATCCTGCGCCCCTTGCGCTCGTCCCGGTTCGCCCCATGTCGTCAGTTCCGTGCTCGCCGGCCGGCTGCTGTGTACAAGGTCGAGCTCCATCTTCATCCTGGCGTGCAGTTTCAAGTTTGCACCTTCGTCTGGTTCAGTTAACGTCCTGCCTCATGTCATGCAGCACCCAAACGCGCAGCCTAGTGGTAATATCCCTAGTCCCTCTTCCGTGAGATTCTCATATAAATCCCAATCGAGCCTAAATGGGCATCCTTTTGTTGCTAACTTTGATCTGTGTCTGCCTCCACCCATCGTTGTTTCAGTTTCGTCAGGTTCAAAGCGCAACCTCTCTCTACATCTTTTATCCTCGCATATGTATCTGTGCATCATATGTGTAACAGACTAGAAGCACATCAGGCTCGTTTCCTTGTATCAAAACGTGAGTGCAGATTCCTGGATCAAACTCCCGTTTGAGGCAAAATGCCCACCTTTTTAATTCCCCATTGTTTCTCTGTTTCAATTATAGCTGGGTCGCTGCATTCTTTTTCTCTTGAAGCCCCAGACGTGATCGATCTGTTCCCTGCCTGGGCTCCATGCTATCCTATATCAGCAGAACTACCAACCTGGTGTGTGTTCAGCAGCTGCTTTATCCCTTGTACAATACTTTGTCTAAATTCAGCTACAGCATGTACATCTCTAATTCCTAGTTTCGTTTTGATCGGAAGATGACTACTCGGAGCTAAAGACTTCCGCGACATCAGCTTCTACCTCTTCGTTTGGAATCTGTCGGCACCTCTGTTTTGATATGTGAGACCATGGGCCAAAACCAATCCTATTCTTTAAATGTGAATTCATCTTGTGCACCAAAATGATATTATGCTTGCATTGCATGTGGTTGTTCGGGGTTTATAGCGAATCATTTAATATTAAATATGGAATTATGCGGGATTACTTATCTCTTATCTCGGTTCCATTTAAATTTGCGTAGCGCACTCATGCCATGTTTTGCCATGCTAGTGAACATTTAATATATGCGGGGTAGATAAATAACTTGAACTAATAATTGTTTGCCGGAATTCCGATTCCGTTTAAATTGGAAATAAGTTGCATCGCATCATGTTTGCCATGCCATGCATACCATATCTTGAGCATGCCGATTCTTCTTTCGTAGTTATAAGATTTGCATCCGATGTTTGTTGTAGCATTTGCTTCTTCTCCGGATAGGATCGCGAAGTGTTCTTGTGAGATACGCCGAGTTCCCGGATGTTCCTCGGCAAGCTTTAACAGGCAAGCATTTCCCTTATACTCCTGCCCCTGCAGAAGTCACTCACCTATTTTATTTTGCCTTCTCCCTCATGCTATCCTTGAGTTGCGTTCTTGTCACGTGTCCCTTCCACTTGTTATCTCAAGCAGCCTATATTGCCTCCACCAACCACCTACAGCTGTTGTTTGGTTATCTGGGTCTGCCTTGCGAGTCGTAGTGCATGCTAGTGCTGTTTATATCATGTTACCGTTGTTGCTATCTTATCGGGTTATCTGTTGGAAGTTTATGACACATGGTTTATGGATATATATGTTGAGGGTATCATGGTTACTTTAATTGTTAAGCGGAGGCATCGGTGAGTCAGTTGCTCGTTTTATGACGGCTCACTTGTGTTTCTTTAAAGCTTAGGACCCGAGTTCCTGTTATCTGTTCCGAGACTGAGCGCTCTAACCACACGTGGGTATGCTTATGGGTCTCCCCTCGACCACTACCGGAATCTTCAGCTTTGTCCAGTGGCCACAACTAGTTTGCAATGTTTTACCATTTGTTGTTCGCGTGCATGCCAGCCTGTTACTTCTTTATCTTTGGGAAGCCCCTGGGTGCCTTGTATCCCTTGTTTCTGGTATGCACGTATAGGTCGCGGAGCCTCTGTGAAGTGGTTTATCGCCCCAGTGTGTGTTTAAACCACCTAGCACGCTGGCGCACATAGCTAAGTCCGCTTCGGAGATACGGCCGGACTTCGATACGGGTTCAACTTGGTTAGGTGGCTTCCTGGACATTGTTGTAGTGAAGGAGAGTGCGAGTCGTGATATCCACCTGTCGTAAGTGGAACGATCGGTGCGTGTGGGCACATTTGGGCACCCCTGCAGGGTTAAATCTTATCGATAAGCCGCGTCCGCGGTTATGGACGACTTGGAGCTGTATGACTCGACCATAGACAACTTACACCTGTTGTTTCATTATTAATAACTTGCGTAGTAAGTTAGCACAACTTTAATAATAAATGGTTAAAACTTGTCAACCGTGTGAGTGCCCTTGTAAGTACTTCCTTGCGAGGGGGGAACACATCGGCTGTGTTTTGTTTGCAGAGTATAGAACTGTTAGTTATGCGCTCTCTCACCTTCTCTGTTAGACTAATGTTGTAGAGTGTCTCTATAGGTTTTTAGTGCTTGCGCGCTGCCGCTTAACCCCACCATATTGCCTATGACGTTCCTCTTGCGTCCTCTAAGTCCCCTGCGTGCCTCAAGTACAAAGGACGACTGGTTGACGAATGCTTATACGTCTTGAAGTCTTGTTAAGTACGAACCCGTACTTATTGCTGCTTCTACGGGACATAACCGGGCAGGTATGAAGATACGTTCGATGAAGACGACGCTAGCAAGGTTACCCTTCCGGCTTGGCCTGGGCAGGGTTATGGACGCCACTTGGTTATCTTCAGGACTCTTAGTCCAATTTGTATCTTGTCCGTACTCGGATGTATTTGATCTTCTGTATGATTTGGATCTTTGTATTGTATATTTGTATCTTGACTCGTTGGAGTCGTTGTTGTAATATATATGTTTCTTGTGGGCTCTATTGTAATCCTGTTGTAATGTTACTGCTCGTGGTAATTCCTCCGGCATCACGTGTGTGATCCGTCGCGCACGTCTTGTTGGAGGGCGTCTCAGGATCGATATCATGCGGATTTCGGCGGATTCGCTGGGATCCTCACGGTACCGGTTTTGGGGCGTCACAAGTTGGTATCAGAGCCTCAGGTTGACGGTACCCCACTAGTCCAGCCCTTAGGATAACCTTGCCAACGGTCGTTGAGTTTAGAGTATCAAAACTATTTTCTAAAATTCGTTGGATAGATCTGATTAGCTCTGAATTTTCTCCTTACCTCTATTCTTTCTCATCTTACCTTTGCGAGTTTTGAATCTTCTCTTATCTGCTTCTGTGAGTCATAGGTCTCTACGCGGGTTGGACGATCTTTGCCCCTCACCTATTAGGTCCGATCTT
The DNA here is from genome assembly GCA_030979885.1 of Lolium multiflorum. NCBI lineage: Eukaryota > Viridiplantae > Streptophyta > Magnoliopsida > Poales > Poaceae > Lolium > Lolium multiflorum. Next base: position 268,331,850 of record CM061753.1, on the reverse strand, counting down.
CGGAGGATCTCGACGGTAGCGCGTCATCAACAACGGAACAACAACTTCTAGTTAGTGGTGTCGCCGATCAACATGGAGCAAGAACTCTTGTTAGTGGTGTCGAGAAGATCAACACTTCGCCAGAAGAAGGTTCCACGCCAAGGTCGGGTGTTTGTCAACATGGTACAAGAAGATCCGATAGTTTAACCAACTCCCCCTTAGGTTGACGTGGAATCTCGGGGCGAGATTCCTTGTTAGTGGTGTCGATTGTAGCGGCCCAAGAAAATCCCCATATTAGATTTGTTTGTTTTTTTCCTTTTGTGCATAATCATGCATCCTTCACCTTGCATGTTTTGCAAAAACTCTAAAATTATTTGCAATAAAATCTAATTTAATTTTCTTCTCTTATGTTTTATAAAACGCTACCTCTCTTCTCTTATTTTATAGCAAACCCAAAACAATAATAAAGTTTTGGATATTTTGCAGAACTTATTTTTCAAACAGTGCCAAGGTTTCTCATATTCTATCAAAATGTTCAAACCTTTCTTCCCAAATACTTCTCTTTTCTACTCTAGTTTCTGTAGAAAATCTGAGAGAAAAGAAGAAGCAGAAGTTTTGAGAAGAATAGAAGACATTCAAAGAAGCCACGGATCAAGTCTAACAACCACGTTCAGTTCTTTCTGTCGTCTTGTCCATGGAGGAGCGCGGCTGCACGAGCGCTGCGTGCGCGCCTCCACCGAGCGCCCTCCTCACATGCTCCTTTTCCTCTCCTCTTTAATCCCCACCGAAGCCCAGATCAAACCCTAGTTCCTCTTCCCTCCTCAGCGCCGCCGCTCTGTTTTTCCTTTCCCTTGGCGCTGTACAAGAAGCAGAGAAAATAGAAGGCAGAGAAAGTTCAGAGAACTTCGCCGGAGATATCGCCGCCGCCCCGCCGACATGGGCCTCCCCGAGCGAGGCCAAGTAGCGGGATGGAACCTCGTTGCCTCCCTGGTTCCTCTCGTGCCAAGAGATCGACTTTGGGCACCGGAAATCATCGACGCCGTCTCCGTTTCTGTCTGCATGTCCAAGTTCGTCGGTGACAACTTCGTCGCCGCCGTCCGGTCCTCTCCGCCTCCAGACCTCGTCCGGACTCTCCGACCCCACTTGCGCCTTCGCGGTGAGTTTCTGCGCCTCCCGGAGCTCTCCACTGTCTCCCTCGTCCTTCCTATCATGCTCGCGGCGTTGACCGTCGTTGTACTCTGTAGGGTCTCGTCGCCGGCGCAGTACGGGGTACTCCGGTGTCGAGTCAGCGACCTTCTGGTTGCCCGCGAAGTTCTGCATCCTGCGCCCCTTGCGCTCGTCCCGGTTCGCCCCATGTCGTCAGTTCCGTGCTCGCCGGCCGGCTGCTGTGTACAAGGTCGAGCTCCATCTTCATCCTGGCGTGCAGTTTCAAGTTTGCACCTTCGTCTGGTTCAGTTAACGTCCTGCCTCATGTCATGCAGCACCCAAACGCGCAGCCTAGTGGTAATATCCCTAGTCCCTCTTCCGTGAGATTCTCATATAAATCCCAATCGAGCCTAAATGGGCATCCTTTTGTTGCTAACTTTGATCTGTGTCTGCCTCCACCCATCGTTGTTTCAGTTTCGTCAGGTTCAAAGCGCAACCTCTCTCTACATCTTTTATCCTCGCATATGTATCTGTGCATCATATGTGTAACAGACTAGAAGCACATCAGGCTCGTTTCCTTGTATCAAAACGTGAGTGCAGATTCCTGGATCAAACTCCCGTTTGAGGCAAAATGCCCACCTTTTTAATTCCCCATTGTTTCTCTGTTTCAATTATAGCTGGGTCGCTGCATTCTTTTTCTCTTGAAGCCCCAGACGTGATCGATCTGTTCCCTGCCTGGGCTCCATGCTATCCTATATCAGCAGAACTACCAACCTGGTGTGTGTTCAGCAGCTGCTTTATCCCTTGTACAATACTTTGTCTAAATTCAGCTACAGCATGTACATCTCTAATTCCTAGTTTCGTTTTGATCGGAAGATGACTACTCGGAGCTAAAGACTTCCGCGACATCAGCTTCTACCTCTTCGTTTGGAATCTGTCGGCACCTCTGTTTTGATATGTGAGACCATGGGCCAAAACCAATCCTATTCTTTAAATGTGAATTCATCTTGTGCACCAAAATGATATTATGCTTGCATTGCATGTGGTTGTTCGGGGTTTATAGCGAATCATTTAATATTAAATATGGAATTATGCGGGATTACTTATCTCTTATCTCGGTTCCATTTAAATTTGCGTAGCGCACTCATGCCATGTTTTGCCATGCTAGTGAACATTTAATATATGCGGGGTAGATAAATAACTTGAACTAATAATTGTTTGCCGGAATTCCGATTCCGTTTAAATTGGAAATAAGTTGCATCGCATCATGTTTGCCATGCCATGCATACCATATCTTGAGCATGCCGATTCTTCTTTCGTAGTTATAAGATTTGCATCCGATGTTTGTTGTAGCATTTGCTTCTTCTCCGGATAGGATCGCGAAGTGTTGCTGTGAGATACGCCAGGTCCCCCGGATGTTCCTCGGCAAGCTTTAACAGGCAAGCATTTCCCTTATACTCCTGCCCCTGCAGAAGTCACTCACCTATTTTATTTTACCTTCTCCCTCATGCTATCCTTGAGTTGCGTTCTTGTCACGTGTCCCTTCCACTTGTTATCTCAAGCAGCCTATATTGCCTCCACCAACCACCTACAGCTGTTGTTTGGTTATCTGGTCTGCCTTGCGAGTCGTAGTGCATGCTAGTGCTGTTTATATCATGTTACCGTTGTTGCTATCTTATCGGGTTATCTGTTGGAAGTTTATGACACATGGTTTATGGATATATCTGTTGAGGGTATCATGGTTACTTTAATTGTTAAGCGGAGGCATCGGTGAGTCAGTTGCTCGTTTTATGACGGCTCACTTGTGTTTCTTTAAAGCTTAGGACCCGAGTTCCTGTTATCTGTTCCGAGACTGAGCGCTCTAACCACACGTGGGTATGCTTATGGGTCTCCCCTCGACCACTACCGGAATCTTCAGCTTTGTCCAGTGGCCACAACTAGTTTGCAATGTTTTACCATTTGTTGTTCGCGTGCATGCCAGCCTGTTACTTCTTTATCTTTGGGAAGCCCCTGGGTGCCTTGTATCCCTTGTTTCTGGTATGCACGTATAGGTCGCGGAGCCTCTGTGAAGTGGTTTATCGCCCCAGTGTGTGTTTAAACCACCTAGCACGCTGGCGCACATAGCTAAGTCCGCTTCGGAGATACGGCCGGACTTCGATACGGGTTCAACTTGGTTAGGTGGCTTCCTGGACATTGTTGTAGTGAAGGAGAGTGCGAGCCGTGATATCCACCTGTCGTAAGTGGAACGATCGGTGCGTGTGGGCACATTTGGGCACCCCTGCAGGGTTAAATCTTATCGATAAGCCGCGTCCGCGGTTATGGACGACTTGGAGCTGTATGACTCGACCATAGACAACTTACACCTGTTGTTTCATTATTAATAACTTGCGTAGTAAGTTAGCACAACTTAATAATAAATGGTTAAAACTTGTCAACCGTGTGAGTGCCCTTGTAAGTACTTCCTTGCGAGGGGGAACACATCGGCTGTGTTTGTTTGCAGAGTATAGAACTGTTAGTTATGCGCTCTCTCACCTTCTCTGTTTAGACGAATGTTGTAGAGTGTCTCTATAGGTTTTTAGTGCTTGCGCGCTGCCGCTTAACCCCACCATATTGCCTATGACGTTCCTCTTGCGTCCTCTAAGTCCCCTGCGTGCCTCAAGTACAAAGGACGACTGGTTGACGAATGCTTATACGTCTTGAAGTCTTGTTAAGTACGAACCCGTACTTATTGCTGCTTCTACGGGACATAACCGGGCAGGTATGAAGATACGTTCGATGAAGACGACGCTAGCAAGGTTACCCTTCCGGCTTGGCCTGGGTAGGGTTATGGACGCCACTTGGTTATCTTCAGGACTCTTAGTCCAATTTGTATCTTGTCCGTACTCGGACGTATTTGATCTTCTGTATGATTTGGATCTTTGTATTGTATATTTGTATCTTGACTCGTTGGAGTCGTTGTTGTAATATATATGTTTCTTGTGGGCTCTATTGTAATCCTGTTGTAATGTTACTGCTCGTGGTAATTCCTCCGGCATCACGTGTGTGATCCGTCGCGCACGTCTTGTTGGAGGGCGTCTCAGGATCGATATCATGCGGATTTCGGCGGATTCGCTGGGATCCTCACGGTACCGGTTTTGGGGCGTCACAATTAGCGGCCTAGACGTTTCCCTAACTCATATACAAACTCCATGGACTTACAAGTTTCCATTTTATTTCGCACCGCTAGACATCCATAAACAAAAGAACATGACATCAACTAAATATAAGTGCAATGTCAAAAGTGTTCCCCATGAAAGCATGGTTATACTAACTCCCAACTCGCAATTTGCAAACATATAAACTTCATAAGATAGGCACAATGATCAAGTTTATTAAGTGCAAGAAAGTAAATGTGCCATCAAGTTCGTGAGAGCTTTACTAACTAATTTTCTCATGCCAAAATTTAATTTGGAAGATACATAATAACATGATGAATTACTTGGAATAGCAATAATGCTACTAGGTAGATATGGTGGACAAAATTGGCAAACTTTGGTTAATGGTGGTTGGATGCACGAGTAGAGTTCATACTCAGTACAGGCGAAAGCTAGCAAAGGACTGGAAGCGACCAACTAAGAGAGCAATAATGGCCATAATCACGCATAGCGACAACACATTATCAATCAAAGCATAAAGTGATATTACAAGTCAAAAACCAAATGATCATAACGGCTTTAGTTGACTAGTTATAGTCATAACATGGTATAAACTTGTGCCAAGTCAACCCAATAAAGTATCAAAGGAGAATACCACAATATTATGCTTTTATGATGGAAATAACACATGATTCTTTCAATGACACATTATGCACTCTCAGCCATTTGAAACAAGTCATGTTACAACAATAAATACTAAGCATATGACAATAATAACATCCAACATGACATGCCAAAGTCTATGCCACAGTCTAGACAAGCTTCCTTTTGCATCACTATAGTCATGAAATATTTTACTCGTATCCAACACCAATCAACTTATTTGAAATAACTCTCGGAGATGAAATACATTATGGACCAGAGAGCTAATCATACATAAATAAAAAATGCTAATGAGCTCTGAACAAAATTCAAGTGAAAGAACAAGAGCTAAACGCAGTACTAGAAAACTAGAACACTCGTAGAACAATAACAACGAAAACTAGAGCGTTCTATGCAATTAAAACGGAACATATCTTTCTCTAAAACAAATGTGCCGGGATCCAACATATTCTACAGCAACCAAGACAAACTGAAACTAAAAACAAAAATAAAGACGCTCCAAGAACAACACATAGCGTATGAAGCAATAAAAATATAGCGCATAGAGAGATGACATGTTGCTTTGTTGATGAAGAGGGGATGCCTTGGGCATCCCCAAGATTTGACGCTTGTACCTCTTGGATATTTCTTGGGATGCAGGGGTATCCCCAAGATTGAGCTTTTGTACATTCTTCATCTCATCACATCATTCTTCTCTCCCTCCACTTGAAAACTTGCTTCATACAAAACTTCACACAATTCTTTATTAGCAGCATTAGTACAATCAAAATAAAAATCCACTTGGGTTCAGTACTAACATATATCAAGCATCTATTAAAACATTAGCTACTGTAGCAACCTTTCAAAAAGCTCTTTGATCAAAAGAACTTAAAAGGAAAGAGATTGAAGAGGCAAATGCAAATAGTGTAGAAATCTGTCAAACAGAACAACAGGTAAAGATCGATTTTTCCTAAAATACTATGTTGCTTATCTTGAAAAGTGTTCAACTAACAAAAGTTAGATAATAACCTGGGGCATATACATAAAACATTACAGCTCAAAATTCCACTCTGGCTATTTTTACAAATTTTTATGGTAACAACATAGAATCTGTTTTCAGGACAACAACTTCCCCAAATCTTACTTTCTTCCAATTAGAGGCTATTCCTGGCACCAAAAAGAAATAAAAATGATAAGGAGAGGTAATTACAGAGGTAATAACTTCCAAGACTCAACAACAAGAAAAATTATAGAAAATAAAAGGGATTTCTATTTTCGTGCCCCTGCTTCGTAAATTGTACTCAGTTTTCCCCAGCTCGTTAGTTTTTCCTTAGTTTTCCCCTCCCTCTAGTTTGAAACCCATCGAAGACGCGGGTTGCCGTCAGGTCAGAGGCCTTACCGTTACCGTGAGGTCGGTTCCTCTGACCGTCTCGTGCTGACGGGTGGATCCATCTACCGCTGACGCGTGGGGGCCATTTTATTTACTGATTGTATACGCGGTGCTGCCAATGACAAATGGGGCCGCTCTATGGGGCTGCCGCAGCCAATGACCAGTGGGTCGTCTATTTATTTATAGAAAATTATATATTGCCGCTCTGTGGGGCCTCCGCAGTCAATGACCGCTGTGGTCGTCTATTTTATTTAGAGAATATAATATAGAGCCGCTCTGTAGGGGCCGCCTCAGCCCATGGCAGGTGACTATTTTCGCAGCTTAATCTAAAGTGACTTTTATGCTAAACATTGTGCATCCCGGCGTTGACCTAGCAGTGGCGGCGAGGATGTGGTGCTCGAATAATAGTGGAAATGCGATATTATTTTTTACATGCATAATATATAGAAAATAGCTAGATCTCTAAATCGATGCATATGAAGCTACATATATATTCTTGGTCATGATCCCCTTAATTATCTAAAGGGGATGGATGCATGGCTTCACGTCGTCGTCGCTTTCATCATCAGTATCTTCGTCGTCTGAGTAGTAGTACCTCCTGCACATTGTTCCGTCAAACACCTTCACTGTGAGCACATCATCGCCTTCATATTTGAAGTGTACGAATGATGGCGTGTAACTCACACGTTCGTTGGGAACCCCAAGAGGAAGGTATGATGCGCACAGTAGCAAGTTTTCCCTCAGAAAGAAACCAAGGTTTAATCGAACCAGGAGGAGCCAAGAAGCACGTTGAAGGTTGATGGTCGCGAAATGTGATGCGGCGCAACACCAGGGATTCCGGCGCCAACGTGGAACCTGCACAACACAACCCAAGTACTTTGTCCCAACGAAACAGTGAGGTTGTCAATCTCACCGGCTTGCTGTAACAAAGGATTAAGCGTATTGAGTGGAAGATGATTGTTTGCAAGAAAATAGTAAACAAGTATTGCAGTAGATTGTATGCTATGTAAAGAATAGGACCGGGGTCCACAGTTCACTAGAGGTGTCTCTCCCATAAGATAAAAGCATGTTGGGTAAACAAATTACAGTCGGGCAATTGACAAATAGAGAAAGGCATAACAATGCATATACATGATATGATAAATATAGTGAAATTTAATTGGGCATTACGACAAAGTACATAGACCGCCATCCAACTGCATCTATGCCTAAAAAGTCCACCTTCAGGTTATCATCCGAACCCCATTCAGTATTAAGTTGCAAAGCAATAGACAATTGCATTAAGTATGGTGCGTAATGTAATCGACAACTACATCCTTAGACATAGAATCAATGTTTTATCCCTAGTGGCAAGCACATCACAACCTTAGAACTTTCTGTCACTGTCCCAGTGTCAATGAAGGCATGAACCCACTATCGAGCATAAATACTCCCTCTTGGAGTTAAGAGTACAAACTTGGCCAGAGCCTCTACTAATAACGGAGAGCATGCAAGATCATAAACAACACATAAACAATAGATTGATAATCACCATAACATAGTATTCTCTATCCATCGGATCCCGACAAACACAACATATAGTATTACATATAGATGATCTTGATCATGTTAGGCAGCTCACAAGATCCAACAATGAAGCACAACAAGGAGAAGACGACCATCTAGCTACTGCTATGGACCCATGGTCCAGGGGTGAACTACTCACTCATCACTCCGGAGGCGACCATGGCGGTGTAGAGTCCTCCGGGAGATGAATCCCCTCTCCGGGGTGCCGGAGGCGATCTCCTGAATCCCCGAGATGGGATTAGCGGCGGCGCGTCTCTGGAGGTTTTCCGTATCGTGGCTCTCGGTACTGGGGTTTCGCGACGGAGGCTTTAAGTAGGCGAAAGGGCAACGCGGGGGCCACACGAGGCCCCACACCCTAGGTCGGCGCGGCCAGGCTTGGGCGCCGGCCTATGGTCTTGGCGCCTCGTGGCCCCACTTCCTTCCCTCTTCGGTCTTCTGGAAGCTCCGTGCAAAAATAGGACCCTGGGCGAAGATTTCGTCCAATTCCGAGAATATTTCCTTACTAGGATTTCTGAAACCAAAAACAGCAACAACGGCTCTTCGGCATCTTGTTAATAGGTTAGTTCCAGAAAATGCATAAATATGTGCATAAAACATGTAGGTATCATCAATAGAGTAGCATGGAACATAAGAAATTATCGATACGTTGGAGACGTATCAGCATCCCCAAGCTTAGTTATCGTCCCGCAGCGATAACAAAGATAATTTCTGAAGTGACATGCCATCATAATCTTGATCATACTATTTGTAAACATATGTAATGAATGCAGCGATCAAAACAAAGGTAATGACATGAGTAAACAAGTGAATCATATAGCAAAGACTTTTCATGAATAGTACTTCAAGACAAGCATCAATAAGTCTTGCATAAGAGTTAACTCATAAAGCAATAAATCAAAGTAAAGGTGTTGAAGCAACACAAAGGAAGATTAAGTTTCAGCGGTTGCTTTCAACTTATAACATGTATATCTCATGGATATTGTCAACATAAAGTAATATAACAAGTGCAATATGCAAGTATGTAGGAATCAATGCATAGTTCACACAAGTGTTTGCTTCTTAAGGTGGAAGGAGATAGGTAAACTGACTCAACAATAAAAGTAAAAGAATGGTCCTTCAAAGAGGAAAGCATCGATTGCTGTATTTGTGCTAGAGCTTTTATTTTGAAAACATGAAACAATTTTGTCAACGGTAGTAATAAAGCATATGAGTTATGTAAATTATATCTTACAAGTTGCAAGCCTCATGCATAGTATACTAATAGTGCCCGCACCTTGTCCTACTTAGCTTGGACTACCGGATCTTTGCATGCCATGTTTCAACCAAGTGTCACAAAGGGGTACCTCCATGCCGCATGTACAAAGGTCTAGGAGATGCTCGCATTTTGGATTTCTCGCTTTTGATTATTCTCAACTTAGACATCCATACCGGGACAACATGGACAACAGATAATGGACTCCTCTTAAATGCATAAGCATGTAGCAATGATTATTATTCTCATATGAGATTGAGGATATATGTCCAAAACTGAAACTTCCACCATGATTCATGGCTTTAGTTAGCGGCCCAATGTTCTTCTCTAACAATTTTGCATGCTCCAACCACTAAAATGATAGATCCTTCAGACAAGACGGACATGCATAGCAACTCACATGATATTCAACAATAGTTGATGGCGTTCCCCAGAAGCATGGTTATCGCACAACAAACAACTTAATAAAATATAAAGTGCATAAGTACATATTCAATACTACGATAGTTTTTAAGGCTATTTTGTCCCATGAGCTATATATTGCAAAGGCGAATGATGGAATTTTAAAGGTAGCACTCAAGCAATTTACTTTGAAATGGCGGAGAAATACCATGTAGTAGGTAGGTATGGTGGACACAAATGGCATAGTAGTTGGCTCAAGGATTTTGGATGCATGAGAAGTATTCCCTCTCGATACAAGGTTTAGGCTAGCAAGGTTATTTGAAGCAAACTCAAGGATGAACAAGTGCAGCAAAACTCACATAAAAGACATATTGTAAACATTATAAGACTCTACACCGTCTTCCTTGTTGTTCAAAACTCAATACTAGATATTATCAGGACTTAGAGAGACCAAATATGCAAATCAAATTTTAGCAAGCTCTATGTATTTCTTCATTAATGGGTGCAAAGCATATGATGCAAGAGCTTAAACATGAGCACAACAATTGCCAAGTATCACATTATCCAAGACATTTTAGAATTACTACATGTAGCATTTTCCAATTCCAACCATATAACAATTTAACGAAGAAGAAACTTCGCCTTGAACATTATGAGTAAAGCCTAAGGACACATGTGTCCATATGCAACAGCGGAGCGTGTCTCTCTCCCACAAAGTGAATGCTAGGATCCGTTTTATTCAAACAAAAACAAAAACAAAAACAAACCGACGCTCCAAGTAAAGAACACAAGATGTGATTGAATAAAAATATAGTTTCAGGGGAGGAACCTGATGATGTTGTCGATGAAGAAGGGGATGCCTTGGGCATCCCAAGCTTAGACGCTTGAGTCTTCTTAGAATATGCAGGGGTGAACCATGGGGGCATCCCCAAGCTTAGAACTTTCACTCCTCTTGATCATAGTATATCATTCTCCTCTCTTGACCCTTGAAAACTTCTTTCACACCAAACTTCAAGCAAACTCATTAGAGGTTAGTGCACAATTAATAATTCACACATTCGGAGGTGACACAATCATTCTTTACACTGGACATTGCATAAAGCTACTAGACATTAGTGGATCAAAGAAATGAATCCAACATAGCAAAAGAGGCAATGCGAAATAAAAGGCAGAATCTGTCAAAAACAGAACAGTCCATAAAGACGAATTTAAAGCTGGCACCAGACTTGCTCAAATGGAAAAACTCAAAACTAATGAAAGTTGCGTACATATCGAGGATCACGCTCGTAAATTGGCAGATTTTTTCGAATTTTCTACAGAACTGTGCCCAGATTCGTGACAGACAGCAATGCTGTTTCTGCGCAGCGATCCCAAATATAACATCAACTTTGGCATAGAAACTTTACTTGGCACAAAAACATGATAAGGAGAGGTTGCTACAGTAGTAAACAACTTCCAAGACTCAACAAAACAAAAAATTGCTGTAGTAAAAACATGGGTTGTCTCCCATAAGCGCTTTTCTTTAACGCCTTTCAGCTAGGCGCAGAAAAAATCAAGTAACATCGAGAGTAGAAGCATCAACATCATAACTTGTTCTAATAATAGAATCAAAAGGCAACTTCATTCTCTTTCTAGGGAAGTGTTCCATACCTTTCTTGAGAGGAAATTGATATTTAATATTACCTTCCCTCATATCAATAACAGCACCAATGGTTCGAAGAAAAGGTCTTCCCAACACAATAGGACAAGATGCATTGCATTCGATATCCAAGACAACAAAATCAACGGGGACAAGGTTATTGTTAACCGTAATATGCACATTATCAATCCTCCCCAAAGGTTTCTTTTTAACATTATCGGCAAGATTAACATCCAAATAACAATTCTTCAATGGTGGCAAGTCAAGCATATCATAAATCTTTTTAGGCATAACAGAAATACTTGCACCAAGATCACATAAAGCATTACATTCAAAGTCATTGAATTTCATTTTAATGATGGGCTCCCAACCATCTTCTAACTTTCTAGGAATAGAAGTTTCAAGTTTTAGTTTCTCTTCTCTAGCTTTTATGAGAGCATTTGTAATATGTTTTGTAAAGGCTAAATTTATAGCACTAGCATTAGGACTTTTAGCAAGTTTTTGTAAGAACTTTATAACTTCAGAGATGTGGCAATCATCAAAATCTAAATCATTATGAGCTACAGCAATGGGATCATTGTTCCCAAGGTTGGAAAAAATTTCAGCAGTTTTATCACAAGCAGTTTCAGCAGTTTTAGCAATTTCAGGCAGTTTTGTACGCTTTGCACTAGGAGTAGAAACATTGCCAACACCAATTATTTTACCATTGATAGTAGGAGGTGCAGCAACATGTGAATAATTAACATTACTAGTGGTGGTAATAGTCCAAACTTTAGCTACATTATTCTCTTTAGCTAGTTTTTCATTTTCTTCTCTATCCCACCTAGCACGCAGTTCAGCCATTAATCTTATATTCTCATTAATTCTAACTTGGATGGCATTTGCTGTGGTAGTAATCTTATTATCAATATCATTATTAGGCATAACTTTCAATTTTAAAAGATTAACATCAGAGGCAAGTCTATCAACTCTAGAAGCAATAGTATCAATTTTATCAAGCTTTTCCTCAACAGATTTGTTAAAAGCAGTTTGTGTACTAATAAATTCTTTAAGCATGGCTTCAAGACCAGGGGTACACTCCTATTATTGTTGTAAGAATTCCCATAAGAATTACCATAACCATTACCATTAGCTGAAGGATATGGCCTATAGTTATTACCAGAGTTGTTCCTATAAGCATTGTTGTTGAAATTATTATTTTTAATGAAATTCACATCAACATTTTCTTCTTGAGCAACCAATGAAGCTAAAGGAACATTATTTGGATCCACATTAGATCTACCATTCACAAGCATAGACATAATCACATCAATCTTATCACTCAAGGAAGAGGTTTCTTCAACAGAATTTACCTTCTTACCTTGTGGAGCTCTTTCCGTGTGCCATTCAGAGTAATTTATCATCATATCATCAAGAAGTTTTGTAGCCGCCCCCAATGTGATGGACATAAAGGTACCTCCAGCAGCTGAATCCAATAAATTCCGCGAAGAAAAATTTAGTCCTGCATAGAAGGTTTGGATGATCATCCAAGTAGTCAGTCCATGGGTTGGGCAATTCTTTACCAAAGTTTTCATTCTCTCCCATGCTTGAGCAACATGTTCAGTATCTAATTGCTTAAAATTCATTATGCTACTTCTCAAAGATATAATTTTAGCGGGAGGATAATATCTACCAATAAAAGCATCCTTACATTTAGTCCATGAATCAATACTATTCTTAGGCAAAGATAGCAACCAATCTTTAGCTCTTCCTCTTAATGAGAAAGGAAACACTTTCAATTTAATAATATCACCATCTACATCCTTATATTTTTGCATTTCACAAAGTTCAACAAAATTATTGAGATGGGCAGCAGCATCATCAGAACTAGCACCAGAAAATTGATCTCTCATAACCAGGTTCAGTAAAGCAGGTTTAATTTCAAAGAATTCTGCTGTAGTAGCAGGTGGAGCAATAGGTGTGCATAGGAAATCATTATTATTTGCATTTGTGAAGTCACACAACTTAGTATTTTCAGGGGTATTCATTTTAGCAACGGTAAATAAAACAAACTAGATAAAGTAAATGCAAGTAACTAATTTTTTTTGTATTTTTGATATAGAGAGCAAGACAGTAAATAAAGTAAAACTAGCAACTAATTTTTTTGTATTTTGATTTAGTGCAACAAACAAAGTAGTAAATAAAATAAAGCAAGACAAAAACAAAGTAAAGAGATTGAAAGTGGAGACTCCCCTTGCAGCGTGTCTTGATCTCCCCGGCAACGGCGCCAGAAAAAGAGCTTGATGGCGTGTAACTCACACGTTCGTTGGGAACCCCAAGAGGAAGGTATGATGCGCACAGTAGCAAGTTTTCCCTCAGAAAGAAACCAAGGTTTAATCGAACCAGGGAGGAGCCAAGAAGCACGTTGAAGGTTGATGGTCGCGAAATGTGATGCGGTGCAACACCAGGGATTCCGGCGCCAACGTGGAACCTGCACAACACAACCCAAGTACTTTGTCCCAACGAAGCAGTGAGGTTGTCAATCTCACCGGCTTGCTGTAACAAAGGATTAAGCGTATCGAGTGGAAGATGATTGTTTGCAAGAAAATAGTAAACAAGTATTGCAGTAGATTGTATGCTATGTAAAGAATAGGACCGGGGTCCACAGTTCACTAGAGGTGTCTCTCCCATAAGATAAAAGCATGTTGGGTAAACAAATTACAGTCGGGCAATTGACAAATAGAGAAAGTCATAACAATGCATATACATGATATGATAAATATAGTGAAATTTAATTGGGCATTACGACAAAGTACATAGACCGCCATCCAACTGCATCTATGCCTAAAAAGTCCACCTTCAGGTTATCATCCGAACCCCATTCAGTATTAAGTTGCAAAGCAATAGACAATTGCATTAAGTATGGTGCGTAATGTAATCGACAACTACATCCTTAGACATAGAATCAATGTTTTATCCCTAGTGGCAACAGCACATCACAACCTTAGAACTTTCTGTCACTGTCCCAGGTGTCAATGAAGGCATGAACCCACTATCGAGCATAAATACTCCCTCTTGGAGTTAAGAGTACAAACTTGGCCAGAGCCTCTACTAATAACGGAGAGCATGCAAGATCATAAACAACACATAAACAATAGATTGATAATCACCATAACATAGTATTCTCTATCCATCGGATCCCGACAAACACAACATATAGTATTACATATAGATGATCTTGATCATGTTAGGCAGCTCACAAGATCCAACAATGAAGCACAACAAGGAGAAGACGACCATCTAGCTACTGCTATGGACCCATGGTCCGGGGGTGAACTACTCACTCATCACTCCGGAGGCGACCATGGCGGTGTAGAGTCCTCCGGGAGATGAATCCCCTCTCCGGCAGGGTGCGGGAGGCGATCTCCTGAATCCCCCGAGATGGGATTCGCGGCAGCGCGTCTCTGGAAGGTTTTCCGTATCGTGGCTCTCGGTACTGGGGGTTTCGCGACGGAGGCTTTAAGTAGGCGAAAGGGCAACGCGGGGGCCACACGAGGGCCCACACCCTAGGTCGGCGCGGCCAGGGCTTGGGCGCGCCGGCCTATGTGCTGGCGCCTCGTGGCCCCACTTCCTTCCCTCTTCGGTCTTAAGGCTCGTGCAAAAATAGGACCAGGCGAAGATTTCGTCCAATTCCGAATATTTCCTTACTAGGATTTCTGAAACCAAAAACACAACAACTGGCTCTTCGGCATCTTGTTAATAGGTTAGTTCCAGAAAATGCATAAATATGACATATAATGTGCATAAAACATGTAGGTATCATCAATAGAGTAGCATGGAACATAAGAAATTATCGATACGTTGGAGACGTATCAACGAACCAGCCGAAATCCACACCGTGCGCAATGGCGAATTTCTCCCAGCCCTTGTCGAGGTACATCCGGCCTTGTCCGTCAAATAGGACCTCCACGGTCCAGAGACGAGGACCGCAGTCAGCTGCTCGCAGATACACCTTAGCTGGCTCCTTGCCGTCAAGATAGTCCGCAATTTTTTTTGGGAGTTCCTACAAAGAGATCGAGCGCCGATCGTTTGAAATTAGGGAACCCTTGAAATTAAAGGTTTTTAGAACATGCCCATAATTAATCACATGCATCATATATGTGGGAACGCGTACGTACCTTCTTGACCAAAGGGTCTTCATAGACGACGATGAAGAACTCCTCTATGATCAATGGCAGTGTTGACGGTGGTGGTGGCAATGATGATGATCCACTTCCCCTTCCCCTTCCCCTTCCCCTTCCCCTTCCGGTCCGCGTCCGAGACGTGGAAGCCATGGCAATGGATAAAGTGTATGTGAACGAAGAAGAGAGAGGCAGAACCTATTGACACAAGGGATGGCCGTGTGGGTGTTTATAAGGGAGAGATGACCGTTGTAGGGGTTTACACAATAAAATAAGGAGGAGATGACCGTTGTGGGGGTTTATACACAATAAATTAAGGAGGAGACGACCGTTGTGGGGGTATATATCTCAACAAAAAAAGTAATGCGGACTATGTTGACGGAAATGGAACTTCGTGATATAGTTTATCATTTTACCGTGAAAAGTAATTCCTAAAAGAAAAGTAATGGCTACAAGAAATCGGTGATGGTTTATCGTTTTTTGCGTGAAAAGTAATGGGTACAAGAAATGGGTGATGGTGTATCATTTTTTGCGTGAAAAGTAATGGCTACAACAAAATCGGTGATGGTTTATCGTTTTTTGCGTGGAAAGTAATGGGTACAAGAAATGGGTGATGGTGTATCATATTTTTGCGTGATAAGTAATGGCTACAACAAAATCGGTGATGGTTTATCGTTTTTTGCGTTGAAAGTAATGGGTACAAGAAATGGGTGATGGTGTATCATTTTTTTGCGTGAAAAGTAATGGCTACAACAAAATCGGTGATGGTTTATCATTTTTGCGTGGAAAGTAATGGCTACAAGAAATGGGTGATGGTGTATCATTTTTTTGCGTGGAAAGTAATGGCTAAAACAAAAGTAATGGCTACAAGAAATCGGTGATGGTTTATCGTTTTTTGCGTGGAAAGTAATGGCTACAACAAATCGGCGATGGTTTATCGTTTTTTGCGTGAAAAGTAATGCCTAAAAAGAGTTTATAATTTAGCTCGTGAAAAATAATGCCTAAAAAGGTTTATAATTTAGCTCGTGAAAAATAATGCAGAAAACCAAACTTTAGCGTACTGGGTAACCGCCCTTTCGCATACATAGAGGGTAGAAGCTAACCGACGACAGAGAGAGAGAGGGTGGTGGCCCCGACCAGAGAGAGAGATAGGGATTATCCTGCCCGTTAGATCATACGATCAACGGTCATCGGGCACGATCCGCGTGACATGGGCTAGACCAATCAGGGCAATGTTCGGCGTCTGTGAGAGTGTGTGAAGGGAGAGGGCAAAACTGAGTAGTATCAAGAAACCAAGGGCAAGTGAGTAGTAAACAGACTAAGGGATTGAAATATGAGATTTAAAAATTGGAAAATGCGTGTTTTGTACAATGAAACCCATCTTGGCCTACCTCAAACTATCTGTAATACAAATCTACACGAGTGTGAAAATTATGGCCTCATTCAGACAAAGTATGTTTTGGGGAAAGCTGTTTTGGGTAGGGCTTATTATGGAAAACCATGCACCTTCATAGCTACTAGGTGATTTGAGAAGTGGCAATTTGTGGTGAAACTTGATTTATCTATGATTTATCTATGATTTGAGAAGTGGCAATTTGTGGTAAAGACTCCATGAGTAAGTGCCACTCTTTTTCGGATTTTTTTGCACATTAAATAACTCATTTAACTAGTTAATCCCATTTGTTGACTCTCTGTTGACCAGCCACTTGAGGGTAAAACTGAGTATATTGCACTAGCCAGTATTAGCACTCAAGGAGAAAACTGAGCACACAAAAAATGCTAGTATATGACTCGAGGGTATACCTGAGTATATCTAAATTTCCAGGGTTAGACTCGAGGACGCGTGTTGCGGTGCAGAAGTGGAAGACGTGCCATTGTTGACGCGTGTCGCGGTGCAGACGTGCAAATAGTGGACGCGTAGGACGCGGGTCGCATTTAGGACGCGTAAGCCCCTCCCCTCCCTCTGCACACAGTCGTCTCATTCTCGCTCACGCACGAAACCACCCCTCTCCCGTCCCATCAACTTCTCCAAATCGAAAAAACCCCAACCGCCGTACGCACGCTACCCTGCGGCGATGGAGAAGAAGAATGTCCGGCGGCCGTCGCCTCCGAGCCCGTCGCCTCCGCGCCGTCGCCGCCGAGCCGATCGCCGCCGAGATCGCCGCCGAGCCCGTCGCCGCCGAGCCAGTCGCCGCCGAGCCCGTCGCCGCCGAGCCAGTCGGCGCCGAGCGCGTCGCCTCCGAGGGCGGCGCATCCAAGCGCGGCTCCTCCGTGAACGGGCCTCTCTCTCGGCTGATGGACCACTTCACAAGATCGGCGAATGCTTGCTGGTGAACGAGGAGTACGCCGACACCTACTCTGCCATGAGGCAAGTCTGTAGAAATTGGCGCTCAGGTTTGCCTGAGCCCGACGTGCACCTGGACGAATGGATCATGCTAGACCACGCCCTTCCACACGTCGCTGAGTTCACCTTCCTCCAACTCGGCACATCACGCTACGTCACCATAGATCTATCGGAAGTTCATACAAGGTTCAACTTCCTCCATATCTACCTCTTTATTTTCAATCTTAAACATCTTAGTGCTGAATGTTATCGTGCTTGCCCAGATACTACTTCGTCGGATTTTGCCGTGGCGTCATCGTGCTTGCCCAGAAGAACCCGCCGCACAAGATACGGCTTCTGAACCCACTCACAAAGAAATCGAACACTATGTTTGAGGCGCAGATGCCATCTGTTTTCCTGAAATCAGTCGCTGTGATCAAATCCCCGACTATGGTCTTCGTTACCGCACATTACCCGTCGGAAATTGGTTGGGTCGATGAGAGCACTCCAACTAAGGATATAGATAAAGATTGGGAAAACAGATTTTCGATCAAGAACCATTGTCTGCGTTGCATTACACCGTTCAATGGTGAACTGTATGCACTAGCTGTGGACAATTTAGAGCACGGAAGAATAGTGTGCACCAATGTACAGTTGCAGCAGCGCGCGAGCACTGTCAAGATGGAGACACTAATTTCATTTCCAGAACTTGGACATCAGAAGTTCTACCTCGTGAAGTCGGATGGTGATCTGCTGCTTGTGTTGTTGGTCAGCGTGGCTTTGGCGGGCAGACCATTGGTGTACCGTGTGGACACTCAGAGCCGCTCTCTCCATCCGGTCAGTAACATTGGTAGTAATGCCTTCTTCGTGAATTATATCCGGTGTATCTCCGTCGACACCAGAGTGTACCCGACACTTCGACCTGGCTGCATCTACTACACGGATTTGGGTTATATCAGAGAGTACTCTCATGATACAAAGGCCTGAGATGAGTGGCCAGAACGTGTGGATAGAATAGGAAACTACGGTATGAGAAATGAACACAAGCCATACCGTTTGGAGGATGTATTGGCCGCACACTGCAGACGGAGGGAGTTCAATGAATATTTCCTTCGGGTAATGCACGATTGGAGCAACGACGAAATATATGAGGAGGAATGAAGAACAAATTCATTCATCCTAATCTTCTTGTTGTCCATACATTGCGTGCGTCTTGTATATTACAACGTTATTGGCTGCTTTTGGCTGCTGTATGCAGTTTCCCTATGTATTATACTTAGTTTTCTGATTATGCAGTTGTCAATTTATCATATACTAGCTTCTACATTTGCTACTAGATTTGCTGCCATATTGGGCAAAAAACGAGGGCCAAAAGGCATAAATAACCCCAGAGATTTGCTACTAGATTTGCTGCCATATTGAAGAAAGACAGAAATAGAAGCTTCTCTAGATTTGATACTAATTTGGTGAAAAAGACAGAGAGAGAAAGAGGGGAAAAGGTGCTCTTAAAAATGCCAATTTAGGCGAGAGAGACAAAACCAGCTCCTGCTCACGTGCAACCAAACGCTTCTCGTCTGTCCCACGCGGTCCTTTCTACCCCACGCGGCCCACCGACGCGGCCCCACACGACGCGGCCCCACAGACGACGCGGCGCAACACGCCAGCACAGAACGTCCAAATAAACGGATTCCTTCCGTCTGAGCTCCTTCTGCGGGTTTCAAACTAGAGGGAGGGGAAAACTGAGGAAAAACTAAGGGGCTGGGGAAAACTGAGTACAACTAACGACCCGAGGGCACGAAAATAGAAATCCCAAAATAAAATGGGTTATCTCCCATAAGCGCTTTTCTTTAACGTCTTTCAGTTAGGCGCAGAAAAAGTGCGAGAATCAAGTACTATCAAGTGAAGAATCATTAAGATCAATGCGAGAAGTCTTTTCAACAGGATTTGTATTTTATCAATATGAGTCTTAGAAGACCCTTTCTCTGCACTTTTAGGTTCACTACTTTCATCAAATGAATTTTCAGGAACAATCCAATCAAAATTCTATTCCAAGCTTCATGCATTGCTACTAATTTGAAAGGTATTGGTATTTTACCTTACTTCCTATTTTTGGTTTGGTCTATTTTTTCAAGTGTACCAAAGGTATATACACATGAGCCTAGTATCTCAAACCGATCAAAAACTTTCCTAGCTTCTATAACAACATCTTTAAATTCTCTAAGCAAAGTTTCTAGGATAAAGTCTTTCTTTCCATCATCCTCAATTTCTTGGAGTTTAAGAAAGATTTGCTGCATAAAAGGATTAAGGCTAATAAATCTAGCCTCCAACAACATTTAAACTAAACAAGCTGCAGCAGTTTCATAATTAGGAGCAAGTTCTACCAGGGATTTATCCTCAATATCTTTATGCTTACTAACATGATTGAAGAATTTTTCAATGTTATCTTTCCCAATTACAGAACCACTACCTACAGCTAGGTCCTTCAGATCGTACTTAGGAATCAACTTAATGAACTAGAAACAAAATAACTATAAAAGAAACTTTTTTTGTGTGTGTTTTTGATATAAAGACGACTATAACGAAACTATTTTTTGTGTTTTCGATATAATAAAGCAAACAAAACAAAATAAAGTAAACTAAGCAAACTATAACAAAGTAAAGAGATTGGAGATGAGAGACTCCCCTTGCATAAATCCTCTTTCTCCCCGGCAACGGCGCCAGAAAATCTTGTCGGCAGTTGCCGCGGAGTTGGCAATCTCTATGGTGTAACTTTTCTTTGTTCCCCGGCAACAGCGCCAGGAAATCTTGATGGTGCTCCGGTGATGGCGCCAGACAATCTTGCTGAGCGTTGTTGTGGAAGCGGTTGTAAAACCCCAAGAGGAAGGTGTGATGACCACATCAGCAAGTTTTCCCTCTGTACGAAACCAAGGTTTAATCGACCAATAGGAGAAAGGCGTGACTTCTGAATGTGTTGCTAGCTAACTAGTGGCAGGGTGCACTGCCAACGTCAGCAACAACGTGGAACCTTCACACAACACAACCAAAGTACTTTGCCCATCTTGCAGTGAGGTTGTCAATCTCACCGGTTTGCTGAACACAAAGGATTAGACGCATCGAGTGGGAAGAGATGAGTAATGGGAGAACAGGAATTGCAGAAGTAAACAGAACAAGATGATTGTATCAGTGTAAATGAAAGGACCGGGGTCCACAGTTCACTAGAGGTGTCTCTCCATAAAGATAAATAGCATGTTGGGTGAACAAATTACAGCTGGGCAATTGACAGAATTTCGATCATACATGACAAGATGATTACTATGATATTTGATTGGGCATTACAACATAATACATACACCGTAATCCAACTACGTCTATGACTAATAATTCACCTTCCGGTTATCGTCTGAACCCCTTTTAGTATTAAGTTGCAAGCAACAGATTATCGCATTAAGCAATGTGTGTAAAGTAAACAATGGAATTACCCTTGGATAAAACATTGTTGTTTTCTCCCTAGTAGCAACAAAACATCTACAATCTTAAAGTTATTGTCACTCTCCCTGAAAACTAGAGGCATGAACCTACTATCGAGCATTAATACCCCCTCCTGGAGTCACAAGCATCTACTTGGCCAGAGTATTTACTAGCAACGGAGAGCATGCAAGATCACAAATAACATATGACATGAATATATAATCGAACTCAACATAGTATACAATATTCATCGGATCCTAACAAATTAACACAACATGTAGGATTACATAAGGATGATCTTGATCATGTAGGGCAGCTCACAAGATTTAAACATGAGGCACAAATTGGAGAAGACAACCATCTAGCTATGGACCCATAGTCCGGGGATGAACTACTCACGCATCACTTCGGAGACGGGCATGGCGATGTAGATGCCTCCGACGATGATTTTCCCCTCCGGCAGTGTGCCGGGAAGAGCTTCAGAACCCCGAGATGGGTTCTGTGATGGCGGTCGTGACAGATCTTTTCGTGGATGGAGGCTCGGGTATCCAGGGTTTTCCCGAGATCGTGCTTAAATAGGCAGATGATTTAGGTCGGTGGGGTGTCTGGGGGCCCCACACCACCCCTAGGCGCGGGCCACACATAGGCCGCGCCATGGGGTGGTCTGGCCGCCCTGTGGCGCCTCTTCGACCCCCCTCTGGACTCTGTCTTCATTTCGGTAAAATATTGACTTCGGCTTTTGTTTCGTCCAATTCAGAATATTTCCTATACAACTTTTCTGAAATACAAAAACAGCAGAAAACAGGGAACTGGCACTGTAGCATCTTGTTAATAGGTTAGTGTCGGAAAATGTATAAAAGTGCAACAAAGTATGAGCAAAACATATATGAACTCAGTGATGATGATGAAGATTAATTCCTTGGCCTCCAATGATCCCAGTAGTAGTGATGATGGAGCCACTTCCGTGAGTCCCCCTCTGAATCCCTCCCGAAGGTCGGGTTTCAGTGTTTTCTGGTGGCATTGTGTCTCGTCTCTTAGATCTGTCTTCATAGGGTGAATATATTTGACGAGGCATCATCGACGACATGTGGTATGGTTAGGTGGTACGGGCGGGCATGGTCATACCACGTGTCGTTAAGTCTTCTAAAAATGCCACTTCAAAAAAAATCCTTGGCTTGGTGTTGGTTATTGTTGGAAGGTCTTTAATGCTCCAAATCATCATTATTTTGCCCAGATATGGTCACTTTGCATTGGATGTAAATCCGCCTCTTTATTTCCAAGATCATGTTAAACAAATAGAATAGTGATGCATGTAAAATGCATGCATAAACTTCGTAGTTTGTTGACAGATATATTTGTAACATATATGATGTTATATACATGTTTTATATTGATTTTGGGGGATTTACCAATGATCACCTTTATTTTGGTTATAACTCTGCAGGACAGGAAAACCCTTTTTGTGTATTTTTTAATCTTTCAGGGACCTACACGAAGTCAAATGGAGCTAGAAATTTGGGGGTGTAAATATTTCATCAAGAAGCGTCTAGAGCACTTGGACCTCACAAGATGGACCAAGAGGGCCGAAAGAGGCATGGTGGCGTGCCCAATCGGGGGAAGCCACCCATGCTCTTTCCCCCCTTGACCGTCCGATTCGCTTGATTCTTTCGCCCACGGACTCCGTCTAACCTAGAAAAAACCCTATAAAAAGGACTTCTCGAGGCTTCCTCGAGGAGAGCGCCGCAGAAACAACGAAACACCATAATAGAGCCAGAACTAGCGAAGATTGGAGGGGGAAACTCCGACGGAGCCGTCGCCGGAAGGGTCTCCACCTTCTCCAATGTTTCCACCATCATCACCATGATGAAGAGGGAGTAGTCCACCTCTGGACTATGGGTTTGTGCCAGTAGATTGATCTATTTATCTCTTGTTCTACATAGATCTAGTACCATATGAGTTGCCCAGCATGATTATGGTCATATATGAAATTTACATTTAGTATATCTTTATTCTACGATATTGATAGATGAGATTGGAAATGTTATGTGTAAGTGTATTGATAGATATATATCATGTACCCCGTTCTTAAGTACTTATTCTGATTCAACATGTATGCAACAACATGTGTGGAAGAAGTATGTACTAGATGGAGTAGCATGGTGGTAGTGATTGAACAATAACAACAAATTCAAGATCCACTATGGTATTTACAGATCTTTTGATGCCTCAACATGGATAAAGTGAATCCATGTGCTATAATTATCATGTGACAGTGTAATAATATTGTTTGTTCAGGGTAGCATATTTCAGATTCAAACATTATGTCAAATTACTTAATGCTATGCTCTATTGATTCTTAATTCAATACTTCTTGGAGTTTTTCCTTTCTTGAGGAGTGTAATAGAGATGTGTTGCATCATCTCTATGTTAGGACGTAATTCCCATATGAATGCTTATTGATATCTCGAAATTTTACAATTTCTAATGAGGTTTATAAGCATATAATTACTCATATTCTCACTCATTTCATGCTCCATCTAGCTACAATCATGCCTTTTTGTGTACTTACGAGTTCTTGTTTATTTTTAAATGAGCTTTGCACATTTAGTAGATTTAGTAGGATTTTACTATTTTTCCCTTGTCTTTTACATGTGTGTAGGTATCATGGATAAACGAAGGCAAAAGGGACCAAGAGGATACAATATGGAAGAGTTACAAGCACCTGATTAGCCATATCAGGCGTGGGAAAAGTGATATTTTTCCAACATCTTATATTTAAGATCTAAGGAGATGGTGTCGTAGCCCTCGTCCATACGAGTTCAACGAGCCGAAGAACACCTAAATCAGAGTCCGTATGAAGAAATTACGAACGAACTACAGAAGCATCACAAGGTTTCGCGACCATCGGTACGGGCAGACCCGGCCCGTACCGTATGGCCGTACTAACCTCCGTTGGCTCCGTGTCGTCAAACGGAACAACATTTTTGAAGGCCCGATGGGTATATCGGCCCCTAGCTCCGTTGGTTCGCGAAACCGACCTTCAGAGTGCATATTTAAGGAGAGGATGAGCACACATCCATCCACGCCCTAGGGGCAGAGCTCTGCCGCTCTGCCACAGCCGCCTCTCCACAGCCGCCGCTCCATCACCATCTCCACCAACACAGAAGAGGAGGAGTAGACTAGGATCTTGAAGGGCAACGCATCGATCTCCATCATCACCATCATCATCATCATCATCATCAACGTCTTCACCGCCAATCCCCTTTGTATACTTGGTTGTGATCCAAACTCTATTAGGATTTGCACGTGTATACAATTGTACATTTCATATTCAATCCATATTATTGTCATGATGTTGATCCCCTTCATGTATGAGTAGTTCCTTTGTTCTTGGGTATGGAGAAACCCTATTAATATTATGATGTGAAATAAAGATGAATATTATAACTTTTATTTATTGATTGTGTGTTAGTTTTCTCTGATGGTATTATATGAAGCCGACCATGTAATATTTTTCTTTGTACATCATAGGAAACTACCTTTGTAAGTATGGTAGTGCATACGGCAGGAAGTGACATACCACGATCGGTGCACTATTGTATTTAAGAAGGGGATAAGAAAGGACTCAGTAAGCTTATTTCACAAATAACCATGGGGAATCCTTAATTGTGATGGATCAATAGGTGGTTTGCCGAATGTCATTGCAGTGGGAATTTAGAGATGTGTTATCAAACACACATCTCATTATCGAGCCTTTCCCACACACAACATGAACAAAGATATGGGTTCATCCTAATCATAAGTAGTACCAATACTAGTGGTGGAACCTACACTTCTCAAGAACCCCTCAACCATACCACAAACACACCCTCTTACTTTAGTTTATTTTGTTATTTAATTACTTGCTCTTAGTTACTTCAAACTCTCAAACAATTGCCACATTAGTAGCTTATAAAATAGGCTATTTCTAAACCACGGCTTGGGTACGAACGTGGCTACGCCTGTGACAACACAGTTGCGGGTGGTGTGATTGACATTTGCTAAGCTTTCCAGGGACGAACTTATATAAATAATATTTGCTGCCTCACTAGGGATTAACTGAATACATGTGCTATAATTAAAATGTGACAGCGTGATAATATTGTTTGTTCAAGGTAGCATATTTGAGATTCAAATAATATGTCAAATTACTTAAGGCTATACTCTATTGATTCTTAGTTCAAGATTGCTTAGAGTTTTCCTTTTCTTAAGGAGTACAAGAGAGATGTGTTTGCATTATCTCTATGTTTGGACGTAATACCCATATGAATGCTTATCAAATACATGCTGAAATTCCACCAATATTACGTCATTGATGAAATGTTTGTGTCCACTACAACTAAAAAAGATGTTAGACAAGTGAACCAATGAACATGTTGGAGATATGCCCGAGAGACAACAATAAAATAGTTATTATTATATTTTTATGTTTATGATAGATGTTTACATCCCATGATGCGTTCATACGGCATCCAATAGGCCAAATGAGGAAACGCGAAAATTCTCATGCGAACAATCAATCAGGCCCTTATTCACAGACCTAGCTAGTAACATCACACAGTCCAAGGTATTTTGGTGACATGACATAACAATAAATGAATGAAGAGAGAGAGAGAGGTGGTAACTAGCTATGTTACCATAACATCACACACCCCAAGACAAAATGAGTTTACAAACTAATAAATGAGACTTTGCATGATATCAACCCTATGTTATTTTCCACTATGAAGGTAGTAACATGGACTAGTAACATATGCATGACACCACATTATGTTACTCCCACTATAAGACTGCTTATAGTGGGAGTAACATAGGTGATAACATCACACATCTCAAGATATTTTAGTGACATGGCATGATAATAATTGAAGAAAGAGAGTGGGGTGGTAACTAGCTATGTTACCATAACATCACGCATTCTAAGACGTAACTTAGACTAGTAACATATGTCATGTTACTAGTCTAAGTTACTACCTCCATAGTGGGTAGTAACTTAGTTGTAGTCTCATGTATTGTGTCATTTATTACGTTGTAGACTCATATTGTCTTGAAATGTGTGATGTTATGGTAACATAGCTAGTTACCACCCCACTCTCTTTCTTCAATTATTATCATGCCATGTCACTAAAATATCTTGAGATGTGTGATATTACCACTAAGGATGGCAATTTTACCCACGGGTACGGGTACCCGCGGGTACCGTACTTGCATGGGGCAGGGTATGTGTACACTTTTATGCCCATGTGTAGTACCCATACCCTACCCGTTAAGTCATGTGTAGGGAACGGGTATAGCTTTGTACCCTCGGGTATACCCATACCTTGCCGTTTATTCTCAGTTTTTTATGTTACACGTCTACTTTTATTGACTTATGAGTTACTATATGATAATGGGATTTTTATATTTTTTTAACTGTTATGTACTCAACTACATGTTATTGAGTTGAGATAATTCATTTTTTAATCGAATTTATTATCGATAAATGTAAAATTGCGAGAAATTTATGTACAATTTAACCTACACACCGGGTACCCAATGGGTACGGGTACCCGCCAGGTATGGGCATGGGTAAAGTTTTATACCCATGGGCACGGGTATGGGTAGAAGTTTGTACCCATCAACTATACGGGTATGGGTATGGTATTGGTCTACCCTGCCCATACCCTGCCCATTGACATCCTTAATTACCACCTATGTTACTCCTACTATGAGCAGTCTTAGTGCTTTTAAGTGTTTCAGATTTGTTTTGTGCCCATGTAAATGTATTAATGTAGCCCATTATTTGGGTCAGTGTGGTCTTAGGGCAGGAGATGAATGTGTAGGTTTGGGCGGACGGTTCCCCTCCATGTGTATCGGACTTGGTGGCCAGTGAATTAGCTGAGCATGTGGGTTAATGGAATTCACATTTTTTTACTTCAATAATATATATACATTTTGTTACCCTACAAAATATTAGGACACACTAGTATAAATGCATAAATCCGGGCCTCGCGGTGTAACAAGGCCTTCTCAGATTTACGTATACCCGGCCTAAAAGCTGCAAGGCCCAGGGAAAGCAAAGCCCAACGAACAAATATCCCTTTTTAAGTTGCCTCAGAAGATCGGCTGCTGCGTGGCCGCCGCCGGCGCATAGTACGTCTGGACATTGACCCAGAGCAGCGATAGGATGGAGACGAAGAGCACCGACCAGAGGACGGCGACGGTTGGAGCCCTCTCCCGTCGCGCAAGGAGTCCCCTGAGGAACCCCTGCAGGTGCGCCACCACCCAGGCGGCGAATAGTAGTCTCCAAACGAGCGGGCTCCATGATTCGTACCCATGGTCCACCCCGTACGAGACCGCCACCACCACTCCGGCGAGGTTACCCAGCAACACACTGATCGGTGGCACGAGCAGGTTACTCCACCGCACCGACAGTCTCGAGCCATGCATCGTCGCCTCCTCCTCTTCCTCTTCAACCTGCGTCGCTGTATCCGTCGAGAAGCCGACGTCGATGCCGGTGCACGCCCCAAAGATCCCCTGGAACACGGCGGCGAGGCCCGCCGACGTGCCGATGACCACCCGGAGCTTTTCGCCCATCCACCACGCCCGAAGAGACACCCCGCTCCACTTCAGCTCCAGCGCCACAGACGCGATCACCGAGAACAGCAGGAGCACGAGCAGGACCCCAGCGTCGTAGCCCACGTCGTTGGGGAAGATAGATTTGCCCGCGAGGAGGCAGACGGCCGAGAGCGCGCAGTAGACGGTGAGCGGGAGGGAGGCGAGCGGGTACGCGACGCGGTTCGCGTATGCCAGCCGCTGCAGGGGCTTCATCCTGGTGCCGGCGGCCCAGAGCGGGCAGCGCCGGCTCAGCAGGATCCCCATGGCCGCCACCGCTCGCCGCGAAGCGCCGGCGAGCATCTCCGAGGGGCTGCACTCCCCGCAGGTCCTGAACGCAGGCCGCAACGGCATGCAGTACGCCGACGCCCACCCGCGCGCGTGCATCCTGAATGCCGTCACGACACTGTCGCCGGCGTCGGCGCCGTAGATCCACCCGAACTGCATATGCATACACGAGACCAGCAACGTCAAATCAACTCTTCATAGCACGCGGGACTAGACAGCAGCTGCATGAAACTATTAGCACCTCTTTGCCCCATCTCGTCCGCTCCTCGTACGCGCAGCTGATGACGTTGATGATGGCCTCCTTGAGGACAGGAGACGCCACCATGGCCGGGGGCTGCGGGCTGCCTATCCCGTGCTGGCCGAACGCCGACTCGATGAACAACGGAGATAGGCCGAAGTGCCGCTCCAACGCGGCACGGTATGAACTCAGCCTCCGGCTCTTTGCCCGCTCTGTTTCCTCGTCGTCGTCTTCAGAGTCGAGCAACGGGACGACGGACATGGTCCTCTTCAGCCTCTGCTTCCGGCTCTCCCTCGCCCCGAAACAGAACCACTTCCTAAGGCGGCTGGTCTCCAGGTCGTCGACGGCGTCACCCACGGCGGGGTCGAACCCGTAGAGCGCCTTCCGGTTGAAGCAGCAGCCGGAGCCCACGTAAACCGGCCCCTGGATGCCGTCCATGCATTTCATATCGATCTGAAGTGCTCCATGGAAAAGTGCCAGAAGTTAGCGTGATCGATCAATGGACCGTCGCATTCCACAGGTTGTGGGCAAGTGTCTGGCCTGAATTCCTTACATCGAAGAAGACGGAGTCGCGGTTCGTCCATGGATCTACGTCATCTGCAGCGTGGACAGCGGGCCGCAGTGGTCGTAGTTCAGATTGAGTATGTAAGCGCCATTTGTCAGCACGGCAGACACCCGGAGCTGATCAAAACCAAAAGTTCAGCTCGAGAAGCACTGAAACTCAATAGACTAATCACTAGAAATTTGACATGCACGACATGATCAAACGTTCGAACCAATGCGTTCATGGCGCCGGCTTTCCCGTGATGCTGGAACCCGGGCCCCTTCTCCCGCGACACGTAGAAGAGCCGGGGGAGCTCGTTCTCGTCGGAGCCCAGAAGCGCCTGTATCATGGCAGGATGGTCTCTCGGGTCGTTCCCGGGCCACGGCGTGCCGTCCGACATGACCCACCCATCCTCCGGCATCTTGCGCGCCCTGGCGACGAGGCCGTTCAACCTCACCTTGAACTGCTCGTACTCCCTCTTCATGGCGCGGCGCTCCTTGACGAAGGACGGGGCGACCTTGTCCCGGAGGTAGTCAACACCGCGCGCGAAGTAGGGCTCGGGTGCCCTCGGCTCCACGCCGTGCGCGCGGCAGAACGGGACCCACCGCCGCGCCAGCCGCGCCGTCTCGGTGAGCGCCTCGAGGAGCAGCATGTCGGCGCCGTCGTCGGACACGTAGCAGGCGAGCCTGCCCGCCGGGTAGTCCGCCGCGAGCACGGAGAGCACCGTGTTCGCCGTCGCCAGCGGCGGCTCCCTAGATGAGTCGGCCGCGCTCACGAACACGTCCACGCTCGCCAGCGTCTTGCCATCCTTCTCCTCCTTCTCGAGCACGTGGAGGTGCGTGGCGCGGTTGGTCGGGGAGAGCTTCGTGAGCTGTGCGGCGAGCCAGGAGAGGGCGAGCCAGCACTCGCACGCGACGGAGGTCAGCCATAGACCGTACGCGTCCTTCACCGGGTGGGTGATGCGGTACCGGAGGAAGAGCGCCAGGAGGACGGCACGGAGCACGACGGCCGCGCGGTAAAGGCTAAGTTGGGCGGACGGCAATGGCACCTTGCTGCTGAGAGGCTCCGGAGGAGGAGGCCCGTCATCTTCACCGCCAGGCCCGCCACTGCAGAAAGCACGGGGGCGAAACACGATTGCGCACGGTGATTTATACGTGAACCTAAGAGAATTGCAGCGTATTGAAAATCTGAAACTGATCGGCGATGGACTTGAGCTGTTTGCCTGTCACTTACCTTTGTGAAGCTAGACGAAGCTCCGGCTCCGGGGTATTGGGCGGCGCTTTCTGCAGGCTCTCGTCGTCCATCTCAAAAGCCAATCGGTGCACAATCCCTAGCCAATCCGTGCACAATCTCAGTTAACCAAGTAGCCGGCGATCGTCTCACTAACTAGCATTGTGTCTTGGATGTTACGACCAAAGAGAACTACTTATACGGCATCAGAAGCAGCATGTAGTTTCAGTTTATTCTGTTTGTCCTCGCCGAGGAATCCAGTCCCGCACATTCCATCCCACGTATCCTACTGCAAGCGACAAGATACCGTACGTGATTCGTACGGTGATCGCGAGGCGGCTCTAGGCGAAAGAAACAACCAACAGGGTAATGTGGATTGTTGTGGCAACAACAGACAACTGGCTACCTGCGAAGGATGAACTTATTTTCAGTTGAGGAATCAGGAGAAGCAGTCAATCACTACCTGCTCTTCCCGGTTAACAATTGATCGGTTAACCTATAGCAAGTAGTAAGTGGATCGACAATGAAGAAGCTAGCACAAGATTATTTTTAACTGAACAAGTACGGGACATGTGTCACAGAAGAATAATTAAAATAAGTTCGACCGTACATGCACTCACTGCATGTAATCCTAATTGAAAAGCATATAGGGCGTGTTTGGTAGGCTGGGTCGGTATCCCACACCACTGGCGCAGCGAGACGGGCGCCGCTGCGCGTCGCGAAGGGGCCACGGGCCACTTTTGGCTCATCATTTGGCAGCCTATGCTGCACTGGCCAAAACACAAATGCAAATTGCCTCGATGCAGCGCTCCATCTCTGTTCAGCCACAACATATGTGTTTGGTTGCCATTTTGAGCACCCTAGCTTCTCCTCACCACATTCAAATATGGTGACCTTACCATCACATAACGGCACACAAAGAGTTCTAACACGATCATAAGCACAACACACAGTGATACACAACGAACATAGGACTTAATTCCTAATCTAGCGTCAGAGTGGTAAGACAGCGCGCCTAAACCTGGGGGCAGACTACCCATGTCCATAAGCATTGTTCAACATCCTCTACAGGCCAACATGACAGTGAGATATGCACAAAAGCTAGTGTTTAACAGCCTTCTAGAGGTCAGCACAACTATATGATCAGACATAAACAGAGATAACAATCAAGTAGTAGCACCTTAACGGTGAGGATCAGCATAAGGGCCCTCACAGTACCTCTTGCAGCTGAAGATGCTGGAGCAGGATGTCTCCTTCCTGAAGACGTCGACGTTGAAGCCGTCGTCCTGAGGGGTGAAGACGATCGTGTCGTCGACACGAAGCAAAAGCCTGGTGGCGAACTCGCTCCATCCCTTGATGAACCCGACGCGCTGGCCTGTCCACTGCAGCTGCACCTTCCACTCGCAACGCTAGCACATGTACAAGCAGACCTTCACCGGGGGGGACATTGTTCTTGAGCTTGTACTTGGTGATCAGGAGCTGCTCCATGTACGGCGGCACGGCGAGGGCACCGAGGTCGTGGCTCTCCACCTGCACGAAGAACACCGGCAGACGCTGCCTGGCAGTGTGCCCCAGGTCAGCAGGACGGCCGGCGGGAACCCTTGGCGCTGTGGTCTGGTGGTGGGCTTCCATGAACGCTACGTTGGGGTCATGCAGCTGCACACGGACGGCCATGTCTCTTGCGTCTAGTATGGGCCCTTCCGAAAACACTTCTAGGAAGGACCAGTTCTGTAGATGCAATGAAAATGCAAAGAGTTAGCAATGCACAAATCACTATAAAGTCCATCATGGTGCTTGAGCTTTCAATTGCCAAGCACAAACATTGTCATGGACTTGACATTGTGACAATGCCAAGCACAAGCACAAGCATTGTCATGGACAATGACAGTGGCAATGCCAAGCACAAGTACAAGCACTGTCATGGACAATGACAGTGCTAAGCACAAGCACAAGCACAAGCATTGTCATGAACTTGACATTGTGCTAATGTCAAGCACAAGCTGAAGCACAAGCCAATCATGGTGCTTGAGCTTGGTATTGCCAACCACAAGCAATGTCATGGACAATGGCAATGTCAAGTCCATGACAATGCTTGAGCTTGGCATGGCAAGCAGAACCACTGTCAAGAACACGCATGCACATTGCCATGAATCATATCTACATTCACATCTATATGAGCGGCCGGACAACTATATGTGATTTACAATGTCATCTAGTTGATTTAAACAAGCGGAGAAGGAGTCGATTGAAGGTACTTACGATTGGGTGGAGCGACAACAACCCACTCTGAGGAGGAAGAGGACGCGCACAGGCGCCGGTAGGTCCTCGAGGAGGTCGCACTCCAAATCCGGGTGGAGGAGGAGGCGGAGCCAGAGCGTAGGTCCTCTGGGGCGGCGCCGGTGCCGCGGTCGGGAATCAGGGCGCCGATGGTGTTGTCGGCTGCCGACGAGCGCGAGGTCGGCTGAACTCTGGCGGAGGCGCGACGGGAGGCACGCCATTGGGTGCAGGCGGACGCGGCATGCCCCATGGCATCAGTGCGTGCATCGGGGTCAACGCGAACCCCGGCGGGGGCTCCATCTCCCTGCTGGAGCCCGATGCACCGTCCGCCATTGCGGCCACCCTCGCCGTGGGAAACCCTAGTGGGGACAGGGCAAAAACCCCCGTTGTCGAGGGATCCGCCGGTCGAATCCCAGCGGTTTGAAGAGCCAGGACGGCGGCGCTGCGGGTTGCCACGCCGGCCGGCCTCATGCTCGCGAACGGCGATAGCCGATGCAACACCGGCACGAAACTGACATCGATCTGGGCCGCCGAGTCGCGCCCTCCGGCCTCGTACTCGCGGACGAGGTGCAGGAGCGCCTCGTTGAACCTGGTGGCCGTCGGTCGGACGGCTGGATCCGTTGGCGCTGGAGAGGAAGGCGGCGGAGAAGGCGATGTGGTGACCCGGCATACCACTGCATGGTGTAGTATGCAAGTCTGATATAACACCAATGAAACACCGTTCCACTAGTATTATATCGCTCAGAGTGGTACAACAGAAACATATGCGGGTCCAAGGTATGTCTATAGAATACAACATTGACTCTGTTACAAAAGATCATCACAACCTCCTATTTTACAATGAGGTAAATCTGCAAATAAACTCCAAGAACGACTCGTAGTCTAATCCTATCACGAACTCTATTTGTAGAGTATTTGTCTAGCTAAAGAGGCTATGAATAGATTCTAGCTAAGTAGGAGCTAGGTTTAGGAAACTAGTTCCCTTCCATGGCTAAACTAGGTTTTCTCCTTGCTGGATGTGTATCTGACTCCTCTGACAGGGTTCTGTCTCTTGAAGTAGTTGTTGACTCCTCGGCCTTCGAGTTGCACTGTAGATCCTCCATTGTGGCCTCCATATCTAAGCAGGGATTTAAGAGTGGGATGAGTACGAGCGTACTCAACAAGTTCATTATAGGAAAGAGGTGTTTAATGCACTAGCTACGGCATTAGACCAGAAAGTCTAATACCAATGCAGGTTTTCATAACCATTTCTTCAAAAGTTTGCTTTTATTCGGAAGAACTATGTCCGTCGGCCTTCACCGGTTTACTAGAACTTCATGGAGCTCCTTTCCGGGCGTTAGTAGTTCCATATCCGAACAGGGAGTGACAGTCACGGTTCTTTACACTCTGCGAGAGGTGTGTTGCTTTACCCATAAGAGATCTTAACCTTGGTGCCAACGGTGTACATTCCTGTCCACACTTCCTATGGTGTGAGGCCCGGTATAAGGTCTAGCCAATCATGTTCCTCCGCTACCTCGAACACCCACCCTTTGTTGCATGCCCCGACCCTGGGTCCACGCCGGTCCCATTATTCCCGTAATTTCAGGGTGGACCCCGACCACGACGACAGTCTGGGATTGAACCAAACTCCTTCGCCGGTAGCTGCAACCCATCATAGACCACATTACCGTGGGGAATTAGAATGGGATCCCCACCCTCAAGTTGTTCCGCAAGCCGCAACCGCTACGGTATGCACAGCATAACCGTGGGGACTTAGAATGGGTTCCCCACCCTCAAGTTGCTCCGCAAGATACAACTGCTACGGTAAGCGCATCCGTTGATGAACGAGAGGTGGAAACACTTTTGACTACTCTGTCCCACTCCAGATCTTATGGTTTACACGGATATTATGGCACAAGAATCACTGGCGACATTTGTTGTTTAATCCTAGATGGATATAAACCCTTGCAATGGAACCTCCACCATATCAACACAATCCATGGTTCCATTGCCCACCACTTAGTCATATTCATAGTTATGAAAGTAGTGGTTTTGATTTTCATGCAATAGTGATAACCATAATACTTTGCAAGTAATTTGATAGAAATACTCAAATGACATGAGCAAGTGATGAACTTGCCTTTCTTGGTTGCAAGATTATGCAGGCAAGGTCTTCGATGCGTAATAACTCCAAATTCTGAAATAGCATCATCGTCCGGTAAGGACGATGTTTAAAAGATTGGCAAGGATGCAATAATGCATAAGAATGAGATGCAATCGCTCTAAGCGTGACCTAACCCCGATGATTTAGGATTAGTGATTTGATATGATTGGTTTAGAGTGTGTTGCACTTTCAGAGTAATTTACAAACAAGGTTCTTATTCAGGTGTGGTTACATGGTATCGTAAACAGGTGCTGCAATATATAATAATAATAAGATTAATAGCACACAACTATAACATTTGGTATAATCTTAACATGTAATGAATAGTGGTTGGTTTTAACACTACATGGCATGGTTAATGATTAATTATCATATACTTCAAAAGAATAACTTTTGAAGAACATGTTCTTTAATAAAGAACAAGTATGATAATTAGGGTTGTGGGGTTCTAGGGTTTATTATGGTTTCCACTGCTTCTGGAGTAAGTGGTAGATGGATCCAAGCAAGATTGGATTCATCAGCACCTAGGCCTGTAATGTTGAATTAAGCCTGAGCATCTTAAGCAACTGGTTATACATAGGTGCTATCAAAGTTTGTTATATCTTGTTGGTGATAGATAGCTAGGGTTTCTAGATCCTATTAGGCAGGGTTGTTGGCTACTTCATATCTTCTTCAAAAGAATAACTTTTGAAGAACATACTTCTTAATTAATAAGAAGTGTATCAATTAGGGTTGAGGTTGTCTAGGGTTGGCTATTGGATCTACTAAGTAAGGAATGGTGGTTTCCTAAATAGGATGATTAATAATTATCTCACACAGATAGGGTTTAGTGGAGTATGGTTAGGTAATGCAAGATAATGAGCATGGTTGCTATTGATGTTCATCACAATGGTGTGATGCTAAGCATGGATGAGTAAGGATAAGCTTCTTGGTAATAAGGACTAGGGTTGATTCTACTTGATCATCTTGGTTTAAAGATATGCATACATGGAACACTATATTACTAGTGATAGGATTCTACATTTTATGTGGACATGGACATGTCTTTAGTTGCTAATCATGGCTCTATGATTTGAAATGAAGGTATCATGATTACATGTTATCTTGGTTTTAGGTTTGGAACCATTTAGGGTTCATATGTAATGATGGAACTAGGGTTCCCACTGGAGTTAGGGTTTTAGGGTTTCTCATGAAATGATAGGTTTCTAGTTTTCTCCCTTATGGAACTAGAATTCCTAATTACCCTAAAATTCTTGAATTAATAACTTGTTTGCAAAGTTAAAGTTATTAATAATCTTTAAATAAAATAATATTGGATTTGGCATTTTTCTATTTTAGAATCAATTAATAATTAGGACAATTAGGGTTTAAATCCTTTTAATAATGATTAAATAAGATAGCAAATAAAGAAAATTAGTTTTTTATGTTTTCTTTATATGCTTACTGGTTTTATTTATTTTATCAATGTTTTTCTTAATTTCTGAATTTTAATTGTATTTAGAATTAGAATTAAAGGTTTAAATAACAAGTATAAAATAATTAAATTTTTATTAAAAATAAAAATTTGGTTTTATATTTTTATTGGATAGAGTTTTCTTTTCTAAGAATTGTAATGTATCATTTATATTTTTCTGAGCTATTTTGAATTTTATACGAATTTGTAAAGTTACAGCAATTATTGAATTTGAAATTAAACAAACGAATTAGCTAAACGTACCCGGTCTAAACTGTACCCAGGCACTGACTGGTGGACCAGGTGTCCACGTTGGCGGCCACGTGAGCGTGGACCGAGTCAAAATCGAGTTCATATGGAAAGAGTTACTGGGCGGCGGGGAATTTGGCATTCGCCGACGATTTCAGTCACACGCGGTTGGGGAGCTATATGGGTATGACTCAGGGCATAGAGAGGAACATTTTGAGGGTGGCGCCGCCGTTGTTGGGTCACCGGAGCTCCCTCGCCGGCGAGACCGAGCGGCGGGGCTCACAGAGACGCGGTGCTATGGCGATGCAGGACACGAGGATGAAAGCCAATATGCTCAAACGAACCGGCAACTCACCGTGAGTACGATGGGGCGTGTCGGCGAGGTCAATGGGGGCCTGTGTTGCCGGAATTCATGGCGCCGGCCGTCGGAGGGGATGAGGTCGACGACGACGATTTAGGGCACGGCGGCTTAATTCCTTGTGTGGGCTGACCTTGTCGAGGACGGTGATGAGGCTGGTGTGCTCGGCTGGGCTCGGGGAGGCTTCCATCGCCGGCAATTGAGGACACCGGTGCGGCCAGGGTTTGGTGTAGAGAGGGAATCGAACAGAGGAAAAAGAAGAGAGACTCGATTTCGTCCAGGGCATTTATACGGTGGTTGTGCGGGTGCCTCGTCACTTCAGCGAGCAAGGGGAGGCTGCCAGCGCGAGGGAGAAGGCGATCACGGCGTCGTGCTGCTCTCCAGCTCACGGAGAGGATGAGGATGAACTCCTCCTCGTTAATTTTAACGAAGGGGTATGGTGGGTTGGTCTGGGCCGTGTTGGGCTGGGATTTGTTGGGCTGCTGGTGGGCTTCTGCGTGGTCAGGTAAGTCCAGGTGGGTTTTCTTCTTTTCCTTTTGTTTTCTGTTTTCTTTCTTATTTTCTGTTTTGAATTCTGCTTTTAAAATACAAATTGGAATCCTATTTATACCTTGCAGGATTTTAAATATGTGAATCCCTTTGGAGTTTACGAACATACTATTGTAAATATAAGAGCTTTAAAATATTTCATATGTGTAGTGACACCCTTGTTTATTAAATGTTAATAGAGATTGAAAATGGGC
This sequence comes from Lolium multiflorum, assembly GCA_030979885.1. Classification (NCBI taxonomy): domain Eukaryota; kingdom Viridiplantae; phylum Streptophyta; class Magnoliopsida; order Poales; family Poaceae; genus Lolium; species Lolium multiflorum. The sequence goes on along the minus strand of CM061753.1, from coordinate 268,294,593 downwards.
AATTATATAGTCCTAATTGCCAATATCAATTTAGGTAATCCAAACTATTTCTCAGGAGGTTCTTCTAAGTACCTATTGATAGTTAAGTTTTTATATTTATCTTTTGTTACATTGCATTAAACAATTTACAAGGCATGGCTTAATATCAAGTTTCTTATTTGAGCATATGATCTCATAACATTATTTCATGTGCTCATGGTGGTTATTGATTTGGAGATTTGTTTAGGGTTATTTTAAAGTATTATTGTCATCTTTTAAACCCTTAGTTTAATATGGTTAAGGTGGATCTCATTTCTTTCATGAGTCTTCTATTTATATGAAAACACTAGTTAGTTGCACCCACATAGGCATGGCTTGTGAGATATGTTAATTTGCTATCTTGTTTCATTTCAGAGTTGGTTAAATAGTTCCCTTGCTCATATCTGAGCTTAAGCATGGTTTTAGGTTTATACTAGCAATCCCCATGTGATGCACAGACTAGGGTTGAGATATAATGCTAGGTTGTAGATATGAGATGACACCATATTGCATGTGCTGGGGTTAATCTCCCCTAACCATGATAAGATGGTTACTTGCTTAATATTTCATGTGCTTTTCTAATTACTAAGGATTTGAGAATTTGTTTTATCTTCTACCAATTAATTTCTTTTATTACTCCCAACTTATCATTAGGGTAACTACATTGATTTAAGTTCTTTTTATAGTTAACTTTGGTCACATGGATGTATGGTTTCTCACTACATAAAGTATAGTGTTTAACTCTAAGGTTTTCTTATGTTTCTTAAATGAAGAATAGGTGGAATGTAGATATAGTAGAATTCTTCTTATGATCACCAATTGAATCACAAGTTAGGGTTGGAATATAAACCTAGGGTTGGCTACTAGTTACCTCCCTATGATTTCATGTGGTGAATGAGATCTACTTATCCTATGAGGGTTTATTCTCCATACCTCAAGTTCTCAGGGTTTATGATCATCACTTAATTAATAATGATCAAGGTTTGGCTTCCTAAGGTATCTCTCCTTGAATGGGTTTCTCACTCCCAAGATCAAGTGTTACCTTGATCAATTAAATATTTACTTTATTTTATAATTTCTTGAGTGGGCATGGTTATGGTTGTCTCAATTATCTTGAGTATAACACCATAGGTTGAGTTTTCTTATTTAGGAATAGTTATTTTAGGGTGTTTGTGTACTCATTATATCTCCTTAGGTATCTAGGCTCAGGTTCCACTTGTCTAGCTTAATTGGGTTAGTCTCTTCTTCACCTTATCAATTCATGGGTATGGTATTATTCCATGTGATAATAGGTTGTTTCACCACTCCAAGATGAGATGGTTATTCTCCTAATACTTTAGTTCAAAGGTTGTCCTCTATTCTTAAATAGGTAAATCTTGGATTAGTATGAATGGTCTCACTCATTTGGGAAGGACTTAAATACTAACTTAAGGTTAGGCTCCATAGAGGTTGATGTGATCATCAATATCTATGTTTAACATAAATGGTTATCTCTATCTAGGGTTGTCTTGAAGATGATGATTTGAATACTTGGATGTATATCCAAGGTTTAACTCAAGGTTTGTGATTGCTTCTTTAATAATTATAATAGAACTCTCACCTCTCTAGGTTTGATGTGTAATAACTTGGAATGGAGAAGAATATCTATTTATGGAGTGGATCTTCTTGTTATAATTCCAATGTGGAAGTGGAATGAATACCATGAGGTTTCATGGTAGGATTAGGATTAGTTTTAAGGCATGGAGAAGATAGTCAAGAATGGTTTCTCCATTTTATTGTTACTTGGTTTGTACTTAAACAGATGTTCTTATTTTATGGCAAAGGTTACCATATTATGATCTTTAATAAGATCAAGTAATTGATCCTTGATTCATATGTTCTTGTGTTGGTTTTAATTCCATTTGATCTAACCCCTTAGATCAAATCATCTCTACCCAAAACAAGGTTTTAGTAAAGTCACATTGAGGTTTATAACGCTTGACTTGATGAGCTACTTCAATTCCACCAAGGTCAAGTGAAACTTCTTACTGTGACTGTTTTACTTTAAAGCGCGAAAATTCCCATTTTCTATGCATGAATGCAATGCACACATCCGTTTCCTCTATTTTTGTAACCCCATTACCTGGGATATTACAGTCTCTACCCCTTAAACTAAACTTCGTCCTCGAAGTTTGATCTCTCTCACGTTTCCGTAGTGTGGATCTGACTTGTATAGACTAAAACTTTTCTCGCACTCCATATTGATCTCACTAGATATAATTGAATATATCCCTTGTCCAGATTCTTCCTGGAATCCATTAGGGTTTGTCTCTGAACCATGGTTCTTACTTTGATTCTTTGATTTCTTCCAACTCTATAAGCTTGTTTCCTCTCTCATTGAATATTCAATGATTGGGACTTCTTTTTGTCCTGACAGTTTTAATTGAGGACTATTTGGATAACATTCTCCTATTTGATAAAATAGGTCTTTGTTTTTCCCTTACTACCAAAAGTTCATCAATGGTATTTGGTAAAGTACTCACCATGGAAATGGTCGTGAGGGTTTATTTCCCTAGGAATGGATTAGACTCATTTAGTCCATCCCATCTTAGATTTATGGTTGATACCTCTGACTATTTTGGGTTATTTAGGTTCCATGAGAGGAATCATTCTATTAGTCTTTGGTATTGGTATATTCTATCTTCTTCGGTCTTTGGCCTTTTTGAGCTGTATTTGGTCTATAGTATTTCTTTCATCCAACTTCTTTATGCTTGACTTACTTGAGCTTTCATACTTCTGAGTAAATATTACTCACTTTCTCAAGTTATAGTCCACTTCTTTCTTCCTCGAGGTATGAACCTCGGCTTCTAATCTGACATCCTTCTGAAAGTAGTGTTCGATAATCTTATGAAAATAAGATCGAACTTCCTCTCAGTTCAGACCTTCATCATCTATCTTGCTCAAAATATTGAGTTTTTGTATTTCCAACTCAATGTTTACTCTACCCCTTAGAGTTTTCTTATGGTATTCAACTCCTTTTCTTCCAACCATTGGATTGATGGTTAGAATGTTGGTCTGGTTCTAACTTATGGTTTATACTTTTAAGGTCTTGTAAAGAATGTTGGTGGTATATCCACTCAGTTGTGGACATCCTATGTAAATCCTTCGACTGAATGATTATAGGTCATTGTTATTTGGCTAACAAAATTTTATTTATTTACAACTTCTGGGTACAATTAACCCAATGATGGACTACTTGATACCAATTATGGCTATTTGTTATCTAAAAAATGAATTCTATTATAGGTTCTGATCAACTGGACGAGATATCTTCTACTTTATCTCGCAGTGTTGATCCTATACCAATTGTGGTCTTCTGATACCAACTATGATCTTCTTATCTCTGCTATGGTTTCATAGGTCATCTTCCTTCTGTCAGGGTTTATTGTGCAAGAGAACCACTAATTGACACTATGAATATAGTATCCGAGGTGATTTCCCATGCATTCCCTCTTCTATGATGACTAGGGATCTGCTTGAGCTTCACCATAATCATCATATTTCTCCCCTTCATGCTTCTACTGTACTAAAGTACTCCTCTGTTGAGGTAAAGCATGAGTTTTGATTGGTACTTCCTCCTGAATATTGTGGTTGCTTCCCACAACTTTGTTCCCTTTACCTGATGAACCTTCATCTTATCTTCAGAATCTTCAGAATTCGTCACTTCCTCACACGAATACCATTACCCTCTAGATCTATAGCATTAAGTAAAGACTTGATATTGCAACATGCATTTGCATATCAAAGTCAAACTTCATGTATGGATCTAGTCAAACAATGAAAATCCAATAAAATCCAAGAAGATTCAGCTTTGTGCTTATAATACACACCATCATAAGCCTGAATATGATAGTTGAGTAAGACATCTCTAAACATCAGGCTCTGATGTGTAGTATATAACACCACATAATATAGGTTTATATCGTGATACTTAGCACGAATATATGGAATTCTACTATTTGTCTCAATATTTACCTTAATTGCACATTTGCAATGAGATAAACTTGACACAAAGTGGTCTGGAATAGTGGAAGTTAACCTAATTTTCTCTGGAAGTACTACTTATCTTCCATTTTGTTGAGGACTATCTCACATGATATGTCTAGGTTCTAACATTGTTACTCTAAACATATAACTATTGAAATATAGTTGCTATATTTCCAAGTGTTTCTGTTATAAGACTATGGTCCTGATATACTTGACACAATTACCATGGTTGTGGAACATAGCTCTTGTACTATTATTTAGCACTTGGCTTCTTATTGTATTCCTACCAAATGTTTATGATGTTCTAGTCCATCACATAATGGCTCTCAAGTGAATCATATTTGATTAACAACTCTATCCTGTAAGTATGCATAAATTATTCCTATCACTCTTCCTTACCTCCCATGATTGACTCATCATGGTCTATACTACCTCATATGACTAATAGTTATCACTTACTATCATTTGTTTCACAAGTTTGGATAATTTTACTTACTCATTACTTCACTTGGTGTACATCTTCTATTAGGATTTCTTAACTATCTTCATCACTTGATTTACTCCTATTACATGTCTGAATAATTCTTACTTAATTATGACATATGTTGGTACACATCTTCCAATAGGATATCTTCCTTATGGTTGTATCCTCTCTTTGGACTACCATGTATTGTATACCAACTGTGGGCTACTCATATATTGTTTTAAGGGCTTAATGGTATGCTACATACTTGAAATTAGCTAACTAACTTTACTTTATCTTGGTAAGTTAGGTAAGAAATGTTGACTCAAGTGGGTCAGGATTATTCTCAAGTGAATATCCATCTCAAGTCATAAGAATATTTGGTTTAACTAAGACAACTTCCTATAGACACTACCAATCCTATAGGTCTCCTTTAAAGGATTTTAATCCTAAGGTCAAAGCATTTGCTCTGATACCAACTGTGGTGACCCGGCATACCACTGCATGGTGTAGTATGCAAGTCTGATATAACACCAATGAAACACCGTTCCACTAGTATTATATCGCTCAGAGTGGTACAACAGAAACATATGCGGGTCCAAGGTATGTCTATAGAATTACAACATTGACTCTGTTACAAAAGATCATCACAACCTCCTATTTTACAATGAGGTAAATCTGCAAATAAACTCCAGAAGAACGACTCGTAGTCTAATCCTATCACGAACTCTATTTGTAGAGTATTTGTCTAGCTAAAGAGGCTATGAATAGATTCTAGCTAAGTAGGAGCTAGGTTTAGGAAACTAGTTCCCTTCCATGGCTAAACTAGGTTTTCTCCTTGCTGGATGTGGTATCTGACTCCTCTGACAGGTTCCTGTCTCTTGAAGTAGTTGTTGACTCCTCGGCCTTCGAGTTGCACTGTAGATCCTCCATTGTGGCCTCCATATCTAAGCAGGGGATTTAAGAGTGGGATGAGTACGAGCGTACTCAACAAGTTCATTATAGGAAAGAGGTGTTTAATGCACTAGCTACGGCATTAGACCAGAAAGTCTAATACCAATGCAGGTTTTCATAACCATTTCTTCAAAAGGTTGCTTTTATTCAGAAGAACTATGTCCGTCAGCCTTCACCGGTTTACTAGAACTTCATGGAGCTCCTTTCCGGCGCGTTCGCAGTTCCATATCCGGAACAGGGAGTGACAGTCACGGTTCTTTACACTCTGCAGAGGTGTGTTGCTTTACCCATAAGAGATCTTAACCTTGGTGCCAACCAGGTGTACATTCCTGTCCACACTTCCTATGGTGTGAGGCCCGGTCTAGCCAATCATGTTCCTCCGCTACCTCGAACACCCACCCTTTGTTGCATGCCCCGACCCTGGGTCCACGCCGGTCCCATTATTCCCGTAATTTCAGGGTGGACCCCGACCACGACGACAGTCTGGGATTGAACCAAACTCCTTCGCCGGTAGCTGCAACCCATCATAGACCACATTACCGTGGGGAATTAGAATGGGATCCCCACCCTCAAATTGTTCCGCAAGCCGCAACCGCTACGGTATGCACAGCATAACCGTGGGGACTTAGAATGGGTTCCCCACCCTCAAGTTGCTCCGCAAGATACAACTACGGTAAGCGCATCCGTTGATGAACGAGAGGTGGAAACACTTTTGACTACTCTGTCCCACTCCAGATCTTATGGTTAACACGGATATTACGGCACAAGAATCACTGGACGACATTTGTTGTTTAATCCTAGATGGATATAAACCCTTGCAATGGAACCTCCACCATATCAACACAATCCATGGTTCCATTGCCCACCACTTAGTCATATTCATAGTTATGAAAGTAGTGGTTTTGATTTTCATGCAATAGTGATAACCATAATACTTTGCAAGTAATTTGATAGAAATACTCAAATGACATGAGCAAGTGATGAACTTGCCTTTCTTGACTGCAAGATTATGCAGGCAAGGTCTTCGATGCGTAATAACTCCAAATTCTGAAATAGCATCATCGTCCGGTAAGGACGATGTTTAAAAGATTGGCAAGGATGCAATAATGCATAAGAATGAGATGCAATCGCTCTAAGCGTGACCTAACCCCGATGATTTAGGATTAGTGATTTGATATGATTGGTTTAGAGTGTGTTGCACTTTCAGAGTAATTTACAAACAAGGTTCTTATTCAGGTGTGGTTAAATGGTATCGTAAACAGGTGCTGCAATATATAATAATAATAAGATTAATAGCACACAACTATAACATTTGGTATAATCTTAACATGTAATGAATAGTGGTTGGTTTTAACACTACATGGCATGGTTAATGATTAATTATCATATACTTCAAAAGAATAACTTTTGAAGAACATGTTCTTTAATAAAGAACAAGTATGATAATTAGGGTTGTGGGGTTCTAGGGTTTATTATGGTTTGGAGTAAGTGGTAGATGGATCCAAGCAAGATTGGATTCATCAGCACCTAGGCCTGTAATGTTGAATTAAGCCTAAGCATCTTAAGCAACTGGTTATACATAGGTGCTATCAAAGTTTGTTATATCTTGTTGGTGATAGATAGCTAGGGTTTCTAGATCCTATTAGGCAGGGTTGTTGGCTACTTCATATCTTCTTCAAAAGAATAACTTTTGAAGAACATACTTCTTAATTAATAAGAAGTGTATCAATTAGGGTTGAGGTTGTCTAGGGTTGGCTATTGGATCTACTAAGTAAGGAATGGTGGTTTCCTAAATAGGATGATTAATAATTATCTCACACAGATAGGGTTTAGTGGAGTATGGTTAGGTAATGCAAGATAATGAGCATGGTTGCTATTGATGTTCATCACAATGGTGTGATGCTAAGCATGGATGAGTAAGGATAAGCTTCTTGGTAATAAGGACTAGGGTTGATTCTACTTGATCATCTTGGTTTAAAGATATGCATACATGGAACACTATATTACTAGTGATAGGGTTCTACATTTTATGTGGACATGGACATGTCTTTAGTTGCTAATCATGGCTCTATGATTTGAAATGAAGGTTCATGATTACATGTTATCTTGGTTTTAGGTTTGGAACCATTTAGGGTTCATATGTAATGATGGAACTAGGGTTCCCACTGGAGTTAGGGTTTTAGGGTTTCTCATGAAATGATAGGTTTCTAGTTTTCTCCCTTATGGAACTAGAATTCCTAATTACCCTAAAATTCTTGAATTAATAACTTGTTTGCAAAGTTAAAGTTATTAATAATCTTTAAATAAAATAATATTGGATTTGGCATTTTTCTATTTTAGAATCAATTAATAATTAGGACAATTAGGGTTTAAATCCTTTTAATAATGATTAAATAAGATAGCAAATAAAGAAAATTAGTTTTTTATGTTTTCTTTATATGCTTACTGGTTTTATTTATTTTATCAATGTTTTTCTTAATTTCTGAATTTTAATTGTATTTAGAATTAGAATTAAAGGTTTAAATAACAAGTATAAAATAATTAAATTTTTATTAAAAATAAAAATTTGGTTTTATATTTTTATTGGATAGAGTTTTCTTTTCTAAGAATTTTAATGTATCATTTATATTTTTCTGAGCTATTTTGAATTTTATACGAATTTGTAAAGTTACAGCAATTATTGAATTTGAAATTAAACAAACGAATTAGCTAAACGTACCCGGTCTAAACTGTACCCAGGCACTGACTGGTGGACCAGGTGTCCACGTTGGCGGCCACGTGAGTGTGGACCGAGTAAAAATCGAGTTCATATGGAAAGAGTTACTGGGCGGCGGGGAATTTGGCATTCGCCGACGATTTCAGTCACACGCGGTTGGGGAGCTATATGGGTATGACTCAGGGCATAGAGAGGAACATTTTGAGGGTGGCGCCGCCGTTGTTGGGTCACCGGAGCTCCCTCGCCGGCGAGACCGAGCGGCGGGGCTCACAGAGACGCGGTGCTATGGCGATGCAGGACACGAGGATGAAAGCCAATATGCTCAAACGAACCGGCAACTCACCGTGAGTACGACGGGCGTGTCGGCGAGGTCAATGGGGGCCTGTGTTGCCGGAATTCATGGCGCCGGCCGTCGGAGGGGATGAGGTCGACGACGACGATTTAGGGCACGGCGGCTTAATTCCTTGTGTGGGCTGACCTTGTCGAGGACGGTGATGAGGCTGGTGTGCTCGGCTGGGCTCGGGGAGGCTTCCATCGCCGGCAATTGAGGACACCGGTGCGGCCAGGGTTTGGTGTAGAGAGGGAATCGAACAGAGGAAAAAGAAGAGAGACTCGATTTCGTCCAGGGCATTTATACGGTGGTTGTGCGGGTGCCTCGTCACTTCAGCGAGCAAGGGGAGGCTGCCAGCGCGAGGGAGAAGGCGATCACGGCGTCGTGCTGCTCTCCAGCTCACGGAGAGGATGAGGATGAACTCCTCCTCGTTAATTTTAACGAAGGGGTATGGTGGGTTGGTCTGGGCCGTGTTGGGCTGGGATTTGTTGGGCTGCTGGTGGGCTTCTGCCAGGTAAGTCCAGGTGGGTTTTCTTCTTTTCCTTTTGTTTTCTTTTTTTATTTTCTGTTTTGAATTCTGCTTTTAAAATCAAATTTGAATCCTATTTATACCTTGCAGGATTTTAAATATGTGAATCCCTTTGGAGTTTACGAACATACTATTGTAAATATAAGAGCTTTAAAATATTTCATATGTGTAGTGACACCCTTGTTTATTAAATGTTAATAGAGATTGAAAATGGGCAATTATATAGTCCTAATTGCCAATATCAATTTAGGTAATCCAAACTATTTCTCAGGAGGTTCTTCTAAGTACCTATTGATAGTTAAGTTTTTATATTTATCTTTTGTTACATTGCATTAAACAATTTACAAGGCATGGCTTAATATCAAGTTTCTTATTTGAGCATATGATCTCATAACATTATTTCATGTGCTCATGGTGGTTATTGATTTGGAGATTTGTTTAGGGTTATTTTAAAGTATTATTGTCATCTTTTAAACCCTTAGTTTAATATGGTTAAGGTGGATCTCATTTCTTTCATGAGTCTTCTATTTATATGAAAACACTAGTTAGTTGCACCCACATAGGCATGGCTTGTGAGATACGTTAATTTGCTATCTTGTTTCATTTCAGAGTTGGTTAAATAGTTCCCTTGCTCATATCTGAGCTTAAGCATGGTTTTAGGTTTATACTAGCAATCCCCATGTGATGCACAGACTAGGGTTGAGATATAATGCTAGGTTGTAGATATGAGATGACACCATATTGCATGTGCTGGGGTTAATCTCCCCTAACCATGATAAGATGGTTACTTGCTTAATATTTCATGTGCTTTTCTAATTACTAAGGATTTGAGAATTTGTTTTATCTTCTACCAATTAATTTCTTTTATTACTCCCAACTTATCATTAGGGTAACTACATTGATTTAAGTTCTTTTTATAGTTAACTTTGGTCACATGGATGTATGGTTTCTCACTACATAAAGTATAGTGTTTAACTCTAAGGTTTTCTTATGTTTCTTAAATGAAGAATAGGTGGAATGTAGATATAGTAGAATTCTTCTTATGATCACCAATTGAATCACAAGTTAGGGTTGGAATATAAACCTAGGGTTGCCTACTAGTTACCTCCCTATGATTTCATGTGGTGAATGAGATCTACTTATCCTATGCGGGTTTATTCTCCATACCTCAAGTTCTCATGGTTTATGATCATCACTTAATTAATAATGATCAAGGTTTGGCTTCCTAAGGTATCTCTCCTTGAATGGGTTTCTCACTCCCAAGATCAAGTGTTACCTTGATCAATTAAATATTTACTTTATTTTATAATTTCTTGAGTGGGCATGGTTATGGTTGTCTCAATTATCTTGAGTATAACACCATAGGTTGAGTTTTCTTATTTAGGAATAGTTATTTTAGGGTGTTTGTGTACTCATTATATCTCCTTAGGTATCTAGGCTCAGGTTCCACTTGTCTAGCTTAATTGGGTTAGTCTCTTCTTCACCTTATCAATTCATGGGTATGGTATTATTCCATGTGATAATAGGTTGTTTCACCACTCCAAGATGAGATGGTTATTCTCCTAATACTTTAGTTCAAAGGTTGTCCTCTATTCTTAAATAGGTAAATCTTGGATTAGTATGAATGGTCTCACTCATTTGGGAAGGACTTAAATACTAACTTAAGGTTAGGCTCCATAGAGGTTGATGTGATCATCAATATCTATGTTTAACATAAATGGTTATCTCTATCTAGGGTTGTCTTGAAGATGATGATTTGAATACTTGGATGTATATCCAAGGTTTAACTCAAGGTTTGTGATTGCTTCTTTAATAATTATAATAGAACTCTCACCTCTCTAGGTTTGATGTGTAATAACTTGGAATGGAGAAGAATATCTATTTATGGAGTGGATCTTCTTGTTATAATTCCAATGTGGAAGTGGAATGAATACCATGAGGTTTCATGGTAGGATTAGGATTAGTTTTAAGGCATGGAGAAGATAGTCAAGAATGGTTTCTCCATTTTATTGTTACTTGGTTTGTACTTAAACAGATGTTCTTATTTTATGGCAAAGGTTACCATATTATGATCTTTAATAAGATCAAGTAATTGATCCTTGATTCATATGTTCTTGTGTTGGTTTTAATTCCATTTGATCTAACCCCTTAGATCAAATCATCTCTACCCAAAACAAGGTTTTAGTAAAGTCACATTGAGGTTTATAACGCTTGACTTGATGAGCTACTTCAATTCCACCAAGGTCAAGTGAAACTTTCTGTGACTGTTTTACTTTAAAGCGCGAAAATTCCCCAGATTTTCTATGCATGAATGCAATGCACACATCCGTTTCCTCTATTTTTGTAACCCCATTACCTGGGATATTACAGGCGAGGAGGCCATCATGGCGGTTGATGCGACATGGCGGTGACTGTCAGTGCCAGGAGTGAATGGGGAGAGAGAAGGAGGGAACCGGTGAGGGGAAGTGGGGAGCGAGGACCAAGACAACGCGTTGTCTCCCGCGCTTCTCCACGCGTGCAACCGTTGCACGCGGGCGTGCAAAATGACACGACAACGGGACATGCCCGCTAGAAACTACCGACCTCCAGGGCCATGGGTGATTTGAGAACCGGTTTGACCACAACGCGAACCTCTTACAACCAATCAAACGGGCGATTTTGGCTGGGCCGATGCGAGCCAAAGGGCTCACAGCCTACCAAACGCGCACATAGATGCACCCAGTGACAATAACACAGATTATTCTTGGTCAGAGATGAGAACTATTTCAGAGCTTCGCCAACTACTCTTTAATCGTTGAATGTGATTCGTTCTAGTTTGGGTGCAAACCAAAGAAAAAAATAGCGCGCTATAACAAAATAGCGTCGGCTGAAAAATAAGCTATTAGCGTGCTAGAGCGTACTAATAGCCCGTTATAGCATGCTATAGCGCCGGAATGATGTAGCGTGAGCTGTCTAGAAACCCTATAGCGTGCCGAAATGGCGCGCTATTTTTTCCATGGTGCAAACTGATTTTTTTTTGAGTTGCAATGTGGTTGCAGCTGATAATTTTATTTATTTGCACACTAGTTGCAACAGATCAATTTTCAATTTTTCACAATGTAACTGAAATTAAGCTGATTTTTAATCCAGTTACGCACTGGGTGCAACTAAACCTTCTTTTTAGAAGTCACGGTTGAAGTCATTCGACCAATATTTAATTTAGTTCAGGATCCAATGAGAGCTACCCAACAATAATTCACATTCCTAGTACCGCATGAAACATACAAACATATGGAACGTTAACATACATGCACACACCACACAAGCTTCATACGATACAGGTACACACATACAGTTCCACATCTATAAAGTTCGGCAGGGAACGATCGCGCACAGGAGGTCAGCAGGTACATTATGAGGTGCAGGACTAGCTCCCCTGACCACTTAGGACTAAACAATTTCAGTAATTCAACTCACATATTACACAGCGCAGCATATTTTTCCTGCTAGCGCTTTATCGATCTACTAATTAAATAACACACTAATTAATCCATGTACCTACCGTATTTTTAGCCATTTATTTGCTCTATTCCACAAGTAATTAAGCAGCAGATGTTTCCAGAAGTCACACGACGATGCTATTGGCTAGCTGTCTCCGGCGCCGGCACCGCTACCTGGTCCTCTCCTGTTACCCGTGGTGTTCTTCAGTATCTGCAAACATGAGATTAGTTAGACGACAAATGCATCTCTGGTGTTTTTCAGTAGCTAGCAGAAACAGGAGATTAGTTAGACAATAAAGTCATCTCCCGTTAACTGGCTACAAATCGCATCAACTACAACTAGAGGTGTCGCGTGTGCCATGAATATACACACGGTCTACCACCCTCATGTACGTATACCTCGATCATGTATGTTTTCCATTAACATACCTGTCTAAGCATTTGGTTCTCGTTCTGCAGGGTGGAGAGCCTCTCCTCAAGCTCTGAATTTCTATTCTCCAAGTCCTTCACCTTCGTCTCCAGCTCACCCATGTACGCCTTCTTCCTCTCCCGCGCTTGCTGCGCGGACACCCGGTTCCTCAGCAACCTACATTAGTATGGAGTCACCACAAAATTGTTAGGGCGAATAGGAGTTAGAGCTAGAACACCGATATTTTTATATCTTTATAATTTTGTACGGTTGTACCCCCTCTATCCATGCTAGGATGTCTCTACTTTATCTAGATTCATTTAGATTTGTATGTATCTACCCTCTAAAACGCGTTTAGATATATGTAAATTTAGATAATAAAGTTGAGACATCCTAGATGTTCAGCTAGCTATTGGATGTTTCTTGAATAACACTCTAAATTTAGATAAAGTTGAAACATCCTTTTGTGAAACATTAACTCACAGTTCTTACCCTAAACCCTAACTCACAGTTTTTACCTAGTCTGGCAGCCGGTACATGGTGCCATTATATTATGAAAAACTACTATTTAATTCAAAAGTGAATACTTACCATCTAATTGACCAGTTATCAAACTAAAATGTGAAGATCCCAAGATGTACTCGAAATAGCCTTTCGCCCCGCTATATTAATATAGCAACCACACGGTACATCTATTGGGGCCTCGCCACAATCAAGCCCAAAAGAAACAAAGAGAAAGAAAAATAAAATAATGTCAACAACATCGGATCCACGAAACAAAGATTCCAAGTTCGAACTCAGGGATGTACTTCGAGCTAAAAATTCCAATTATCGACTACCTTTTAAGTGGTGAAACTTTTAAGTCAAATAATAAATTAATAAACCCAACTTTGGAATTCGCTTTGTTGAACATAAAAAAGAAATCATCTTAAAAGTTAAAACCATGTAGTAGTTAGCTAACTATTGGATGTTTCTTGAATAACACTCTACATCCGTGTGTTATAATTTAGGTGAGCTTTTTTTTTCAAAATGGAGAGCCTCCGCGGCCTTTGCAACATATTTTCATTTATTTCAAATTCAAAGTTTACAATCATGGATCAGACGGAGATAGGTGAGTATAACAAGAGATTAATTCTATCCATAACACATTTAATATTCAAAGGGGGTGAAGTGTTTCTGATGGTGTAACGAGGGCATTTTGGTGAAGTTATGATGAAATAGTCAGATGTCCCTTTTGTCTGTCAACATATGATGAAGATAGTGTTGTTTAGCTAGGTGGGTGAGCCTTACAATGGTTTTTGTCCAATTTTCATATTAATAGGTCATAATTTTTTACTTGAAGATGCTACTGCAAGAGCTAGGATGGTCCTTCGATCACACATGGGATATATCATCTTCAAAGCTTGTTGTTCTCTGTGGCTATGTGGATCGGTGCTTGATCGAGGCGGAGTTGTGTGCCTTCATGGAAGGTGCTGCACTGGCACTTGTGGTGCCAGTGGAGATAGGAGCAGATTATGGTTTAATCTGATAACACCGAGGTCACTTGCTTGATGACAAGAAATGATTAGAATTCATTTCCCTAAGCACTTGTGGTGCTGGCGCAAAAGAATCTTAGTGGAGTTGGGTCTGGTATTTCGTATTTCTAAGGTGCCTAGACCTCACAATATAGCCAGTGATGAGTCAGCAAAGTATGGTAGAATCCGTACTAATGTATGGTTAGGGTCAGGACCAGAAGCCATTCTTGATTTCTTCTTAAAGGGTTGTGATACCACTCTCATTTGATTAATGCAATCCCTTTACCCCGTAAAAAAATAGGTCAAACTTTTTTCCTTAATGAAAAGTTAGGGCTCCAATTAGCCTATGAAGAGACGAGTAGACCCAACTCAGATAGGAACTATGACGGATCGGGTGGGAGGATCCTCGGAAGGATCACAAATCCTAAGGGACGATGTGGAATGCAAGGTCCTACTTGTACCAATGCGTTTGTGTTTAATGTATGATGTTCATTTTGTGAAATATAAGTGCAAGGAAAATATCAGCATATGCACACAAAAAAGCAGATCAATAAGCTTTCTTGAAAATCAAATGACAAATGCCTATAAATTTAGAACAGTGTATTACCATATGAATATTTTTATATAGACCTTAATTACTAAATTAGTGGTAAAATTTGAAACCTGCAGTTTTATATGTTATAGGTGATCTACTCAATCTAGTTTGCTTTTCAAAAAGAGGAGCAAAGCCACGGCCTCTACATGGAGTTTTATGTTCTACCCTTGCAGAGTTTGCAAGGTGTGGCTAACCCTAATCTAAATCGCTCCGCTTTTACAAATTTACACACTCTTCCTTGACTAGATAAAGTTCCAAGTTCCCTATACAAATGCATTAGGGGAGACCTATCTTTCTTCCAATCCTTCATAGTCATAACTAGCTAAACTGTGCTCGCCTAGAGTCTCGTAAAATGGTGTGGCTTAGGTCAGGGCCAATCAACGTTGAGGAAATGTGCCAAAGTGATGGAAAATATATTATATGCGCAACACAAATTATATTCCATGAAAGAAAAGAAGAAGAAAAAACTAGCTAGCTGCACACGAAGCACTTTATGCTAGGGTAGCCAGGTTGGATTGGGCATTTCTGAATTTCCCTTTTCTTATCATTACTATATGGTCTAAGTAAATATATTTGGTGGGGCACACTCCACACTTGCACTTACTAGATCCGCCATTATAGTACTCCGGCCCTCCGTTTGGTTTTATAAGACGTTTAACATCTTTTGAAGGTTCACTCGTTTGTGTGTGTATCTAGTCTATTTTGAGTGTATAGATTCACTCCTCTTGATTTGTATCTAGTCTACTTTAAATTTATCTAAAACATCTTACATTACTGCACGGAGGAAGTAGTACTCTAGATAGATTTGCTCAATGCGGCTAAAATTACGTTTGCGAGCTAGTCTGCCAACTTGTTTCAAACGGATAAGAGGTTCCAATGTTCTTGTATAAAAGAAAATAATAGAGAAGTGTAAGTCCTTGATCATGGCATCTTCGAATCTAATAATCTATCATTATAGTTTTCGAAATAGGCTTTTGCCCTCCTTTATAAATAAAACAACGCCACATCCATCCAAGGTTAGTATCATTAGAGTTATGCAACATCAGAAAGGTCGCCACTTCCTCCGCTTACAAATAGATTGCATTCTAAGATTACTCAAAGTCCAACTTTGTAATGCTTGAATAAATAATTAGGAAAAATATCGATATTTATAATGTATAATCTATAGTACTAGAATCTTCATAAACTATATATTCATATTATATCTCTTTGGTATTATCGTTGTTGGTATTTTTTGTATATTTTCTTATCAAACTTGATAAAGTTTAACTTTGATTATACCAAAACATGAGGTAAATAAAAATGCGGAGCGCTACATTAGTTGATGCAAAGCGGCAAATAACGACCGGTACTTGTGTATTCCACACTTGCCTCACAAGATATATTAGCGTGTGGAATGCCTAATTAGTTTTGGGTTTTGTCGCTTTGCATGAACGGCAATGTGAAATTAATGTCGTACCAGGTATGCCATCACACTGTGGCTTTCTAGCTAGCGCCCGAAAACGACACTAGTGTTCGTACTTCGTACGCCCTAGATCGAGCTACGAACTCACAGTAGGATCATTGAGCGTACAGTACCTTTTGAGTCGGCGATGCTCCTTGTCGGCCGGGCTACGGCCGCGGCGGCGCGAGGTGGTCTGCGCTGCCGCCGCCGACTGTGCTTGCTCGGACGATGTCCCGGCAGCCACTGGCTCCCTTCCCGACGTCGATGGACCTCCCTGGTCCAGCCTGAACTCCGGCACCCTCCCTATGTCGTCGTCGCTGTCCATCCCTGCATGCGCGCGGTTCAGATCTTCAATTCAAGCAGCTTCCTAAGATATATAATCTCACTCTCGCAGGATACATATCTTCCGTTTCCGTGTGCAAAACAATCAAACGGAAAAACCCGAAGAGAAGCGCAACAGGAGAACGAAGAGCGATCGAACAAGATTCAGTTGTGGATTTATCGTCTTGTCGACCACGCCAGAAGGGAAAAAGTGGGGACAACATATACGAGATCGTGGAGAAAATCTAGCCATAACCAGGGTTTATGGATAGTACTGGATGCGTGCAATATGAGAGTGCGTGCCTTGCTTGGAGTGAGGCGCGGAGCTGGACGACCTGTCGCTGCTGGAATGCGGCGAGCTCGTCGTGGTGGTCGTCTGGTCTTGCATTTCTTCTTCCCTAGCTCTCCTGCGCTTTGTCCGGCCGGTGGAGGGTATCTTATTGATTGTGTGCACGTTTCTCTGTCTCCCCTCTGATTAATTTCTGATTGGCTCTTCCTTTCTTGGCTTGCTCGAATGTACTTGCTAGACATGGCCAACCTCTTCATTTGTTCCGAATGCCATCAGTATGGGTTATTGCAAACTAACCCCTATAAATGTTTGTTTTTCTGCATATAAGCATACTACCTTTCCAAACCCGGTATAGAGTTTTTCCATTGTCGGTTATGATAGCTACTTTGGCAATTAATGTTCAGGTTGCATAACCATTTTGCATATTTTTCCTTTTAGTCAACCATATTCTCCTCGGCCTCGCCTCCCCTATTTTCCTATATTATTTGAATGTTTTCTCGCCATTGATTATTTAAACTGAGTTAACAAAATCAATACAGTTCAGGAAATGCAAACTAAATAATCTTGCTAGCATCACAACAAAACTCATCCCGATATGGTGGACACCTGCTAAAGCTAGACACAGGTGATGTTCCTTCACATCATTACATTGGCCAAGATCTGTCGAAACAGCATGTTCCTTCACACCTACTAAATCAAGGTCTTGCCTTTCAAGAAATGCTCAATCAGAGCCTTTTACAAAGAATCCCTACACAATAACTGGTTAGGTTGTGCCGAGTCAAATTAGCTCCGCTATTTTTCCGTTGCGGAAAAGAGACCCCTTACCTTTCTTTTAGCAAATGATGAATATGAACTCTGGGTAAGGGTCGATGAAATTAAGGGGACTATCCTTGAAGATCTTAGTACTTTTGGTGTGTCTCTATTTTCTGAATTCTCTTGTCTACGCAGCCAAAAATATCCCATTATAGACGGGTACGATTCAATTCAGCATTGTGTATGTTCAGGTTTGATTGTGTCATAGTTCTGTAGTTTGAATTTGGTTTATCGTTGGATAAACTGCATTGTTGGTATTTATCCCAAGAGAAAAAAATGACGAGGAAGGATGAGAAGGGCTCTCCTAATGAAGTTTCGGCAGCCTTCGAGAGTAATGCTGAGCTTCAAAGGTAGCAGGCCACGAGATCAACTGAACAAATAATCCTTAGGAAAACGACACTTGCCTTAGATCAAACAGTTTTTGGGTATCAAACAACTTGATTTGTTTGAATGCAACATATATACATGAGTAAAAATCAAACAACACATTAGAATCAAATGGCATGCCAATGTGCTGAGTAAAAAAACACGAGATTAATTATAGAACATATATAGCCTCGTAGATGCTCCACCTAGATTAAGCACCATTTTCAACCAACTTATGAGAATAAACGCAAACAAGAAGCCCGCGCACATATTTAGAACAACCTGAAAGATTACGGATGAACGTTTCTATAAAATATTAAAGGCAACTCATATTATTCAAAATGCACCACAGAAAAGTTACCTACGAGGTCCAATTTTCTGAGAAATTTCATTTGTAGCGAGCGAGATCTCGCGGCAATAATGTTCATGTTTTCACGTACATGATGCACCTTTTCTTACTCCCCTTGATCCATAGTAAATGTTGGCAACATAGTACAAAAGTTATATTCTTTAATACTAAATCACTGACACTTACTATGGATCGGTGTGAAGGGAGTTGGTATTCCCTCCGTTAGAGATTCTAAGACCAGAAGCTTTGTTTTTAAAAAATTTATGGAATTATAAGGCTAGCGAGCTTTTTAAAAAAAAAATTTGTCAGGAATTATAAGATTCCTCTTATTTAACGATTGTTGAATGGTTAGAGTTGTGAGTGTACGTTCAGCTCGACAAGAATTAAACGGAAAAGTTTAACGCTGAGTATCTTGTAAGTGTCGTAGTGAGAAGCGTTGGTCGATACCGAAATGTGATGTGTAGTCACTTCATGAACCTTATAAACCTCCACGACTT
Source organism: Lolium multiflorum (assembly GCA_030979885.1). Lineage (NCBI taxonomy): Eukaryota > Viridiplantae > Streptophyta > Magnoliopsida > Poales > Poaceae > Lolium > Lolium multiflorum. Next base: position 268,275,480 of record CM061753.1, on the reverse strand, counting down.
CGGTACCACGGGCGACGAGTGGGTGGTTGTTGGATATTCATGTGAAGGTATAAAAAACCGTTAGGGCGCTATCCAGCATTTCCAAGTCGAGGCTAGACCGAAATGCAAGAGCGCTGCGCTTTTTCCCTGTGGACGCGTCCACCTTCCCGTCCTGATGCCGACAGGGACTCGAGTTGCACCCTGCGGCCAGGGGGTTCGCTCCCAGCCGTCCGCCCCGTCCACCCCCGCCGGATCGCGCGGCGGCGCGCCCTCCACGTCTCGCCGCGCCGCGCCAGGCGTTGGCCGCAGGTATCCAGAGGCGGCCAGCCCCGCCGCGTGGCCGCGCTCCCGGCCTCGCACCCCAGCTTCTCGCCGCCGACGCGCGGGCCGTGGGCACGCCGGGCCCGGCGCTCCAGCGACCTGGGTGAGATGCGAATAGGTGGAGCTGGCGGAGGAGAGCGGGCGCGGGTAGGCGGACGTAGCGGCCTGGGCGACTGTGCGCGTGTCTGCTCCGTTTTTGTCGCGTGCTCTTTTCGGGAGCAAGGCGGTGTGGCTCGCCGTCCGCCACGCGACGAGCGCTTTTGCATGGTGGATCGCTCTCCTCGCGCGTTGTCGGTGACAGCGGGATGGAGAGTGCTACAGTGGTACAGTTTAGGTTTTTAGATGACCTAATCCAGTTTACTTAGTTGTTCCTCTATTCGGTAGTACTATAGCAGTGTTCTGATTCTATAGTATGGTCGCCCGGTCCAGCACCAACGAGCGGCTTTTCCATGTTCATCGGCTCCACTGTTTGCAAGAAAATCGATAAAAATAGCATCTTGGCTGTCGAAGCTCTAAGCTTGGCACGTAGGATGAATCCCTTAGCTGCGAATATATGATTGATCCTAAAGGAAAAAAAAAATCAGAGGTTACTTAGTAAACGAAACCGGGCCTACAAGAAAAAAAAATGGATTTTCTCGGAGCACGTTTTGGTAGCCTAAATCGATATTGGGGCTCAATTTGGCAGCCTCTTTGGGTTTTGACCCGTTGCAAATGAGTTTCGGGCTAGATTTGGTGTTTTGTTTGGTTGCTTGTAAAGCCAGGTTCTACATGAGAGAGTGAACTATGCCCCCTTGTTTGGTAGACTGCATGTATGCCTTTCTGCTATGCTGGTGCAAACCAAACCTTGTTTGGTTGCACACATGAGGTATGCTATAGTAACCTCTTCTATTGGAGTAGTGAGGTTATCCAGCATTGCTGAATAAATAAGAGCACATTGTAACGTTTAGTTCATCGAAAGTACACATCACGCAGTTACCCTAATAGAAGATGCATCATCAGGAGTAAAACAACTATAGATCGTGATGCGTCAGTTGTTCAACATACGAGGGGTTAGTATATACCACCTCGAATCATCATATTACAGACCGGGCATCAGGTTCAATCAAGTCCTAACTAATGGAGAGATATGAGTGACATAGGCATCCCCAATGGGCCTGCCGAAGAAGGTACCCAGGGTTTACTGAAGGCCCAGGACTCGAAGGATAAGAAGATTCGGAAGCCCAAGATGTTAATAAGGAAAACTAGAGTTGTATTAGGAGGTATTACTTGTAATCTTGCGGGACAGGTACGAAACCCTCCCGGACTCTAACTTGTATATTACGAAACCCTCGGCTCCACCTCCTATATAAGGGGAGTCGAGGGACAAAGATCTGTTGTCAACATAACCCTAGTTTTACAATCAGCGAGTACTTTTCGGCTGAAACTTTCGAGATCTACTTGCCCTCTATTTCTAGCAAAACCCTAGTCTACAATCTGTAGGCATTGACAAGTTAATCCCTTGTCAATTGGCGCCGTCTGTGGGGATTAGAGGTTGCAAGGAGCTGATCTCGATGGCACGTTCAGAATCGTCGGTAGCAAGCAATGCGATGGATCGAGGTAAACAGGAAAAAACTGATCTAGTCGATTTTATTCCTCACCCGCCCTCCCGTTTGGATGCATGTGCGTATCTGGAGGGGCCCATCGTGATGATGTTCGGAGAATTCCGATTCGGTGTCGACAAGGAAGGATCTTATCGTCTCGAAGTTCCGATCTCGTCGGAATTATCAGCGATCGATTCTGACTTTTCGTCGAGCGATGAAGAACTTTCGTCGCCACGATTCATCAACACCAAGGCAAGCGGAAAGCTCGCCAAGATCTTCAGCGACACATCCTTCGAGTCGTCTGCGGACTCTGTTATAAGCAGCGACTCCGACAACGTCGACAGCTTCAACTTCATCGACAAATCTGCTGTCATTGGAAAGGTCTTCACCAATATCTATGATGGTGCTTGTTGCGCGTAGATGTACACGTCCGTTGGGAACCCCAAGAGGAAGGTATGATGCGCACAGCAGTAAGTTTCCCTCAGTATGAAACCAAGGTTATCGAACCAGTAGGAGCCAAGAAGCACGTGAAGGTTGTTGGTGGAGGAATGTAGTGCGGCGCAACACCAACCGGCGCCAACGTGGAACCTGCACAACACAATCAAAGTACTTTGCCCCAACATAACATGAGGTTATCAATCTCACCGGCTTGCTGAAAACAAAGGATTAAACGTGAGTGGAAGATGGTGTTTGTTTGCAAAGAACAGTAAAAACAGATTGCAGTAGAATGTATTCAGATGTAAAAGAATGGACCGGGGTCCACAGTTCACTAGAGGTGTCTCTCCAATAAGATAACTAACATGTTGGGTGAACAAATTACAGGCGGGCAATTGACAAATAAAGATTCAATACATATCAATGATGATTACTATGTGATTTAATCAGGGCATTACGACAAAGTACATAGACCGCTATCCAACATGCAACTATGCCTAAATAATCCACCTTCAGTTATCATCCGAACCCCTTCCGGTATTAAGTTGTAAACAACAGATAATTGCATTAAGTATGGTGCGTAATGTAATCAACACAAATATCCTTAGACAAAGCATCGATGTTTTATCCCTAGTAGCAACAGCACATCCACAACCTTAGAACTTTCTGTCACTGTCCCAGATTCAATGGAGGCATGAACCCACTATCGAGCATAATTACTCCCTCTTGGAGTTACAAGTATCAACTTGGCCAAAGCCTCTACTAGCAACGGAGAGCATGCAAGAACATAAACAACACATATATGATAGATTGATAATCAACTTAACATAATATTCTATATTCATCGGATCCCCCAAACACAACATGTAGCATTACAAATAGATGATCTTGATCATGTTAGGCAGCTCACAAGATCTAAACAATGATAGCACAAACGGAGAAGACAACCATCTAGCTACTGCTATGGACCCATAGTCCAAGGATGAACTACTCACGCATCAATCCGGAGCGGGCATGATGATGTAGAGCCCCTCCAGTGATGATTCCCCTCTCCGGCAGGGTGCCGGCGATCCTGAATCCCCGAGATGGGATTCGCGACGGCGGCGTCTCTGGAAGGTTTTCCGTATCGTGGCTCTCGGTACAGGGGGTTTCGCGATGAAGGCTATTTGTAGGCGGAAGGGTAGGTCAAAGGGCGTCACGAGGGGCCCACACAACAGGGCCGCGCGGCCAAGGGCCAGGCCGCGCCGCCTGGTGTCTGGCCACCTCGTGGCCCCACTTCGTCTCCCTTTGCTTCGTGTAAAAATAGGCCCTGGGCGTTGATTTCATCCAATTGAGAATATTTCCTTACTAGGATTTCTGAAACCAAAAACAAAGACAACTGGCACTTCGGCATCTTGTTAATAGGTTAGTGCCGGAAAATGTATAATAATGCTGTAAAGTATGTATAAAACATTCAAGTATTGTAATAAAAGTAGCATGGAACATAAGAAATTATAGATACGTTTGCGACGTATCAGATGGTGTCACCAATCCTGACAAAAATCAACACTCAAAATATCATCAGGTCTATGCAATTGAGGAAACAAACCGAGCAGAACCGGAGACGTCAGAGGCTTTCGACGATTTGGGAAACCCATACGTTGATCCCGCTGATCTCAGAAGAGGTCTAGGCACTAAATATGTCGGGACCACTCCACGTCTAAGAGTTCAGCTCCCGCAGGCAGCGTGGGATAGAGCCGCAAGAGCCATGGATGGTTCAGAACCAATGACCACAACTGCTACTGCAGAAGAATTACAAGCCTATCAATATAGACTCGCTCGTGTGAGTAGGGAGTTGGAAAAACAGACAGCCTCTTTGAACAGAAGAAAAGAGGCAGCCTCCGCGTCAAGCAGGCGACGAGCAGAGCTAAGTCGACAATCAGGAACTTCGGGAGATAGTCATTGAGAGGCTCGGAGGAGAGCAAGATCTTGGCTGCAAAATATACCTGAAGAAGAGAGAGGAAACATAATTCAAAATCTCGACATGTCGTTCATGACAATTGATACAAGGGGAAATATTATCCCAAAAACACCATAAGCTGGGTACATGGCAACGCAATCTTATATCCTCGCATCCAGACCACCCCCTGGGGACCCGAGAGAAGCATTGTTTAACATGGCAATGGCAGGAGTTGGAGTCATGGGGACAGCGTTCGCAGCTACACCTCCCGAAGGAACTGCAAGGCAAAATAGTCCACGATCCACCACAGCAGTGCAAGATCCACCGAGAACAAGTGGAGCAAGGGATTCAGCGGCTCAAGCAAGGGTGGATAGAGCGCGACTAGAAAGAAGGGAACATCGGCAATCACCAGAAGTTGCCGATGAAGATATGTGTGGGCTCCCATGCTTTACAAGACGAGTTCGAAAAACTCGAGTCCCGTCAGGGTTCAAGCTACCCGAAAATTTCAAGAAATTCGACGGCCTACAGGATCCTGAAGATTGGCTCGTTGATTATCTCGAGATGGTGAAGTTGATAGGATGAACCAGAGCAACAGCCATGCAGAGCATCCAAGTACATTTGAGTGGAGCCGCGCGATCCTGGATAAAGAAACTTCCCCCAGGATCAATCGATAGCTGGGATAGTTTTGAGGACATCTTCGTGAAGAATTTCCGATCCACCTGCAAGAAACCTGCGTCATTGGAAGAGCTGAGGGCGTGTAGACAGAAACACGATGAATCAATGAGAAAATATATACAGAGGTGGAATATTATTAAAAACTCGGCAGAGGACATATCTGACGAGAGGGCAATACGCGTTCGTGGCAGGAATTCGACGAGGAGATTTCGTCGAAGACCTAGGAGAACCAACCCAAAAACAATATCAGCACTGATGGAAATAGCAAACAAATGGGCAGATGGAGAAGATGCTATACACAACAAGCGACATAGGTCGCCAGAGGAGGACCGCAGTCGAAATTTTCAAAATAGAAGGCGATTTTCTCGACAGTTCTATAGAAACGATGCTCCTGGCCACATATCAGCAGGTTTCCGAGGAAATCTGGAGGAAATAGTCGAGATGATTATCAAAGAAGTAATGAGCAACAAGGCGACAACAGAGGTGATTTCCGTAGTAACAGGCAAAATAGTGGACCAAGGTTCCAGAGACCATATGTGTCTCCCGAGGATATGATGAATGGGCCATGTCAGATGCATTTTTATCTCGACAACAATGGGAAGAGGCAGTCAGGACACCTCAAAAAAGATTGTCGCAATTTTCAAGCAATGTTGCGGGCCGCAGGGATAGCCAATGCTCAAGCAATGAATAGAAACCCCCAGGGGCCAAGGAGTGAGATCCACCTCCCACCTCCTCCCGCAATTACAGACGAAAATCGGCACCAGCTCAGAATAGCGGCAGCACCACACCCACCCCCATATGTTGACCCTAACTCCAATGGTACGGTCTCGATGATTCAGAAAGCTAGGCCATCTAATAGGGCGCAAAAAGTAATCTCGTGGCAAGTGTTCATGGCAGAGAAGATGCCTCCACCAACAGTCGAGTACCTAAATTGGTCGGGACAGGACATTGGCTTCACAATTGCAGATCACCCGCAGCAAGTACCTCGACCAGGGCAATCTGCACTTATCTTACCCGCAGTCATCGCTGGTTTTGACGTGTCGAGAGTCTTTATAGATGGCGGCAGCAGCCTAAACCTTATGTATGCAGATACATTAAGGAAGATGAACATATCCCTGGCAAATCTAAAACCAACTGACACACGTTTCCACGGAATCACGCCAGAAAAGCCGAGCTATCCGCTGGGGAAGATAAATCTCGACGTTCGTTTGGGACCAGAAAACTACAGGATAGAAGCTGGAGTTTGAAGTTGTGGATTTCCCATATGCGCCTTGTTGGGACGACCAGCATATGCCAGGTTTATGGCGGTACCACATTACACGTACCTGTTGTGGAGGTTGCCTGGACCTAAGGGACCAATTACAGTCAAGGGAAGTTTCGCGCTAGCTGATAAATGTGACAAAGATTTTCATCGACTGTCGGAAACTTTCGGGATGCAAGCAGAATATATGGCGTCAAGGCTCACAACTGACTATGATGTGCTGCCAGATACAGGAAGACCACTCAGGGAACCAACCTTCAACACAGCTAAGGATTCAAAAGAGGTGCAGATCCACCCAACGGACCCAAAGAAAACGACGTCCATTGCAACAAACATGGACCTCACATAGGAAAGCGCTCGTCGAGTTCCTCCGTGAGCACTGGAAAATCTTCGCATGGTGTCCAGCTGACATGCCAGGAGTACCCATGGAACTTGCCGAGCACCACCTAAACTTGGATCCAATTGCGAGACCAATCAAACAACCTTTGCGGCGTTTTGAACCAAACCGCAAAGCTATCTGTCAGAAATCGATCGACTCAGAGAAGCTGGTTTTATTAAAGAAATATCTACAGAAGCCACGTGGGTAGCTAACCCAGTGATGGTGCCGAAGAAAAACACGAAAATCCTTCGCATGTGTGTCGACTTTACGTGTCTCAATAAACACTGTCCAAAGGATCACTATCCCCTCCCAAGGATCGATCAAATCATCGACTCCACGGCAGGATGTGAACGTCTTTCCTTCCTGGATGCATATTCTGGTTATAACCAGATCAGATTAAAAGAAGATGATGAAGCCAAAACATCGTTCATAACACCTTATGGCGTGTTCTGTTATAGAACAATGCCTTTTGGTCTAACAAACGCGGGAGCAACATATCAGCGGATGATGCATAAGTGCCTTGCAACACAGATTGGAAAAAATGTACAAGTTTACATTGACGATGTCATCATAACATTAACAAAGGGGACAACACTGATCGAGGACTTAAAAGGAACTTTCGACAACCTTGACAAGTTCTGCCTTAAGTTAAACCCGACAAAGTGCTCCTTTGGTGTTCCTGCGGGAGAGCTTCTCGGGTTCCTAGTATCAGCAAGAGGGATCGAGGCCAATCCAGAGAAAATCCAAGCCATCGTAACGATGAGGAAGCCGACAAAGTTGAAAGAAATACAACAGTTGACGGGGCGAGTCGCAGCTTTAAGCAGATTCGTCGCCAGGCTGGGAGAAAAGGCAATGCCGTTCTATGCATTGATCAAACAAGGAGAGAAGTTTCAGTGGAACGAGGAAGCAGATAGAGCTTTCGAGAATCTCAAGCGCACAATTTCGACACCACCAATCTTGGTGGCGCCCAAGGAGAAGGAACCCCTCCTGCTATATATCGCAGCCACACCTCAGGTGGTGAGCACGGCTCTCGTAGTCGAAAGGGAAGAAGAAGGAAAACTCCATGGAGTACAAAGGCCAGTATATTTCATCAGTGAAGTATTATCGCCTTCAAAACAACGGTACCCGCAGTACCAGAAGCTAGCATATGGAGTGTTTACAACAGCAAGAAAGTTGCGACACTATTTTTCGGTGCACCCAATAATAGTGGTCAACGAGGCTCCTCTATCAAATATATTAAACAACCCAGAAGCTACGGGTCGTGTCTCCCTTTGGGGAATAGAGCTTTCCCCTCGGGACATCACGTATGAAAAAGAAAAGCAATAAAGTCGCAAATCTTACCAGACTTCATCGCAGAGTGGATGGAGCTACAAAATACGGGACCTCCAGATTTATCGAGAACCTGGACTATGAACTTTGATGGGTCCAAAAGGTTAGAGGGCTGGAGCAGGCGTGATACTAATATCACCTGAAGGCGACAAATTAAAGTATGTCTTACGGATGACGTTCCCAAACGCGTCTAACAATGAGGCAGAATATGAAGCTCTCATACACGGGATGAAGATGGCGAAAGCTTGTGGTGCAACCCGACTGAAAATCTTTGGCGACTCACAATTGGTGGCTCGGTCATGAATCAATGTGATGCAGTCAATGAAAGTATGATAGCATACAAGGAGATGTACAACGAGCTCGAAAAGTTGTTTGATGGGTGCGAAGTAAATCACATCAGCAGGTTGAGCAACGATGAAGCCGATGTTCTCGCAAACATCGGGTCGCAGTGTCTCGCGATTCCACCAGGCGTGTTTTGGGAAGAAATAAGCGAGAGATCCACAAAGCCGACGAAACCAAAGAAGAGGAGAAGGATGAGAAACCCTCGGGTGCTACAAAAGAAACACTGGAAGAAGAAGAGGAACAGGAGCTAGTCATGATGGTGCAAATTCCATGGATGCGGGCATACATATCATACATCCTAAGGAAAACAATACCGACGATCCAGTCGAAGCAAGGCGAGTAATCAGACGTTCTAAAGCCTTCTTTGTGGTCAAAGGGGAGTTGTACAAGCAAAGTATTTCGGGTGTGCTACAGAGGTGCGTCACACCCGAAGAAGGGAGGATAATTCTAAAGGAAGTACACGAAGGAATATGCGGTCATCATGCAAGCAGTCGAGCTATCGCGGCCAAGGTTTTCAGAGCTGGATTTTATTGGTTGACAGCAATTGAGGACGCGAAGGAAATAGTGCGAACTTGCGACGCGTGCAGAGACGCCGCAAACCTCATTCTCCGGCAGCAGAGTTGATGCCAATCCCGTTGTCTTGGCCCTTTGCTCAATGGGGTCTCGATATGGAAAATTACACAAAGCTTCGCCAGGAGGATATGAGTATATGCTCGTTGCTGTCGATAAATTTACCAAGTGGATAGAAACAAAGCCGATAAATTCACCGGACGGCGCGTCGGCAATCAAGTTTGTGAAAAGCATTGTCTATCGATTTGGAGTCCCTCATAGCATCGTCACAGACAATGGTAGTAATTTCACATCCAAAGAATTCAAAGCATACTGTGCAGAAGTGGGCATCAAATTGAGTTTCGCATCAGTCGCGACCAACGGTCAAGTCGAGAAAGCCAATGGTATCATCTGCAATGGTATCAAGAAGCGCTTGTTAGGACCATTGGAAAAAGCTCGACATATCTGGCCAGAAGAGTTGCCAAGCGTGCTATGGAGCATCCGAACAACACCAAATACAGCGACACAGGAGATGCCGTTCTTTCTGGTTCATGGAGCTGAAGCAGTACTGCCGATAGAAATAGAGCATGATTCTCCAAGAGTCACAGAGTATGATGAAGAAACTTCCAGAAGAGCTTTGGAGGATGATATCGACGCACTCGATGAGGCTCGAGACGAAGTGTTATCACGGGTCGCTAAGTACCAGCAAGATTTGAAAAACTACCACAGTCGACGATTGCGACCACAATCTTTTCAGGTTGGAGACTTGGTTTTACGACTCAATCAAAAAAGCCATGAAAAACTCGAGTCGCCGTGGCTTGGCCCTTACATCGTCACAGAAGTAATTGAAGTAGGAGCATACAGAATCAAAGACAAGAAGACAGGAATCGCTGAGCCAAATCCTTGGAACGTGGCGCAGCTCAGGGCGTTTTACGCTTAGAAGCCGAAATATAGTCTCCTTTGTAAACATACAATATACTGAAACGCCCGCGAGTTTTCAGACGCACTCTTTTCCTTTTTCGGGGCACCGAGTGGGGCCGGAAAAGGTTTTTAATGAGGCGGGCTCGCGGTGCTGCAATATAATAAAGATAGTGGAGTTATATATATTTTCGACAGGCTCGGGGGCTTGAACACGACGGTACCCTCCCTAACTCGAAACGATCACGGCATTGGCCAGTGTGTGACACGCCCAGACGCGGCCATGCCGGTCATGGCGCGCCAGAGCGCGCATGGGCACCGTGCTGGACGCGCCAGCACCCCACGTCGCCTGGTCGCTGTCGATCTCCTCCCTCTCTCTCCTTGCGCATGCCCCTTCCACACCACACCAGGACACCGACGGACACCGCCATTGGCCCTCACCGGCGCCGTAGACGACGCCATCATCAAGCTCTGCCGCGCCGGTACTGCGAGGATGACGATGACGCCGCACGCTCCTGTCCTCCCCTAGCGATGCCATCAAGCGCTCTAGCACCGCCTAGCGACGCGCCCATCACTTGCCCCTTCACCGCCCTGGAGCGCCATTGCCGTCGACGACCTCCACGGCACCCTTGCAGCACACGCGCCACTATAAATAGAGACCTCCTCGCCCTTCCTTCTCCACACCATTTCTGCTCCCCTCCTTCTTCTTGACCTCCTCAACCACCGCTCCACCTCGATTAGGCCCTAGCCAGCCCCAATTGCACCGTCGATCGCCGGAGCCTGTAGCAGAAGCCGCCGTCGAATTCGGCCACCATCGGAGACGCCATTGGTACCAGGCGACTCCCCTTCGTCGACAACGTCGCCTAGCACCAGCGCCGCCCCTCGCCGGAGCTCCAGCACGCCGTCGACCCCCTACCTCCGCCGTGCCCGCGTCTGCTTCTCGTCGCCGACGACGACGCACCTCCACCGTCGGATCTTCTTCTGATCGCGCGGCTCAGGTTAGTTGATACCGTTTCGGTGAAACTAAGACACCGACTAGTGGGACCCTCCTGTCAGCTGGCCCGTGGCACGCTGAAGCGCTACTGGGCTGGCCCTGTCCGTTTTTAAATCTTGCGGCCCAATTCGTTTCCCGCCTAGCCCATTTAGCTTAATTCAAATAAAATTGATTTAGAGAATTTCAACACTGGTGCTTTGCTAAAAATTGAATAGTTTCCAATCTACAAACCCAATTTGAGTGATTCAAAATGTTCTAGAAAGCTTATGAAATTATCTAACTAAACCCACTGGTTTCAACCTCATAGCTTGTGTAGAATTTGAATGACAAAAATATCAAGTCAGATACTTTTCTGCATTCAAATAAATATAGAAAATAGACTATATTGAATTTTGAGGTGATTCCACCTCTCATAATTCACATTTCACCAACTCTAATTTAATATGTAAAAATATGATATAGGTGATGTACATGATCATGGCCTAGTTTCATTAAAGGACTATATGGCTATTTCTAGTCAAAGATATTGTCCCAAAACTATTAATAAATCATATGGGAGTGTTTCTCTCATTTAAACCTTGTCACAAACAATTCAAATTAAGGTAGAGGTCCTGGTAAGCTAGGTCTCATGTGATTTGGTTTGATAATGTTAAATCATCTCCAAGTTGAAATTAAATGGTATGAGGTATAGCACCTCAATTCAATCAAATTCCCAAGTGCTAATAAAGTAATGTAATGACCTTTGTTCATAATCTCATACTTGCTCACTTGAGGATCTTAAACCAAAGTAGCATTTAAAATGCATGGGGTGAGGACATTAGTCTTCATGACCCATATGTTCTATTTGAATTATTAAATCATTGGTATAGTAGTATTTAAATTGTTCTAAACTACCTATTAAATCATATGAGATGTATTGGTCTCATTTAAATCTTGGTCTCAAGTAAATTCAACATAAGGTAATGACCTTAATATAATAAATCTCATGTTGTATGAATTGATGATATTATTAGATTGCATGAGGTGTATTCCCTCATTTAAGTCATATTTCTCAAGGGATAAGTGTGAAGTGTTGACCTTGGTCAACATGTGATCATACCTTGTCAATTGAGGAGATTAAATCTTAACCAGGTTCAATAAGAGGAAATTAATTCCCAAGAACAAATAAATAGAGACACCAATAAATATTTCAATGAGAGGAAATTATTCCTAAGAATAAATAAATAGAAACAGTAACAAATATTTTCAATGAGAGGAAATTATTTCCCAAAGAATTAAATAGAGACCCTAAATTAATATTTTTTATAAGAGGAAATTATTTTTCTTTAAAAGAAAACCAAGTCAACCAACAAGTGAATAATGTGGTGATGCTAGACTAGATTGAGTGAACCATTTGTGTGATTAGTTTAGCACTTAAGTATTGTTTGGTGATTATATCCTCGTGTTCGTTTATAGACGCTAGTACCGGAGACTATCAAGAGGAGGAGTTCTTCTACTCAGAAGGAGAGGAAGAGAACTTTGATCACCTCACCAATCAAGGCAAGCTATAGTATTGCAAGCTAAACAGGCTATTCTAATGCTAGTTATATTAGAACAAGCTTTTACTCATGCCAGTAAGATTAATATAAGATAGATTGTGGCAACCTAATATTCTTGCAAAGTGCAAAGCTACAAGAGCAAAGCACCCCCATATTTTACTTTATGTTCAATAAGCCTATCCCAAGTTTTTACTACAAGCTTTTACTTACAAGTCTCAATACTTTTGTTTTATCAAAGTATTTTTTTTTATTCATGATTCACTTGGTCTAGAATAGAACAATATCATCAAGGTTAGTCTATGGCCATCAAAGCTAGATAGCACCCTCATGACTAGATGCTAGTGCTAAAAACTCAATGTGACTACTCTGGATGGGAACTGGTGAAATGAAATGACTTTGGAAAACCTTGGAATGGGGAGTCATTCTACTGAAAAGTTTTGAAGGTGAATGTGACTTGTAAATGACATGGTGAACTTTATAAAAACTGATGGTTGGGTTCGGATGCGATACCATTCCAATTTTGCAAGTACCCCCATAATACCTGAATATGGGTAAGGGCTTAACTAGAAAGTTATGTGCCTTAGTATGGGTTCCCTCTAAACAAGCGTCGTAGGGGTTATGCCGAGGCTGCCTCCGTCAAAGGGTGAATTGATTATGAAATGACGTGAATGAGGTGACTTGTCCGGCCCAAGCCTGTGCAGTTCCCAGGCTAACTTTGTCTTCACTGGGAGGCCAAGCTCATGGGGAGAGGTGCCTATACTAGGGTATGTAGGTGAAAAGTTATGGTTGGTAGTCCGCGCACGGAGTGCGGTAAATCAGGGCCAGTTAACCCTGACGGATTATTGTAAATATTGTGGCACAAGTGTACGACCTCTGCAGAGTGTAGAACTATTCGAATAGCCGTGTCCACGGTTACGGACGATTGGAAAGGCCATACTGTTCCGTCATCAGACCATTTTCAAAAATGTGACCTGTGAAGGGTGACTTGTGATTTGAACTATGAATGGTGACTTGAATTGAACCACAACAGAGTTGTGGGAATGACACTAATGTTCCCACCTGAGTTAGTCTAGCGATTCAAGCATCTTTACTAAATGTTTATGAAATAAACTTGGCTTTATGCAAATAAACCTAGAGCTTAGCATCCCCTTACTAAAATTGATAGTGTTTACACTAGTATTAGTTTGCGAGTACTTTAAAGTACTCATGGCTTTGTCCCTGGCTATTCAAATGGCAGACTATGAAGGAGAGCCGCAGTACGAAGAGGATGGACCACAGAACGTCTACGACAACTAGGACCGCTCCTGACGTCAAGCGTTGGCCTGTGGATTAGAGAATCCGCTACTACTCCACTTCCGCTATTTGTGTGTTCGTGATCAATAGATCAACTGCTATTGTAATATTGGATCATGTGATCTCCATGTGTAAGACGATTATGCATTGTAATAAATGATGACTCTATGATATTCAACTATTATGTCTCGCAACAACACTATTCCTGGGATTGCGAGGAATGACATAATAGGCATCTGGACTTAAAAATCCGGGTGTTGACAAGTTGGTATCAGAGCCATTGTTTGACCTTAGGAGACCCTAGTTAGAGTGGACGTTCGGATAAAAAATTAGTTTCAAAAACAAATGAAGAGGATATTTCTGAAAACTTACTTACTTTCTTCTCTTGAGGCCTTTTTCGAAATGCTAAGTCATGCTTTACTTTGTAAATCTACATAAAATTTTGTCACACTTGTTCTTCTCTAACTTACTCATCCATGCCTCTACAGATGGAGCATTACGCCCAGACGGAGTCCTACGAGCTGGGAAATGGAGGGAGTTTGATTTTCGAGCGAGACCTGTACTTGGTGTCCGAGAAGCTTGAACGCCCACCTCCCCAGTTTCACGGAGTCCGGATCCACAACACCCCGGAAGGGAACAGCAGTGGATGATTACCGCTGACTTGAAGGGAAGTACGGAGCCCCCCATATCGGAGAGGATCCTTTTCTCCTTCAAGGCAAGCAACTTGGTGGACGGGCTTGCTCATGCCCTTCAGGAGGGACTTGCTCGGGTGTGCGGACAGAACATCGTTGCACTCCAGGGGACCCGCTTCGCCCACTTCGCGAGGCATGACACCATGGGGGAGCCCATGGCACTCTCTTCGCACCCGGTGCTCAAGCATCATGTGGAGCATCTGGACTTTATGCTTCATGAGACCCGGAAGGATCTGGAGCTTACGCGTGTCCACGCCCACCGTGCTCAGATGGCTTTGGGTCATCATGCCGATGCCATCAGGCTACTCGCCAAGGTCACTCCGCCTGCAGCGCGCCAAGAAGGATGCTACTATCGCACGTCTTCGCGAGAAGATACGCACCTTGGAGGTGACTGTCCGGACCCAGCAGGACCAGATCCAGGAAATGGAGGAGAATGGAGAGGACATCCAGGGAGGCGAGGACTTCCTGAGTGACGACAACGACTTTGAGGAAGACGAGCTCACTGAGGAGGAGGACTACGAGTTTCTGGAGTCTGGAGAGGATGGGATCATTCCCATCGATGTGGATGAAGATGATGAAGAGTAGCTGCACCTAGTCACTTGTGTAGGTGTGAGTTGTACCCCCGCCCGTTGTATCGTAGCTGGAGAAGAATGGTTCTTAAAACCATTAGTGTGGTGTGTTAGTTTGTAATATATGCGGAATAAATAAATAAATATGTGTTATATGTATCATCCAAAAAGAATCCAAGTTTTTAAAGTCTTAAATTCACTCAAAACGAACCATAGAAATTTCCCTCTTATCTTCTCATATACCTTAATGATCAGATGGCCCCTCCGAATCGCGGTGCTAATCAAGACACAATGATGCAACTATTACAAACTCTGATGGCAGACCGAGAAGCTGAGAGAGCCGAACGACAAGCCAACATTGTCGCACTCCAACAGATAGCTCAGAACAGTCAGGGTCATGGAAACCACGACCACCCTGGTTCAAAGCTGAAGAACTTTCAGAACACCAACCCACCAATGTTCAATAAGACGGAAGAACCCCTTGACGCAGATGATTGGCTCCAAACAATAGAGAACAACTTAGAAGTTGCGGGAGTGGAAGCCGCAGAGAAAGTACTATTCGCCACCCACTACCTGTCAGGACCTGCAAGAGCATGGTGGACAAGTACGCGTGCCATGAATAATGGACATATAATGAACTGGGCAGATTTCAAGCTGAAATTCAGCAAATACCATGTACCCCAAGGACTAATCAAGAAAATGAGAGACGAGTTTCGCGAACTCAAGCAAGGAAGAATGACCGTGGTGGAATACCGCGACAAATTCCTCACCCTGTCAAGGTATGCCCCGGACGAAACTGACACCGATGAGAAAAGGAAGGAAAGATTTCTGAATGGACTGCACGACGAAATGCAAACGGTGTTAGTGAACATTCCGTTCGCTGACCTCGAAGCCCTCGTGGACTCAGCCATACAAATGGAAGGAAAGCTACATCAGGCCACTGAAAACCGCAAGCGCAGGATGATGAACCAGAATGAATCTCACCATAACCAAAGGCACCGCAACCATTCGACTGGAGGACTTGCCCCAAGATACAACAAGCCCCCTGCTCAGAGTTACCACCCCAACCACACCCATAACAACGGAGGACCCCCGAAGCCCGGAGGCAACCACAACAACAACAACAAGCAACACCCACCCCAACAACCACCACCCCAATGGGAACAGTAACAACACCAACACTGGCCCGAGAACTGGAAGCAATGCGACCCCTATCACCACCAAGGACAAGGCAACAATCACCTGCTATAATTGTGGCACCGTAGGCCACTACTCGAAGGAATGCCCCAATAAACTTGCCAAAACTGCCCCTAATACTGCTGCACCTGCCCAGCAACAACGTCGTTTTGCAGGTAGAAGAAACCAGAACAACAACAACGGTCGCTTCTACCACATGGAAGCCACTGAAGCCCAGGAAGCCCTCCAGACCATGCCAAGTATGTTTCCGGTTAATTACGCTACTCAATCTCTCTTAGGAAACCCAACTTTTCTTAAAATCTCGGGACGAGATTTGTTTAAGGGGGAAGGGTTTGTAACATCCCAAAAATTCCAAAATAAAGAAAATGAATTTCCCAATTCCCAAATTTTGGAACCAACAAAAACTTTTATTAAATTTAGTTTGACACATAGTGACCTTGCTTAATATTTGTGTTATTACCATGAGTGTTTGATTATTACATTAAACATAATTCTAAAACCCTAAACCCTAACCTTCTCAATCCCCCATAAGTCAAACAAGAAGAAACTAAAATAAAATAAAAAGACCTAGGTGGGCATATAGCCTAGTATGCAAATCTTGACTAATACCCTTCTTACTTTACTCAGTAGTGGTTAACCATTGTTAGACCCCACTAAACCCTAAGCCCCATTCTTTTATTCACCATCCAATAGAGAATGAATAAAAAGAATTGAAATTAAATAAGAAAGGGACATATATGCCTATGGCCATCTTTGTGAAACTTTACCCTAAACCTTTATACTTTGTTTAGAGGGTTGGAAAACCTTCATAAACCATACCTAGCACTTATCAAATTAAAACCAAGGTGAAACAAAAGAAATTAAAAAGAAAATAAAAATACCATAGAGGCATATGTGAGAAAAGGCAAATTTGTGAATTTGAGAATCCTGACCCTAGGATTTGTTGTGAATGGTTGGATCACTCCTATATACCATTTCAACCCTCAACAACATCAATTGGGTCAAGTCAAGTCAAATTAAAAATCAATTGCAACATATGCATAGAGACATATGTGGCACATCACTAAATTACCCAAACCTTGACCTATGCCATTATATCTTGAACAAATGGTGTGAAACCCTCTCTAAACCTAATCTCACACTAATTGGACCCTAACCCATGCCCAAGTAATATAAGATAAATAAAAGAGGAAAATAATAAAAATAAGGATATCATCTCTTATGTGTTATGGCCAATTTTGCAAATTTTTGAGCTAGACCTTTTTGGAATGGTTTCAATGTTGTAAAATGTTTCTAAAACAATAAGAATCACTTTGGAATATGGAAAAGACAAATCTAATAAAAAGAAATCAAATGGTGAGAAAATCCTATTTATTCACTCACATACACATAGGCCAATTTTGCAAATCCTCACCAAAGGCTACCATTGCTTGATCTTTGGTTTCTAAAATACTTATATGTCTTAAACAAACCCAAATGCACCAAAGAAACCAAAATCAAATCCAAATAAATCTCAAAACCATCTCACATATGATCATGGTCATATGTGCACTTTTTAACATGTTCCTCACTTTACCCCTCTGGTTTTATTCTTTCTTAAACTAAACTTGGTCAACCATTGACACCTCATCCAAGACCATGTCAAAGTCAACAACTTTGATGTTGACCACCCATGCTAACCTTGACTAGGTTGACCAGAACAAAGGAGACAAGAAGGGACTTTGAATCAAAGTGTAGATCACCTCACTTTTTGAATTCTTGCAAATCACCACCAAAATGATCACCACCACCACCATTATATCACAATAATTATATGTTTGAGATCCACCAAAAAGATTTCCAAAATTCGACCAAATGTCTCTTGCGGCCATTAACACAAACACTTGGCAGGCATGAATCCTAGTTTGGCATACACTCTTTTAACCTCTGGTCCATGACCAAAACCCTTGTGATCATTGCTCATGGAGGCTCCTGTACCCCCCTTGCATCATCTCCTGTACTGCAGCCTTGAAGAAAATGGATGAATGATCACCATGGTGGCCATGCCGTGTACCATGCACATACCACACACACTTGATCGCCATGGCCCTCTCCTGCCCCTCTCATCATGCCATCTAGCTAGACTACACTCTCCTGAACACGACGGTACCCTCCCTAACTCGAAACGATCATGGCATTGGCCAGTGTGTGACACGCCCAGACGCGCCCATGCCGGTCATGGCGCGCCAGAGCGCGCATGGGCACCGTCCTGGACGCGCCAGTACCCCGCGTCGCCTGGTCGCTGTCGAGCTCCTCCCTCTCTCTCCTTGCGCATGCCCCTTCCACACCACACCAGGACACCGACGTACACCGCCATTGGCCCTCACCGGCGCCGTAGACGACGCCATCATCAAGCTCTGCCGCGCCGGTACTGCGAGGATGATGATGACGCCGCACGCTCCTGTCCTCCCCTAGCGATGCCATCAAGCGCTCTAGCACCGCCTAGCAGTCGCCTACACGACGCGCCCATCACTTGCCCCTTCACCGCCCTGGAGCGCCATTGCCGTCGACGACCTCCACGGCACCCTTGCAGCACACGCGCCACTATAAATAGAGACCTCCTCGCCCTTCCTTCTCCACACCATTTCTGCTCCCCTCCTTCTTCTTGACCTCCTCAACCACCGCTCCACCTCGATTAGGCCCTAGCCAGCCCCAATTGCACCGTCGATCGCCGGAGCTGTAGCAGAAGCCGCCGTCGAATTCGGCCACCATCGGAGACGCCATTGGTACCAGGCGACTCCCCTTCGTCGACAACATCGCCTAGCACCAGCGCCGCCCCTCGCCGGAGCTCCAGCACGCCGTCGACCCCCTACCTCCGCCGTGCCCGCGTCTGCTTCTCGTCGCCGACGACGATGCACCTCCACCGTCGGATCTTCTTCTGATCGCGCGGCTCAGGTTAGTTGATACCGTTTCGGTGAAACTAAGACACCGACTAGTGGGACCCTCCTGTCAGCTGGCCCGTGGCACGCTGAAGCGCTACTGGGCTGGCCCTGTCCGTTTTTAAATCTTTCGGCCCAATTCGTTTCCCGCCTAGCCCATTTAGCTTAATTCAAATAAAATTGATTTAGAGAATTTCAACACTGGTGCTTTGCTAAAAATTGAATAGTTTCCAATCTACAAACCCAATTTGAGTGATTCAAAATGTTCTAGAAAGCTTATGAAATTATCTAACTAAACCCACTGGTTTCAACCTCATAGCTTGTGTAGAATTTGAACGAAAAAAATATCAAGTCAGATACTTTTCTGCATTCAAATAAATCTAGAAAATAGACTATATTGAATTTTTAGGTGATTCCACCTCTCATAATTCACATTTCACCAACTCTAATTTAATATGTAAAAATATGATATAGGTGATGTACATGATCATGGCCTAGTTTCATTAAAGGACTATATGGCTATTTCTAGTCAAAGATATTGTCCCAAAACTATTAATAAATCATATGGGAGTGTTTCTCTCATTTAAACCTTGTCACAAACAATTCAAATTAAGGTAGAGGTCCTGGTAAGCTAGGTCTCATGTGATTTGGTTTGATAATGTTAAATCATCTCCAAGTTGAAATTAAATGGTATGAGGTATAGCACCTCAATTCAATCAAATTCCCAAGTGCTAATAAAGTAATGTAATGACCTTTGTTCATAATCTCATACTTGCTCACTTGAGGATCTTAAACCAAAGTAGCATTTAAAATGCATGGGGTGAGGACATTAGTCTTCATGACCCATATGTTCTATTTGAATTATTAAATCATTGGTATAGTAGTATTTAAATTGTTCTAAACTACCTATTAAATCATATGAGATGTATTGGTCTCATTTAAATCTTGGTCTCAAGTAAATTCAACATAAGGTAATGACCTTAATATAACAAATCTCATGTTGTAGGAATTGATGATAGTATTAGATTGCATGAGGTGTATTCCCTCATTTAAGTCATATTTCTCAAGGGATAAGTGTGAAGTGTTGACCTTGGTCAACATGTGATCATACCTTGTCAATTGAGGAGATTAAATCTCAACCAGGTTCAATAAGAGGAAATTAATTCCCAAGAACAAATAAATAGAGACACCAATAAATATTTCAATGAGAGGAAATTATTCCTAAGAATAAATAAATAGAAACAGTAACAAATATTTTCAATGAGAGGAAATTATTTCCCAAAGAATTAAATAGAGACCCTAAATTAATATTTTTTTAATAAGAGGAAATTATTTTTCTTTAAAAGAAAACCAAGTCAACCAACAAGTGAATAATGTGGTGATGCTAGACTAGCTTGAGTGAACCATTTGTGTGATTAGTTTAGCACTTAAGTATTGTTTGGTGATTATATCCTCGTGTTCGTTTATAGACGCTAGTACCGGAGACTATCAAGAGGAGGAGTTCTTCTACTCAGAAGGAGAGGAAGAGAACTTTGATCACCTCACCAATCAAGGCAAGCTATAGTATTGCAAGCTATTACCAATGCAAGCTAAACTGTTGCAGGCTATTCTAATGCTAGTTATATTAGAACAAGATTTTACTCATGCCAGTAAGATTAATATAAGATAGATTGTGGCAACCTAATATTCTTGCAAAGTGCAAAGCTACAAGAGCAAAGCACCCCCACATTTTACTTTATGTTCAATAAGCCTATCCCAAGTTTTTACTACAAGCTTTTACTTACAAGTTTCAATACTTTTGTTTTATCAAAGTATTTTTTTTTATTCATGATTCACTTGGTCTAGAATAGAACAATATCATCAAGGTTAGTCTATGGCCATCAAAGCTAGATAGCACCCTCATGACTAGATGCTAGTGCTAAAAACTCAATATGACTACTCTGGATGGGAACTGGTGAAATGAAATGACTTTGGAAAACCTTGGAATGGGGAGTCATTCTATTAAAAAGTTTTGAAGGTGAATGTGACTTGTAAATGACATGGTGAACTTTATAAAAACTGATGGTTGGGTTCGGATGCGATACCATTCCAATTTTGCAAGTACCCCCACAATACCTGAATATGGGTAAGGGCTTAACTAAAAAGTTATGTGCCTTAGTATGGGTTCCCTCTAAACAAGCGTCATAGGGGTTATGCCAAGGTTGCCTCCGTCAAAAGGTGAATTGATTATGAAATGACGTGAATAAGGTGACTTGTCCGGCCCAAGCCCTGTGCAGTTCCCAGGCTAACT
Source organism: Lolium multiflorum (assembly GCA_030979885.1). Lineage (NCBI taxonomy): Eukaryota > Viridiplantae > Streptophyta > Magnoliopsida > Poales > Poaceae > Lolium > Lolium multiflorum. The sequence goes on along the minus strand of CM061753.1, from coordinate 268,254,282 downwards.
GTCTGTCTTCACTGGGAGGCCAAGCTCATGGGGAGAGGTGCCTATACTAGGGTATGTAGGTGAAAAGTTATGGTTGGTAGTCCGCGCACGGAGTGCGGTAAATCAGGGCCAGTTAACCCTGACGGATTATTGCAAATGTTGTGGCACAAGTGTACGACCTCTGCAGAGTGTAGAACTATTCGAATAGCCGTGTCCACGATTACGGACGATTGGAAAGGCCATACTGTTCCGTCATGGACCATTTTCAAAAATGTGACCTGTGAAGGGTGACTTGTGATTTGAACTATGAATGGTGACTTGAATTGAACCACAACAGAGTTGTGGGAATGACACTAATGTTCCCACCTGAGTTAGTCTAGCGATTCAAGCATCTTTACTAAATGTTTATGAAATAAACTTGGCTTTATGCAAATAAACCTAGAGCTTAGCATCCCCTTACTAAAATTGATAGTGTTTACACTAGTATTAGTTTGCGAGTACTTTAAAGTACTCATGGCTTTGTCCCTGGCTATTCAAATGGCCAGACTATGAAGGAGAGCAGCACGAAGAGGATGGACCACAGAACGTCTACGACAACTAGGACCGCTCCTGACGTCAAGCGTTGGCCTGTGGATTAGAGAATCCGCTACTACTCCGCTTTCGCTATTTGTGTGTTCGTGATCAATAGATCAACTGCTATTGTAATATTGGATCATGTGATCTCCATGTGTAAGACGATTATGCATTGTAATAAATGATGACTCTATGATATTCAACTATTATGTCTCGCAACAACACTATTCCTGGGATTGCGAGGAATGACATAATAGGCATCTGGACTTAAAAATCCGGGTGTTGACAATGCGGGAGTGCGTTGGTGGAGCTATATGGCGTCACACCACAAGATGTCGGGACGGTGTCCTTTTTGCTCAGCGATGAGATCTTTCGGACAAGTTTTTCCAAGTCCTTGACCGATAAATCTGTCGACAGGCGGTCCACATCTTCATCGCCATACATACCAAAGGGGGTTTTTGCAAGCTTGTAGAGGCTGCACCCTAATCCTAAGGAAATACGCCATGATTTGGATACCCGACAATTCTTGTCCACGAGTATTTTAGAGCTCGTGGATGCGTGTCATCAGTGCCTTTGTCGCTGCTTTTTCTTCGTCGCTAGCCTCTGCATCCCAGGACCGGCGGCGACAGATTTTTTCGGCACCATCAAACGGCGGAATATTATCTTCTACTAAGTTATGGTTCTCCTCGTGAATGTATAACCATTTTTTGCGCCACCCTTGAACTGAGTCGGGAATTTGACGTCGTATTCGATGTCGGGCGGACATCATCGCCGCCTATGTTATAGGCGACGCTGGCAGAGCCATTACGGCGACAGAGAAAAATACGTTTTCATAGGGACCAATTAGGCTGGACCCCAAGGAAAGACTCGAACAATGTGATAAAGATAGAGATGTGGAGGATGGAGTTGGGAGTAAGATGGTGAAGTTGCAATCCATACATGAAAAGCAACCCACGCAAATCATGGATGGGGAAGAAAGACCGCGGATGAGATGGTCAACAAAACTGACCCGATACTCCATTGGAGGGCATGGATAGCTCTCTTCTTTGGGAAAGCGCAACGAATCTTGTTTCCTGCTGATCCCAAGCTTCTTCAGCAGGTTGATGTCTTGTTGGGAGATTTTGGATCTCTCCCATTCATTGCTCCCCAGATCTGTGGTCGCCATCTTCGAAACAGGAGCGCTGTGCTTGGTGAGCTTCCGCGGTGGCATCAACAAGCGTGGCGGAGAAGAGCGCAAGAGCGGTGGAGCACAAAGAACTATGGGGCGCAGTGGAGAATTTTTGCAGAAGAAGAGCAGAGGAGCGGCGCGAGCGAAAGTGCGGAAGGAAGAAGAAGATGACCTTAAGTAGCGGTGCGGTGAATCGATGCAACCGTTGGATGGAGAAATTGTGAGGTAGATGGCGAACACGTGGACAAGGGGTAAAAATGGACTTTTACTGAGAAAGGAAGGGACAGGCGATACAGTGCGTGCGCCAGTAAAAGCGGAGGACGTGTGTCCCCCACTTGCACGACGTGTCAACTTGATAGGAAATTTGGACCCACGAGACAGAGAGAGAAGTTCTCGCATGTTCCCGATACAGTAATCGTGGTTATCGTCAGCAATGATGTCACCTTGGCAAGAGAAAAACTCGACTATGAAGCTTGGTAAGATTGTCGACAACAGAAGATTATTGATTATTTCGAGAGCCTTTGATCAAATACAAGTTTTTGCCCAAATGCTCGGGGGCTACTTTGGAAATAAGAAAAAATCAAGTATGCCAAAATAGAAATGATGAGAGCCTATGACCAAATGCAAGCATTTGTTCATAGCCTCGGGGGCTACTCCCATCGGGAGCGCTGGTCGCGCACCCGATAGATGTGAAAAGCTCGAGAGGAAATAACAATATAGCGACAAAAGATATTAATCTGTTGAGCCTACAACCAAGCACAACTCCTTGGATGTAGCCTCGGGGGCTACTCCCATCGGGAACGCTGTTCGCGTGCCCGATGAAATTGTACAAAAATATAGAGAAAGAAAAAGGAAGTTAGTATATTTCGAGTTATAGAGATAACTCTACATATACTCCCATCGGAAGGCAAAGTAAGTCATAAAATATGACTCAATAAAATGTGCTATTCCAAGCAAAAGCACTCGACAATATATTCTCGAGCGCTAAAAGTCGCGAATAATCTCTGAATGCCGAAAACTTTGCGAAGGTAAGACCCCAGATCCGTTCGAGCGGCGTGGCACCATCTCTGACGGTTTGCTACTTTTTTCCGTATCGCAGATACGAAGAAAATCTAACGGACACGTTAGGTACCCGATAAAATATGACTGGGACTCGACAGGTAAGACCTTAAGCGGCACTGTCGAAGTTTACACCAGTATCCCGAGATCATGTCCAGGGACGTGATCTTGAAGTAGGTTTTTGCGGATTGCCACTAGAGCAGTTAACTAGTACCTGATCCGTCAGATGAACTAGGCCCAACTACCATTATCCATGTACAATATAGTATTTGCGTATCCAAAAGATATGCGATAAATTCGACAGGATTATTGAATGATTGAATTTGGAGATTTTTCCTGATTCTTCGATTCAAGCAAAATCTCGGGGCTACTGACATAGGCATCCCCAATGGGCCTGCCGAAGAAGGTACCCAGGGTTTACTGAAGGCCCAGAACTCGAAGGATAAGAAGATTCGAAAGCCCAAGATGTTAATAAGGAAAGCTAGAGTTGTATTAGGAGGTATTACTTGTAATCTTGCGGGTCGGGTACGAAACCCTCCCGGACTCTGTAACTTGTATATTACGAAACCCTCGGCTCCACCTCCTATATAAGGGGGAGGGACAAAGAAAGGATCGAATCTGTTGTCAACATAACCCTAGTTTTACAATCAGCGAGTACTTTTCGGCTGAAACCTTCGAGATCTACTTGCCCTCTACTTCTAGCAAAACCCTAGTCTACAATATGTAGGCATTGACAAGTTAATCCCTTGTCAATGAGACCACCTCCAAAAAAACATACATGATCTCTGCAATCATGACCAACATCGACTGGATGATGAACAACAAAGCAACAACGTTAAGCAAACTACTAGCGTAGCCAGGTCTTAAGCCATGCCCTCCTCTCTCATGGTTGCAGCCCACGATATTCGGCACATTCAACTTTGTTTTCAGCGATGAAGTTGAGTGCATTGATCAACAATTGTGGTTCGTAGAGTTGTTGCTTGCTAACATGCATGGGTGTGTCATCTGAGCATAGCTGACTATCGGCTTGTTCACGAACTTAATATGCCTCAGGAAACACTGTGATTGAGAAGGAAAATCTGTTAGTGTAGATGAACATGTACATACGAACAAATTTAATGGAAAAGAGAACCAAGCTATATTACCTACAAGTGTTGCCTCAGCTGCTAGTCATCATCAACCGCAAAGCAAGTGTTGTCATCATTCCATTTGAGTTTCCCTTCCATTTTTAACCTGCTTATAGGCTCCACATGTTCCTCCACTTTCTGTGGTGTGGTTCTAAAGCTGAAGAGTGCTTACATCGATTCCAGTGAAGTCAAGAAAATCATTGGCAACCTTCTTCGTCTGGACCTCTTTGAAGCCGTGGCCCGTGGGTAAAGCATATCATGCTATTCACGAGCTCAACCAAATGGTTAAGGATGAACTTGGATGGAGATGAATCCCAAAACATTGAAGGTTTGTGTGCATCTAGTGATTCATCGATCATGTACATAAAGGGGGGCTCATTCGAGGGCATGCCATTATTTTTGACAGAAGGAGTTGACGGATCAAGGGATCTAACAGGGTTGATCACCTGCAGTACATTATACATTATGAAGAATATTGTTAAGCATTGTACAGTAACAAACAATCTCCACCACAATCATACAAATCTTAGCTAGAACATGAAAGAGCAAATGTTTCTTACAATGATAGGAACAACATGTAGCACAAAGGTCGAGGAAGGATACTCCGATGGAAGAAGCTAGCAGGACCAGCATCGCAGTGCTCGATGTAGAACCTGCCAGGACCAGTGTCGTTGTGCTTGAGGGAGAAGAGACAACTTGTAATCGAAGCCATCAGATCTACCCCATCTACCACATATCTGAGATGGAACATGCTCTGAGATGCTTACAACCACCAAAATATTTGGGGCAGAGGAAGGAGCCGGCAAGCCGTGGCTGGTCACCGCCGCCACAACCGCCATCGCCAACCTCTTAGACCTATTCGGTGAGGAAGCTCCCGCCATGTCGGTAGATTTTGAAGGGTGGAGGAGCTAGCTAGAAGAGGGGGAAATGGGAGATTCGAATTATGCGGCAAGTGTGCCACCCCTAAATACAGTGGCAAAATTTCGCGGATGGTGAATGAATTCGTTCCACCGCTCTTTCGCACTTCCGCGCAAGCTCGCACCATCTCTTGCATGCCATGCTCTTGATTTTTGGCGAGGCGAGGGGGCTCGCTGGAAACCAGGCATGGTCCAGAGGTGCTTTAAGAATAGTGTGGGCCACAACACGGGGGTAGCCCGGGAAACCAATCAGCCCATTTTAGTCACCCCGGGTGCGGGCCAAAGGGCATGTAATCTACCAAACGCCCCTTGATTCAAGGAAATGACATGCCACAGATGCATCAAATTTAAAAACTAGTTTAAAAATCATGGTCCAATTCTAAGTTGTCGACCAACTGAAATCTATGACGCCTTACGTTTTGGGATGCACGGAGTAGAAGAGGGGATTTTTTCAGAAAACTTTGGTGCTCTTTCCAAGAAGCTTACCAAAAATTTCGAATTTCCTTTTTTGAAATGGGGGAGCATCCCTAGGCTCTGCATCGATTGATGCATGTAGTTTTTTTATTGTCTTGTTGAAAAGTGATTATTACAAGAGTGTTGACCTCACGGGTCACATAATATTGAGATATGTATGCGCCATCTAAAAAGAAAAGAAAACATAAGATGATTATACATCGACATGTTTATCGAAGATCAAAACATCAGTTGCACCGACTGTATAAATCCCCCGTGCGACCTTATGCAGACGGTTGCACAAAATAACCATATCCTCTCGCCTCTCCGTTGGTTGTAGGTAGGGACACATATGGATCTAATGTGAAGCGAACATGATAACCTGCATAAAAGAGGAATATTTTGCATTGTTAAAAATATAGTCAACTCCATCCCATTCCTAATCCTCCCCAAAAGGTGAATTATCTCACGAATCGTCATCAAGTCAGCTCGTGTACACAATTGTTCACCATCAATCTTAAGCCTAGTTTGATGTTGAAATCTAACACTAGTTTGCATTGCGCAAGAAAAAAACTACACAACTTTTCACCTTTCATATTAATCATAGTTTTTTTGTCCAAATTTAACACTAGTTTGCACTAAAAAAGAAACATGAAAAATTACCTCATAGGTATTTCATCTAGAACCTCATGTGCATTGATCTCACCTCCGCTAGGAACTAGGTATTTCATCTAGAACCTCATGTGCATTGATCTCACCTCCGCTAGGAATCTATGACGTGACAGCAGAGGTCATGCAAGCGGCAGAGGGGACGTAGGAGGCGAACACGAGCGCATAACCTGCCGCGCCGCTGCATGACAGCGGGATTTGGCGGCCTCACAATGGCCTCGTGGATCCTCTCGGTGCTTGTCGGCCTCGCGACGACTGCCTAGCTCGAAATGACCACAAAGAATGGCAAGACAAGGACAGAGTACCTTGAGGCCTAGGCGAAAGGCGGAGTATTTGATTTTATGTGATGTTGTGAACACTATATTTTCTGCAGAATTGTGCTAAATCAATATTTCTAGGGATTTTATCCAGTTTTTCTAGGGAATTTTTTTTTTTTTGCAGTTGAGAAGAAAAAAAAGTTAGAACCACGTAGCATTTCCGGCCAACCCACGGCGCTCCCTCAGTATCTCGGCCCTGCGAGAAGAAATAGAAACAGCTCATCTCCATGTGCGGTAGGGTAACCTGGATAAACTTGGAAAAGCCCATGGATGTTCTCGTGGCATACGAATCCGATCAATCCTCTGTTTAGCGAGAAGATTTCCGGGCCGCCTATGTGCCGACCTGTGCGGTCGGAAACCCCCACAGTATACCCCAGGCAGGTGTGTTGGGTCGGCCCACACTGGCTTTTTTTTTCTTTCTTAATTCGTTTATCTTTTCCTTTTTTGTTTCTTTTTGGCGTTTTTTAGAAATCTGAATTTTATTAAAGTTTGAAGTTTTTAGATCTGATCATATTTTAAATTACAACATTTTAATTTTTATATTTTAAAAAATGAACAGTTTTCAAAAAAGAAAAGTTTGAACATTCGAACATTTTAGAAATTTGAAACCTAAACATTTTTTTTTGAAAATATTTTTTTGTTAAATTTTGTAGTTCTAAAATATTTTTTGAATCTTTTTTTTTTGAAATATAAACATTCTAAAAAAATAAAATAAAATTCAAATATTTTTAAATGAAAAGAAATAGCAGATAAAGAAAATAGAAATCGGACTAGAAAACCACTAGAAACCCGACGCACGGACGCAAAGGCGCAGGGTGAATTGGCCCGGCCCATATAGGATAACGGTTTTAGGAAGATGCTAGTATGAATATTTTAAAGTTCACAAACCAAAAAAATTTCAAGTTTGTGGATATTTCTAAAATCTGCTAACCATTTTCTTATTCCTAAACATTTCTTAAATTAATAAACATTTTCTAACATTCATGAGCACAAGACCGTGCACATTTATAAAATCCATGAACCTTTTTCTAATTCACGAGCATTTTTTAATTCAACATATTTTTGTTAAATTAAGCTTGCACTCATATATGGGTCCGCCTGTTGGTTGCTTTTTTTTGTTCAATTACTCTTAGCTGTATTTTTCCGAACGTTTTTGTTTCTCGCAGTTCTCATGTCGTTATACTCCAGCTGGTTTTTTGTTGCGGTTTTTTCTTTGGGTTATTTTCTTTTTTCTTCTTTGTTGTTTTCTTCCTTTTCTCTTTCTCTAGATTTTTTATACATGTTCAGTTTTTGAATGTGTTCAGTTTTCAAAAAATGGTTAGATTAAAAAATATTCAGATTTTCCAAATTTCTAGACATTTAGTTTTTGGTAAGTGTTTAGTTTTTTTAAAAAAAATCAAATATAAAATTTGTTTCGGATTTGAAAAATGTTCAGGTATTGAAATTTTCTAAATTTTAAGAAGTTCAAATTTCGAAAATGTCAAGATATTGGAATATTTAAAAAAAATAAAAAAAATCGATTTTTTAAGATTTTAAAATCTATTTTATTTGAAAAACGTTCGATTTTTATGTTTGGAAATATTTTAAATACCAAAAAGCAGACTGAAAACCAAAACTTTTTGTCAAAAATAAAAAAATACAGACGTAGAGTCGAATAAATTAGGTAGGAAATCAAGGAAGAAACGAAATGTCCCGCACCGCAATGGGCGGTGTAGAGGAGCTCCCATGGATCATGGTCTCGCCACGTGCGCTGACCGGTCCTTATCTTCATTTTCAGTACTACATTTTTTAAATGCTACACAGATACACGTATACCATAGAAATTTTCGGTAGGTTTAGTGGCTGATTACAAACAATTTAGATGACATGCCTTTGTTTTTGGTCCAAACGGGCTCCTTCCGTCAATTTCCATTAAAGAAACCACCCACAGTTTTACAAAGGTTTTAAGAAGAAACCAGAGCTAAAAAAGACTGATAATTTACACCCATGACACGCACGAACAACACAAGGTTTTGTAGCTTTGCCAGGGCTACCAACATCAGCCATAGCCCAACAAGGACTGAGACAAACATTAGGTGACTGGTCTATACCATAATCTATCTACAAATAAAGGTCGTGATCATTTCATCATTTTTCTGTTAGCAAACAGGTCGTCATCATGAACATGTGTTAAGACAGAAAAAGGTGGATAAACTTTGAGAAGTTTTGCGGTCAAACAAATACTAGCTACGCAATCCATATGTGTTTGAGCATGGACGAATTCGCACACATGCGTTGACCAGAAACGCCGTCACAATTGAACGACCAGACCATCAATATGACAGGCGTGGGTCGTATTTCAAAAAAAGCTCGACATCGATCACCAAATGTTTGCGGTTTACCAACCCAAAGAGGACCATTTTTCCTTCACTTTGCGAGATAAAATCAATGTTTACCGAGCGAGCATGAGCTTGATTGGTTCGAACCAAGAACCCGAGAGCCTCCGTGGTGACGAACGATGTAAGTTTCGTATGAAGAAATATGAGTCCAAAGCGAGACAGGGATAACGGATAGAAAGACAAGTTTGATACGGTAAAACAAAAGTCGCAATGCTAGACACTTCGACAGCAGTGTCGGCTGTATGAATCCAGGAATTCAGAGATACATTCATTTCATGTCAATGTCGGCACGGATGGCAGGAAGGCAGGGGTGATGGTCCATGTCGGAGTCTACGAGCATGGGGGGCCGGTGACAGGATTATGATACCAAGATCATCATGTTAGCCATGTGATGTTTCAATAGCCTGCTGGTTGTTAATCACACCGTCATGTGCCTGGCTTGCCTCTGTCATACACAATGATGGACTGGATCAATCCTTCCGGGTTCTTCTCCCCGACGAAGCAAGCCGTTGCAAGAAAAAACCCATGGGTCGTCAGCTAACAGAGATGCCATCACCAGGATAAGTTTCTTGTACTAGCAGACAGGTACACGGCCCATGTTCAGGTCAGCGGACTAACCCCATAGGAGTATAGGACGACTATGCGTCGACAATGCTGAGAAAGATTGAGAAATCTTCTGTTGTCTGAAAAATACCGCCACATCCGATTCGATTGCAGGTCCTTGTAGAATTTGTACTGGTCAAAGTTCCTGACCATGTATAAACAGAAAAGGCTACTATCTTTTTTTATAATTACTTTCACTCTAATCGATATGTTTGCACAAAAGTTAGAAGTCAAAATAGCATCTCCATCTTGGAGACTATTTCGATGTTTCAGAATATTTATAACTTTTTTGGCTTAGTACATGAACTATAGGAAGCTTAAGAGTCTCCAAATTCCCCAAATAGGAAATAACCCCATGTGCTGTATATAGATTCCAAAGTTTGCGACTGGGAAATTCACCATAGCTTCAGCAGCAACCATCTACTCATGCATACCCCGAAAGCACAAGGGGACCAATTCATCCTTCCTGGCAAAACGAAACCGCCTCACAAATCCGACCGCCAACTTTCAAACAAACTCACATGCCGACGCGCATAACCATATGATTTGCCTAATGACACCTCCAAATTTGTTTATGGTTGCAACTCCCAGGTCCCAGCCAGACACACTCCATACCAACAACAGTACAGTACCAACACCTCACATGCAAAGCAATCAAGAGATGGACAGATCACCGACCGATCCAAGGCCAACGGCTCCAGAGAGAAAAGAGGGGAAAAAAGAGTTCCACCAGATCAAGAACACACACCAGATCTCAGCAGCTGCTGCCCATGGATCTGAATCGATGAGCTGATCATCAAAACAGGAACTAGACTAACCTGACATGTAGTATAGGCTACGTAGAGCAGAGTACAAACCAACATCAGTATATATATCACTCCATTACAGACGACGTCCAGTATAAACACGCTCACGTCCACCATGGCTCAAGCCTGTTGCAGGATCGCATCACCGTTGCTTCTTCTTCGCCTTGGCGCGCCCTCCCCGGCGAGCCTTTGAGCCGGAGCCCGAGCCAGAGAAGATGGAGCAGAGGATGCAGCCGGACACCCTGGGCGACGGCGGGTCGATGTCTGGGGCCACGTCCTTGGTCTTGAACACCTGCGGATCGCGCTCCTCCTCCTTCTGGCCCTGCTTCTTCTTCTTCTCCTGCTGCTTCTTGTCGTCGCCACCACCGGCACGGCGCGACAGCATGCCGAGGCCACCAGCGCTCCGGGAACGCCGCAGGTCCGGCTGGGACTCATCCTTGCCGGCGTCGCCGGCCTGCGCCTCCGCCTCCTCGGTCAGGAACCGCTCGTCCCAGACCAGGCCCGACGAGCCGGACCTTCTGAAAGTCGACGATGATCTCTGTAACCCTTCCATCTGTACCTATCTAGTCCACCTCTCCTCTCTGCAGAAGGAACGAGCTTATCTGCAAGGTATGGTGAACACAAGAGGCGAGGATGAGCTGAAGTATGTATGCGTCTCTTTGAGGTGGTTGCTCTGCCCTCTCAGGCTTCCTGTGTGTGTATATATGTGAACGGAAAGAGACGGCCATTAACGTGCAGACAGAAGAGCAGTCAACAGCCGGTGCTACTGAAACCTACCAGGCCCTGTCTCGCAATAACTAATTGCCCAACTTGTGCAGGGATTAGTCTACGCGCAGGTAAAACATTACTACAGTAACTGTCAGAATAAACTATGGAGTTTTCTATTTTGATCCACATGACATGCCCCTGGTTTTACTTTTCCATCACACAAGCATGTCGTAGGAAAAGAATCCAGCTGTCCAACTAAAAATCAGCCAACCCACTAGAGAGAGCCAACACAACTCACAGAGAGCGACCAGCACAAACCCATGATGTGAAGTGCCAGAGTGATGTGTAAATCTAACAGAACCCCAGGAAAATATTTAAGATGCATGCATGACAAGTTGACAACATGATATGCGTCAGCGTAGAAATGAAAAACATAAATGAGAAAACTGGGTGGCAGGAAGCTTACCTTTCATATCAAGAATCGCTACCAGAATTCGGTTAATGCAGAAACAGCACGTCTGAATAAGATGTCTCAATGGCCCAACAGAAAGCAACCAAAGGCAAATGGCAATTGTATTTGGTTCTAGTCAGCATCAGCAAACAACCAATCATCATTATACATGGTAGAGTGGAAAGGGGTCTGAAGATTGTCAATAAAGATGTGTACAATCACTAGCTAGACATTTGTGCAATCACTACCTATATCATCGAAAAGGATGATATCAACAGCCAACAGTTTTCTCCAAATTTCATCCTCCCATCTGCCTCTCTATCCCCTCATGTCTCCCTCCCTGGCAGTATTTCTCTTTCTCTATCACACCGACTCAAGATTCTTCTTCCTGAGCATTCCCATTATCTTTACTGTATCAGAAAACAACTCATCATCCCCAGTTGTAATTGTAACCTCTCCATTCTATCTCTTTCTGCATGATTCACTCTGATGGCTGATAAGCTACTAGATTTCTCCAGCTGCCCCCAACTCCAGAGTCCACACAATATGTGGTGTGTGCTCGTTGATAACAAGCACACCTGCTATGAACGGTGAAAACTCCAGAACAAAGTTCATCGGAGTTGCAACGAACTAAAGATCGAAAATAATAGTCGTACAGAAGTCCCAAGAGATGCGCTCTGTAGATACACCTAGTCACATGCCTACCAGCTGAGCCCGTGATGATCTCATGGCCAGTGAAGAGTGATAACAGCTGAGCTGACTCATCAGCGCAAAGCTCTTACATCGGAGGCACCAACACCTTCTGATTATAGTAGGTGCAAAGATGCATGGCTACAATCTAGCTGATAGACTATTACAAGTGACCTACCAAGACTGCGGAGATTCAGATCAAAATGGGAAAAATCAAATACTTCACACTGTTGATGCACAAGTCTTAGATACAATGCCACGACTTCTCGAAACATGTGAAATTAAATGTCAGACAACTTTATCTTAAAGCACTACTCTAAAATAGCTAATACTGTTGGAAATCTTGCATCAAGTGCATAAAATAGCCAAAAACAAATATTGGCCACATACCCCACTTAAAACGGACTAGGACAAGGATCATGTGGAACGCCATGCTTCCACACCAGAATATTCCTCTAACAAGAAAGTGTTAGGACCCATGATCTTTACCATAGGAAAAAATAAGATCTGGTCAACTGACCATAAACCAAGTGCCACTGAAATCAATAGTCAAAACGGTGGTCCACAGTGAAGCCAATAAAAATGGCAAGGTGGCAGTTAGAAGTTGTACCTGTCACATTGGCCGGTGTCAGGGCATGGTTATAAATAAATGATATGCCATGTTGGGCTTGTGAAACTAGTTGCACTTCATGGTTCGAATTTACATTTTGTACGCAGTTCAGACTTCAAAGATAACACTGCAACCCAAACTGATCTAAGTCATCAGCTAGCCATCGTCTCAGATACAGATCTCTTGTATACAGCATGGCGGTCTGGTACGCCATCTTGCTCCCTTCTATCTTCGAACCACTTGATAATGGTCTTTCGTGGAAGGCTTGTAACTTGAACTATGCTGCTAATCATGGTATTCTGTTATAAATCCAACACCAAAGTAAGTGATGATAAATTACAAAACTTAAGATAACATTTATAAGTAATAGCAAAAATAAAGTGAATGTAATTGATGGTCTTTACGTAAATATTACTTACAGTGGGGCGTTTGGATTTGCGGTAAACTCTTTCTAGTGTCTCCAGTTGCACCTTTTTCAACCTTTTCTGCGCAGACCATTCGTTGCTCATTACATGAATCGGAAGGTCCGTCGTTGGCTCGGTTTCAGTGAGATCAACATCATCAACCACAGCCTCATCAACTACTGGAGAAGGCATTTCTTTGATTTCAGGTTTAGAAGGGGCTTCGTCAGGCAAAGAATCAGACATGAGTAGAAGTTTTGGAGGTGGATTGCGGAGCAATTCAATGACCAAACCCCTGTCCAGGCCAAGCTCCCCTGCAAGATTCTTCATCTGCGAGAAAACCGATTCATGAAAGGCAAAGTAAAAAAATCAATTTTGAATCATGTATTTACATCAAAAAGCACTTCATTCTGATTTAAAAGGTGCAACTTTAAACATAACTAAAATGGATATTTATTTTCTTACACTAGTTTTACGGCGACCTATTTTCAGTGCACGAGCCAATCTCTTGAGTTGCCAGTTTTTCAGCTCTGGCCGTTCGACTGCATCTGTTACCTCATCGCTACCATCAACTATGGAGCCCGACGCAGAATCTAGTGCAGGTTCATCCGCACCTTCAATATCTCCAATGGCTTCTGCCAGTACCTGTTCAAACCTGGCCATATCTTCCTCTGATATTTCCTCCTCCTCATCGTCCTCAACAGATAAATCGTCGTTCTTCAGATCTTCTTCCAGCTGCTTGAATAGTGCTTCCAACCCACCCTCGTCGTCATCGTCATCATCATCATCCTCATCACCACCATCAGTGCCATCCTTTGCTACCACAACCTCGTTCTGAATTTTAGTCTGGAATACAGAAGATTTTTTACACAAGCATTTCAGTCACAGTTTATGGCCACATAATTAGAATCCATTGTAATTCACACACAGCCTATGCATCAGGATGCCACAACAGTTGCGCGGAGGAACGTCACAGACATTCTTTAAAAGAAACCCAGAATATTTTTCATTCAAACCCCCCAAGATTTCCCTTGGATAAACACTACGCAGCTGCAGGTTTCACATGAACAGGGTGTCACAATTTCAGACAGGCACCACGACCTAAAATGTACTCACATGCCTACCTGCACATATCTGCCCCGGGCTACCATATAACTAAGCACACGCATACACCAGGTTAGGTACAAAAACAGTGGGGAAGGGGAGCTGCTTGTAGTTGTAGGGTGAAGTACCTTGTACTTGGAAGGCCGGCGAAGGGCGCAGGCGACGCCCCGCGGAGAGTGGCAGAGGCGAAGGCGGATCCCGACAAACGGAGCTGGTTCAGGAGCGGCAAGGGCTCGAGCCCTTGGAGCCGCGGCCATGGCCGCGGCGAGCGGCACCACCGTCGTCGCCATTTCCACGAGCTCGTTTCGGATATTTCGCCGTTTTTTCTCTCTTCTAACCCTCCCCGTGGGTTTATCGCTGTATCCAAATGGGTCCTTCTGCGTGGGCTGGGCACACAGCAGACCCGCTCGGGAGCTCCTATCTGCTAGACCTCTTTGCTGGAGGCCTGCCTATAGGAGAAGCTAGGTGGACCAGTCTCAGTCACAGTTCCTGTACATTTAACAAATCTAGCTGTTCTAAAAAAACAAATCTAGCTTGTGATTCTCAACAAAAAAAAAAACTAGCTTGTGATTCACCCTCAAAAAAAATCTAGCTTGTAATTTTCGTATTTTGTTATACTTTATAGTAAAATGGAAGAATGTTTTTTGTAAATTTTGATAATAAAAATTATTTATCCTACTATAATATTCAGGGAAATTAATTATTTTGACATTTTGTTATACTCTGTGCGATGTTGTATGGCGCGGAGTGTTGGCCAACGAAGAGACGACATATCCAACAGTTAGGTGTAGCAGAGATGCGCATGTTGAGGTGGATATGTGGCCACACAAGAAAGGATCGGGTACGGAATGACGATATATGGGAGAGAGTTGGGTAGCACCGATTGAAGAGAAGCTGGTCCAACATCGTCTCAGATGGTTTGGACATATCCAACGGAGGCCTCCGGAAGTGCCAGTGCATAGCGGACAGATAAAGTGTGCTAAGAATGTCAAGCGGGGCAGTGGTAGACCAAACTTGACATGGGAGGAATCCGTTAAGAGAGACCTGAAGGTTTAGAATATCGACAAAGATTTAGCCATGGACAGGGGTGCGTGAAACTTAGCTATCCACATTCCGGAACCATGACTTGGCTTCGAGATCTTATGGGTTTCAACTCTAGCCTACCCCAACTTGTTTGGGACTGAAAGGTTTGGTTGTTGTTGTTGTTGTTGGTTGTAGTAGTAGTATACAGATTGTTTTGAAAGATAAATTTTTTGATATGAAACAAACTATATTTCTCCATCCATGAAACATATTATTTTTACCAATGCAGTGGAAGTTTAGTTACAAAATAAAATCGTTATTATTCAAAAATATGTTACCATATTTACTACTCCCTTTGTCTCATACAAGATGTCTCAACTTTGTATAAATTTAGATAAAGTTGAGACGTCCTTTGTGGGATGGAGAAAGTAGTAAAAATATAACTCTTTTTTACAAAAAAAAAGAACTAGAAAACATTTCTAAGAAACAAAAACTGAAAGGAAAGCATAACGAAGCTATAAGTTAATCTAGAAAACCAAAAGGGAAAAGAAAAAATACTTAAAGGAAATTAAGAAAA
This sequence comes from Lolium multiflorum, assembly GCA_030979885.1. Classification (NCBI taxonomy): domain Eukaryota; kingdom Viridiplantae; phylum Streptophyta; class Magnoliopsida; order Poales; family Poaceae; genus Lolium; species Lolium multiflorum. The sequence continues at coordinate 268,238,669 of CM061753.1, read as the reverse complement.
GAAAGTGTATGAAGAATACAACAAAAAGGAAAAAAAAATTTAGCTAAGACATTAGGGCGATGGACGGAGCCTCCTTAGAGCATCTCCAGCCGTGGCCCCCAAACCATGTCTGGATTGAGCGTTTGGGGACATCACAAGGAGGTGCCGCTTTTGGGGGTGCCCCCCAAACATATTTTCATAGAAAAAATAAGAGTTAAATCCATCAGTAGTCATGAAACTTGTTGAGCAAAATCAGTTTGGCCATCGTACAACGGAAATACAATTTTACGGTCACTGAATACGCATTGAAGCTTCACACACGGTCACCGCTCTCGACGTAGAGTAGTATCTGTTGACGTGGCGCTGAGTGGGACCCACAATCAGGTAACATAGCAGGGAGATAAGAATACCCAGCTAGAGGCGGGCGTTTTTGCAAAACTGCCATCCCCTTCCCTGGCTCTCTCCAATGATCCCCTTTTGGCGATGCGCCTGAGCTGCTAACTGCTGCCGCCCCGGCCGATGTCGGCCGTCCCAGGCGACGCCGCTCTCCGGCGAGGCTCTGCCTCAACCTCAAATGGAAGGAAAACTCGCAGGTGCTCTACAACCTCGTCAACTCCCACCCACTGGAGTTGCTTTCGCTCACCATCCAGTGGCTTCCGTCGGAGTCCCTGGCCGCCGCCCGCTCCCACGAGATCGTACTCGGTACCCACACCGACGACTCCCCCAACCACTTTATGCTCGTGGTAGCCGTCCTTCCGCTTCCGGTACTGGATGCATAACGGCTGTTTGAGGTAATGTCGTGCCAGATGCTCCTGTGTTGTTTCTTATAACAGATTAACAGCACTACAGTTTAGTGAATTGGTCAAAGGGCAGTAACCATACTCCTAACGCTTTTGAACATATATCAACACATAGAAAATTAGTTGTTTTCTTGGCTGCTGCTACTGACGCATCCATTTCTTTATCCTGTTGCCAAATTGATGACATGACTAATTGTAGAAACCTCTGCTAATGCCCCTGGATCCGCTAAAAATCATGTTATATAAGTTAGAAAACAAGATGCCATTTATTGGAGTATAACACGGTCTGCAAGAGAGATTATGTTTAACAAACATAATTGTTTGTACCATGACCATAGAGATTGTCTTAAATAACATGTGTTTTCTGAAATTTTAAAATACATCACCAAGAAGCCCAAAAGCAAAGCAGCCAATCAATGCACAGAAGTACATTCTATATCAACGAGCAGGCCAATACAGACCACCGAACAATCAGCTATTGACATCTCTGACATTCTAAGAAGCTATGCTAACCACTTAACCATATGCTATTTTCTACAGATGTATTAGCGGTCTTTATCTGAACTTTGTTACTCTGACCATATAGAACTCTGGAGTTATATGATTTCGTGTATTCTGACGATGTCATCTTGTAATAAATTTTCTTGAAACCATGGAGATTACACCTTTCTAATTTAGCTCAGTAACTTCCTTATTAAGCTTGTTCTTGAAACCATGGAGATTACTCGTTAAGTGGTACCAAGAATTCTTACTCGTGCTTGTTCATGCTATTTTAGCTTGGTTCTAATCAAGAAGCTGAGGTTGATTTGCTTGGTTTGATCTTATACTGCAGTAGAAGTTCTACTGTAGAGATTCTATTGCATTTGTGATTATATCTGAGACGTTGTTATTAATATTATTTTAAGTACCTCACAGTTTTGGCTCAATTCAAATGATGTAGTATCTCAGAATAGTATATCATCTTTTTGCGGTGAAGCATTATATCTTCTAGTATCCAGCAGCGTTTTGTGGCGTATTGTTTAAGACCATTATATGAGCCATTTTGTATCTTCATAGTACAGATACTTCTTGTTCATAGTATCTTCTACATTTCCAAACTTATTCACACATTATTTCCATTCTGTAAAAAAATTATTCATTTCGAAACTATCTTTTTCACTTGTCAGATATGAAACCATCAAGAAAATCTCAGCAATGCTCAAGATCGAATTGCAGATGCAACACAAATCTTTAGACTGTTTACTGCAGATAACATGAAGTTTCGAGCATTTTATTAGTGAGATCATCTCACTGTACTGAACATTTTAGATCGACTTGCAGAAGCTGAAGCTTCAATCTGTTTAAATGAGTTTCAGACTTTTTAGAAGAGCTGAAACATCTGTCATTTGGCAACCTGCTTGATGCATGTGTATGCTGAAACAAGAACTGAATCCTGCATGCTATTTATAACCTGATGCGCACTGCTCGTCTTGCATATCCTGTTGAACCAGGCAGGGCTAGGGTTAGCCGTGGGGGCTCAAGCAGGTGCAGGGCAGCGTCGAGAAGAAGGGGAACCGGAGGAGGTTGAGGCGGAGCCTCGCAGAGAGCGGCGCCGGGGACGGCCGGCATCAGCCGGGGCGGCAGAAGTCGGCGGCTCGGGCGCATCGCGAGGAGAGAATCGCTTGAGAGAGCCAGGGAAGGGGATGGCAGTTTGCAAAAATGACCTCCTCTAGCATGCTATTCTTATCTCCCTGTGAAGTTACCTGGTAGGGGGTCCCACTCAGCGCCACGTCAGCAAATACGACGCAACCTCGCAAGCGGTGACCGTGTGTGAATCTCCCATGCGTATTCAGTGACTGTAAATTCGTATTCTGGTTGTACAATGACCAAACTGATTTTGGGCAACAAGTTCCATGACTAGGGATGAATTTAACTCTTACAGGGAGATAACAAGTTTGGGGACCAAACATGACCAAACTGATTTTGGGGACATCACAAGGAGGTGCCGCTTTTGGGGGTGCCCCCCAAACATGTTTTCATAGAAAAAATAAGTAAAGATCATGCCGCTTTTGGGGTGCCTCCGTTTCCAGCCCCCCCAAGGCCGGCCCCAAACATGTTTTCATAGAAAAAATAAGTAAAGATCGTGCCGCTTTTGGGGTGCCTCCGTTTGCAGCCGCCACCCCCCAAAGGCCGCCCCCAAACATGTTTTCGTAGAAAAAATAAGTAAAGATCGTCGTCATTGAAAAGGAATTGTTCCTGCCATAGTCGTCGCGATCAAAGTAGCCGCCATAGTCGACTCGATCAATATTACAGACCGGGATGCAAATTGAACATAATTAGAAGAATGGGTTTGGCGACGTCCATGATACGTCCCAAACGTATCTATAATTTCTTATGTTCCATGCTACTTTATTGATGATACCTACATGTTTTATACACATTATATGTCATATTTATGCGTTTTTCGGAACTAACCTATTAACAAGATGCCGAAGTGCCAGTTCCTGTTTTCTGCTGTTTTTTGTTTCAGAAATCCTAGTAACGAAATATTCTCGGAATTGGACGAAATCAACGCCCGGGTTCCTATTTTGCCGGAAGCATCCAGACACCCGAGAGTCGCCAGGGGGGGCCACACAGGCCCCGGATGATAGGCCGGCGCGGCCCGGGCCCCGTCGCGCCGCCTTATGGTGTCGTCGCCCCTTCGACCTTCCGCGCCGCCTCTTCGCCTATATAAAGGTCCCAGACCTAAAACCTCGATACGAATAAGCCACGGTACGAGAAAAGTTCCGAGCCGCCGCCATCGCGAAGCCAAGATGCGGGGGACAGGAGTCTCTGTCCGCCGGACGGGAAGTGCCCGGAAGGCTCCTCCATCGACACCGCTGCCATCTCCACCGCCATCTTCATCACCGCTGCTGCTCCCATGAGGGAGGTAGTTCTCCATCGAGGCTCGGGGCTGTACCGGTAGCTATGTGGTTCATCTCTCTCCTATGTACTTCAATACAATAATCTCATGAGCTGCCTTACATGATTGAGATTCATATGATGATGCTTGTAATCTAGATGTCATTATGCTAGTCAAGTGGGTTTTACTTATGTGATCTCCGGAGACTCCTTGTCCCACGTGTGTAAAGGTGACAGTGTGTGCACCGTGTGGGTCTCTTAGGCTATATTTCACAGAATACTTATTCACTGTTATGAATGGCGGAGTGAAGTGCTTATTTATATCCCTTTATGATTGCAATGTGTTTTGTATCACTATTTATCTATGTGCTACTCATGTGATGTTATTAAAGTAGTCTATTCCTCCTGCATGGTGTAATGGTGACAGTGTGTGCATCGTGTAGTTCTTGTCGTAGATTATGATCATAATCTCTTGTAGGTTATGGAGTTGATTATCGCTATGATAGTATTGATGTGATTTATGCCTCCTTCGTAGTGTGATGGTGACAGTGTGCATGCTATGTTAGTACTTGGTTTATTTTGCAAAGATCTATTATACTCTAAGGTTACTTAAACATGAATATCGAATGTTGTGGCGCTTGTTAACTCCGGCATTGAGGGTTCGTGTAATCCTACACAATTAGTGGTGTTCATCATCCAACAAGAGTATATGTAGCACAAGGAAGAGAACTTATTTATTATGTGATCAATGTTGAGAGTGTCCACTAGTGAAAGTATGATCCCTAGGCCTTGTTTCCACCACAAAGAATTGCTTCCTACGCCAACAAGCTATTTTCTGGCGCCGCTTGTTTCTTGTTTCTGCATCTTTACTTTACGCAATATTACCACCATCTATACCACCTGTGTTTTACTATCTCTTCGCCGAACTAGTGCACATATACATCTGACAAGTGTATTTGGTGTGTTGGGGACACAAGAGACCACTACAAGAAAAGTTCTGATAGACAACGTCCCAAAATCGTCCACTAAGGGGTATTTTTCGTCGCCTATGGGCCTAACCCGACGATATGGGTTCTGTTGTCGAAACTGCGTCAGGCAAAGTCCAACGACGATTTTTCGGTCCGTCGCGCTTGGCGCCCTTCCGCCCGGAAAATCGGACCGTTGCGGAAGTGTTCAGGGAGCCGTTGACTGGCGACGTCATACAAGCGACACGTAAGAGGCAGTTGACGCGATTAACGGCGTTAACCGGCTGAAACCCCGTGGTAGATGGTAGGCCCACACGAGGCTGCCACGTCTTAAGCGGGCCGGGCTAGATGACATAGTTTGACCGGTCAACTATATCTGGCTGGTCCATTAGTTACGTGGGCCGGGCCTAACCTCTAATGTTGACTGGTCAAAACTTAAATGGGCCGGCCCATTTAACATGTGGGTCCACCTTACAGAATCTGGGCCGGCCCAAGAAGCAAGTGGGCCGGGCCAAAAACACGGGTGGGTCCCACTATCCGGGCGGCCCATTTAGTGTGTGGGGTCCACCATATAGCAAGTGGGCGGCCCAACAAGCTAGTGGGCGGGCCAAAAACACAGTGGGTCCCACTACCTGTTAAAGGGCCGGCCCATTTAGTATGTGGGGTCCACCATATAGCAAGTGGGGCGGCCCAACAAGATAGTGGGTCGGGCTAAAAACACAGTGGGTCCCACCTTCTGTTAAAGGGCCGCCCATTTAGTATGTGGGGTCCACCATATAGCAAGTGGGCGGCCCACCAAGATAGTGGTCGGGCCAAAAACACAGGGTCCCACATTCCATTAATGGGCGGGCCATTTGGTATGTGGGGTCCACCATATAGAAAGTGGGCGGCCCAACAAGATAGTGGGCGGGCCAAAAACACAGGTGGGTCCCACCTTCCTATTAAAGGGCCGGCCCATTTACCATGTGGGACACCATATAGCAAGTGGGGGCCCAACAAGATAGTGGGCGGGCCAAAAGCACGAGTGGGCCTTTCTGGTAAAGGGCCGCCCAATTAGTATGTGGGGTCCACCATATTGCAAGTGGGCGCCAACAAGATAGTAGGCGGGCCAAAAACACAGGTGGGTCCCACTTTCCTATTGAAGGGCCGGCCGTTTAGTATGTGGGTCCACCACAAAAGCAAATGGGCTGGCCCAACTAATTAGTGGGCGGTAGTGGGTGGGGTCCACCTTAAAGCAAGTGGGCCACCCAATTAGAGTGTGGGGTCCAGTAACTCAAATGGGCTGGCCCAAGAAATAAGTGGGCCAGCCCGTTTAGTTCTGTTTATATGCCGGCATAATATGCGCTTTAGGATTTTGCGGGCGGCACATATGTGATTTCGCTTAATTGGGCCGTTTAAGGGATGGGAATTCGTGATTTAGATCTGAGAATATTTACAGCATTGATTTCTGTCGGATAGCCTCACTTACCACAAGCACCAAAGAAAAAATGCGCGAAAGAACTATAAAAACTAACTAAATATTACATCAGCTGCAAGGCATTGAAAAAAATATTACAGAACCCAGAGAAATTGAATGGTAATTAAACCTAGCAATACAATGAAGCGATCCGGCAATCTTTTAAGTTGTCCATGCAGCACCTATATCTGAAACAAAGACATTACAAGTTAAGACAGCAACAATGGAAAGGCAAAGACACTACAATATTGTTTGCCAAAGAATTTGGAACTCATCATTTCGTCGTTATAACAAGATCATTGTAATGCGCACAATAAGCAAACAAAGAGTGCATGCCGCATACCAACAGCCAATATAACAGAGCATGTTAGAATGAAACAACAGACTTACTACTGTCGAGTCCCATGCAAACCAACATGTTCAGGGAGTACAAAATTGGCATGAACAACATAGTAGCAGGCTATAAATTTTGTAACAACGACTGAGCAAGATGAAGTTATGATGGCTACATCTACAGAGCAGTAAACCAAAAATAGAAGTTACGATGGCAAAAGCTAAAGAGGAGGGAATGTGAACCAACATGTGCCAAGTGCAATTACTTCATTTTGGCCGTGAACTAAATAATACTCCTGAACTTATAGTGAAGGGGATGCAAATCAAGATGTTTCGGGATATAAACTTGTAATGAGCAACACATAGAGGATAGTTAATGCTTGGAGCTTAGGATGGACCAGATACAGAATATAGTGGGATCACCTGTGAACTTGTATAAGAGGGAATGCAAACCAATATGTTCAGCTTTCCATATGTGAGCGTCATGCCAAGTCAGAGAAACAAGTCAATAATGCAGCTTTTGAAGAACAAGATGGCACGCAAAATTATTATCTAGTAGTATGACAAGTTTATTTGTACTACAGGCTAGATAGCAGAGTGATAGCATGCCAAACTAAGTCCTTACTTTGTTAGCTTACAATGAACTAGATACAAAACAATGGCATCACCTGTAGTACAGGGAATGCAAGCCAACATGTTCATGGAGTAAAAAATTGGCACAAACAACATAGTAGCAGGCCATAATTTTTGTAACAACGACTGAGCAAGATAAAGTTATGATGGCTAGATCTACAGAGCAGGGAATGTAAACCAAATATAGAAGTTACGATGCCAAAAGCTATAGAGCAGGGAATGCGAACCAACATGTGCAATTACTTAAAATTGGCCATGAACTAAATAATAGCAGGATGTTACTATAATACCTATAATTTTTGTAACAACGACTGAGCAAGATAGAAGTTATGATGGCTACATCTACAGAGCAGGGAATGCAAACCAAAATGTTCAATCGCTTAAAGTTAGCAATGAAGTAGAAAATAGCAACGTGTTACGGTCATAGCTAGGAATGAACTAAAAGAGCTTCAGACAAACAAGAATCTGAACCCAGAACATGGCGCTAAAACAAGGGACTTACATTAGGAGAAGCACTCTGTGGGAGTCACAGCAGATCTTCCAGGGTTGATAGATCCGGTGATGAAGTACGCTACATGTGCTACTTGGGGTTGGAGAGACGGCCATTACACTTCATGGTTACTCATCTCATCTGCAAAAACGTAACGGCGCGTCGTTAGCACAAACAGGTTCCCCCAAGATTAAACAAGAACTTGCAGGCAAGCAATAGAAAAGCGACAGTAGAAGAGTTTAGATCATGCACTGCGCCGGTGAAGTAGATCCGGTTCATGCACAGCGGTGTCGGTGAGCAAGATCCGATGCGGTGGACGACGGATCCGGCGAAGCGGCTCCGGCGGGTGGACGATACCGCAGCTGAAGCGACTGCGGTAGACTGCTGGATGAGCATATGGTTTCGAGGTTCGGCGGGGATGATCCGGTCCGGTTGATGACGCGTCGATGAAGCGGCTCGGCAGGCAGCCGGATGACGAGGATCGCGAGGCCTCGGGTAGGCCGGGAAGTCCGGCGGGGATGTTCCGGTGCGGTGGTCGTGGAGGTGGGAGAGAGGGACTTGGGAAGTTCCGGTGGGTGGTCTGAGGGAAATGAATTTTTTTGGGAGGGTTTCCGGGCTAGGGAGGTGGTGATCCAAAAAATGACGGGCAGACCCCCCCACCAACCGACTTTGCTGCCATCTCCACAGGGGTAGAATGGGAATTTGGAAGCGTGTGAAATTTTTGTATTTTGTGGGCGGGAAGTTTTGCCGCTATGAGATTTTGAATTTGGCCACCGTCCAAGTATAATGATAAAAAATTGTGAGACCGTACTAGTACCTCTGTTCAAGGCCGAGTGCAAAATCAAATCATCATCACGTTGAAAATTTGTTACCAACTTACCATGATCATGATCTACCTCTGAAAATGGGCGCATCCACTAAAACTTGCAAAGTATAATGATACAAATTTGTGAGACCGTACTAGTACTTATGTTCAAGGTCGAGTGCAACATCAAATCATCATTATATTGAAAATTGTGTTACCATGATCATGATATTTCTCTGAATTTGGCGCATCCGCTAAATCTCGCAAAGGATAATGATAAAAAAAGGTGAGATTGTACTAGTTCTTATGTTCAAGGCCGAGTACAAGATCAAATCATCATCACGTTGAAATTTGTTACAATGATCATGACATATCTCTAAAATTGGTGCATCCGCTAAATCTTGCACGTGGCGCATCTCGGTGCGGAGCAACAAGTCGGTGCTATCAAGGTTGAGGCGTCGGTAGCGTCATCGGGCTCTCATCTCTTGATAGATCTTCTACATGGCGCGGCGCACCACCCGCCGATAAGCAGTCACATGTGAGACCGAGGTGGAGACGTCCCCGGCATCCTCGAGGCGCGGCCGCCCTTCTACGAGCCAGCGTCGACTCAAGGTATGAATCCATGTGGTGTCTTAGATTTATTGTTCTTCTCTTATGATTATTTTGAGCCGAACATGTGTGCTCTTTCTCTGAATATATTGCTTGAAAAGCTTACCAAGTTACTTAAATTCACTTCGTTCTTAATCTTGCGAGCTAATATTGTTATTTTTAATGAACGGTGGTGTGCGCAAGCAGAGTTATTTGTGGATGTGTTGAGCTGTTAGGCATAAGTCGAAATCCTCATCTAAACGAGGCCTCAGATTAACACATAAAAAAGGTGTTCAATCTCGCCCACAATACCCTCTTCTTTCCTCTCCCTTTATTGGAACTTGTTTTGCAGACAAGGAAAGTGGCACGTGTAATTTGAGTAAAACCCTCTTAGCCAAAATCATCTACGAGCAAGATTTTCTATATTGTAGATGCCCCAATTGACTCTCATCCCCAAAGTAGTTTTTTATGTCAGTATAGACTTCTTTACTGGATGTATACTATCGTACATGGCATGCATTTGCCTAATGAGCAACATTGTATTGCTATTCTAGCCAACCTGATCGATATGTCAAGCTTCATGCACGAGATGCCATGTTTAATTTACTCCCTCGCTCTGATCCATATTTCTTGATGTGAAATGAATGTGAATCGGAGGGAGTACTTTTCTTAGATAGTACTATATCATTTCAAAAAAAAGTACTACTACATCACAAATGCATCAAAAGAGTACTACATCACAAGACCACCACGGTTGTACTAGTAGAGTTTAATGCTGAACTTCCAAAGGGATTAAGATTACACATATGAACTTTAAACATGACCAGGAGCATGAGGGCCAGCAGCAGGGGCGTTGACGTGGAGCAAGCTAGGCAAGACGTAATTCTGGAGGAAGAGGCCATATGATGCGTACTTGGCCTTGGTTGCAGGGCGGTGTTTCCCCCTATGTACTTAGGCCTACACCCATCGCATGTTGGATCAGGCTGTGGATGTCCTTCTAGAGAAATTTGCCACATAATGGGCAAAATAGCTCCCCGCGCATGCAGAAACGAATTTCACCACCCTTCAGCCGCTTGAGAACATAGCGGCTTTTCCGGTCCCTGCGCACCTTGTTGTTGTCCATGTCATCAGAATACTCCTATGAATTATTAAGTACTACATAATCAGGTTTTTATGACAGATCGAATAAATACTCCACTAACATAATCAAACCTTAGAAACCCTAAAATTAAATGTGTAGAACAAGTAAATGGCAGAAGAAATCGTAATAAATCATGAGAAACCCTATGAACAACCATGAACATTAGCCACAACAATTGCAAGTCCACTAAGTATGAACACATAAATTGATTATATGACTACATGGCAGATTAGTCGAAATTAAACTAGAATCTGATCTTACGAATCGTAGAATCAATTACATCTACAAGAACAAGGTAGGATATCAAATCAATCAAGAACCAGGCTCGTGCAAACCATGTGAACAGCAATATGACACAAAGAGGGTTGGGACAGTTTCGGTAAAAGAGAAGTACCTCCTCGTCATCACCCTCAACATCCTCCTGGAACTGAACGTTTGGGCCGAAATCGTCGAAGGGGTCGAGGTTCGCGTCCAGCATCGGGCCTAGGAAGACCTCGCCGTGGTGGCCTGCAACGCCGTGCACATCTTCGGCGGGATAAACAACGTTGGTATCCACCTTCTGCTCGACGGCCAGGACGCCCGTTTCGACCGAGGTCGAAGAACCAGACAAGCAGAGGAGACGAGCGGCATGGGTGCCCGGTGAAGCCTCACCCGTCGTGACGGCCAGGATGCCCATTTCGACCGAGGTCGAAGAATCCGACAAGCAGAGGAGACGAGCGGCTTGGGTGCCCGGTGAAGCCTCACCCACCACGACGGCCACTACCGTAGAGGCATCCTCTGCGTGGGCGGTCGCCTATTGCTCCGCCTCGTATGCAATACCTATCTTCATGCTGTTGTGGTTGGAAACGGGAAAGTCGATGCCTCAGAGGTGCGGTGAGTGGATGGGGGTTTTCACAGTGTGGGGGAGGCAAGTTGGGGGAGTGGAGAGGACGAGCTCGCGAGAGATGATGAGGCCGATTATGTTATAGCCTCTGACTCCCTGTATCCAGTAGTGGACGCGTGAAGTCATGCATGTACTCGACTTTCCACTTTCTGGGAGACGTGTACGAAACTTTTTTTTGGACCATTTAACTTCATGTGGGACTCATGTATACCAATACTTCCAAACGTCATAAGTAATTCAAAATCATTCAGAATAATATGAGACCTTAACATTTTATTTTTTGTGTCAGATATTGTCTATGAAAAATAACATCCTTCAAAAAATAAATCGCCTATGCCAATCCGATCATGCCCGTCTACTCCAACTAGCTTCCTCGAGTAATTTGTCACCTTACATTCTTAAAATGAACCAAAATTTGGCACAGGGGTGCATCATCACATGGAAAATGATGTTACCATTCTGTCTTCCCATTTTTTTTTGAATTTTTCAAAATTGTCATGCCCTAACGGAAAAAATGTACTCCTTCTAAGAAGCATGTATCAGAATGGCATTACCAAAACCTAGGGGTGGGGTGGGGGGAGGGGGCACATGGTGGTGTGATGATACATCACATTTGGACCACACAACACCATTTGGACCAACCAAAAAAAAACACCCTACACAAACCCTGGTCAAAACTAGTTTGACCAATATTACAAAAGTTGTACGGAGTACATAATTCAGAAACCGTCAGAAATATACGAAGCATTCAGGAGTCCCCAAAGTCAATGACTTTGAGTCACTTACAACTGTGGTCCACATATCAGTCACCCAAAGTCATGGCAAAGTCAGCTTGGCAAAGTCACCGACAGACAAAGCAAGCAGTGAACAGACAACTCCGTAGCACTGAAAAGACATCTCACAGAAAAGGCTAGTACTACCTTTTCTTCCCGGATAAGCAAAAATAGCTGATCGGTACTGACGAAATGCACCAGGTCCGCAATGTACTCCAGCTATAAGTGAAGCATGCCTACCACTGAAGAGGAAATTCAAGATTCCACCAGATCCCCATATCACTCTTTTGCATAAAACACGGACATATCTTTTGCACAATTCACCACTTGTTGGTCTAATCTATCGCAGCTTCCATCAGTTGGTCATCCAATTAACGATTTAACGGATTAGAAAAATAAGCGGTGGAATTAGAAGTACTAGTAGCGAAATGTGCAAAATATACCGCCCTTCCCGAGGGGGTTTGTCCAGAAGAGGGCCGGATGACAATGTCCCGGGTGCATCCAGAAACGAGAGGGGTAGTTTCTAATACATGTAAGAAATTATTTTACAAAAAGGTACATATTAAGTAGTACAACTATTAGTACAGTACTACTATTTCGAGGGAAAATGCCATGTCGTGCGACCTCTAATCAATGAGTAGAAGTTGTAGGTGCGCCTAACATGCATTGCTGAAAGCTGGTTCCGCTGGAATTTGAGCTCAGCCGGGGCGGATTCTGCGAAGTTCGCCCGACGTCACTCATGTATCCCACCAAACTGCTCACTTCTTTCAATGTCTCTTCTCTTTCACTGCAGCTCTCCAACATCAGGTGCATCAACTTATCTTGTGCCTTCTGCCTCTCGAGAAGGGCAAGGATGGCGATGTCAGCATATTCAAGGTTCAACTTTTGGAGCTGTACTTTATCCTGAAGAAGGATTTTGTACTCTATATCAGACTTGTCTCTGTCGAGGCACACAGTCTTGAGTATGCTGCTGGCTTTCTCCGCTGATTCTTTCTGCTTAATCAGCTCGTTCTTCAACATATCGCGCTCATTTCGAAGGCTGCAAATGAGCTCCACAAGAGTTTTCGAATTCTTCTTCTTGGCAGCCAAATCGTCTCGGAGGCGATCACACTCTAAGCTGAGCTCCTCGTTTTTTTCCATCAAGATGGCGACAGTGGTGTCGATAGTCGGCGCCGCTTCCTTCAGGGCGAAATCATCGGTAGCAAGTAAGCGCAAAGGAAGAAGAAGAAGAAGAAGAAGAAGAAGAAGAAGAAGAAGATAACTACACAGTGCTTGGTGCTACCTCATTTCGCCGGGGTAGGGCCGGGTTGAAATCATCGGACGACGATGATTCCTTGGTCGTGGAAGTTGGTGCAGTAGGGGCGTCGTTGGAACTTCCAACCCTTTAAGATGTATAACCATAGAGACTCTTAAAGAGCTTGAGCCCGGGCAAGAAGAAACGAAAGTACATGGCGAAGGAAACTAACCCGGTGAGCACAGCACGGACGCGTTTCGGCGGCGGCGGCAGCGGCGGCGACGGCGAGCCCACTTGGTTTCTGGAACCGTCTCTCGAAATTTCGAGCCGGCGTTTTTTATCCGCGTACTTGACCGCCGGCGACCTGAAGTTTGAACACATTAATTGCTGGAGGAGAGAGCGACGAAAGAAACGAAAGTACATGGCGAAGGAAACTAACCCGGTGAGCACAGCACGGACGCGTTTCGGCGGCGGCGGCGGCGAGCCCACTTGGTTTCTGGAAGCGTCTCTCGAAATTTCGAGCCGGCGTTTTTTCTCCGCGTACTTGACCGCCGACGACCTGAATTTTGAAGACATTGCTGGAGGAGAGAGCGACGAACAAATGTTTGTTAGGTGGAGAGAGGAAGAAAGTGAATGGAACGAGAGAGTTTAGCGTTTTGCCCTTATAGTCATAGTCGCTAACCGTGACGCGGGAAGGTTGGTCGTCGGCGTTTAATGGTCTCCCGCGTGGAAACCGAGGCGGCCACGAGGCAGCGGCTGGCCACGCGGCGTCCAGTCGCCTACGCCGCCGTAAATGAGGGTAGTTGCCTACCACCACCAGGTGACATGCACCTTTTGCATGTCACCGTGTGACATGCGGCCTAAATTCAAATTTAAAACATTGCGAAAAAAATCATGCATCCGGTGACATGCCCATGGCATGCCACCGATGAAGAGTTCCGTGCCATGCACTCTGGCACTCTGCGCCGTCTTGGATCAGAAAATGAGCGAAGAACGAGGACGAGGCACTAGTTCAAATTTAGGATGAAGTTTAAGTTTTATTTTGGTTTAAATTAGATTAGAGGGAGTAGTACTCTTACTTTATTACTCGTACTTGTGTTAATGTAGTAGTATTATTATGGTGGTGTACTTGCGTTCGTGTACTTGTTTCAGCTGTTTTGGTGAAGGAGACATGCATCACCTTTTTTGGTGATATATCTAGTCGTCATGTAGCCCTCTACCATGTACTATTTTTGCTATGAATATATGTGGTATTGATTGTCAAAAAAAAAACCCCAAGATCCTGAAAAACTGTTGGTCTATCCCGAGAAACGAGGAGGTTTAAGGAAACGAGGAGTCCAGCGCGTGCGGAAGGAGCTTTAATCGTGCGAGCATGCAGGGGCAAAATGAGGAAACTAGCGATTACTTTCTCTCCTGCCAGTCTTATACCTTAATAAATGGGCAAACTGAGCACGTTGTAGCTAATCCTTTTATTAATTAAACAGCTATATTAGTCAATAAGATTGCCTTATGTTTTTCCTCAGTTTTCGCCAAGCCCTTATTTGTAACCCGCAGAAGGAGCTCAGACGGGAGGATTCCAGTTTAGTTGACCGTTCCGTGCTGACGTGTGGGGCTAGTAGAAAGGGACCGCGTGGGACAGGACGAGACCGCGTTTGGTTGTACGTGAGCAGGAGCTGGGTTCTGTCTCTCTCGGCGCGAATTGGCATTTTTAAGAGCACCTTTTCCCCCTCTGTCTCTTTGTCTTTATTAACCAAATTAGTATCAAATCTAGAGAAGCTTGCATTTCTGTCTTTCTTCAATTATTTGTGCCTTTTGGCCCTCGTTGTTTGCCCAATATGGCAGCAAATCTAGTACTCCCTCTGGTCCATATGTATGTAGTTAAATCTAGAAGCAAATCTCCAGGGTAATGTACTCCGTACGACAAATTCGCAGTAATAGTAAATCGAGAAAACAAAGTAGGGCCAACAAAATATACTCCAGTAGAATAGGGATAGATAATAGGGATCCCTCCCTAGATAATAAGCTGCATACACAGCAGCCAACAGGTTCGAGGTTCTTCACAACACCATCATACTAACAACATAACAACAAGGGATCCCTAGCTAACAACAAAATAGAAGCTGCTTTGCAGCAGCAGCAGCACGTCCGGGACTCCGCCTACCCCATCTGCCTCCACTTGTTGCTCCCCTTGGGAGCCTTGGGCTTGAGCGGAGGCATGCGCCCGGCGGAGATCTCCACCCGCTGGATGCTGCGGAGGTGCATGCCGAGCGCCATGTGCTTGGCGCGGAAGGAGTGGGGGTTCACCGACGCGCCGACCTTGGGGTTGGTGTTGCCGATGTTCTCGGCATGCGTGAGGAGGCAGTTGAAGTCAGTGCGGCCGAGCCTCCTAGTGCAGAAGGGGCACCTGTAGACACCCTTGGCGAAGTAGGAGACGTACTGGCCGACCTGCAGCCTCCGCAGCACCTGGCGAGTCTTGACGTCATGGTGCTCGTCGTCGCTGCCGACGTCGCTGCCAGACAGCTGATCCATATCAAACGGGAACTATTAGTGAATGAGATGCAACGATGACTAACGTGCATGATAACAAAGTAAGGAAAAACAGAGCCAGCCTCAGTTAGAGTGGACACGATTATATGTCTACAGGGATGGTGTTAGCGAACCATAGCTCATGCACAACAGATTTGTACACAGCAATGGTTCGCTGAACCCACTCTGTAAAAATTTGTGCCCAACGATTCATCATAGGCAAAGAAACAGATTCCAGATCTGATTTTGAACAGATTCCAGAATATTTGCAAAATTAAACGGTTGATATCTTTTGATTCCTGCATAAAATAACTGACTGAGATCCCATAAATTAACTGATTGAGATCCCATTATTACTTGCATAAATTAACCGAACGGCCGAACTCCAAATCTTAAACGAAATCAAGAAGGGATCAAAGCAAAATGGAATAAAATCGGCGCAAATATTAACCCAATACTCAACCATCTACAGATCGGCACTAATAGTTACTAGGGAACCAGCAAAAATAGGGTTCAAAAAGGAATGGGGGAACAAAAAAGGGAGCAAACCATAGTTACCTCGTTCCATGGGTCGTCCATGAAGGTGTCGTAGGGGTTCGGAGGCGAGATGTACGGCACCGGCTCATAGGGGTCCCATCCCGGCGGGATACGACCGCCACCGGCGGCGGCGACGGCCTTTGAGGGGACGACGTCGAAGAGGGAGGCGTCGCGCTTGGAGCCGACGGCGTCATGGACGATGGGATTCGCATTCTCCATGTCCATCTCGCCTGCAGAGAGGGAGAGGGTTTTTGCTTTGGAGAAGATGATGGGACGTGAGAGGCGGCGTTGCATGAGCGAGTGAGAGTGACAGAGATAGTGCGAGGAGGCGTCTATAAAGGCGAGGGGTGGTTAATGCGACCCGCGTCCTACGCGTCCACCATTTAACGTCTGCACGTCTTGGGCTTCTGCAACGCGACACGCGTCCACAATTGCACGTCTTCGACTTCTGCACCGCGACTCGCGTCAGTACCCGTCAACAATTGCACGTCTTCCACTTCTGCACCGCAACACGCGTACTCGAGTCTAACCCTGGAAATTTAGATATACTCTCGAGTCTTATACTGTAGCATTTTTTGTGTGCTCGGTTTTCCCCTTGAGTACTAATACTGGCTAGTGCAATATACTCAGTTTTACCTCAAGTGCCTGGTCAACAGAGAGTCAACAAATGGGATTAACTAGTTAAATGAGTCAACAAATGGGATTATCAGTTCGTTTTCACGTGTTAAACTTGTCTAAATATTGGTCAAACCAAGGATTTGACCAAGATTCAAATGGGCAGAAAATTAAAAAAATCAGAAAAATGAAAAACCAAAGCACATAGTCTTCTTATGTCATATAGTAAGCATTAAAGGTGATAAACAAGGTCTACACATATTCAAACCATACAAATCATGTATCTACTCCCTAACCCCTAAACTCTGTCTTATGAAGTCAAGCATGAAGAGAAGTGGTTTTGGGTTTCAAACATGGAAATTTCAAAAACCTCCCAAAAACTTCATTTTAGAGTGACTAAGAAGGATACATGCTTCCTTTTCATTTTCATGTTTTAAACTTGTTTAAATCTTGGTCAAACCTAGGATTTGACCAAGATTCAAATGGGCATTAAAATTTAAAAATCAGAAAAATGAAAAACCAAAGCACATAGTGTTCTTATGTCATATAGTAAGCATTAAAGTTGATAAACAAGGTCTAGACATATTCAAACCATACAAATTATGTATCTACCCCCTAACCCCTAAACTCTGTCTTATGAAGTCAAGCATGAAGAGAACTGGTTTTGGGTTTCAAACATGGAAATTTCAAAAACCTCCCAAAAAATTCATTTTAGAGTGACTAAGAAGGATACATGCTTCCCTTTTCATTTTCATGTTTTAAACTTGTTTAAATCTTGGTCAAACCTAGGATTTGACCAAGATTCGATGGGCATCAAAATTTAAAAAAATCAGAAAAATGAAAAACCAAAGCACATAGTTTTCTTATGCCATATAGTAAGCATTCAAGTTGATAAACAAGGTCTATACATATTTAAACCAGACAAATCATGTATCTATAACCCTAAACCTTAAACTCTGTCTTATGAAGTCTAGCATGAAGAGAAGTCGTTTTGGGTTTCAAACATGGAAATTTCAAGAACATCCCAAAAGCTTCATTTTAGTGTGACTAAGAAGGATCAAGGCTTACCTTTTCATTTTCATGTTTTAAACTTGTTTAAATCCTGGTCAAATATAGGTTTGACCAAGATTCAAATGGGCATAAAATAAAAATATAGAAAAATGAAAAACCAAAGCACATAGTCTTCTTATGTCATATAGTAAGCATTAAAGTTGATAAACAAGGTCTAGTCTTATTCAAACTAGACAAGTCATGTATCTACCCGCTAACCCCTAAACTCTGTCTTATGAAGTCTAGCATGAAGAGAAGTCGTTTTGGGTTCAAACATGGAAATTTCAAGAACATCCCAAAAGCTTCATTTTAGTGTGACTAAGAAGGATCAAGGCTTACCTTTTCATTTTCATGTTTTAAACTTGTTTAAATCCTGGTTAAATCTAGGATTTGACCAAGATTCAAATGGGCATAAAATAAAAAAAATAGAAAAATGAAAAACCAAAGCACATAGTCTTCTTATGTCATATAGTAAGCATTAAAGTTGATAAACAAGGTCTAGACTTATTCAAACTAGACAAATCATGTATCTATCCGCAAACCCCTAAACTCTATCTTATGAAGTCAAGCATGAAGAGAAGTGCATGGTTTTGGGTTTCAAACATGGAAATTTCAAAAAACTCCCAAAAAATTCATTTTAGAGTGACTAAGAAGGATACATGCTTCCCTTTTCATTTTCATGTTATATACTTGTTTAAATCTTGGTCAAACCTAGGATTTTACCAAGATTCAAATGTGCATCAAAATTCCAAAAAAATAAAAAAATGAAAAAACAAAGCACATAGTTTTCTTATGTCATATAGTAAGCATTAAAGTTGATAAACAAGGTCTAGACATATTCAAACAAGAAAAATCATGTGTCTACCCCCTAACCCTAAACTCTGTCTTATGTAGTCAAGCATGAAGAGAAGTGCTTTTGGGTTTCAAACATGGAAATTTCAAAAACCACCCAAAAGCTTTATTTTAGAGTGACTAAGAAGGATCCATGCTTATCTTTTCATTTTCATATTTTAAACTTGTTTAAATCATTGTCAAACCTAGGATTTGACCAAGATTCAAATGGGCATAAAATTAAAAAATCAGAAAATTGAAAAACTAAAGCACATAGTCTTCTTATGTCATATATATAGTAAGCATTTAAAAGATGATAAATAAGGTCAAGACAATTCAAATAATACAAATCATGTATCTACCCCTAACCCTAAACTCTATCTTATGAAGTCAAGCATGAAGAGAAGTGGTTTTTGGTTTCAAACACAAAAATTTCAAAAACCTCCCAAAAGCTTCATTTTAATTAGACTAACTTATTAATTATGAAGGATCCAGGATTGATTACCTTTTCATTGTCATGTTTTAAACTTGTTTAAATCTTGGTCAAACCTGGGATTTGACCAAGATTCGAATGGGCATAAAAATTAAGAAAAAAATCGTAAGAATGAAAAACCAAAGCACATAGCCTTCTTATGTCATATAGTAAGCATTCAAATTGATAAACAAGGTCTAGACATGTTCAAACCAGAAAAATCATGTATCTACCCCTAACCCTAAACTATGTCTTATGAAGTCAAGCATGCATGAAGAGAAGTGGTTTTGGGTTTCAAACATGAAAATTTCAAAAACCTCCCAAAAGCTTCATTTTAGAGCGACTAATAAGGATCGATGCTTACCTTTTCATTTTCATGTTTTTACTTATTTGAATCTTGGTCAAATCCTAGGTTTGACCAAGATTTAAACAAGTTTAAAACATGAAAATGAAATGGGAAGTGTGTATCCTTCTTAGTCAGTCTAAATGAAGCTTTTGGGATGTTCTTGAAATTTCCATGTTTGAAACCCAAAACCACTTAAGACAGAGTTTTTGGTTAGGTGTAGATACATGATTTTTCTTGTTTGAATATGTCTAGACCTTGTTTATCAACTTGAATGTTTATGACATAAGAAGGCTATATATGTGCTTTGGTTTTCCATTTTTTTCATTTTTTCGAATTTTTTATGCCCATTTAAATATTGGTCAAATCCTAGGTTTGACCAAGGTTTAATCAAGTTTAAAACATGACAATGAAAAGGTAAGCATGAATCCTTTCTCAGTCACTCTAAAATGAAGGTACTTGAAATTTTTATGTTTGAAACACAAAACCCCAGTTCTCTTCATATGTTTGACTTCATAAGACAAAGTTTAGGGTTAGGGGTAGATATGATACATGATATTTCTGGTTTGAATATGTCTAGACCTTGTTTATCAACTTGAATGCTTAC
Source organism: Lolium multiflorum (assembly GCA_030979885.1). Classification (NCBI taxonomy): domain Eukaryota; kingdom Viridiplantae; phylum Streptophyta; class Magnoliopsida; order Poales; family Poaceae; genus Lolium; species Lolium multiflorum. The sequence continues at coordinate 268,218,728 of CM061753.1, read as the reverse complement.
TATATGACATAAGAAGGCTATATATGTGCTTTGGTTTTTAATTTTTACGCCCGTTTGAATCTTGGTCAAATCCTAGGTTTGACCAAGGTTAAAACAAGTTTAAAAAATGGCAATGAAAAGGTAAGCATGGATCCTTCTTAGTCACTCTAAAATGAAGCTTTTGGGAGGTTTGTGAAATTTCCATGTTTGAAACCCAAATCACTTCTCCTCATACTTAACTTCATAAGACGGAGTTTAGGGTAGGGGTGATACGTCTCCAACGTATCGATAATTTCTTATGTTCCATGCTACTTTATTGATGATACCTACATGTTTTATGCACATTATATGTCATATTTATGCATTTTCTGGAACTAACCTATTAACAAGATGCCGAAGAGCCAGTTGCTGTTTTCTGCTGTTTTTGGTTTCAGAAATCCTAGTAAGGAAATATTCTCGGAATTGGACGAAATCTTCGCCCAGGGTCCTATTTTTGCATGAAGCTTCCAGAAGACCGAAGAGGGAAGGAAGTGGGGCCACGAGGCGCCAGCACCATAGGCCGGCGCGGCCCAAGCCCTGGCCGCGCCGACCTAGGGTGTGGGGCCCTCGTGTGGCCCCCACGTTGCCCTTTCGCCTACTTAAAGCCTCCGTCGCGAAACCCCTCCGAGAGCCACGATACGGAAAACCTTCCGGAGACGCCGCCGCCGCCCCATCTCGGGGGATTCAGGAGAACGCCTCCGGCACCCTGCCGGAGGATTCATCTCCGGAGGACTCTACACCGCCATGGTCGCCTCCGGAGTGATGAGTGAGTAGTTCACCCCTGGACCATGGGTCCATAGCAGTAGCTAGATGGTCGTCTTCTCCTTGTTGTGCTTCATTGTTGGATCTTGTGAGCTGCCTAACATGATCAAGATCATCTATATGTAATTCTATATGTTGTGTTTGTCGGGATCCGATGGATAGAGAATACTATGATTATGGTGATTATCAATCTATTGTTTATGTGTTGTTTATGATCTTGCATGCTCTCCGTTACTAGTAGAGGCTCTGGCCAAGTTTTTACTCTTAACTCCAAGAGGGAGTATTTATGCTCGATAGTGGGTTCATGCCTTCATTGACACCTGGGACAGTGACAGAAAGTTCTAAGGTTGTGATGTGCTGTTGCCACTAGGGATAAAACATTGATTCTATGTCTAAGGATGTAGTTGTCGATTACATTACGCACCATACTTAATGCAATTGTCTGTTGCTTAGCAACTTAATACTGAATGGGGTTCGGATGATAACCTGAAGGTGGACTTTTTAGGCATAGATGCAGTTGGATGGCGGTCTATGTACTTTGTCGTAATGCCCAATTAAATCTCACTATATTTATCATATCATGTATATGCATTGTTATGCCTTTCTCTATTTGTCAATTGCCCGACTGTAATTTGTTCACCCAACATGCTTTTATCTTATGGGAGAGACACCTCTAGTGAACTGTGGACCCCGGTCCTATTCTTTACATAGCATACAATCTGCTTGTGTTTTACTGTTTTCTTTGCAAACATCTTCCACTCGATACGTTTAATCCTTTGTTACAGCAAGCCGGTGAGATTGACAACCTCACTTTCGTTGGGGCAAAGTACTTTGGTTGTGTTGTGCAGGTTCCGCGTTGGCGCCGGAATCCCTGGTGTTGCGCCGCATCACATTTCGCGACCATCAACCTTCAACGTGCTTCTTGGCTCCTACTGGTTCGATTAAACCTTGGTTTCATACTGAGGGAAACTTGCTTCTATACGCATCATACCTTCCACTTGGGGTTCCCAACGGACGTGTGCATCTACGCGTATCAAGGGTAGATACATGTTTTGTGTGTTTTGAATATGTCTAGACCTTGTTTATCAACTTGAATGCTTACTATATGACATAAGAATACTATGTGCTTTGGTTTTTCATTTTTCTGATTTTTTTAATTGTTAAACCCATTTGAATCTTGGTCAAATCCTAGGTTTGAGCAAGATTTAAACAAGTTTAAAACATGAAAATGGAAAGCTAAGCATGAATCATTCTTAGTCACTCTAAAAATCTTTCGGTCTGCAGAAGAGTCGAATCTGCAATCAGTAGTTACAAAAGCGACCCACCTTAGGGATGGATAATAAGACTTGGGCAATATAAACGTTGATACTTACTTTGTGATACTAAAATATATGTATCTAGACATATTTCAGTTGTAGATACATCCATTTTAACATCAAGTAATATGGATCGGAGGACTAGCTAAAGAACAATGAGAGGCAGTGTTTCTCTCCCCCAGCCTACTTGGCGGAGTGGCCCTCCATCAGGACAGGTGGTGATTCCGCTTCTCTCGTTGGAATTCCTTATCCCCCAGCCTACTCGGCGACGTGCGCTCCTCAGTGACCTGCGCGAGGGCGCCTCGGCGACCTACGCAAAGGTGGCTGGACTCGGAGCGCATCGACTTCCTTCTGCGGTGCCTGGATTGGATCGACCATCCCGCGCGTGTCCTCCACCATATTGTTTTTCTTCAAGATGCTGTCATCCATCATCTTCTTCACCGCATCATGTTGGGTGTTGAGGCTCCCGTTGAGAGCTTGAACGCACCTGTTTGATAGCTCGACGTTTTCTTCGCGAAGAAAGCCGCACTCGATCTTAAGCATCAAATTCTCGCCCTTGAGCTTCTTGATGACAGAGTTCGTTTCCTCACTTGATGGAACCCTCACATCATGCAGCTTGCCCCGGCCGGTGACCTCGTCCTTCAAAGTATCGACATCATCGCGAAAGTTGGAGGCGAGTTCCACGAGAGTTTTAAGCTCATCTCTGAAACACGCCGATGCTTCCTGCATGGCAATATCATCAGTACCGAAACAAAGTGACGAGAGGAAGACGAAAATGTCCAATCAGTGGTAACCTCTAAGCGCAGGAGACAGGGGTTGAAGTCGTCATGAGAAGATGTCAGGGTGCGTCGTGGGGCACTGAGATATGTATAAAAAGGATTAATACGGAATAAAGAGTTGGGACCTCCGGGCCAGGAAGAATCAAGAAACATGGCGATGGAAACCAACCAGGAATCTTCGACCGCACGACTGACGCCGTTCCGAGACGAGCGCGAAGCAGGGCCTTCGTTTTCTGGCGGGCCCTTTCTCGCGGCCAGCATCTGGATAGACCGCCGGCGGGAACTCTCCGCGTCCTTGGTCAACACTAGATGGTGCTTCTTCAAGCGAGATGGTGGCCTTGACTTCGGAGGCATCGCTGGAAGTGGAAGGAGACTGGAAGTGAAGCAAGAAGGGGATGGAAGAAGTACTCCCCCCTATTAAAACCAGACAACCGTCTCCTGCCCTCGCTTCGAGCAACCTGGTCCGCCCATCCTAAATCAACGGCCGAGAGGGGGCTCCCTTGCGAACTGAGATCCAGTGACTTTACCCAACAGAAGTTACCATGAACTTTACCTATACGAGCCATCAGGTTAAGATCCAACGAACATGGTCGATCTAAAATTTGAAATTAAAATTTATGTAGCTCAGAAAAAAACAGAAAAACTTTACATTAAGACGTATTCTCGGAAAGTTCCAGTCCATTTAAAATATTAGTTTAGTTTAAGTTCGAAATTTGGATCAACCGCGAGCGTTGGATCTTGATCGAATGGCTCACGTGTGTAAAGTCGCATGGTGACTTCTCTTAGTGAAGTCACTGGATCTCAGTCCGCGAAGGGTCAGGACGCGGGAGCAGAAGCAAATGAATCGAGAGCGGTCCGGAGTATCCTGTCCGTCCACCGTAAATCAACGGGACAGAGCGGCTACCTTCTCTTCGAAGGCTCTGGCGCGCAACCCGAGGAATGGACATCTGTCGGCTAGTATAGAATTTTATAGCACGCCATTAATCGAGCTAGCAGTACTGTACTACTGACTACAACTCTGATGGACGTCCAAAGCTCTGAATAGTCAGGGGAAACAATGAATGCGAGCCAGGGTAGTACTACTGTAGTAGTGAAGCAATGGGGATTATCTGGAGCAAGTACGGAGTACCGAGTACAGTACTACAAAAGTGCTGTTCGTTGTTTTCGCAGTTCATTTTAGCGTAACGTCCAGGTTGTTGTCGAACCAGCTGTTAGATTTTGGGTAATTATTGTTAAGTTGCTGCTTCTTAATTAAAATTTATCAAAGTCATGTAGACTAGATCGATTTGTGAGAACATCCCAAAAGCTTCATTCATTTTAGAATGACTAAGAAGGATCCATTCTTACCTTTTCTTTTCATGTTTTAAACTTGTTTAAACCTTGGTCAAACCTAGGATTTGACCAAGATTTAAATGGGCATAAAAATTCAGAAAAAATCAAAAAATGAAAAACCAAAGCACATATATAGCCTTCTTATGTCATATAGTAAGCACTCGAGTTGATAAAAACTCTGTCTTATGAAGTCAAACATATGAAGAGAACTGGTTTTGGGTTTCAAACATGGAAATTTCACAAACCTCCCAAAAGCTTCATTCTACAGTGACTAAGAAGGATCCAGGCTTACCTTTTTCATTTTCAATTTCTTAACTTGTTTAAATCTTGGTCAAACCTAGGATTTGACCAAGATTCAAATGGGTATAACAATTCAAAAAAAACGGAAAAAAACCAAAGAACATAGTCTTCTGATGTCATATAGTAAGCATTCAAGTTGATAAACAAGGTCTAGACATATTCAAACCAAACAAATCATGTATCTACCCCCTAACCCTAAACTCTGCCTTATGAAGTCAAGCATGAAGAGAAGTGATTTTGGGTTTCAAACATGGAAATTTCAAAAACCTCCCAAAAGCTTCATTTTAGAGTGACTAAGAAGGATCCATGCTTACCTTTTCATTGCCATGTTTTAAACTTGTTTTAACCTTGGTCAAACCTAGGAATTGACCAAGATTCAAATGGGAGTAAAAATTCAGAAAAATTCAAAAAAAATGGAAAACCAAAACACATATATAGCCTTCTTATGTCATATAGTAAGCATTCAAGTTGATAAACAAGGTCTAGACATATTCAAAGCAGAAATATCATGTATCATATCTACCCCTAACCCTAAACTCTGTCTTATGAAGTCAAACATATGAAGAGAACTGGGGTTTTGGGTTTCAAACATAAAATTTTCAAGTACCTTCATTTTAGAGTGAGTAAGGAAGGATTCATGCTTACCGTTTCATTTTCATGTTTTAAACTTGTTTAAACCTAGGATTTGACCAAGATTTAAATAGGCATAAAAAATTCGAAAGAAATCAAAAAATGAAAAACCAAAGCACATATATAGCCTTCTTATATCATATAGTAAAAAATTCAAGTTGATAAACAAGGTCTAGACATATTCAAACAAGAAAAATCATGTATCTACACCTAACCATAAACTCTGTCTTAAGTGGTTTTGGGTTTCAAACATGGAAATTTCACAAACCTCCCAAAAGCTTCATTTTACAGTGACTAGGAGGATCCATGCTTACCTTTTGGCTTAAACGTTTGAAACCAAAAACCACTTCTCTTCATGCATGCTTGACTTCATAACACAGAGTTTAGCTAGGGTTAGGGGGTAGATACATGATTTTCCTGGTTTGAATATGTCTAGACCTTGTTTATCAACTTAATTGATTGCTTACTATATGACATAAGAAGACTACGTGCCTTGGTTTTCATTTTTTGTTTTTTTTGAATTTTATGCTCATATATTTGAATCTTGGTCAAATCTTAGGTTTGACCAAGATTTAAACAAGTTTAAAACATGAAAATGAAAAGGGAAGCATGTATCCTTCTTAGTCACTCTAAAATGAAGCTTTTGGGATGTTCTTGAAATTTCCATGTTTGAAACCCAAAACGACTTCTCTTCATGCTAGACTTCATAAGATCAACATGGGGTAGATACATGATTTGTCTGGTTTGGATATACCTAGACCTCGTTTAACTTGAATGCATACGATATGACATAAGAAGACTACGTGCTTTTGTTTTTCATTATTCTGTTTTTTTGAATTTTGTGCCCACCCATTTGTATCTTGGTCAAATCCTAGGCTTGATAATGATTTAAACAAGATTAAAATATGAAAATGCAAAGGTAAGCATGGATCCTTCTTAGTCACTCTAAAATGAAGCTTTTGGGAGCAAAACCACTTCTCTTCATATGCTTGACTTCATAAGACGGAGTTTAGGGGTTAGGGGGTATAGATACATGATTTGTCTAGTTTGAATATGTCTAGACCTTGTTTATCAACTTAATTGGCTTACTATATGACATAAGAAAACTATTTGCTTTGGTTTTTCTTTTTCCTGATTTTTTTCAATTTTGATGCCCATTTGAATCTTGTCAAATCCTAGGTTTGACCGAGATAATTTAAACAAGCTTAAAACATGAATATGAAAAGGGAAGCATGTATCCTTCTTTGTCACTCTAAAATGAAGTTTTTGGGAGGTTTTTCAAATTTCCACGTTTGAAACCCAAAACCACTTCTCTTCATATGCTTGACTTCATAAGACAGAGGGCAGGGGTTAGGGGGTATAGATACATGATTTGTCTAGTTTGAATATGTCTAGACCTTGTTTATCAACTTTAATGCTTACTATATGACATAAGAAAACTATTTGCTTTGGTTTTCTTTTTTCTGACTTTTTTCAATTTTGATGCCCATTTGAATCTTGTCAAATCCTAGGTTTGACCAAGATAATTTAAACAAGCTTAAAACATGAATATGAAAAGAGGAGCATGTATCCTTCTTAGTCACTCTAAAATGTAGTTTTTGGGAGGTTTTTGAAATTTCCATGTTTGAAACCCAAAACCACTTCTCTTCACATGCTTGACTTCATAAGACAAAGTTTAGGGGTTAGGGGTATAGATACATGATTTGTCTGGTTTAATATGTCTAGACCTTGTTTATCAACTTTAATGCTTACTATATGACATAAGAAGACTATGTGATTTGGTTTTTCATTTTTCTGTTTATTATTTTTCTGCCCATTTGAATCTTGGTCAAATCCTAGGTTTGACCAAGATTTAGACAAGTTTAACACGTAAATGAGTTAACTTGGATTTCCTACCCTTGAATCCATAGGAAACTTTGTTCTAATGCACTATTATAATCAACCGAGTTTTTACACCAACAGGTCTGTCACTTACGTGTGGTGCCCACGCTTGAGGTCCCACACTTCAGTGAGCACAAGTCACGTGCAATAGGTACGCAAACTCCCAGCCATCTTCTTTGTCAAGAGAAGACGCATCAGGATGCGTATTGGAAGTCTGTGGGTCCTTCTGGATCCTTCGGTTGTCCCTCTCACAAAAAAACAAATCTCTCTCATTCTCGGCCTCGCTCGACTCGCTCGCTCGCTCGCTCGCACCTCCTGCTCACTGACAAACCCTGCACAAAAGTCAACATCATCACCCGAAAAAGGGGAGACACCATAATTCTCTCCCTTCTTCTCTCCTTCCGAGTGATCCCTCTTCCTCCGAGTTTCACTCGACGGGCAAACACCCATGTGCTGCATAGTAATAATAAAAAGGTAGTACTCGTAGAAAAATCGATATACGAATCTGTAATTAAATAGGTTAAACTAGGGTTTTGCCCAGTTCTACAGATCAAGGGTTCAAAAAAATCCAACTACGGGGTTCGAACAACACGATTCTAATCCAAGAATTTTTTCGACCTAGGTCACCCAAATGGCCTCAAACTATAGGGTTAGCATCTAGTGCAGTATGTGTGAAAATGTATGCACTATGTGTGCTATAACTTGTATGTCTTTCATATTTGAACCAAATTTGAATAAGTTTGAAATATTTGAAAAGGGGCTTTTGGCTTAAACGTTTGAAACCAAAAACCACTTCTCTTCATTCATGCTTGACTTCATAAGACAGAGTTTAGCTAGGGTTAGGGGGTAGATGCATGATTTTCCTGGTTTGAATATGTCTAGACCTTGTTTATCAACTTAATTGAATGCTTACTATATGACATAAGAATACTATGTGCCTTGTTTTTTATTTTTTGATTTTTTTAAAATTTTATGCCCATTTGAATCTTGGTCAAATCCTAGGTTTGAACATGGTTTAAACAAGTTTAAATCATGAATATGAAAAATTAAGCATCTATATATCCTTCTTCGTCACTCCAAAATGTAGCTCTTCGGAGGTTTTTTCGAAATTTCCATGTTTGAAACCAAAACCACTTCTCTTCATGCATGCTTGACTTCATAAGACAGAGTTTAGGGTTAGGGGTAGATATATACATGATTTTCTGGGTTGAATATGTCTAGGCCTTGTTTATCAACTTGAATGCTTACTATATATATATGACATAAGAATGTTATGTCCTTTGTTTTTTCATTCTTTTGGTTTTTTATGAATTTCCATGCCCATTTGAATCTTTTGGTCAAATCCTAGAGGTTTGACCAAGATTGAAACAAGTTTAAAACATGAAAATGAAAAGGGAAGCTTGTATATCCTTCTTAATTAGTCACTCTAAAATGAAGTTTTTTGGAGGTTTTTGAAATTTCCATGTCTGAAACCCAAAACCACTTCTCTTCATGCTAGACTTCATAAGACAATTTAATTAGGGGTTAGGGGGTAGATACATGATTTGTCTGGTTTGAATATGTCCAAACCTTGCTTGTTTATCAACTTGAATGCTTACTATATGACATAAGAATGCTTACCATATGTTTGAATTTTAAAAGCATATAGTCTTCTTATGTCATATAGTAAGCATTCAAAAGTTTTTCTTTGAGAGAGTAGCATGCATTCAAAAGTTGATAAATAAGATTTGTACATATTCAAACCAGACAAATCATGTATCTACACCCCCTAACCCTAAACTCTGTCTTATGAAGTCAAGCATGAAGAGAAGTGCTTTTGGGTTTCAAACATGGAAATTTCACAAACCTCCCAAAAGCTTCATTTTACAGTGACTAAGGGCTCCTTTGATTCATAGGATTTGCATAGGAATTGTGTAGGATTTGGTTCCTATGGGAAAATTTCCTATACATGTTGTTTGATTCATAGAAACATATCCTATAGGAAAAATTCCTATAGGAATCTTGTAGCGTAATTCCTATAGGAAAAAACATTGGCTCATACCTCATGAAAAAATTCCTTTGCTACAATCAAACACACTTCATCTTTCTATAGGATTCAAGTAGACATGTGTCATTCCAATCCTATGCCTTTCCTATTCCTATACTTTTCCTATCCTTTAAATCAAAGGAGCCCTAAGAAGGATCCAGGCTTACCTTTTCATTTTCATTTTTAAACTGCTTGTTTAAATCTTGATCAAACCTAGGATTTGACCAAGATTCAAATGGGCATAAAAAATCAGGAAAAAATGAAAAATGAAAAAACAAAACACATATATAGCCTTCTTATATATGTCATATATATAGTAAGCATTCAATTAAGTTGATAATTTTAAACAAGGTCTATACATATTCAAACCAGAAAAAAGCATGTATCTACCCATGCATATATATATAACCCTATACTTTTGTCTTATGAAGACGTCAAGGATGAAGAGAAGTGGATTTGGGTTTCAAACATGGAAATTTCAAAAACCTCCCAAAACATGTATATATCTACCCCTAAACCCTAATCTTTGTCTTATGAAGCCAAGCATATGAAGAGAAGTGATTTTGGGTTTCAAACATGGAAACTTCAAAAACCTCCCAAAAGCTTCATTTTAGAGAGACTAAGAATGATCCATATGCTTACCTTTTCATTGCCATGTTTTAAACTTGTTTTAACCTTGGTCAAACCTAGGATTTGACCAAGATTCAAATGGGAGTAAAAATTCAGAAAAATTCAAAAAAAATGAAAAACCAAAGCACATATATATATATATATATATAGCCTTCTTATGTCATATAGTAAGCATTCAAGTTGATAAACAAGGTCTAGACATATTCAAAGCAGAAATATCATGTATCATATCTACCCCTAACCCTAAACTCTGTCTTATGAAGTCAAACATATGAAGAGAACTGGGGTTTTGGGTTTCAAACATAAAATTTTCAAGTACCTTCATTTTAGAGTGAGTAAGGAAGGATTCATGCTTACCGTTTCATTTTCATGTTTTAAACTTGTTTAAACCTAGGATTTGACCAAGATTTAAATAGGCATAAAAATTCAAAAGAAATCAAAAAATGAAAAACCAAAGCACATATATATAGCCTTCTTATATCATATAGTAAAAAATTCAAGTTGATAAACAAGGTCTAGACATATTCAAACAAGAAAAATCATGTATCTACACACCTAACCATAAACTCTGTCTTAAGTGGTTTTGGGTTTCAAACATGGAAATTTCACAAACCTCCCAAAAGCTTCATTTTACAGTGACTAAGGAGGATCCATGCTTACCTTTTGGCTTAAACGTTTGAAACCAAAAACCACTTCTCTTCATGCATGCTTGACTTCATAAGACAGAGTTTAGCTAGGGTACGTTAGGGGGTGTAGATACATGATTTCCTGGTTTGAATATGTCTAGAGACCTTGTTTATCAACTTAATTGATTGCTTACTATATGAGAAGACTACGTGCCTTGGTTTTTTTTGAATTTTATGCTCATATATTTGAATCTTGGTCAAATCCTAGGTTTAACCAAGATTTAAACAAGTTTAAAACATGAAAATGAAAAGGGAAGCATGTATCCTTCTTAGTCACTCTAAAATGAAGCTTTTGGGATGTTCTTGAAATTTCCATGTTTGAAACCCAAAACGACTTCTCTTCATGCTAGACTTCATAAGATCAACATGGGGTAGATACATGATTTGTCTGGTTTGGATATACCTAGACCTCGTTTAACTTGAATGCATACGATATGACATAAGAAGACTACGTGCTTTTGTTTTTCATTATTCTGATTTTTTTGAATTTTGTGCCCACCCATTTGTATCTTGGTCAAATCCTAGGCTTGATAATGATTTAACAAGATTAAAATATGAAAATGCAAAGGTAAGCATGGATCCTTCTTAGTCACTCTAAAATGAAGCTTTTGGGAGCAAAACCACTTCTCTTCATATGCTTGACTTCATAAGACGGAGTTTAGGGGTTAGGGGGTATAGATACATGATTTGTCTAGTTTGAATATGTCTAGACCTTGTTTATCAACTTAATTGGCTTACTATATGACATAAGAAAACTATTTGCTTTGGTTTTTCTTTTTCCTGATTTTTTTCAATTTTGATGCCCATTTGAATCTTGTCAAATCCTAGGTTTGACCGAGATAATTTAAACAAGCTTAAAACATGAATATGAAAAGGGAAGCATGTATCCTTCTTTGTCACTCTAAAATGAAGTTTTTGGGAGGTTTTTCAAATTTCCATGTTTGAAACCCAAAACCACTTCTCTTCATATGCTTGACTTCATAAGACAGAGTTCAGGGGTTAGGGGGTATAGATACATGATTTGTCTAGTTTGAATATTTCTAGACCTTGTTTATCAACTTTAATGCTTACTATATGACATAAGAAAACTATTTGCTTTGGTTTTCTTTTTTCTGACTTTTTTTTTCATTTTGATGCCCATTTGAATCTTGTCAAATCCTAGGTTTGACCAAGATAATTTAAACAAGCTTAAAACATGAATATGAAAAGGGGAGCATGTATCCTTCTTAGTCACTCTAAAATGTAGTTTTTGGGAGTTTTTTGAAATTTCCATGTTTGAAACCCAAAACCACTTCTCTTCACATGCTTGACTTCATAAGACAGAGTTTAGGGGTTAGGGGTATAGATACATGATTTGTCTGGTTTAATATGTCTAGACCTTGTTTATCAACTTTAATGCTTACTATATGACATAAGAAGACTATGTGATTTGGTTTTTCATTTTTCTGTTTTTATTTTTCTGCCCATTTGAATCTTGGTCAAATCCTAGGTTTGACCAAGATATAGACAAGTTTAACACGTAAATGAGTTAACTTGGATTTCCTACCCTTGAATCCATAGGAAACTTTGTTCTAATGCACTATTATAATCAACCGAGTTTTTACACCAACAGGTCTGTCACTTACGTGTGGTGCCCACGCTTGAGGTCCCACACTTCAGTGAGCACAAGTCACGTGCAATAGGTACGCAAACTCCCAGCCATCTTCTTTGTCAAGAGAAGACGCATCAGGATGCGTTTTGGAAGTCTGTGGGTCCTTCTAGATCCTTCGGTTGTCCCTCTCACAAAAAAAAACAAATCTCTCTCATTCTCGGCCTCGCTCGACTCGCTCGCTCGCACCTCCTGCTCACTGACAAACCCTGCACAAAAGTCAACATCATCACCCGAAAAAGGGGAGACACCATAATTCTCTCCCTTCTTCTCTCCTTCCGAGTGATCCCTCTTCCTCCGAGTTTCACTCGACGGGCAAACACACATGTGCTGCATAGTAATAATAAAAAGGTAGTACTCGTAGAAAAATCGATATACGAATCTGTAATTAAATAGGTTAAACTAGGGTTTTGCCCAGTTCTACAGATCAAGGGTTCAAAAAAATCCAACTACGGGGTTCGAACAACACGATTCTAATCCAAGAATTTTTTCGACCTAGGTCACCCAAATGGCCTCAAACTATAGGGTTAGCATCTAGTGCAGTATGTGTGAAAATGTATGCACTATGTGTGCTATAACTTGTATGTCTTTCATATTTGAACCAAATTTGAATAAGTTTGAAATATTTGAAAAGGGGCTTTTGGCTTAAACGTTTGAAACCAAAAACCACTTCTCTTCATGCATGCTTGACTTCATAAGACAGAGTTTAGCTAGGGTTAGGGGATAGATGCATGATTTTCCTGGTTTGAATATGTCTAGACCTACTTTATCAACTTAATTGAATGCTTACTATATGACATAATAATACTATGTGCATTGTTTTTTATTTTTTGATTTTTTTAAAATTGTATGCCCATTTGAATCTTGGTCAAATCCTAGGTTTGAACATGGTTTAAACAAGTTTAAATCATGAATATGAAAAATTAAGCATCTATATATCCTTCTTAGTCACTCCAAAATGTAGCTCTTGGGAGGTTTTTTCGAAATTTCCATGTTTGAAACCAAAACCACTTCTCTTCATGCATGCTTGACTTCATAAGACAGAGTTTAGCTAGGGCGTTAGGGGGTAGATACATGATTTTCCTGGTTTGAATATGTCTAGACCTGGTTTATCAACTTAATTAATTGATTGTTTACTATATGACATAAGAAGACTATGTGCCTTGGTTTTAAATTTTTCTGTTTTTTTTTGAATTTTACGCCCATATATTTGAATCTTGGACAAATCCTAGGTTTGACCAAGATTTAAACAAGTTTAAACATAAAAATAAAAAGGGAAGCATGTATCCTTCTTAGTCACTCTAAAATGAAGCTTTTTGGATGTTCTTGAAATTTCCATTTTTGAAACCAAAAACGACTTCTCTCTTCATGCTAGACTTCATAAGATCGACAGGGGGCAGATACATGATTTGTCTGGTTTGGATATGTCCAAACCTTGCTTGTTTATCAACTTGAATGCTTACTATATGACATAAGAATGCTTACCATATGTTTGAATTTTAAAAGCATATAGTCTTCTTATGTCATATAGTAAGCATTCAAAAGTTTTTCTTTGAGAGAGTAGCATGCATTCAAAAGTTGATAAATAAGATTTGTACATATTCAAACCAGACAAATCATGTATCTACACCCCCTAACCCTAAACTCTGTCTTATGAAGTCAAGCATGAAGAGAAGTGCTTTTGGGTTTCAAACATGGAAATTTCACAAACCTCCCAAAAGCTTCATTTTACAGTGACTAAGAAGGATCCAGGCTTACCTTTTCATTTTCATTTTTAAACTGCTTGTTTAAATCTTGATCAAACCTAGGATTTGACCAAGATTCAAATGGGCATAAAAAATCAGGAAAAAATGAAAAAATGAAAAAACAAAACACATATATAGCCTTCTTATGTCATATATATAGTAAGCATTCAATTAAGTTGATAATTTTAAACAAGGTCTATACATATTCAAACCAGAAAAAAGCATGTATCTACCCATATGCATATATATATAACCCTATACTTTTGTCTTATGAAGACGTCAAGGATGAAGAGAAGTGGATTTGGGTTTCAAACATGGAAATTTCAAAAACCTCCCAAAACATGTATATATCTACCCCTAAACCCTAATCTTTGTCTTATGAAGCCAAGCATATGAAGAGAAGTGATTTTGGGTTTCAAACATGGAAACTTCAAAAACCTCCCAAAAGCTTCATTTTAGAGAGACTAAGAATGATCCATATGCTTACCTTTTCATTGCCATGTTTTAAACTTGTTTTAACCTTGGTCAAACCTAGGATTTGACCAAGATTCAAATGGGAGTAAAAATTCAGAAAAATTCAAAAAAAAATGAAAAACCAAAGCACATATATATATATATATAGCCTTGATCTTATGTCATATAGTAAGCATTCAAGTTGATAAACAAGGTCGATCTAGACATATTCAAAGCAGAAATATCATGTATCATATCTACCCCTAACCCTAGCTAAACTCTGTCTTATGAAGTCAAACATATGAAGAGAACTGGGGTTTTGGGTTTCAAACATAAAATTTTCAAGTACCTTCATTTTAGAGTGAGTAAGGAAGGATTCATGCTTACCGTTTCATTTTCATGTTTTAAACTTGTTTAAACCTAGGATTTGACCAAGATTTAAATAGGCATAAAAAAATCGAAAGAAATCAAAAAATGAAAAACCAAAGCACATATATATAGCCTTCTTATATCATATAGTAAAAAATTCAAGTTGATAAACAAGGTCTAGACATATTCAAACAAGAAAAATCATGTATCTACACACCTAACCATAAACTCTGTCTTAAGTGGTTTTGGGTTTCAAACATGGAAATTTCACAAACCTCCCAAAAGCTTCATTTTACAGTGACTATAAGGAGGATCCATGCTTACCTTTTGGCTTAAACGTTTGAAACCAAAAACCACTTCTCTTCATGCATGCTTGACTTCATAAGACAGAGTTTAGCTAGGGTACGTTAGGGGGTGTAGATACATGATTTCCTGGTTTGAATATGTCTAGACCTTGTTTATCAACTTAATTGATTGCTTACTATATGACATAAGACGACTACGTGCCTTGGTTTTCATTTTTGGTTTTTTTTTGAATTTTATGCTCATATATTTGAATCTTGGTCAAATCCTAGGTTTGACCAAGATTTAAACAAGTTTAAAACATGAAAATGAAAAGGGAAGCATGTATCCTTCTTAGTCACTCTAAAATGAAGCTTTTGGGATGTTCTTGAAATTTCCATGTTTGAAACCCAAAACGACTTCTCTTCATGCTAGACTTCATAAGATCAACATGGGGTAGATACATGATTTGTCTGGTTTGGATATACCTAGACCTCGTTTAACTTGAATGCATACGATATGACATAAGAAGACTACATGCTTTTGTTTTTCATTATTCTGATTTTTTTGAATTTTGTGCCCACCCATTTGTATCTTGGTCAAATCCTAGGCTTGATAATGATTTAACAAGATTAAAATATGAAAATGCAAAGGTAAGCATGGATCCTTCTTAGTCACTCTAAAATGAAGCTTTTGGGAGCAAAACCACTTCTCTTCATATGCTTGACTTCATAAGACGGAGTTTAGGGGTTAGGGGGTATAGATGCATGCATGATTTGTCTAGTTTGAATATGTCTAGACCTTGTTTATCAACTTAATTGGCTTACTATATGACATAAGAAAACTATTTGCTTTGGTTTTTCTTTTTCCTGATTTTTTTCAATTTTGATGCCCATTTGAATCTTGTCAAATCCTAGGTTTGACCGAGATAATTTAAACAAGCTTAAAACATGAATATGAAAAGGGAAGCATGTATCCTTCTTTGTCACTCTAAAATGAAGTTTTTGGGAGGTTTTTCAAATTTCCATGTTTGAAACGACCCAAAACCACTTCTCTTCATATGCTTGACTTCATAAGACAGAGTTCAGGGGTTAGGGGGTATAGATACATGATTTGTCTAGTTTGAATATGTCTAGACCTTGTTTATCAACTTAATTAATTGGCTTACTATATGACATAAGAAAACTATTTGCTTTGGTTTTTCTTTTTCCTGATTTTTTCGATGCCCATTTGAATCTTTGTCAAATCCTAGGTTTGACTGAGATAATTTAAACAAGCTTAAAACATGAATATGAAAAGGGAAGCATGCATCCTTCTTAGTCACTCTAAAATGTAGTTTTTGGGAGGTTTTTGAAATTTCCATGTTTGAAACCCAAAACCACATCTCTTCATGCTTGACTTAATTTATAAGACATAGTTTAGGGGTTAGGGGTAGATACATGATTTGTATGGTTTGATATTTCTAGTCCTTGTTTATCAACTTTAATGCTTACTATATGACATAAGATGACTATGTGATTTGGTTTTTCATTTTTCTGTTTTTTATTTTATTTTTCTGCCCATTTGAATCTTGGTCAAATCCTAGGTTTGACCAAGATTTAGACAAGTTTAACACGTGAAAACGAATAAGTAAGCCTGGATCCTTCTTAGTCACTCAAAAATGTACCAATCGATAGATGTGTTAACTTTGCTTCATGGAAATAATAATGTCATGTAAATGAGTTAACTTGGATTTCCTACCCTTGAATCCATAGGAAACTTTGTTCTAATGCACTATTATAATCAACCGAGTTTTTACACCAACAGGTCCGTCACTTACGTGTGGTGCCCACGCTTGAGGTCCCACACTTCAGTGAGCACAAGTCACGTGCAATAGGTACGCAAACTCCCAGCCATCTTCTTTGTCAAGAGAAGACGCATCAGGATGCGTTTTGGAAGTCTGTGGGTCCTTCTAGATCCTTCGGTTGTCCCTCTCACAAAAAAAAACAAATCTCTCTCATTCTCGGCCTCGCTCGACTCGCTCGCTCGCTCGCTCGCTCGCACCTCCTGCTCACTGACAAACCCTGCACAAAAGTCAACATCATCACCCGAAAAAGGGGAGACACCATAATTCTCTCCCTTCTTCTCTCCTTCCGAGTGATCCCTCTTCCTCCGAGTTTCACTCGACGGGCAAACACCCATGTGCTGCATAGTAATAATAAAAAGGTAGTACTCGTAGAAAAATCGATATACGAATCTGTAATTAAATAGGTTAAACTAGGGTTTTGCCCAGTTCTACAGATCAAGGGTTCAAAAAATCCAACTACGGGGTTCGAACAACACGATTCTAATCCAAGAATTTTTTCGACCTAGGTCACCCAAATGGCCTCAAACTATAGGGTTAGCATCTAGTGCAGTATGTGTGAAAATGTATGCACTATGTGTGCTATAACTTGTATGTCTTTCAAATTTGAACCAAATTTGAATAAGTTTGAAATATTTGAAAATGGGCTTTTGGCTTAAACGTTTGAAACCAAAAACCACTTCTCTTCGTGCATGCTTGACTTCATAAGACAGAGTTTAGCTAGGGTTAGGGGGTAGATGCATGATTTTCCTGGTTTGATTATGTCTAGACCTTGTTTATCAACTTAATTGAATGCTTACTATATGACATAAGAATACTATGTGCCTTGTTTTTTTATTTTTTTATTTTTTTAAAATTTTATGCCCATTTGAATCTTGGTCAAATCCTAGGTTTGAACATGGTTTAAACAAGTTTAAATCATGAATATGAAAAATTAAGCATCTATATATCCTTCTTAGTCACTCCAAAATGTAGCTCGGTCTTGGGAGGGTTTTCGAAATTTCCATGTTTGAAACCAAAAACCACTTCTCTTCATGCATGCTTGACTTCATAAGACGAGTTTAGGGTTAGGGGTAGATATATACATTATTTTCTGGTTTGAATATGTCTAGACCTTGTTTATCAACTTGAATGCTTAATTACTATATATATATGACATAAGAATGTTATGTCCTTTGGTTTTTCATTCTTTTGATTTTTTATGAATTTCCATGCCCATTTGAATCTTTTGGTCAAATCCTAGAGGTTTGACCAAGATTTAAACAAGTTTAAAACATGAAAATGAAAAGGGAAGCTTGTATATCCTTCTTAGTCACTCTAAAATGAAGTTTTTGGGAGGTTTTTGAAATTTCCATGTTTGAAACCCAAAACCACTTCTCTTCATGCTAGACTGCTTCATAAGACAATTTAATTAGGGGTTAGGGGGTAGATACATGATTTGTCTGGTTTGAATATGTCCAAACCTTGCTTGTGTATCAACTTGAATGCTTACTATATGACATAAGAATGCTTACCATATGTTTGAATTTTAAAAGCATATAGTCTTCTTATGTCATATATATAGTAAGCATTCAAAAGTTTTTCTTTGAGAGAGTAGCATGCATTCAAAAGTTGATAAATAAGATTTGGACATATTCAAACCAGACAAATCATGTATCGATCTACACCCCCTAACCCTAAACTCTGTCTTATGAAGTCAAGCATGAAGAGAAGTGCTTTTAGGTTTCAAACATGGAAATTTCACAAACCTCCCAAAAGCTTCATTTTACAGTGACTAATTAAGGAGGATCCATGCTTACCTTTTGGCTTAAACGTTTGAAACCAAAAACCACTTCTCTTCATGCATGCTTGACTTCATAAGACAGAGTTTAGCTAGGGCGTTAGGGGGTAGATACATGATTTTCCTGGTTTGAATATGTCTAGAACTGGTTTATCAACTTAATTAATTGATTGTTTACTATATGACATAAGAAGACTATGTGCCTTGGTTTTAAATTTTTCTGTTTTTTTTTGAATTTTATGCCCATATATTTGAATCTTGGTCAAATCCTAGGTTTGACCAAGATTTAAACAAGTTTAAACATAAAAATGAAAAGGGAAGCATGTATCCTTCTTAGTCACTCTAAAATGAAGCTTTTGGGATGTTCTTGAAATTTCCATTTTTGAAACCAAAAACGACTTCTCTCTTCATGCTAGACTTCATAAGATCGACAGGGGGTATAGATACATGATTTGTCTGGTTTGGATATACCTAGACCTCGTTTATCAACTTGAATTCATACGATATGACATATGAAGACTATGTGCTTTAATTTGTTTTCATTTTTCTGATTTTTTTGAATTTTGTGCCCACCCATTTGTATATTGGTCAAATGCTAGGCTTGATAATGATTTAAACAAGTTTAAAATATGAATATGCAAAGTTAAGCATGGATCCTTCTTAGAAACTCTAAAATGAAGTTTTTCGGAGGTTTTTGAAATTTCCATGTTTGCAACCCAAAACAACTTCCTCTTCACATGCTTGACTTCATAAGACAGAGTTTAGGGGTTAGGGGGTATATATAGATACATGATTTGTCTAGTTTGAATATGTCTAGACCTTGTTTATCAACTTTAATGCTTACTATAAGACATAAGAAAACTATTTCCTTTGTTTTTTCTTTTTTTTTGATTTTTTTCAATATTGATGCCCATTTGAATCTTGTCAAATCCTAGGTTTGACCAAGATAATTTAAACAAGCTTAGAACATGAATATGAAAAGGGAAGCGTGTATCCTTCTTAGTCACACTAAAATGAAGTTTTTGGGAGGTTTTTGATATTTCCATGTTTGAAACCCAAAACCACATCTCTTCATGCTTGACTTAATTTATAAGACATAGTTTAGGGGTTAGGGGGTAGATACATGATTTGTATGGTTTGATATTTCTAGACCTTGTTTATCAACTTTAATGCTTACTATATGACATAAGATGACTATGTGATTTGGTTTTTCATTTTTCTGTTTTTTATTTTATTTTTCTGCCCATTTGAATCTTGGTCAAATCCTAGGTTTGACCAAGATTTAGACAAGTTTAACACGTGAAAACGAATAAGTAAGCATGGATCCTTCTTAGTCACTCAAAAATGTACCAATCGATAGATGTGTTAACTTTGCTTCATGGAAATAATAATGTCATGTAAATGAGTTAACTTGGATTTCCTACCCTTGAATCCATAGGAAACTTTGTTCTAATGCACTATAATAATCAATCGAGTTTTTACACCAACAGGTCTGTCACTTACGTGTGGTGCCCACGCGTGAGGTCCCACACTTCAGTGAGCACAAGTCACGTGCAATAGGTACGCAAACTCCCAGCCATCTTCTTTGTCAAGAGAAGACGCATCAGGATGCGTATTGGAAGTCTGTGGGTCCTTCTGGATCCTTCTTAGTCACTCTAAAATGAAGCTTTTGGGAGGTTCTTGAAATTTCCATGTTTGAAACCCAAAACCACTTCTCTTCATGATTTACTTCATAAAACATAGTTTAATTAGAGTTTTAGGGGTAGATATATACATGATTTTTCTGGTTTGAATATATATGTCTCTAGACCTTTGTTTATCAACTTGAATGCTTACTATACATATGACATAAGAATGCTATGTGCTTTGGTTTTTCATTCTTTTGATTTTTTTCTGAATTTTTAGGGCCATTTGAATCTTGGTCAAATCCTTGGTTTGACCAAGATTTAAACAAATTTAAAACATAAAAATGAAAAGGGAAGTCTGTATCCTTCTTAGTGATACGTCTCCAACGTATCGATAATTTCTTATGTTCCATGCTACTTTATTGATGATACCTACATGTTTTATGCACATTATATGTCATATTTATGCATTTTCTGGAACTAACCTATTAACAAGATGCCGAAGAGCCAGTTGCTGTTTTGCTGTTTTTGGTTTCAGAAATCCTAGTAAGGAAATATTCTCGGAATTGGACGAAACTTTCGGGTCCTATTTTTGCACGAAGCTTCCAGAAGACCGAAGAGATAACGAAGTGGGGCCACAAGGCAGCCGGGGCATAGGGCGGCGCGCCCAAGCCCGGCCGCGCGGCCCTACCTGGGCACCTCGTGTGGCCCCGCGTTGACCTTCCGCCTACTTAAAGTCTCCGTCGCGAAACCCCCAGTCGAGAGCCACGATACGGAAAACCTTCCAGACGCCGCCGCCGAATCCCATCTCGGGGGATTCGGAGATCGCCTCCGGCACCCTGCCGGAGAGGGGATTCATCTCCCGGAGGACTCTTCATCGCCATGATCGCCTGCGGAGTGATGAGTGAGTAGTTCACCCCTGGACCATGGGTCCATAGCAGTAGCTAGATGGTCGTCTTCTCCTTGTTGTGCTTCATTGTTGGATCTTGTGAGCTGCCTAACATGATCAAGATCATCTATCTATAATTCTATATGTTGTGTTTGTCGGGATCCGATGGATAGAGAGTACTATGATTATGGTGATTATCAATCTATTGTTTATGTGTTGTTTATGATCTTGCATGCTCTCCGTTACTAGTAGAGGCTCTGGCCAAGTTTTTGCTCTTAACTCCAAGAGGGAGTATTTATGCTCGATAGTGGGTTCATGCCTCCATTAAATCTGGGACAGTGACAGAAAGTTCTAAGGTTGTGGATGTGCTGTTGCCACTAGGGATAAAACATTGATGCTATGTCTAAGGATGTAGTTGTTGATTACATTACGCACCATACTTAATGCAATTGTCTGTTGCTTAACTTAATACTGGATGGGGTTCGGATGATAACCTGAAGGTGGACTTTTTAGGCATAGATGCAGTTGGATGGCGGTCTATGTACTTTGTCGTAATGCCCAATTAAATCTCACTATATTTATCATATCATGTATATGCATTGTTATGCCTTTCTCTATTTGTCAATTGCCCGACTGTAATTTGTTCACCCAACATGCTTTTATCTTATGGGAGAGACACCTCTAGTGAACTGTGGACCCCGGTCCTATTCTTTACATAGCATACAATCTACTGCAATTGTGTTTACTGTTTTCTTTGCAAACATCTTCCACTCGATACGCTTAATCCTTTGTTACAGCAAGCCGGTGAGATTGACAACCTCACTGTTTCGTTGGGGCAAAGTACTTGGGTTGTGTTGTGCAGGTTCCACGTTGGCGCCGGAATCCCTGGTGTTGCGCCGCATCACATTTCGCGACCATCAACCTTCAACGTGCTTCTTGGCTCCTACTGGTTCGATTAAACCTTGGTTTCTTTCTGAGGGAAAACTTGCTATGCGCATCATACCTTCCTCTTGGGGTTCCCAACGAACGTGTGAGTTACACGCCATCAAGCTCTTTTTCTGGCGCCGTTGCCGGGGAGATCAAGACACGCTGCAAGGGGAGTCTCCACTTCTCAATCTCTTTACTTTGTTTTTGTCTTGCTTTATTTTATTTACTACTTTGTTTGCTGCACCTAAATCAAAACACAAAAAAATTAGTTGCTAGTTTTACTTTATTTACTGTCTTGCTCTCTATATCAAAAACACAAAAAAATTAGTTACTTGCATTTACTTTATCTAGTTTGTTTTATTTACTGTTGCTAAAATGAATACCCCTGAAAATACTAAGTTGTGTGACTTCACAAATGCAAATAATAATGATTTCCTATGCACACCTATTGCTCCACCTGCTACTACAGCAGAATTCTTTGAAATTAAACCTGCTTTACTAAATCTTGTTATGAGAGATCAATTTTCTGGTGCTAGTTCTGATGATGCTGCTGCCCATCTCAATAATTTTGTTGAACTTTGTGAAATGCAAAAGTATAAAGATGTAGATGGTGATATTATTAAATTGAAAGTGTTTCCTTTCTCATTAAGAGGAAGAGCTAAAGATTGGTTGCTATCTTTGCCTAAGAATAGTATTGATTCATGGACTAAATGCAAGGATGCTTTTATTGGTAGATATTATCCTCCCGCTAAAATTATATCTTTGAGAAGTAGCATAATGAATTTTAAGCAATTAGATACTGAACATGTTGCTCAAGCATGGGAGAGAATGAAAACTTTGGTAAAGAATTGCCCAACCCATGGACTGACTACTTGGATGATCATCCAAACCTTCTATGCAGGACTAAATTTTTCTTCGCGGAATTTATTGGATTCAGCTGCTGGAGGTACCTTTATGTCCATCACTTTGGGGGCGGCTACAAAACTTCTTGATGATATGATGATAAATTACTCTGAATGGCACACGGAAAGAGCTCCACAAGGTAAGAAGGTAAATTCTGTTGAAGAAACCTCTTCCTTGAGTGATAAGATTGATGTGATTATGTCTATGCTTGTGAATGGTAGATCTAATGTTGATCCAAATAATGTTCCTTTAGCTTCATTGGTTGCTCAAGAAGAAAATGTTGATGTGAATTTCATTAAAAATAATAATTTCAACAACAATGCTTATAGGAACAACTCTGGTAATAACTATAGGCCATATCCTTCTGCTAATGGTAATGGTTATGGTAATTCTTATGGGAATTCTTACAACAATAATAGGAATGTACCCTCTGGTCTTGAAGCCATGCTTAAAGAATTTATTAGTACACAAACTGCTTTTAACAAATCTGTTGAGGAAAAGCTTGATAAAATTGATACTATTGCTTCTAGAGTTGATAGACTTGCCTCTGATGTTAATCTTTTAAAATTGAAAGTTATGCCTAATAATGATATTGATAATAAGATTACTACTACAGAAAATGCCATCCAAGTTAGAATTAATGAGAATATAAGATTAATGGCTGAATTGCGTGCTAGGTGGGATAGAGAAGAAAATGAAAAACTAGCTAAAGAGAATAATGTAGCTAAAGTTTGGACTATTACCACCACTAGTAATGCTAATTCTCCACATGTTGCTGCACCTCCTACTATCAATGGTAATATAATTGGTGTTGGCAATGTTTCTACTCCTAGTGCAAAGCGAACAAAACTGCCTGAAATTGCTAAAACTGCTGAAACTGCTTGTGATAAAACTGCTGAAATTTTTTCCAACCTTGGGAACAATGATCCCATTGCTGTAGCTCATAATGATTTAGATTTTTATGATTGCCACATCTCTGAAGTTATAAAGTTCTTACAAAAACTTGCTAAAAGTCCTAATGCTAGTGCTATAAATTTAGCCTTTACAAAACATATTACAAATGCTCTCATAAAAGCTAGAGAAGAGAAACTAAAACTTGAAACTTCTATTCCTAGAAAGCTAGAAGATGGTTGGGAGCCCATCATTAAAATGAAATTCAATGACTTTGAATGTAATGCTTTATGTGATCTTGGTGCAAGTATTTCTGTTATGCCTAAAAAGATTTATGATATGCTTGACTTGCCACCATTGAAGAATTGTTATTTGGATGTTAATCTTGCCGATAATGTTAAAAAGAAACCTTTGGGGAGGATTGATAATGTGCATATTACGGTTAACAATAACCTTGTCCCCGTTGATTTTGTTGTTTTGGATATCGAATGCAATGCATCTTGTCCTATTGTGTTGGGAAGACCTTTTCTTCGAACTGTTGGTGCTGTTATTGATATGAGGGAAGGTAATATTAAATATCAATTTCCTCTCAAGAAAGGTATGGAACACTTCCCTAGAAAGAGAATGAAGTTGCCTTTTGATTCTATTATTAGAACAAGTTATGATGTTGATGCTTCTACTCTCGATGTTACTTGATTTGCACTTTCTGCGCCTAGCTGAAAGGCGTTAAAGAAAAGCGCTTATGGGAGACAACCCATGTTTTTACCTACAGCAATTTTTTGTTTTGTTGAGTCTTGGAAGTTGTTTACTACTGTAGCAACCTCTCCTTATCATGTTTTTGTGCCAAGTAAAGTTTCTATGTCAAAGTTGATGTTATATTTGGGATCGCTGCGCAGAAACAGCATTGCTGTCTGTCACGAATCTGGGCACAGTCCTCTGTAGAAAATTCGAAAAACTCTGCCAATTTACGAGCGTGATCCTCAGATATGTACGCAACTTTCATTAGTTTTGAGTTTTTCCATTTGAGCAAGTCTGGTGCCAGCTTTAAATTCGTCTTTACGGACTGTTCTGTTTTTGACAGATTCTGCCTTTTATTTCACATTGCCTCTTTTGCTATGTTGGATTTATTTCTTTGATCCATTAATGTCCAGTAGCTTTATGCAATGTCCAGAAGTGTAAAGAATGATTGTGTCACCTCTGAATGTGTGAATTATTAATTGTGCACTAACCCTCTAATGAGTTTGCTTGAAGTTTGGTGTGAAGGAAGTTTTCAAGGGTCAAGAGAGGAGTATGATATACTATGATCAAGAGGAGTGAAAGCTCTAAGCTTGGGGATGCCCCCGTGGTTCACCCTTGCATATTTTAAGAAGACTCAAGCGTCTAAGCTTGGGGATGCCCAAGGCATCCCCTTCTTCATCGACAACATCATCAGGTTCCTCCCCTGAAACTATATTTTTATTCAATCACATCTTGTGTTCTTTACTTGGAGCGTCGGTTTGTTTTTGTTTTTGTTTGAATAAAATGGATCCTAGCATTCACTTTGTGGGAGAGAGACACGCTCCGCTGTTGCATATGGACAAATATGTCCTTAGGCTTTACTCATAATGTTCAAGGCGAAGTTTCTTCTTCGTTAAATTGTTATATGGTTGGAATTGGAAAATGCTACATGTAGTAATTCTAAAATGTCTTGGATAATGTGATACTTGGCAATTGTTGTGCTCATGTTTAAGCTCTTGCATCATATGCTTTGCACCCACTAATGAAGAAATACATAGAGCTTGCTAAAATTTGATTTGCATATTTGGTCTCTCTAAGGTCTAGATAATATCTAGTATTGAGTTTTGAACAACAAGGAAGACAGTGTAGAGTCTTATAATGTTTACAATATGTCTTTTATGTGAGTTTTGCTGCACCTGTTCATCCTTGAGTTTGCTTCAAATAACCTTGCTAGCCTAAACCTTGTATCGAGAGGGAATACTTCTCATGCATCCAAAATCCTTGAGCCAACTACTATGCCATTTGTGTCCACCATACCTACCTACTACATGGTATTTCTCCGCCATTCCAAAGTAAATTGCTTGAGTGCTACCTTTAAAATTCCATCATTCACCTTTGCAATATATAGCTCATGGGACAAAATAGCCTTAAAAACTATCGTAGTATTGAATATGTACTTATGCACTTTATCTTTTATTAAGTTGCTTGTTGTGCGATAACCATGCTTCTGGGGAACGCCATCAACTATTGTTGAATATCATGTGAGTTGCTATGCATGTCCGTCTTGTCTGAAGGATCTATCATTTTAGTGGTTGGAGCATGCAAAATTGTTAGAGAAGAACATTGGGCCGCTAACTAAAGCCATGAACCATGGTTGAAGTTTCAGTTTTGGACATATATCCTCAATCTCATATGAGAATAATAATCATTGCTACATGCTTATGCATTTAAGAGGAGTCCATTATCTGTTGTCCATGTTGTCCCGGTATGGATGTCTAAGTTGAGAATAATCAAAAGCGAGAAATCCAAAATGCGAGCTTTCTCCTTAGACCTTTGTACAGGCGGCATGGAGGTACCCCTTTGTGACACTTGGTTGAAACATGGCATGCGAAGATCCGGTAGTCCAAGCTAAGTAGGACGAGGTGCGGGCACTATTAGTATACTATGCATGAGGCTTGCAACTTGTAAGATATAATTTACATAACTCATATGCTTTATTACTACCGTTGACAAAATTGTTTCATGTTTCCAAAATAAAAGCTCTAGCACAAATACAGCAATCGATGCTTTCCTCTTTGAAGGACCATTCTTTTACTTTTATTGTTGAGTCAGTTTACCTATCTCCTTCCACCTTAAGAAGCAAACACTTGTGTGAACTGTGCATTGATTCCTACATACTTGCATATTGCACTTGTTATATTACTTTATGTTGACAATATCCATGAGATATACATGTTATAAGTTGAAAGCAACCGCTGAAACTTAATCTTCCTATGTGTTGCTTCAACACCTTTACTTTGATTTATTGCTTTATGAGTTAACTCTTATGCAAGACTTATTGATGCTTGTCTTGAAAGTACTATTCATGAAAAGTCTTTGCTATATGATTCACTTGTTTACTCATGTCATTACCTTTGTTTTGATCGCTGCATTCATTACATATGTTTACAAATAGTATGATCAAGATTATGATGGCATGTCACTTCAGAAATTATCTTTGTTATCGTTTTACCTGCTCGGGACGAGCAGAACTAAGCTTGGGGATGCTGATACGTCTCCAACGTATCGATAATTTCTTATGTTCCATGCTACTTTATTGATGATACCTACATGTTTTATGCACATTATATGTCATATTTATGCATTTTGGAACTAACCTATTAACAAGACAGAAGAGATTGCTGTTTGCTGTTTTGGTTTCAGAAATCCTAGTAAGGAAATATTCTCGGAATTGGACGAAACTTTCGCCCAGGGTCCTATTTTTGCACGAAGCTTCCAGAAGACCGAAGAGATAACGAAGTGGGGCCACGAGGCAGCCAGGGCATAGGGCGGCGCGGCCCAAGCCCGGCCGCGCGGCCCTACCCCCTGGCACCTCGTGTGGCCCCCGCGTTGACCTTCCGCCTACTTAAAGTCTCCGTCGCGAAACCCCAGTACCGAGAGCCACGATACGGAAAACCTTCCAGAGACGCCGCCGCCGCGAATCCCATCTCGGGGGATTCAGGAGATCGCCTCCGGCACCCTGCCGGAGAGGGGATTCATCTCCCGGAGGGCTCTTCATCGCCATGATCGCCTCCGGAGTGATGAGTGAGTAGTTCACCCCTGGACCATGGGTCCATAGCAGTAGCTAGATGGTCGTCTTCTCCTTGTTGTGCTTCATTGTTGGATCTTGTGAGCTGCCTAACATGATCAAGATCATCTATCTGTAATTCTATATGTTGTGTTTGTCGGGATCCGATGGATAGAGAGTACTATGATTATGGTGATTATCAATCTATTGTTTATGTGTTGTTTATGATCTTGCATGCTCTCCGTTACTAGTAGAGGCTCTGGCCAAGTTTTTGCTCTTAACTCCAAGAGGGAGTATTTATGCTCGATAGTGGGTTCATGCCTCCATTAAATCTGGGACAGTGACAGAAAGTTCTAAGGTTGTGGATGTGCTGTTGCCACTAGGGATAAAACATTGATGCTATGTCTAAGGATGTAGTTGTTGATTACATTACGCACCATACTTAATGCAATTGTCTGTTGCTTAGCAACTTAATACTGAATGGGGTTCGGATGATAACCTGAAGGTGGACTTTTTAGGCATAGATGCAGTTGGATGGCGGTCTATGTACTTTGTCGTAATGCCCAATTAAATCTCACTATATTTATCATATCATGTATATGCATTGTTATGCCTTTCTCTATTTGTCAATTGCCCGACTGTAATTTGTTCACCCAACATGCTTTTATCTTATGGGAGAGACACCTCTAGTGAACTGTGGACCCCGGTCCTATTCTTTACATAGCATACAATCTACTGCAATTGTGTTTTACTGTTTTCTTTGCAAACATCTTCCACTCGATACGCTTAATCCTTTGTTACAGCAAGCCGGTGAGATTGACAACCTCACTGTTTCGTTGGGGCAAAGTACTTGGGTTGTGTTGTGCAGGTTCCACGTTGGCGCCGGAATCCCTGGTGTTGCGCCGCATCACATTTCGCGACCATCAACCTTCAACGTGCTTCTTGGCTCCTACTGGTTCGATTAAACCTTGGTTTCTTTCTGAGGGAAAACTTGCTACTGTGCGCATCATACCTTCCTCTTGGGGTTCCCAACGAACGTGTGAGTTACACGCCATCACTTAGTCACTCTAAAATGAAGCTTTTGGGAGGTTTTTAAAATTTCAATGTTTGAAACCCAAAACCACTTCTCTTCACATGCTTGACTTCATAAGACAGAGTTAATTAATTTAGGGGTTAATTAGGGGGTATAGATACATGATTTGTGTGGTTTGAATATGTATGGACCTTATTTATCAACAACTTTAATGCTTACTATATGACATAAGAAAACTATTTGCTTTGGTTTTTCTTTTTTCAATTTTTTTTTCAATTTTGATGCCCATTTGAATCTTGTCAAATCCTAGGTTTGACCAAGATAATTTAAACAAGTTTAAAACATGAAAATGAAAAGGGAAGCATGGATCCTTCTTAGTCACTCTAAAATGAAGCTTTTGGGAGGTTTTTGAAATTTCCATGTTTGAAACCCAAAACCACTTCTCTTCACATGCATGCTTGACTTCATAAGACAGAGTTTAGGGGTTAGGGGGTATAGCTACATGATTTGTCTGGTTTGAATATGTCTACACCTTGTTTATCAACTTTAATGCTTACTATATGACATAAGAAAACTATGTGATTTGGTTTTTCATTTTTTTTTTTATTTTTCTGCCCATTTGAATCTTGGTCAAATCCTAGGTTTGACCAAGATTTAGACAAGTTTAACACGTGAAAACGAATAAGTAAGCTGGATCCTTCTTAGTCACTCCAAAATGTACCAATTGATAGATGTGTTACTTTGCTTCATGGAAAAAATAATGTCATGTAAATGAGTTAACTTGGATTTCCTACCCTTGAATCCATAGGAAACTTTGTTCTAATGCACTATTATAATCAACCGAGTTTTTACACCAACAGGTCCGTCACTTACGTGTGGTGCCCACGCTTGAGGTCCCACACTTCAGTGAGCACAAGTCACGTGCAATAGGTACGCAAACTCCCAGCCATCTTCTTTGTCAAGAGAAGACGCATCAGGATGCGTTTTGGAAGTCTGTGGGTCCTTCTAGATCCTTCGGTTGTCCCTCTCACAAAAAAAAACAAATCTCTCTCATTCTCGGCCTCGCTCGACTCGCTCGCTCGCTCGCACCTCCTGCTCACTGACAAACCCTGCACAAAAGTCAACATCATCACCCGAAAAAGGGGAGACACCATAATTCTCTCCCTTCTTCTCTCCTTCCGAGTGATCCCTCTTCCTCCGAGTTTCACTCGACGGGCAAACACCCATGTGCTGCATAGTAATAATAAAAAGGTAGTACTCGTAGAAAAATCGATATACGAATCTGTAATTAAATAGGTTAAACTAGGGTTTTGCCCAGTTCTACAGATCAAGGGTTCAAAAAAATCCAACTACGGGGTTCGAACAACACGATTCTAATCCAAGAATTTTTTCGACCTAGGTCACCCAAATGGCCTCAAACTATAGGGTTAGCATCTAGTGCAGTATGTGTGAAAATGTATGCACTATGTGTGCTATAACTTGTATGTCTTTCATATTTGAACCAAATTTGAATAAGTTTGAAATATTTGAAAAGGGGCTTTTGGCTTAAACGTTTGAAACCAAAAACCACTTCTCTTCATGCATGCTTGACTTCATAAGACAGAGTTTAGCTAGGGTTAGGGGATATATGCATGATTTTCCTGGTTTGAATATGTCTAGACCTTGTTTATCAACTTAATTGAATGCTTACTATATGACATAAGAATACTATGTGACTTGTTTTTTATTTTTTGATTTTTTTAAAATTTTATGCCCATTTTAATCTTGGTCAAATCCTAGGTTTGAACATGGTTTAAACAAGTTTAAATCATGAATATGAAAAATTAAGCATCTATATATCCTTCTTACTCACTCCAAAATGTAGCTCTTGGGAGGGTTTTTCGAAATTTCCATGTTTGAAACCAAAACCACTTCTCTTCATGCATGCTTGACTTCATAAGACAGAGTTTAGGGTTAGGGGTAGATATATACATGATTTTCTGGTTTGAATATGTCTAGACCTTGTTTATCAACTTGAATGCTTACTATATATATATGACATAATAATGTTATGTCCTTTGGTTTTTCATTCTTTTGATTTTTTATGAATTTCCATGCCCATTTGAATCTTTTGGTCAAATCCTAGAGGTTTGACCAAGATTTAAACAAGTTTAAAACATGAAAATGAAAAGGGAAGCTTGTATATCCTTCTTAGTCACTCTAAAATGAAGTTTTTGGGAGGTTTTTGAAATTTCCATGTTTGAAACCCAAAACCACTTCTCTTCATGCTAGACTTCATAAGACAATTTAATTAGGGGTTAGGGGTAGATACATGATTTGTCTGGTTTGAATATGTCCAAACCTTGCTTGTTTATCAACTTGAATGCTTACTATATGACATAAGAATGCTTACCATATGTTTGAATTTTAAAAGCATATAGTCTTCTTATGTCATATAGTAAGCATTCAAAAGGTTTTCTTTGAGAGAGTAGCATGCATTCAAAAGTTGATAAATAAGATTTGGACATATTCAAACCAGACAAATCATGTATCTACACCCCCTAACCCTAAACTCTGTCTTATGAAGTCAAGCATGAAGAGAAGTGCTTTTGGGTTTCAAACATGGAAATTTCACAAACCTCCCAAAAGCTTCATTTTACAGTGACTAAGAAGGATCCAGGCTTACCTTTTCATTTTCATGTTTTAAACTTGTTTAACTCTTGGTCAAACCTAGGATTTGACCAAGATTTAAATGGGCATAAAAAATCAGAAAAACAGAAAAAATGAAAAACCAAATAACATAGCCTTCTTATGTCATATAGTAAGCATTCAAGTTGATAAACAAGGTCTAGACATATTCAAACCAGAAAAAGCATGTATCTACCCCTAACCCTAAACTCTGTCTTACGAAGTCAAGCATGAAGAGAAGTGGTTTTGGGTTTCAAACATGGAAATTTCAAAAACCTCGCGAAAGCTTCATTTTAGAGTGACTAAGAAGGATCCATGCTTACCTATTCATTTTCATGTTTTAAACTTGTTTAAACCTTGATAAAACCCAGGATTTTACCTATTTAATCATAGATTCATAGGTCGATTTTTTACTTTTTTATTTTTACTATGCAGCACATGTGTGTTTGCCCGTCCAGTGAAACTCGGAGGAAGAGGGATCACACGGAAGGAGAAGAAGGGATAGCAGTCACGGGGCCCCTCTTATTATTTATGGTGTATATCTTTTTTCTGGTGATGTTGACTGTTGTGCAGCGTTTGTCAGTGCGCAGGAGGTGCGAGGCTGCGAGCGAGCGAGTCGAGCGAGGCCGAGAATGAGAGAGATGTTTTTTTCTTTTTCTTTTCCGTGAGAGGGACAACAGAAGGATCCAGAGACGACTTCCACTACGCATCCTGGTGCGCGTCTTCTCTTGACAAAGAAGATGGATGGGAGTTTGCGTACCTACTAATCTACTATAGTACTACTACTACACAAGAACCATATACATGTCAAACTTTTCAATCATGACCCACATGCATTTTATGTATATATTCACAACTTTTAATGCATGCATGAAAACTCAGCAAAATATGTGCATTTTGGGTTGTCGCACATAAATGTGCTTTTACTTGTCTGCCACCAATCCAATTTTCATGTGAGGGGGAAACATGACACACGATGGACATTTCCAATGTTTCACGAATTAATTATCTCAATTTGCATCCATATATATATGCGCCTGGTTACTGAAAGATCGAACCAAAGGTGAACTTGAAACGTTTTCATTTTCATGTTTTAAACTTGTTTAAATCTTGGTCAACCCTTGGATTTGACCAAGATTCATAAAAAATTCAAAAACATAGTCTTCTTATGTCATACAGTCAACATTCAACTTGATAAAACAAGATCTAAACATATTAAAAGAAGAATCATGTATCTACCCCCTAACCCTAAACTCTGTCTTTTGAAGTCAAACATGAAGATACGTGGTTTTGGGTTTACAAAATGGAAATTTCAAAAACCTCCGAAAAGCTTAATTTTGGAGTGACTAAGAAGGATACATGCTTACTTTTTCATTTTCATGTTTTAAACTTGTTTAAAGCTTGGTCAAACCTAGCTAGCTTGGATTTGACCAAGATTCAAGTGCGCATAAAAAATTCGAAAAAACCCCCAAAAATGAAAAACCATAACACATAGTCTTCTTGCGTCACATATATTGTAAGCATTCAAGTGTTGATAAACAATATCTAGACATATCAAACAAGAAAAATCATGTATCTATACCCCTAACCCTAAATTTGTCTTATGAAGTCAAGCATGAAGAGAAGTGGTTTGGGTTTTCAAACATGGAAATTTCGAAAACCGCCCAAAAGCTTCATTTCGGACTGACTAAGAAGGATCCATGCTTACCTTTTCATTTTCATGTTTTAAACTTGTTTAAATTCTTGTTCAAACCTAGGATTTGACCAAGATTCAAATGGGCATAAAAACAATCGAAAAAATCAAAAATGAAAAACCAAAGCACATAGTCTTCTTATGTCACATAGTAAGCCATTCAACTTGATAACAAGGTCTAGACCTATTCAAACCAGAAAAATCATGTATCTACCCCTAACCCTAAACTCATCTGTCTTATGAAGTCAAGCATGAAGAGAAGTGGTTTTGGGTTTCAAACATAGACATTTCAAAAGCCTCCCAAAAGCTTCATTTTGGAGTGATTGAGAAGGATCCATGCTTAATTTTTCATTTTAATGTTTTAAACTTGTTTAAATCTTGGTTAAACCTATGATTTGACCAAAATTTGATTCGGCATGAAAATTCAAAACAAATCAAATAAATAAAAAACCAATGCACATAGTACATCTTCTTATGTCATATACTAAGCATTCAAGTTGATAAGCCAGGTCTAGACATATTCAAACTAGAAAAATCATGTATCTACCCCTAACCCTAAACTCGATTTGTCTTATGAAGTCAATCATGAAGAGGTGTTTTGGGTTTCAGACATGGAAATTTCAAAAACCTTCCAAAAGCTTCATTTTGAAGTTACTAATTAAGAAGGATCACTACAAGAAAAGTTTGGCAACTTTTCTTGTAGTGGATCCAGGCTTAATTTTTCATCTTCATGTTTTAAATTTTGGTCAAACCTAGGATTTGTCCAAGATACAAATGGGCATAAAAATTCAGGGTAGCATCATACCCCCCTCCTTCCCGCGTAGAAAAAGTGTTAGGCGAGTAGTAGAATGGCATGACCAACAAGTTTCAAGTAAAATTTTGAATATGACCAAAATATACCAATTGATAGATGTGTGTGACCCAAGATTGAGCCATGGTACATTTTGCCAACAAAGTAGCAATTGAGTTGGCTTTCTACCTTAGTAGGCGTGCATTGGAAGGATGCATTATGCCGGCAAAGTTTTCAAACGTTCAAACTTTTCCGGTTTCTCATACAGTATTTGGCTCCTTGAGAAGCATTGATGTGATCATATAAGGTTATCCAAAACTTCGCCTTTCCCGTATTTGCCCGAGCACTCGACACCCCTCGTCCCATGGCGACTCCTCCAGCCATAGCCCCGTGCACCCAGGCTCCACGACTCAGCCTCGGAGGGGTGTGCGCTAAAAGCTCGCAAATGTCTGTGTGCCATTGGTGTGCGATGAAGCAGGCGGCTCTGTGTCTTGCTGTGGCTAGACTCCTGGCGCCCTTTGATCTAGGAGAGGGAGAGGAGGGAGGGGGTCCCATGAAGCGGCGGTGGCCCAGGTATCGGCGGCAGCCCAGGCAGCAGCGGCAAAGTGGGCTGGTCGGAGCATAGGCATGCGCCGGGGGCGAACCTCGCCGGGTGAGGATGCTTCCATTGTGAAGAAGCACTTGCCATCCAGGGCTTCGGGTTCGCCAACAAACTCAGCGCCTCGGTCCATGGCGTTGCCGTCGTGGGGACGTCGGGGGCGGCGGCGACGTGCTGCAGCCCCAGCCTTTAGTGGGGACCAAAGTGCGACCGACCACATCACGGCGTCGGCAGCATTGGGGATGCCGATGGGCATCCACTGCCACACACAGATTTGGGAGGTTCTGGCCGGGCCGAGTTCCAAACTTCCATCATCGGAGCCGAGGGCTTGGTACTTCAAATTCCGAATCAGGCAATCCTTCGACCCCAATCAGCTTCTGCCTGTGGTCCAAATCCGAGATATCTTGGCGGCAGCTATGCTGGTTAAGCTTAGCCGGACAGCGGCAATCGACGATCTGCAAAACCTAGATGCCTTCCGAGGATTTGCAGCAGCCGTCAATGCACTCGTGGAGGCATCGCATGCTGGTAGCAGCGGCGAATGCGGGTATGTTGTTTTACTCCCTTTGTATGCTTTTGTCATAAAAATCAATTTGCTAATTCTCATTCGATTGAAAATTAGACCCATTCACCATCAACTCTCAAACAGTGGACACTAGTAATATGTAGAACTAGAAATTACACAAGATTTCTGTACTGCTAGTACTATTACTTCGACGCTACATGTTGTTTACACGAGGAAATTGCACAAACTACCGCTTATTGCTGCCTTCGTTGCGTAAAACACTTTTTAAAACTGTAATTTTTTTCCGCACAAACCACCAACTATCGTGTTCTGTTGCAGGGAATTTCAAATTTAGGATTGAGCTGTTTAAGAGCAAATCAGATGATCGGGGACCACCAACTACTATAGTTTTAATTGCAAATAGAATAGATTTTGCAAAATTATGAAACGCACATAACGTTTGAATTACTACAATTTTTTTGAAGGTTTGATATTTTCATCATTTTTGTGTGAATCTTACACCAAGTAACACAACTTTCAGACGGAATACAAAATATTTTCAAACTTCCTAGATTTGATAGCTCAAATATTTTTAATTACTAGTTTTTCAGTATTTTAAAAAGTCGAAACACTATATTTTGGCTGAATGTTAGAAAATATATTTCATGATTATCCCATATTAGTTAAGAAGTACATAAACTAGTAGTAGTAATAAAGAACAGAGGGAGTTTATGGAGATACATCCATTAAGGGCATGTTAGTGTGTGTTGGTGTATTACTTATGCCTTCTTTGGTTAATACACTTCTCAAGTGATCCCCGCAAACCCTCTATTCTTGCCTAGAATACAAAAACTCCCCATCAAAGTATTAGTGCATTTTTTGGATGAGTATTCGAGAGGATTGGGTGAACACCAAGGATTTGCATAGGGAATTGGTACAATTGAATCCTTGGCTGTTTGATTTGTAGGATTGTTTCCGATAGGAATTTTTCCTAAGGATTTCTTTGCACAGATTCCATAGAAAATTAAACATCTACTCATACCTCTTTTTAAGAATGCTTTACTTTTCCTATGGTGGAATCAAACAAAGTTTGGATTCTATGAATTCCTATAGGATTGGAGTGGACATGACATTGCAATCCTACATTTCCCTATTCCTACATCTTTCGGTAGGCATTTGCCTAGAATAAATAACCATGTGTATTACGGAGTAGCAATAAAATATAGGTTTATTTCTCTAAAGCATCTTGCACTGTACTAGTACATGGCTTAAGAGACAATATTTTTACCATTTTTTTTGCGAGAAGACAATATTATTACCATAGTTACTAAGTACATTTTATTGGATGATGAAGTGATAGCCCTCATCAATGCATTGTGAATTATTAGGGCATGGGTCGCACGTGATTTACGAGTACACCGCACGATCGAGAGCCGCCGTCCCTCTTTGCTTTTTACCGATGCGGCGGAGCTCCTCCCCACACCCACGAATAACTGAAAGCCACAACTGCTGGGGAAAAGTCTTGCGCCGAGAAAATCTACAACCGTGGTTGAGTACATGTGTTTCTTAAGATACGAGTGCTCCAATGCATTTTTTCTTTCCTTTTACTAATTTACCTTGAAAATCCTGCACGTCCACTTATTTGTGGACGGAGGGAGTATCACGCCAAGAGGAAGTAGGACAATAGTGGGCGCTTATAGCCCGCCTACGTGGTACTTTTGCCAGCTGTTGGCTCTTCTATTGTTCTTGCTCTAAAGAAACCCCGATTGTGAAAGGCCAAGGCGTACTTCTTTTGGTCACGCAAAATTCAAAATACTGCCATGGACATTGAATTGACATGACAACACATAGCTTGGGATGTCCAAATTTGCACGTTAGACCAGTGACTTGTTCTTCACCTTTTCAGAGGGAACAGTGACTTTTTATTATGGGTCTATACACTTTCCAAGAAACAGGAGGAGATGCTGTAGAGTGTAGAGGAGCGAAGTCAAGCGCCCCGCCCCCACCTGCCCTATTTCTGTTCACCTCCATCGTCTACCTCCGCCCCCGCCCGCACCAATCGACCACCTTCCATAGCACGCGCCAGTGCCGCCGCCATGCAGCTTTAGAATCAATTCCACCGCCCAGTTTGAGAGCCTCCGTTCTTCATCTTCCCCGCCACCTGCCGCCATCGAACCCAAATTAAACTCCAATCAGTTGAACCCAAACCTCATAGATGACTCTGATGACTGTTTCAGAAGGTCTTTTCCGAAGGTCCCCTTGAAGAACTCGTAACAAGATGCGACGTCATCACCGCCGCGAGCCTCGTCGGTTCGTCCAAACTATTTTTCGACTCTGCAAATGATAGTGCAACTCTATCTTTTTCTCTCCCGTTTGGCCTCCCATGTGTTCTTCATTCTCACCCGACGAAGGTAGCACGGGATTGCAAGCTGACGCCGCTGGACAGGTTCTCCTCCGACGCTGTGATGCCAGACGGTACGGGTAAGCAGTGGGTAGGTGCCAATGGAGATTGGGTTGCCATGGTTGACACTGGCTTTCCTGCTTGCAAATGGAAACTTGTCAACGTCTACACTCGCCGTGAAATTCCTCTCCCTGTGCCGTTTGAAACCACCCACATTCCAAATATATACCACCACAACCTTCGTGCTATTATATTTCACAAGATATATATTTGCCAAGTTCCCACAGCTGCTGGGGGGTACAAAAATTTCTCTCTTGTTGCTGTTTTTGACATCAGAGTTGCCCTCCTTTGCGGCGAAGATTCTGGATGGACAGTTCTTACAGAGCCCAAGTCCCACATCTTTTACAATTACAGCGATGCAATTCTCCACAATGGGCTTGTGTTTGCCACAACTCATACTGGCACTGTTCACGCATGGAATCCTCAGCAAGCTGGTAATTTTCCTCCGGACGTAAGTAGTGTATGATGAGCTTCATTATTCATGGCTGTAAAGATAATTTTAATGCACAAACTTATTAATTTTCGAACCTGACTGATCTGACTTGGAGGCTTGGGGCATATTTGCTTCGGATGAAATTTCATTGGTATTTAGACTTTTTATTCGAGATGATTACCATAGAAAAATTTGAGGATTGTATAATTAGGAGTTTTATTCTCAGATTGAATTATGTTGGATTTTGACCTCTACTTGAACTTCTTGAAATGAATCCTTTGGTTTCCCATGTGATGTACTGAAATACACCAATATGCTGTATTATTGAATGGAAATGCCATTATATCATCCCATCTGAATCCTAATGCGTTTTCCCAATTCTTACGTTTTCAGATTTGTGCAAACCAAACATACCCTTCTTAACAGTAATTTCGTTTTCAAGCAGGTCCTCCGCTGATCGTAGAGCCACCGCCCATTGTGTTTGAATGGCGGTGTGCACTTGATGATGCTCTTGGCCATGATCACGAGGTCGATTATGGCATGTGGTGGTTAGCAAGATCTATAGATGGTTCTAGACTTCTTCTGATCCATACACTGGGCATTGCTGATGAAAGGGAATATTCCTGTAAAGTTTGCCATACTGCTTCTGATCGTCGTGTTCATCATGGTCGCACTGTTGGCAACTATGCTTCTGGGTTTGGTTGCCTGGTGTTCACGAAGGACACTAGTAAGTTAAATGAAGGTATTCCATGGGAAAAGATTGATGACCTTGGAGAATATTCTCTTTTCCTTGGAGTGAACTATCCGATTATGCTGCCATTAGGCGGTGCAGATGTTGTCCCAGGATGTCTGACGAGAAGAAATTGTGTGTACACCTTGCCGAATGAAGCATGGCTTCGCAATTCGCAGCTGCCTGAAATATGCCGATTCAGTCTGAATCGTGAAGATTGCGCCGTTGGTTTCCAAACCAACGCCTTGGAGAAAACATGCAAAACAAAAAAAGATAGGTACCTGGTAAAGACACCGCTTTGGTTCATCCCAAACTTCGCCAACGCCCCGGATTGGAACAAGTGTGATGTTTAATTCTGAAACAGGGCCTGCAGCCATTGTAGCTACTGATAGTATGTAATTTCATAGCTAATGAACGAGGCAATTGTGGTCTACTAATTACAACTGTTTTGTAAAGAGGTGGTCTATAAGTATACCCCTCTCTTCATTGATGCATTTGTGGTCTACATGATGGTACTCTTAAATATATGGGTGTGGCTCCTCAACACATAATGTGGGGGTATTATTGTGTTAAAGTTGAAGGCTTGATCAACTATAGGTTCACTTCTCTAGTTACATTACTAGGTACTCCGGTTGGCTATGTTGTGATGAAATTGTGTTCTGTTGTTCGGTGAAGACAAAAGTAGAACTATGGTATGCTTATGTTTAAGAGCAAGCGAGGGTTTAGCTTGAGATGTTAAAATTCAGATTTGAACTATTTTTTGATATGGAAATTTGAAATATATATGGTACTGTATATGATTATGTGTAACAACAAGCGACGAAAGGGCTGATGCTCCTATTCCTTGTCGGCGGGAGGACTATGTGTGCGGCGACTTGAGCCAAATTAGAAGGCCATAGCTATGTTGATTGGTCCTTGAAGTTGGAGGGGCTAGGATTTCGGATGAGCGGAGTGGGGGAAGTTGTTGCTCATGGAACATAAGTCCTTAAAATAGTAATGTTAGTATATAGGAGTACAAGGTATATACTTGTACTATTTTAGTACTATAATAAGTATATCGGGTTCATCAAAAAGAATTATCTCGGGTTCACAACCACGTGGGGTCAAGGTGAGGGAAAGTTGGTCAATACCTCTTACCGCTATATCCCCGCCCCAAGTTCTAATGCGCAAGTGCTGTTATTTTTTTTAAGGGAAATAGTGGTTCCTCTCCCCCGGAAACATGCCCCGCATCTCCACCTCCTAGTATCGTAGTACTACTACTGCATCTTCTCCAAAAAAAACCCTCTTCTGTCTCTTTCTCCCGTTCACCCCTCTCTCCCTTGCATTGGATTACCGACTCCAATGAAGCAGAAGCGTAAGATTGAGGAGATTCCTGATTGCTACCACCAGTCCATGGGGTGGGGCAACCTCCACTACCCACTGGTGGAGAACATAGCCGAGCGGGCGGATATCCTCAGCACTGGTCGCCTCGCTCGAGGCATGATCGGCATGCGGCATGCCATCCGCGGAGCGCATAAGGTTCCGTTCGGTTTACCGAGCCTGCTCCACTGCGACCCCGAGACATGGCCAGACGACCGCGACAATACTGTAAGAGTATTTATTTATTTACTCATCTCGTTTCAGCTTGTGTTTTTTCAATCAACTTTTCTTATTGCCAAACATCATGCATGAATTTAGACTCAACATCATCACCTGATTTGGGAGTACTGTAAGGTTTGCTGCCTTCACTATGCACATGTACTCTTCGGAATTGCTTTATTTATCCATTACATCTGTGCTTCAGTTCTGCACAATCCGCTCTTCATTCTGTCGAATACCTTGCATGCATAGACAATTTTGAAACAAATCCTATTTGCAGGGCATTCACGCGTTGCTGATGCCATTAGACAAGCCGACAGTTCCAGCATTTATCCATACCAAGGAGGAACTGGATGGACATGGACCCATGCACTGGGTGGGTTGTAACGGCGACTGGGTGGCATTTGTCCAGCAGGACGGGCACTTGACGATCCGCAACATATACATATCAGATACTATTATACCTCTTCCATCTCTGCAAGATGCAGGAATTTCTTTGGGCCCTACTAGTGAATGGTGGCATGGCAGCCCACCATTCCTGTTCAAATACAAAATAGATAAAAGTTTGGAACTGCTCAAAGTACGGATCGTCAAGAGGCCGTACAAAGATGATCTAGCAGGGCCATGGCATTACGAGGTAATCGTTGTATTTGACGAATTGATCGCTATCCTACAAGCGCCCCTAGAAAAGGAGTGGAATATCCTGAGAAACCCTGAATTCTTTGATAGAAACAGCTATGTCGATGCCATGGGCATTCCTGGATATGGTACAAGTTCACACCTACATCGTGTATACGCAGTTACATATCCGTATGGAGATGTTCTGGTTTGGGAACCATATACCTGTGGTGAGTCTTTGTTTTATGTCTTAACTAGTAAATGGCATGCTGCACATGTTGGACCAATTACGATTCGCAATACTGATGTATAAAAGTTGCGTTCTAAATGTTGTTCAAACTTTCAATACAACTAATAATTTGGTTATACCATCAAAATAAGTGTGAGCATACAGTTTATAAATATGAACAAAAATTTGGAACCTTTCTTAATCACTATCAAGTGGGACGTGTGATATCGGTGTGAGACTGCTCTGATTTTTCTTCATAATGGAAACATGACGGTTCTAGAAACACGTGGACACTGGTGTGGTATTTTTTTCACGCGAATACCTCTAATCCCAACCGTTAGATTTTGGACACCAACAGTTGGAATTGCTGCTACATGTCTTGTTAAAAACTGGTGCCTTATAGTAGTAGAAAATAGAAGATAGAAGAGAAGAGATAATTTTCAGTGTAGTTCCTACTTGCTGCATTGTGGTTGATCTTTGTGCATTGCAGGGACACATGCAGCCCCGCGTCTCATTGACGCCCCTGTCATTGAAGATGAAGAAGCAGAAGTGGCTGCAATTTTCGCTCAAATCGAGGGAGATGCTGTCATGGAAGATGATGAAGCAAATGTGGCTCAAGGCGATGGAGGTGCCGATGAAGATAATGATGCTGATGAAGAAGAATTAGAAGAAGAAGAATTAGAAGAAGACGAATTCGATGATGAAGAATTAGATGATGAAGAATTAGATGATGATGGTGATAATCATAATTATGAAGATGAAGATGTATTTCTTGGATTTTCTGACCAGCGCACTTGGTTCCTGGCACCAATGAGAGCAGAGTCCATTACTGGTGAATCTGATCTCGCGTGGATTCAGGTTAAAGGTTATCGGCCCATCCTCGGTCCTCCAATATTACATATGGGTAACAAGCTGAGG
The DNA here is from genome assembly GCA_030979885.1 of Lolium multiflorum. NCBI lineage: Eukaryota > Viridiplantae > Streptophyta > Magnoliopsida > Poales > Poaceae > Lolium > Lolium multiflorum. The sequence goes on along the minus strand of CM061753.1, from coordinate 268,176,979 downwards.
TCTTATCCTTTGGTACGGTGCTACGTTTTCTTGAGATCTGCCCATACCTTGGACCCTGTAGAAGAGGCAAGGTGGGAAAGATTGAACAATTTGAAGGGGCGTTCTTTATTTCTTGGACTCAATCACCCAATTTTCATGCTACCCCCGCCAATCGACGCAGAGGCTGCAGAACCAGATTTCCAATTGTTCAAACCTGACTGTGTCTTTGCTACCCACAATCGCGCCCGTGATACATGGATACGTCCAAGGCCAAATTGGTGCAGAATGCACGTCAATGGAGGTCCTGCCATAGGCTCAAGATTGCAGTACAAAAAAGAGAAGATTGAACATAGAGCCGAAGCACCCATGTGGTTCGTCCCAACACTTCCACCTGTTTTTCCTTGAGAAATAAGAGACAGATGGTGACCTTATTTTATAGAGAAAACATAGTGTTCGTGAACTTAACCTCATGAACATTCGCTGTTCGGTTTTTGCTGAAATCAAAATTTTGCAGAGATGAAGATCTTTGTTTGAATCCCGTGCTGAACATATTTTTCACAAATTAGCTACCCGTATTGTGATGAATACATGCTGGTTTGTTGTTTGGTGCAGTAGCAGACATGAAGATCTTTGTCCTGAATACCACAATGGACATCTTTTTTTTCTTCAAAAATTAGCTAAGCTCACGCTATTAGGCGCAAATGCCTATTAAGAGATTTGGTGCTCTTGGGCACCATTGCTCCTGCTATTTTAGAAAAAAATAAAAAATATATTTATTTGTTCAAAAAATTAGAAAACAAATCATGGAGTAGCTAATGAATTGTCCCATAAACGTGCAAAATTTCAGTTTCAAATACAAAAAATTCTGGGCTACACAAAAGTAACAAACGTGTGGATCTGGGTATGCATATTTCAAATCTCCAAATTTCAACAGATTTTGTCTTTTTTGTGTAGTCTACAATATAAAGAATATCATATTAAAATTTTACACGCTTGTAGGTTACTTTATTTATTATGTCTACATTCATTTTCAGATTTTTTTGAAACAAATATGTATGCTATTTGATTTTTTTTAAACAGCAGAGCACTGGTGCCCATTAGCCAAAGACACTTTTCGCAAATGCCTACAATAAAGGAACGGATGGTGACCTTATTTTATAGAGAAACCATAGTGTTTGTGAAGTTAAAGTCATGAACACACGCTGTTCGGTTTTTGGTGAAATCAAAATTTAGCAGAGATGAAGATCTTTGTTTGAATCCCGTGATGAACACATTTTTCCTAAATTAGCTACCAGTATTGTGATGAATACATGCCGGTCTGTTTTTCGGTGGAGTAGCAGACATGCAGGGGATCGAAAGAAACGGCAAAGTAGCCAGAAATCAGGGGTCAAATATAAATTCGAGAAAGGAAACGTTTATTCAACAGTCAGGCTGACATGTGGGACGTATCTTGCAGCCGCGGCCCCAACATTTATCATTCAGAGAGGATGACATGTGGGACCCACGAACCAGTATCGTTCTCGGCGTTTCTCAAAGGGGGCAGGAGATCGAAAGAAAAAGGCAAGTAGCTCGAAATCAGGTGTCCAAAAAATCCAAGAAAGGAAAGGTTTATCGCACAAAGAGGCTGACATATTGTACCCAGTTTGCAGCAGCGTCATCAACGTTTCAAAGGCGGTGGAGTTCGAAAGAAAAAGGCAAATAGCCAGAAATTAGGGGTCAAAAATAAATCCAGCAAAGGAAACTTTTATCGTACAAAGAGGCTGACATGTGGGACCCAGCCAGCAGCGTCCTCAACGTTTCTAAGGTGGCAGGCAATGGAAAAAAGGCAAATAGCCAGAAATTAGGGGTCAAAAATAAATGCAACAATAGAAACTCTTATTGTTCATAGAGGCTGACATGTTGGACCCATGAGCCAGCAGGGCCCTCAACGTTTCAAAGGCGTCACGGGATCAAAAGAAAAGAACCAAGTAGTCATTAATTAGGTGTCAAAAATAAATCCAAGAAAGTAAATGTTTTACTTTTCATAGAGGCTGTCATATGGGACCCATGAGCCAGCAGCGTCCTCAACGTTTCTAAGGCGGCTGGGGATCGAAAAAAAAAGCGAAGTAGCCATTAATTAGGGGTCAACTATAAATCCAAGAAAAGAAATGTTTATTGTTCTTAGAGGCTGACATGTGGGAGCTATGCGCCAGCAGCGTCCTCATCGTTTCAAAGGCGGTCGGGGATCCAAAGAAAAAGGCAAATAGCCAGAAATCAGGGGTAAAAAAAATCCAAGAAAAGAAATATTATTGTTCATAGAGGCTGGCATGTGGGACCCATGAGCCAGCAGCGTCCACAATTTCAAAGGCGGCACAGGATCGAAAGAAAAAGGCAAGTGACCAAAAATCAGGGGGTAAAAAATCCAAGAAAAAAACTTTATTGTACATAGAGGATGACATGCGGGTCCCATGAGCCAACAACTTACTCGTCGTTTCAGAGGGCCGAGGCGGCATGAGATCGAAAGAAAAAGGAAAGTGACCAAATATCAGGAGCAAAAAATAATCCATGAAAAGAAACTTTCATTGTACATAGAGGATGACATAGGGTCCCATGTTGTAGCAGCGGTCTGAACGTTTCAAGGACGGCATGAGATCGAAAGAAAAAGGCAAGTGACCAAATATCAGGAGCCAAAAATAATCCAAGAAAAGAAACTTTTATTGTACCTTTGAGAGTCGGCATGAGATTGAAAGAAAAAGGCAAGTGACCAAATATCAGGAGCCAAAAACCTAGAAAAGAAACTTTTATTGTACATAGAGTATGACATGCGGGTCCCATGACGCTGCAGCATCCTCAACGTTTCCAAGGCGGCAGGGGATCAAATGAAAAGGAAATAGCCAAAAAGCAGAGGGTGAAAAAAATCGAAGAAAAGAAACTTTTATTGTTCATAGTGGATGACATGTGGGACCCATGAGGCAGCAGCATCCTCAACGTTTCCAAGCAGCAGGGGATCGAAAGAAAAAGGAAATAGCCAAAAATCAGAGCGTGAAAAATAATCCAAGAAAAGAAACTTTTATTTTACATAGAGGATGACATGTGGGTCCCATTTTGCAGCAGCGGTCTCAATGTTTCATATGCGGCTTGAGATCAAAAGAAAACGAAAGTAGCCCGAAATTAGGGGGAATAAAACTCCAAGAAAAGAAAGTTTTTTGTACATAGAGGATGACATACGGGTCCCAAGGCGGCAGGGGAACAAAAGAAAAAGGAAATAGCCAAAAATCAGAGGGGTGAAAAAAAATCCAAGAAAAAAGAAACTTTTAGAGTTCATAGTTCATAGAGGATGACATGCGGGTCCCATGAGGCAGCAGCGTCCACAACGTTTCCAAGGCGGCACACAGGACCAAAAGAAAAAGGATGTACCCCTGCTGGGCCTTTTGATCAAAAAATAATCCAAGATAAGGAAGATATAAATTGGGGCTGCCTGGCCATCTGGGCCTTCTAACCTGCTGGACGTCTTTTGACTCGTACAATTTCAGCCCACTCCAAAACAAGAAAGTCCTATGCTTCGCAAAAACAAAACAAAAACAAGGAGATTCATATTAGTTCGTTTATGTAAAAATAAAGATTTAATTTATCCGTTTGCAATAGCTCAGAGCGAAATACACTTTTTATTGTCTGTAAAATAATCAAGATATCACATGTTTCTTGTACGGGGAGGCTGACATCGGGACCCATGAGCCAGCAGCGTCGTCAAAGTTTTAAAGGCGGCAGGGGATCGAAAGAAAAAATAAATCAAAAATCAGTTGGTAAAAAAATCGAAGAAAAGAAACATTTATCGTTCTGAGAGGATGACATGCGGGACCCATGTGGCAGCAGCATCCTCAACGTTTCCAAGGCAGCACGGGATCCAAAAAAAAGGCAAAATAGCCAGAAATTAGGGGTCAAAATAACTCCAAGAAAAGAAAGGTTTATCGTCCATAGAGTCTGACATGTGGGACCCATTAGCGAGCAGATTCTTCAACGTTCAAAGGCGGCAGGGGATCAAAAGAAAAAGGAAGTAGCCAGAAATTAGGGGTAAAAAATAACTCCAACAATGGAAACTTTTATTGTTCATAGAGGATGACATGCGGGACCCATGAGCCAGCAGCTTCCTCAACGTTTCAAAGGCGGCATGGGATCGAAAGAAAAAGGCAAGTGACCAAATATCAGGAGCCAAAAATAATCCAAGAAAAGAAACTTTATTGTACATAGAGGATGACATGCGGGTCCCATTTAGCAGCAGCGGTATCACCGTTTGAGATGCGGCAGGAGGTCGAAAGAAAAAAGGCAAGTGACCAAATATCAGAGGCAAAAAAAAATCCAAGAAAAGAAAGTTTTATAGTACATAGAGGATGACATGCGGGTCCCATTTAGCATCAGCGGTATCACCGTTTGGGAGGCGGCAGGGGATCGAAAGAAAAAGGCAAGTGACCAAATATGAGGTGCCAAAAATAATCAAAGAAAAGAAAGTTTTCAACGTTTCAAAGGCGGGGGGATCAAAAGAAAAAGGAAGTAGCCAGAAATTAGGGGGCAAAAATAACTCCAAGAAAGGAAACTTTTATTGTTCGTAGAGGATGACATGGGGGACCCATGAGCCAGCAGCTTACTCAACGTTTCAAAGGTGGCATGAGATCGAAAGAAAAAAACGCAAGTGACCAAATATGAGGTGCCAAAAATAATCAAAGATTTATTGTACATAGAGGATGACATGCGGGTCCCATTTTGCAGCAGCGGTCTCAATGTTTGAAATGCGGCTTGAGATCAAAAGAAAAAGAAAGTAGCTAGAAAGTAGGGGGTCAAAAAAAATCCAAGAAAAGAAAGTTGATGGACATAGAGGTTGACATGCGGGTCCCATGTGCCAGCAGCTTACTCAACGTTTCAAAGGGGCCAGGGGATCAAAAGTAAAAGGCAAGTGACGAAATATCAGGAGCCAAAAATCAGAGGGTGAAAAAAAATCCAAGAAAACAAACTTTTATAGCACATAGAGGATGACATGCGGGTCCCATGAGCCAGCAGGTTCCTCAACGTTTCAAATGTGGCATGAGATCGAAAGAAAAAGGCAAGTGACGAAATATCAGGAGCCAAAAATAATTCAAGAAAAGAAACTTGATTGTACATAGAGGATGACATGCGGGTCCCATGTGTAAGCAGCTTACTCAACGTTTCCAAGGCGGCAGGGCATCAAAAGAGAAAAGGAAATAGACAAAAATCAGAGAGTGAAAAAAAACCATAGAAAATAAACTTTTATAGCACATAGAGGATGACATGCGGGTCCCACGAGCCAGCAGGTTCCTCAAAGTTTCAAACGTGGCATGAGATCGAAAGAAAAAAGGCAAGTGACCAAATATCAGGAGCCAAAAATAATCCAAGAAAAGAAAGTTTATTGTACGTAGAGGATGACATGCGGGTCCCATTTTGCAGCAGCGGTATCACCGTTTGAGAGGCTGCACGGGATCGAAAGAAAAGGCAAGTGACCAAATATCAGGAGCCAAAAATAATCCAAGAAAAGAAATTTTATTGTACGTAGAGGATGACATGCGGGTCCCATTTTGCAGAGCGGTCTCAACGTTTGCGGTGATACGTCTCCAACGTATCGATAATTTCTTATGTTCCATGCTACTTTATTGATGATACCTACATGTTTTATGCACATTATATGTCATATTTATGCATTTCTGGAACTAACCTATTAACAAGATGCCGAAGAGCCAGTTCTTGTTCTGCTTTTGGTTTCAGAAATCCTAGTAAAGAAATATTCTCGGAATTGGACGAAACTTTCGCCCAGGGTCCTATTTTTGCACGAAGCTTCCAGAAGACCGAAGACCTAACGAAGTGGGGCCACGAGGCAGCCAGGGGGGTGGCGGGCGCGGCCCAAGCCCTGGCCGCGCCGACCTGTCCCCTGGGCCCCTCGTGTGGCCCCCGCGTTGACCCTCCGCCTACTTAAAGCTTCCGTCGCGAAACCCCCCCGAGAGCCACGATACGGAAAACCTTACGAGAGACGCCGCCGCCGCGAATCCCATCTCGGGGATTCGGGAGATCGCCTCCGGCACCTGCCGGAGAGGGGATTCATCTCCCGGAGGACTCTACACCGCCATGGTCGCCTCCGGAGTGATGAGTGAGTAGTTCACCCCTGGACCATGGGTCCATAGCAGTAGCTAGATGGTCGTCTTCTCCTTGTTGTGCTTCATTGTTGGATCTTGTGAGCTGCCTAACATGATCAAGATCATCTATATGTAATTCTATATGTTGTGTTTGTCGGGATCCGATGGATAGAGAGTACTATGATTATGGTGATTATCAATCTATTGTTCATGTGTTGTTTATGATCTTGCATGCTCTCCGTTACTAGTAGAGGCTCTGGCCAAGTTTTTACTCTTAACTCCAAGAGGGAGTATTTATGCTCGATAGTGGGTTCATGCCTCCATTGAATCTGGGACAGTGACAGAAAGTTCTAAGGTTGTGGATGTGCTGTTGCCACTAGGGATAAAACATTGATGCTATGTCTAAGGATGTAGTTGTTGATTACATTACGCACCATACTTAATGCAATTGTCTGTTGCTTTGCAACTTAATACTGGAGGGGGTTCGGATGATAACCTGAAGGTGGACTTTTTAGGCATAGATGCAGTTGGATGGCGGTCTATGTACTTTGTCGTAATGCCCAATTAAATCTCACTATATTTACCATGTCATGTATATGCATTGTTATGCCTTTCTCTATTTGTCAATTGCCCGACTGTAATTTGTTCACCCAACATGCTTTTATCTTATGGGAGAGACACCTCTAGTGAACTGTGGACCCCGGTCCTATTCTTTACATAGCATACAATCTACTTGTTTTACTGTTTTATTTGCAAACATCTTCCACTCGATACGCTTAATCCTTTGTTACAGCAAGCCGGTGAGATTGACAACCTCACTGTTTCGTTGGGACAAAGTACTTGGGTTGTGTTGTGCAGGTTCCTAGTTGGCGCCGGAATCCCTGGTGTTGCGCCGCATCACATTTCGCGACCATCAACCTTCAACGTGCTTCTTGGCTCCTACTGGTTCGATTAAACCTTGGTTTCTTTCTGAGGGAAAACTTGCTACTGTGCGCATCATACCTTCCTCTTGGGGTTCCCAACGAACGTGTGAGTTACACGCCATCAAGCTAATTTTCTGGCGCCGTTGCCGGGGAGGAAAGGTAAAAGGCACTCATACTCCGGTTCCAGGTAACAGTACTTTCTGGCACCATTGTGTGTGTGCTCGAAGCTATTTCCTTTAGACTCTGCAATTGCGACATTTGGTTTCTTGTTTACACTAGTTAGGCATAATGGACAACAATGACCTTTTTATTCTATTTCCTGATTTAAGACATGGATGGTTTGATGCGAAAATTAAAAAACCCATGGAACATATTAATATGAATGCTTTGAACACCATTGTTGTTAATGATATGGAAAATTCTAAGCTTGGGGAAGCTGGCTTTGATGAGCATGATATTTTTAGTCCCCCAAGCATTGAGGAGAAAATTTTCTTTGATGATACTTTGCCTCCCATTTATGATGATTATAATGATAGTAGTCTTTTGTTACCACCTGTTATGGAGGATAAATTTGATTATGATTACAATATACCTCCTATATTTGATAGCTACTTTGTTGAATTTGCTCCCACTACAATTAATAAGAATGACTATGCTTATGTTGGGAGTAGTAATTATTTTATGCATGAGACTCATGATAAGAATGCTTTATGTGATAGTTATATTGTTGAGTTTGCTCATGTTGCTACTGAAAGTTATTATGAGAGAGGAAAATATGGTTGTAAAAATTTTCATGTTACTAAAACACCTCTCTATGTGCTGAAATTTTTGAAGCTACACTTGTTTTATCTTCCTATGCTTGTTACTTTGCTCTTCATGAACTTGTTTATTTACAAGATTCCTATGCATAGGAAGCATGTTAGACTTAAATGTGTTTTGAATTTGCCTCTTGATGCTCTCTTTTGCTTCAACTTCTATTTCTTGCGAGTGCATCATTAAAACTGCTGAGCCCATCTTAATGGCTATAAAGAAAGAACTTCTTGGGAGATAACCCATGTGTTTTTTACTACAGTACTTTGTTTTATATTTGAGTCTTGGAAGTTGTTTAATACTGTAGCAACCTCTCCTTATCATGTTTTTGTGCCAAGTAAAGTTTCTATGTTAAAGTTGATGTTATATTTGGGATCGCTGCGCAGAAACAGCATTGCTGTCTGTCACGAATCTGGGCACAGGCCTCTGTAGAAAATTCAAAAAAATCTGCCAATTTACGAGCGTGATCCTCAGATATGTACGCAACTTTCATTAGTTTTGAGTTTTTCCATTTGAGCAAGTCTGGTGCCAGCTTTAAATTCGTCTTTACGGACTGTTCTGTTTTGACAGATTCTGCCTTTTATTTCGCATTGCCTCTTTTGCTATGTTGGATTCATTTCTTTGATCCATTAATGTCCAGTAGCTTTATGCAATGTCCAGAAGTGTAAAGAATGATTGTGTCACCTCTGAATGTGTGAATTATTAATTGTGCACTAACCCTCTAATGAGTTTGCTTGAAGTTTGGTGTGAAGGAAGTTTTCAAGGGTCAAGAGAGAGTATGATATACTATGATCAAGAGGAGTGAAAGCTCTAAGCTTGGGGATGCCCCCGTGGTTCACCCCTGCATATTTTAAGAAGACTCAAGCATCTAAGCTTGGGGATGCCCAAGGCATCCCCTTCTTCATCGACAACATCATCAGGTTCCTCCCCTGAAACTATATTTTTATTCAATCACATCTTGTATTCTTTGCTTGGAGCGTCGGTTTGTTTTTGTTTTTGTTTTTGTTTGAATAAGATGGATCCTAGCATTCACTTTGTGGGAGAGAGACACGCTCCGCTGTTGCATATGGACACATGTGTCCTTAGGCTTTACTCATAATGTTCATGGCGAAGTTTCTTCTTCGTTAAATTGTTATATGGTTGGAATTGGAAAATGCTACATGTAGTAATTCTAAAATGTCTTGGATAATGTGATACTTGGTAATTGTTGTGCTCATGATTAAGCTCTTGCATCATATGCTTTGCACCCATTAATGAAGAAATACATAGAGCTTGCTAAAATTTGATTTGCATATTTGGTTTCTCTAAGGTCTAGATAATATCTAGTATTGAGTTTTGAACAACAAGGAAGACGGTGTAGAGTCTTATAATGTTTACAATATGTCTTTTATGTGAGTCTTGCTGCACTTGTTCATCCTTGAGTTTGCTTCAAATAACCTTGCTAGCCTAAACCTTGTATCGAGAGGGAATACTTCTCATGCATCCAAAATCCTTGAGCCAACTACTATGCCATTTGTGTCCACCATACCTACCTACTACATGGTATTTCTCCGCCATTCCAAAGTAAATTGCTTGAGTGCTACCTTTAAAATTCCATCATTCACCTTTGCAATATATAGCTCATGGGACAAAATAGCCTTAAAAACTATCGTAGTATTGAATATGTACTTATGCACTTTATATTTTATTAAGTTGCTTGTTGTGCGATAACCATGCTTCTGGGGAACGCCATCAACTATTGTTGAATATCATGTGAGTTGCTATGCATGTCCGTCTTGTCTGAAGGTCTATCATTTTAGTGGTTGGAGCATGCAAAATTGTTAGAGAAGAACATTGGGCCGCTAACTAAAGCCATGAACCATGGTTGAAGTTTCAGTTTTGGACATATATCCTCAATCTCATATGAGAATAATAACTTTGCTACATGCTTATGCATTTAAGAGGAGTCCATTATCTGTTGTCCATGTTGTCCCGGTATGGATGTCTAAGTTGAGAATAATCAAAAGCGAGAAATCCAAATGCGAGCTTTCTCCTTAGACCTTTGTACAGGCGGCATGGAGGTACCCCTTTGTGACACTTGGTTGAAACATGGCATGCGAAGATCCGGTAGTCCAAGTTAAGTAGGACGAGGTGCGGGCACTATTAGTATACTATGCGTGAGGCTTGCAACTTGTAAGATATAATTTTCATAACTCATATGCTTTATTACTACCGTTGACAAAATTGTTTCATGTTTTCAAAATAAAAGCTCTAGCACAAATACAGCAATCGATGCTTTCCTCTTTGAAGGACCATTCTTTTACTTTTATTGTTGAGTCAGTTTACCTATCTCCTTCCACCTTAAGAAGCAAACACTTGTGTGAACTGTGCATTGATTCCTACATACTTGCATATTGCACTTGTTATACTACTTTATGTTGACAATATCCATGAGATATACATGTTATAAGTTGAAAGCAACCGCTGAAACTTAATCTTCCTATGTGTTGCTTCAACACCTTTACTTTGATTTATTGCTTTATGAGTTAACTCTTATGCAAGACTTATTGATGTTTGTCTTGAAGTACTATTCATGAAAAGTCTTTGCTTTATGATTCATTGTTTACTCATGTCATTACCTTTGCTTTGATCGCTGCATTCATTACATATGTTTACAAATAGTATGATCAAGATTATGATGGCATGTCACTTCGAAATTATCTTTGTTATCGTTTTACTTGCTCGGGACGAGCAGAACTTGGGGATGCTGATACGTCTCCAACGTATCGATAATTTCTTATGTTCCATGCTACTTTATTGATGATACCTACATGTTTTATGCACATTATATGTCATATTTATGCATTTTCTGGAACTAACCTATTAACAAGATGCCGAAGAGCCAGTTGCTGTTTTCTGCTGTTTTGGTTTCAGAAATCCTAGTAAAGAAATATTCTCGGAATTGGACGAAACTTTCGCTCAGGGTCCTATTTTTGCACGAAGCTTCCAGAGACCGAAGACCTAACGAAGTGGGGCCACGAGGCAGCCAGGGGGTGGCCGGCGCGGCCCAAGCCCTGGCCGCCCGACCTGTCCCCTGGGCCCCTCGTGTGGCCCCCGCGTTGACCCTCCGCCTACTTAAAGCTTCCGTCGCGAAACCCCCAGTACCGAGCCACGATACGGAAAACCTTACAGAGACGCCGCCGCCGCGTCCCATCTCGGGGGATTCGGAGATCGCCTCCGGCACCCTGCCGGAGAGGGGATTCATCTCCCGGAGGACTCTACACCGCCATGGTCGCCTCCGGAGTGATGAGTGAGTAGTTCACCCCTGGACCATGGGTCCATAGCAAGCTAGATGGTCGTCTTCTCCTTGTTGTGCTTCATTGTTGGATCTTGTGAGCTGCCTAACATGATCAAGATCATCTATATGTAATTCTATATGTTGTGTTTGTCGGGATCCGATGGATAGAGAGTACTATGATTATGGTGATTATCAATCTATTGTTCATGTGTTGTTTATGATCTTGCATGCTCTCCGTTACTAGTAGAGGCTCTGGCCAAGTTTTTACTCTTAACTCCAAGAGGGAGTATTTATGCTCGATAGTGGGTTCATGCCTCCATTGAATCTGGGACAGTGACAGAAAGTTCTAAGGTTGTGGATGTGCTGTTGCCACTAGGGATAAAACATTGATGCTATGTCTAAGGATGTAGTTGTTGATTACATTACGCACCATACTTAATGCAATTGTCTGTTGCTTTGCAACTTAATACTGGAGGGGGTTCGGATGATAACCTGAAGGTGGACTTTTTAGGCATAGATGCGGTTGGATGGCGGTCTATGTACTTTGTCGTAATGCCCAATTAAATCTCACTATATTTACCATGTCATGTATATGCATTGTTATGCCTTTCTCTATTTGTCAATTGCCCATTGTAATTTGTTCACCCAACATGCTTTTATCTTATGGGAGAGACACCTCTAGTGAACTGTGGACCCCGGTCCTATTCTTTACATAGCATACAATCTACTTGTTTTACTGTTTTATTTGCAAACATCTTCCACTCGATACGCTTAATCCTTTGTTACAGCAAGCCGGTGAGATTGACAACCTCTGTTTCGTTGGGACAAAGTACTTGGGTTGTGTTGTGCAGGTTCCTAGTTGGCGCCGGAATCCCAGTGTTGCGCCGCATCACATTTCGCGACCATCAACCTTCAACGTGCTTCTTGGCTCCTGGTTCGATTAAACCTTGGTTTCTTTGAGGGAAAACTTGCTACTGTGCGCATCATACCTTCCTCTTGGGGTTCCCAACGAACGTGTGAGTTACACGCCATCAGGCACAGACCAAAAGAAAAATGAAGTAGCCAGAAATCAGGGGTGAAAAAATCCAAGAAGAAAGATTTCAATTGGGCTGCATCTGGACATCTGGGCTTCGAACTATCCTGCTTGGCCTTTTGACTCGTACAATTTCAGCCCACTCCAAAACAGGAAAGTTCCGAATTTTCTAAAAAAACAGGAAAGTCCTATGCTTCGCAAAGACAAAAAAACAAGGAGATTCAACATATAAGTTTGTTTATGTAAAAATAAAGATTTAATTATCCGTTTGAAATAGCTCAGAGCGCAATACATTGTTTATTGTCTGCAAAATAATCAAGATATCATATGTTTCTTGTACGGGGAGGCTGACATCGGGGACCCATGAGCCAACAGCGTCGTCAACGTTTTAAAGGCGGCAGGGGATGGAAAGAAAAAATAAACCAAAAATCTGTTGGTAAAAAATCCAAGAAAAGAAACATTTTCGTTCTGAGAGGATGACATGCGGGACCCATGAGGCAGCAGCATCCTCAGCGTTTATTGTTCATAGAGGTTGACATGTGGGACCCGTGAGCCAGCGGCGTCCTCAACGTTTTAAAGGCTGCAGGTGATCGAAAGAAAAAATAAGCCAAAAATCGTTTGGTCAACAAAATCCAAGAAAATAAACATTTACCGTTTGAGAGGATGACATGCGGGACCCATGAGGCAGCAGCATCCTCAACGATTCCAAGGCGGCGGGGAAATATCCAGAAATTAATGAGGGGTTCAAAATAAATCCATCAAAGGAAACTTTTATTGTTCATAGAGGATGACATGTGGGACCGACCTGCCAACAGCGTCCTCATCGTTTCGAGGGGGCAGGAGATCAAAAGAAAAGGCAAATAGCCAGAAATTAGGGGTAAAAAATAACTCCAAGAAAGGAAACTTTTATTGTTCGTAGAGGATGACATGCGGGACCCATGAGCCAGCAGCTTACTCAACGTTTCAAAGGCGGCATGAGATCGAAAGAAAAAGGCAAGTGACAAAATATCAGGAGCCAAAGATAATCCAAGAAAAGAAACTTTATTGTACGTAGAGGATGACATGCGGGTCCCATTTAGCAGCAGCGGTCTCAGCGTTTCAAATGCGGCTTGAGATCAAAAGAAAAAGAAAGTTGATTGTACATAGAGGATGACATGCGGGTCCCATGAGTCAGCAGCTTACCATACGTTTCCAAGGCGGCAGGGGATCAAAAGAAAAAGGAAATAGCCAAAAATCAGAGGGTAAAAAAAATAAAGAAAATAAACTTTTATAGTACATAGAGGATGACATGCGGGTCCCATGAGCCAGCAGGTTCCTCAACGTTTCAAACTTGGCATGAGATCGAAAGAAAAAGGCAAGTGACCAAATATGAGGAGCCAAAAATAATTCAAGAAAAGAAAGTTTTATAGTACATAGAGGATGACATGCGGGTCCCATTTAGCAGCAGCGGTATCAGCGTTTGAGAGGCGGCAGGGGATCAAAAGAAAAAAGAAATTGCCAAAAATCAGATGGTGAAAAAAAACCAAGAAAATGAACTTTTATAGTACATAGAGGATGACATGCGGGTCCCATGAGCCAGCAGGTTCCTCAACGTTTCAAACGTGGCATGAGATCGAAAGAAAAAGGCAAGTGAAAAAATATCAGGAGCCAAAAATAATTCAAGAAAAGAAAGTTTTATAGTACATAGAGGATGACATGCGGGTCCCATTTAGCAGCGGTATCACCGTTTGAGAGCGGCAGGGGATCGAAAGAAAAAGGCAAGTGAAAAAATATGAGGAGCCACAAATAATTCAAGAAAAGAAAGTTTTATAGTACATAGAGGATGACATGCGGGTCCCATTTAGCAGCATCGGTATCACTGTTTGAGAGGCGAGGGGATCGAAAGAAAAAGTCAAGTGACCAAATATGAGGTGCCAAAAAAATCCAAGAAAAGAAAGTTTTATAGTACATAGAGGATGACATGCGGGTCCCATTTAGCAGCAGCGGTATCACTGTTTGAGAGGCAGCAGGGGATCGAAAGAAAAAGTCAAGTGACCAAATATGAGGTGCCAAAAAATCCAAGAAAAGAAAGTTTTATAGTACATAGAGGATGACATGCGGGTCCCATTTAGCAGCAGCGGTATCACCGTTTGAGAGGCGGCAGGGATCGAAAGAAAAAGGCAAGTGACCAAATATGAGGTGCCAAAATAATCCAGGAAAAGAAAGTTTTATAGTACATAGAGGATGACATGCGGGTCCCATTAGCAGCAGCGGTATCACCGTTTGAGAGGCGGGGATCGAAAGAAAAGGCAAGTGACCAAATTTGAGGTGCCAAAAAAACTCCAAGAAAAGAAAGTTGATTGCACATAGAGGATGACATGCGGGTCCCATTTAGCAGAGCGGTCTCAACGTTTCCAAGGCGGCAAGGGATCAAAAGAAAAAGGAAGTAGCCAGAAATCAGGGGGTCAAAAAAATCCAAGAATAGAAAGAATTTTGGTTCATAGAGGATGACATGCGGGACCCATGATCCTGCATCGTAAACGGCTCGATCGGAGAACGTTGAACGAGATGGCGCGATCTAGAAAAAAACAATGCCAGAGAGGCTGCCATCTGGGCCCTACATCCCTCGGCGGTGCGGATTTGCGTTGACTCGGCCGGCGAACCCGAGATTTCGAGATGCACCACGTCCCGGGCCACCATACGCGACGTTTTGGCCGCTTTCGTCGGGCTAGGTGGCCTCAAAAACGAGAAAAAAAAGTTTTGACATGCACCACGGAGGGACCAAAAATCGTCGGCCATGGTACACCAGCAACCACGGCGCGACTTCAACTTCGTCGGCCATGGCAACTTTTCTTGTAGTGACTTCTTGCTTTGTGGTTGCAGGGTTGCTTGAGAGGGATATCTTTGACCTCTTCCTCCCTGAGTTCGATAAACCTTGGGTGATCCACTTAAGGGAAAACTTGCTGCTGTTCTACAAACCTCTGCTCTTGGAGGCCCAACACTGTCTACAGGAAAAGAAGCGTGAGTAGACATCAAGCTATTTTTTGGCGCCGTTGCCGGGGAGGAAAGGTAAAAGGTACTCACACTCCGGATCTCGGCTACTAAGCTATTTTCGCCGTTGTAAGTACTTGAAGCTATTTCCTTTAGATCCTGCAATTGCATCTTTTGGTTTCTTGTTTATACTAGTTAGGCATAATGGAAAACAACAAAAATATGAGAGATCTTTATGAACTTTATCTTGAATTAGGACATGATGTGTTTGAAGAGAGAATTAAAAAACCCATGGAAATTTATATGCATGCTAATGGGAATGTTATTAATATGAATGCTTTGAACACCATTGTTGCTAATGCTATGGAAAATTCTAAGCTTGGGGAGGTCGGTTTTGATGAAAATGATCTCTTTAGCCCTCCGGGTATTGAGGAGAAAGTTTATGTTGATTATGATATGCCTCCCATTTATGATGATTATAATGATAGTGGTCTTTTGGTGCCACCTACTATGGAGAGTAAATTTTATTGTGATTATACTATGCCTCCTACACTTGATGAGAATAATAATGATAGCTACTTTGTTGAATTTGCTCCCACTACAACTAATAAAATTGATTATGCTTATGTGGAGAGTAATAATTTTATGCATGTGGCTCATGACAAGAATGTTTTATGTGATAGTTATATTGTTGAATTTGTTCATGATGCTACTGAAAGTTATTATGAGAGAGGGAAACATGGTTATATGCATCTTAATAATATTAAGTTTCCCCTCTTTATGTTGAGAATCTTGAAATTGCGCTTATGTTGCTTTTCTATGCTTGCCACTTTGTTCTTCATGAATTTATTTGTGTACAAGATTCCTATGCATAGGAAGCATGTTAGACTTAAATTTGTTTTGAATTTGCCTCTTGATGCTCTCTTTTTGCTTCAAATACTATTTCTTGCGAGTGCATCATTAAAACTGCTGAGCCCATCTTAATGGCTATAAAGAAAGAACTTCTTGGGAGATAACCCATGTGTTTATTTTACTACAGCAATTTTTGTTTTGTTGAGTCTTGGAAGTTGTTTACTACTGTAGCAACCTCTCCTTATCATGTTTTTGTGCCAAGTAAAGTTTCTATGTTAAAGTTGATGTTATATTTGGGATCGCTGCGAAACAGCATTGCTGTCTGTCACGAATTCTGGCATAAGTCTCTGTAAAAAATTCGAAAAAATCTGCAAAATTACGAGCGTGATCCTCAGATATGTACGCAACTTTCATTAGTTTTGAGTTTTTCCATTTGAGCAAGTTAAGTGCCCCTTTCAGGTTCGTCTTTACGGACTGTTCTGTTTGACAGATTCTGTCTTTTATTTCGCATTGCCGCTTTTGTTAAGTTGAATGAGTTTCTTTGTTCCATTAACTTTCAGAAGTTTTGTGCAATGTCCAGAAGTGTTAAGAATGATTGTGTCACCTCTGAACATGTGAATTTTTATTATGCACTAACCCTCTAATGAGTTTGCTTGAAGTTTGGTGTGGAGGAAGTTTTCAAGGGTCAATAGAAGAGGATGATATACTATGATCAAGAAGAGTGAAAGGTCTAAGCTTGGGGATGCCCCGGTGGTTCATCCCTGCATATTTTAAGAAGACTCAAGCATCTAAGCTTGGGGATGCCCAAGGCATCCCCTTCTTCATCGACAACATTATCAGGTCACTTCTAGTGAAACTATATTTTTATTCCGTCACATCCTTATGTACTTTACTTGGAGCGTCTGTTTGTTTTTATTTTTGTTTTGTTTGAATAAGTTCATCCTTGTGTGGGAGAGAGACACGCTCCGCTGGTTCATATGAACACATGTGTTCTTAGCTTTTAATGTTCATGGCGAAGGTTGAAACTGCTTCGTTAATTGTTATATGGTTGGAAACAGAAAATGCTACATGTAGTAATTGGTAAAATGTCTTGGATAATGTGATACTTGGCAATTGTTGTGCTCATGTTTAAGCTCTTGCATCATATACTTTGCACTCATTAATGAAGAAATACATAGAGCTTGCTAAAATTTGGTTTGCATAATTGGTCTCTCTAAAGTCTAGATAATTTCTAGTATTGAGTTTTGAACAACAAGGAAGACGGTGTAAAGTCTTATAATGTTTACAATATGTCTTTTATGTGAGTTTTGCTGCACCGGTTCATCCTTGTGTTTGTTTCAAATAACCTTGCTAGCCTAAACCTTGTATCGAGAGGGAATACTTCTCATGCATCCAAAATCCTTGAGCCAACCACTATGCCATTTGTGTCCACCATACCTACCTACTACATGGTATTTCTCCGCCATTCCAAAGTAAATTGCTTGAGTGCTACCTTTAAATTTCCATCATTCGCCTTTGCAATATATAGCTCATGGGACAAAATAGCCTTAAAAACTATTGTGGTATTGAATATGTACTTATGCACTTTATCTCTTATTAAGTTGCTTGTTGTGCGATAACCATGCTTCTGGGGACGCCATCAACTATTCTTTGTTGAATATCATGTGAGTTGCTATGAATGTCCGTCTTGTCTGAAGTAAGAGAGATCTACCACCTTAATGGTTGGAGCATGCATATTGTTAGAGAAGAACATTGGGCCGCTAACTAAAGCCATGAATCATGGTGGAAGTTTCAGTTTTGGACATATATCCTCAATCTCATATGAGAATAATAATTGTTGCCACATGCTTATGCATTAAAGAGGAGTCCATTATCTGTTGTCCATGTTGTCCCGGTATGGATGTCTAAGTTGAGAATAATCAAAAGCGAGAAATCCAAATGCGAGCTTTCTCCTTAGACCTTTGTACAGGCGGCATGGAGGTACCCCTTTGTGACACTTGGTTGAAACATGTGTATTGCGATGATCCGGTAGTCCAAGCTGATTAGGACAAGGTGCGGGCACTATTAGTATACTATGCATGAGGCTTGCAACTTGTAAGATATAATTTACATAACTCATATGCTTTATTACTACCGTTGACAAAATTGTTTCATGTTTTCAAAATAAAAGCTCTAGCACAAATACAGCAATCGATGCTTTCCTCTTTGAAGGACCATTCTTTTACTTTTATTGTTGAGTCAGTTTACCTATTTCTCTCCACCTCAAGAAGCAAACACTTGTGTGAACTGTGCATTGATTCCTACATACTTGCATATTGCACTTGTTATATTACTTTACATTGACACTATCCATGAGATATACATGTTACAAGTTGAAAGCAACCGCTGAAACTTAATCTTCCATTGTGTTGCTTCAATGTCTATACTTTAAATTATTGCTTTATGAGTTAACTCTTATGCAAGACTTATTGATGCCTGTCTTGAAAGTGCTATTCATGAAAAGTCATTGCTTTATGATTCATTTGTTTACTCATGTCATTACCATTGTTTGGATCGCTGCATTCATCTCATATGCTTACAATAGTATGATCAAGGTTATGATGGCATGTCACTTAAGAAATTATCATTGTTATCGTTTACCTACTCGAGGACGAGTAGGAACTAAGCTTGGGGATGCTTGATACGTCCCAAACGTATCTATAATTTCTTATGTTCCATGCTACTTTATTGATGATACCTACATGTTTTATACACATTATATGTCATATTTATGCGTTTTCCGGAACTAACCTATTAACAAGATGCCGAAGTGCCAGTTCTGTTTTCTGCTGTTTTTGGTTTCATAAATCCTAGTAACGAAATATTCTCGGAATTGGACGAAATCAACGCCTGAGTTCCTATTTTGCCCGGAAGCATCCAGAACACCCGAGAGTCGCCGGAGGGCCACACAGGCCCCGGATGATGAGCCGGCGCGGCCCAGGCCCGGCCGCGCCGCCTTATGGTGTCGTCGCCCCTTCGACCTTCGCGCCGCCTCTTCGCCTATATAAAGGTCCCGGACCTAAAACCTCGATACGAATAAGCCACGGTGCGAGAAAAGTTCCGAGCCGCCGCCATCGCGAAGCCAAGATCTGGGGGACAGGAGTCTCTGTTCCGGCACGCCGCCGGGCGAAGAGTGCCCCCGGAAGGCTCCTCCATCGACACCGCTGCCATCTCCACCGCCATCTTCATCGCTGCTGCTCCCATGAGGAGGGAGTAGTTCTCCATCGAGGCTCGGGGCTGTACCGGTAGCTATGTGGTTCATCTCTCTCCTATGTACTTCAATACAATAATCTCATGAGCTGCCTTACATGATTGAGATTCATATGATGATGTTTGTAATCTAGATGTCATTATGCTAGTCAAGTGGGTTTTACTTATGTGATCTCCGGAGACTCCTTGTCCCACGTGTGTAAAGGTGACAGTGTGTGCACCGTGTGGGTCTCTTAGGCTATATTTCACAGAATACTTATTCACTGTTATGAATGGCATAGTGAAGTGCTTATTTATATCCCTTTATGATTGCAATGTGTTTTGTATCACTATTTATCTATGTGCTACTCATGTGATGTTATTAAAGTAGTCTATTCCTCCTGCATGGTGTAATGGTGACAGTGTGTGCATCGTGTAGTTCTTGTCGTAGATTATGATCATAATCTCTTGTAGGTTATGGAGTTGATTATCACTATGATAGTATTGATGTGATTTATGACTCCTTCGTAGTGTGATGGTGACAGTGTGCATGCTATGTTAGTACTTGGTTTATTTTGCAAAGATCTATTATACTCTAAGGTTACTTAAACATGAATATCGAATGTTGTGGCGCTTGTTAACTCCGGCATTGAGGGTTCGTGTAATCCTACACAATTAGTGGTGTTCATCATCCAACAAGAGTATATGTAGCACAAGGAAGAGAACTTATTTATTATGTGATCAATGTTGAGAGTGTTCACTAGTGAAAGTATGATCCCTAGGCCTTGTTTCCACCACAAAGAATTGCTTCCTACGCCAGCAAGCTATTTTCTGGCGCCGCTTGTTTACTGTTTTACTGCATCTTTACTTTCTGCAATATTACCACCATCTATACCACCTGTGTTTTACTATCTCTTCGCCGAACTAGTGCACCTATACATCTGACAAGTGTATTTGGTGTGTTGGGGACACAAGAGACTTCTTGCTTTGTGGTTGCAGGGTTGCTTGAGAGGGATATCTTTGACCTCTTCCTCCCTGAGTTCGATAAACCTTGGGTGATCCACTTAAGGGAAAACTTGCTGCTGTTCTACAAACCTCTGCTCTTGGAGGCCCAACACTGTCTACAGGAAAAAAGCGTGAGTAGACATTAGTCCACAACGCATCTTGAGTTGTCGCTTGCCCGTACAACACGACAACCTCATCGTGCTCTGTTGGTGATACTGATGTCGTCGCTAGGTACACGCCGATGCCGATGCAGGGGTACTGGATGATGCCGTCACAGACACACATGCTGATGTTGGCACTGTCTCTGGAGCTAGAGTTGATGCCGATGCCGACACGGCCATTTTAGCGGCGATCTTATTGAGGATGCCCTTGTAGAAGTTGTGTTCCGCCATCACCCGGGGATACATTCCATCTGTCGATGCCGTCAAGAGCATGAAGTCCTCTTTGCGTTTCTTCACGGCGACACGCTCCTTCTTGATCTGCATTTTCTCTTCTTGCTTCTTGTCACGGATGAGCAGGTTTGACGAGACATCGGCAAGGCACTTGTTGATCGACGATTAAATCTTGTCGGTCGCCGTTGCTTCAAGCGCTGCGGCCTTGGCCGTCTTGTTGCATGTAGGATGTCCTGTCGATGCTATGAGCAGCGCATCTAGATCAATGAGGCTATCTTTGCCCTTCGCCAGCGAGATAGGAATCAACCTCCACTTGTCGTAGCTTTTGAGCTTGCTATAGGAATGTAGGAAGTCGAATCCTCTATTGCCTTCGGAATGCGTCCGGTACATGCGTATATCTTGGTTCAACTAAACAAATGAAAAGAAGAAACTATCATATATAGCCACATAAAAAAGAAACAAGAGAAGGGCCAACCACGCACGTACGTGATCGACGGGGTTTGTGCCGCTATTCCCTCTGTTCTCGAGATCATGATGGTAGCCACGCCTTCAAGATCAACTACGAACCCAGCATCGAGTCCATGAAACCCTTCTTTCACGTCCCCACCTTCATGTGAAAGGGGGAATAGGGATGCATCTCCAATCGGGTCCCCCAAACCATTTTCTAATGGGATTTGGGGCGCGTCGGGCGTTTGACCGCTCCCAGCCACGCGCCCCAAAGCTCTTTTCGGTCCGGCGTTGCCCAATACGTTGTCTAGAGCCCATAGACCATCTCAGCTACACAAGGGACGTTGTGGGGGCGCCATACGCAATGCGGAGACGCGTCGCGAGTGGAGGGCCCACCTTGTCAGCGGTGCAAAGGTATGGTCATGGGATTTAAACCGATCGCCTACCTCTGGTCAAGCGGTGTAATGGCCACAAAAATTTTCTAGCGAGCTACGCAGTTTTCCTAGGCGGCGCATAGAAGCATCTCGTCATGCGTGGCCACGTGGCCCTGCGGGTCGACGTTATGGCGCCCTACCCCCTGGCCTGTCGCTTCGCCTTCCGTCGTTGTATAAAAGGTGAATACATCTTCTCGGCAATTCCACACCATTCGTGCCGCTCCCCTTTCTTGTTGTCCCCTAGATCACACCCACCTCCAATCCTAGATTGCGCCCGCCTCAGCTATGTCTAGAAGCCGCCGGAGCTTTCTCACCGCCACGAATTCGGACGCGGCAGCCTCACCGCTGCGGAGGCATGCATGGGAGCTATACGCGGCGCGGTACCCTGTACTGCTGGACATGCGCATGCCAGACATCATTTTATGGACCTCCGCGTACATGATACATAGAATTACATTCAAATATAGGTTTTTTCAAACAAATTAACTAGTCCTAAAAAAAATCATCTTAGCATACAATTAGAGAAGGCCTTACATCTACATGTTGATATTTCTTTATAAAAATTAATCAATTACTACAAATGAAAATAAAAATGGTGCACATCTACAACTTTTTTTTTCAGAATTTCTTATGGTTTCAGAATAGCATTTTTAAAATAAAGGTAGCCCAAACACCGTTTACACTTTCCGGGAGCGAGGATATGCAAAAGGAAAAGATCACATTTGGGCCTGCCTAGATGAATGAAGGCTTAGGCCTAGCTAGTTCTAACCTCTTCGCCAAGGGTAATTGCCACATGTCCCCCTACCTCACTGCCGCTAGTTTGATCCTTTCGCTTCGCCCGACGTTGCCCTCGTCCGTAGTCCCATCTCTCCACACCGCCACGGCCACCGCGTCGCCATCGTTCGTACGACTCCCTAGTGACCGCCTCACCATGGCGCCACCGCCACCTTGCCGTCGTCCGTGGTTGTCGCCTCTCCAAGTCGCCACCGCCATCGATATCCACGGATGACCACCTCTTCTTCCTTCACCGTCCCCACTCTCCCTTCACCATCGTGCTTTTGAATAATAAACCCGATTACTTTTGGTGTGACAAGCCGATCAGATCATAGAAAAATGTTGATTAGTAATGTCACGGCACCCCCTCAAAAAAAAGATCACGATGATCCTTGTCGGAAATTTGGCATGTCCACATGTTCTAAGGGCATCTCTAGCGGTCAAAGGCATTCCGGTCACTTTCTCCGTGTCCATTTCGGTCGGGCCAGGGACACCAATTTATTTCGATCATTTCTCTATTTGGGTCGGGTAGCCCAGCGGCCCGATGTATTTTGTTGCCATTTTCAGTTTCAATAGTATAACACATTACATAGTGCCAAAAATAAGTAAAAAAGGGCAAGAAAATAGCCCTAGCTAAGATTGGTGCCCGCCATGGCTGCCTAGTTGTCATCATCGACGAGGTCGATAAAAATTGGAGGCGTCCAATGCCACGACCAATGCAGAGGCTGTTGAGGCACTGGAGGCGGGTGCGGGAGGAGGCGACGCAGGGGTCGTTGGCCTCCGTTGGGCCAATGCGGATGCCCGTAGTTGGACGGCGAGGCCATCCCACTGAGTGAGGTAGTCGAGCTCGCTATTGCCGATGGCCATCTCCATGGCCTCGTCCTCCATGAGGTTGGCGGTTGGAGTTCGTCGTTCTCCTCCTCGTCCTCGCCCTCCTCGTCGTCGAAGTGGGCGCGGCGCTCCCGGTTGAAGAAGTCACGTCGCCTACGTAACCTGCGCGGCGGCGCGGGTTGTCGAACTCCCAGGTCCTGAAGGTGGACCAGTTGTAGGAGTCGAAGGCGAAGGGTGGATCCTCACGTAGATCCGACGGGGGATGAATCAACGGCGGCGAATTTCGTACTGCTGTTGTCGTCCCTCGTGCTGCAGCACCGGAGGCACCGGGATACGACCGTGGTTGAGGTACCGGCCACTGCTCGGCAGGCCCGCATCCTCCCAAAGGACTGGCAAGTTCTCCTTTAACATCCAGTGGGCGAGTTCCACTGGCACGTGAGGACCCGGCTCGCCGTTGTGCTTCGTCTTGCGGAACAGCCATCCCTTTCCCCAAGGTAATGTCGGTGGCGGTTGGATGTAGGCGAGGTGTGGGCAGACTCACCCTCTTTTAAAGGCTGGGCGCCGCCTTGAACTGGCAGGACAGCCAAGCGCCTCCCATGCCAACACTGGCGCGCATGGAGGTTGGACCGTGCCATTGATGAACCGAACCGTTGTGGGAGGCGCGCGGAAGAAGGAACACACTCAATCGCTGTCAGGCCCAAACGGCAACAAGGCGGATGCGTGCGTAGCGTCGCGCGAAGGCGCATCATTGACGCAAATTTGTGCTATGTTTGCATTCCCGCGGACATGCCGATCAGCTTGGTCGGACGCATGAGCTATGGTGCAAAACTATTTTTTAGTGAGGACGTGATCGTCCTGAATAGTGTGATGTTTGTCGCTGGTTTCAATATATTTGGAACCGGGGCGAGCGATCCGGACGTTTGGAACCTGAGTGCGCGCGCACCCATTTACGAAAAGTTCAAAAAATGTTATTTAAAAAATTTCAAAAAATGTGAAGTAAATTTTTATGTACATATTATGTTGATACTTACTCGTGTAAGTTTTTATGAAAAAATACCATTGTGTGTGGCCTGCATAAAAATGACAAAATGTCAAAATGAGAATAGTGAACAAGATTTGTACTATTCACAGGAATAGAAATTTGCATTTTATCATTTTGTGTAGGTCACATCTGATGGTATTTTTCGTGAAAGCAATGCGAGTAAATATCATATATACATGCAAATTTTTACTTCACATTTTTTTGAAACTTTTAAATAGCATTATTTTAAACTTTACGTAAACGGATGCGCGTGTACCCAGATTCCATTCACCATTTCCGCCGGGGCGAGGCCCTTTTTCTCTAAACAAAAAACTATTTTTAGCTAGAGCTGCCCTAACATGTTCTACTGTCGCTGGAAATCGTCAACAAACGCACCCTCGTCAAAGTCGATGAGATGATAGAAAAATGTTGACAGCTCGGGAGGCGTGAAGGTGGAGTCGTGGTGGAGGGAAGGAAGCGTACCAAACCAGTCAAAATCCGATTCCCACCAACCACAAGGCAAAGCACAAGCCCGCCTTCCAAATCCCGACAAGGGAGCACGACAGCACCGCGTCACAGCGCGCCTTCAACTTCAAGGCCAGCCCCCCACGCCGGCGGCCACCGCATCGCCCATCTCGCTACTAGGGTCCCGCCGGGCGGCCGCGCGGGAGTGGGCGCGGGGGCGGGGAGATGCGGCGGTCGTCGAGCGGCGCTCGCGTGTCGGAGGGAGGGGACGCGGCCTCGTCTTCGGCGGCGGCGGCGGGCCACCACGGCGACGACGCGGCGCTGCCGACGTTCGACCCGCAGTCGGCGGCGGGGCGGCGGGAGGCCGCGCGGACGCGGGCGCTGGGGCGCGCCGTGCACTGCATCCCGGTCCTGCTGCTCTTCTGCGTCCTCGTGCTCTGGCTCGCCTCCACCTCCCCGGTCCACATCGGTAAGAAAACCTGCGCGCCAGCTCTCCCCCTCTGCTCGATCCATGCGTGATTCGCCTCCTTGGTTACGCTGCGCCTGTACGTGATAGCACCTCGCGGACCCTCCGGGGAAATCGGCGATAAGCTTAGAACATCCCGTTGCCACGCAGCCGCCGTGTGTTGCAATGTGTGAGTTTGCAACACGCCCAAGCCCTGCGAATAGTGCAGTAGCGTTCAATCGCGGCGCGTCTTAGCACTTCAGATCTGTTGGTTTCCATCTCAATCCGATCACGAGATGGCAATTTTGTCCAGGATAGTGCGTGAAGTGCAACTTGTTCTTTGGCTATCTGTTAAATGAATCACAAATGACTATGTTCCCGGTTGCTTGTATGTGAGACATATTCATGCTAGGTGATCTTTACCATAGTCTATAATCCTGCAAAACTTTGGCAAACGAAGGTAATTCCATATGTAGTTGGCAGCACATCACAGGAGGAAATATTGGGGCATACCACCCCCATAGCAATATGGCAGCCAAATCTTCTCGGTTCAGGCCAGTGCCAGTCCTCTTTGCAGCAGGCAAGCTCTCCTGTTTCTGCATCCAGGCGCCAAGCGTCTTGTGGGCACTGAAACTGTTCGATGCTTTGCTTCCATCAGGACGCGTTGAGATTCCTCTTGTCTGCATCTTGCTTTATAGCGGCAGAAATATGCCTCCCTTCCCTGGTAGTCTAGTACATCAGCCTACCAGGGGATGGAATGCACTTGCTCTTTGAACAAGCTTGTTATTCGCCCTCTCAGGACTTGTGAGGCATTATCAGAAAAACCTTCGTTGATTCAGTTGCTTTGGGAATCTGTCTGTAGCTCAAAGTACTCTGGGCCAAAGCGTCGATTTGCTTAGCTGGCAATGTGCTCACAAATGACTATGCTACCGTTGCTTATTTGTGAGGCCCATGTTAGTCTTGAGCAGCTCATAGTAAGTTGTGTTTACCATAATCCTGCAAAACTTTGGCAAACGAAGACAATGCCATATGTAGTTGGCAACACATCACAGGAGGAAATATTGTGGCATACCATCCCTGAATCTCGTCGGTCCAGGCCAGTGCCAGTCCTCTTTGCAGTAGGCAAGCTGCCCTGTTTCAGCATCCAGGTGCCAATCCTGGTTTTTGAGCCTTGTGGCTATTGAAACTGTTTGATGCTTTGCTTCTGTCAGGATGTGTTGAGGTTCCTCTTGTCTGCAGCTTGCTTTATAGCGGCAGAAATATGCCTCCCTTCCGTGGTAGTTTAGTACATCAGCCTACTAGGAGGACGAATGCACTTGCTCTTTGAGCAATTGTGCTATTCGCCCAAATATCAGAAGGACCTTGGTTGATTTGGTTGCTTTGGATATCTGTCTGCAGCTCAAAGTACAATGGGCCAAATCGTCAATCTGGTCCTACTTTTGTCATGCATTTGATCGACCCTGAGTCCCAGATAGATACTATGCTGTGTCTATCACTCGGATCCTCCACATGTGCGCCTCTAAGTGACAGAACCTTTCTGATCCTCCACACGCGTCCATGTGGATATCGGCGTCAAGAATAGAACACCCCGTCTTGCAATCTGGAAGTTTGCAACACGTCTAAACCGGTGAATAGTGATTTAGCTGTCAATCTTTCCTAGCGTGTTTGAGCCCTTCAGATCTGCTGGTTTCCATCTCAAGCCGATCAAGAGATGACAATTATCTGCAGGATAGATAGTAAGGTACTGAGCAAAATATTGTTGGTCTATCTATCTATTAAACGAATACATCCAGAAGTGAGTCAAATGACTATGCTCCTGTTGCTTGTATGAAAGGACTATGTTAGACTTGAGATATTCTTACTAGGCTGTCTTTACCATAATCCTGCAAAGCTTTTGCAAACAAATACAATGCCCTAATAAGTCGGCAGAACATCACCTAAGGGAAGATATCTTCTGGGTTCAGGCTAGTGCCAGTCCTTGCAGCAGGTAAGTTGTCCTGTTTCGGCATCCAGGCGCCAATCTTGGTTCTTTGTGTCTTGTGGCTAATGAAACTGTTTGATGCTTCCCAAGGATGTCTGAGTTTTTTCCACCTGTCTGCATCTTTATTTACAAATGCATAAATGTAGTCCCCGGCTCCCTGCCTTTATGCGTCTTGAGTGCATCAGCCTACCAGGGATGCTGGAATGCACTTGCTCTTAGAGCAATCTTGTTTCACCGCTGAACTGTGCCTTGTCAGGGCCCAGTAACCCAGTAACCCAAAATAGTGGCTTTGGGAATCTGCCTCCAGCTCTATGTAGTTTGCACTGGGCCAAATCAACAATTGGTCAAGATGTCAATGTGCAACGGAGCAGGTTTAAAGATCGATGTGCACGGTTTTTCTGGAATTCCCCAATCTCCCAACTTCTGTCAGAGCATCTCCACTCGTCTCCACGAAGAGGCCCCCGGCGTGCCATTTTTCCATCCGGACGGCGAAAAATGGCCCAGCCGCGCCCCCGGTTTCTCGTTTTTCGCCGGATTTGGGCTTTCATCCATCCGGCGAGCCCACGCCAACCCTGGCCTACCGGGAGCGCTCAGGGAGTCGCGCGAAACGCCGAGAAATCTCTCCCGTGCTTTCGCTTCGTCTTCGCCGCAGAGGTGGACCCGACCGGTCAGCGGCACACGCATTGTCTTCCGCGCGCAGTAGAGGCTGCCGCCGGTCAGCTCGCCGCGGACGCGTCGCGTTCCACGCGGCATTAAATCGCCGGCTCCAGCCCCGCCTAAATACCCCGCTCCGCTCGCCGCGGCGCGCACCCCCACTACACTCTCCCTCCACTCTCCCCTCGACGAGATCCATGGCGTTCAACGAGGAAGACGGCGAGGCCAACAACGGCTTTCCCTGCCGGTCGCTCCACGCGTGGGAGGGACACCTCCTCCACCAGGCGTGGTACCCCTGCCCGCCGGACACGAGTCCTCCCGGCGGCGGGTGGCGGCTAAGTGCGGGCGGCGTGCCAATCCCGCCGCCGCCCCAGGGCCACACCCTCGACATCGCCATTGAGGAGGCCTGGATGACCATGACGGACGAAGAGCGCGCCGACCCGCGCCACCACCCCGACAACTACACGAGGTGGAACTCGTTGTTCCTGCGGCGGTGGGAGCAGGAGCTCGCCTCCTACGACGGCCCGCCGCCTCCGCCTCCGCGCAACAACGCCGCGGGTCGCCGGCGTTGGTGGAGCGCGCCGAATAGGACGCTGGAGAACGTCCTCGAACACATCGAGGGCGGCAACTTCCCGACGATGCCCCCTCCATCGAGGGCACTAGCCGCCGCCGGAAGCGGCGGCAGCCACGGCATGGCTGCGGCCGTCGTCTTCCGGTTCGGCGTCGAGGTCGACGCCGATCTCCAGGTCGGCGCCATCGTTGGCGCCGGTGAAGACGGAGCCGTCTTCACCGCCGAGCAACCGTGGGCGAAGCGGCGGCGGGCTCGTCATCCGCGAGCCCTCGACGGCACGAGGACGCCTCCGCCCCAAGCGCGAGCCTGACACCTCCGGCGAGCGGAAGCGCAAGCCGGCGAAGGTCAAGGTGGAGGAGGAGGCCGCCAACGACGCCGAGGATGCTGCCATCCTCGATGCCGTCAAGGCGAGGTCCCTCCAGGACCTCGTCCCCGCCGCGCCATGCCCTCGACCAGGCCTGCGCCTGGTCGAGGGAGCGTGGGAGGAGGAGGCGGAGCGGCCGGCTCGCCTCCTCGAGGACGTCGCTCGCTTCCGCCGGCCAGCGACTCCTCCATCCGGCGCCGTCGTGCCCGTCATCGACCTCGAGGGGTCCGACGACGATTGGTACAAGCCATCGCTGTCCCCACCGCGCGACGGTGGCTGGTGGGGAGACCCCGGCCAGGGCAGCAGCAGCCAGGTGCCACCGCGCTCCGACGATGGCGGCGACGACGAGGACTACACGGTGTTCTACCGCCATTTTGGCATGTAGAGCGCCGTGTTTTATATTTTAATTTGTATCCGCCGGCCTCTATGTATGAACTTCGCCCTTTATATAGTAAATATCATTAAATTTAGTCTAATTTTAGTCATTTTTAGCTGTATTTCGTTAAGTTTCCGTTTTCAAATTTACATCGGCGACTTTGCCTGAGATCGCGGCTAGGAAACTGGTCCTCCCCATATCAAATTTACGTCCAATTCGGACGTAACTTACCCCGGATTTCGGCGTGGGGGATTTCGGCGTGGGGAGGGCAAACGAGTGGAGATGCTCTCATACATTTTATTGACCCTGAGTACCTGATATACGCTGAGTTATCAAGTGCACCCAGCTATGATTTTTTTTTGAGTTCGGTAGTATGTTATATTTCTGCATAATAATAATTTTTATTCTTTGTTGTCCCCCAAAATGGTTTCTGATCACAATTTTGCTGCTGTCTACAGACTGAGAATAAGAGAGTATGGCAAGTGGATCTAAAATCGGTTTCCACAGAGTTCCGCAGAAAGTACAGCGAAGTAGATCAGGAATGATCAGGTAGTACACCTACTAGGTGGCTATTTCTCGATATTCTTTCACTCCAGATTGGAGTTGGTGTCATTTGACCCACCATTACAATTCGTATACACAATTCTTTTCCGACACAAAACATGTAAATGTACTATGATCTTTTTATACATGTTCTATGTATTCGCAGAAACACACTTGGTACAAGTAAATACATGATATCTAGCTCAACCAAATCAGATCTGGTTACTTTCGAAAGGAAAATCAGGTACCCTTCTCTGGTTTTGTTTTAAAAGAAACAAAACCCATGACATAGAGCAACTTTAGTACATTTGTGTCGTAATTCATCGTCAAGGTATTAGCAATATGTGTAGTGCATCTTCTGAGTTGCTATCTGCTTTCTAGGTGTCACCAAGGGCGCGATCGGTAGTTTGGGCCATTTTTGGGGCTCCCGGGGTAGGCTATGTGGGTCATAGCCCATTCAAAATGAGCCCGGAGCTACATTGTGGACTTTGTTTGGTGGCTTCGGAAGGTTTTCCGTAGTCAACTAACCACTGTTTGTTTGGTGGGATGCATACGACCCATTTTGACTTTGCTGATGCACACCATTAGTGTTTGGTTGCACACATGTGACTCCATAATGTTACCATTGTTTAAAGAAGGTGAGCTTATCATGTCATTGCGTATTATGTCAAATCATAGCATCTCCAGCCGCGTCTTCCAAAGCGTCCTCCAAACCGCGCCGGATTGAGCGTTTGGGGGACTTGTTTTGTTCGTGCCGCGTTTGGGGGACGTCGCTCCCCAGCCGCGTCCCCCAAACGCCGCCCCCAAATATTTAAAATAATTTTTCTTGGCATTTTTATTTCAATTTCCACAAACTAATACATAATTGGGAACGTGGTTTACACGAATACATAGTTTGGAACATGGTTTTCCACAAACTAATACATAGTTTGAACCATGATGGACACAAATATAAAATATTGCAAAAAAACTAAACCTAACTAGGCCGTGCATCGAAGGTTTCCTGTGTTCGCTGCTAAGAAACAACACTTGAGGGCACACCCAGTCACCTAAACTGGAAAATCCAGCGGGAGGATGGTGCCCTTGTTGGTTCTACCGATGAGGCGAACATGCAGAAATCTCCGTGCACGTATTCGCTGCGAAGAAACAACACTCAGTCGTCCTCCGGGTCGGTGCTGTCGTCGTGGGAGTCCCTGTCGACGTGGTAGTCCCGGCGGCAGCGCCTCTCGTCGAAGACCTTGATGCTCATGTCCCTGTTGCCGAAGTAGGAGAACACGAGGATGAAGCCGGCTTGGAGGTTGTGGTGGCGCGCGAACTTCTCCCAGCCGATGTTGAGGTACATCTTGCCGCGCGCGTCGTAGATCGCGTCGACGATCCACCGGCAGTAGCCGCACGAATGCTCCCGCAGATGCATCTTGCGCGGGCGTACGCCGCCGACGTACTCGGCGAAGGAGTCCGGCAGCCTCTGGATGCCGCGCGGTCGCCCTTGAGGACGTGGACGAACTCGAACAGGACGTCCGGCTCCATGTCCATCTCCGACGATGAAGACGACGGCGTGGGAGGCGACGGCGAGCGTTCAGCTATGCCGCGGCCACGACCACGACCACGGCGCGCCGCGAGGTCGGCCTCCGCCTCTACCAGACATAGCGGCGAGTCTTGTTGAGAGATGGTGGCGGCTAGGGTTTGGGAGAGAGGCGCTAGGGTTTGTGTGTGAGAGGGACGACGAGAGGCGCCCTTTTTATAGGCTGGAGGGGGCGGATGAGCGGTGGCGCTCATTAACGCCGGCACGCAGAGCTAGGCGCGACGGACGCGTCGCTGTGCCCTCTGCGGGCGCACCGCGCTGCGCGCCATAACTTCCGTCGCGAGGTAGGCGACGGTTAGGTTAAAATTAATTGTGCCGCTGACGGGTCGGCCCCGCCACTCCCCGCCTCGCTGTTGTGTTCGGCGTCCCGGAGCGTCCCCTATGGGACGGGGACGGGCTCGGGCGCCGGACACCGTATCGGGGCGCGCGGACAAAAAGGGCTTTGGGGGACGCGGCTGGAACGCTTTTTTTGTCCGGCGCGCCCCAAATCCCTTCGAGGACGGTCTGGGGGACGCGACTGGAGATGCTCTTAGATGAACAAGATCATGATGATTTTTTTGAAAGGAAGATCATAATGATTAGGACGATGATGATGGAATCTTTCATGGATCTTGGCAGAACCTCCATGAATTGTAGATTCATGGATGCCTTTGAGCAGCACATGCCACTAACATGCCACAAGAAGATAAGTAGGCAACATGACCGCATGCGTCAATCTCTAGCTTGACTTTGTGGAAGACGTCCGATTGAATGATCTCCAGTGGGTTCTATTACCATGTGTACCCAGCCTGCTTTCTTATTTTGGACCAAAGTCATAAGAAAGCATCACAAGTTCACGCCATATCATAAACTAAGAGGAGCATGCATGATCATTATCAAAAGTGCATCACAAGTTCATCATACTACAACAACTACAGTGTTAATGTACTACCATAACAAAAGTGGGTGCCATCCTAATACTATCAGGTCACCATCACATGAGAGGTTAGTATATACCACCTCATCAAATAATAGAGGCATCCGAAGATTTTAAGCCCTAGCTAGACTAAAAATGTACATCATCATCATCAAGTCATCATCACCTAGCCCCAAGGTCACCACTACAAATTGTAGTAGTACTTGGCTAGTTAGGTCGGACATGTGTTGTCGTACCGGCCATGTCGACAAAACTGGTGACTTTTAGGTGTCAGCATCCTCAGGTGAATGGACAACTGGAGGTGTACCAAGAAGCTCACTTGAGTCCATGGCGTACTTGCTGGACGAGAGGATAGCCTGCATCTCATCGTAGTTGGCGATGAGCGTGTTCAAGAACATGTCATCCTTGGGATAATTCTAATAAGGGAAGGTAATTTGTTAGTTGTAAAAGTTAGTGATCAGTGATGAAGTTCAACAATGGTGGGGATAGTGTGCTAACCGTGACGTGGCCGTGGTAGTGGTCCCTCTCAAGGATGATACATTTGTTTTCCTCGCACCATTGAGCTCTGCTAATGGTGAGCCGTATAGCCCTCCACTTCCTCAGGTGATTGTGCACCTACGTTGACCTAACATCAGGATAGCCTTGGCCACAATAGTCAGATGCACTTCCTTGAAACCCTTATCAGTTCGCAAAACCGGTCTTCATTAGCTCGAACATCTTCTCTAGAACAAAACTGGACATGAAGGGGAGCCATTTTATCGTCCCGTCCGTGCAGCCTTCAATACCTTCAACGCCCTCTCCACATCAGTGCTGGCCTTCTTCTTTGCGGCAACAATCCTTGCCGCCACTTCTGCAGCGACATTGACCACGAAGGTATCCTACGAGTCCCCAACGCAGATCATAGCCTAGCTAAAGTCGTCACGCAAGAGTCATACAATCACCACACACCACATATCAATGTAACTACTTGCAGCTCTAACACTACACAAGGTGCACAACCACTAATCCAATACGCAAAAGGTGAATCTACATAGCTACAAACAGAACATGTCAAATGGAAGTGAAAGATTTCATGAACAACTAGTACATTTGGACACTACCAAGTCTTGATCAACGATGAACAAGCACTACACCTGGAAAACCTAGTCAGGTTAGGCGGTGAGAGCGGAGGGTAGAAATGAGGGAGGGAATTTGGCAGGAGGTAACAAAATCTGCCCCGCCCCCTTTTTTCCCTTTTCACCGAAGCGCGGCGCTCGATTATCCTTTGCTTCCAGCTACCTGAATACCCTGTTATTCTCCCCATCGTATTTGCAAAGGTGCTTTTAGCATTTTAGCCGTATAAGTACAAGAAAACCCTGTTTCAGGTTTGTGAAGATTTAATACGTACAAACAAACAGCATGCGGTGCAATGATTCATCTTCACAGCAAAAATACACAATGATGAGTTTGTACAATGGTCCTATGATCATCCTCGCCAATCTGGATGAGATAGGGCCAAATTCTTTTCCTAACTTTATTTCACGTTCTGGTTACGGACTGTCCACGAAAGAAATGAACCCGACAAAATGTTCTTAGGCGCCTCCATCTTCTCATCCAAATTATTTAACTCGGTAGGAACATTTTCTATATTCTGGCATGAGTTTAACTCGGTAGACATTTGGATGATTCAATTATTTTTCTCACCCGTTTAACATTGAAGCACGAGTTAATCTAAACCGTTATACTCCAAATGGAGTAGCACAGTTGCAGCAAACAAATGGTCATAGTTTTTCTATTTTTTCACCCAGTGATGTTATAATTTTGTCGCCGTGGTAGATAATAGAAATAGAATGTTGCATTGAGCTATCTATGCTCTTAGCCAATCTGGCAAGAATATGATTCAACCGTGTTTCGACCAGCAATTTTTTTTAGACAAATCAACAAAAAGTGATGAATGCTAAGCATTTGCAGATTAAAGATTTCGAGACAATATAGGATTAGCTTTCTGCCATCCGGGGCATATTTCAGGACCATCACAACCCATGCTATCAAAGCTTCAAGCCTGCAAGCAGTCCTGTAAACTGCGACAGTATGGCGCCAAGCCATGGTGTGTCGATGCTGCTGAATAGCACCGAAAGTTAGTTGTCCGAAGAGAAAAGAAAAAGCTAGTGGACACATGGCAGACAGAGGCAAAATAATTGATGTTCCATTTTTTTTCTGACCTAAAGAACCGTGCCTTTTGATCACATCACTATATGGTGCAAACTCCATTATTACATCAATCGACCACCAAAAGCCTATTGCATGCAGCATTGCAGCCATGCACCTAGGACCTAGCCTGATACACGTGCCCTTGCAAAACAGGCTTGGATCGATCGGGACTACTTTTCGAAGGGTATACCATGTGCTCTCGTGTACTGGGGTCTAGGACTCTAGTTCAATATTAAAGAAAATTGCAAAAAATTCTGAAAATGGCAACATACATATAAAATATTAGGGCGTCTCTAGCGGTTCTGACGCAAATGGATATAAAGTAACCGTTTGCATTCCCGCATACAAGAAATAGAGAAACCCTAGCTCAACGGCCAGACACAAACTGATTGGCGTGTCTATGTTGACGCATTCGCAACCCAAATTTGGGCTCAAAATGCGTCACAACAGACACTGCGCGGTCAGTGCACGCGTCCGTGTCCTTCTCCCTCGGGCCCGCTTGGTAGCAACTGCGTCCGCTTCACCTTTTGTGTGTCAGCACTAGCGGTCGGCGTCGATGCAGATTTCTTTGCCGCGTTAATGGAGCTGCCTTGCCTTTCACGCACAAGTGCTGGCGCGGGCGGTACTGGGCATCGGCACGAGGCATTGAAGGTGATGCGGTAACCTAGCCCTTTTAAGGGGAGGAGGCCGCCTCCATTCAGGCCACTCCTTCGCCAACAACTAGCGACATCGCCACAGCCATGGCCCGCCTCCAAAATCCATCGAGCACCAGCGTCATGGGTAAGGGCTGGCCTTTCTGGAAGACGAAGAATGACCACGAGGCCAGCTCGTCCCGTGGTGGCAAGAAGAATGCGCGGGAGCGTCACTACATCCCGATGGACTTCGCTTGCCAGCAGTTCGATGATAACCTGTTGCCCCCCTGGCTGGACGTGAGCCTGGCAGACGGCAATTGACCGAACAGGTCGTGGGCGGCGGCCGGGCGGCGCAACCGGCAGATGTTTTGCCCCCAAACAGGCGACATGTGCGCGCTAGGACCTACCCCGACTGAGATTCTGTTCTCCGGCGCGGCGAGGACCGAGCAGACGATGTGTACTGCGGCCGTTGTGTCGGCGCGTCGGGGGTGATGTTTGGGTGGTGGCGTCGCACTAGGGCAGTAAAGAAGGGGAAAAAGAAGCAAATCCGCGCGGTCGATTTCGCTGTCTCTGACTTGCGGGTCCAGGTAAGAAAAGGAGGACGCTTGGCGCGACCGTGCAACGTCCGTGAAGACGCAAACCTGCCGCATATTTGGGCCGCGTTTGCATCGCCGCAGATGACCTGATTACTTTACGTCGCCCCGCTGGAGCAGGGTCTAGGCATATTTTTGATTTGCGCGGACGTAAACGGTCGCCCCTTTGGAGATGCCATAATACCACGACTGCACAGGAGCCCAGCCCCTACCACACCGACCCCCCTAACTAGTTGTACTCTCCTAGCTGGTAACATGTTTTGGTAGCTCAAATTAAACTATATTAAAACATCTTATTTTTAAGAACATGCTAAGTACTACTCAACACCATCAAACAATATATGACACACAAATTTGGGATAGTCTTGAATTTGAATTACATTTTGAATGAATATCGCGTACTTTTCTTCGAATCGATTTAATACACCGTGCAGGTCAAGCTCAACGAGATCTTTCTTGGAAGTAAACAAACTTCTTGATTCCCCGCAAAAGGAAGAAAGAAAACCTTTTTGATGTTGTTCGAAGCGATAGCCCATAGGAGTCCCATATCTGCAAGAAAAGAGATAGCTAGAGAGATCGGAATTGCCCGAATGGGGAAAGCTGGATCGTAGTGAGTAGATAAATCAAACGGCGACGGGCGCAGTCGCGCCCACGAAGGCCAGATTCGTCACGTCCGGTCCTTAATTTTCCGTACTATCATATGTTTTGCTCTCTGAATCGGCTCAACACTGTGGATGGTCTTGAATGTTTTAGCATATGTCAGTTGGATTTGTTAGAGCAGCCCCCATGCATCCACATGGCTAGGCGGACAGCGAGCTAGCTTCTTCTTTGAACGCATCATCGCGAGACTATCGTCAATGGCGGTCTTCGCAAAGATCGTCATGGAGTGCCTACATGATCCGATACTGTTGTTGTGGTTGTTGTTCTTCTCGCTTTCTTTCGTCATGCTCCAAATTCGGCGGCTTGGCTGCGCGCCGTTTCCTCCAGGCCCGAAGCCGCTGCCGATCATCGGCAACATGGCGCTGGTGGACCAGTTGACCCACCGTGGCCTGGGGGCGCTAGCGAAGCAGTACGGCGGGCTGCTGCATCTTCGCTTTGGCTGGCTCCACGTCTTTGCCGTGTCGACGCCGGAGTACGCGCGAGAGGTGCTGCACGCACAGGACGGCGCCTTCTCGAACCGCCCGGCCACCATGGCCGTCCACTACCTCACCTACGGGCGGTCGGACATGGCGTTCGCGCACAACGGGGCCTACTGGCGGCAGATGCGCAAGCTCTGCGTCACGAAGATGTTCAGCCGCCGCCGCGCCGAGACGTGGCTCGCCGTGCGCGACGGGTACGGCGCGCTGGCACGCGCCGTGGGCAGGCGCAGCGGCGAGGCCGTCAACCTCGGCGAGCTCATCTTCAACCTCACCGTCAGCGTCATCTTCCGCGCCGCCTTCAGCGAGCGCGACGACGAAGGGCTGGACGAGTTCGTCGTAATCCTCCAAGAGTTCTCCAGGCTCAT
Source organism: Lolium multiflorum (assembly GCA_030979885.1). Classification (NCBI taxonomy): domain Eukaryota; kingdom Viridiplantae; phylum Streptophyta; class Magnoliopsida; order Poales; family Poaceae; genus Lolium; species Lolium multiflorum. Next base: position 268,140,071 of record CM061753.1, on the reverse strand, counting down.
GGGGCTGTTCCACGTCGGCGACTTCTTCCCGTGGCTCAGCTGGGTGGGCCGGCGGGGCTTCGACCGCCGCCTCCGCATGGCGCGCGGCGCTCTCGACAGATTTATCGACAAGATCGTGGACGAGCACGCGAGGAGGGGCAAGAACGCAGCCGACCCCGATGCCGACTTGGTAGATGGCCTGCTCGCGTTCCTCGCCGACGCGGACCCGGCCAGCGGGAAGAACAGAGAGGGCGCCATCCGCTTCACCCGCCATAACGTCAAGGCCATGATCATGGTAAGTACTCTCACTCACTTCTTAGAGACATGCCACGTTATTTCAGTGTCCGGCAAGTCTATGGTTCCAGTTCAGGATTAAAAGAGAGTACATTTACATAGCTAATTAACGAAATCCTTTCGATCGTCTAGAAAAGTGTCTACAAAACGAGAACAAGACAAGAGATAATTAGGCACTACTAGTACTCAGCAAAAAGTAAGTTCGTGCCCTGTTTAGTTCTACACCATTCAATTGCATCGTGATTCATACATATGAGTTAGGTAGTAGTTGTTTTTTTTTCCGAGTTACAATTGAGGTTGCACCTGAGATTTCTCTCGTAAGAAAAATGTTTTGGTTGGTGCTAGTCATAAGTTGCAACATAGCTTGCAACTTAGATTTAATAACATCATTTGATTGAAAATAGAAGTTAGTTCTCAGTCGATTGAGAACTAGAAACACCCTTATTTACTTTTTGCTACCCTATGTGGTGATGTGGATGTTTAATTTGCATGCATGGGATGATGAGTGCAGGACATGTTATTTGGCGGGCCGGAGACAGTGGGGTCCACAACTGAGTGGGCAATGGCGGAGATGATGCATAGTCCATCCGAGCTTCGGCGGCTGCAGCAGGAGCTCGCCGACGTGGTGGGGCTCGATCGGACGGTGGACGAATCAGACCTCATCAGGCTCCCCTTCCTAAAGTGCGTCGTCAAGGAGGCGCTCCGCATGCACCCACCCATCCCAGTGCTCCTCCACGAGGCCGCCAAAGATTGCGTCGTCGGCGGCTACTCTGTGCCAAGAGGCTCCCGCGTCTTGGTCAATGCCTGGGCGATCAACCGCGACTGCAACGCCTGGAAGGACGCTGATACCTTCCGTCCGTCGCGGTTCATGCCCGGCGAGGGGGAGGCCGCAGGGCTGGACCTCAAGGGCGGCTGCTATGAGTTTGTGCCATTTGGGTCCGGCCGCCGCTCGTGCCCTGCGCAGGGGCTCGGCCAGCATGCTGTGGAGTTTGCCGTTGCGCAGCTCGCCCACGGGTTCAGCTGGGAGCTTCCCGACGGCATGAAGCCGGCGGAGCTCGACATGAGCGACATCTTCGGCCTCACGACGCCGCGTGCCACTCGGCTCTGTGCTGTGCCCACGCCCCGTCTTACCTGTCCCTTGTGATTATTGCATAATCACTTGCTCACCGAGACATAGTCCTTGGTAGTCTTTTGTTTATAAGGGTCCTTCTATCAATAAAAAAATTGTCTTCAAAATATATATAACAACACTAACAAATTGTCATTCAACCATTTTTTTTTCTAGAGAACTTTTTCTCTAGTAACATAACGCGGGCAAGTTAAATTGGCTTTCTAAAGCGTCTTATAGTATGCGGAGGGAGTAAGAGCATCCCCACTCGTTGGCGCTCCCCACGTCCAAATCCGGCGAAATTTTCGTTCGGATTGGAGGAAGATTTGGCGTGGGGAGCGCCGAAGTTCCAGCCGTCCCCCCGGCAGGAAACCCCCAACCTCGACCATTTGACATATTTCAAACAAATTTAACATAAAATTTAACAAGTTCGGCGACCAAGAGTACGAAAATTGCTGAAACAAATTCGGCGATAATCAGTACAATGTTTAACAAGTGCTGAAACAATGAAGCACACAATTTCACAATTTTTCAAACAAATTAAGACAGACTAGTTGGCGTCGGCGTTGGCGTTGCCTCGGAGCCTCCATATGTGCTCCACCAGATCATCTTGCAGCAGCTGATGCATTGTAGAGTCTCGAATCTCCTGGCGCATAGCAATGAAGGCGGCCCATGATGGAGGCACCTGGTGATTAGGCTGTGCAAGAGGACCCTCTCTCATATGGTGCTTCTTGCTCAGCCAGAGGAACCGGATGCTTTCGCTCATTTTCAATGATCATATTGTGTAGGCACACACAGTTCATCACCTCCCACATCTGATCTTTGGACCAAGTCATAGCGGGAACCGGACGACAGCAAATCTCTGCTGGAGGACACCAAATGCACGCTCGACGTCTTTTCGGCAAGCTTCTTGTTTCTTGACAAACTCGCAAAGTTTGGGGGTGCTAGGGTTCGAGATAGTCTTCACAAATGTTGCCCACTTTGGATAGATACCGTCTGCAAGGTAGTATCCTTTGTTGTAGTGCCGACCATTGATCACATAGTCCACCGGGAGCATGACCCTCAACAAGCTTGGAAAAGACCGGGGAGCAGTTTAGGACGTTGATGTCATTGTTGGATCCAGGCATACCAAAGAAAGAGTGCCAAATCCGAGATCATGGGTAGCCACTGCTTCAAGTATCACAGTGCAGCCTTTTTTGTGACCCTTGTACATTCCCTGCCACGCAAACGGACAGTTCTTCCATTGCCAATGCATGCAGTAAATGCTTCCAAGCATCCCTGGAAAACCTCTAGCTTCATTTGTTGCAAGGATCCTCTGAGTGTCTTCGACAGTGGGTGATCTCAAGTAATAGTCCCCGAACACTGCTATGACGGCCCTGCAGAACCGGTAGAAACAATCAAGGGCGGTGGACTCCGCCATCCGAAGGTAGTCATCTGCAGTATCACCGGGAGCTCCATACGCCAGCATCCTCATAGCCATGCACTTCTGCAGTGACGAAAATCCAACCAAACCAGTGCAATCCGCCTTGCATCTGAAGTAGGGATCAAAGTCTCGGATGGCATACACAATTTGCAGAAATAGCTTTCTGCTCATCCTGAAACGACGCCGGAAAACACTCTCACCGTGCAATGGATTGTCGGCGAAGTAGTCGGCGTACAACATGCAGTAGCCCTCCATTCGTTGTCTCGGCTTGCACTTCCGGCGACCTGGTGCCGACCCACCACGTCGACCAGTTGCCAGTCCGGCGTACATGCTTGCCAAGCAACCGAGGATCATCATGTGCTCGTCGTCTTGGGCGGCTGCTGCCATCTCTTCTTGCATAAGCTCGACGAACATCTGCTCCTCCTCTTCGTCCGAGTCCATGGCCGGCGAGGCAAATGGACGAACACCTGACGGGCGTGGTCGAGGCAACCCGAGCCGCGAGCGACAAGGAGCAGGCCAAAGTCGGAAAACAGGCCGGCGGAAGAGCAGCCAGATAGGCCGTCGTCAAAAGACGGTGGAATATAGGCAGGTGGGGAAGGAGGGACGGCGGAATCTGGGCAACAAGACGGCGGGGTGGTGCCGGCGGCGAGAGAGATACGAGGGGGTGGCGGTGGGGTTCGTGTGTCGACTCACCGACAGATCGGGCCCTTCCCGCTTTTCACTCGTCTGGAGTCCCCGATAGGTCCCCGGGGGGGCGGGGATGGCCTGGGATCGCCGGATGAATTTAGGCCCAAATCCGGACGAAACGAGGAACCGGGGGCGCGACTGGGCCGAATTTCGCCGTCCGGATGGGAAAAATGTCGCTCGGGGGCCTCGTCGGGGGGACGAGTGGAGATGCTCTAAGAGATTACGGGTCTACTATCCTAGACGTGGGTTGTTTTATGAGAAAGGGTGCATCAAAGCTAGTCTATCTAAGATAGGAGGAAAATTGAGGATATATTAAGTTTTTTTTACGAATAGAGGATATATTAGGTTGATCCAAGGTTTTTGGCTCGATGATGGTTTGGTAATTTATTTTGTGCATATTTGGGATGCAATTCTCATATAAATACGCTTTGCGTCCACCAGCTAGACCGCACGTGCAATGCCAAGCTAAACAAGGGCTGCAATGCATAACGATGGCAAAAGTCGGTCAGGAGCACGACGGCAAAAATCCCACAGGCAAGCCGCGTGTGCGCCACGAACACAGATGCAACGTGAATGCCAATGAGTCGGATGTTGGCCAGAAGAACGCCGGCGAGGCGCGCATCGACAACGACTCCTCGAGCAGAGATGCAACGTGCATTCCGGCAAAGCCTACATCGGCGAAAGGCACGCCGGTGAGTGGCACACGGCCACCTAGGCGACGAACAAGCCTGCAATGCACATACCGTGAGGTGGTGTTGATAGGGGTCAACACAGCTGAGTAACAAAGACTCGCTAATGTGTTAAATTGCAAGCTTGGCAAGTTTCCAATCTCCTACATAGGGCTGCCGATTCGTGGTAAGCAGCTGTGAGTGTCAGATTGGAGCTTTCTCAAGGAAAAGGTGGGTCATATGAGTGACCCTTGGCAGTGTTTGTTCCTAGCTTGATTACAACTTACAAATTTGTGCTTGTTTAGCCTTTCCATGTTTGCTATGGGGTTCAACCTACTCAATGACGCTACTCATGTGGCTATGGACAAACACCGGGCTCGCTTTTTTTGGGGAGGAGTGAATGCCAAGATGAAATACCATATGATTGTTTCGGCAACGGTATGCAAACCTCGGGAGGTTGGGGGTTTAGGAGTTCTTAACACCAAGAACATGAACATTGTCCTCGTGCTCAAGTGGATTTTGAAACCGTACCAAAACAGAGAAGGTCTATGGGCAGACCTCATTAGAGCTAACTACTTGGGAGATATTGACCGGTTCGCTCCGGAGGTGTCGACCCAGATCTCCTAGTTTCGAAGATCAATCCAAATGATAAAGTGGTACTTCAAACTGGGAGTTAAGCATAAGGTACATAATGGGGCGCCATACCTTCTTCTGGCTGGATTGATGGGTGGGGACGTCCCCTCTTGGGGAACGACATCCTAGGCTTTCCAATTGTTCTTCGAACCCCGTCATTAATGTGAGGAGTGCTCACGACCACGAAGATTGCTGGCACCTTTTCTTCCGGCAACCGTTTGGACCTGCGGAAGCTATGGAATCGGAAAACTTGAGTAGGAAACTCCAATTTTGTACCCCACCGGACCAAGAAAATGCGATATCTTTTTCTTTGGAAGCCTCGGGTGGCTTATCCACGAATTTAATCTACCTTAATCTATCGCAAGGGGCAGCAGTCACCCACTTCAAGGAGATGTGGAAAACCAAAGTAACACTAAAGATTAAGGTGTTTCTTTGGCAGCTTATTATATGGAGATTGCGCTGCATTTAATAGGTGGCCAAGAGATAGGGACCATCGAGCTCGAAACTGAACAAAATAAGAGACTAAATAAAACAGAGGAACAACCTGAGGTGAATACCCATATCCTCGGTGGTGTGCATGCCTTCCATGCTCTCAGATCTCCGATCTCGCCACCGTAGGTCAAGGAGGAACACAACCCACAACTCTTTCCGTCGTGCTATCCCGAGCTGCTGGGTCCCTGGTCTCTTGTTGGCGGTCTCCCCGGCTCACCCCCACTCCTTCCGGCACCATCCTAGCGTGCTGCAGCGTCACCGCTCCGGCTGTGCATAACCGAACTGAAACCGAAAACCGAACCGAAAAAAACCTAACCGAAACCAAATTTCAGTTTTTATGGTTTTATGGTTAGGTTTCAGTTAGTGAAATATCAAACCGAAAGAATTTCAGTTAATTCAGTTTTTAACCGAAAAACCGCGGTTAAACCGAAAGAAACCGAACGCACATAGCAACATAAAATCTCGTCCAGCCCAGCTTCAAACGTACCCTTAATATAGCTCCTAAACTAAAAAGTCTACACGTAAGGTGGTTTGGTGGTCTGGTCCATTTATTTGTCTGCCTGGTAAGTGGTAACCACAGGTTGCTAGTTTCATACATCACATGGTCGCATATGTTAGATGGCCTATTTTTATTTATTTTTACTTTCTCTCTTTGGCAAAACCTTTGTACGGACATACAAAATACATCCATATTTTAGTTTGTTCGAATTTTCTTTCTTTTTTTGTTTCGCTCTCTTGCAAAATATTTAGTACGATCATAAAAAATATAGAAAATGAAATATATGGCCATAAAAGTTACTTTTCAATCCAAAATTCGCGTCAACTTTGGTTAGTTTGGTTATTACCGAAACCGAACCGAAGTTTAATGGTTATTACCGAAACCGAATCGTATTTTTATACGTAACTGTATTAACCGAAGTATTGAAACCGTATTTACCGTATAACCAAATAAACCGAACCGAATTAACCATATTAACCGAATGCGCAGCCGGAGTCACCGCAGACCTTTTCGCCGCCTCTCCACGAGCCAAGATGAAAGAGATAGAGAGCACCGAACTAAAATGAAAAGGGAAATAAAAATAAATATGTTGACCCAATTACAAAGACGGTGAAAAAAGAGACAACGGGTACACTGAGATTCGAAAATGAGGATAGAGATCTGACGGTTCAAAAAGTGATTGCCTCCCAGTTACAAAACAACAAGATATCTATTAGGAAAAGTGATTATATATACCTAAACACACAAAAATGTTTCCTACCATTGATCGTTTTAAGATGCTTAAATGGGTATTAATTCTCAGTCGACTGATATGATATCAGTTACAAGTTGCAATTCATGATTAACATGGATCACGAAGCAGACCTAATAGTTTAGAGGCATTTTTCTTTGTTGCAATCTCACTTGCAACTCAAAAAAATCAATTACAACCTAACTTGCAACTGAAAATAAAATCTTAGTTACAACCCAACTTATGACTCAAATACACCACTCGCAATTTAAATCTAATGATGTACTACTCGACAGAGAACTAATTTTGTTCTCAGCTGCTAGCTCATTTGGTTGTGAACTTAGTGGTTAGTGCCCATGCAGACTCGGTGCTCATGTGACCGTGAGCTTGTATATATAGATGGATGTTAGCTTTGTGCTTAATTCATATGGCTGTATGAACTTCTGTGTAAGAGGATATATTAAATGGTAGGGCTTACAAAAATGTCTTGGTCATACACTTAGGACAAGCCCTTAGGTCCTGAGCCAATCCAAAGATCAGTTTGTCCCTCTGTCCTCGCAAAATTTGTGAGACAATGACTTACCCTGTTCTAGATCGATCCACTTTACAATAGAAATAGTTCTAGTATTATTACACAAATCTCTAATAAAAGAAATCATATGAGTGAATGGCGAATGGCCCTTATTCTTCTCTTTTATAGCAGCGACGAGGACTTTGCAATCAAGTTCCAGAACCACTGGTTTGTCGCTCCATCACATGGTTAGCAACAATCCTTCCTCACATACCCTCGCTTCAGCATCAAGAGGGCCAAGGCAGTTTAGAAGATAATGTCACTGTTCTCATTTCTAAGCACCATACCTGCTCCTGCGGATTCATCCTCAACTTTGACTGAACCATCTCAATTCAGTTTTACCCATCCGACTGACGGTTTTGTCCATCTCTTATCAGGTGGTTCCTTAGTACAGGGCGATCCTGGCATCTGATACATACTTGCTAGCATAGGTTGCTTGCCCTTAATAATATCCTCTGTAGAGGAGACCTTTAAATTTGAACTTCTGTGTATTTGACTGAAGATACATGAACTTTGTCTATGCGGCTATACTTTTTTGTTCTATCCATCAATTTTTTTTTTGTTCTGATGAATTTCCATTGGTTTACTATTTTTCTTGCCGTGTGCATAATGCACATGGTTAAACTTGAAAGAGCTTGCACATTCTGAACCACATTGCACAGTTCGCTGAGAGGAACCGTGGTGAATACTACAAGGAGCAGGTGAGACGTGGCTTGGGCACGGCATAGAGCCGTTTTTCACGTGAAACGGTGACGCCGAACAAGTCGCCCATGTCGAGCTCCGCAGGATTCATGCCATCCGGTAGCTCCCATTCGAACCCATGGGCGAGTGTCGCGACGGCGAACTCCACCGCGTACGGGCCGAGGCCCTGCGCCGGGCACGAGCGTCGCCCGGCACCGAACGGCAGGAACTCGTAGCAGCCACCCTTAAGGTCCAGCCGGGCGGCCTCTCCCTCGCCGGGCATGAACCTCGATGGCCGGAATTTGTCAGCGTCCTTCCACGCCTCGCCGTCGCGGCCGAGGGCCCAGGCGTTGATCAAGACGCGGGAGCCGCTGGGCACCGAGTAGCCGCCGAGGATGCAGTCTTTGGTTGTCCCGTGGAGGTGCATCGGGATGGGCGGGTGCGTGCGGAACGTCTCCTTGACGACGCATTTGAGGAAGGGGAGCTTGTCAAGGTCCGATTCATCCACGGCCCGGCCGAGCCCCACGACATCGGCGAGCTCCTGCTGCAACCGTAGAAGGATTTCTGGGCTCCGAATCATCTCTGTCATCGCCCACTCAATTGTAGCCCCTATTGTGTCCGGCCCTCCAAACAACATGTCCTGTGTTCATAAACAATGCACATAGACAGCCATGCCGTCAGTTTATATCATACTGCATATAATATGAGAACAAGAGGAAGTTCTTGTATTTCTAAATGGCCAATTAGAAATGTTTAATCTAAATCTAATGGTCAAGTAGCTAGGAGTAAATAACATATATAACTCTGCTAGGTCTGGATATGTGACACATGTCCTGATTGTACATTTGTACACTAATTTTCTGTTGGAACTGCAGGCCAGCTTACACTACTAGTCAACCAAAAACAACAAATATGTACTACTGTATAAGAAAAAAAATGTGTGTAACAGTTTAATGTGTGGCATATCTGGAAGACTGGAAACCTCCAAACGATAATGCAACTCTATGGTTGCATATCCAAATGGATATGGGCTACGGTTGACCATCTCTGATTGCTCTTATACTTGTTGTTGACTATTCTTCTGTGTAAACCACGTAAATGGAGTCTGCTATTTATCCATCTTAGGGGTAATCCTAGATAACTGTAAACATTTGTAATACTATCTTTGTTGATATGTGTATATCTATTAGCCCCTTTTGAAGAAAAAAATATAACATGCATAGTCTCCTAGTCGTCTGCATGCCAACTTCCATGATATATAAAGGTAAGAACATATGTTAGGAGAACTATTTTCCATCTTTCGTTTATGTTGACTGCTGTAACATGTTTTGCATCTCCACTCTTTTTTTTTTGTCTTGTAATAAAGAATCAGCAGTGACGATGTTAGAAAATTAATTAGGTTAGTCTATTATTTGCCGACTAAAACATTTTATTTTCATGCGGACGACATCGGCCTTTTATCATTTATGCAATAAATCGTACATCTTAGAAAAAAATAGTGGTAAATCCCTATCTATCACCACTTTCTCAGTTATTTCATCTGAATTGTTCGTTCATTCGACGTTATACTTAGAAGTTACTGACTTTTGACTAAATTCATACACCTTATATTCTGAAACAGATGGATCAGTAAGTAATTGGGGTCATGGTAGCAACGTACCGTCATGACGGCCTTGACGTTGTCGCATGTGAAGCGGGGCCCACCGTCGCCATCCTTCCCGCCTCCTGCTTGTTTTGCTTGGGCGATAAACCCCAATAGGCCATCCACTGTTGGTGCAGCTCGAGGCTGCACCCTCTCCTCGATCTCTCTCACTCGCACGAACGAAGGTAGAAGAAGGAGTGGAGACACAGCACAGAATTTTTCACGGGCCGGCGCACGGAGCGCCGCCGCGGGCGCACAGACGCCCGAATCTATTTCTTTGTATTCACAGGCTACATTGTGCTCTGGCTCAGATTGGTTACGAGCAGTACAGAGGAGAGTTTTATAGGCAGAGCAACACACACGACGCTCCTGCCCGTGCACAGGACGCGCTCTAACGCATCCACGATCCTCATACCCTGGCTGTACGCACGCCACTAACCCAACTAATTCCATGCACTCACGCAAAACTAGCTAACCACCTGTCCTGGTCTTGCGCAAGGCACGCACACGACCTGCTCCATTCGCCATGGCCGCACGACGTGCACGCACACACCAGACCAGCCCAGCCACGCCTGCGCCGGAGTCAAGATTAAGGCTAACATTTTCCCCCCTAATCTTGACTTGCCATTGCCGGAGTTGCTGCAGCTGCCGTCGTCTTCATCTTCTTCCTGGCGCACTAACGCCCTGGCGCACATACGCCTCTTCTGCACCCGAGCTCGACCTCGTGGTGAGGCCAATGGAGATTACAGGGAGGGGGGAGGCTATATAAGGACGGCTCGCACATACGTCGCCATCCCGCGCACACACGCGCCTCACAACCTAGTGGAGCTCCTGCCGGCCGGGCACACACCACGGTCGCCGGCGAGACTACCTCTCGCTCTTCACTAGCCCTCATGACCAGCTTCCCCAGCTCGTGCACGACGCGCACCAACGCGATCGCCACGGCCGGCCGCGCTGCTGGATCATCTCTCCTCCTTCTTCGGCGACACACGCCGAGTTTCTTCCATGGCCGTCGCATGGCGCCGCTATGGCCTTCGTGGCCGCGCAGCTCCTCCACGCCGCCGCCATGCCGCGCCGCCGCGGCTTCAGCGCCACCACGCAGGTCCGCCGCGGTCGCCGCGCTTGCCGCACATACGGCGTCCTCTCGCCGCCTCCGCGTCCGCCGTGCTCGCCGCGGACAGACCGCGCGCCACGGCCGCGCCTTGGATCGACGAGGCTCTGATACCACATGTTGGTGCAGCTCGAGGCTGCACCCTCTCCTCGATCTCTCTCACTCGCACGAACGAAGGTAGAAGAAGGAGTGGAGACACAGCACAGAATTTTTCACGGGCCGGCGCACGGAGCGCCGCCGCGGGCGCACAGACGCCCGAATCTATTTCTTTGTATTCACAGGCTACATTGTGCTCTGGCTCAGATTGGTTACGAGCAGTACAGAGGAGAGTTTTATAGGCAGAGCAACACACACGACGCTCCTGCCCGTGCACAGGACGCGCTCTAACGCATCCACGATCCTCATACCCTGGCTGTACGCACGCCACTAACCCAACTAATTCCATGCACTCACGCAAAACTAGCTAACCACCTGTCCTGGTCTTGCGCAAGGCACGCACACGACCTGCTCCATTCGCCATGGCCGCACGACGTGCACGCACACACCAGACCAGCCCAGCCACGCCTGCGCCGGAGTCAAGATTAAGGCTAACATCCACCATGTCAGCATCGGCATCCTCGGGGTTTTTGCCCCTCCTCACGTGGTCATCAATGATCTTGTCCAAAAACTCACCAAGAGCATCGCGCGCCGCGCCAAGGCGGCGTTCGAAGCCCCGTCGGCCCATCCAGCCCAGCCAGGGAAAGAAGTCACCGATGTGGAATGCTTCCAAGAGCTTGGAGAACTCCGGGAACATGGAGATAAACTCCTCCAGTCTTTCGTCGTCGTAGACGGTACTGAAGGCGGCGCGGAAGATGGTACGTACGGTGTGGCTGAAGATGAGGTCGCCGAGGTTGACGGCCTGGCCGCTGGACTCTCCGACGGCGCGGGCCAGCGCGCCGTACCCGTCGCGCACGGCGAGCCACGTCTCGGGGCGGCGGCGGCTGAAGAGCTTGGTGGCACAGAGCTTGCGCATCTGGCGCCAGTATGCGCTGCCGCTGTGCGCGAAGGCCAGGTCGGAGCGGCCGTAGGTGAGGTAGCGGACGGCGGCGGTGGCCGGACGGTGCGCGAAGTCGGCGTCCTGCGTGTGGAGCACCTGGCGCGCGAGCTCTGGCGTCGATACCACGAAGATGCGGAGGGAGCCGACGCGCAGGTGCAGCAGCCCGCCGTAATGCTTGGCGAGCGTGGCCAGGCCGCGATGGGTGAACTGGTCCCCCATCAGCATGTTGCCAATGATCGGCAGCGGCTTCGGGCCCGGCGGCAGCGGCGGGTCACCGTGACTCCGCCTTTGGAGGAGGAGGAAGGCCATCCAGCCAAGGAAGAGCCAGATGAGTGGGTCCTGGAGGCACTCCATGGCGAGCTTTGCAAATGCCGCCATTGACGATAGCCAGCAACTTACGAAGTCAGTCGCACGTACGACACTAGTACTACTACTTCCCTTAGAGTAGAGACTTGCCGTTATCCGTGAGCATGCTCTGGAGGTGCAGTCTTGATATAGTGTCATTGGTTCGGTGTTTTGGCAGCCGTCCTCTCTACTCCTCAATCAATTAAATTTTTTTCTCGAAATATAGTACTAGCTCTGTCCATAAATAGATGTCTAAGATTTATCAAATTTTGGATGTATGTAGACACTATTTAGTGTATAGATACATCCAAATTTAAACAAATATAAGACATCTATTAATAGATACATCCAAATTTATGGAGTACATCTTACAAATACATATATACCCTTTTATATGATTGCCTGCCATATATCCTACCATATTAGCATCTCTGCGAGACTGAGTTCGGAATTGATCTGGTGGATTTTGAGATTGACGAAGTCACCACGTACGTCTCGCTATCAATGAAAACACCACTTTCCACTAAAATTTATTTCGCTTTTATGAAGCACCAAAGTGTTAAGAATTGGTGGGTTCAAGCTAACACTTCCCTTCTAACTATTCAATCACAAGCTTATTCTCAACTCACTCAATTAATCGAACTATCGAAGTGGTGGCGTATGTGAACGTTTCAGCAACACACGCACTTGCAATGTCCTGTCAAACAAAATTGATCGTTTATGTCCTTCAACACTTGGAAAGTCAAACTATTTTGATTAAATCAGTTTTGCATGATACTGTACATATCATGATGTACGAAGGGTTAATATACAACCCATCAGGCCCTTACATTGTTCTCTCCATAGCCACCATGAATCAGTGGCGTTAACTGCATCCTCCAGGACATACATGCACCTTCAACGGCCGTCCTGGATCCGACTCCTCGTTGACACACGTGCCGCCTCAAGCGAGCTCGTACTCTATTCTATTCAGCCGGCCCCCAACTCTGTTCCTTCACGAGTCCTCTATGATGATTCATGCTTCCGCTAGTCATAGTCATATGGTATGGTCTAGCATCCTGGTTAATGGAACTGTTTGTACAAGTGCCATTTTGTCTGTAGCGACGTAACTAAATTTTCAAAGGGTACACGCTGGAATTTGGTTACTTGATGAAACTAGCATGAACTTATCGATCTCCCCACCTCTGGTGCGTGAATAGTACTTTGAGAGTCGTTTTCTCTCCGCCGCCTCCCCTCTCCCTCTCCTCCGGCAGCCTCGCCGGTCGGAGTGACTGGGAGAGGGGAGACCGGATCCCCCTGTACATGTTCCCCTAGTGGAGTATGGCACTATGCCGATGGATGGAGAGCTCTCGGCGTTTCCAAGCGGCGGCGGGTGGCCGACGATGGGGGGTCTTGTTGGTGGCGTCGGTGTGGTGCCTGTGGCTGTTGTTCAAGTTCCTCTCCCCCAGCCGAAGAATAAGATTGATGTCGAGGTCAGGGCCCTGGATCTAGGATTTCAGGTCATGGCTGCTGTTATCTGCAGATCGGCGGCGGCTGCTCAAGATCGGTGCCTCGTGTTCGTTGCTCGCCATGCTGACGAGAACGGCTTGGAGCTCCTGGTCTCCGCCAGCCAGCTCTCTGATCTGTGCAACGAGAGTCGTGAAGCTGCTCCGGGGAGTTTTCCCACGGCGGTCCTTGGTCGGCAACCGTCAAAACTGGTCGTAGGGCGACTACTCCCTCCTCCTTTGTCGGTGATGGTATACTCCGGCCGGCGACTGCAGGTCTACAACAACCTCTAGGCTAAGATGTCATCTCGGAGGCCCTCCTACTCTAGCACAAAAGACTTCGGCGCACTACCCCAAGTGGTCTCGTCCCCGGCGGTGAGGCGCTCGTCTATGCTGCGAGATGTGCAAGCGGCGGAGAAGGAGCCCGACCCGATTGCTTTTTCTGTTTTTTTCTAGGGTCCTTTGTGCAATATTTGAGGACTAGTTTGTAATTTCTCTTTGTTTCATACTCCTCCCGTAATTGTGGCTCCACATCTTAATACAAGATTCTAGGTCCCTCTAGGACAGTGGTCCTTGCAGTGAGGACTTAGCTTGGCAGCGGTGAGAGCTCGGTGATAAGTATGGTTGACCTCCCTGGCAAGGACGCTCGTCGTAGCGGTGAGTTATTGGTGATCGTTGTCCTTTTATCACATGGGAGGTTCTCGTTGCTTCACATAGTGCCGAGGACCGCGTATTTGGTGTTGGCTCTTGTTTAGGGCCAAGAGGAGGTGAAGTGGTCTTCTCGGTGGAACTGTGCCAATGGGTGCCATCAGATGTTCTCGGAATCGGCGGTTCTCCGTGCCCTTCGTTTGTCCACGCCCTATGGACTATAAAATCCTTTCGACTAATCCAACTTCACTCATTCCTGCTCTTCTCGGTGTGTTCCTGAGTTGTTGGGTGCCAAGTATTTACGCTAGGTGTGTTGCTTGTACTCTCTCTTTCTCTGTCAGACATTGACTTATATAAATGTATTTGGAAAGGTTAGTGTGTCCGGGGTGTTTATTACTCCCTCAACGTTAAAAGTAAGTGTTATAACCTTTTGTAAGTGTGGATGTATTTACACATAAAAATGTGTCTAGATACCTTCGATTTTTTAATTAAATTGCGATACTTATTTTGGGATAGATGTAGTACTTTATTTGCACACGTTTATTGAGAAATACTAGAAAATACCCCGCGCCATTGCTGCGGGAATCTGTAGCGACCGGTGCTTATGATCAAATCAGAGCATAATTAGCAGAATATGCTCCCTAATTTAAATGAAAAATTTGTAATTTGATGTATATGTACAAAGAAAGGATCCTTTTTGAATCGGAAAAAATGCTAAGCTTGGTAAATGAGCTTGCAATTCAAATGTTGTAGATTTACTCTATGGAACTTGGTCACCATGCATGGCCCAGTTTGGACAACCAGTTGACATGACGACACTCAGAGATGGAGATAAAAATCAACAAAATAATGATAGCAGGTCATAATGGTGGGATTAAAGAAATGAAAAATGTGTAAGAAGTGCCAATGTTTCTCACATTAGTTGTTAAGGTCCCGGTGAGGAAAACTGAGCTTATAAACTGATATGTAAAGAGCAGAAAGTCAGAAACTACAAGAAATATAGACATGCAAAACCTGTGAGAAAACAGGGGGACACCGGACAACCACCCACCACTCTATATTGAGAAACATTCTAGTATTGAACATAAATGATGATAAATACTACCTCTGTTTCAAGCCTTTTTTGGAAAGCTAAGTTAGCTATCTAAAAAGGCTATTGAGAAACATATTGTGAAGCTATTGAATGCATAAAACTTCATGGCCAATCTCAGTTTCAATTAATAGTAACCATTGATAAACCCCTGTAACATGATGTTCTGAAATCCCCATGGCTTTCATCTAGAATGGTGCGGCATTAGCATCCTGGATCGGAGTAACCTGAGAGAGCAAGATTTGAATAGCAGATGTGAGGATTCGGGAATTGCATAATATGAGCAGCACTATATAGGAGTAACCTTAAATAAGAAACGTGTTTTCATTAGGACAAAAGAGAAAAGCAAAGTAAGCAAACTTTTGAGTGCTTAGAACAACAAATGTGGTTTAGTAACATTTGCCGCGAGCTCGCTATGGTACGACATGACGAAAATTTCATGCTGAGTTTCAATGCCTAAGAAAACTTCCGACACAAAAATTAGGCAGCAAACATAGTAGTACCTAAATTTTTATCTGAAATTATGAATACTAAGATGTTAAATTAGGTATTTGATATAGAAAATAATAATGTATGGGATTAGAAAAACATTAGATGCTGATATAGACATGAACATAAAGGTTAGATGCTGATAGACACCACGTGGCATTTAATATGTTTAGGAGGCAAGCAAAATGTAGAAATAGCGCAGAGGGTAAGAACCTAAAAATTATACAACTATCAACTGCATGGATGCAAAGGAAACTTAGCCGCATTATCATACATCACATACATTGGCACAAAATCTTTCTCTAAAAGCACATGGTGGAAATACATATCCGGGCATTACCTATCAGTATATCCATATTAAGATATAGAAAAGTAATTAAATGCAATAGAATTTGATTTGGGTTGGAGACCTTACAAATGACATACCCGTTAGTAGAAAATTGCATGGCCGGAAATGGTGCTAGATGGGATCACTATTATCGTAAGGACATGGAGAAGCGAAAAGAGAGAAAGAGACTCCCCTAGGTTTGTGTGGACAAGAAGATTGACATGATTGTGACTGAAAAGACGAGATTTGTCGTCCAAAGACGAATTGGCAACCACAATGTAATCCCTCATTCCTACCATGGTGCAGTCAATGAAGATTTGGTTTGAAGGTGATCAACAAGGGCCGTTTCTGTTGGGGATATGCCAAATTGGTATACCCATGCCATATTCTAGTTTCAGCAAACCAAGGTGGCCCATAGATAGCCCAACCTGACAACCAGTTCTTGATTGACCAAGATGAATAGTTCATCCAAGATGGAGCCGAACCAACGTACGCCAGCCTGATCCTTTGCATGCACGACAAGATGTAACTTGTATTAGGATAGTGCAAGTAGTGTCCGACTTGCACTCCTCTTTCTAAACCCTATATCCTCACGTCTTTATAAGCCGAATACTTCGAGCCCTTGACACCCGTTATCTTACATGCACCTCTCATTGTAATCCCGCACTTATTGCATGTATAGTGAATTATAGCAGCAGTAGGATGTCATCATTGCTGTGAGATCTTAATCTGGGCAACTTGTGTTTCAACATCCTGGTAGCTCCCTGCCTTTTGCTCCTCTCTCTCTCTCTCTCTCTCTCTCTCTCTCTCTCTCTCTCTCTCTCTCTCTCTCGTTGTGAGGTATCCCCCATGGCGTATTCGTTGAACACGCAAGGACAATTTACAATTCCCAGCTTCGGCACGAGCAACTCGAACAACGTGGCGTCGGGTAATGCACCTAGTACGATGAGTCCACCCAATGATGCACCATGTAGGGAAGATTTGACGACCGATACTGCGCCTTCTAGCACCCCCTCCATCGTAAAAGGAAGTTGGAGGTATTTCTTGGGAACTGAAATACTGGGAACGCATTGTCACTACTGGGAAAAGGCTTATAGCCGCAATAGCTCGCCTGACGTAAAACCGAAAGTCCGCCGCTGGTAACCCAACCACCTAAGGGCACAAAAAAAACTCATCAACGGTATCTTGTGAATTGGTCTCTGCGTCGCGTACTGCTGACGTGCAAAAAAAATCCGTCGTTTGTTCTTCCTTCGGGGACTGACCTGGGGGGGGGGGGGGGCTAAAAAAGGTGATAGTGGACTATTGGTGGACATCATGGGTATAGGACGAAGCGGCGATAATGTGGCAGAAAACATCCATCGCTTGTTCTTCTCGAAAACTAGTGACATACTTGTTTTGCTAGATTGTCACTGGTTATATATAGAACGCTGACGAGCTTATATAATTATTATTGTTTGGTTCTTACGGTTAGACGTGACGCTCGTATAATCGGCGACGTCTGATATCCATTATATATCTTGGCGAACGGAATATGATCTGGAATATGATCATACGTCACTGATTTTTTTAGTAGGCAGCGTCAAGTCCAAAACACCAGCTGGGGGAGAGCCCAACGGCAAGCTTCTATCTATATAACTGAGTTGGAACGCAATACATACATCCCGAAGGGCGTTAAGAATAGATCATGTTTGTAAGAATAACATCAAGTCTTATGTACATTAACCGAGTGATAAATCATATTGTAACAGGACAATGCATAATATAGGGAAATTATACCAACAACTGTTCAGAATTTAGCCTTGCATGCAACAAAACATCAATAAGGCTCAGCCCAGCTCGTAGATATCACTCTAGCAAAGGGACTAGCCACCGACAATTCATGTATGCTTACCCTGTTAACACCTACCTAGACGAATTTATCTAAGTAAGGTAAATATCCAAACTGAAAATCGACATCTCTAAAACGATATTCTTCCGATCTAGCCGCTTGAACTGACAGGGTATCCCACCAGACGTTATTGTGACGATTTTTGATGCCAAATCTTAATACTTTGAGCACTCGTACATTTTGAATGAAGAACCTAGCAATGTTAACATCTTGTTTTCTTCCTCGGTAGTCGTTAATCGTAATTTCTCTAAGATGGAGATCAAGGCAATCTATGGAACAGTGCCTCTTATAACGCATCACATTCTTCCTATCCTTTCCGACATAAAAAAATAAAGACAACAAATTAAGTAGTCGATTCAATAAGAAAAGTAAATTCATAGCCATCAACTAATAAATATCTCATGTGAGTTGCATCATGTGTGAATTGAGGATTGTCCAGTTCTATTATTGTCATTTTAAAGTTGGGGAAAAGTTACCAACATAATATAATTTCATTGTGGATGTTCTTCTACCAAATATTATTTCCAGTGATCGAGGCTCATAACAGGTTAACTCAATGTAATTCTAACTGATGGAGTGGTAAACATTGAACAACAAAAAAATCTACCTCAATGTATAGCCTTCTTCGTGCAGGGAAAGCATCTAAGGGATTCAAATAGTGGATCGAGATCAGGACAAAGTTCTTCGATGTGCACAGATATTGTTCCAATCTTCGGGGCATGATTCTCTGAAGGACAGTGGTACATATATCAAGAAATTAACAAAAATGTGAGTTAATTCAACAAGAAGAAGGTTGTTCTATGAGAAAGGTTATGTGTCCAATAACAAGATTGCAGCCAATGTTCAACGCAAAATCCAACACCGTCAATTTTGATACGTTGACGACCATGATTGATAATGGATCCTCTTGGACACATATGATCAATCTCTCGAGGCAAGATCGATCCATAATTAGCAGCTCCTAAAACAAAATAATGTTGTTGTGCTTCCAAAAGCTATTCACACCAATCACACAGAGATTCGGCATGGCAATGTCGAGGCTTCTAAACCCATGGATCCCCTCAAGGTGATGTCCCTCGAGCGCAACACAACGAGTGAGGAGGCACTGGATGTTCACCGCCTACAAGATGTAGAGTTGTAGAGCCTGAGTTGGGGGGGGGGGGCATGGAGGCGGCATCAATCTTGGAAAGTAACATGACATAATGTTGACAATGGGCAGCGTAGGCACGCAACAGACCGTGGACAGCTGAAAGGAATATGCCCGAGAGAAAATAATAAAGTGGTTATTATCTTATTTCATGGTTGATAGATTTATATTTTTCATGCTATAATTTTATTAGTTGGATACGTTAATACATTAGTGTATAATAACAAACATGAGTTCCTAGTAAAGCCTCTCATTTAACTAGCTCATTGATTAAATGATGAGTCCGGATCATGAACATTGGATGTTGTTAATAACATGATCAAATCTTGAGGAGAATGATGTGATTAAGACACCCAAATAAGTATAGCAATATGATGAAGTCATTAGGTTTACATTGCTGTATCAAATACATATAAAGTAGCCCTAATCCTTAGACCATGAGATCATGTCAATCACGACACCGGATGAGTGATTTGATGATATCAAACGTCACACCATAATAGGGTGACTATAAAGGTGGCGTTGGGTACTATAAAAGTATTAGTAGAGGCTCATGGATCAAAAGTGAGATTTCTCCATAGAGATGACAGAGAGATATACTCTTGGCCCTCTCGGTGATATGATATCGACAACACTTACAAGCATGTGACTAGGTGACAAGGATGCCGTATCACGAAACAAGTAAAGATCACTTGTCAGGTAAAGAGATCGAAGTAGGTATGGTTGATAATGACGATTGAATCTCGGACAAATAAAGTATCGCGGGACAAAAAGGAATTGGTTACTACATTTATGGTTCACATGATCACAAGATTCATCGTTGAACGCGTGGGAATCATTACAGATCTCTAGATCCCGTTATTGACTATTGATCACAGAGGTGTCTAAATCATGTCTACATTATTCATGAACTGTAGGGTGACACAATACTTTTGAGAAGATACAGAATATCGGAGAATATTTGGGAAAGCACCAGATTTGTTTCGGAGGATATCAACACAGTACAAGGGGTATGTGTTAATGTTTGTTAATTAATAGAATTGACAAATCTTGTATGTGCTTCTGAAGGGGCCGATGGATACACGTCTGACAGGGCCAGGGTGCATAGCGAAGATACTGGAGACCGCGGCGACATGTTCGTGGTCCTGGTTGGAGAGATTGTCGTCCAAGGGGGTTGAGTAGGATAGAGGGGGGCGCCAGTTTGAAGATGAAGCTTGTCCGTACGGCATACTCCGTGGAAAGGAGGGATATGATGATACCACTCAAAAGTACATGCACAAAATCTTACCGGATAGATAGTTCTGAAGTATATGTAAATGGAGAATTAAAATCAAGACGTATGGCATAGAGGAATCACCGGAGACGGACACGAAGGCGTTGTTCTTTCAGAAGTGCGCGTCGTAGGGACTCACGAGCTACACGGGCAGCTAAACCGCCTACACGACCAAGCCTCTGGCAGTACATATTATGTATCAGCGTGGGAAAAGGCTTATAGCCGCAATAGCTCGCCTGACGTAAAACCGAAAGTCCGCCGCTGGTAACCCAAACCACCTAAGGGCACAAAAAAAACTCATCAACGGTATCTCGTGAATTGGTCTCTGCGTCGTGTACTTCTGACGTGCAAAAAAATCCGTCGTTTGTTCTTCCTTCGGGGACTGACCTGGCGGGGGGCTAAAAAAGGTGATAGTGAACTATTGGTGGACATCATGGGTATAGGACGAAGCGGCGATAATGTGGCAGAAAACATCCATCGCTTGTTCTTCTCGAAAACTAGTGACATACTTGTTTTGCTAGATTGTCACTGGTTATATATAGAACGCTGACGAGCTTATATAATTATTATTGTTTGGTTCTTACGGTTAGACGTGACGCTCGTATAATCGGCGACGTCTGATATCCATTATATATCTTGGCGAACGGAATATGATCTGGAATATGATCATACGTCACTGATTTTTTTAGTAGGCAGCGTCAAGTCCAAAACACCAGCTGGGGGAGAGCCCAACGGCAAGCTTCTATCTATATAACTGAGTTGGAACGCAATACATACATCCCGAAGGGCGTTAAGAATAGATCATGTTTGTAAGAATAACATCAAGTCTTATGTACATTAACCGAGTGATAAATCATATTGTAACAGGACAATGCATAATATAGGGAAATTATACCAACAACTGTTCAGAATTTAGCCTTGCATGCAACAAAACATCAATAAGGCTCAGCCCAGCTCGTAGATATCACTCTAGCAAAGGGACTAGCCACCGACAATTCATGTATGCTTACCCTGTTAACACCTACCTAGACGAATTTATCTAAGTAAGGTAAATATCCAAACTGAAAATCGACATCTCTAAAACGATATTCTTCCGATCTAGCCGCTTGAACTGACAGGATATCCCACCAGACGTTATTGTGACGATTTTTGATGCCAAATCTTAATACTTTGAGCACTCGTACATTTTGAATGAAGAACCTAGCAATGTTAACATCTTGTTTTCTTCCTCGGTAGTCGTTAATCATAATTTCTCTAAGATGGAGATCAAGGCAATCTATGGAACAGTGCCTCTTATAACGCATCACATTCTTCCTATCCTTTCCGACATAAAAAAATAAAGACAACAAATTAAGTAGTCGATTCAATAAGAAAAGTAAATTCATAGCTATCAACTAATAAATATCTCATGTGAGTTGCATCATGTGTGAATTGAGGATTGTCCAGTTCTATTATTGTCATTTTAAAGTTGGGGAAAAGTTACCAACATAATATAATTTCATTGTGGATGTTCTTCTACCAAATATTATTTCCAGTGATCGAGACTCATAACAGGTTAACTCAATGTAATTCTACCTGATGGAGTGGTAAACATTGAACAACAAAAATATCTACCTCAATGTATAGCCTTCTTCGTGCAGGGAAAGCATCTAAGGGATTCAAATAGTGGATCGAGATCAGGACAAAGTTCTTCGATGTGCACAGATATTGTTCCAATCTTCGGGGCATGATTCTCTGAAGGACAGTGGTACATATATCAAGAAATTAACAAAAATGTGAGTTAATTCAACAAGAAGAAGGTTGTTCTATGAGAAAGGTTATGTGTCCAATAACAAGATTGCAGCCAATGTTCAACGCAAAATCCAACACCGTCAATTTTGATACGTTGACGACCATGATTGATAATGGATCCTCTTGGACACATATGATCAATCTCTCGAGGCAAGATCGATCCATAATTAGCAGCTCCTATAACAAAATAATGTTGTTGTGCTTCCAAAAGCTATTCAAACCAATCACACAGAGATTCGGCATGGCAATGTCGAGGCTTCTAAACCCATGGATCCCCTCAAGGTGATGTCCCTCGAGCGCAACACAACGAGTGAGGAGGCACTGGATGTTCACCACCTTCAAGATGTAGAGTTGTAGAGCCTGAGTTGGGGGGGGGGGGGGGAAGCATGGAGGCGGCATCAATCTTGGAAAGTAGCAGGACATAATGTTGACAATGGGCAGCGTAGGCACGCAACAGACCGTGGACAGCTGAAAGGAATATGCCCGAGAGAAAATAATAAAGTGGTTATTATCTTATTTCATGGTTGATACATTTATATTTTTCATGCTATAATTTTATTAGTTGGATACGTTAATACATTAATGTATAATAACAAACATGAGTTCCTAGTAAAGCCTCTCATTTAACTAGCTCATTGATTAAATGATGAGTCCGGATCATGAACATTGGATGTTGTTAATAACATGATCAAATCTTGAGGAGAATGATGTGATTAAGACACCCAAATAAGTATAGCAATATGATGAAGTCATTAGGTTTACATTGCTGTATCAAATACATACAAAGTAGCCCTAATCCTTAGACCATGAGATCATGTCAATCACGACACCGGATGAGTGATTTGATGATATCAAACGTCACACCATAATAGGGTGACTATGAAGGTGGCGTTGGGTACTCTAAAAGTATTAGTAGAGGCTCATGGATCAAAAGTGAGATTTCTCCATAGAGATGACAGAGAGATATACTCTTGGCCCTCTCGGTGATATAATATCGACAACACTTACAAGCATGCGACTAGGTGACAAGGATGCCGTATCACGAAACAAGTAAAGATCACTTGTCAGGTAAAGAGATCGAAGTAGGTATGGTTGATAACGACGATTGAATCCCGGACAAATAAAGTATCGCGGGACAAAAAGGAATTGGTTACTACATTTATGGTTCACATGATCACAAGATTCATCGTTGAACGCGTGGGAATCATTACAGATCTCTAGATCCCGTTATTGACTATTGATCACAGAGGTGTCTAAATCATGTCTACATTATTCATGAACCGTAGGGTGACACAATACTTCTGAGAAGATACAGAATATCGGAGAATATTTGGGAAAGCACCAGATTTGTTTCGGAGGATATCAACACAGTACAAGGGGTATGTGTCAATGTTTGTTAATTAATAGAATTGAAAAATCTTGTATGTGCTTCTGAAGGGGCCGATGGATACACGTCTGACAGGGACAGGGTGCGCAGCGAAGATACTGGAGACCGCGGCGACATGTTCGTGGTCCTGGTTGGAGAGATTATCGTCCAAGGGGGTTGAGTAGGATAGAGGGGGGCGCCAGTTTAAAGATGAAGCTTGTCCATACGTCATACTTCGTGGAAAGGAGGGATATGATGATACCACTCAAAAGTACATGCACAAAATCTTACCGGATAGATAGTTCTGAAGTATATGTAAATGGAGAATTAAAATCAAGACGTATGGAATAGAGGAATCACCGGAGGCGGACTGATACGTCTCAAACGTATCTATAATTTCTTATGTTCCATGCTACTTTTATTACAATACTTGAATGTTTTATACATACTTTACAGCATTATTATACATTTTCCGGCACTAACCTATTAACAAGATGCCGAAGTGCGAGTTGCTGTTTTTTTTTGGTTTCAGAAATCCTAGTAAGGAAATATTCTCGGAATTGGACGAAATCAACGCCCGGTCCTATTTTTGCATGAAGCTTCCAGAAGACCGAAAGAGAGACGAAGTGGGGCCACGAGGGGGCCACATAACAGGGCGGCGCGGCCCAAGCCCTGCCGCGCCGGCCTGGTGTGTGGGGCCCTCGTGCCGCCACTTGACCTACCCTTCCGCCTACAAATAGCCTTCGTCGCGAAACCCCTGTACCGAGAGCCACGATACGGAAAACCTTCCAGACGCCGCCGTCGCGAATCCCATCTCGGGGATTCAGGAGATCGCCTCCCACCCGCCAGAGGGGAATCATCACCGGAGGGCTCTACATCATCATGCCCGCCGTTGATGCGTGAGTAGTTCATCCTTGGACTATGGGTCCATAGCGTAGCTAGATGGTTGTCTTCTCCGCTTGTGCTATCATTGTTATAGATCTTGTGAGCTGCCTAACATGATCAAGATCATCTATTTGTAATGCTACATGTTGTGTTTGGCGGGATCCGATGAATATAGAATATTATGTTAAGTTGATTATCAATCTATCATATATGTGTTGTTTATGTTCTTGCATGCTCTCCGTTGCTAGTAGAGGCTCTGGCCAAGTTGATACTTGTAACTCCAAGAGGGAGTATTTATGCTCGATAGTGGGTTCATGCCTCCATTGAATCGGGACAGTGAAAAGTTCTAAGGTTGTGGATGTGCTGTTGCTACTAGGGATAAAACATTGATGCTTTGTCTAAGGATATTTGTGTTGATTACATTACGCACCATACTTAATGCAATTATCTGTTGTTTACAACTTAATAGGAAGGGGTTCGGATGATAACCTGAAGGTGGATTATTTAGGCATAGACGCATGCTGGATAGCGGTCTATGTACTTTGTCGTAATGCCCTGATTAAATCACATAGTAATCATCATTGATATATATTGAATCTTTATTTGTCAATTGCCCCTGTAATTTGTTCACCCAGCATGTTAGTTATCTTATTGGAGAGACACCTCTAGTGAACTGTGGACCCCGGTCCATTCTTTTATATCTGAATACATTCTATTGTTTTTACTGTTCTTTGCAAACAAACACCATCTTCCACTCGATACGTTTAATCCTTTGTTTTCAGCAAGCCGGTGAGATTGACAACCTCACTGTTACGTTGGGGCAAAGTACTTTGATTGTGTTGTGCAGGTTCCACGTTGGCGCCGGTTTCACCGGTGTTGCGCCGCACTACGTCCTCCACCAACAACCTTCACGTGCTTCTTGGCTCCTACGGTTCGATAACCTTGGTTTCTTTCGAGGAAAACTTGCAGCATCATACCTTCCTCTTGGGGTTCCCAACGGACGTGGTACATCTACGCGCATCAAGCAACTTTTTGGCGCCGTTGCCGGGAGATCAAGACACGCGCAAGGGAGTCTCCACTTCCAATCTCTTTACTTTGTTTTTGTCTTGCTTTACTTTATTTTTTTTACTGTCTTGTTTGCTTTATATTAAAAACACAAAAAAATTAGTTACTTTACTTTCTGTCTTATTTACTTGTTCTATATCAAAAACACAAAAAAATTAGTTACTTGTCTTTACTTTATTTGCCTAGTTTACTTTATTGCTGTTATAATGGGTACTCCTGAAAATACTAAGTTGTGTGATTTCACTAGCACAAATAATAATGATTTTATATGTACTCCTATTGCTCCACCTGCTACTACAGCAGAATTCTATGAAATTAAACCTGCTTTACTGAATCTTGTTATGAGAGAGCAATTTTCTGGTGTTAGTACTGATGATGTTGCTGCCCATCTTAATAATTTTGTTGAACTTTGTGAAATGCAAAAGTATAAGGATATACATGGTGATATTATAAAACTAAAATTGTTTCCTTTCTCATTAAGAGGAAGAGCTAAAGATTGGTTGCTTTCTTTGCCTAAGAATAGTATTGATTCATGGATTAAGTGTAAAGATGCTTTTATTAGTAAATATTATCCTCCTGCTAAGATTATATCTTTGAGAAGTAGCATAATGAACTTTAAACAATTTGATAATGAACATGTTGCTCAAGCATGGGAGAGAATGAAATCTTTGGTAAAGAATTGCCCAACCCATGGACTGACTACTTGGATGATTATCCAAACCTTTTATGCAGGATTGAATTTTTCCTCGAGGAACCTATTGGATTCAGCTGCTGGAGGTACTTTTATGTCCATCACCCTGGGCGCCGCGACTAAATTACTTGATGATATGATGATCAATTACTCTGAATGGCACAAAGAAAGAACTCGTCAAGGTAAGAAGGTAAATTCTTGAAGAAACCTCTTCTTTGGGTGATAAGATTGATGCTATTATGTCTATGCTTGCAAATGGTAGATCTCATATTGATCCTAATAATGTTCCTTTAGCTTCATTAGTTGCTCAAGAAGAAAATGTTGATGTGAATTTCATTAAGAATAATAATTTCAACAACAATGCTTATAGGAATAATTATGGTAACAACTATAGGCCATATCCTTCTAATCATAGTAATGGTTATGGTAATTCTTATGGTAATTCTTACAACAATAATAAGAGTGTACCCTCTGGTCTTGAAGTCATGCTTAAAGAATTTATTAGTACACTTTTAATAAAACTGTTGAAGAAAAGCTTGGTAAAATTGATGTTCTTGCTTCTAAGGTTGATAGTATTGCTCTTGATGTTGATCTTTTAAAACTGAAAGTTATGAGGAAGTTAAAGATGCTAGGTTTGCTAAAACAAATGCCATCCAAGTTAGAATTAATGATAATATTAGAATGTTGGCTGAATTGCATGCTAGGTGGGATAGAGAAGAAAAAGAAAAACTTGCTAAAGAGAATAATGTAGCTAAAGTATGGACTATTACCACCACTAGTAATGTTGATTCTTCACATGTTGCTGCACCTCCTACTATCAATGGTAAAATAATTGGTGTTGGCAATGTTTCTACTCCTAGTGCAAAGCGTACAAAATTGCCTGAAACTGTGATAAAACTGCTGAATTTTTTTGAAATATTAGTGACAATGATTCCATTGCTGTAGAACATAATGGTTTAGATTTTGATGATTGTCATATTACTTAAGTTATAAAGTTCTTACAAAAACTTGCTAGAAGTCCCAATGCTAGTGCTATAAATTTAGCCTTTACAAAACATATTACAAATGCTCTCATTAAAGCTAGGGAAGAGAAATTAAGACTTGAAGCTTCTATTCCTAGGAAGTTAGAAGATGGTTGGGAGCCCACCATTAAAATGAAATTCAATGACTTTGAATGTAATGCTTTATGTGATCTTGGTGCAAGTATTTCTGTTATGCCTAAAAAGATTTATGATATGCTTGACTTGCCACCATTGAAGAATTGTTATTTAGATGTTAATCTTGCCGATAGTGTTAAAAAGAAACCTTTGGGGAGGATTGATAATGTGCGCATTACGGTTAACAATAAACTTTTCCCCGTTGATTTTGTTGTCTTGGATATCGAATGCAATGCATCTTGTCCTATTGTGTTGGGAAGACCTTTTCTTCGAACCGTTGGTGCTGTTATTGATATGAAGGAAGGTAATATTAAATATCAATTTCCTCTCAAGAAAGGTATGGAACACTTCCCTAGAAAGAGAATGAAGTTGCCTTTTGATTCTATTATTAGAACAAGCTATGATGTTGATGCTTCTTTTCTTGATGTTACTTGATTTGCACTTTCTGCGCCTAGCTGAAAGGCGTTAAAGAAAAGCACTTCTTGGGAGATAACCCATGTTTCATTTTATTTACTGTATTGTTGAGTCTTTGAAGTTGTTTACTACTGTAGCAACCTCTCCTTATCATGTTTTTGTGCCAAGTAAAGTTTCTATGTTAAAGTTGATGATAGATTTGGATCGCTGCGCAGAAACAGCATTGCTGTCTGTCACGAATTCTCGCAGAAGTCTCTGTAAAAAAATCTGCAAATTTACGAGCGTGATCCTCATATATGTACGCAACTTTCATTAGTTTTGAGTTTTTCCATTTGAGCAAGTTAAGTGCCCCTGCCAGATTCATCTTTACGGACTGTTCTGTTTTTGACAGATTCTGTCTTTTATTTCGCATTGCCGCTTTTGCTATGTTGAATGAGTTTCTTTGTTCCATTAACTTTCAGAAGCTTTGTGCAATGTCCAGAAGTGTTAAGAATGATTGTGTAACCTCTGAATATGTGAATTTTTGGTTATACACTAACCCTCTAATGAGTTTGCTTGAAGTTTGTGTGAAGGAAGTTTTCAAGGGTCAAGAGAAGATGATGATATACTATGATCAAGAAGAGTGAAAGGTCTAAGCTTGGGGATGCCCGGTGGTTCATCCCTGCATATTTTAAGAAGACTCAAGCATCTAAGCTTGGGGATGCCCAAGGCATCCCCTTCTTCATGACAACATTATCAGGTCACTTTTAGTGAAACTATATTTTTATTCCATCACATCCTATGTTCTTTACTTGGAGCGTCGGTTTGTTTTTATTTTTGTTTTGGTTTGAATAAAGTTGGATCCCACCATTCTTATATTGGAGATATTACGCTCCGCTTTTTCATATGGAACACTTGTGTTCTTAGTTGTGCTTTAATGTTCATGGCGAAGGCTGAAATTGCTTCGTTAAATTGCTATTTGGTTGGAATCGGAAAATGCTGCATATGGTTTGGTAAATTTGGCAATTGTTTGAGCTCTCATAGATCATGTTTAAGCTCTTGCATCATGTAGTTTAATCTATTAATGAAGAACTACCGTAGAGCTTGTTTAATTTGGTTTGCATGATTGTTCTCTCTAAGTCTAGATATTTTTCGGGTAAAGTGTTTGAACAACAAGGAAGACAGTGTAGAGCCTTGTAATGTTTGCAATATGTTCTTGTGTGAGTTTTGCTGTACCTGTTCATACTTGTGTTTGCTTCAAACAACCTTGCTAGCCCAAACCTTGTACTGAGAGAAATGCTTCTCGTGCATCCAAACACCTTGAGCCAAAACCCATGCCATTTGTGTCCACCATATCTACCTACTATGTGGTATTTTTCTGCCATTCCAAAGTAAATTACTTGAGTGCTACCTTTAAAATTTCATTCCTTTACCTTTGCAATATATAGCTCATGGGACAAATAGCTTAAAAACTATTGTGGTGATGAATATGTAGTTATGTGTCTTAATTCTTATAAGTTGCTTGTTGAGCGGTAACCATGTTTCTGGGGACGCCATCAACTTTACCTTTGTTTGATATCATGTGAGCATGTTCGTCTTGTAAGTGCGATTTCATGATCAAATGGTTTGAGTATGCATATGTTAGAGAAGAACATTGGGCCGCTAACTAAAGCCATGTATCATGGTGGAAGTTTCAGTTTTGGACATACAACCTCAATCTCTTATGAGAATATTAACTGTTGTTGAATGCTTAAGCATTAAAAGAGGAGTCCATTATCTGTTGTCTATGTTGTCCCGGTATGGATGTCTAAGTTGAGAATAATCAAAAGCGAGAAATCCAATACGTGCTTTCTCCTTAGACACTTGTACAGGCGGCATAGAGGTACCCCTTTGTGACACTTAGTTGAAACATATGTTATGCGATGATAATCCGTGTCTTCCGAGCTAAGTAGGACAAGGTGCGAGCACTATTAGTACTCTATGCATGAGACATGCAACTTGTAGGAAGTATTATGCATAGCACATATGAATTATTACTACCGTTGACAAAATTGTTTCTATGTTTTCAAAACAAAAGCTCTAGCACAAAAATAGTAATCCATGCTTCCCTCTGCGAAGGGCCAATCTTTTACTTTATTGTTGAGTCAGTTTACCCACTTCTTTCTATCTTAGAAGCAAACACTTGTGTTAAATGTGTGCATTGATTCTTACATGTTTACTTGTTGCACCTGTTATATTACTCTATGTTGACAAATATCCATGAGATATACATGTTACAAGTTGAAAGCAATTGCTGAAACTTAATCATCCTTTATGTTGCTTCAATGCATTCTACTTTGAATTTATTGCTTATGAGTTAGCTCTTATGCAAGTCTTATTGATACTTGTTTGAAAGTACTATTCATGAAAAGTTTTGCTATATGATTCATTTGTTTAGTCATTATCTTTGTTAGCAATCTTTTGTTCAGATCACTCCATTCATCTCATATGCTTTACAATAATGTTGATCAAGATTATGTTGATAGCATGTCACTTCAGAAATTATTTGTGTTATCGTTTACCTACTCGAGGACGAGTAGGAACTAAGCTTGGTGATGCTTGATACGTCTCAAACGTATCTATAATTTCTTATGTTCCATGCTACTTTTATTACAATACTTGAATGTTTTATACATACTTTACAGCATTATTATACATTTTCCGGCACTAACCTATTAACAAGATGCCGAAGTGCTTTGTTTTTTTGTTTTGGTTTCAGAAATCCTAGTAAGGAAATATTCTCGGAATTGGACGAAATCAACGCCCGGGGTCCTATTTTTGCACGAAGCTTCAGAAGACCAAAAGGAGAGAATGGGGCCACGAGGGGCCACAACAGGCGGCGCGGCCCAAGCCCTGGCCGCGCCGGCTGGTGTGTGGGGCCCTCGTGCCGCCACTTGACCTACCCTTCCACCTACAAATAGCCTTCGTCGCGAAACCCCCTGTACCGAGAGCCACGATACGAAAAACCTTCTAGAGATGTCGCCGTCGCGAATCCCATCTCGGGGATTCAGGAGATCGCCTCCGGCACCCTGGAGAGGGAATCATCACCGGAGGGCTCTACATCATCATGCCCGCCTCCGGATTGATGCGTGAGTAGTTCATCCTTGGACTATGGATCCATAGCAGTAGCTAGATGGTTGTCTTCTCTTGTGCTATCATTGTTATAGATCTTGTGAGCTGCCTAACATGATCAAGATCATCTATTTGTAATGCTACATGTTGTGTTTGGCGGGATCCGATGAATATAGAATATTATGTTAAGTTGATTATCAATCTATCATATATGTGTTGTTTATGTTCTTGCATGCTCTCCGTTGCTAGTAGAGGCTCTGGCCAAGTTGATACTTGTAACTCCAAGAGGGAGTATTTATGCTCGATAGTGGGTTCATGCCTCCATTGAATCTGGGACAGTGACAGAAAGTTCTAAGGTTGTGGATGTGATGTTGCTACTAGGGATAAAACATTGATGCTTTGTCTAAGGATATTTGTGTTGATTACATTACGCACCATACTTAATGCAATTATCTGTTGTTTACAACTTAATACGGAAGGGTTCGGATGATAACCGAAGGTGTATTATTTAGACATAGATGCATGCTGGATAGCAGTCTATGTACTTTGTCGTAATGCCCTGATTAAATCACATAGTAATCATCATTGATATGTATTGAATCTTTATTTGCCAATTGCCCGCCTGTAATTTGTTCACCCAGCATGTTAGTTATCTTATTGGAGAGACACCTCTAGTGAACTGTGGACCCCGGTCCATTCTTTTACATCTGAATACATTCTATGTTTTCTTTTTTGTTCTTTGCAAACAAACACCATCTTCCACTCGATACGTTTAATCCTTTGTTTTCAGCAAGCCGGTGAGATTGACAACCTCACTTTACGTTGGGGCAAAGTACTTTGATTGTGTTGTGCAGGTTCCACGTTGGCGCCGGTTTCTTTGGTGTTGCGCCGCACTACATTTCTCCACCAGCAACCTTCACGTGCTTCTTGGCTCCTCTGGTTCGATAACCTTGGTTTCTTTCTGAGGGAAAACTTGCCGCTGTGCGCATCATACCTTCCTCTTGGGGTTCCCAACGGACGTGTACATCTACGCGCATCACGGACACGAAGGCGTTGTTCTTTCAGAAGTGCGCGTCGTAGGGACTCACGAGCTACAGGGGCAGCTAAACCGCCTACACGACCAAGCCTCTGGCAGTACATATTATGTATCAGCGGTCTGCTCCTCCATGACTACCACTGTGGCAGCTGCTCCATGCCGGCGGTAAGGATTCTGCAACTCAAGCTGCTCCTCCACAACTCAGACAACAGCTCCTACTCAGTATATCTGCTTTGCATCTATCGCCGCCTCGCCAGGATCTATGGCCCCGACCCTCTAGCGTCCCACCAGCATCGAGATCCATACATAAGATCCATAAGATGCAAAATGAGAACAGCGATAGAGCTCAAAGATGTGGGTAAGCCTGGGCATTCCAGGTTTCATACAGTTTGTCTGGTTGCTCAAACTAACCATTAGATCATCTAAACGGTTTGACACCGTTTGATGCTTCAGATGTTCTCCGATGCATTAATTGTACTACCTCTGCCCATTTTTTACCTTCCCACCCAACAACACCCAGTCCTCAGTGACCCATTCTCTTTTTTATCCACATGATTTGAGGTGGGCTTGTAGTACTCGGAGCATGTCCCGAACACACGGGACCAGTTGGGCGTTCCGAGCACGCTGCCAAGAATCTATTGGTCGCATGCTAGGCAAGCATGATCAATATCAATACTATTGATCTCCTATTCGTCGGGCACGCCACCAATGGCCAGCGCCACTAGCATGATAGCAGTCGTGGGCGGGGCCCATGACTAGTAACCGATTTGCACACTAGACCAATAGCTATTTTCCTACTAGTGTAGGGTGGGTCGGGGTTGTAGCTCTAGAAATCATTGCTGCCGCGCAGGGGCATGAATGCCGGGTTGGCGTCCTAGGATGTAGAGGATGCATGTATGAATCCTCCTCAAGCATCATTGCAGTGGTGGTTGCAACTCCTCTTGTCTTCATTGGTACCGAGAGGAGGGTGGGGATTAATCATGGTCTTGTCGACTGTTTAGATCTGAAGACCTTGAGATGGTGGCAGCAGTCATCCCATTTGGTTGCTTTGGCGACCCTTAGGTGGCATGCGTGAGGTGCCAAGTGGAAGCCCCGTACTACGGAGCCGGCAGTCAAAATGCCTACTATTATCGTAGCCCTCTTGGGATGTCGTTTTGGGTATCCTCTCCATGCCAGGATTCCATATGAAAAGCCGAATCCGACTGTTTGGAATTGCTTGCGACGTGTTGCATTGTTACCCTCTTAGGGATGTCGCCTTGGAGCTTAGTTTTTTCTTGATTGTAGCTTCGAGGATGCTTTGATCCTGACGTGAAGCTTCTTCTCCTCTAGCATGAGAGGACCTTTCCGATCTCGTATCTTTTACATGTGATTTGTTGTCATTTTTCAAGATCCTTGTTATTCGCTAGCAGGACCGGTGCTCCGTGGGCCGGAGCAAGAGGGCAGTCGACCGTATCCAACAATCGATTTGTGTGTTTGGTGCAACTCGATGTCCGATTGTTTTCTCAAAAGGTGCGTGTTCGTTCCTACTCGGTAGTCTAGGTTGTCTAGTGCTAGGCGTGGCCTCTCAAGCTTTCTTGCTCGAGTTAGAGTTAGGGGCTTCACTCTCCTCAGGTTTTATCGTTTCTTTTAACTTACTTTGTAAGATGGTTTTCTCACCATCTATTAGTTGGACCGTTTTATTGGGAATACCGAATCCAACCAGTTAGTCAACACCGAAAACAACCTTCCCAACTGACCACTTCTCTATAGCCAAATTCTAGCTCTAAAAGAGCCCAATGAGAATAAGTCGAAAACACGGCAGAGATTGTACGTGGATGGGAGCGTAAGCATATACTACCCTTTTCGTTTGGAAAATGATTCTATTCCCTCGGGAGACGAAACATATGGCAACCTCCTCCTTCAGCACGCGACGTGTGTCACTGGTCCCACCTTTCTCGTTTCTTTTCGTCGTTCACCTCCTGTCCAGCAAGCGCCACATCATGGTTTGTCTCGTAGTCACGCACATTGGTGGGACCCTTTGACCTCAACGCCACACAAATATTTCAACGCCACGCCTTCGTCCGCCTCCCATGCCCTCGGCTGCTAGCTTCGGTGACCTCCTTCTCCTGCAGCCGATGCGCCCTCGTCCGCGCGCCCCGGCCCACGCCGAGCTCCGCCGCTGCGTCAAGCACACCACACCGTTGCCTGCCACTACTCCGAGTTCTGCCTCTACGTCAACCTCCGCCTCCGCTGCGCATGGCTGCCTCCCCCGACCACGGGGCACACTCGCGAGATGGGGCGGCTCTGGTCCTATGAGTACTTGGATGTCGAGGCCAAGGACGGGCGGCGCCATGGCCAGAGGAGAATGTGATGAGCCGGTGGAGGGCGGCTTTTTGCTACCGGCGAAGGCCTGCTTTGCTACCTTAGGTGGCGGGTGTTGCTATTGGTAGTTCCGGCCGTTGCTGTCGTGGGCAGACGAAGTTGTTGCAACCTTGGATAGCGCAGTTACCGGCTGCATGCGAGGTCTCCGTTGATGTATCTGAGGATTTGCAACATGTGAATAATATTTTTGCCACAATATTTTTGCAATTTTGGTACAATTGCATAATATGTTTGCTACGAGGGTCTCCGGTGAGTTCTCCGGCGAGTTCCCCGTCAATATCTCCGACGATATTTATTTTTGCTACAATAGCACAATTTTTTTGCTACGAGCTCTCTGGCGGGGTTCTTCGACGAGTCTCCAGTGGTGCGGCCGGCGAGCTTAGCCTATACTCCCTCTGTTCCATTCTATAGTGCCTATTGTTTTTTGGCACGGAAATTAGCGCAAGAGTATTTTTTACACAAGACCTCTAGCTGAACGATTTGAGATCAACGTAAAATTTGGGAAATCCATATCTTCCTAACTTACCATAACAAATTTTGGGGGCAGAACGATTTGGGAGCTGAACGGGGAGGGGGTAATTGAAAAAAAGCTAAGCTAAAACCTTATATTCTGAAACAAATGCCAAAAATCTATAGGCACTATATAAAGGAACGGAGGGAGTACCTTTTATTTCGTGGATGAACCTTTTGCTACAAGCAAAAGCGGTTTTTTTTTTTTTTTTTTTTTTTTTTTGCTACGTGAAGTAATAAGGATACATGTCAGACGCGGACTAGGAGGCTGGGAATTCAGATTCCTCGGAGGACGCCCGGCAGTGTCCTTTCCGTTTCTTTTTGGTTTTTGACGCCGTCTCTTCTATGGAGTCAGCCTCTAACTCTTCACGTGCTCAATTTCAAAAATTAACCCGCACATAAAACACAATTTCCTAATGTTTCCGAACTCCGAAACAATGCAATGAGTTCCTTTTACAGATCGTAAATTTGCAAGTTGTATCCACATAACATAACGCGCGGCCTACCGACTAAACCGTGCCTCCACCCCAAGCAAATTAAAGCGAGACGAAATCTCAAATCGAAAGGCCTCTACGCCAGGCACAGGATCGACGATGCAGGCAGTGGTGCGCCCCATGGCGACGAGGCTGCTGCTCGGCTCCCTCCGGCGCTCTAGCCCGCCAGCTCCTGGCTCCACTTCCGGCGCGTACCCCGGAGGCGACCTCCGCCATCGCTTGGCCGGTCTGCTCCACAGCTCGTCGGTACTGCCTCTTGCTTTGCCTTGCATGTAGCTCGTTTATTTATGACGTGAACTGCTGGCTGCAAATATCTAAGCTCACGTGTAGACTTACTTGGTTACGTGTTGCTTTGGAGCTTATTTTGCACTAATCAATGTCAGCCATTGGTCTCTGAACTTGTTCACGTGATTTAACATCAACTTAAAAAATTGCAATCGCGTAGGAGGTGCGGCATCTTCATGTATTGCCGCGAACTGGCATCAGCAGCAGTTGGTTTGGAGGATCACATTCTTCGCCTAGGGCACCCCGCAATATTTTTGCGGCGTTATTGCGGGATGTGCTGTGCTCATCGTTTGTTTGCAGCTCTGCTGTCCTTCTCAGCGGAGACAAATCAGAGGCCAGTAAACCAAATCTGCCGCCCACTGGTCCTCATGACCATGGAAGCAACAACAACAGGGAGAAGAGGCGGTGCACTGACGCTATAATTGGTATAAATCTCCTGTAAGTCAATGCTACGCTTGAGCTGCATGACATCGATCCTTGTATTTGGCTGTTGAGTACTACTCCCTCCGTTCTTAATTAGGTGTCGTATAAATTTAGAGAAAAGTCAATGTTTTCAAATCAAGATCAATACATTTTATAATACACTTATTTAATATTACAGTTGTTGATATTTTTTTCAACATATTAGCTCAAAGTTTGAAAACATTGATTTTTTATACTCCTACTAAGTTTATGCGCCAACTCCTATGGACAGAGGGAGTATATAGGAGCTTCTTCATGCGTTTTGCTGATTAACATAGTTCTTTTTTCACCTCGAAGGGTTCATGCGGCGGATGTAGCAACAAACAGAAAGCTTTCTCTGTGGGGAGTTAGGGTTGGTTCTCTTGGCTGGAGTTTTCACTTCATCTATATATTCTCCTGATTTTCGTGTAATGCAATTGCAACAATGATTTACCAATGAAGGATAACGCCCTGATCAGAACAGGCCAAGTCTGGCGTTTGGCTACATCAGCCGTCCTTCATGGGGGTTTATTACATATCACTGTACGAGTCCCTTCTTCAGTTGAGATTTATATGATTATTCTCTACAAGATAACCATGGCTAAGTTCCTATCATCGTGATGATGCAGGCAAATTCTTTTGCTCTCGATGATTTGGGGCCTATGGTCGAACAGGCTACTGGTCCAAAAAAATTTCTTGCTATCTATTGCACTTCTGCTCTGACAGGTCTTCCTTTATTGCTGTTTCCTGTTTTGGATAAACTATACTGTGTTGCAGTGTTGGTCTTATTTTAATTTCCTCTTTGTAACTGATGATTCTTCATTATTGGAACTGTAACAGGTTCAGTGTTAAGTTACTTCACTGGCCCACAATGTTCTCTTGGTGCATCCGGTGCTATTTGTGGATTGGTACGTTCTGTCTGATTTATTTCTTAGTGTAGTCGTAGAAATATTTTTAGTGTGTGATACTAAATAATCGTGCATAGCCCAATACCAATAGTGTTGCATAATACACCAGAAATGTGTGCTACCAAATGAACAGGTAGACCCCGTTTGAAAGCAGGAACTCAATGTGTAGAAACATAAAAAATTCAGGAATTGAGATTCCATGTAACCTGAATTTTTACAGGAACCAAAGTAAAAAGAAAATTTCAAAAACATCGTGATGTTACACATAAAAAAACACATGAACTGTGGACAGAAGTAGATGAAAGCATGAGGTGAGACCTCATGTTAGTTTCTTCCAAAATTCATATAAAATAGCGTGTTGCATAGGAACTTCAAAGGAATCTTAGATTCCTATTCCTCTGTTCTGGATGGCACCATGGAATTTTTGTGTATAGAAATCATATCCTGCAAAATTTCTACACTACTCATTTGTTTCAAAAGGGGCCTTAATTTATTGGAATAGATAATTCCATTCTGTTCTACGGCCTCAAAGTTTAAATAAATTATCTGCATATCTTGATTGTAATGTGGATGGTTTCATTTGTTGTATTTCTGTAATTCAAAGTTGTCTAGTTTATCATTACCAAAATGAGATTTCGTAACCCATGGAGACATCAAGAACATATTTTTTTATAGTATCCTGTAATGTGTCGTCTTACATCAACTCTTTCGTAAATTTTATCTGCACGTTCAGCTTGGTGCTCAAGCCGTTTACACGTGGAGGAATCGAGAGTTTCTGAAAAATGCAGATTCAACTTTAACAGATCTTGGATTTGCCGCTCTCATAAATGTGGTAATAAATTATTTTCACTCTTTGATTTTGGGACTTAATTCATTCCATCTGCTAAATTTCATATGTTTTTCTTTAATAGGGCATTGGGCTGTATTTCCGGCGCTACATTAACAACTGGTCTCATGTACGTTCGTAATTATATTCGCAAGTCATTTGCAAAACTTGAAATGCTTAACTCATCAGTTTACCTGGCTAATAACAGTTAGGCGGCTTGCTTGGGGGAGTAGCTGTTGAATGGTTTGTCGGTCCATATTGGAATCAGCATGTGTCAAAGGATGGAATGGTGGTGTATGAAGATAAAGCACCTATTGTTCAGCTAATGAACAGTAAGACCGCAGTACCATCTTGCACATAAAGCAGGGCCCTCGGTTTTTGTACCCAAATACCTCAAACATGGGGAGAAAAAGAAGAGTAATGTTTTGTGTGGTGATTACAGTTGGACCGTGTATTGTGCTGTTAGTAGCACTTACAGTTGTTAACGGTTTAGCAGGATTAGTAATACTCGTTGGATTGCAAGTGACCAATCTGGTGTTCATTCTTTTTTCACTTTATGTATTGACTTCAAACTTCGTAATTAAAGGGATGGCGCTGATATACCTCTTTTTCTGGAAAACTTCGAATTGTTTAAAGGTGACAAAAATTGGTTAGCCAATACTCATTAGTCACTTGCATATGTATTTACAATGTTTATCAATGCCTGATTTCAGTGGTCCAGGTGAAACTATACATTGGTTAGGACGATTCTTATGGTCGTTGGGGTTTCTTCTGAAATTGTACCCAAACCGAGAATGTGTTGTGTGTCAGATTTTGTGACGGTGCACTCATTGTGGGGAAAACCTATGCACCGACCAGGTCGGTGGCAAATTTAAAAAATGTTCAAATTTGAAAATCGTTCAAATCTGAAAACCATTCAAATTTAGAACCGTTCAAACATGAAAAATGTTCAAATTTAGAAAATTTTCATATTTAAAATGATTTTTTGAAAAAAAAATTCAAATTTTAAGAAATGTTCAAATTTAAAATATGTTCATATTTGAAAATGTGCAAATTTTGAAAAAAATAAAAAAAAACTGAAAAAATGTTCAAGTTCGAAAAAGTTCAAATTTTGAAAAATGATCTGACATTTTTTCTGAAAACTAGGCAGATCCAGAAAACCTATGGAAAAATCAAAAAATCTGAGCGAAAAATCGGAAGCGAGAACAGAAAACGGAAAATCCGTATATGGGCCTGGCCTAGAAGCCAAATGGGGGTGTGGGGTGCACCGATTGCCACCGACCTGCTCGGTAGCGAGGAGCCCCCCTCAGGCCTTGTTTACTTCTAGGGTATTTATGGGGATGGGAGGGGATTATTTCGTATCCCGAAAAATCCCCACTAGTCCGTTTACTTCTTCAGCTTTGAACGACATAATCCCGAGATATCCCCTCCCATCCCCATATTTTTTGCCTAAATCAAAAACTCTCCATCGTACTATTGTATTTTTGGGGAAAAGTATTTGGGGGGATTGGGTAAGTAAACAAGGCCTCATTGTGTTTCTTATAAAAGTTGGGAGAAGAGGACGGTCAGTTACAGGCTTATGGCCCCGGCGGCCTGAGGTGGGCTCAGAATGGTGCTGAAAGTGCAATAGGCTAGATTTGGTCCATGGTCTAAAGGAGCCGGATCATGCACTTGTCTATTATTCTCTCGAAATCGTTAAAAAAAAGCCGACCTTCGCAAAGGGAAGACAACTCGCTCCGCACGCGACAAGTGGCGTGCTGTGGTGCTAGAAAATCCCTGGGAAGTGGTCTCCCTGCGCGTGTCGCAAGGAAGCAAGGTAGGGATGGGGGAGAGAGAAAGAGGTTGTGTCGGTTTTTCTTTTTGCTAGATTCGTTTTTTCAAAATGAAATATGTTGAGAACCGTAAGTCCAAATTGCGAACCGTTTTCACTTTCGAGATCCTCGCGTCGAGATCTTCAAAACTAGATCCCATGTTGATATGTTTGGAGATACTTTTTTTTCCAATAGTAGTATGATTGTACTGTGTATCTACCTAAGTACTCGTGTTTAGATAAGTCTTGTTTTTAGTGTATTTGGTGCAGTTTTTCCCTTTACTCGGTAATTGTACTCGTTTGTGTGTTACCTGTACTTACTCGTGTGCGCGACTGTACTCGCTCGTGTGTGCGACTGTACTTCTGTACATGTACTTGCTCGTGTTCACGACTGTACCTGCTCGTGTGCGCGACTGTACCTGCTCGTGTGCGTGACTGTACTTCTGTACATGTAGCTGCTCGTGTGCACGACTGTACCTATCTCGTGTGCGCGACTGTACGTGTACTCGCTCGTATGTGCGACTGTACCTGATCGTGTGTGCGACGGTACCTGTCTCGTGTGTGTGACTGTACCTATACTCGTTCGTGTACGCAACTGTACTCGTGTGGTGCACGTAACTGTACCTGTGTGTTGTATGTAACTGTATTCGCGTGTTATACCTGACTGTACTCGTGTCAACCTACGTGAGACAAATATTGTTACGTGAGAAATCTAACCAAGTCTAGGCATGCATGAGGGACGTGTGCGGCTTTGCACACGTACATGCTAGTGGAGCTGGCCTCGTTTGCAGTAGCTAGGTGTGCATGTGCAGGTACATGCTAGTGGAGGGCGCGCAGATGTACTCGCTCGAGGCCCGGGGGCGTACTCCCTTGGCTCGCTCGGGGGCGCGCGGATGTACTCGATCGGGGGAGACGTACTGCCTCAGCTCGCTGGCCGGATGCGCGGACGTACTCGTCCCGGGGCGCGCGGGCATACTCGACGCGGAACGCAGACACGTGTCAGCCCGACGTGCGACGCGGAGCAACTTTTTCCCTTTGCAAAGGTTGGTCTTTTTCTAGTGGTACCCTTATTCTCTCGATTTTGTCTGCAACTGCAACGAGTAGGCCTGCCCGATATTTGAAGTGGCTCCGAGTGAAATGTTGGTCAACTGATTGATTCAGTTTGAAATGCAGATGAATCAGATTCGGAGGTGTTTGCTGGTTGATGTTGGATGATCTGCCTGCAGGCCGCACCAAGCGGTTCGTTTCAATCCAGTAAAAACTTTAGTCGTTACCTGGAAACTTTCTGTTCGCCTGCGTGCCCCCTGTTAGAGATATATTTGGTATATGTACGGTTTAGGTAGTCTAGGATAGAGATAGATCTTGTGTCTTGTGTCTTGTCTTGCACTCCAAGATGATCCCTGTACGCCTATATATACTCGCCCGAACAATAATACATCCATCATATTCGCATCTCTCTCTCTCTATCGTTCAACATGGTATCAGGCGGCACGCTCCTTGACCTAGCCGCCACCCAAGCTTCCGCGCCGCGCCGCCCCGGAGGTCGATCTCCATGATCTACTCCGGGGGCGCGCAACCCATGAGGGTTCGTCCGCCGATCCGTTGATCCGCTGCCCTCGAGTTCTTTTTTTCCAATCCGTAGATTGGTTTTCTTTTTGCTCCGTCGCTCGTAGCGTTTTCTTTGGTTTACCGATCATTGATCGGATTGAGTCGCCCATCGCCGTCGTCCTCTTGCGCCTCTACTCCGACAACGGCGACTGCACCGGCCATCAACCGCACGGCACAGCCGCACGCGCCGCACATGGGGCGCCCCTACGTGCATCGCAGCAGGCTGTTCTTGCTCGCGCGGTCTCCATCGCCTGTCTGTCTTCGTCGCCATCGACCGGGACTTCATCAACAACGCCGCCATCGACTCCGATCTGCGTGTCGTCCATGCCATGGCGCATATCGTGCCGCCGTCGGTCTGATCAACCGACCCCGCGCACGTCAACGTCAAGCACGTCCCCGAGCACGCGCCTACCGATCGAGCATCGGGTTGCCGCTGCGTCGCCCCTTCGGTCGCAGCGCCGCCGCTTTGGTCCACTGCTGACAACGACGCGCCTTCGAGGCGCGTACGTCGCTGGTGGCGTCCCGCCGCTGCACCGACTCGCGCCCTGCAGCTACGCCGGCCCTCGGGCCGTGGCGTCGCCGCACGCGGTCACCTTCGCCGTCCCCGCATCGACGTCCGAGGCCACCACGGCGCCGCCCCTTCGGCGCGGGTCGCTCCGTCTGCATGGTCTTCGTCACGCCGCTGGGTCTCCCTCGCCTTCGTATACCACCGCCGCGCACCACCCAGGTCGCCGCTGGGCTCGCCAACCTCTTCGGTCGCGGGCTCGCCGACCACCGCAACGCCCGTCTAGGCGTCCAGCATGACCACCCCTGGTCACCGCTGGGTTAGCCGTCTTCTACGTCTCCAACCGTCTCGATTTCGTCGCCCGTGCCATCGCTTCGTCCCCGTCTACACCACCTGCTACTCTACTCTGAGAACCGCGGGCAGTGTCGGCATCTCTCCGCCGATCTGCGACCGCGATGCTTCCGGAGGCCTCCTCTGCTAGTCCCTCTGACACGGCGACAAGTTCATGATGGTCCCTGCCCCTCGCATGCCCGGTACTGGCAACACCGGAAGTGCCTTCGTTCCCGACACGTTCCCGAGTCTGGCAAACTCGCGCCGGACATCTCGTCTTCATCGGCTTCGACAACGTCTTCTTCGGCATCGCCTCTCGGCTCGACCGCGTCACCGCCGAGTTCTTCTATGCGTACTCGGTTCTGGCAAA
This sequence comes from Lolium multiflorum, assembly GCA_030979885.1. Lineage (NCBI taxonomy): Eukaryota > Viridiplantae > Streptophyta > Magnoliopsida > Poales > Poaceae > Lolium > Lolium multiflorum. The sequence continues at coordinate 268,097,882 of CM061753.1, read as the reverse complement.
CCGTATGCCTTCGTCCCCGACGTGCGCTGGTTCTGCAAAACTAGGGCCGCACCACGTCCTCGACGGCTCGGACTGCATCGACTTCGGCATCGACAACCTCCACGGCCTCGACGCGTCTCCGTCACTCTCCTCGCGCACGCGCTTGCGGCTACATCGACACCGGCACCCGCCCACGACATCGACCACGACAATTCCTCGCGCGGCTCCCTTGACCAAGGCTGCAGCATCCACGCTCTCGGCTACCTCGACATCGGCATAAAGGGCTACCACCTCTCTTGCGCCTCACCAGCCTCCTCTCCAGTCCAAGCATCCGCGACGCAACTCCGTCCACGACGCTCCCGCTACGAAAGTGTCGCCTCTGGGTCCACTTCGGTTTATCTCCGTCGACCCGCGACGCTATTTGTTCACGTCACTACCGCTACGATGAGGAGTGTTAGAGATATATTTGGTATATGTACGGTTTAGGTAGTCAGGATAGAGATAGATCGTTGTCTTGTTTGCACTCAAGATGATCCACGCCTATATATACTCGCCCATGAGGCTCAATAATACATCCATCATATTCCGCATATCTCTCTCCCTCTCTATCCTTCAACACCCCCAGTAGCTGATAATTATCAGTTTGTAGCTCGTCTTTACTTTCTTTTTCCGGTTTGCTAGACTGAAACTCTATTTCGTCTGTCCCTTTTTGGCGAATTCTCAATTGGAGCTGCGAGAGGGAGCCTCCTGTTGATCTGAAAAAAAGAATCACATGTGGAGGTTTCAAGTTCCCATCGGCGGCAAGCAGAATCCTTCCTAAATGATCCGAAGGACAGAGAGAGGCTCATCTGGGAAATCGTATGCAAAAGCAACATGCGTACTCGAAATCAATTTTCCCGCAGGCTCATTAAGGCAGACATACTTGTCCTACGGTTCGAGTACCTGACATGCGGATATCCTGCTGAGCATATAGGGAGGAGCTGGGGCCATGCAGACGTGAAATCGGGCGACAGCGGCACGGCCGCTCCGGGGACCAGGTTCGATATGTGGCTACGACGGCGACGGAGATCGATGACGACGGAGACATCCTCCAGGAACCAAGATGATGGGCTCAAAGACTGGCCCCTCTACGCTGCTCTGTGTTTTGCTGATACAAACCACCCTAACGAACCTTGCAGCGCTGCCGCTGCTGCATACGCTTCATTTTTACTGCATTATGGGCCTAGGATGGCCCTGCTGATGGTCTGACACGCCGAATCCTTAACAAATGGATTTTGCACACTAAAGGCTTAGAAGTTAGTTAGCCGTGCAATCCGTCACTCCCTCTCAACTGCAGAAACCTTGAACTGATACGGGTACTACATATCCACAAATGTGTACCAGGGTTCATTGCATAAAAATTTCTAACATCCAGTTTAATTTCGAGCAAATTAGTATAGACACTTGCAATTTTGTCTACATTTTAAGAGCCCGTTTAGAAACACAGGCATCATTGAAAAGCACGTTTAGCTTATGCGATGACATCCGGGTGCTGCTTGCTTAATTCATCATGCATTTAAGCACAAGCAGTCAGTCACATTCATGTGTAGCACATGGATGAACGACAAGCTACATGCCAACAAACATACAAACAAACAAACTTACCACTCACACTGATCTGGACTCTACCCTTTCCGTGGACATCCCCGGCCTGCTGGGTACATGTGTAGCTTTCTTTCGCTACTTGGATGATAAGATCCACTCACCCGTCCATTTCGAGCAACTGCTATTCCCTAGTCTCTATCCTGTCATGTGCCTGGCATGTGATCGGTGATGCGTAAATACATCTGGATCAAAGCTAGCTTGAGGGACGCATGCCGATTGGGTGATGGACACTTGCCGTCTCATCTCGATCGATCTTCTGGTCGGCAATGACACTATCGATTAGAAGTTTCTTACTTCCATGGTGTTTATATGTTTTCTTACTGAGTCCAAAGTTTTACCTCATCTCATTAATTAAAGAGTTTAAACAAGAAACAGGGTCACCCAGCAGGGCCGTAAGAGAGAAGCATACTCCCACGGCATGATACAACTGAAAAGCTTTCCAACCGCTAGCACCCAATCCCTAGCCTCCACTTGGATTTTGGTGACAATGATGGCTGGATACTGTAGCATTTCTCTCATTCTAAGTTTCCTGAGCGGTGAGCACGAGGAGGGATGCCACCGTCTTCCTACCATGCCCACATGTGAGAGTGATATCTTTCCACCAATTTTTCGTTGTATTGGCCTGTTCTCCACGTTAAGCTCATGGAGTGCAATCCAATTTTTCAAGACGTTCCAAATCCTCATGGAGCACCGACACTGAGGGAGAGGTGAGGTTCGATTTTTCAGTTCTATCCTGCAAACTTGGGATACTCCACTATTTGTGGCCGTCCAAGAAATTTAAGGCAATCCGAAGTCCACACCCTATATTTTTGTTATCAACCATGCAAAGAACTTCCAATTGGGAGGAGCGCAATTGCTCCAAACCATAGGCTTCATGGAGGTCGAGGTAGAACCCTCAAATTGGAACCGGTAGACCGAGGAGGAGGAGCATTCTCTTGACTCCGCCATGAGGTTTAAAGCAATAGAATCTGGCATGTTATTGGCTAGATGAATAAGTGAAGGGTGAGGTGACAGGAAATGTCAATTTTAGAAAGCCAACGATTTTCATGCATGGCATTTGCCACCGTAGCCTTTTTTTAATTATTTTGAGAGAGCGGAGATGTCTGGAGCGATGTCTTTAGGCTTGAGCCCTTAAAGACATGCATATTGTTGCCAGAAAAAATTGAGCATTTAACATGTCCTCAATTGTGATGGTAGCGGCCACATAAAAGAGGTACATGTCGGTGTCATCACATGGGTTACCGAGACCTTCCCATGGTTCATCGGGGTCCATCCATTGTAGCCAAAGCCACCTCAATCTCAAAGATCTTGACCAGGTGGTGACAATGAACTGAACAGCGTAGTGAAGATTCAAGAGGACTCAGGGTCCAACAATTTAATTTGGTTATGTGTAAGCAATGAACATGGTACTCCGCATAACTAGCTGCATGAAATTACTGATCTGACTAGCTAGTTTAAGGTTAAACTAGCGTCAACATCCATTTCATTAGTTAACCACGCCTTCTCCATGACTCCATCACCCACATGCGTCAGCTCGCTAGCTCATCCAGCCGTAAGTGTAGGACTTCTAGAGGTCACTTCTGCTCCAACTATTCTTTGGGGGAACTGTTGTACCTCGATGTCATCTACTGTGAGCATTCCTTACATGGGTGGCAGCATAGTCTACGGATTGAAGCCCCACCCACACCTTAGACGTCTTACAATTCATCGCTTCAATATGTATTTCGCCTACTTTTGTTTTATCAGACTTTTCACTTGAAACCTATAAATGGCTGTGTGCATCCTGGTTATGCAGAAGCTGGATGTAATTGCTTATCAAAGTAATAAAGCATCCTTTATCGAAAAATCTGCTGTGAGCATGTCTTTATGCTCCGGTTAGTACTAAATAAGTTTTCTTGACGTTTTTCAGTAGTAACTGAAGAATCCAACTACTCTCTAGGAAACATATATTTCAGCATTTTTGCTTCCGATCGAGTGGATAACTCAAGTGACATGCGTTATTCCTATTGAATGATTGTATCACGAGTTTCTTCCACTGATGATGATTGCATTCGGATCCAGATCGAAGTCAGAACTGATGCGCAAGCAGGCAACAGACTCCTTAATTGCACATGACGATGTAGCCACGTCTCGCAAGTTTCATAGAAGCATTGTGATCCAACTGCCATATATGATCGGGAGGCACAAGGGAGTGGGAAACACTGCTTGAGTGTGAGAGGAACAGTTTTCTAAGTACAAATCTGTCCTATCTTCAGTCAGGGAAAAACTTAATTAATTCAAGGTGCATGCATGCCAATTATTGCGAAATAATTAAAAGGGGCTTTTGTGTTTCTCGGTAAGTCTAGTTTTAAGGCCCTCCACAATGTTGTCGGTGCCCAATTCCTCAAAAAGTTAACACATCATCATCGATCCCAAATACAATTTTTGGGGCACCAGCTGCACAGCGTAGGGCACCGCATACACTGATCCCACGTCGATGAAATATACATTGAGCCGAACTGATCATGGGAAAAAGTTGTACTGGTTGCATGCATAGAGGGACCGGTTGTGGTGTTGGCAGGAGAAAGAACAATATTTTAATACTCACTGAGTTTGGGCATCGGAGCAACTAGAAGAAACGATTCCCTGAGAAAATTTTGTGGCACCGGCTGGGCAATGGAGGGCATCGGTGCCGGATCCCTCAAAAGTGGTTTGGGCACCGATTTTTTGCATATATTGTGGAGGGCCTAAGAGCATATGTAAAATGGGGTACCGAAAAGTAACTTCAGGGCACTTGCTTTTGTCTTTTAGGGCACCAAATATAGAGCACCAGTTCAGTTGGCGTAAAATGGGATGATAATTTCGGATGATGCATAATAGGGCATCGGGCCATCGACCACCATTTCGATTTCGTACAAACTTCCCCATTTTGATTTCATACAAACTTCAAACCTTTGTCACATTTCAAATATAATTTGACTTCGCACATAGTTGGACATTTGACAAATTTCCATTTTGATAGTTCCATACATAGAAAATTCGACAGTAGTTCTGTAACACTTCGACACTATATAGACATCATTGAGTTTGACACTATACTACATGGACACTTCGACTCTTTGACCTCGACACACCCTAATCATCGTAATCATCAGAGGAGGCGGTAAGTGACTCTTCTAATGCGTCGTCCATCTCCTCTTCCGATGATTCGATAGTGATGGTGAAGGGCTGGATTCCCCCTGGATGTCGAAGATCGCCTTTTCGCTTCCCTCTCAACATAGAAGTCCAGCTCTGCCTGCACGAGCACTGGGTGTGCTTGGAAAAAAAATCTCTGTATGTCTGCCTCGTCATACGTGCGTGTATGCAGCCACACGTATGCATGACGGTTCTCCCGCTCCTGCTCACGGGTCCCTATTCGGACCTCCGGGCCTAGGAACTCGTCCTCGGCGAAGCCTTTGACCTCCGAAAATTTGATCTCGCCACGCGGGCAGACTAACCACCCCTTCCCTGGATCATACGCATGGGCGGACAGCTCGGGCGACTCGAAACTCCCGAGCCACCACAACCGCCCTTCATGGGTAATTTCTACCACATAGCTAGCGCCCCGACTCTTCGACCCCACGCTGCGTAAGCCGGTGCTGCTTTTCACGCGGTGGCGCGGCGGCTTCCTGTGGGCAGGCGACGACGGACACGAATTGACGGCGTAACTATGTAGGAACGGTATGGTGCGGAACGGTGCATCCAGATCTGTTGGTGGCTACGTGCGGCGGGGGTTGTGGCGGCGGGAATTGGCGACGATGTGGGGAGGCAGCAGGCGATTGCACGCAGTGGGAGAGAGAGGAAGAAGACAATTCGGCAGTTAGTGGGTGCGGGCGGCTGTTTTTATGCGATAGGCCAACGGTTTTGTTCTGGAAATTTGCAGCACAAAATGATATATTTGGTGAACGATCTAAAAAAATTGGAGCATTTTTAGGGATATAGGGCATCTATTGGAGCTGCGTGTTTTGCACTTTGTGCCTTATATGGCGTTAATATTGTTTTGGGGTATATGTTGGAGATGCTCTAAGAGTTCTGCACGAGTGTAAGACTAGTGCATAACTATTTTGCAACAACTACACTGTACTAATATTATTTTTTGTTTTCTTCATGAGAGCTAAATAGATAGTATATCCAGCTGCGACAACTAACAGGAGAACTGGAGCGGAAGGGAGCAGTATTTTTGCTGGAATTTTGGGCATTTGGCCTTTGGCCCATGGCCCATTATCAAATTCTGAAACTCACATGGCCCATTCCAATAATCAGTGGCAGCACTAGTGGGAGCTAAAGTTTAGTCCCACATTGCTAGTTGGGAGAGAGTTAGAGTGGTATATAAGGTGGGCTGTTCTAGTCACTAGTAAGTGAGTGAGAAGAGAGAGAGCCCTCGCGCACTCCTCCTCCTCCGCCGCCCGCCTCGCCTCGCCTCGTCACGACACGTCACGGGTTGCGGGAATCTCGCCGAGCCGAGCTTATCTTTTTGCTGTTTGGGAAATTAATTGTGTAATCAATTTTGAGTCATTAACGGACGCGTTACTCAGCCGTTTTGCCTTCCGGTTTTCTGGATCGTGGCTGTGCCGACTCGGACGTGGGCTGCGCCCCACGACCTTCCCGAACCGCACTATATAAGCGCGGACGAGAACCCTAGCCTGTACGTGCCACATATGCGACTACCTGTTTCCAGTTCATTGCGCCGCCGCCTTCGTCTTCCTCATCCCGTCCGTCGGCGTGCACCGACTGCCGGGACAGTAGGCCTCCGGAACCCTGCCTCTCGTGAACCTGTACGGGTGAGGGGCAATCAGGTTTTTGGGGAGCGCTCCGGCGCGACTACTGGCATCACGACGTCGTCATCGGACGACGAGTTCCTCCACACCGACAACTTCTTCCCGGATCTCAGCGACTTCTTCGACAACCTCAACATGGGCGACAACGACGCTGCTGTGAAGTATGTGATCATGTCATTTCTCTTTCAGTTTCTGTTAGAGTTTCTTCTTCTAATATATGTGGTAGATGCGATCGGTTTGTCTACTTTAGATGTGATCTGTTCATCTATTTTACTAGACTGCACGTTTAGTTTATTTGTTTACATAGTCATGATTTATCAATTACTTGTTCGGATTATTTCATATGGATATTGATACGTCTCCAACGTATCGATAATTTCTTATGTTCCATGCCACTTTATTGATGATACCTACATGTTTTATGCACATTATATGTCATATTTATGCATTTTCTGGAACTAACCTATTAACAAGATGCCGAAGAGCCGAGCTGTTTTCTGCTGTTTTTGGTTTCAGAAATCCTAGTAAAAATATTCTCGGAATTGGACGAAACTTTCGCCCAGGGCCCTATTTGCACGAAGCTTCCAGAAGACCGAAGACCTAACGAAGTGGGGCCACGAGGCAGCCAGGGGGTGGCCGGCGCGGCCTAGGGCTTGGCCGCGCCTGCCCTGGGCCCCTCGTGTGGCCCTCGCGTTGACCTTCCGCCTACTTAAAGCCTCCGTCGCGAAACCCCCAGTACCGAGAGCCACGATACGGAAAACCTTACAGAGACGCCGCCGCCGCGAATCCCATCTCGGGGGATTCGGAGATCGCCTCCGGCACCCTGCCGGAGAGGGGATTCATCTCCCGGAGGACTCTACACCGCCATGGTCGCCTCCGGAGTGATGAGTGAGTAGTTCACCCTGGACCATGGGTCCATAGCAGTAGCTAGATGGTCGTCTTCTCCTTGTTGTGCTTCATTGTTGGATCTTGTGAGCTGCCTAACATGATCAAGATCATCTATATGTAATTCTATATGTTGTGTTTGTCGGGATCCGATGGATAGAGAGTACTATGATTATGGTGATTATCAATCTATTGTTCATGTGTTGTTTATGATCTTGCATGCTCTCCGTTATTAGTAGAGGCTCTGGCCAAGTTTTTACTCTTAACTCCAAGAGGGAGTAATTATGCTCGATAGTGGGTTCATGCCTTCATTGATACATGGGACAGTGACAGAAAGTTCTAAGGTTGTGATGTGCTGTTGCCACTAGGGATAAAACATTGATGCTATGTCTAAGGATGTAGTTATTGATTACATTACGCACAATACTTAATGCAATTGTCTTTGCTTTGCAACTAATACTGGAGGGGGTTCGGACGATAACCTGAAGGTGGACTTTTTAGGCATAGATGCAGTTGGATGGCGGTCTATGTTCTTTGTCGTAATGCCCGGATTAAATCTCACTATATTTACCATGTCATGTATATGCATTATTATGCCTTTCTCTATTTGTCAATTGCCCGACTGTAATTTGTTCACCCAACATGCTTTTATCTTATGGGAGAGACACCTCTAGTGAACTGTGGACCCCGGTCCTATTCTTTACATAGCATACAATCTACTTGTTTTACTGTTTTCTTTGCAAACATCTTCCACTCGATACGTTTAATCCTTTGTTACAGCAAGCCGGTGAGATTGACAACCTCACTGTTTCGTTGGGGCAAAGTACTTTGGTTGTGTTGTGCAGGTTCCTAGTTGGCGCCGGAATCCCTGTTGCGCCGCATCACATTTCGCGACCATCAACCTTCAACGTGCTTCTTGGCTCCTACTGGTTCGATTAAACCTTGGTTTCATACTGAGGGAAACTTGCCTGTGCGCATCATACCTTCCTCTTGGGGTTCCCAAACGTGTACATCTACGCGCATCAAGCACTTTTTGGCGCCGTTTGGGGGAGATCAAGACACGCTGCAAGAGGAGTCTCCACTTCTCAATCTCTTTACTTTGTTTTTGTCTTGCTTTATTTTATTTACTACTTTGTTTGCTGCACTAAATCAAAACACAAAAAAATTAGTTGCTAGTTTTACTTTATTTGCTATCTTGTTTGCTATATCAAAAACACAAAAAAATTAGTTACTTGCATTTACTTTATCTAGTTTGTTTTATTTACCGTTGCTAAAATGGCCAACCCTGAAAATACTAAGTTGTGTGACTTCACAAATGCAAATAATAATGATTTCCTATGCACACCTATTGCTCCACCTGCTACTACAGCAGAATTCTTTGAAATTAAACCTGCTTTACTAAATCTAGTCATGAGAGAACAATTTTCTGGTGCTAGTTCTGATGATGCTGCTGCTGCCCATCTCAATAATTTTGTTGAACTTTGTGAAATGCAAAAGTATAAAGATGTAGATGGTGATATTATTAAATTGAAAGTGTTTCCTTTCTCATTAAGAGGAAGAGCTAAAGATTGGTTGCTATCTTTGCCTAAGAATAGTATTGATTCATGGACTAAATGCAAGGATGCTTTTATTGGTAGATATTATCCTCCCGCTAAAATTATTTCTTTGAGAAGTAGCATAATGAATTTTAAACAATTTGATACTGAACATGTTGCTCAAGCTTGGGAGAGAATGAAAACTTTGGTAAAGAATTGCCCAACCCATGGACTGACTACTTGGATGATCATCCAAACCTTCTATGCAGGACTAAATTTTTCTTCACGGAATTTATTGGATTCAGCTGCTGGAGGTACCTTTATGTCCATCACATTGGGGGCGGCTACAAAACTTCTTGATGATATGATGATAAATTACTCTGAATGGCACACGGAAAGAGCTCCACAAGGTAAGAAGGTAAATTCTGTTGAAGAAACCTCTTCCTTGAGTGATAAGATTGATGTGATTATGTCTATGCTTGTGAATGGTAGATCTAATGTTGATCCAAATAATGTTCCTTTAGCTTCATTGGTTGCTCAAGAAGAAAATGTTGATGTGAATTTCATTAAAAATAATAATTTCAACAACAATGCTTATAGGAACAACTCTGGTAATAACTATAGGCCATATCCTTCTGCTAATGGTAATGGTTATGGTAATTCTTATGGGAATTCTTACAATAATAATAGGAATGTACCCACTGGTCTTGAAGCCATGCTTAAAGAATTTATTAGTACACAAACTGCTTTTAACAAATCTGTTGAGGAAAAGCTTGATAAAATTGATACTATCGCTTCTAGAGTTGATAGGCTTGCCTCTGATGTTAATCTTTTAAAGTTGAAAGTTATGCCTAATAATGATCTTGATAATAAGATTACTACCACAGCAAATGCCATCCAAGTTAGAATTAATGAGAATATAAGATTAATGGCTGAACTGCGTGCTAGGTGGGATAGAGAAGAAAATGAAAAACTAGCTAAAGAGAATAATGTAGCTAAAGTTTGGACTATTACCACCACTAGTAATGCTAATTCTTCACATGTTGCTGCACCTCCTACTATCAATGGTAAAATAATTGGTGTTGGCAATGTTTCTACTCCTAGTGCAAAGCGTACAAAACTGCCTGAAATTGCTAAAACTGCTGAAACTGCTTGTGATAAAACTGCTGAAATTTTTTCCAACCTTGGGAATAATGATCCCATTGCTGTAGCTCATAATGATTTAGATTTTGATGATTGCCACATCTCTGAAGTTATAAAGTTCTTACAAAAACTTGCTAAAAGTCCTAATGCTAGTGCTATAAATTTAGCCTTTACAAAACATATTACAAATGCTCTCATAAAAGCTAGAGAAGAGAAACTAAAACTTGAAACTTCTATTCCTAGAAAGTTAGAAGATGGTTGGGAGCCCATCATTAAAATGAAATTCAATGACTTTGAATGTAATGCCTTATGTGATCTTGGTGCAAGTATTTCTGTTATGCCTAAAAAGATTTATGATATGCTTGACTTGCCACCATTGAAGAATTGTTATTTGGATGTTAATTTCGCCGATAATGTTAAAAAGAAACCTTTGGGGTGGATTGATAATGTGCATATTACGGTTAACAATAACCTTGTCCCCGTTGATTTTGTTGTCTTGGATATCGAATGCAATGCATCTTGTCCTATTGTGTTGGGAAGACCTTTTCTTCGAACTGTTGGTGCTGTTATTGATATGAGGGAAGGTAATATTAAATATCAATTTCCTCTCAAGAAAGGTATGGAACACTTCCCTAGAAAGAGAATGAAGTTGCCTTTTGATTCTATTATTAGAACAAGCTATGATGTTGATGCTTCTACTCTCGATGTTACTTGATTTGCACTTTCTGCGCCTAGCTGAAAGGCGTTAAAGAAAAGCGCTTATGGGAGACAACCCATGTTTTTACCTACAGCAATTTTTGTTTTATTGAGTCTTGGAAGTTGTTTACTACTGTAGCAACCTCTCCTTATCATGTTTTTGTGCCAAGTAAAGTTTCTATGTCAAAGTTGATGTTATATTTGGGATCGCTGCGCAGAAACAGCATTGCTGTCTGTCACGAATCTGGGCATAATTCTCTGTAGAAAATTCGAAAAAATCTGCCAATTTACGAGCGTGATCCTCAGATATGTACGCAACTTTCATTAGTTTTGAGTTTTTCCATTTGAGCAAGTCTGGTGCCATTTATAAATTCGTCTTTACGGACTGTTCTGTTTTGACAGATTCTGCCTTTTATTTCGCATTGCCTCTTTTGCTATGTTGGATTTATTTCTTTGATCCATTAATGTCCAGTAGCATTATGCAATGTCCAGAAGTGAAAAGAATGATTGTGTCACCTCTGAATGAGTGAATTATTAATGATGCACTAACCCTCTAATGAGTTTGCTTGAAGTTTGGTGTGAAGGAAGTTTTCAAGGGTCAAGAGAGGAGAATGATATACTAAGATCAAGAGGAGTGAAAGCTCTAAGCTTGGGGATGCCCCGTGGTTCATCCCTGCATATTTTAAGAAGACTCAAGCGTCTAAGCTTGGGGATGCCCAAGGCATCCCCTTCTTCATCGACAACATCAGCAGGTTCCCCTGAAACTATATTTTTATTCAGTCACATCGGTGTTCTTTACTTGGAGCGTCGGTTTGTTTTTGTTTTTGTTTTTGTTTGAATAAGATGGATCCTAGCATTCACTTTGTGGGAGAGAGACACGCTCCGCTGTTGCATATGGACACATGTGTCCTTAGGCTTTACTCATAATGTTCAAGGCGAAGTTTCTTCTTCGTTAATTTGTTATATGGTTGGAATTGGAAAATGCTACATGTAGTAATTCTAAAAATGTCTTGGATAATGTGATACTTGGCAATTGTTGTGCTCATGTTTAAGCTCTTGCATCATATGCTTTGCACCCATTAATGAAGAAATACATAGAGCTTGCTAAAATTTGATTTGCATATTTGGTTTCTCTAAGGTCTAGATAATATCTAGTATTGAGTTTTGAACAACAAGGAAGACAGTGTAGAGTCTTATAATGTTTACAATATGTCTTTTATGTGAGTCTTGCTGCACTTGTTCATCCTTGAGTTTGCTTCAAATAACCTTGCTAGCCTAAACCTTGTATCGAGGAGAATACTTCTCATGCATCCAAAATCCTTGAGCCAACTACTATGCCATTTGTGTCCACCATACCTACCTACTACATGGTATTTACCCGCCATTCCAAAGTTGCTTGAGTGCTACCTTTAAAATTCCATCATTCGCCTTTGCAATATATAGCTCATGGGACAAAATAGCCTTAAAAACTATCGTAGTATTGAATATGTACTTATGCACTTTATATTTTATTAAGTTGCTTGTTGTGCGATAACCATGTTTCTGGGAACGCCATCAACTATTGTTGAATATCATGTGAGTTGCTATGCATGTCCGTCTTGTCTGAAGGTCTATCATTTTAGTGGTTGGAGCATGCAAAATTGTTAGAGAAGAACATTGGGCCGCTAACTAAAGCCATGAATCATGGTGGAAGTTTCAGTTTTGGACATACATCCTCAATCTCATATGAGAATAATAACTTTGCTACATGCTTATGCATTAAAGAGGAGTCCATTATCTGTTGTCCATGTTGTCCCGGTATGGATGTCTAAGTTGAGAATAATCAAAAGCGAGAAATCCGAAATGCGAGCATTCTCCTTGGACCACAGGCGGCATGGAGGTACCCCTTTGTGACACTTGGTTGAAACATGGCATGCAAAGATCCGGTAGTCCAAGTTAAGTAGGACGAGGTGCGGGCACTATTAGTATACTATGCGTGAGGCTTGCAACTTGTAAGATATAATTTTCATAACTCATATGCTTTATTACTACCGTTGACAAAATTGTTTCATGTTTTCAAAATAAAAGCTCTAGCACAAATACAGATCTTTTCCTCTGCGAAGGACCATTCTTTTACTTTTATTGTTGAGTCAGTTTACCTATCTCCTTCCACCTTAAGAAGCAAACACTTGTGTGAACTGTGTGCATTGATTCTTACATACTTGCATATTGCACTTGTTATATTACTTTATGTTGACAATATCCACGCATGGGTGTGGGTGTTTCCGTCACCGTTCATTGTGCTTTAAGATTCGGATAAAAAGAGGAGAGAGAAAGGAATCTTTCTCTCTTCCATGGTGGGCACGAATCTCGAGGAATAAATGAACGGTGATAGAAACACCCACACCCATGCGTGGGTGTACAAAAGTATTTCCGATGAGATATACATGTTACAAGTTGAAAGCAACCGCTGAAACTTAATCTTCTTATGTGTTGCTTCAACACCTTTACTTTGATTTATTGCTTTACGAGTTAACTCTTATGCAAGACTTATTGATGCTTGTCTTGAAGTACTATTCATGAAAAGTCTTTGCTATATGATTCAGTTGTTTACTCATGTCATTACCTTTGCTTTGATCGCTGCATTCATTACATATGTTTACAAATAGTATGATCAAGATTATGATGGCATGTCACTTCAGAAATTATCTTTGTTATCGTTTTACCTGGACGAGCAGAACTAAGCTTGGGATGCTGATACGTCTCCAACGTATCGATAATTTCTTATGTTCCATGCCACTTTATTGATGATACCTACATGTTTTATGCACATTATATGTCATATTTATGCATTTTGGAACTAACCTATTAACAAGATGCCGAAGAGCCAGTTGCTGTTTTCTGCTGTTTTTGGTTTCAGAAATCCTAGTAAAGAAATATTCTCGGAATTGGACGAAACTTTGGGGGCCTATTTTTGCACGAAGCTTCGGAAGACCGAAGACCTAACGAAGTGGGGCCACGAGGCAGCCAGGGGGTGGCCGGCGCGGCCTAGGGCTTGGCCGCGCCCCTGCCTGGGCCCTCGTGTGGCCCCTCGCGTTGACCTTCCGCCTACTTAAAGCCTCCGTCGCGAAACCCCGGTACCGAGCCACGATACGGAAAACCTTACAGAGACGCCGCGCCGCGAATCCCATCTCGGGGATTAGGAGATCGCCTCCGGCACCCTGCCGGAGAGGGGGAGGACTCTACACCGCCATGGTCGCCTCCGGAGTGATGAGTGAGTAGTTCACCCTGGACCATGGGTCCATAGCAGTAGCTAGATGGTCGTCTTCTCCTTGTTGTGCTTCATTGTTGGATCTTGTGAGCTGCCTAACATGATCAAGATCATCTATATGTAATTCTATATGTTGTGTTTGTCGGGATCCGATGGATAGAGAGTACTATGATTATGGTGATTATCAATCTATTGTTCATGTGTTGTTTATGATCTTGCATGCTCTCCGTTATTAGTAGAGGCTCGGCCAAGTTTTTACTCTTAACTCCAAGAGGGAGTAATTATGCTCGATAGTGGGTTCATGCCTTCATTGATACATGGGACAGTGAGAAAGTTCTAAGGTTGTGATGTGCTGTTGCCACTAGGGATAAAACATTGATGCTATGTCTAAGGATGTAGTTATTGATTACATTACGCACAATACTTAATGCAATTGTCTGTTGCTTTGCAACTTAATACTGGAGGGGTTCGGACGATAACCTGAAGGTGGACTTTTTAGGCATAGATGCAGTTGGATGGCGGTCTATGTTCTTTGTCGTAATGCCCGGATTAAATCTCACTATATTTACCATGTCATGTATATGCATTATTATGCCTTTCTCTATTTGTCAATTGCCCGACTGTAATTTGTTCACCCAACATGCTTTTATCTTATGGGAGAGACACCTCTAGTGAACTGTGGACCCCGGTCCTATTCTTTACATAGCATACAATCTTGTTTTACTGTTTTTTGCAAACATCTTCCACTCGATACGTTTAATCCTTTGTTACAGCAAGCCGGTGAGATTGACAACCTCACGTTTCGTTGGGGCAAAGTACTTTGGTTGTGTTGTGCAGGTTCCTAGTTGGCGCCGGAATCCCTGGTGTTGCGCCGCATCACATTTCGCGACCATCAACCTTCAACGTGCTTCTTGGCTCCTACTGGTTCGATTAAACCTTGGTTTCATACTGAGGGAAAACTTGCCACTGTGCGCATCATACCTTCCTCTTGGGGTTCCCAACGGACGTGTACATCTACGCGCATCAGATATTTTCTTATATCTTCAACAATCCAAAAACCTGATTTTAGGCAAATCAATTCAAGCAGCGTTGCTGCCGCTACTCGACCTCCCCTCTTTGATGGTATGCATTACAAGAGGTGGCGCACAAAGGCAGTTCTATGGTTTACAAACCTAGGCTGTTTTAGCGCCACAGATGCTAGACCTGAGGGGCCTCTCTCTGCAGAGGAGCAGGAAAAGTTTGAGAAGGTCGACGCCATGTTTAAGGCGGCCTTGTTCAGCATTCTTGGGGACAACATTGTTGACCCGTACATGGCTTTCGACCATGGTAAAGATGCGTGGGATGCGCTCGAGGCCAAATTTGGGGTCTCGGACGCTGGCACTGAACTGTATGTCATGGAGCAATACTATGACTACAGGATGACTGATGAGC
Organism: Lolium multiflorum; assembly: GCA_030979885.1. NCBI lineage: Eukaryota > Viridiplantae > Streptophyta > Magnoliopsida > Poales > Poaceae > Lolium > Lolium multiflorum. The sequence continues at coordinate 268,082,523 of CM061753.1, read as the reverse complement.
GCTCCGTGGTTGAGCAGGCTCATGAGATTCAGTCCCTTGCCAAAGAACTCGAGCAGTTTAAGTGTACCTTACCGGACAAGTTTGTGGCCGGTGGCATTATTGCCAAGCTTCCTCCTTCATGGAGGAACTTTGCTACTTCTCTGAAACATAAGAGACAAGAGTTTTCCGTTTCGGATCTCATTGGCTCGCTTCATGTGGAAGAGAAGGCGAGAGCAAAGGACACACGCGCTCGTAGTTTTGAGGGAGGTTCTAGTGCCAATGTGGTACAGAAGAAAAACTTCCAATCCCACAAGTCTAAGAATAAGAACAATGGAAAAGGCAAGTTTGACGAGAAGAACAAAGCCTCTAACTCAACCAACTTCAAGAAGAAGACTCCTTATAAGAAGAAAGGGAATTGCCATGTTTGTGGCGCTCCTGGACATTGGGCTCCTGATTGCCCAGAACGCCATGATCGGCGTGGGAACAGCGGCAAGTCCGCAAATGTTGTTATTGGTGTTGATACTGAAATGAAGGACGTTGGGTACGGTATTTCTCCTACTGTCCTTTCAGTATGTAATTCTCCTGATTGGTGGATAGACACCGGAGCCAATACACATGTATGTTCTGATGTCTCTATGTTTTCTTCTTATCAGGTTGCAAGGACTTGCTCCGTGCTGATGGGAAACGGCTCACGTGCTTCTGTTCGTGGTGTTGGTACGGTGGATCTGAAGTTTACTTCGGAAAGACCATCCAGCTGAAGAATGTGCAGCACGTTCCCTCCATTAATAAGAATCTCGTTAGCGGATCGCTTTTATGTCGAGATGGTTTTAAGTTGGTTTTTGAGTCCAATAAAGTTGTAATTTCCAAGTGTGGACAATTTGTTGGAAAGGGTTATGTGTGCGGAGGCTTGTTCCGCTTATCTCTGTCAGACATATGTACTCAAATTATTAATCATGTTTGCAATGATAGTGAGTCCGATATTTGGCATTCACGACTTTGTCATATTAACTTTGGGTGCATGACGCGGCTAGCGAATATGAATATAATTCCGAAATTTGCTATTGTCAAGAAATCCAAGTGCCAAGTATGTGTGCAAGCTAAGCAACCACGTAAGTCTCACAAGACTGCGGAGGCAAGAGACTTGGCACCGCTGGAGCTTATACATTCGGATCTTTGTGAAATGAATGGCGAATTGACAAAAGGAGGGAAAAGATACTTCATGACTTTAATTGATGACTCTACTCGATATTGTTATGTGTACCTCCTGAAATCTAAAGATGAAGCTCTTAATTACTTCAAAATCTTTAAAGCTGAAGCAGAAAACCAACTTGGCCGAAAGAAAGAACCGTACTCTAACTGATTTGGTTAACGCCATGTTAGATACATCGGGTCTATCCAAGGCATGGTGGGGGGAGGCGATATTGACTGCATGTCATGTCCTAAACCGTGTCCCCACAAAGAACAAAACCCTTACCCCGTTTGAGGAATGGGAAAGGAAAAGGTTGAAACTCTCTTACCTACGAACTTGGGGATGTATGGCGAAAGTAAATGTGCCAATACCCAAGAAGCGCAAGCTTGGACCAAAAACCGTGGATTGTGTTCTTCTGGGATATGCTTTTCACAGCATTGGCTATAGATTTTTGATAGTAAAATCTGAGGTACCCGACATGCATGTTGGTACAATTATGGAGTCGAATGATGCGACTTTCTTTGAGGATATCTTTCCTATGAAGGAAACGTCTAGCTCATCAATTCGGGAGATGCCCAGTTCATCTACTCAGGAATTATTTCCTGAACCTACCATGGCTATAGAACACTTTGATAATCCTGTGGAGGATGACAATGAAGCTCCCAAAAGGAGCAAGACAGAGGACTGCAAAGTCTTTTGGTCATGATTTCATTGTGTACCTCGTGGATGATACTCCCACTTCTATTTCAGAAGCCTATGCATCTCAGGATGCTGACTACTGGAAGGAAGCTGTCCGTAGCGAGATGGATTCCATCTTAGCTAATGGAACTTGGGAGGTTACTGATCGTCCTTATGGGTGCAAACCTGTAGGATGCAAGTGGGTGTTCAAGAAAAAGCTTAGGCCTGATGGTACTATTGAAAAGTACAAGGCACGCCTTGTGGCCAAGGGTTATACCCAGAAAGAAGGTGAAGATTTCTTTGATACATACTCACCTGTTGCCAGATTGACCACCATACGAGTGCTACTATCCTTGGCTGCCTCACATGGTCTTCTCGTTCATCAAATGGATGTTAAGACTGCTTTCCTAAATGGAGAGCTTGAAGAGGAAATTTATATGGAGCAGCCTGATGGATTTGTAGTAGATGGTCAAGAAGGAAAGGTGTGTAAATTACTGAAGTCTTTGTATGGGCTTAAGCAAGCGCCTAAGCAGTGGCATGAGAAGTTTGAAAGAACTTTAACCGCTGAAGGCTTTGTTGTAAACGAAGCTGACAAGTGTGTATACTATCGCCATGGTGGGGGCGAGGGAGTTATTCTTTGTCTCTATGTCGATGACATATTGATATTTGGGACCAGCCTTACTGTGATTAAGGAGGTCAAGGAGTTCCTATCTCGTTGTTTTGAGATGAAGGACTTGGGAGTAGCTGATGTGATCTTAAACATCAAGCTGCTGAAGGATGACGATGGTGGGATTACATTGCTTCAGTCCCACTATGTGGAAAAGATCCTGAGTCGCTTCGGGTATAGCGACTGCAAATCTTCTCCAACGCCTTATGATCCTAGTGTGATAATTCGTAAGAATAAAAGAATTGCTAGAGATCAATTGCGATACTCGCAGATCATTGGCTCGCTTATGTATTTTGCGCCACAAGGCCTGACATCTCCTTTGCTGTAAGTAAACTCAGCCGTTTTGTGTCTAGACCTGGAGATGTTCATTGGCATGCTCTTGAGAGAGTTTTGCGCTATTTGAAAGGCACTGCGAGTTATGGCATTCACTATACTGGGTATCCAAGGGTACTTGAGGGTTATAGTGATGCAAATTGGATATCTGATGCTGATGAGACTAAGGCCACAAGTGGTTATTTGTTTACACTTGGAGGTGGCGCTGTTTCCTGGAAGTCTTGCAAGCAGACCATCATTACGAGGTCAACTATGGAAGCAGAACTCACAGCATTAGACACCAGCTTTGAAGCGAGTGGCTTCGTGAGCTCTTGATGGACTTACCTGTGGTTGAGAAACCAATACCCGCTATTCCTATGAACTGTGATAATCAAACTGTGATCGTCAAAGTAAACAGTTCTAAGGATAATATGAAGTCATCAAGGCATGTGAAGAGGAGACTGAAAACTGTCAGGAAAATGAGAAACTCCGGAGTTATAGCGTTGGATTACATCCATACGTCTAGAAACCTGGCAGACCCCTTCACAAAGGGACTATCACGAAATGTGATAGAAAATGCATCGAGGAGATGGGTATGAGACCCACACTATGAGCTGTCCACGGTGGTAACCCACTCTATGTGATCGGAGATCCCGTGAATTAGAAGGGAGACAAGCTGTTGGTCAGCTGAGAGGAGAGTATATATCCCTATAGCAATTTTACCACTCCGTAAGATGCAATACTCTCCTAATCTGCATGGCAGGTTGATAATTATCTTAATGTGTTCTAAGTGGCTTATTTTAGCAGAGATGTTGTCCTGCAGAACATCTTTTGAAGAACACACCTATATGAGTCGATTGTTAAACGTCGCAATCTATGAGAGTTGGGTGCTCTCTAGTAAACTCATGAAAGGCCCTGGAGTATGACATATAAGCTCCAAACCGCGAGGAAGCCTCGCGGCAGCCTAGTATCGGTCTAGGCTTTGTATGAAGCTAGTGCGCGAAAACTTGTAGTTCAAGTCATAGTCCACTATCCAAGTTGCAATCTAGTGTAATATGAAGCTTTAAGTGGAAGTTCAACTTAACAGTCTCCACGACATACCGGTATATAAAACAATGTTCTGGAAACTTATTGATGAGATGTGCCAATGAGAGTTTGTGGGGGATTGCTGGAATTTTGGGCATTTGGCCTTTGGCCCATGGCCCATTATCAAATTCTGAAACTCACATGGCCCATTCCAATAATCAGTGGCAGCACTAGTGGGAGCTAAAGTTTAGTCCCACATTGCTAGTTGGGAGAGAGTTGGAGTGGTATATAAGGTGGGATGTTCTAGTCACTAGTAAGTGAGTGAGAAGAGAGAGAGCCCTCGCGCACTCCTCCTCCTCCGCCGCCCGCCTCGCCACGCCTCGCCTCGTCACGACGCGCCGCGGGTTGCGGGAATCTCGCCGAGCCGAGCTTATCTTTTTGCTGTTTGGGAAATTAATTGTGTAATCAATTTTGAGTCATTAACGGACGCGTTACTCAGCCGTTTTGCCTTCCGGTTTTTCTGGATCGTGGCTGTGCCGACTCGGACGTGGGCTGCGCCCCACGTTCCCGAACCGCACTATATAAGCGCGGACGAGAACCCTAGCCTGTACGTGCCACATATGCGACTACCTGTTTCCAGTTCATTGCGCCGCCGCCTTCGTCTTCCTCATCCCGTCCGTCGGCGTGCACCGACTGCCGGGACAGGCCTCCGGAACCCTGCCTCGTGAACCTGTACGGGTGAGGGGCAATCAGGTTTTGGGGAGCGCTCCGGCGCGACTACTGGCATCACGACGTCGTCATCGGACGACGAGTTCCTCCACACCGACAACTTCTTCCCGGATCTCAGCGACTTCTTCGACAACCTCAACATGGGCGACAACGACGCTGCTGTGAAGTATGTGATCATGTCATTTCTCTTTCAGTTTCTGTTAGAGTTTCTTCTTCTAATATATGTGGTAGATGCGATCGGTTTGTCTACTTTAGATGTGATCTGTTCATCTATTTTACTAGACTGCACGTTTAGTTTATTTGTTTACATAGTCATGATTTATCAATTACTTGTTCGGATTATTTCATATGGATATTTTCTTATATCTTCAACAATTTTCTCCTCTTTTTTATCATGTTCAATGCCAACCTAAATTTTGTGATTGGTGTTGTGACCATTCAACTAAACCCATTTAACTATCCCTGCAACGTCAGCCTCCATCATAGCCTACCGATGCCCCATCTGATCTCTATAAAGAAAAGCACGAGATGTACATGCCCCTAGCACAACATTGTTGGCTGGTGACGGTGCACCATTGCTTGAGACATCAGAATTAGAGTGAACACTTACAATAAAATAGGGAGGCGCTGGCTCCTGCTCATGAGTCATGCATGACTCGTCAGGCACCAAACTGGCTCTCGACCGCTTCCTACCTGCCGCCTCCCCCATTGGTTTGAAGGGCCGGGCTAATCTTCGTGTCTGGAAACACCAAACTAGCTCCATGTCTGAGCAACTCGAGCTGCTTAACTTGCTAGTTGCTACACTACCGTAGGCAGTTCATATCTGTCTCTACAATTGGAAGCATGCCATTATGTTTCCGCCATAAGTTCGCTGTTCCTTAATCTCTTTCAGATTACTGCCGAAAAGAAGCTAAAACGTACTCATGGTCATTGTCCTCGCAAACTAATACCATGCTGATCCACGAGGACCTAATAATGCGGGGCAGGATGAAGCAACACATGATTTAGCCTGTTTGTGCCGCACCAACACAGAAGAACCGAACCACATTGCATTGCAAGAAATAATGCCCATCGATCTCCCCTTCCCATCCATCAATGTGTAGAAATAACTGAATGTCCAATGCATTTTGCATCCACTGGCTGGTCGATCAAAGCTGACCTAGCTAGGTGGCTGAAAGCCTGCAATTCTAGCTAATTAGCTCGATCGGTGCCGAAGGCAGCAAGACAATGTACATATGGATTAGATTAGGTAGATGCACAGTGAGCTATCGGTCACCGCCGCCCATGGATCAATGATTGGCGCCGTGATGGACCAGCAGTGGCTTGTAAGCAGGGAATATGTGTTTGTGTGCTAGCTCTTAGCTTCTTCTTCACCGCGAGCTGGCTGGCATGCACGTCGTAATGGCCGTTGTTATCTTGGGACCGTCCGTCTTTCGGCAACCTACCCGATGGAAGATTTGTGCACCACTCAAGTCCACACCATCCTACCGCGACTAGCGTACGCTCCTGTGCTGCTGTCTATAAAGGGAGGGACTCGTCTACCTTAGCTTAGGTCTCATCCTACTTTGTGCCTTCGTTATCTGCCAGTACTGCTTCTAGGCGATCGGTTAGAACTCGCGTGGCCCCACCAGTAGAACTCAGTAGATCGATCGCGTGGCCCTAGGAAGACGAGAATATGGAAGCAGGGACGGCCGGGCTCGCAGATGACATCGTCTCTGAGATCATCTTTTTATAAGGAAGGCTTAAGAAGAGCTCGGTGTTTAATTAAAGAAGCCAACAACGTTGAATACTTTCTAATGTGTCCCTCCGTCCCAGTTCACAGGGCTTGCGCGTATCCAAACATCTAGCCATTCAGCACAAACACCAATCGGTTCAGGCAAAGAGTTTCTTCGAAATAGAGGCTATGCGCCAGCCGATAGATATATATGGCCTTCTTTATTATTTTATTTAATAAAGATCTGACAAAGATCATACATCAAAAAATCTAAAGCAACCACAAAACACCTACATACCTGATAATGACTAAAAGTCATGCCAAGACGGCCTTGTGCCCTAAAAACGAGAAAACCCATCATCACCTAGGAATCAGGAGCATCACATACCCTGAGACATCCTCAAACGAAACGAGAGCGCTCATCCGATATAGTAGACTCTTAGTGAGTACCTCATGCCCATGTTACAAAAGCCAATGACGCCAACAAACACTAAGAATAACGACAGAGGCAGGGGCTACTCTCTATCCCTGATATCCTCGTGGAGCACATGGATCCTACCAATCACCAGCTCCGATGCTTCTTCATCTTGTCTCTTAGCCACTGGCTTCCACACCTGCCAGTACATAGACACACATTTTTGGTAGACCGTCACCCGGTTGTGTCGGGAAGATCCTCGTGATGGTGAATTTGTTCGTAAAATTCAACAGGGTCCAATAAAAGGCTGACCATCAGATCGATCAAGAGGATTATCTTGGTGTGCCAACGTGGTTGGGAAAAAACCTACACACATCGGCAAAACATGAGGGGATCTAGGAGAATGTACGATTTTCCTAAGTGTGGTCCACATAAATCTAGCCAAGGTACACGAAAAGAAATATGCATTAGTAGAAAAAAGTCTTTCGTTCGGAGCTGTCCGGAGCAATAGTCGTACTATTTGGATCCTAGACAAATGCTCACATTAGTCTCGGTTCGAACGACTAGGACGCCCGCACGGTTTTAGTTCCGATTCAAACGGGACCTTTAGTCCGGTTGGAGACACCAACCAGGACTAAAGGGGTTGCGGCAGCCTCCCTCTGGTGCGAAAGTCTTTAGTGCCGGTTGATGTTACAAACCGGTTTCTGTGTTTTTTTTTTTGGCTCCACCAGCCCCCCCTTAGATCACCTTTTCAGCTCTATGAAATACAAAATAAAATGATAGAAAAATCAAAATAAAAAATCCTTTTAGATGTAGGTAGGTTAGGTGATCTAGTTATTATGAAAAATAAAATAAACATGAATTTTGACTTATTTTGCAAAAATGGTATATTCTGTAAAATGAGAATATCTTTTGCATACGAACTAAAAAAATGTTTAATATATGAACCTATATATACGCGAAAAGTTACATCTGAATTCAAGATTAGGTTTACCCGGTTAGCCAATTTTTAGATTCTCAAATCGCCAAAGGGAAATATGAAAAATTTCAGGTTTTAGGTTTTGCAAAAAAAAATTAAAAATTATTTTTATTTATTTATTCAAGATTATTATTACTTCAGTATTTTTTTTATTAAAGTAATGATTTGGAATTTAAATAATAAATAAGTGTGGCACCATGTCCAAAAGGTTAAAAGGAATAATATGATACTAATATCAATAACATGTGTGCAAAGAGCTTGGAAGCGGGACAGAAAGTATTGTGAAGTTAAGCGTGCTAGTGTTGGAGTAGTTTGCGGATGGGTGACTGACCATGAAATTTAACCACGAGTAAGTAATTTGACTAGTGTAGTTAGAGACTAAGTAATTTGACTAGAGATAAGTGTAGTTAGAGACTAAATTGGTTAAATAATTCAAATACTAGAAATTCTGAAGGAAAAAATAGAATGGAAAAAATTAGAAAAAAATTGAATGAAAAAAATCCTCATAGAGGCCTTTAGTCTTGGTTGGTGTTACAAACCGGGAATAAAGGTTCTCCAGCCCAAGCGCTCGAGCCCTTACACGTGGACACCCCTTTAGTCCCGGTTTGGAACACAACTGGGACTAAGGGGGGGGGGGGGCGTTAGTCCCGATTTCGTAGTCCTAGTTGAAAAACCGGAACTAAAGGCTCTTACCATCCGAGACTGAAACCCCTTTTCTACTAGTGATGGTTGGTGTCATTGATGAGCGCAGATTGCACACTGTTGGGGAACCCCAAGAGGAAGGTATGATGAGCACAATAGCAAGTTTTTCCTCAGTAAGAAACCAAGGTTTAATCGACCAGTAGGACAAATGCGTGACTCCTGTAGGTGTTGCTAGCTGACTTGTGGCAGGGCGCACTACCGGCATCAGCAACAATGTGGAACCTGCACACAACACAACCAAAATACTTTGCCCCAACTTACAGTGAGGTTGCCAATCTCACTGGTTTTGCTGGAAACAAAGGATTTACCGTATAGTGTGGAAAGAGATGTTTGTTTGCAGTGGAATTAAAAGAGAATAGTTTTTGCAGTAAGTAAATAGAACATGATGATTTTATCAGTGTAAAAGAAAGGATCGGGGTCCATAGTTCACTAGAGGTGTCTCTCCATAAAGATAAATAACATGTTGGGTGAACAAATTACAGCTGGGCAATTGACATAATAAAGACCATACATGAGAAGATGATTACTATGAGATTCATTCGGTCATTACAACATAATCCACAGACCGTAATCCAACTGCGTCTATGACTAATAATCCACCTTCCGGTTATCGTCTGAACCCCTTCCAGTATTAACTTGCAAGCAACAGATTATCGCATAAATCAATGTGTGTAAAGTAAACAATAGAATTATCCTTAGACAAAGCATTGTTGTTTTCTCCCTAGTAGCAACATCACATCTACAATCTTAGAAGTTATTGTCACTCTTCCAGAAAACTAGAGGCATGGACCCACTATCGAGCATAAATACTCCCTCTTGGAGTCACAAGCATTTACTTGGCCAAAGCATCTACTAGCTACGGAGAGCATGCAAGATAATAAATAACATATGACAAGTATATAATCGATCTCAACATAGTATTCAATATTCATCGGATCCCAGCAAACAGAACATGTAGCATTACATAAAGATGATCTTGATCATGATAGGCAGCTCACAAGATCTAAACATGAGGCACAAATTGGAGAACACAACCATCTAGCTACTCCTATGGACCCGTAGTCCAGGGGTGAACTACTCACACATCACTTTGGAGGCGGAAATGGCAATGTTGAGGCCTCCGGTGATGATTTCCCTCTCCGGCAGGGTGACGGGAAGAGCTTCATAACCCTCCTGAGCTAGGGTCGGCGATGGCAACCGCGACGGAACTTTTCATGGATGGAGGCTCGTGTATTTAGGTTTTTCCCGAGATCGTGAATAAATAGGCGGAAGGGCGAGGTCGGTGGACGCCATGGGGGGCCCACACCACCCCTTGGCGCGGCCAGGGGCCAGGCCGCGCCAAGGCCTGGTGTAGCCGCCCTGTGGCGCCTCTTCGTCTCTCCTCTGGACTCCATCTTCGTTACGGTAAAATATGAACTTCAGCTTTTATTTCGTCCAATTCCGAGAATATTTCCTGTAAAACTTTTCTGAAATACAAAACAGCAGAAAACAAGGAACTGGCACTCTGGCATCTTATCAATAGGTTAGTGCCGAAAAATGTATAAAAGTGCAAAGAAGTGTAGACAAAACATATATAAATTGGTGTAAAAGAAGCATGGAGCATAAAAAATTATAGATACGTTTGCAACGTATCAGCATCCCCAAGCTTAACTCCTGCTCGTCCTCGAGTAGGTAAGTGATAACAAAAATAATTTTTGAGGTGACATGCAGCCAACACAATCTTGATCAAGTTATTGTAAAAGCATTGTAAGATGGGATCAAAGTAATCTAAACATAGACATGGTAGATTTAATTCTAACAATAGAACTTAGCAACTATGTTACAATTAACATGAAAAGTAACTGAAATAAAGGATCATGAATAATTATGCACTGAAAGCAAATGTTTGTTTATGAGCATAGAGAAAATGTAGCAAAGTGGTACTCAGCTTGTCCTTTATGAAGTAGAAAAACATAAATGCCAGGACACCTTTAAAGTTCAAAGGGTGACTAGATACAAGTAATTTGAGAACAAGCAATATTATAATCATGAATCAATCAATAATAAAATTTGGGACGATGCACATTATACTCAGAATGACAACTATGCTCTCTTAATTGGTCCATAAAGCAAGAAGATGAAGACTCAACATAAAAGTAAAAGAAATGTCCTTCGCAGAAGGAAGCAAGATTAACAAGTTGTATAAACCTTCCAAAATTATGGTACTCATTAGCTTTGAGATCTCATTGCCCATATCATAAGCATCTTGAATGGTTAAAGTTAATGTGAGGGAAAATATGAGTTATATGCTTGACAAATCACAAGTTGGAAATCTCGTGCCCCTTGAATACGAGTACCTAAACCTCATGCTACTCAACTTAGGTCCCAAATAAGTTCTTGTCATTGAAAGCATGCATGTATCATTGAGAACATCAATGGGGTACCTCCTGCCCCATTATATAGGAGCATTCCCATACCAAAATGACACGACAAACATACAATGAGCATCTCAGCAATCATTTTGTTTACTATGGGCATAGCTTTTTATTGAAGATGCTTCACAGAATGGTCACTATGGTTCGCTGTAAATTTCCACCATGAATGATTCATGGATTAAGTTGGCCGCCCAGGCGTTTATCTAACACATATACAAACTCCATGAACTTACAAGTTTCCATTTTATTTCACACCGCTAGGCATCCATAAAAAAAAGAACATGATATCAACTAAATAGGAATAAGTGCAATGTTGAAAGCGTGCCCCATGAAAGCATGGTTGTGCTAACTCCCAACTCGTAATTTGGAAGCATATAATCTTCATAAGATAGTCATAATGGTTCAGGTTTATTAAGTGCAAGAAAGTAATTGTGCCATCAAGTTTGTCAAAGCTTTACTAACTAATTTTCTCATGACAAAATTTAATTTGGAAGAAAGATAAAAACATGATGAATATACTTGGAATATCAATAATGCTAGTAGGTAGATATGGTGGACACTTTTGGCAAACTTTAGTTTTTGGTAGTTGGATGCACGAGTAGAGCTCGTACTCAGTACATGCGAAGGCTAGCAAAAGACTAGGAGCGACCAACTAACAGAGCAATAATGATCATAATCATGCATAGTGACAAAACATTATTAATCAAAACATAAGGTTACATTACATGTCAAAAACTAAATGATCATTGAGGTTTTAGTTGACAGGTTTGTAGTCATAACATGATATAAACATGTGCCAATTCAACCTAATAAAGCATCAAAGGAGAATACCACAATATTATGCTTTGTATGATGGAAACAAGACATGATTGTTTCAATGGCACATTATGCACTCTCAGCTATTTGACAAAAGTCATGCTACTACAATAACTAATAAGCATATGATAAGAATAACATCCAACATGACATGCCAAAGTATATGCCACAGTCTAAATAAGCTTCCTTTTGCATCACTATAAGCATGGACATTTTACTCGTCTCCAACACCAATCAACTTATTTGAAACAACTCTCATAGATAATAATCAATAAAGACCAGAGAGATAATCATACATAAATAAAGAAAAATAACAATCTTTGAACAAAATATGAGTGGAAAACTAAGAGCTAAACGCAGTACAAGCAAACTAGAACACTCGCAGAAAAATAAGAGCGAAAACTAGAGTGTTCTACGCAATTAAAACAGAGTGTGTCATTCTCCAAAACAAATATGCTGGGATCTAACCATATTCTACCGCCATCAAAACAAAACTAAACTAAAATAAAAACAAAAATAAAGATGCTCCTAGAACAACACATAGCATATGAAGCAATAAAAATATAGGGTCTAGAAAGATGACCTGATGCTTTGTTGATAAAGAGTGAATGCCTTGGGCATCCCCAAGCTTTGACGCTTGTACCTCTTGGATATTTCTTAGGGTGACATGGACATCCCCAAGCTTGAGCTTTTGCCCATACTTCATCTCATTACATCATTCTTCTCTCCCTACACTTGAAACCTTCCTTCATACAAAATTTCACACAATTCTTATTACCAGCATTAGTGCAATCAAAATAACAAATCCACTTGGGTTCAGTTCTAACATATATCAAACATTTATTAAAATATTATCTACTGTAGCAACTTCTTCAAAAAGATCTTTCCTCAAAAGAACTAAAAAAGAAAGAGATTAAGAGGCAAATGCAAATAGTGGCAGAAATCTGTCAAAACAGAACAACATGTAAAGATCGATTTTTTAGAAAATCCTCTGTTACTCAGATCGGAAAGTGTTCAACTAGCGAAAGTTAGATAATAACCTACGACATATGAAAAAAATTGGCAGCTCAAAGTTACGTTCAGGCTGAGAATATGATTTTTTATGGTGACAACACATAATTTGTTTCAGGACAACAACTTTCCCAAATCTTGCTTTCTTCCTATTAGAGGCTATTCTTGGAACAAAAAAGAAATAAAAATGATAAGAAGAGGTTATTAGAGAGGTAATAAGTTCCAGGACTCAACAAAATAAAATTACAGAAATAAAAGATGGGTTATATCCCAAGAGTGCTTTTTCTTTAACGCCTTTTAGCTAGGCGGATAAAAAGAGCTAGCATCAAGTATTTTCAAATGAAGAAGCATCAACATCATAACTTATTCTAATAATAGAATCAAAAGGTGACTTCTTTCTTTTTCTAGGGAAATGTTCCATACCTTTTTGTAGTGGGAATTGATATTTAATAATCCCATCTCTCATATCAGTAGCAGCACTAACAGTTCTAAGAAACGGTCTTTCCAAAATAATTGGACAAGAAGCATTGCATTAAATATCCAAAACAACAAAATCAACAGGGACAAAGTTATTATTAACCATAATAAAAACATTATTAAATCTCCCCAAAGATTTCTTTGTAGCAATATTAGCAAGATGAATATCCAAATAACATTGTTCCAATGGTGGCAAATCAAGCATATCATAGATTTTTCTAGGCATAACAGAAATGCTTGCACCAAGATTACATAAAGAATTGAAATCAAAGCCATGTACTTTCATCTGAATGATGGGCTCCCAGCCATCTTGTAACTTTCTAGGAATAGAAGCTTCACGTTTTAATTTCTCTTCTCTGATTTGCATGAGAGCATTTGTAATATGTTTCGTGAAAGCCATATTTATAGCACTAGCATTAGGACTTCTAGCAAGCTTCTGTAAGAACTTAATTAGTTCAGAGATATTGCAATCATCAAAATCAAAGTCATTATTATCAAAGGTAAAAGGACTATTGTCTGCCATACTCCAATAAATTTCAGCACACATATCAGAAACCGTTTCAGTGGTTCTAGGTAATTTTTTAGAACGAGTGGAGACTTCTCCTACACCAATTAGTTTACCATTAATAGTACGAGGTTTGCTAGCATTTGAAACTTCAGTATTACTAGTGGTGGTGATGGTACAAACTTTAGCCATATTATTATTTCTAGCAATTTCATCTTCTTTTTCCCACCTAGCATGCAATTCCGCTAACATCCTAACATTTTCATCAATTCTAACTTGAATGGCATTCAAAGTTTTAATTTTCTTTAACATCATGAAGCATAACCTTTAATTTAAGAAATTCAACATCATGAACAAGGCTATCAACTTTAGAAGCAAGAACATCAATTTTGCCAAACTTTTCCTCAACAGATTTTTTAAAAGTTGTGTGTTTACTAATAAAGTCCTTAAGCATGACTTCAAGATCACAGGGTGCACTTCTATTGTTGATGTAGGAATTACCATAAGAATTGCCATAAGCATTACCATTATTAGAAGGATATGGCCTATAATTGTTGCTATCAAAATTATTCCTATAAGCATTGTTGTTGAAATTATTGTTTTTAATGAAGTTCGCATCAACATGCTCTTCTTGAGCAACCAAAGAAGCTAACGGAATATTATTTGGATGAACATGAGCTTTACCATGGACAAGCATAGACATAATAGTATCAATCTTACCACTCAAAGAGGAGGTTTCTTCAACAGAATTTACCTTCTTACCTTGTGGAGCTCTCTCGGTGTGCCATTAAGAAACCAAGGTTTAATCGACCATTCGGAGAAAGGCGTGACTTCTGAAGGTGTTGCTAGCTGACTTGTTGCAGGGCGCACTACCGGCGTCAGCAATAACCTGGAACCTGCACACAACACAACCAAAATACTTTGCCCCAACTTATAGTGAGGTTGTCGATCTCACCGGTTTTACTGAAAACAAATGATTAACTGTATAGTATGGAAAAAGATGTTTGTTTCCACTGGAATTAAAAGAGAACGGTGTTTGAAGGAAGTAAACATAACATGATAATTTTATCAGTGTAAAAGAAAGGACCAGGGTCCACAGTTCACTAGAGGTGTCTCTACATAAAGATAAATAACATGTTGGGTGAATAAATAACGACTGAGCAATTGGCAGAATAAAGACCATACATGACAAGATGATTACTCTGAGATTCATTCAGACATTACAACATAATACATAGACCGTAATCTAACTGCGTCTATTACTAATAATCCACCTTCGATTATCATCCGAACCCCTTCCAGTATTAAGTTGCAAGCAACAGATTATCGCATTAAGAAATGTGTGTAAAGTAAACAATAGAATTATCTTTAGAGAAAGCATTGTTGTTTTCTCCCTAGTAGCAACAGCACATCTACAATCTTAGAAGTTATTGTCACTCTTCTAGAAAACTAGAGGCATGAACCGACTATCGATCATAAATACTCCCTCTTGGAGTCACAAGCATTTACTTGTCCAAAGCATCTACTAGCAACGGAGAGCATGCAAGATCATGAATAACATATGATAAGTATATAATCGATCTCAGCATAATATTCAATATTCATCGGATCCCAGCGAACACAACATGTAGCATTACATAAAGATAATCTTGATCATGATAGGCAGCTCACAAGATCTAAACATGAGGCACTAATTAGAGAAGACAACCATCTAGCTACTGTTATGGACCCGTAGTCCAGGGATGAACTACTCACGCATCACTTTGAAGGCGGGCATGGCGATGTAGAGGCCTCCGGTGATGATCGCCCTCTTCGGCAGGGTGCCGGGAAGAGCTTCAGAACCCTCCCAAGCTAGGGTCGGCGATGGCGGCCGCGAGGGAACTTTTCGTGTATGGAGGCTTGGGTATTTAGGTTTTCCCGAGATCGTGAATAAATAGGCGGAAGGGAGAGGTCGATGGATGCTAGGGGGCCCACACCATCCCTTGGCGTGGCTAGGGGCCAGGCTGCGCCAAGGCCTGGTGTGGCCGCCCTATGGCGCCTCTTTGTCTCTCCTCTAGACTCCGTCTTCGTTACGGTAAAATATGAACTTCGGCTTTGTTTCGTTCAATTCTGCGAATAATTCCTGTATAACTTTTCTAAAATACAAAACAGCAGAAAATAGGGAACTGGCACTTTGGCATCTTGTCAATAGGTTCGTGCCGGAAAATATATAAAAGTGCAACGAAGTGTAAAAAAATAGTGTAAAATAAGCATGGAGCATCAAAAATTATAGATACGTTTCCAACGTATCAGTCATCCACCTCCCCACATAAGGCTCGGAGGGGTCGTCCAGTCGCGGCCGCCGGCAGAGCGCGCCACCGCATTATGGTGACTTCGCTTTCTAGCAGCCAAAGTTGGAGCTGCGCACACCGCCATGCCATGTTGGCGTCGTGAGCCACTGTCATCCTCCAAGGGGCCGCATGGTTCCTGCATGTTCCCACTGTCATGCCTATTATTCCATACATCGCAATCCCAGGAAGATTGTTTTTGCGAGACATAACAGTTGATATCATAGAGTCATCATTTATTACAAACCATAGTCGTCTTACAACAATAGATCACATGATCCATACTTACAATAATAGTTGATCTAATGATCAACAAACACAACATATAGCGGAAGCGAAGTAGTAGTAGTCCATCTAGTCCACAAGCAACGCTTGACGTTAGACGACGATCCTAGTTATCGTAGACGTCCTGCTGTCCGTCATCCTGGTACTGTTGCTCCTCTTCATAGTCTAGCCATTTGAATAGCCAGGGACACAGCCATGAGTACTTTAAAGTACTCGCAAACTAATACTAGTGTAAGCTCTATCTATTTATATCAAGGGGTTCTAAGCTCTAGGTTTATTTGCATAAAGCCAGTTTTATTTCATAAGTACTTTAGTAATAAAGACTCTTTATTTGCCTAACTAACTCAAGTGGGAACATTAGTGTCATTCCCACAACTCTGTTGTGATCAAGTCAAATTCACCTTCCATTTCACCATTCATTTTTAGAAAACAGCTGACAACGGAACAGTATGGCCTTTCCAATCGTCCATAACCGTCGACACGGCTATTCGAATAGGTTTAACACTCTGCAGAGGTTATACTCTTGTGCCACAACTTTTGATTACATCCGTCAGGGATAGCCCTGAATAATCATACTCAGTATGCGGATCATCAACCATAACCTTTCACTTACATATCCTAGTATAGGCACCTCCCCCATGAGTTTGGCCTCCCAGTGAAGACAAACCGTCAACCTGGGAACTGCACAGGGCTTCGGTCTGACATTCACCTCATTTCACATCATTTCACTTTCAACGGAGGCAACCTCGGCATAACCCTATGACGCTTGTTTAGAGGGAACCCATACTAAAATACATAAACTTCCAGTTAAGCCCTACCCATAATCAGGTATTGTGGGGGTACTTGTAAAATTGGAATGGTATCGCATCCGAACCCAATCCTCAGTTTTTATCAAAATCATCATGTCATTCAAGTCCTATTCACCTTCAAAATCTTTCAATAGAAGGAGTCATCATTCCAAGGTTTTCAAAGTCATTTGTTTCACATGTTCCCATCTAGAGTAGTCAATTTTAGTTTTGGCACTAACAACTAGTTATGAGGGGTGCTAACTAGCTTGTATTTCTCTAGGCTAACCTTGATGCTCTTGTACTACTCCATATCAAGACCAAGTGAATCATGAATAAAAAATAAACTTTGATAAACCAAGGTCAAAAACTTGTAAGATAAAAACTTGGGTTGGGATCATTAAACACAAAGTAAAATGTAATGGTGCCTTGCTCTAGTAGAGCTTTGCATTAGGGTAGCTTGCAAGAGTATAGCTTGCCTTGAGTGGTACAGTGATCAAAGCTTTCTTCTTCTTCAAAGTAGACCTCCTCCTCCTGGTAGTCCTCGGTACTAGCGTCTATAAACGGATACGAAGTATACAATCACCAAACAAATCTTAAGGGCTAGACTAAACACACAAAGTGGTTCACACAAGCTATTCTAGCATCACATCCTTATGAAAATGGGGGTTGAATTTGTTTTCTTTTTAAGCAAAATAATTTCCTCTCATTGAAATATTTATTAGGGTTTTCTATTTATTATCTTTGAGAAATAATTTTCTCTCATTGAATCTTGTTAAGATTTAATCTCCTCAAATAATAATAAGGTATGAATACATGTTGACCAGGGTCAACACTTCATATTTATTATTTGGGAAAATGATTTAAATGAGGTATTACACCTCATGCAATCTTAACACTACTATAGTAATACTTTAATATCACCAATTAATACAATATAAGATTATATAGGCCAAGGTCAATACCTCATGTTGAATTACTTGAGACAAAGATTTAAATGAGAGCATACCTCTCATACTATTTAATAATTAATTTTGGGTAATTTAAATGGACTAGAATAGCCACGTAGCCATTATTTATTCTATCCCATGATCATAGTAAACACTAAAGCTATATTTTTACATAATCATGTAGAGTATTTAAAATTTGATTTATGAGAGTTTGAATCAACTCAACATCGTTTATGGTTGATTTTTAATAAATCTTTGAATTTTGAAAAGGCCCTGCCTTGTTATTTTTACTACATGAGTTCTACAATGAATCTAGGTTTGAGACCAGTGTAGTTGTTTAGAGAATTTCCTAAGCTTTCCATCAACATAAAATTCATGAAATTTGGATCAGTAGATTTGATTCTATTTAATTTTGAATATGGCATCTATAAAGAATTTCAGTTAAATCAAATATTCCGAATTTAAATTGGTGGGCTCAGGCGGGAAAGCAAAACATGCCAGAGAAAAAGAAGTTGGGTCGGCCCAGCTGCGTGTCTCGCACTAGCGGGCCGCCTGACACTGGGGTCCACCGGTCAGTGGCACATAACCAGCGAAGCGGTATGTTTTAACGTGGGGCGTTGGATTAGAAAGGGATCCGACGGCGGTGGATCATCGTCGTCTCCGACGAGATCCCGCGTCACTGGCGGCGAGCCTAACAAACCGTCAACCTGGGAACTGCACAGGGCTTGGGTCTGACATTCACCTCATTTCACGTCATTTCACTTTCAACGGAGGCAGCCTCTAACCCCTATGACGCTTGTTTAGAGGGAACCCATACTAAAATACATAAACTTCCAGTTAAGCCCTACCCATAATCAGGTATTGTGGGGGTACTTTTAAAATTGGAATGGTATCGCATCCGAATCCAATCATTAGTTTTTATCAAAATCATCATGTCATTCAAGTCCTATTCACCTTCAAAATCTTTCAATAGAAGGAGTCATCATTCAAAGGTTTTCAAAGTCATTTGTTTCACATGTTTCCATCTAGAGTAGTCAATTTTAGTTTTAGCACTAGCAACTAGTTATAAGGGGTGCTAACTAGCTTGTATTTCTCTAGGCTAACCTTGATGCTCTTGTACTACTCCATATCTAGACCAAGTGAATCATGAATCAAAAATAAACTTTGATAAACCAAGGTCAAAAACTTGGGTTGGGATCATTAAACACAAAGTAAAATGTAATGGTGCCTTGCTCTAGTAGAGCTTTGCATTACGGTAGCTTGCAAGAGTATAGCTTGCCTTGAGTGGTACAGTGATCAAAGCTTTCTTCTTCTTCTTCAAAGTAGACCTCCTCCTCCTGGTAGTCCTCGGTACTAGCGTCTATAAACGGATACGAGGTATACAATCACCAAACAAATCTTAAGGGCTAGACTAAACACACAAAGTGATTCACACAAGCTATTCTAGCATCACATCCTTATGAACATGGGGGTTGACTTTGTTTTCTTTTTAAGAAAAATAATTTCCTCTCATTGAAATATTTATTAGGGTTTTCTATTTATTATCTTTGAGAAATAATTTCCTCTCATTGAATCTTGTTAAGATTTAATCTCCTCAAATAATAATAAGGTATGAATACATGTTGACCAGGGTCAACACTTCATATTTATTATTTGGGAAAATGATTTAAATGAGGTATTACACCTCATGCAATTTTAACACTACTATAGTAATATTTTAATATCACCAATTAATACAATATGAGATTATATAGGCCAAGGTCAATACCTCATGTTGAATTACTTGAGATAAAGATTTAAATGAGAGCATACCTCTCATACTATTTAATAATTAATTTTGGGTAATTTAAATGGACTAGAATAGCCACATAGCCATTATTTATTCTAGCCCATGATCATATTAAACACTAAAGCTATATTTTTACATAATCATGTAGAGTATTTGAAATTTGATTCATGAGAGTTGCAATCAACTCAAAATCATTTATGGTTGATTTTTAATAAATCTTTGAAGTTTGAAAAGGCCCTGCCTTGTTATTTTCACTACATGAGTTCTACAATGAATCTAGGTTTGAGACCAGTGTAGTTGTTTAGAGAATTTCCTAAGCTTTCCATCAACATAAAATTCATGAAATTTGGCTCAGTAGATTTGATTCTATTTAATTTTGAATATGGCATCTCTAAACAATTTCAGTTAAATCAAATATTCTGAATTTAAATTGGTGGGCTCAGGCGGGAAAGCAAAACAGGCTAGAGAAAAAGATGTTGGGCCGGCCCAGCTGTGTGTCTTGCACTAGCGGGCCGCCTGACACTGGGGTCCACCGGTCAGTGGCACATAACTAGCGAAGCTGTATGTTTTAACGTGGGGCGTTGGATTAGAAAGGGATCCGACGGCGGTGGATCATCGTCGTATCCGACGAGATCCCGCGTCACTGGCGGCGAGCCTAGGGGGTCGGAGGGCTAACCAGGCTCCAGCGATCGTCGGTGTTGATGCAGGGCGGTGTTCTCGTTCACGGCGATCCTCCTGGTACTGGTGGCGTCGACGAGGTGGCTCCAATCGATGGCGCCCTTGCTGCGGTATTGGCGGTGCTCCGGCGACAAATTGGAAAGCTACTGGCTAAATTGAGGTGTGGCTGTGCTCGAGGAGGATCAGGGATGAGAGGAGAAGCGGATGGTGTGAAGGGATGGTGAGGGGAATGCCCCTATTTATAGCGGGCGAGGGTGCTGCGGGTGCCCGAGGACGTCGTCCATGGCGTTGCCTCTCTGGGCCGTGAAAGGGCAAGGCGAGGACGGCGTGCGCTGGCTAGCATCATGGCGATGCTCGCATGCTTGCTGACGTGCAGAAAGGGGGACGGGATGGCTCGGGATGATGCAGTGTCTGCCATAGGTCAGGCGGGAAAGTTTGGAAGAGGACGACGGCGACAGGGCTTCCGCGAGCAGCTGGGCATGTCTAGGTGCTAGCTGGAGGTGTGGTGATGAGCTATGCAGAGGCGGAGAGGTAGGGAGGACTGAGGTGATGGGGCTTGCTCGCGCTGTGGCGCGTCCAGGGCGTGGTGAGCGTGCACGGCTGGCATGCCTGGGCGCTCTCGGCACGTATGGGGCTGGCCAATGTGAGCCTCTCCCGTGCCAATGGTTGGCATGGTCATCATCAGGGAGGAGAGGGGAAGATGTAGGACATGGTTAAAATGAAAAGAGAGGGCAGAGAGGAGGAATGGCATGGAGGATGGCATGGTCCAATGGCATGGCTATGTCTGGTCCTCTCTTGGCTTTAATCATCAAGGGAAAAGGCATGGCTTGATCCATGGGACATAGAAGTACAATAATCATCAGGTTTGATCTCTGGTTTAGGCCAAAAACCAGTCGGTAATAGCATGTGTGTGCAAAGTTGATTCCTGCCTACCAGGTGTTAGACACAATGGCCGCAAGAAGTTAATTTTTGAATTTTTCAAAAATATTTTATGGAGATGATTCAAATAATGTTTGGAACATAAGGGTGGTGTTGGTTTGCAATATGTGCAAAGTTTGGAAAATTTCAAATATGACATGATCTTAATTCTGATTTGGGGTTGCAACTTTGCTTGATCATATTAAGCAGTAGAGAAAGAATTTTCAATGGTGGTCTTTACCAAAGTTGTTCATCTTGATGAGTTCTTGGATGAGGTGCAAAAATTTGGGAGGCTTTGGTTTAGAACTTTCTTAATATAGAGGCTCAAAGTGGGTATCATGATATAAATGGCAGATTTGACCATTATCACATGCCACTTGTTTTTGATTTTTCCTTTGATTTGATTTGTGTTTCTTTGATTCAAAAGTGTTTGTTATTGGTTTATTGATGTTTCCCAACCATTGGCACAAGTTAATATGGCCTTGGTTAAAGATTTGCAAAAATAGCCATAGGCTCATATGTGGGGTTATTTTGATTTTGCTTTTCTTTTTCTTCCTCTCACTTTGATCCAATGATCATGGTTTGGGGTTTAGCAACCTTGATAAACATTCAAGCAATCATCATGGAAAGAACACAAAGATCATGCATGAACACTATGCACACCTATTAATTCTATAAAAGTTTTTGTTGGTTCTAAAATTTGAACAATTGAATTTGTCTCTTTATTGATTTGAAATATTTGGGATGTTACACTCCACAACCTCAAGAAAGAGTAGCCTCCTCCGAAGAAGAAGGTAGAGGTGGGCAGGGCCGAGAGGAAAGTATTGGCGGGCGCACGCAGCGCTCCACGACTCCGACGATTCTGCCGAGTTCCTTGGAATGCAACTGGTAGTTCGACTGTCCTTCGATATCCCTCCAAGATGGATATGAGGCTTTGGTGTGGCCTGATCGGCGTGGGGGGAACGGTCATGTCATCTACATGGCTGCCGGCAATGACAATGACTTCGACTTCTCTAACTAAATTAGTGTTTCTGTGTAGTTTTTTCTTATCAAATTTAATTCAAATTTGTAAGATAGACCTAATTTTTTAATGAAATTCATCTTATTTTTTACTAATTTGAATTCGGTTCAATCACTATAATTAATTGGATAAGCCGGTGTAGGAAGACCCTCCCATTTCGACATCATCTTATGTTGGCGCCTTCAGTAGCACGCTAACATTATTATTGGTGGCCACGATTTCGGGCTTGCCGCTAGAGATGCTCTTACGACTACACTATAGCTACATAGGCGTTCTAACAAGGACATGTTTCGCCATAAAAAGTATGTCGCGGTCAAAAGTCTTTGCCGTCCAACCGTTCGTGTTATTTCACCCTTTTATACTGTGTTAGAGCATCTCCACCGGCTGAAAGGGCATTTCCCTTCTAACATGGTTTTGTGTGTTTGTTATCAACATAGAGATCTTTAACCGTGTGCTTATGGATCATAGATGATATATGTGTTAAGATTTTCATGGCGGCCGACCCCTAAAAAGTGAAATGAACAAGATGTGCATTGCAGCTTTGTGGTGAAGTGTCTACAATGCTCAAGAAAAGATCAGGGGTTGGCTGAAAATGGTGGTGGAGAAGACCCACAACAAAAGAACCAAGTGCAGATCTTCATTTCAGAGACTCCGGACAAGTACACCGGAGTCTCCGGTCATCCAGGCCAGAGACTCCGGATAAGTCTCCGGACTGACCAACTTCGAGAAACCAGCCAAGGTGCCTCACTCTCTGTATGGGGGTCCGGATTCTCGACCGAAGACTTTTCTCAAGTTTCCGGTCATTGAATTTGGAATTTTTAAAATCTAAAAATTGGCTAACCGGGTAAACCCGGGTGAATTCGGATGTAACTTTTTCCAACGATGATTTTGATATATTATATGTTTTTTTCCGACGTCGTATGTTACCATTTTTCAAACATTTTTTGCAAAAAAAGTGAAAATTCGAATTTCTTAATTTCACCGAATAGTAGGTTGCATAACATACAAGAATCTGAAAACATTTTATTTTATCAATTTTCTATCATTTTTTTTTATCTTACAAAGCAAAAAAGGCGATTCACGGGGGGGAGTAAAAAACTCGGAAAACTCTTTACTCTCGGTTGGGGACACTAAAGGGTAGATGTCTACCCTTTAGTCTCGGCCGGAGCATTAGTCCCGCTTCCCCAGCAGAACCGGGACTAAAGATCCTGATGTCTACTCACGCTTCTTTTCCTGTAGACAGTGTTGGGCCTCCAAGAGCAGAGGTTTGTAGAACAGCAGCAAATTTTCCCTTAAGTGGATCACCCAAGGTTTATCGAACTCAGGGAGGAAGAGGTCAAAGATATCCCTCTCAAGCAACCCTGCAATCACGATACAAGAAGTCTCTTGTGTCCCCAACACACCTAATACACTTGTCGATGTATAGGTGCACTAGTTCGGCGAAGAGATAGTGAAATACAAGTAGTATGGATGTATATGAGTGGTAATAGCAATCTGAATAAAATATGGCAGCAAGTAAACATGCAACAGAACAGTAAATAAACGGTGTTTGCAGTATTGGAAACAAGGCCTAGGGATCACACTTTCACTAGTGGACACTCTCAACATTGATCGCATAATAAATAATAACTTCTCTCATTTGTGCTACATACGCTCTTGTTTGATAATGAACACCATTCGTTGCGTAGGATTACACGAACCCTCAATGCCGGAGTTAACAAGCTCCACAACATTCGATATTCAAGTTTAAGTAACCTTAGAGCATAATAGATCTTTGCAAAATAAACCGAGTACTAACATAGAATACACATGTCACCTTTACACTATGAAGGGGAATAAATCACATCAATACTATCATAGCGATAATCAACTCCATAACCTACAAGAGATTATGATCATAATCTACGACAAGAACTACACGATGCACACACTGTCACCATTACACCATGCAGGAGAATAGACTACTTTAATAACATCACATGAGTAGCACATAACTAGTAGCGATACAAAGCACATTGCAATCATAAAGGGATATAAATAAGCACTTCACTATGCCATTCATAACAGTGAATAAGTATTCTGTGAAATATAGCCTAAGAGACCCACACGGTGCACACACTGTCACCTTTACACGTGGGACAAGGAGTCTCCGGAGATCACATAAGTAAAATCCACTTGACTAGCATAATGACATCTAGATTACAAGCATCATCATATGAATCTCAATCATGTAAGGCAGCTCATGAGATTGTATTGAAGTACATAGGAAGAGATTAACCACATAGCTACCGGTACAGCCCTTAGCCTCGATGGAGAACTACTCCTCCTCATGGAGACAGCGCGGTGATGAAGATGGCGGTGGTGTCGATGGAGGAGCCTTCCGGGGGCACTTCCCCGTCTCGGCGGCGTGCCGGAGACTCCTGTCCCCAGATCTTGGCTTCGCGATGGCGGCGGCTCGGAACTTTTCTCGTGCGTGGCTTATTCGTATAGGGTTTTCGGCGGGGGGGCTATATAGGCGAAGAGGTGGAGTCGGAAGGTGACGGCGGCAGACAACGGGCGCCCCTGGGCCGCTCCGCCACCATGTGTGGTGGGCCGTGGCCCCTCTCTGACTCTCGGGTGTTCCGGAGCTTCGGTGAAAATAGGGTGCGGGTTGATTTCGTCCGATTCCGAGAATATTTCCTTACTAGGATTTCTGAAAAAAACAATGACAGGAGAGCACTCGGCATCTCGTCAATAGGTTAGTTCCGGAAAACGCATCAAACGATATAAAGTGTGAACAAAACATGTAGGTATTGTCATAAAACAAGCATGGAACATCAGAAATTATGGATACGTTGGAGACGTATCAGCATCACCAAGCTTAGTTCCTACTCGCCCTCGAGTAGGTAAACGATAACACAAATACTTTCTGAGGTGACATGCTACCATCATAATCTTGATCAACATTATTGTAAAGCATATGACATGAATGGAGTGATTCAAAGCAATGATCTATAGTTTGCTAACAAATAGATAACATATAGCAAAACTTTTCATGAATAGTACTTTCAAGACAAGCATCAAAAGTCTTGCATAAGAGTTAACTCATAAAGCAATAAGTTCAAAGTAAAGGCATCGAAGCAACACAAAGGAAGATATAAGTTTCAGCAGTTGCTTTCAACTTTCAACATGCACATCTCATGGATAATGGTCAACACAGAGTAATATGATGAATGCAAATAAGCAAGTATGTAAGAATCAATGCACAGTTGACACAAGTGTTTGCTTCTAAGATGGAAGGAAGTAGGTAAACTGGTCCAACATAAAGTAAAATAAAGGCCCTTCGCAGAGGGAAGCAGGGATTAAATCATGTGCTAGAGATTTTCAAGTTTTGAAATCATATAGAGAGTATAAAATGTAAAATTTTGAGAGGTGTTTGTTGTTGTCAACGAATGGTAATGGGTACTCTAACTACCTTATCAACCAGACTTTCAAGAGTGGCTCCCATGAAGAACGTTACCTCTACCAGCAAGGTAGATCATCCCTCTTCTCTTTTGTTTACACATGTACTTTAGTTTTATTTATTAGATGACACTCCCCCAACCTTTGCTTACACAAGCCATGGCTAACCGAATCCTCGGGTGCCTTCCAACATTCACATACCATGGAGGAGTGTCTATTTGCAAATTTAAGTTGCTTACTGATAGATCAGAGCAAAACATGTGAAGAGAATTATTAATGCAAGTTAATTAATATGGGCTGGGAACCCCATTGCCAGCTCCTTTTGCAAAATTATTGTATAAGCGGATGAGCCACTAGTCCATTGTGAAAGTCTGTAAAGTAAATGACAAGATCGAAAGATAAAACACCACATACTTCCTCATGAGCTATAAAACATTGACACAAATAAGAGATAATAACTTTTGAATTGTTTAAAGGTAGCACATGAAGTATTTACTTGGAATGGCAGGAAATACCACATAATAGGTAGATATGGTGGACACAAATGGCATAGATTTTGGCTCAAGGTTTTGGATGCACGAGAAGTATTCCCTCTCAGTACAAGGCTTTGGGCTAGCAAGGTTATTTGAAGCAAACACAAGTATGAACCGGTACAACAAAACTTACATAAGAACATATTGCAAGCATTATAAGACTCTACACTGTCTTCCTTGTTGCTCAAACACTCTTACCAGAAAATATCTAGACCTTAGAGACCAATCATGCAAACCAAATTTCAACAAGCTCTACAGTAGTTCTCCACTACTAGATTTAACTACATGATGCAAGTGCTTAAACATGATCTATGAGAGATCAAAACAATTGCCAAGTATCAAATTATTCAAGACCATATGAAGCATTTTCTGATTCCAACCAAATAGCAACAAGTGAAGCGATCAACATTCGCCCTTGAACATTAAAAGCATAAACGAAGAACACTAGTGTTCATATGAAAAAGCGGAGCGTGTCTCTCTCCCACACAAGGATGAACTTATTCAGAGAATGAAAATAACAAAAACGGAAATAAAAGCACACAGACGCTCCAAGTAAAGTACATAAGATGTGACTGAATAAAAATATAGTTTCACTAGAAGTGACCTGATAATGTTGTCGATGAAGAAGGGATGCCTTGGGCATCCCAAGCTTAGATGCTTGAGTCTTCTTAAAATATGCAGGGATGAACCACCGGGGCATCCCCAAGCTTAGACCTTTCACTCTTCTTGATCATAGTATATCACCCTCTTCTATTGACCCTTGAAAACTTCCTCCACAGCAAACTTCAAGCAAACTCATTAGCGGGTTAGTGCATAATTAAAAATTCACATGTTCAGAGGTGACACAATCATTCTTAACACTTCTGGACATTGCACAAACCTTCTGAAATTTAATGGAACAAAAAAACTCATTCAACATAGCAAAAGCGGCAATGCGAAATAAAAGGCAGAATCTGTCAAAAACAGAACAGTCCGTAAAGACGAATCTGGCAGGGCACTTAACTTGCTCAAATGGAAAAAATCAAAACTAATGAAAGTTGCGTACATATCTGAGGATCACACACGTAAATGTGCAGATTTTTCTGAGTTACCTACAGAGACTTCTGCGCGAATTCGTGAGAGACAGCAAATCTGTTTCTGCGCAGTAATCCAAATCTAGCATCAACTTTACCATAGAGACTTTACTTGGCACAAAAACATGATAAGGAGAGGTTGCTACAGTAGTAAACAACTTCCAAGACTCAACAAAACAAAAATTGCTGTAGTAAAATAAACACATGGGTTATCTCCCAGAAGTTCTTTCTTTATAGCCATTAAGATGGGCTCAGCAATTTTAATGATGCTCGCGTAAGAAATAAGAGTTGAAGCAAAAGAGAGCATAAAGAAGCAAATTCAAAACACATTTAAGCCTAACCCACTTCCTATGAAAAGGAATCTTGTTAATTCATGAAGAACAAAGTGGCAAGCATAGAAAAGCAACACAAGCGCAATTTCAAGATTCTCAACATAAAGAGGGGAACTTAATATTATTAAGATGCATATAACCATGTTTCCCTCTCTCATAATAACTTTCAGTAGCATCATGAACAAACTCAACAATATAACTATCACATAAAACATTCTTGTCATGAGCCACATGCATAAAATTATTACTCTCCACATAAGCATAATCAATTTTATTAGTTGTAGTGGGAGCAAATTCAACAAAGTAGCTATCATTATTATTCTCATCAAGTGTAGGAGGCATAGTATAATCATAATAAAATTTACTCTCCATAGTAGGCGGCACCAAAAGACCACTATCATTATAATCATCATAAATAGGAGGCAAAGTATCATCAAAGAAAATTTTCTCCTCAATGCTTGGGGGACTAAAATTATCATGCTCATCAAAACCAGCTTCCCCAAGCTTAGAATTTTCCATATCATTAGCAACAATGGTGTTCAAAGCGTTCATACTAATATCATTGCTACTAGCATGCAAATAAGATTCCATAGATTTTTAATTTTCGACAAACAGTCCATGTCTTAACTCGGGAAATAGAATAAGAAGCTCATTGTTGCTTTCCATTATGCCTAACTAGTGTAAACAAGAAACAAAAGATGCAATTGCAGGATCTAAAGGAAATAGCTTCGAGTACTTACAAGGCGCCGGAAAATAGCTTAGTAGCCGAGATACGAGTGTGAGTACCTTTTACCTTTCCTCCCCGCAACGGCGCCAGAAAATAGCTTGATGTCTACTCACGCTTCTTTTCCTGTAGACAGTGTTGGGCCTCCAAGAGCAGAAGTTTGTAGAACAACAGCAAGTTTTCCCTTAAGTGGATCACCCAAGGTTTATCGAACTAAGGGAGGAAGAGGTCAAAGATATCCCTCTCAAGCAACCCGCAATCACGATACAAGAAGTCTCTTGTGTCCCCAACACACCTAATACACTTGTCAGATGTATAGGTGCACTAGTTCGGCGAAGAGATAGTGAAATACAAGTAGTATGGATGTATATGAGTGGTAATAGCAATCTGAATAAAATATGGCAGCAAGTAAACATGCAGTAGAACAGTAAATAAACGGTGTTTGCAGTATTGGAAACAAGGCCTAGGGATCATACTTTCACTAGTGGACACTCTCAACATTGATCGCATAATAAATAATAACTTCTCTCATTTGTGCTACATACACTCTTGTTTGATAATGAACACCATTCATTGCGTAGGATTACACGAACCCTCAATGCCGGAGTTAACAAGCTCCACAACATTCGATATTCATGTTTAAGTAACCTTAGAGCATAATAGATCTTTGCAAAATAAACCAGTACTAACATAGCATACACACTTTCACCTTTACACTATGAAGGGGGAATAAATCACATCAATACTATCATAGCGATAATCAACTCCATAACCTACAAGAGATTATGATCATAATCTACGACAAGAACTACACGATGCACACACTGTCACCATTACACCATGCAGGAGGAATAGACTACTTTAATAACATCACATGAGTAGCACATAACTAGTAGCGATACAAAGCACATTGCAATCATAAAGGGATATAAATAAGCACTTCACTATGCCATTCATAACAGTGAATAAGTATTCTGTGAAATATAGCCTAAGAGACCCACACGGTGCACACACTGTCACCTTTACACACGTGGGACAAGGAGTCTCCGGAGATCACATAAGTAAAATCCACTTGACTAGCATAATGACATCTAGATTACAAGCATCATCATATGAATCTCAATCATGTAAGGCAGCTCATGAGATTATTGTATTGAAGTACATAGGAAAGAGATTAACCACATAGCTACCGGTACAACCCTTAGCCTCGATGGAGAACTACTCCTCCTCATGGGAGACAGCAGCGGTGATGAAGATGGCGGTGGTGTCGATGGAGGAGCCTTCCGGGGCACTCCCCGTCCCGGCGGCGTGCCGGACAGAGACTCCTGTCCCCCAGATCTTGGCTTCGCGATGGCGGCGGCTCTGGAACTTTTCTCGTACCGTGGCTTATTCGTATAGGGTTTTCGATGCAGGGGCTTTATATAGGCGAAGGCGGAGTCGGAAGGCTGGCGAGCGGCCAGACAACGGCGCCCCCTGGGCGCGCCGCCACCATGTGTGGTGGGCCTGTGGCCCCCCTCTCGACTCTCGGGTGTTCGGGAAGCTTCGGTGAAAATAGGTCTGGGAGTTGATTTCGTCCGATTCCGAGAATATTTCCTTACTAGGATTTCTGAAACCAAAAACAGCGAAAAACAGGAACTGGCACGGCATCTCGTCAATAGGTTAGTTTCGGAAAATGCATCAAAACGATATAAAGTGTGAACAAAACATGTAGGTACTGTCATAAAACAAGCATGGAACATCAGAAATTATGGATACGTTGGAGACGTATCAGATCCCATTAGTCCCGGGTCAAAGTATTTGGGAACTAATGGGGTGGTATGGAAGCCTTTTTTTCTACTAGTGCCACACGCGGTTTCTGACGTTCCGCGAGGGGCCGGCATGCCCGATCTGCGCCCTCGACGAAGGGGCTGGCACGGGGTTGCCGACTCTTCTATTAGGCTCGAAAACTAGCCAGCGCTTTTTGAGGCGCGCCGGTGTGAGCCCATTTCAGTTGCCGTCCCCCGAAACGCCATCGGGGCCGCTATTGGGCGCCCCGGTGGAGATGCTCTTAGGGTCGAGCCGTCCAGCTATTCGATCTCTTCTCTTTCCTCTTTGGCGATCTTGATCATTTAGATTAACAAACTATATTAAGTATGAGTGTATGATCAATTTTGAGCTTATGGCGATCTTGAGCTTTTGGAGTAGTACATGCAGACAACGTACGTGTGCAAGACATTCATCCACGTACACACGTATCATTGGAGACCTATTGGATAATTAGGCACAATTTTCATGATTAATTCTAGAATATTAGGCATAATGACAGTAACTACTAACATGTGAAACTCAAACATACTAGATGATTAACAACATGAATAGTAGAAGGAAAACGGTACAACATCTATCGCTAAACAGATCGTTAATGACAACGTTGTTGACGATGGTCAAGTAGACGGCGTTGAAGACGACGGTAGGCAGCACCGCCCGACTTGGACGAAAGGCAACCCGTGATGAAGAGCTTGAGCAGTCGCGCAAAGCGCTTCCCAAAAATCTAATTCGCTCTCTCCCATACAGGATCGCAAAGGCGAGCGGTTCCGGAGACCTGCTCTCCCGTTCGCCAGTGCATGCCGTCGGGCGGGATGGAGTAGGCTACGATGGCGGCGCAAGCAGAGAGAGGTGGAAACCCTTACTCGTGTATTGGATGTATTTCTACGGTAGCCGGGCAAGACATTATATAGGCTCGGGAAACCCTAGGCAACGTGTGCCACGCCCACGTCGCACGCACGTTTCGAGTCGGTTACAGATAGCCCATGGTTCGGGAGCGACCCGAACCGACTAACTGTGATGCGTCCGTCTAGGACTCTGTTTGTTTTCCCGAACTGCAAAAAGAAAGGAAAATCTCGGCTCGAGGCTCAATCCACTCACCAACATCGCGGCGTGTTGGGTCGTGTCATGTCGTGTCGAGTCGAGTCGAGACAAGCGAGGAGGAGGAGGAGCGCGCGTGTACCACTCCTGTTCTCACTCACTTACTAGTGGTGGAACAACCCACCTTATAAGGTGGTCTAACTTCCTCCAAACTTTTCATGTGGGACTAAACTTTCCACCTCTTGCCACTCCCTAGGGAGCTGCCACCAACTTGGGCTCAAACTCACATGAGCTGCCGCAATGTGGGATTTTAGATTTTTAGGAAAATCTGAAATCTAACTTGGGCCACTTCATATGGGCCCAATATTTCAACAATCCCCCACCATATCTCAAAAACTGATTTAAAGATTTACCAATACTCGATGCTTGTTTATATACCAGTGTTTCAGCAGAGACTGTTAAGTTGAACTTCCGCCTAGAACCTTAAGCTACATCCATTCACATTTGAACAATGGACTAAGCCTTCAATTGCAAAATTTGCGTGAACAGGTTTCACTCAAATCCATAACTAGTACATGGCTGCCAGTAGCCTACCCCGCAAGTGAAGCATATGCGTCATACTTCCTGGTCTCTTCATGAGTTTACTATAGATCACCTAAATCTCATAGATTGCGACGTTTAACAATCATACTCATATAGGTGTGTTATTTCAAGAATGCTCTGTAGGACAACATCTTTTCTAAAATTGACAACATAAACACACTAAGGTTTGTTGCCAACCTGCCTTACAACAATTGAGAGTTGTGCATCTTCATATAAAGAAGGTTACATAATACTCTCCTCAATTAAACCACTAATTTGTTCTTCCCAGATCCTAATTCACAGGATCTCCGATCAAAAAGGTTGGGTTACCACTATGGTGTAACATCAACGGGTCTTAAACCCATCTCCCTTGATACACTTTCTATCACATTATGTGATAGTCCCTTTATAAAGGGATCTGCCAGGTTTTTGTCTGTTTGAATATCTGTAACAGTTATTACTCCGGAGTTTCGCAATTTCCTGACAGACTTCAAACGTCTCTTTACGTGTCTTGATGACTTCACGTTATTCTTATAATTGTTATCCTTGACAATTATAGTTTGATTGTCACAATTCAAAAGGATTACCGGAACAGGTTTTTCAACCACAGGCAAGTCCATCAAGAGATCACGCTACCATTTTGATTCAACAGTGGCTGTGTCTAAAGCAGTAAGTTATGCTTCCATAGTTGACCTCGTCAATATGGTTTGTTTGCAATATCTCCATGACACTGCACTACCTCCAAAGGTAAATACATACCCACTAGTGGCGTAGAGATTAGCCACATCAGAGATCCAATTCGAATCACTATATCCTTCAAGCACACCTGGGTGCCCTGAATAGTGAATCTCATAACTCATTGTACCACATAGGTAGCACATGACCCTATCAAGTGCATGCCAATGATCAGTACCCGGGTTTGACATGAACCTACTCAACTTGCTAACAGCAAAAGAGATGTCGGGTCTAGTCGCGCTCGCTAAGTACATGAGTGAGCCAACGATCTGAGAATATCTCAATTGATCTATGGCAATCCTCCGGTTCTTGCGTAGTGTCACACTGGGATCATAAGGTGTTGGAGAAGACTTGCTACCAATATAGCTGAACCGGCTCAAGATCTTCTCAACATAATGGGATTGCGTTAGAGTAATCCCACTCTCGTTCTTAATCAGCTTGATGTTCATAATCACATCAGCTTCTCCCAGATCTTTCATATCAAAGATCTTTGACAAGAAAGACCTGACCTCGTGTATTACTTTCATGTCTGTACCAAAGAACGGAATATCATCCACATACAAACATAGTATAACACCTTCGCCCCCACCATGGCGATAGTAAACGCACTTGTCAGCCTCATTAACAGCAAAGCCTACAAAAGTTAAAGTTCTGTCAAACTTCTCATGCCATTGCTTAGGTGCTTGTTTTAGGCCAAATAAAGATTTCAATAACTTGCACACCTTTATTTCTTCATCTTTTACTACAAACCCATCAGGCTGATCCATATAAATTTCCTCTTCCAACTCTCCATTAAGAAAAGTTGTCTTTACGTCCATTTGATGAACGATAAAACCATAGGAGATAGCCATGGACAGTAGTACTCGAATGGTGGTAAGTCTAGCGACAGGTGAATAGGTGTCGAAGTAATCTTCGCCCTCTCTCTGTGTGTAGCCTTTCGCTACAAGCCGCATCTTGTACTTCTCAATAGTACCTTCAGGCCTTAGCTTCTTCTTGAACACCCATTTGCATCCCACAGGCTTGCATCCATGGGGTCGTTCTGATAGCTCCCAAGTTCCTTTAGAAAGAATTGAGTCCATCTCATTATGGACAACTTCATCCCAGTCATCTACATCTGGAGATGCATATGCCTCTGCAATGGACGTGGGGGTATCATCCACAAGGTACACAATGAAATCATCACCAAAGGATTTTGCTATCCTCCGTCTCTTGCTCCGTATAGGTGCTTCATTGTCATCCTTCTCAGTAACATTCTCATGTGATTGCTCAAAATACTCATTAGATGTACTAGACTCAGAAATTATTTCAGTAGAAATTCTAGCAATGCTATGCATATCTTTCATAGAAAAGATATTCTTAAAAAATGTTGTATCAGGAGATTCCATAATAGTATCAACAAGCATATCAGGTACCTCGGATTGAACTACTAAAAATTTATAGCCTACACTCCACGGAGCATAACCTAGAAAGATATAATCCACTGTCTTTGGTCCGAGTTTGCTCTTCTTAGTAACTAGATTTAGATGTGCGCCTTGGTGCACGACTCCGTAATTCGTATTGATCCACATTTTATACAACGGTGATAAAAATGAAGTGAGAAAATGGTAATATGTTTTTTAGTTTTTTTTTTCAAGAAAACGGAACAGATTTTGGTTCGATTTCATTGAACAGGAAGAAGACATGAAGGAGGAACACACACGACACACACATACACTATAGACCATAACAACAATAGGCTCCTACTCGCATGCACGGCGTCCTCCACCATTGAGGGATGTGTGGAAGGATATTGGACCGGGGGTGCACGGTCGTGGCCCGTCCAGCCCAGGTGGGCCAGAGCGTTGCCGCCAACCTCTCGCACAGCTGGCATCGCGCCACAACGCCTTCCACCACTCTGAATCACTGCTACCACTCCGCCTCGCCGAGGTCGCACGACCCAGAAGGCAATGCTTCTTTGCACGAAGGAGCCCTGCCAGGGTGCGCGCTGATACGTCTCCAACGTATCGATAATTTCTTATGTTCCATTCTACATTATTGATGATATCTACATGTTTTATACACATTATATGTCGTATTTACGCATTTTCTGGAACTAACCTATTAACAAGATGCCGAAGAGCCAATTGCTGTTCTGCTGTTTTTGGTTTCAGAAATCCTAGTAAGGAAATATTCTCGGAATTGGACGAAATCAACACCCAGGGGTCCTATTTTTGCACGAAGCTTCCAGAAGACCGAAGAGGGAAGGAAGTGGGGCCACGAGGCGCCGCCACAACGGTGGCGCGGCCCAGCCTTGGCCGCGCCTGGTGTGTGGGGTGCGCCTTGCCCGTCCCGCCTGCTTAAAGCCTCCGTCGGGAAACCCCCCGAGAGCCACGATACGGAAAACCTTCCAGACGCCGCCGCCGCGAATCCCATCTCGGGGATTCAGGAGATCGCCTCCGGCACCCTGCCGGGAGGGGATTCATCTCCCGGAGGACTCTTCATCGCCATGATCGCCTCCGGAGTGATGAGTGAGTAGTTCACCCTGGACTATGGGTCCATAGCAGTAGCTAGATGGTCGTCTTCTCCTAATTGTGCTTCATTGTTGGATCTTGTGAGCTGCCTAACATGATCAAGATCATCTATCCGTAATTCTATATGTTGTGTTTGTCGGATCCGATGGATAGAGAATACTATGTTATGGTGATTATCAATCTATTACTTGTGTGTTGTTTATGATCTTGCATGCTCTCCGTTATTAGTAGAGGCTCTGGCCAAGTTTTTGCTCTTAACTCCAAGAGGGAGTATTTATGCTCGATAGTGGGTTCATGCCTTCATTGATACCTGGGACAGTGACAGAAAGTTCTAAGGTTGTGTTGTGCTGTTGCCACTAGGGATAAAACATTGATTCTATGTCTAAGGATGTAGTTGTTGATTACATTACGCACCATACTTAATGCAATTGTCTGTTGCTTTGCAACTTAATACCGAAAGGGGTTCGGATGATAACCTGAAGGTGGACTTTTTAGGCATAGATGCAGTTGGATGGCGGTCTATGTACTTTGTCGTAATGCCCGATTAAATCTCACTATATTTATCATATCATGTATATGCATTGTTATGCCCTTTTCTATTTGTCTATTGCCCGAGTGTAATTTGTTCACCCCACATGCTTTTATCTTATGGGAGAGAGACCTCTAGTGAACTGTGGACCCCGGTCCTATTCTTTACATCGCATACAATCTGCAATACTTGCTTTATTGTTTTCTTGCAAACAATCATCTTCCACACAATACGGTTAATCCTTTGTTACAACAAGCCGGTGAGATTGACAACCTCACTGTTTCGTTGGGGCAAAGTACTTTGGTTGTGTTGTGCAGGTTCCACGTTGGCGAATCCCTGGTGTTGCGCCGCACTACATCCCGCCGCCATCAACCTTCAACGTGCTTCTTGGCTCCTCCTCGTTCGATAAACCTTGGTTTCTTTCTGAGGAAAACTTGCCCCTTGCGCATCATACCTTCCTCTTGGGGTTCCCAACGGACGTGTACATCTACGCGCATTAAGCCTGTTTTAAGGCGCCGTTGCCGGGAGATCAAGACACGCCGCAAGGAGTCTCCACTTCCCAATCTCTTTACTTTGTTTTTTTCTTGCTTTATTTTATTTACTACTTTGTTTGCTTCACTTAATCAAAACACAAAAAAATTAGTTGCTAGTTTTACTTTATTTACTGTCTTGCTCTCTGTATCAAAAACACAAAAAAATTAGTTACTTGTCTTTATTTTATTTGCCTAGTTTACTTTTTGCTTATTTCATCATGCTTAATCCTAAGTTTACTTTGGAAAAGATACCAGTAGGGCGTGGGTGTATCATTGGAAGAGATAATATAGAAGAATTTTTCACCCATGTTAGTATGGATGAAGATTTTAAAGATATACCATTATTAAAAACTGCCCCTACTTATGAAAGTGCTGCTACCTGTTTAATACACATGTTGGAAACTAGATTTGCTAATCTCAATCCCATAATACA
Source organism: Lolium multiflorum (assembly GCA_030979885.1). NCBI lineage: Eukaryota > Viridiplantae > Streptophyta > Magnoliopsida > Poales > Poaceae > Lolium > Lolium multiflorum. The sequence goes on along the minus strand of CM061753.1, from coordinate 268,045,888 downwards.
ACATATGTTTCTTACACTTACGGATATAGAGATGGGAGAAAAGAGAAATTTTGTTTTAAAGAAGCTAGAAAAGTTTTTATCAAGCATAAGAGGCTTGGTTTCTTTCCTGATTTTAAACAAATACTTGAAAAGATTGATATGGATAGAATTAAGCATACTAGTAATGTTAATGATGGTAGGGAAATTAAAGCGCCAATACCTAGTAAACTACTAGGGATGCATGAAGCTTTGGAAAATAATTATGCTTGGCTTGTTCCTGAAAATTTGTTTGATGAGAATAGTAAGCCTAGGAGCAATGAGAGAGGAGTTACTTATATAGACCAGATACAATGCATTGTTGACAAAACTCCCAACTCTCAAGGTAATAATGTTGATGCTCCATATCTTGAAAATACTTGATTTGCACTTTATGCGCCTAGCTGAAAGGCGTTAAAGAAAAGCGCTTATGGAAGACAACCCATGTTTTTACTACAGCAATTTTTGTTTTATATTTGAGTTTTGGAATTTGTTTACTACTGTAGCAACCTCTCCTTATCATGTTTTTGTGCCAAGTAAAGTTTCTATGTTAAAGTTGATGTTATATTTGGGATCGCTGCGCAGAAACAGCATTGCTGTCTGTCACGAATTCTGGAACAAGTCTCTGTAGAAAATTCGAAAAAATCTGCAAATTTACGAGCATGATCCTCAGATATGTACGCAACTTTCATTAGTTTTGAGTTTTTCCATTTGAGCAAGTCTGGTGCCATTTTAAAATTCGTCTTTACGAACTTTTCTATTTTTGACAGATTCTGCCTTTTATTTCGCATTGCCGTATTTGCTATGTTGGATGAATTTCTTTGATCAATTAATGTCCAGTAGCTTTGTGCAATGTCCAAGTGTTAAGAATGATTGTGTCACCTCTGAATATGTGAATTATTAATTGTGCACTAACCCTCTAATGACTTTGCTTGAAGTTTGGTGTGAAGGAAGTTTTCAAGGGTCAAGAGAGGAGTATGATATACTATGATCAAGAGGAGTGAAAGCTCTAAGCTTGGGGATGCCCCGTGGTTCATCCCTGCATATTTTAAGAAGACTCGAGCGTCTAAGCTTGGGGATGCCCAAGGCATCCCCTTCTTCATCGACAACATCATTAGGTTCCTCCCCTGAAACTATATTTTTATTCAGTCACATCTTGTGTTCTTTGCTTGGAGCGTCGGTTTGTTTTTGTTTTTGTTTTTGTTTTGTTTGAATAAAATGGATCCTAGCATTCACTTTGTGGGAGAGACACGCTCCGCTGTTGCATATGGACAAATATGTCCTTAGGCTTTACTCATAATGTTCAAGGCGAAATTTCTTCTTCGTTAAATTGTTATATGGTTGGAATCAGGAAATGCTACATGTAGTAATTCTAAAATGTCTTGGATAATGTGATACTTGGCAATTGTTGTGCTCATGTTTAACCTCTTGCATCATATACTTTGCACCCATTAATGAAGAAATACATAGAGCTTGCTAAAATTTGGTTTGCATATTTGGTCTCTCTAAGGTCTAGATAATTCTAGTATTGAGTTTTGAACAACAAGGAAGACGGTGTAGAGTCTTATAATATTTACAATATGTCTTTTATGTGAGTTTTGCTGCACCGGTTCATCCTTGAGTTTGCTTCAAATAACCTTGCTAGCCTAAACCTTGTATCGAGAGGGAATACTTCTCATGCATCCAAAATCCTTGATCCAACCACTATGCCATTTGTGTCCACCATACCTACCTACTACATGGTATTTCTCCGCCATTCCAAAGTAAATTGCTTGAGTGCTACCTTTAAAATTCCATCATTCACCTTTGCAATATATAGCTCATGGGACAAAATAGCCTTAAAAACTATTGTGGTATTGAATATGTACTTATGCACTTTATCTCTTATTAAGTTGCTTGTTGTGCGATAACCATGCTTCTGGGGACGCCATCAATTACTCTTTGTTGAATATCATGTGAGTTGCTATGCATGTCCGTCTTGTCAAGTAAGGGAGATCTACCACCTTAATGGTTGGAGCATGCATATTGTTAGAGAAGAACATTGGGCCGCTAACTAAAGCCATGAATCATGGTGGAAGTTTCAGTTTGGACATATATCCTCAAGCTCATATGAGAATAATAATTGTTGCTACATGCTTATGCATTAAAGAGGAGTCCATTATCTGTTGTCCATGTTGTCCCGATATGGATGTCTAAGTTGACAATAATCAAAAGCGAGAAATCCAAAATGCGAGCTTTCTCCTTAGACCTTTGTACGCGGCATGGAGGTACCCTTTGTGACACTTGGTTGAAACATGTGTATTGCGAAGATCCGGTAGTCCAAGCTAAGTAGGACAAGTTGCGGGCACTATTAGTATACTATGCATGAGGCTTGCAACTTGTAAGATATAATTTACATAACTCATATGCTTTATTACTACCGTTGACAAAATTGTTTCATGTTTTCAAAATAAAAGCTCTAGCACAAATATAGCAATCGATGCTTTCCTCTTGAAGGACCTTTCTTTTACTTTTATGTTGAGTCAGTTTATCTCTCTCCACCTCAAGAAGCAAACACTTGTGTGAATGTGCATTGATTCCTACATACTTGCATATTGCACTTGTTATATTACTTTATGTTGACAATATCCATGAGATATACATGTTATAAGTTGAAAGCAACCGCTGAAACTTAATCTTCCTTTGTGTTGCTTCAATACCTTTACTTTGATTTATTGCTTTATGAGTTAACTCTTATGCAAGACTTATTGATGCTTGTCTTGAAGTACTATTCACGAAAAGTCTTTGCTTTATGATTCATTTGTTTACTCATGTCATTACCATTGTTTTGATCGCTGCATTCATTACATATGTTTACAATAGTATGATCAAGATTATGATGGCATGTCACTTCAGAAATTATCTTTGTTATCGTTTTACCTGCTCGGGACGAGCAGAACTAAGCTTGGGGATGCTGATACGTCTCCAACGTATCGATAATTTCTTATGTTCCATGCTACATTATTGATGATATCTACATGTTTTATACACATTATATGTCGTATTTACGCATTTTCCGGCACTAACCTATTAACAAGATGCCGAAGAGCCGTTGTCGCTGTTTTTGGTTTCAGAAATCCTAGTAAGGAAATATTCTCGGAATTGGACGAAATCAACGCCCAGGTCCTATTTTTGCACGAAGCTTCCAGAAGACCGAAGAGGGAAGGAAGTGGGGCCACGAGCGCCGCACAACAGGCGGCGGCGGTGTGTGGGGCCTCGTGTGGCCCCCGCATTGCCCTTCCGCCTACTTAAAGCCTCCGTCGCGAAACCCCCGGTACCGAGAGCCACGATACGGAAAACCTTCCAGAGACGCCGCCGCAATCCCATCTCGGGGATTCAGGGATCGCCTCGGCACCCTGCCGGAGGGAATCATTTCCCGGAGGACTCTTCATCGCCATGATCGCCTCCGGAGTGATGAGTGAGTAGTTCACCCCTGGACTATGGGTCCATAGCAGTAGCTAGATGGTCGTCTTCTCCTAATTGTGCTTCATTGTTGGATCTTGTGAGCTGCCTAACATGATCAAGATCATCTATCTGTAATTCTATATGTTGTGTTTGTCGGGATCCGATGGATAGAGAATACTATGTTATGGTGATTATCAATCTATTACTTATGTGTTGTTTATGATCTTGCATGCTCTCCGTTATTAGTAGAGGCTCGGCCAAGTTTTTGCTCTTAACTCCAAGAGGGAGTATTTATGCTCGATAGTGGGTTCATGCCTTCATTGATACCGGGGTGACAGAAAGTTCTAAGGTTGTGTTGTGCTGTTGCCACTAGGGATAAAACAATGATTCTATGTCTAAGGATGTAGTTGTTGATTACATTACGCACCATACTTAATGCAATTGTCTGTTGCTTTGCAACTTAATACTAAAAGGGGTTCAGATGATAACCTGAAGGTGGACTTTTCAGGCATAGATGCAGTTGGATGGCGGTCTATGTACTTTGTCGTAATGCCCGATTAAATCTCACTATATTTATCATATCATGTATATGCATTGTTATGCCCTTTTCTATTTGTCAATTGCCCGACTGTAATTTGTTCACCCAACATGCTTTTATCTTATGGGAGAGACACCTCTAGTGAACTGTGGACCCCGGTCCTATTCTTTACATCGCATACAATGCAATACTTGCTTTACTGTTTTCTTGCAAACAATCATCTTCCACACAATACGGTTAATCCTTTGTTACAGCAAGCCGGTGAGATTGACAACCTCACTGTTTCATTGGGGCAAAGTACTTTGGTTGTGTTCTGCAGGTTCCACGTTGGCGCCGGAATCCCTGTGTTGCGCCGCACTACATCCCGCCGCCATCAACCTTCAACGTGCTTCTTGGCTCCTCCTGGTTCGATAAACCTTGGTTTCTTTCTGAGGGAAAACTTGCCACTGTGCGCATCATACCTTCCTCTTGGGGTTCCCAACGGACGTATACATCTACGCGCATCACGCGCACACCCTCGCCGCCTTTGGCGGTCGGGCGCCACCGATACCGGCAGCCAGGGATGCAAGTTGAGCGGTGGCTTTTTGCTTGGGTTTGGGGTGCCTACGGAGTCGCTCGCGCGAGCGACACAGGAGGTAGAGGAGCCAGGTCTCCGGTAGATCATTTGTGAGTTTTACAAAATCAAAATAATGCATATATGTCTTGCTCAACTTCTGGCATTTCTCACATATATACACTATATTAAGCATGCATCTATAAAAGTCAATTATATAATAGGATCATTTTCAAGAGAATCGTTAAGAAGCATGATACTTCACATTTGTAAAAAGCTAACCTAGATTGGAGAAGCATTAGCCAGCAAAGACTGGCAAGATAAGAAACAAATATTTGTGTGCCAACTGGAAATCCCTTCCCTATCCTTTTGAACATCAGTAAAATTTAAGCACACGAGTACCAGATCAAATACAAAGAGATTGAGGAGGAGAAAAACCTGATAGTGCTCTCTTGCTGCAAGCAAATTCTATCAGGCAATAGAATATTACATCTTATAAAATCCAAATAAATATAATATCTTAGGTCGTTGTCACAAGAAATTGTCTCTTTCTATTACTTAGTATAAGCAAAAGTGGAATGATGGGCTGAAGGTAATCCAGCATCACGAACCACGTTGAAACCTTAGCTTCAGAAGGACAGACTTACAATCCTCTTTTTTTTAGACCCCTCAATTTTTGTCACAGTTGTAATATCTGAACTTAAGCACGAACTCAACACCACACTCGCACGATACTCGTGCACACCACCACTGGTATACAAGCTTACCCTAGAACTATACACACAACACACATAATTTGAGTGTCCCTAGGAGCTAGTAGCAGTTAATTACTCCCTCCGTCCGGATTAAATCAACGCAGCTGATACACATGAAGTAGCTAACGTCTGTATGTATCTGGCGTCAATTAAATGTGAACTAAGGTAGTATAGCACATATGTGTGGAGGGAATTTTATTTGAGACCCAAAGCCCTGGTGAGACATCCCAGTAAATTCGGATGGGTTGGGTGGCCACCACCTACACCAATCATGGAGCCATTGCTCGTTCTCACAATCCTCCTCTGCAAAGAAATCCATCATGCAACAGAAAAACTTCGAACTCCTGATTATAAAAGTGACATATGGCACAGGAAAAAATGTTTTTCTTCACTGGCCAGTCTATCGCAATTGAAGATAATGTGTGGTATGTAAATGAAATGTGAAATACCAAATGGAGTGAGGAAAATAATCAGTACTGATACTGGGAGGAACTAAGCTAGTTCATCAACGAAATTAAACACTAAGAATGGATAGTAGGATGGCTCAAATCCAATTCGTTTGTTAGTGAGATTGCCTATGGAGTAATAATGCACCAGAACTAAGGCCATCCTCTTCGACTAACACGGCACAAGTCTAAGCCAACCACCACGCAGGCCGACAGTCTGATGGGAAAGTGATGGCTCATTGACTCTAAGCTGGCTACAAACAACAGACGTGCATCAATCATTAACACTTCCAATAAAAATCTCAACCTGAAAAGAAACATAGTGCTGCATATACAGCGCAAGGCTTATAGTTTTCTCACCAGGTAAGTTAAATAGAATCATCTAATACAAAAGAGATTTTTTCTGCTCTTGAAATCAGCCTGGGAAGATAGGCACACCACCACCATGGGCACGGCTCGGCCAAGCTGCCTTCACACGAGCTGCCTTTATTTGTCTCCCACGTCCTTGTATGCTAACTCCTTCACAAAGACTACTGGAAATGCAATGAAACAGATCCATCAAAACAACCAGTTAAAATAATGGCATCTCAATTAGTGTGTGAACCGTTCAACTAAGACTTGTTAGTAAAGCTTAGATTGTACAACAAAGAGGCGATCTGATTATTTTCAGTCTAATAGAATAGTTCTTCTTGTTTAAGAGAAAATTTAGTTCAAACAAAAAATAAATCAAAATGCGAGAACACATTATAGAAATATGGAGCATCCAGAATAAAAAGAGAAGACATAATGAAGAATGGAACCTGTAACTTCGATGTGACCTCACACGGTAAAAATGTTCCCGGTAGAATGCTGAAAAGCGGAACAATCTCCCTGTTGTCTGATATGACGGTTGTCCGCAATTTACCAAACCAGCAACGGCAATCAAGTTATTTATGTTCCTAAAAACATGATAAGAGGGGTATTTAAAATGTAAAAGGTAACATAATAAATTTTCACAGTGAAAGATAATTCTAGTACCGAACTAAAATATTACAATAGACACTGAGAATAAATTCTCTAGAGATCTTACCATGTTGGCTTATGAAATGAGACTGGAAAAACATTATAAATTATATATATGCAAACCATATTACTAGATCTTTTCTTTACATTTAAACTATAGTACACACAAGAAATGAGACTGGAAGCGACGGAGTACACACAAGATAATAATTTAAAATATATTTCGGTGCTTTAATGTATACAATGGTTCAAAACTGAAAGTGCATGAACTGAAAAGCTATCAATATATACATGAAATAGGGAAGTGCTTAGGGATACTTTCAGGAGGTGATTTTGAATGGTCGAACTGAAGGTTGCGATGGTCTGCATCATGTTTATTTTTTAGAGGTGACATAAAATAATTCTTGAACCATAACTATGAAGGATGCATTTAAAACCATCAGTAATACCATTGGCAGAACACATCCTTTAAAAGTCCAATTCTAATAAAACATACAATTAAAAAGAAATAAACGCGATGAACCTCTAACTATGCAGCAGATTAATATCTTAAATTAATATTAATAAATCTCCATGTATATTTCAATTTTCATGTCAGCATGTACATTAGCAGATCTAAACTCGACGTGACAACATGTAGGAAACCCCAGTCTTCATTTCCTCAAAACATCTATATACATTGTAATATTACATTGATGATATGCACATGGATAGTAAGCATTGTATGAATACCTTGCCGTTTCCAAATCCAAGGCCGGTAAACTTTTGCATTAGTTCTTGGAGGGCATTAAGTGATCTTGTCTCACATGTATGCTCCTGACATAAAATTTATAGATATGAGCATATTGACATGAGATGTAATTTCTAAAATATTCATTAGAAAATAAGCCCATCAGATTCATAAGAGACACAAATGCCTCAGCTCCATAAACTCAAGAAAGTGCTCAATTTTAATTATTTGGTGTGTTTTCGCCATAGCTGAAAATTTTACTCTTTTCCCTATTAGGCTAAACATGGAAAATTCTCATTAGCATTCCAGAGCCAGGGAGTGTAAACCCACAAAGAAAATAAAAGTAAACCTTCAGTAAAAATTCCTACTCCATATACTTGTTGTCCTTTTTTTCAATTACATACAGCATGTTATCATGATTGCTTATGAAAATCAAAGTTTCTTTATCATCCATGTCCCTGAGAGTAAACTACCATGTTCTTTCAAGTAATATAAATGGTTACCAAAGGATGTTAATTACTTGATAGCAATCACACCTCTTAGATTACCTTTTCTCTCAAGACCCAAGCATACTTCTCTCAGGAGCTGGGGTGTGAAGAACAAGCCGACCGGTCATCCCCTACATGAAACACTGCAGCAATTGTAAATCCACTTGCAGAAACTGCCTTCTGAAATATATAGCGGGCGGACTATGGTGGCATCGGTAAACACAATCATCAGCGGCGCATCGACCATATTTAGCACGGGCAGCCATGGCGTCACGAGATAGTGAGTTAATGCGCAGGTTAATCCCTCATGCAAACCGTCAAGGTAGATGGCAGTAACATATGTTGGAACCAATGCAGTTATATGGTTTCCTTGGTGGAAGAGATAAATTTATTGTAACTAATTTTATTGCAGGTGGAAAAATGAGCAAATAGTTAGGACACGCTAACCTACTAATCACCGAGAACCATATAAGTAGCTTGACAGAACCACGGCCAATACCACCGCGATATCCCCACAACTGAAACACTTGAACGTAAACAGATCGATGGCACAAACCAGGTTGCATTTCAGAAAGATTGCCATGATCCATCTAGCCTACAAAATAGCAGGAATTAGCACGAAAGATGGTTTGTAAATCTCCTGGAAGAACTACAGCCTAAACTATGTAAGAAATAGCTAACACTAAGTTCATCCTCGCGTGGCCGTCATCCACACTCATTAATTACACAGTAATACAAATACCATGAGGACAAGTAGGAACCAATTCAGTACTACACCACCTAAAAGGGGGGACGCACCACAATACTAAAATTGGAGCTCAATTCTCATAAATCAATCTGCAGATGCCAATAACTGGACAGAGTAAGAAAATAGCAACACATAAACTCATCTTACCTTGCAGAAAATGGATCGATGGAGCCCCAAAATTGGACAACTGCTATGATTGCTGCCGCTGCTCCCCTGTTGTCTTGTTTTCCATTGCTTCCTTGCTTCCCCTGCCCCTACTGTTGCTGCTTGCCTCCCCTCAACCTGGTTGCCCCACAGCCTAGGATTTCTTCCACACGCAACCAGAAACAGAAGAGACGAGAGCTCAGTGATGGAGAAGACGAGGAGGAAGGTGGGAAGAGATCAGGACGGAGACGAGGTGGAGATGGAGAAATCAAGGTAGCAAAGCGTCTCCGGTGGTCTCAGCTGCTGCTCCGCCCGCTTCTCCTCATATTCCTACGTCGCCGCCCCCTACCGAGCGCCGCTGCTCCTCGCGCTGCAAGACAACTGCTGCCCTGGAGATGGGATGCGGCGCGAGCAGCGGCTTGTGGATCATCCCGCGATGGCTTGCCCATGCTCCTTCTCCTGGCGAGGATGAACATCGCGAAGGAGAAAAAGATGGGGGAGGTGGCGGCCATTGGAGAGAGGGGATTGGAGACGCGGAGGCTGTAGAGATTGGGGACGAGATTGGTAGGGTTTGACCGGGGCGCTGGCGTTTTGTCTCTCAGGCACGACGTCCGCGCCACCCGTTGACTGCGCGACGGCGGCTTAGATTGGGGAAAATTTTGCTAGGTGGTGGCGAGGCTGGGGGCACGCGAGGAGGACGGAGGCGATGGCGGACGGCGGCGGCTACGAGGGATTCGGGGGAGCGCGATTGGCGCTAGGGTTTCAGTACCGAGGGCTGGTTTTGTCTCTCGCGGGTGCGGGTGGAGATCTTTCCATGGGCTGACGGCGCGGCCGACCGAGCGGAATCCCACTCGCAGTGACCGACGTGCGGGACCGACAAACAGTGGGACCTACGTGCAACCAGAGGCGGGTAAGAAACGGCTGTCGAATGGGGTTACTGTTCAGAATAAACGGCTGAGATGCACAGATGGATTGATCCGACGGCTGAGAAGCTCTAATCTCTGTGAGGCCCCCGTGGGGGGGGGGGGGGTGGGGGCATCATATATACCCCTGGATTGGAATATTGACTTTCGCCAAACATCCCCATGTGCGCAAATACGAAAGTGATGGTTTTCTCCCAACCAACTCCTCGTAAGGGGTTTTATCTTTATTCTTGTTAGGAACTCTATTCAGGACATGACATGAAGTCAACAAAGCCTCCCCCACCATGCTTTTGATAAACCAACAGTGGCTAACATGGAATTCACCAAATCAGTCAGCGTGCAGTTTTTCCTCTCGGCAATCCCGTTTGATTTGGGAGAATAGGGAGGCATCCTCTCATGAATAATGCCATGTTCCTCACAGAATTCATCAAAGACTTTAGGAAAATATTCACCACCACGATCCGACCTAAGACGCTTGATCTTTCTGTCTAGTTGATTTTCAACTTTGGTCTTATAAATTTTAAAGTAGTCTAAAGCTTCATATTTAGTTCGCAACAAATAAACATAGCAAAATCTAGTTGCATCATCAATCAAAGTCATGAAATATCTCTTTCCACCTTTTATAAACACGTCATTCATCTCACATACATCAGAACGTATGAGTTCTAGAGGTGCCAAGTTTCAATCCTAGGCCGCCTTGTGAGGCTTCCGAGGTTGCTTTGATTGCACACAACTATGAGACTTAGAACCTTTGGCAATTGTGAAATTCGGAATTAAACTCAAACTGGATAGCCGAGACATTAAACCAAAATTAATGTGACATAAACGAGAATGCCAAACACTGGTATCATCACTAACATTGCCGCAAATATGGTTCACGGACTTATTTCTGAAATCTGAAAGCAAAAAGCGCAACAAGCCTCCGCACTCATAGCTTTTACCAATAAATTGTCCAAACTTGGAAACAACTACTTTATTCGACTCTAAAACAATCTTATACCCATCTCTGCATAGAAGGGAGCCGCTAATGAGATTCTTGTTCATAGTAGGGACATGTTGCATGTTCCTCAGCTGCACAATCTTCCCTGAAGTGAACTTCAGATCTACCGTGCCAACACCACGAACAGAAGCATGTGACCAATTCCCCATCAAGACGGAAGAATCCTGGGCGACCTGGTAAGAAGTGAACATGAATATTTCAGCATACACATGAATATTAGCACCCGTATCAATCCACCAACAAGGAGATTGAAATACCGAAAGAACAGTAAGATATTACCGTACCCATCCGCATTGCTAGCGGTCACCGTGTTGACTTGTCTCGCCTCTTTCTTGCGTTCTGCCCTCTCTGGACAGTCCTTAGAAAAGTGGTCAGCCTCTCCACAGATAAAGCAGCTCAGATCTGCCTTGTTTATCATCTTCTTCTTCTCAAAGGTTGTAGTCTTCATAAGCTTATTGAAGGAGGGCTTGTTATTCCCTTTGTTCTTGCTGTAGGGTTTCTTCTACATCATGTTGACGTTAGACTAACCCTCTCCTTCCCCAGTAGTATCCTTAGTCCGAGCTTTCACCTCAACATCAAGAGACGTTATCAGATTTTCAACCGATATCTCATGTCTCCTGTGTTTGAGAGTTGTGAAAAAGTTCCTCCATGAAAGGTGCAACTTAGCAATAATGCATCCAGCTACAAACTTGTCAGGTAAGGCACAATTAAGGAGTTCAACCTCTTTCGCAATGCACTGTATCTCATGAGCTTGTTCGACTACAAATCGGTTGTTCACCATCCTGATGCCATGGAAGCTCTCCATGATGTACAGTTCACTGCCTGTATCGGTTGCACCAAATTTAGCATTCAGGGCATCCCAGAGCTCTTTACCGTCTATTATGTGCATATACACATCACACAGACGATCAGCAAGAATACTCAGAACGCATCCGACAAAGAAATTAAGTATTGTCTTCCTTGAACTTTTTCTGATCTTGGTCAAATATAGTTCCTCCAGGTATGCCATTACTAACTTCGAACACTTTCAGATGAGTAAGCTAGAGCGTGGCCTTAATCTTCCACCTCTTAAAGTGCACACCGGTAAACTTATCCGGCTTTAGTGCACATCAGCAAAACCAGCCATTGTTAACTCAGAAAATTGCCTACAATTAGGTTTTTTGATTGTTGGATAATTATACATAATTTCCATGATTAATTTCAGAATATTAAGCATGACGACAGTAACTACTAACATGTGAAACTCGAACATACTAGGTGCATTAATCAACATAAATAGTAGCAGGACAAACATAATTGATGACAACGTTGTTGACGACGATCGAAGTAGACGGCGTTGAAGACGAAGGTAGGCAGCACCGCCCGACTTGGACGGAAGGCGACCCGTGATGGAGAGCTTGAGCAGTTGCGCGGAGCGCTTTCCAAAAACCTAATTCGCCCTCTCCTGTACATGATCGCAAAGGCGAGCAGTTCCGGATACCTGCTCTCCCTTTCGCGACTCGAGGCTCCGAAAGTCACGGCTCGAGTTTCAATCCACTCACCACAATCGCGGCGAGACGAGCGAGGAGGAGGAGGAGCGCGCGTGTACCACTCCTCTTCTCACTCACTTAGTAGTGGTGGAACAACCCACCTTATAAGGTTGTCTAACTCCCTCCCAACTTTTCATGTAGAACTAAACTTCCCACCTCTTGCCACTTCCTAGTGAGTTGTCACCAACTTGAACTTAAACTCACATGGACTGCCACGATGTGAGCTTTGAGATTTATAGAAAAATCTAGAAAAATCTGAAATCTAACTTAAATCACTTTATATGGATTCAATATTTCAACAAGACCGGCAGTGACAACGGACTGACAGTGAATCAGTGATGCACTGATGCTACGCACAACTATCATGCATGGGTATGGCGGGCAGCCTCTGACGGACAAGCGCATTGTGCATGGGTGGAGCTTCACACGGCCGACTACACGGACAAGGTCCGAACTCTCTACGTTCCCTTTTAATTAACTCTGGTTTAGTATAAAGTTATATAAAATTGGAGTCAACTACGAAGTAAAAGAAAACGGAACAGAGGAAGTAATAGGTACACCAAAGGTTGGAGGAAGCCGGAAGCGGCGATAAAGGATGGGCGCCGTCGCCGAACTCCATGCGGCCGCGGCCGGCCGGCACGTGCGCCGGCCGTGGAGACGAGGGACAGGGGAAGCCACCGGAGATAGCGCCTGTCGCGCGCCGGGGGCGGCACGCGCGTACGTACAGACGCTGTCCCATGTACGTGGACGTCGTGGGGCTCGACCTAGACCCATCAGATCGCGATCGATCAAGCGCATGCAGATTGGGCGTGTGTACTTATGGTGCGAGTCATGCTCATTCCTGGGCTCCATCTGCCGGTGGTTGCACCTCGGGCAGGCCCACCGGCCCACAGCGACCGACCTCCCACTCATCGCATGCACGGATCAGCGAGACGTGCACGGAGCGACACGAAATGCATGGTCGGATACGAGGCCACGTTGCTCGCGACCACGCCTGCTCAATCTGTCGGCCGTCCCCACGTACGGCTAATGCTGTTTTCTCGTCTCGACGACGGCCGGCTGTAGCAAGCCAACCTCATTTCAGACGTCTAGGCCGTATTTGGTAACTTGTGTGGATGTTTGCGTCCTCTGAATTAGGAGTCGCAGCACTCTGAAACGAGTTTCACGCAATTTTCGGCACTTTGTCTGGTGGTCTGGCTTGCTGTCTCTGGATACACTTTGCTTGGTTACTCGCATACTTGACTTAGATCTTATATATTCACTTAGTTATCTTAATTACCTCTCGCATACCATCACCTGGTTGCCGCAAACGAAGCTGGACGGCCTACCACAACAGCCCAAGAAAATATACCATGTCGCAACCGACGATGTGGGTGGTTACAACCAAGGATTACCTCCTCTACCATCACCACGTCGTTGCTTATGAAGCAGGGCACAAAGCCTATCACCACAACGCGTAGAAATGCCACCATGCCATTGACGAACAAATGATCAAGAGAGCAAGTCAGACGTTGAGCAGCGTTGTTACCCCAAATGAACTCCCAATGCAAATATGCACAAGTTAGAGTATACTGGCGAGTTTTTTTATACATCCGTCTATGTCCACCCAAACGAGGAACTTACAAAATGGGACTTGTGCGGAAAGGTGAGGTAAAGCTACTTCTCAAAAGAAATTTCAAACGGTCGACCGTGTGCGAAAAATTTAATGAAATTCGCTCAAAAAATAAATATGAATACAAAATTTACGTTTTACGAATAACAAAACTCAAATTCTATTGTTGACATGAACTAGAATCATCGACGCATGTCTTTTTCATGTACATCTTGTGTTGAATCCAAACATGTTTTTTTAAACAAACCGAATTGTTGATTAGAAGTGGATGGGTGAAGGAGATTAAGCGTGCGTTTGGTTGCTGACTAAAAGAGGAATGGGATGGGATGGTCCCTCTTTTGCTTATGTTTGGTTGTAAACTGAGATGGATGGTACCATCCACTGGTAGGGAATATTCCCTCAAAAAGGTGGATCAACTGATCTGGTAAAATCGGCCGAACCTTCTCATCCACGTTTTGCTAATCGATGGACTACCTACTAATCTTCTCTCCTCGCCCCTCATATTTCCCTCGTCGCTGCTACCGTATCTTCGCCGTCGCCGCCGCATCTTCCCGTCCGCCCACCGCTCCCACCGTCCGCCCTCCCCTCCTCGAGCTCCCCACCCGCATGCTCACCTCGATCCCGCCCGGTAGCTCCTAGAGGCCTCCCCCACTAGGCCACCATGGGCACATCCTTCATGGCGTTGACGAGCGGTGGCATGAGGTCCATTTCCGGCTGGAGTACGTGCAAGCTCACGCGTCGGATTTCCCGAGACCAGGACCTCAACAGTCGGACCCCTCCCCCACCATGGCCAAGATCCGGCGGGAGTGGAGTAAGGGCTCAGAGGCTGGCGTAGCCAGAGCCGCCGTCATGCTAGACAGGGGTCTCGCGACGCCGGCGGGCTGTTCCCTGCGGCATCTCCCCTCAACGCTCTGTTAATTGCAGTATTTTTGTAGTTAATCACCTCCTAACCAATTGCCATTAAAGATTATATGCTAAACTCATCCCATCCCATCCCTCAGATTCTACGAACCAAACAAAATGTGGGGTCAACATAATGTAAACCATCCCATCCACAAAATGTAGACCATCCCATCCCATCCACATTAGTCCATCAACCAAAGGCATGCTAAGGGAGAATGAGATGAACCAAAGCATGGGCAAACCTTGTTCGCCACATTTGCACGAGAGCTAAAAACAAGTCAGGCTCCAGAAAACACGGTAGATTAGGCGTTCCTCCGAGGCCTGCCCCAATAGTGATTTGCGACCCGTGTTGGACGCATCGCACAGATCAACCGGACAACGTACCGAACGGGCTGAATTATGTTACACACAGCCTAGACCAAGGTGATTCGGGTTACCAAACGCACCTCTATAGACTATACCATCATAAAAAGTTGTGATCCACGAGGAGCACACATCTCGCGTGCATGACCACCACTTCAGGCTGGCACACACACGCAATATCGATCTCATGCACACCACTCCTAGCTCAACATCCGATCTGCGGCGTCTTGTTACTGTCCCCTGAAGCTCAAAGCCATTGGCATCTTGCTGTCGTCCGGCAGCTCCAGGAAAGAAAGGCTATCGCGTCTCGCTGTCGCGGCAGGTAAGTTTTACGTCCATATGTACCGACTCCATTACGCTTATTGATGGGGCCTACGCACGCAACAAATAGCGCGTACGCATCGCATGTGTGTACATGTCGATCGCCATTTGGAGATCTTTTACTACAGTACAATATTGTAGGCTTGGCGACCAAACTCTGCGAAAAGCTGCTGTGTGTTTTGGACTGAATCCAATTGCTTAATCATGCATGCTCCTTTGGACCAACTTAGTTAATTGGATGGATGGTCCGTGACAGCGCCGCTAATGGCAGGCGCAGCTGCAGGTCATGCTGATTAACATGTACAGTACTCTGACTTCGTACTTCTGTTGGCGTTTCTCACCACCTAGCTAATTCAACTTTGTGACTAATTCCCAGTCAAACTGAGAATTAAGCTTTTAATGAATCGTAAGCTCTCTAAGGCTACTTCTTTTCAGCTTCTCAGGCAGTTCCAAGGAGAAGTTTCTCCTCACCAGCTTCTCCCAAAAGCCTAGACCCTAATTTTCTTCTAGCTTATAGTCCAGTTTAGGCTAAATAAAATTACTCCCTCCGTTCTAAAATGTAAGAGCATCTCCAGTCGCGTCCCCCAAACGGGGACGGCGGACAAGAAATGGAGAAAATCGCGTCCCAGTCGCGTCCCCCAAAGTTAAATAGCGCCTCATTTTGTGTCCGGCGTCCCCGGTAGAGACTCTACGCCGGACACAAAATGAGAGCTCATATGCATGCATGCAGCCCCTAGTCCCCACATGCCATTCTCTTTCCCCACATTTTCTCTCACCTACTTTTCCCACATGGGGTGGTCCCTTCTATTAAAATGCATGCATCCGGACGCTGTTTGAGGGACGCGGCTGGAAAAGGGTCTCTTTTCTGTACAGATTTTTGATCTTTTTTTGTCTGCGCGGTCCTAAACGTGCCCCAAATCATTTGTGCCGGACGTTTTTTGAGGGACGCGAGTGGAGATGCTCTAAGGCGCCTAAGCTTTAGCTAAAAGTTAACATCTTTTAAGTTTGACCAAGTTTATAAAAAAATATGGATATGTACATTATCAAATGAACATTTTGAGAAACTATAATTTTTGGTAAATCTATTGATATTGATTTGGCGTTGTGAATGTTTATATTTTTAAGTATAAATTTGGTCAAATTTAAAATATGTTAACTTTTAGCTAAAGCGTAGGCGCATTATATTTTTGGATGGAGGGAGTATAAGCCAGAAAAAATTCGAAGTTCGAGTTATCGAATTAAGTAACTGATGTTATCAAATTTCAGTTGCAACCAACAATGCAACTCATGAATATTATGAATCACAAAGCAATTTAACGGTCCAGAATTTTTTCTCAGATGCAATTGTAACCCGTGTTGCAACTCAATCACGATCTAATGATCCGGACGTTTTTTCTCGGATACAACTGCACATGTACCTACAAAAAAATTGGTTGCAATGAATGTTGCAACTCATGCTTGCACGAATGACAATACAATCATATAGACATATAGCTTAGGAGTCAGATTGAGAATTAGCGAAACCGAAATGTTTCCTCATTCAACGGTTGGCCAACAAATCGTTTAGACTTCGCAGCCGACTTTGATGGAAGAGGCATGTGACAATCGATGTCGTAATAGCTGAAAATGTGAGATTTTCTTCCAAAACATTATAGGAAATGCTTAGAAAACAAAATATCGCAGAAACTTTACAAGTATTCTGTAAATGATACACGACAAAAAGAAGTGCTGATAGACAGCTGATCTTGTGATGTTATGTATCAAGCGTGTACACACATCGGTTCCTTCGGCGCGTTGCCTTCGATCGATGGATCGATCTGGCTGCCGGTGCATGCGCGCGGTTGTTACGCCTTTACGTCGTCGTCGAGTCTAAACTCCAACCCAAAAGGCGTAGCACGTCGCGTTTTTGACCAGGTAGTTCGTTATGCTTGCCTCGTGGGAGGAAATTGATCGACCAAAAGGGCCTCCGCCTTTCGCTTTTGCAGAGATCCTGCCGGCCGGCCGGCGCAGAAAGCGAGCGCGCGAAATCGCGTCGAAGGCACCACCAGCGTGCAATTTGGCTTGCATCTCCGGCTGCCGTCACGGGACAGCAGAATTAAGCGAATTGACCCCCTCCCAGATGCATGACAAAGTTAGGTCTGTCATGCGCTTGACTATGGGAATTGAGTTCCGTCACAGGAATGAATGGTAATAGCTAATATATTGCCGAAAGTGCACATCATTTCTTTACGGTCCTTTTCTCATATGAGAGTGACAGATTAAAAATTGATGGTTACTTCAAGAAAGAGCCAAACTCTGATTTAACGGCATAGTCTACGGATGTCGTTTCAAATTAGCTAGGAAATTAACGGCATAGTCATGCGGCTAGCTGCGTGTGGGCGTTTGTGATATTTTTCTCTCTGTTAATTAGCTAGGAAATTTTAAATCTCTTCTTGATTAATGAAAAAGATAAAAATATCCTCTGCTCCAAATTAATGAACTCAATTTTATCTACATAGATACTCCCTCCCCCTGATTCAAGGAATAAGGCGCCCTCATTTTACGTGCTTTTTGTTTGACCAAGAATTGATTCAAATATATAAAGAATTGTTTGTATAAAATTAGCATCATTAAAAAGTGATTTTCAATACGAATTCAACGATACTAATTACATATAATATAATCAAGATTTTATTGCTCCATTTTTATGGTCAAAGTTTGTCTTAAAATACGTGTGCGACTTATTCCTTATGACTGAGGTAGTATGTTTCTAGACGCATTGTAGTGTGCAGATACATGTGTATCTAGATAAAGCTAAGTTAATTTATTAGAACAGAGGGAGTAATTATCTCGTTACGAAGATGTAGACGACGTTTCTCGAGCGCTTGTTTCAAGTGCTTCTGGGTTTTTTTTTGTGTGTATCTTGGTTGTGTTATTATCTATTGTTTTGAATGGTTGCAATTGTCTTGCATCATTCATCTAATAGCAAAGTGCATGCTCAATATTCTGATTTCTGAGGCTTCTTTGGTGTGCGAGACTAGTTTCTAAAACATGCATGTGAATAGGGGGAAACACAAAATTAGAACGTTATGTGCTCCTAAGTCGTATATAGGAAATTTGTAGGATTAAATCCGGTAAAAGAAATTTATATAGGAAATTTGTAGGATTATATTCTATAAAAAAATTATATAGGAATTTGTAATATTAAATCCTATTAAAAAATTGTAGCATTTATATAGGAAATTTTTAGGATATATATATATATATATATAAATGCTTTAAATCAAACAGAGCCTAGTAGTACTATGTTATATAGGAAATTTTTAGGATTAAATCCTATAAAAATATTCTTAACGGTTGTTTGATTTGTAGCATTAATTTTCATAGGAAATTTCCCATGAAATCATTTACACTTGATTTCATAGAAAATCCAATATCCTATCATACCTCTTTTTTTAGAATTCTTGATTTTCCTATCATGGAATCAAACAAAGTTTGGTTCATATAAATTCCTGTAAAATTGAAGTGTGTGTGACACTGCAATGCTGCATTTTATTTCCTGCCTGGCAAATCAAACAGGCTCTATTCCCCATCTTGACCGTTTTATAATAGTTGGTTAATTGTAACGAGATTAAAGAATTGTATAAGTTCGTGGGCCATATCGTGGATCTCGCGTACATAGGAGGTTTCGTAGTTTACTGAGTGTGGGGAAGGTCGCACATATCAGCGCATAAGAGTGTGTTTGGTTGCTTGCAGCAATTTTGGACAACTAGAGAATTTGGCTCTAGCCAAGTTGCGCAAAAAAATGGAAGTTATGATTTACGTTCTGGCCCTAGTTTTTGTTGAATATATTAGCAAATTTCACCATGATTTAATCAAAGAAAACAACAGATAAAATATGACTAAAAAGTTTGAGATTAAACTAGTCATGTAAATCACCATAGAGTAAAGGAGCAACAAGTTTAAACTGATTCAGAAGAGCAATATGTTTCCTGACAATGAGCCTAAACATGTTACTAGCAGAAGGAAGAGCATCATGATCTCGATCTCATAAAAAGAAGGCAAAAACACATACGGTGCAGAAAGGAACCAACATTGGCGTTGTCGCTGTTGAGAGCCATGTCGCTGAAGAGGTTGCTGATGTCGGGGAAGAAGTCGTCGTTGGGGAAGTAGTCGTCGGCCTCCGTGTTGTTGTCGAAGCCAGCAGTAAGCCAAAACCTTATCGCTTCTCTCCCGTACAGGATCACAAGAGACGGGGTTCCGAAGGTTTGCTGTCCCGTCCAGCCGTGCACGCCGGTAGACGGGATGGAGAAGTCTTGAGCGGCGGCGCAGAGCTCAGGAACCGAGTGGTAGGCGCATATGGTGATGTGTCTCGTAGTGTGTCTCTGGATAGGATCGACCTCTTTTATAGGCACAGAGAGAGGAGCCGAACAAGCCACGCGAGAAGATGAAACGAAGGGTCAGTGACGTGAACCTAACAGGCAGCAGCCAAAGCTGAACAGACTTCGTATTCAAAACACACTGAAAAACGGTTCAGATTCTTGCGTCTGTTCATATACTCGTTCATGTGTGGAAAAAAGAAAGAGAGAGATACATTCTTGCAACCCGCGACGTGTCGTGACAAGGCGAGCGGCGGCATCGTCAGAGGAGGAGTGCGCGTGTGGTCAGCTCCTATTTCCTCCTATTATTTCTCTCTTACAAGTGGTATGAAGAGCTCCCGTTATAAGCTGCTCCAACTCTTCTTCAACTAGCAACGTGGGACTAAACTTTTGTCCCACCCCCTGCCATGCATGAATGGGCCAAGTGGGATTCTAGGATTTCTTAGGAATTTTTGGAATATTTATTGTGCTAATCCAATATGGACCAGAATTCCAACAGTTTAGTCGTCAAAAAACTATTCCACCACAGATAAGGGCTTATTTGGTTGCTTGCGGCAATTTTGCCAATTGGAGAACTTGCTCTAGCCAAACTGCGCGGGGAAATGAAAGCTTTAATTTATGTTTCGCTCCTAATTTGGCCGTGAATGTTTTTTCCTTTATCATAGCAGAATCCTTTTAAGCGCCTGAAATTTGTGTTTCAGCTAATTGCCTGCCGTATGGTTACATGCGGTTTTTCCTGGTATGGTTACCTCGTAGGCTATGTCAGCACAGAGAAGACTGCAGAGAATATGTTTCAGACAATTGCAATTCAACGTCCATTAGAACACGATTAGTATGATTAATATTGTAGTAGCACTGGAATACAATCACGACATTAGTGTTGCACCATGAGTTCACGAGAAGTGCAACATAAATTCATCAACCAAAAGGTTACATTACTCCACCTCGCAAAATAAAAAAAAATTGGCATCAATTTTTATAAAGCCTGGCTAATCCCATAAGATGAATCAACATCATCACCACGATCACCACCAGAACAAGTTGTGAGCCGGCTCCTCACAGGAGTCTGCTTCCTCGGGAAGGTTATAAACCAGCCCATCCTTCACTCACGGTTATTGCAAGATACCTGGTGGTTTCTGAGAGCATGGTGACGCTGTTGGAGATATTGGCGTGTTGGGGATACAACTATCGAAGATGATCTTCATATGAGCGTAGTTTTTAATGAGCTAATTGATGACATCAGTGTCCTTTGGGTTATCCTAAGTCATAATATAATTAGTTAGTTATTGGTGATATGTTACTCAGAATCAGAACACATCTAAAGTATTAGAGTTAGGCTTCAATGTTACTCACAACGCTCTCAACAACACATGAGGAATACGGCATCTTGGTAAACTGTAGGAAGAGTATTTGCCGCGGCGGATCTCCACTGATCGGAGTACATGGTGATGCATGTCCATGCAGGAACTTTGTAGTTTATACATATTACCACATATTTAATGTTATATTCATATTTTATATTAATTTTGGGGATTTACCAATGACCTTCCTTATTTTGGTTATAACTCTGCAGAAAGGGAATTCCTTGTTTTATGTATTTTAACTTTCATGGACCTAAAAGAAGTTAAATTGACCTAGGTTTATTTGAGGATTATTATTTCATGAAGACGGCGACTTGGAGAAATGGAACCTCATGAGCGGGGCCCCGAGGCCTGCAAGAGACCAGATGGCGTGGCCTAGGAGGGGGCCTGTGCCACCCATGTTCTTTTCCTCCTTGAGCATCTTCGGTCATGCATCCAAAGCCCTACCTCGATGTCTTAACCTAAAAACGCATATATAAAGGCCCCCCTTGGATACCGGAGAGGAGGCGGAGCGTAACACAAAAACACCGAAATAGAGTTAGGCCCAACGAAGATTGGAGGCGATAGCGCCGCCGGAGCCGCCACTAGTGGTTTCTCTACCCTCCCCAACATGTACACCAAAATCACCATGATGAATAGGAGTAGTACACTTCAAGAGTACGAGTTTGTGGCAGTAGCTTGATATATCTCTCTCGTTATAATAATGATCTAGTACCAATGAGCTGTCTAACATGATTATGGTCTATCTCTATCTCGTGGTGGATCTTTGTTCTATGAGTTGATATTTGATATATGAATTCTATTATGTGTGTGATGTATGAATAGATGCATATTAGTTCTTAAGTGCTTGTTTAGATCCAACTTGTATGAGCGAGCATGTGTGGCTGAACGTGTGTATTAGTTGGAGTCACATTTGTGGTGATGATTGAATAGTGACACAAAATTTAAGATATAGTGTGCTTTTTTACCTTTCTTTTTCTACCCCACTAGGAATAAAGTGAGTCCATGTATTATATTTCATCTACTGACATCTAGGTGATCTTGTTTTTTTAAGGTATAATATTTGTTTCAAACATCATGTCAAAGTACCTAGGGCTATATATACTCTGTTAATTCTTAATTCTAGATTTCTTGGAGTTTTCCCTTTCTGGAGGGGTATAAGAGAGATGTTGCATCTCTAAGATAGGACTTGACGCCCATATAAATACTTATCACTCACATAATAAAGTTTCATTAATATTATATTGCTTATGAATTGTTTATTTTCACAACACCTTTATATATGAGAGAGTAGACAAATGAAACCATAAACTCCGGTCCACTTTTTATTATAGGAAACAACTTTTGAGAACTTTTATCACCTTTTATATTTTCTGCATTAATTAAATCCAAAAGTACAAAAACACTTTTACTATTAGCAAACACAAACGAAAACCCAAAAAGAAATTATCTTTTCTTTTACTTTCCATGTCTAGTAATAGATTGTTTCACTTCATCTACTTGCAAGTTTCTTTCAGCTTTACTAATACGAAACCTTGTGCTTGACAACCACACGGTGGAGTTGGGGACACAAGGCAAATATTTTATGTGTATGTTTCTTGAAGGGGAGAAGCAAAAGACATCCATTCGCCATTTCCCTGAGAGTACGATATAAACCCTCAAGTCACCCTTGTGGGGAAAGGATGCTTGCCACAACACTCTGCACTTGGAGTCCCAACGAGTTGGTACACATGGAGTTGTTTCCATCAAGAACATTTTTCTGGCGACGTTGCCGGATATAATTGGAAGAGCATCTCAAAGTGGTTGCAGTGTGGTTAACTTCCCACGGAAAATGCTAGAAAATTTTCTGGCGCCTTTGCCTGGGAGGTGGAAGAGCATTTGACAATGGTTGCGGTGTGATTAAATTCCCACACCAACTGCTAAAACATTTTCTGGCGCTGTTGTTGGGGAATTCTAAGAACTACATCACAACTACATAATCGTCAAGCTAGGATCACATCTTCAACTCCACTGCACTGCAAGAGCATTTTCTAGCTACTTCTAGAACATATCTCCAGCGCCCTCGTCATCAACCTTGTGCAAACACCTAAGTTTTGGGGAAGTTGCACCATTGTGAGCTTTTCTGCTCCTTTAGATTACAAAGAAATTTACTCTTTTTTGCATTATTTAGATTTTCCTCCGATCTTCTTTATCCCCCTTGCTTCTTTACTTCCAAGTATTGTTTTTTACCTTTTCTCTATTCACAAAAATCCATAAAACTTAGTGTAACTTTAGTTCTTGCAAACATGGGAGAAAGAACCACAAAACTATGTGACTACACCAACACTCCTAATGATCAATTAATTGCTAGGCCAATCACAAATGTTGAAATTAAGGCTGATAATTCTGAACTTAGTCCTCTGCTACTTAATCTTATCGCTGAAGAACAATTTGGGGGAAGTGCTAGTGAGGACGCATCAATGCATCAACAAGACATTTGTGAAATGCAAAATTTCAAGAACGTGGAAAATGATATTGTTAAACATAAACTATTCTCATCCTCACTTAGAGGAGAAGGTAAAGAATGGTTATTTTCACTACCTACTGCTACTATAAAATCCCGAGTTGATCTTAAAGAAGCCTTCGATCGTAAAGAATACTATGGCCTGAACCGCTCCTCACGGGCCTCGGTGGCGGTGCGTGTGCCGGTTTCCTCTGCCTTGAACGCCTCCCGGATGTCGGTATTCGTCCCGTTAGGGTCGCCAGGGTAGCGCTCGCGCACCATCCGGCTAATCCTCGTCCACATAGCGTTGTTGTCAGCAATGGATGTTGTGGGTCGTTTAGGGTTCTTCCTTCCCCCGATGGCGGCGGCGCTCTTATAGCCATGGCTAAGGCGGGAAATGGTGGGGCATGCGCCTAGGAAACCTAAAACCGGTATGTAGGAATTGATGGAGCGTGCAGGAATCGAGCGGCTGCGCAGGAAGCTAGCGCCGGCATTAATGGCGGCGTTGTCCATGACGGTGGGCGAAAAAAACATATGTGGCGGGCCGCCCGCTATTCAAACGGACAAGAGTGGCACAAGCCGATTTTATGTCTACGGCCACACCCAATAAAACTATGTTGTTCGATTTACGTTAACTCACGCGAGATCAACAGACCACCATTCATAGATCGTGGGATCGCGGGACGCGCATGCACGCACAGAAAGTCTATGGCAGAGACATCACGAGATGTGCATGCACGGGAATGTTCCTCTCTCCCATTGCAACAACACGCGCGCATCTCGAGCCAGCGCAGCTAGCTTCATGCGGCGGCAGCAAGCAACCGTCGCCGCGGCTCGCGCGGCGAGGAGTTCCCGGGACGCGGGGCTGCGCGCGCCCACCACCGAGCCGGAAATCCGAGCTTCGTGTTCCTCCCGCCCGGCACCGTCCCGCGGTGCGCGCGCGCGCCGACGCCGACGACACACGCGCACCTGTCGCGGCTCCGCCTGTCGTTTCCCGCGCGCGCCCACCTCCTTTCCCGGCTTCGGATCGATCAACAACATTTTTATACGCGAGTGCTATACTCGAGCAGTCGAGCTCAACAGTACACCCCCGATTATACGCGCATCAACTTGCCATGCGATGCCACGACACACGGCGGGGGCGCCACCGCACGCAGCGCGCGCTCTGGTTGACCTCCTCGCAACCAACCAAGAATCCCAACGTACGCAACTACCGTACTCTGGTTCCGATGCGTAGAAGTTTCCGCGTGTATTTGATCAGGTGCGACAGGTCCGAAATGCTAGCTAGATCACACTGCATTGGTCGCTCGAAGATGCGCCCGCCCGGCCGTGGTCCGTAGAACATGCATGCATGCTAGCTGCCGTGTCCTCCAACTCCAGCGTCGGCTCCATGTGGCGACTGCCGAGCGCGTCGATAAACCGTTTTCTAGTGCATATCTACGACCACGTAGTACCGTTAAGCACCTGTTCAAACCGAACCGAACTGCCAATTATTCTCTGTACATAAGCTTTTTTTAGGGAAGAAGTACAACGGTTTATTTATAATCATTGATAGTAGGACAAACAATCTGAGAGATCAGTAGGCGCACAGCTTCGTACGCCCTCCACCGGCGCAAGATGCACACCAGAACAGCATGGGACCGAAAAAACTTTATTTTAATTTTAAGATGCAGCCGCTTCCTTGCCATCTCAAATAAGACACTGAAAAATCTAAACAAATAAATGAAAACCCTCCCGCGGCAGGGAGGACTGGTGCACCACACCTCCAAAAGCTTAATTTGTCTTTCCTTAGCTAGAGTGGATCTGTACTGTCTTTTCTATTTAGAGATTGAATTGATATATGCAGTTCTGTGACATGCGTTTGACCTCTTGTGCGAATAAAATGAGCTTTAGCTAATGTTAACTTTTTAATAGAATTTGCAGTAACGCGTACCATAGAAACATACATATAAAAATAAAAAAACAATCATATAACCCACCAGGACGTTATACAAAAATAGCACTCCAAAATCGAAATCCTCTAAAAGACGCATGAATTCCGACAATATTCCCAAGACGCATAAAGTAAGAGTTGTCTTTAACATTCATCAAGCGACGAAGAGCACTACTGGGGTCTTGGGGAAAGAAATACCCTTGCTTCCATGGATACAGTACTGCGTGGATGGACCCTGATTGTTTTTCTTTTCCTCTGGAAACGAACTTTGCAGCTTATTTATTATATATCTTTGTCTTTCTTTCGGTGCCGGCCGGGTCAAGAAACCAAAGTCGCCAATGTTCGACCTTGGCGTGCCTTGGACGATATAGTCAAGTGGAAAATGTGGACTCTGTTAGACTTGCTTGTGGGTAATTCCGACCCCTTGACAGAGATCTGTTTGTCCGACTTCCACGAGAATGAAAGAGAACACCTAGCCACACAAGAGGGGCATGTTTGGTTCCCAGCCATATTTTGCCAAACCTAACATTGGCAATTGTGGCTAGGATTTTGAAAGCTACAAAGTGTGACAAAAGTTAGCAAAAATTACACTCTATAACAAGTATGTCATATGGATAGTAAAGTGTGGCAGCTCCAATGTGTGGCAAAAACCAAACAAATGCCACATTGCCAAACTTTCGCATGAAAAAATATGGCTGAGAACCAAACATGCCCTAAGTGACAAGGGATATTTGACTTCGATCTGTTTGCCCTGCTTTTCTTGGTCCTCGCCGCTACCGAGAAAATTGCAAAAGGCACCATATTTAAGGCTAATGCTACAAAAAAAATCACGACTTTTCAGTTTTTCACAAAATATCGCCAATTTACTCTCTATTTTCTCGCATGAAGCAGTGATCGGTCACTTTAGATCAATTTATAGGGCGTGATTGGTTGCTCACAAAGCCTTTCTCTCGCATCAGTTGGGCCATAAAATAGACATTTGGTAGGCCACAACGAAAAAGATTTTCGACATAGCAAGGTTCTTAAAGCAGCCAGATAAAGTGAAAAACATGGCCCAGGAAGAACAACCGTTTCGGCCGTTTATCCCCGGCCAGACTCTAGAGACCGTGAGGGGGGAGGGGAACGCTACATGCGTTGGGAAGAGTGGGAGACGCACGAGAAAGTGTGCGATAAATCCCGTCACCACCCTCTCTCCCCTCTCACTCTCGCCCGCTCTCACTCGCCTTCTCCTCTTCCTTTTCTCTCCTCCTGCCACCAGCGGTTGTACTGCCACCGGTAGATCGAAGACCACCGCGAGCAGGACTGAAGAGCGGGTATTCGGGGACGCCCTCTTTCTTGGTTCAAGCTCGCGTGCACAGACCCCCCCCCCCTCTTCTCCGGTTCAATCTTAGTTGTGCAAGGACATCCATGGCGGTAAGACCTGAATCCAACCTTTTAGGCTTCAATGTTCATAGATCTGCGGTTCTGCGATGTTCGATGTATGATTATTACACACATGCATACTAGATGTGTTTACTTAGCGGTTATATTGGGTAGTTCTTGCTTTTCTTGCATGGTTACTAGTTTCTAGTGGGTAGATTGGTGTTTCTGTAGTTGGTTTTCGGAGCAATGGTCATGCTCGTAGGTTCATTTGGCCAGATCTGGTTAGGTTCATTAGTAGTTACATTGGGGCTTTACTGTTCATGTCGATGATTAGACACTAGTGCTAAGCAACTGGAGAGACGGTTTTGTCATAACCTAGTGCCATGATCGAAGTCTGTTGTTTGATCATGCAATAGGTTCTGATCAAACATCTCATCCACTTGCTCGTGCTATGTTTTATGAGGCCCGACTAGGCTTGTTCCCGGTGATGTTTTTATGTTAGTAATGGCCTAGTTTGTTCATAATCGAACCCAAGATGAACTATACGATTTGGATAATCAGGTAGCTATGTTGAACCGTGTGCATAGAACACAAGCACAAATATCGAGGGATAGGAAGGAGGAGTGGGAGAGAGAAACATATACATTGAGGGAAGAAACAGAGGCGCTTAAGCTAGATAAGAAAAACTTAGAGTACCGTGTATGATCTCCTGAAACAAGGTTATGTAAACAATGATAAACTGATGATGATTAGGGATATTTGAGATAAGTAATGAAGGAAAAGATGGATTGTAATGTAGGATAATTAGCCTTTGTTTGTGCTGTGAACCTAGTTTCTTTGTGATCTTTTGTATGATACCAACTAGTATGATCTGTTTTTTGCTTTGTGGACTTGGTTCCCTTTTAACTACAGTGCTTTGGCCTATGATATGATGTGTGAACCCAATGAGGTCTTCCTTGTTTTTGGCCAGTGATTTGAAGTGTCAACCAAATGACACCACATTTGATGCTATCCAACCTTGGAGAAATGCACAAACACTTATCCTTGTGCCTTACACTTGTTTGAATATCATCAATTCTAGTGTTCAATGATTTGAAGCCTTGTAGTTTTGCTTGCATCATGATCCTCTAATGGCCAATGATTTGTTATGTGGTACAATATAAGGTAAGGGGCTCTCCATAAACCTAGTCCTATCTACAACAAGATTGCTTGCACACTAGACTTAGTTTGCGGACAGTCCCTTTGCCTTGGGTGTTCATTGGTATGCGGACTTCTTTGTCATGAGAGGCTCAACCTGCATCCTTGCTATTTTTATCATCACACACTTCTATTTGTGCTCATTTATATTGCTTGTTAGTTTTAAGTTTTTATTTATTGTTATTAGTTTACTATTAAATTATTTACTTGAAAACCCAAAAAATAGTTACTAATTCTTTTACAATCATAGAAGAAAATACCAAAAATATAATCATTATGGTAGAAAAGAAGCTTGGGGAATATGCTATCCCCAATGATGATTTTATTCGTGCACCCAAAACTCAGTTCGTTGTGGCAGTGGAGAACTATGAAATTAAGCCGAACCTTTTAAGTTTGCTTCAACAGAACCAATTTGGAGGCTCAGCCACTGAGGATTCAGGTATGCACTTAAATACATTCAGTGAAATATGTGATATGATGCGCATTAAAGATGCTGACCCCAATGCGGTAAAATTATGCTTGTTTCCTTTTTCATTAAGAGGGAAAGCAAAGGATTGGTTGCTAGCTTTGCCTAAAGGTACTATAACTTCATGGGATGAATGTACTAATATATTCATGACTAAATTTTTCCCACCAGCAAAGACTATGCAACTGCATTCTAACATTACAGGTTTTAGACAAGAAGACCGCGAGCCACTAGCGCTTGCATGGGAAAGGATGAAGGAAGCCACCATGAACTATCCAAGTCATTGAATGGAGGATTAGTTAATCCTAAACTTATTTAATAATGCCATTAACCCAATGTCAAAGTCTATGCTTGATACTGCAGCTGGAGGAACATTCATGAGCAAGCTAGTTGAATTGGCAAGGAGGCTTCTAAATGATATGCAAAGCAACCATGCCCAATGGCATGTAGAAACATCCTCCTCACACTACTAGGAAAAAGCCTATAGGTGGAGGAAATATGTGCCGGCGCACCACCTTGCACGTGCGCCGGTGGAAAGTGTTGCCGGCGCACCACTTTTCCGCCGCGCCGGCGATGGACCTATACTGCCGGCGCACAAAAAAAATAGTGCGCCGGGGATAAAATTCGAAGAGATCTGGCCGGAACTCCAAATTTTGGGTACCTTACCCCCGGCGCACCTCTATGGTGGTGCGCCGGTGGTAAAAATTTACCACCAGCGCACCACCATAGAGGTGCGCCGGGGGTAAGTTGCCTAGATTTTCCCCCCCCCCCGGGAATCGCCTTTTCAGTTTTTGAAAAAATAATAGAAAATGATAGAAAATTCAAAAAATAAAATCCTTTGAAATGCCCATGTAATATGTGATCTAGTTTTAGTGAAAACTTGAAATTTTGAATTTCGATGTATTATGCAAAATGGCGTCATGTTTCGGTAAAACGGGATTTCTGGTTGCATACGACCTCCGATGAAAACTTTTTTATATCAAAATCGATCTACTCGAAATTTCCTATTTGAATTCAACCGCCTACGGCCGTTTGGAGAAAAAATGGATTCGTCAAATTCAAAACAGAAACAGGACTTTTTTCAGATTTAAGATTTGGAGAAAAAAAGAAAAAATACCCCCGCGCACCACCCTACTTGGTGCGCCCAGTAACCTATGGTATATATATACTCCACACCTGCCTGTGCTCCTCACTTTCATATTTTCCTTCTCTTTTCCTCCTCCTCCTCCTCATCTACTACATCGAGCTACTGCGGCGAGCTACTCCGGCGACCTTTACTGCACCGACGGCCACGATGGCCACCGACGGCCACAACGTCCTCCGGCCTCCTCCACCACCTCCGGCCTCCTCCACCACGTCCGGCCTCCGCCACCACGTCCAGCCTCCTCCACCACCTCCGGCCTCCTCCACCAACTCCGGCCACCTCCATCAACTCCGGGCTCCCCCACCTACTCCGGGCTCCTCCACCTCCGGCCTACTCCTCCTCCTCCTACACCGACGCGATGACCTCGGGAGCTTCCGCCATCATCCTGCACCTCCTGTACCTCCTACACCGGCGCAGAGACGACAACCACTGATTAGCTAGATCTAGATCTAGATCTAGATCTAGATTTGATTTTTTTGTTTTCTTGTATAACCTACCGCCGGCGAACAAGACATGTGCGCCGGGGATAACGCGAGTTACCACCGGCGCACCAACTGGTGCGCCGGCAATAAGCGATTATCACCGGCCTGTTCCCACCGGCGGGCTCTAAGTGCGCCGGCAATAGGCCTTTTTGGTGCGCCGGCAATAGGCCTTTTCCTTGTAGTGTCAAGAAAGGTGAATGCAATCACCGAAGATAACAATGAAGATCGTATTCAAAGGTAGATAAGCTTATACATATTCGTAAGGGTAAGGAAAGTACCCAAATTAATGCCATCACCAACTCTAATGTTGTGGAACTAGACTTCATAGCAAGAAATCCTTATAACCATGCATGGAAGAGTCAAAACTATGGCTCTAATTTCCTAGAAAATATAACAACAATGCAGGAGTTCCAAATAATAACTACACCAACTGTAGTGGAGCAAGCAATGGTATTGCGTCAATAGAAAGTACTTTCAAAAAAATCTATGCATTCTCAAGTTAAATAAAATATTACCCTTATACAAAGCTTACTGAATATCATAGCACTATGTTAGGGAATTTATCTAATCAAACCGTTTCTCTTAAGAATGATGTTCAAGTTCTACAGGAAAAGATGAAGGCCGTCGAGACACAACTGGGGAAGATAGCTGAAAGCCAAACTATAATTCTTGCAAGATTTGCAGGTAAGCCGGAACCAAACCCCGTTGAAAACCTCAAGACGAGGAGGATTGAAATAAAATGAGAAGCACCTGAAGAACTGGACTATAGCAATGCTCCTACACCAGAGTACTCCGTAGAAGATGTCATAAAAATGGTCACGGTAAGACATCCCGGAGTACATGAAGGTAATGGTGAAAGGTACCGTCAGTTTATTCATAAAGTAGCATGCAAAGTCCATGATTTAGAATAACAATATAAGAAGCTAGCTGAAAAAATTCCAGCTAAGCTTGATGATATATTTGAGCCCACTATTAAAATTCATTTTGTAACAAATGAGGTGGCTGCACTTTGTGATCTTGGTGCAAGCGTCTCCACAATTCCAAAGAGCTTATTTGATAAGTTAGAAATGGGGCCATTTAGCACTACTGATATAAGACTTCACTTAGTTGATTCAAACTATAGACAAGTTGTAGGTATAAAAGATAATATTGTAGTAGAGATTAAAGGATGTCCTTCTCTTATTGATATTATTATTGTGGACATGCCTGAAGATCCTATAGCTTCTATAATACTAGAAAGGCCATTTCTTAGAACTATTAAAGCTCTAATCAATTTACATGGAGGAAATGTGAGAATTGGACTACCA
This sequence comes from Lolium multiflorum, assembly GCA_030979885.1. NCBI lineage: Eukaryota > Viridiplantae > Streptophyta > Magnoliopsida > Poales > Poaceae > Lolium > Lolium multiflorum. Next base: position 268,014,282 of record CM061753.1, on the reverse strand, counting down.
TCCAAAGACCCATTTGTAATACACTTCCCTAGAAAGAAGAAGGCCAAACATGATGATGATGGGATTATTACTTTGAAAGCTAATTATTTTGGAGTGGGTCTTCCACTTCCAACATTTAAGTGATTACCATCTTGGTCAAGCTAATTGACCTTAACTAGAAGCGCTTCGTGGGAGGCAACCCATGTTAAATAAGTTTTCTTTCTAGTTCTTGCTTAGTTTAATGTTTTGTTTTATTTGTTTGTTTCGTTTGTTTTTGTTTTTAATAAAGAGTGTTCATAGGATCCTTTGGAAAAGAGGAGAAGAAAATAAGCAACAATGCCTTTTGAGTTCATATACTAACGGTTGCGTCCTTAGTCATTTTCCAAGTAATGTTGATGCACAAGGGCACGTGAAAAAATTTCAAAGAAAATTTTGAGTTCACAGGTTACTGTAACTTTCATGACCATCGGTACGGCCAAAGCCACCCGTACCACGCGCCCGTACAGCATCCGCAACCTCGAGGAAGAAAAGTTGGAAGTTTCTCCAAAATCATCTCTAACTTTCTCGACCATCGGTACGGGCAGACCAGACCGTACCGTGCGCCCGTATCGTTTCGACGACTGATACGTCCCAAACGTATCTATAATTTCTTATGTTCCATGCTACTTTATTGATGATACCTACATGTTTTATACACATTATATGTCATTATTATGCTCCGGAACTAACCTATTGACGAGATGCCGAAAGGCCAGCTTGTTGTTTTCTCGCTGTTTTGGTTTCGTAAATCCTAGTAAAGAAATATTTTCTAATCGGACGAAATCAAGACCGAGGACCTTATAATTCCCGCTTCCAGAGCACCGAGAAGGACGAGAGGGGAGCCGTGGGGCCCACACCACACCCCGGCGCGGCCCTGGGGGGGGCGCGCCCCCCTATGGTGTGGGCACCCCGTGGCCCCTCCGACTCCGTCTCTTCGCCTAATTAGTCGTCCCTGACCTAAAAACACCGACAGAGAAGACAAGACCGGAGAAAACCTTCCAGAGCCGCCGCCATCGCGAAATCAAGATTCGGGGGACAGAAGTCTCTGTTCCGCACTCGCCGGGCGGGGAATTGCCCCTGAGTCATCTCCACCGCCGTCTCCACCGCCATCTTCACCGCCATCGCTGTCTCCATGATGAGGAGGGAGTAATTCACCCCTGGGCTGAGGGCTCCGTAGCTATGTGGTTCATCTCTCTTTATGTGATCTAGTTGAATATTATCTATGTGCTACTCTAGTGATGTTATTAAAGTACTCTATTCCTCCTTCACGGTGTAATGGGGACAGTGTGTGCATTCGTGTTAGTACTTGAGATTATGATCATAATCTCTTGTAGGTTATGGAGTTAATTATTACTATGATAGTGTTGATGTGATCTATGCCCCTTCATGGTGTGATGGTGACAGTGTGCACGCTATGTTAGTTCTTGGTGTAATTGTGTTGATCTATCTTGCACTCTAAGGTTACTTAAACATGAATATCGAATAATGTGGAGCTTGTTAACTCCGGCATTGAGGGTTCGTGTAATCCTACACAGTTAGTGGTGTTCATCATCCAACAAAAGAGTGTAGAGTAGTCCTATTATGTGATCATTGTTGAGAGTGTCCACTAGTGAAAGCAGGATCCCTAGGCCTTGCTTCCAAGCATCGAATCTCCGTTTGTTTACTGTTTTGTTGCATGTTTACTCGCTGCCATATTTTATTCAGATTGCTATTACCACTCATATACATCCATATTACTTGTATTTCACTATCTCTTCGCGAACTAGTGCACCTATACACCTGACAAGTGTATTTGTGTGTTGGGGACACAAGAGACTTCTTGCTTTGTGATTACAGGGTTGCTTGAGAGGAATATCTTTGACCTCTTCCTCCCCGAGTTCGATAAACCTTGGGTAATCCACTTAAGGGAAACTTGTCGCTGTTCTACAAACCTCTGCTTGAGGCCCAACACTGTCTACAAGAATAGAAGCACCCGTAGACATCAAGCACTTTTTCCGCCGTTGCCGGGGAGGAAAGGTAAAAGGCACTCATACTTCAAGGTAAAGTATTTTCTCGCGCCATTGTGTGTGTGCTCGGCTATTTCCTTTAGATCCCAATTGCATCTTTTTGTTTCTTGTTTTTATTTTTCACTAGTTAGGCATAATGGAAAACAACAAAAATTAGTGAGCTTTTTAATCTTTTTCCTAATTTAGAATTATTTGATGCGAAAATTAAAAAACCTATGGAACCTTATTTACATGATAGTAGCAATGTTATTAGTATGAATGCAATTATTGCTAATGCTATGAAGAAGTCTAAGCTTGGGGAAGCTAGTTTACATAAAAATAATCTTTTTAGCTCCCCCGCTTTGGAAGAAATATTTTGCTCTGATAATGCTTTATCTCCCATATGCGATAACTCTAACGATGCTTCTGATATTTTAAATCCACCTGCTGAAAGTATTCCGTATAAAATACCTATGAAAATTATTGAACGTGTTATGGATAACCGCTATGAAGGGGATGGAACTGTCCATCCTGGAAATCATTTACTGTTTTTGCATGAATTATGCGGGTTATTCAAGTGTGCAGGTATCTCTATGGATGAAGTGAAGAAGAAACTATTCTCTATGTCGCGTCTGTAAAGCGGCGCATTGGTATAAATTGCTGAAGGACGGGCGCTTCTTGATTGGAAGGATATTGTGCCTCTATTTTATTCCAAGTTCTATCCTCCAAGTGAAATTCACAAAGATCGAAACCATATATATAATTTCTGGCCTCATGATGGAGAGAGTATTGCCCAAGCATGGGAGAGATTGAAGTCTTTAATGCTCAAATGCCCCAATCATGAGCTTCCTGTAATATCATCATTGATAATTTCTATGCAAGACTTTCTTTTCAAGATAAGACCTTGCTGGATACTACTTGTTCTCGATCATTCACAGCAATAAAGAAGAGTTTAAAAGGGACCTTCTTGATCGGATTAAGGAGAACGCTGAAGATTGGGAGAACGACAAAGGTAAAGAGTCAGGTAAAAATTATGATTATGAATGCATTGAAACTTTCATGGATAGTGGTAAATTTCGAAATATGAGTGCTACTTATGGTCTTGACTCTCAAGTTGCTGCAAATCTTTGCTTTGCTCTCATTGAATTGCCTAGGAAGAATTTTGATAAGTATCATGAACCTTTTAAAGACGCTTGCATGAAGAATGAAATTGTTGTTAATGATTGCAATAAGCGTGCTCAAACTCCTAAGAATGCTATTTCCTATAAGCATGTTAATTTTTGTGGAATACATAGACCTTGTGGAATTAATCAAATAGAAGATGAATATTGTATCCATCACAGAAATGAAAAAACTAGAAAGTGGTCTAGAGCTCTAGATGATCTTGGAGAAAAAGTGTGTGCCCTCTATCCTTTTATTTGTGAACTTTGCCATAGAGTTGGTCATTTTAATTTTCAATGCTCCTCCAATGATAATTCGAACCCCATGAGTGCTGCAAATTTGTATTGTGATGATGAAATCATTCCTAATCAGCATGATGAACTTACCTTATTTTTGAAATGTGAAGAGTTATCAAGAAAAATTTCTTTGTTAAATATTAACGATCTTGATATTGATGATGTCCTGCATGGGTGTTTTTCTTACGCATTAATAATTGCCATACAAATACTTACATAATATTTTAGAAGATGACACCTTGCCAAAATATGATAGGACCGCTGTGTGTTTTCAATTAATTAATGAAAAGGAGGGATCCTCCCATGTTTCTTCTATTGTTTCTAAAAGTAAATCAGGTTATGCGGACAAGCCACTCTTCAAGCCTCTTCCTCCTAAAGAAGGGAACGAGGAGAAGGAAGAGAAGAAGAAGAAGAAGAAGAAGGAAGAAGAAGAAGAAGAAGAAGAAGGAGAATAAAAAGAAAGAGGTAACGGCGTATCCCCGCGTGAATGAGATAACGCTAGGTAACCGTAAGTATGTTGCTCCTAATGATTATTGTGATAATGAATCTGAATACGATGATCTTCCTATGCCCTTTACATACATTAGCGATCATGATTTGAATGAGCACACTACTTTTGATATTACAAATCTCTGGGAAACTAATTCTGAAAATGATAATAATTGCCATAGTGTCAGTGCTATCCATGCTTCCTCCCATAATGATATAGAAAGCTCTAAGCTTGGGGAAGAGGTGTTTGAAAATCCTTTTGCTACTGGTCATTATGTTCTTGATACATCTCCTTCTAATAACAATGATGGTATGGTCATATATAAATCGACTGTGAAAGATAACTATTCTATTTCCTATGATGACACTGTGCCTCCGATCATTGATGATTATTATAAAGAATGCTATGATATAGGTTATAACTATCCTTACGAAACTTGTCATAGTCATGATTGGATTACCAAAAACAATTCTTTTAATATGCAACTTGTTTATCATGTTCAAATTCTTGATAATAATCTTGGTCCAATTACTATTAATGAGAATAACTCTTCTTATGCCAAAATTAATGATACTTCTATGCATATGAACCATGATAAGAATGTTTTAAGTGATGTGTATATTGTGGATTTCATCAATGATGCTACTGAAAGTTATTATGAGAGAGGGAAATATGGCTATATGCATCTTAATAATATTAAGTTTCCCCTCTTTATGTTGAGAATCTTGAAGTTACTCGTGTTTTATCCTCTTATGCTTGTCACTTTGTTTTTCATGAATTCATTTGTGTACAAGATTCCTCTGCATAGGAAGCATGTTAGGCTTAAACGTGTTTTGAATTTGCCTCTTGAAGCTCTCTTTTGCTTCAAATACTATTTCTTGCGAGTACATCATTAAAACTGCTAAGCCCATCTTAATGGTTATAAAGAAAGAACTTCTTGGGAGATAACCCATGTGTTATTTTGCTACAGTACTTTGTTTTATATTTGTGTCTTGAAGTTGTTTACTACTGTAGCAACCTCTCCTTATCATGTTTTTGTGCCAAGTAAAGTTTCTATGTCAAAGTTGATATTATATTTGGGATCGCTGCGCAAAACAGCATTGCTGTCTGTCACGAATCTGGGCACAGGCCTCTGTAGAAAATTCGAAAACATCTGCCAATTTACGAGCGTGATCTCAGATATGTACGCAACTTTCATTAGTTTTGAGTTTTTCCATTTGAGCAAGTCTGGTGCCATCTTAAAATTCGTCTTTACGGACTGTTCTGTTTTTGACAGATTCTGCCTTTTATTTCGCATTGCCTCTTTTGCTATGTTGGATTCATTTCTTTGATCCATTAATGTCCAGTAGCTTTATGCAATGTCCAGAAGTGAAAAGAATGTTTGTGTCACCTCTGAACATGTGAATTTTTGATTATGCACTAACCCTCTAATGAGTTTGCTTGAAGTTTGGTGAAGGAAGTTTTCAAGGGTCAAGAGAGGAGGATGATATACTACGATCAAGAAGAATGAAAAGTCTAAGCTTGGGGATGCCCCGGTGGTTCATCCCTGCATATTTCAAGAAGACTCAAGCATCTAAGCTTGGGATGCCCAAGGCATCCCCTTCTTCATCGACAACATCATCATGTTCCTTCTCTGAAACTATATTTTATTCGGTCACATCTTATGTACTTTACTTGGAGCGTCCGTATGTTTTTGTTTTTGTTTTTGTTTGAATAAATGATTGTTTGGGAGAGAGACACGCTCCGCTGGTTCGTATGAACACATGTGTTCTTAGCTTTTAATTTTCATGGCGAAGGTTGAAACTGCTTCGTTAATTGTTATATGATTGGAAACGGAAATGTAGTAATTGGTGTAATGTCTTGAATAATGTGATACTTGGCAATTGTTGTGCTCATATAGATCTTGTTTAAGCTCTTGCATCATGTACCTTGTACCCATTAATGAATAATTACATAGAGCTTGTTAAAATTTGGTTGCATGATTGGTCTCTCTAAGTCTAGATATTTTCTGGTTGAGGTGTTTGAACAACAAGGAGACGATGTAAAGTCTTATAATGCTTACAATATGTTTATATGTGAGTCTTGCTGCACCATTTTATACTTTAGTTTGCTTCAAATAACCTTGCTAGCCTAAACCTTGTATAGAGAGGGAATACTTCATGCATCCAAATACTTGAGCAAATATTCATGCCATTTGTGTCCACCATACCTACCTACTACATGGTATTTCTCCGCCATTCCAAAGTAAATTGCTTGAGTGCTATCTTTAAACAATTCAAAAGTTATTACCTCTTATTTGTGTCAATGTTTTATAGATCATGAGGAAGTATGTGGTGTTTATCTTTCAATCTTGTTGGGCAACTTTCACCAATGGACTAGTGGCTTCATCCGCTTATCCAATAATTTTGCAAAAAGAGCTGGCAAATGGATTCCCAGTCCCAAATTAATTAACGAAAATAGACACTCCTCCATGGTATGTGATTGTTGGACGGCACCCGAAGGATTCGGTTAGCCATGGCTTGAGAAAGGAAAGGTGGGGAGGAGTGTCATCTAAATAAAACTAAAATAAAAAGGCACTCCTTCATGGTATGAGATTGTTGGCAGGCACCCGAGGATTCGGCTAGCCATGGTTTGTGAAAGAAAGGTTGGAAGGAGTGCCACCCAAAATAAAATAAAATGGAGCCGCTCTTGAAGGTTTGTCTGCAAGGGGGTTAGAGTGCCCACTACCATTCGTTGACAACAACAAACACCTCTCAAAATTTTACTTTTATGCTCTATATGTTTTCAAAATCAAAGCTCTAGCACAAATATAGCAATCGATGCTTTCCTCTTTGAAGGACCTTTCTTTTACTTTATTGTTGAGTCAGTTTACCTATTCTTTCTATCTTAGAAGCAAACACTTGTGTGAATTGTGTGCATTGATTCTTACATGTTTACCTATTGCACTTGTTATATTACTTTGTGTTGACAATTATCCATGAGATATACATGTTAAAGTTGAAAGCAACCGCTGAAACTTATATCTTCCTTTGTGTTGTTTCAAAGCTTTCTACTAAGAATTTATTGCTTATGAGTTAACCCTTATGCAAGACTTATTGATGCTTGTCTTGAAAGTATTATTCATGAAAAGTCTTTGTTATATGATTCATTTGTTTACTCATTATCTTCATCATTGCTTCTAATCTCTGCATTCATCTCATGTGCTTTACAATAGTATGATCAAGGTTATGATGGCATGTCACTTAAGAAATTATCATTGTTATCGTTTACCTACTCGAGGGCGAGGAACTAAGCTTGGGGATGCTTGATACGTCCCAAACGTATCTATAATTTCTTATGTTCCATGCTACTTTATTGATGATACCTACATGTTTTATACACATTATATGTCATTATTATGCGTTTCCGGAACTAACCTATTGACGAGATGCCGAAAGGCCAGTTGCTGTTTTCGCTTTTTTGGTTTCAGAAATCCTAGTAAAGAAATATTTTCTAATCGGACGAAATCAAGACCGAGACCTTATAATTCCCGGCTTCCCCATATAACCGGAGAAGGACGAGAGGGAGCTGTGGGGCCCCACACCACACCTCCCGGCGCCCAGGGGGCGTGCCCCATGGTGTGGGGCACCCCGTGGCCTCCTCCGACTCCGTCTCTTCGCCTATTTAGTCGTCCCCGACCTAAAAACACCGACAGAGAAGACAAGACCGGAGAAACCTTCCAGAGCCGCCATCGCGAAATCAAGATTCCTGATAAGTCTTCCGGCACTCGCCGCGGGAATTGCCCCGTGAGTCATCTCCACCGCCGTCTCCACCGCCATCTTCACCGCCATCGCTGTCTCCATGATGAGGAGGGAGTAATCCACCCCCGGGCTGAGGGCTCTACCGTAGCTATGTGGTTCTCTCTTTATGTGATCTAGTTGAATATTATCTATGTGCTACTCTAGTGATGTTATTAAAGTACTCTATTCCTCCTTCACGGTGTAATGGTGACAATGTGTGCATCCGTGTTAGTACTTGGCGAGATTATGATCATAATCTCTTGTAGGTTATGGAGTTAATTATTACTATGATAGTGTTGATGTGATCTATGCCCCCTTCATGTTGTGATGGTGACAGTGTGCACGCTATGTTAGTTCTTGGTGTAATTGTGTTGATCTATCTTGCACTCTAAGGTTACTTAAACATGAATATCGAATACTGGTGCTTGTTAACTCCGGCATTGAGGGTTCGTGTAATCCTACTAAGTTTAGTGGTGTTCATCCCACAAAAGAGTGTAGAGTAGTCCTATTATGTGATCATTGTTGAGAGTGTCTACTAGTGAAAGCAGATCCCTAGGCCTTGCTTCCAAGCATCGAATCGTTTGTTTACTGTTTTGTTGCATGTTTACTCGCTGCCATATTTTATTCAGATTTCTATTACCACTCATATACATCCATATTACTTGTATTTCACTATCTCTTCGTCGAACTAGTGCACCTATACACCCGACAAGTGTATTTGTGTGTTGGGGACACAAGAGACTTCTTGCTTTGTGATTACAGGGTTGCTTGAGAGGGATATCTTGACCTCTTCCTCCCCGAGTTCGATAAACCTTGGGTAATCCACTTAAGGGAAACTTGCTGCTGTTCTACAAACCTCTGCTCTTGGAGGCCCAACACTGTCTACAAGAATAGAAGCACCCGTAGACATCAACGACAAAACTTCAATGTTTTGGTAAGACACTGTAAGTTTAACGACCATCAGTAATGGCCGATACGACCGTACCGCCCGGCCGTACCGCTCCTAACGCGGTTGCACCTAGTATGGGCGGGATGCGCCCGTACCGTGCGCCCGTACCACGTATCGGACGCCATAAACAGGCAGGGAATAGGTATCCAAATCAAAATTTTCATATCCTCTCTCTCTTCCTCCTCCAAACTCAAAACCCACTCCATTGGATCTTCAAATTCGTTCATTTTTTATTCGATTCCTCGCACTACATCGAAGTATGGTACGTTTCTCCTCTAATTCCCGACTTTTTATCCACGCATGCATGCTCTAGCCTTTGTCATTACTAATTTAGACTCTTAGGTCATATTATGAACTTCATCATCTTAATGAGCATGCTAGATTGCAATTGTAGAGGACATTCTTTTATAAGATGTGTAGAGGATGATCATATGTCTATTTCTATCAGATCAGATTTTTATTTTTGTCAAGATTTTTAAGTTGTGCCTATGATACTAAACTATTAATTATTTATTTTAGATGAACACAAGGAGCCGCTCCCGCGCTGTGGCTGCACATGCCGCACTACCGGTTGAAGACTCACCCGCTTCACTCGGTATCGAGTTCAAAGACCGCCGTCATCTCAACTATTTCAACCGTCTCAATGACCACGAGATAAAGTCAACAAAATGGGCATGCCCCCATATTCTTAACCAACTAGGCCTACACGATGATTTCAATACTCTTTGCAAATTTTTTGGTCTGCTTGACTTTTGTTTTCAGGAGGCTGCCACCTATCACCGCTTGACACTCGAGTTCCTCAGCACCCTGAAGCACAGTCTGAACCACTACTACAACACTGAGGAGAATCAACCCGGAGTCGACCGGATATCCTTCCATTTGATGAAACGTGAGTATGATTGGATTTTAGATGAGTGGTGCAACCACTTTGGCTTTGAGAATAGCACCACCCCAACCGCTATGCATGCTTTACTTTGAACCCCTCACCTAGCATGTATTTTTCTAGGATGAGAGTATCTAGCACACTCCCCCGGGAAAATTATATTGAGTGCCCTGCTATTCGATATTTCTACTATGTTATTGCTAACATCTTGCAGGCATGAGGTGATTTCACAAGACTTAATGAAGAGGACATGATGATCCTCGCAAAGGCTATGTTTCCAGAAAGCAACATCCACCCAAACATGGGCGCCATTCTCATTATCTACCTGAACCACCAAGCACTTGAAGCTGTCGGGGCCCCATATGTGGAGGTGGAGTCATCACCATCTTGGCAAGAAGTCATAATATTAATGTAAGTAATTTATGAGCATTGGAAGGCCCTCGCTGTCTTGGTTTTACTACTCTAAATGCATGTGGTATGATTAGAAAGATAGAAGGTAGATATTACTTCAATATACCGGGAGCTGATCACTTGATCACTGCTCCTCTGCCTAATGGTTTATTCTCTGTTGAGGATAGGTGTTTGCATTATGATGCGCAGGTTGAAGCAAATCTACCCCAACAACAAGATGAACATGAAGGAGAAGAAGATGTTGAACAAGAACCTCAAGAACCGGAACAGGAGCAACAGCCACTCCGGCCAAGAATTTAAGAAGGAAGCATTGAGAACCTGAGCAACCTCGCCATAACCTTTCAACACAATGCCACCGAAGTCAATTCCCAGTTCACTCATCGGAGGAGCCAATGGAACTATGGGAATTATCCTCCACCACAATGAGCTCACCAAGAGGGCTTGCAAAAGCCTAAGCTTGGGGATGTTGATACGTCACAAACGTATCTATAATTTTTGATGCTTCATGCTTGTTTTACACCAATTTCCATATGTTTTTCTTACACTTCGTGGCAGTTTCATGCATTTTCCGGAACTAACCTATTCGAAGATGCCACACTGCCAGTTCCCTGTTTTCTGCTATTTTGTATTTCAGGAAAGTTGTACAGGAAATATTCTCGGAATTGGACGAAACAAAAGCTAAAGTTAATTCCTATTTTTTCCCGGAGCGAAGACAGAGTCCATAGGAGAGACGAAGGGGAGCCACGAGGTGGCCACACAGGCCCTAGGCGCGGCCCAAGCACTGGCCGCGCCTAGGGGTGGTGTGGGGCTCCCTGGCCTCCACTGACCTCGCCCTTCCGCCTATAAATGCCTCCCGATGCAGAAACCCTAAATCATCTAGCCTCCATCCAAGAAAAGTTCTGTAGCTCCGCCATCTCCGAAGATAAGATCCAGAGACAGAAGTCTCTGTTCCGGCACCCTGCCGCGACGAGGAATTTCCCCCGGAGCCACCTCCATCGCCATTGCTGACTCCCATGATGAGGAGTGAGTAGTTCTCCCCGGAGGCTGAGGGCTTTACCGATAGCTATGTCGTCTATCTATCTCTCCATGTATGATCTTTATGTGATCATGAGCTTCGTAATCTAGTAGAATAATTAGATGTTATTCTTCAACTATTGTGCTACTCAAGTGGTTTTATTATGTGATCTCCGGGGACACCTTGTCGTGTGAAGGTGACAGTGTGAACACCATGTTTGTTTCTTAAGATTAATTTACAGAAATACTTATGAATTGTGGTGTCTAGTTAGTATCATCTTTGTATGCTCAAAGTGATAGCATGGGGCATCCATAGATTTGGAATACAAACTTTAAGGAATACTTATGCAGCCCTACGCAATGAATTTGTGTTTATTATCAAACCAGAGAGTGGTTTAGAGTAGCATAGTGAAGTGATAATATCTATGTATTCAATTATGATATCATTGTTGAGAGTGTCCACTACTGAAAGTATGATCCCTAGGCCTTGTTTCCAAGCATTGAAACACCGTTTACAACCGGTTCTGCTACATGTTTGCGTACTGCCATTTTTATTTTCAGATTGCAATTACCACTCATAATCATCCATATTTCTTGTATTTCACTATCTCTTCGCTGAACTAGTGCGCCTATACACTTGACAAGTGTATAGGGTGTGTTGGGGACACAAGAGACTTCTTGTATCATAATTGCAGGGTTGCTTGAGAGGGATATCTTTGACCTCTACCTCCCTGAATTCGATAAACCTTAGGTGACCCATTTAAGGGATACTTGCTGCTGTTCTACAAACCTCTGCACTTGGAGGCCAAACACTGTCTACAAGAATAGAAGCGTGCGTAGAGATCAGATGTGTTCCTTAAACATTGTTATTTGTGTTCAATAAATTTGTACTCCTGCTCTTTGAAAGATCTTTGAAACACTCGTGTTGGTTTATTCCAACACTTTGCTTTTTATTTTCTTTTCGTTTTAGTTTCTTTTCCTTTTTATTTGTTTTGTTTTAGTTCCTTACTTTGACGCCAATTTTTTTCCCTCTCTATCCCAATTCACAAAAATACAGAAATATTTTTCCTTTTATCCTTGTTCTTGAAAGAGCTAAATTCCTATTGCCTCTTTGCTTGATATTATTAATGAGAGAGATCTACCAAGAGTTTTGAAGGAACACATCATAACGAAGAGAAATATCAAGCCGCCGACAAGATGTATGTCTTATGTATCCCACTTTTGAAGTTTGAATTGTTTATGCTAGTCAGTAGACTTGTTAAGATATTGTACCACTGGGAGTGATTTGAAGCAATTGGAGTAGAGCTTTTATTTGTATGTTTAGTTAATTTTGAAAGTTCTTACTCTAGTTCATTTAGTTAACCGAGTCTTGCCTTGGAAATAATATTGCCAAACAAGTACAACAAGAAGAAGTCTTAAATTATGACTTGTACGATGACCAATTGTCTTAAGAGCTTAAGTTTGAAGATACTTAACTCCATAGATGTTGTGATTGACTTGATAGCACTCTTGACAGGAGTTGTTTGATGGAATTGAAATCTAGTGGTAGCTGAGACACATGCCAAGATGTAAGGTTGTGAATAAATATGAGATGTAGCTTTAGGCGTGTCAACATATGCATTAATGTATGATATTACTTTATGCGTTTCAACATGACTGTTGCGCACACTCCTGGGATACTAGCACCACTGGCCCCATGATTGTCACAATCTGTAGTAAAAGGTCATCCATGACTTTTGCTTGGAAACTGTCAAAGGAATCCGAAATATATCACTTCTGAAGTCTTGGCATGGACTCGCTACTATTAGATGAATATATTCTTGAAAGGAAATGAATGGATAGTAAAGTGTTTTGATAGCCTTCATTAATTGATGTGGGCGTAATTAAGATACGTCATTGCTTATGCCTCTTTTGACATGAATGCTCATACTTAATTTGATGATAACAAACTTCCAGTGCTCCTTGGCAAACTGAGAGTTAACTACTTAAGCTAGAGTGATTGTTTACACACAACTAGCTATTCATACTTATAATCTTTATTGTGATTGTCTCGAGTTAATAATGCTTGTATTATATTCTTGGCACTTCTCTAACTATGTTAAGCTTTCAAATGGAAGAAGTGATGGACTCATAAGGCTACCACTTGTAAGTGAATTTGCTTTCTCGTTGTTTTGGTTTAAACGTCAAGTTCCTTATGGTTCTTTGTTTCTTGCTCGAGGACGATTAAGTTTAAGCTTGGGGAAGTTGATGGCTGTGAAATACGCCATATTTTCTCACGTTTAAACCCTTAGCTAAGTTAAGAAATCGACTAAGTTTACCTCTCAACTTGCCACTAATGACTAATCAATGCAAAGATGTGCAAATGGACCACAATTACTGAATGAAAAATGGACCTGTAATTACTGAAGGAAATCGCATCAGGAGCATGGCAAAGTTGACTACACTCAAAAAGGCGGTTCCAGGGCCTTTAACGGCATCGGTATGGGCAAGCCTCGCCCGTAGCGTGCGCACGTATCGTGTGCCGCTGCATTCCCGAGGTCAAACCCTATAATTTTTGTGAAGGGCCGCCGCTAAAAAGGGAGCCATTCGTCGCCAAACAGAGCCGCCATTCACCAGATCCATCTGCACCACACCGAAGGAGATCCACCACCATAGTTCATCCATCCCATCTCCTCCATATCCATAGCCATCACAATTGTAATAGAGATCACCTTGAGAATTGGCGACCACTGTAAAAAATATTGTGATTTCAATCTAAGTATTTTGCACAATGATTTATGTCTTTGTATTTGATCTTGATATTATGTGTGAGTAGTCCTCACGGGCTGCGGGTTGGGGTGAAGCCTCGCAGCGTTCATGTGCATCTAATCTTATTATATATGTAAGGATTGAATAGGAGTTTTGCAATCTTGTATCCTTATCTTGATGATTTGCAAGTACCCATATCACTCGATTCGATCAAGAGAGAGGTGGGATGAGTGGAGAACGGCGTGCTACCGTGAAACCTCAGTGACAGAAAGGGGAAAGTAACGGTACATGTTTAGTGATTCCTTCGGGATTATGGCACAATCATCTAGCTTAATTCTTTGTTCTGTATTCATTTACTTAATACCTATTGTTGCTTGCGGCTATAAGGATAGTGGTTGGACCATTAGGCTCTTGTCACCTCTGGCTTTTGGGGCCAGGGTATTTACGATGTGCTATTCACAAATCTCTTATCTCTATTTTATGTGTTACATATATGTGCTTCAATTATATATGTTTGCATAGCTGCAGGTGAAACCTTAACCCTGGCCTATATCCATCATTGAACAGAACCCCCTTAAAAGTAAACTAGATCGGTCCGGTAAACTGAAGATAAACTACACTAGCATGTCTTGCAGACGTTTCCTTTGCACCATTTTAGCAGTGCTTCACATGGTTCGATTAAACCTACGTCTTCTAGGGAAAAAAGCTTATCTTACTACAATCCGTAATCTGGATCGAAGGTATCACTGGACCAGGCAAGTTCTTTGGCGAGGGATGTTCCAACGAAGCTGGAGAAGACAATGTTGCCAAGAGGCCTAGGGGAGGCCGATCAAGGTTGGGCATTTCCATGACGACGTTGGAGAAACCCACTTTGCCAAAGTGTTGTTGTCTCCGCGGTTGGAAATGCTCCCATTCCCAACTGGTTTCCATCCTTACCTAGGAACCGTCCCTAGGACGGCCATCCTCAAGACGAACACCAGCTGCTCCTCAATGTTGAAGCTGAGCTGCCTCGATCAAGGTTTCCCTAGATTTTTCGTTGCTCATCGGGTGAAGATCGGCTACTTCATGACCTTCAAGATGCTTAAGGGCGACGTCTTCAAGGTCACCATCTTTGACTACACCCTGACTTAGGTGGACCAGAGTTGCCCGCAGCATCATCCAACCCTTGCCATGATCGACGAGTGAAGAATGTGCATGTTTGTGTTTAATACTATGTTTAAATCCTTGTTGAACCATGTCTGATATGTGTTAAACAATGTCCGTTATGTGCTACTTAACAATGTCTGCTATATCGATGCTCAAAAGGGATGGTAACCACACCATCTGGGGAAGAGGTTATCACAGTCCTCGTTCCGCAGATAACCAAACACAGTGGTAAGTTTCTTCCAAGCGTAAAACAATCTACCAGTCGTTTCTCAACCCGAGCCCAAGTGAAATTGCTAGCATCCAAACATAGTGCCAAAGCTATCTCAAGCCATGCTTCTATTCATATGGTAGCTACCGGGCCAAGTTGCACGTGATGGGAAGAAAGGGGAAAAACTAATGTGAGCAACCAATCACGCCCATGGTGTTTCTAACAGGATGACCCTTTCAATCAGTGATAATTAACGTGCAAGTAGTAATGAATGGAGGCACAATTTATATTGGTTATATGTTTTAGGTTACTTTTGTAAAACTATGAAGGACCCACAAATCAGATCATGCCTCCTCTCTTCTTTTACGCTTCCAAATGGACCCCACAGGTTAGGTCATCTCTAAGATGCAGCAACCCACACCATGGACGAGTGCGAGGGGATAGAGTGCAGCGATGGCCGTCGCCCATTCTACGATGTCGACATCTCTGTCAAGGCTTCAACACCCCCTAAGAATCCATCGCCGATGTCAGCTGAGGCTAGAAGGGGATGAAGGTGACCCTCCAGGACGATGCAGGGGATGCAACCCACTAAGATGGAGACCCAACAAGGCCTCCTCATATGATTCGTAGGTTTCTTCCTAATCTCCATGGCCTCTGATCTTGGTGATTTAATTGAGAAAGTACTACCCTAAAATTGGCCATGGAGCTTATTTTGCAGCGCTGGCCTACTGGTGGTCCGCACGTGATTGTGCCGACCGCCTACTCTGGAAAGGAAAAAAGCAGTACAACTAATGGTCGTTGTCTGCGAAACTCGGCGGCACAGGGAGCTTTGGTGCGACTATGGGAGAGCCGGTCATGGCATGGGTGGGGAGTTCTTTAATAGTTTGTGGATATTAGGAATGCTATGACATGTGGGGTCAATTTGCAGAGAGAAAAGATAGAAGAAAGGATCTATGGGTCCCATGAAGTTTTGCAAAAAGTACCTAGTACATAGATCTAGGCTAACCTGTGTCCTTCAACTCTTAAGCATTTTACTTGTCAGCCTGCATTGTGCCACCCCTATCAAAAACAACGTCAAACAAGCCAAATCATGCGATCAGTGCTTTTTGCGAAAATTTGTGAGCCGTGTGGTGGTTTTTTGCAAAAAAAAAAAATCTAATTGTGGTGATTTTTTAGCCATAGGGATTTTGAAATTTTCTAAGCAATATGAGCATTAAAACAAACTCCGAAGTACAATATTATCATGTCAATTTCATTTTCAATTTTATTTTGCAAATGTATGCATACTAGGTAACCGCTCATAAATTAAGACCAGTTCGGATCATTAACCAGCTCAATACTTCCTTTATTTATTCACATAAAGCATGTGAGATGAAAAAAGTGCCCGTGTATGTCTCGGCCTCGCTCCTAACGGGTGATCGGGGGGCTAAGGAACCGCCGCCGCTAGCTCCTCCACCCCCACCCCCTCCTCCGCCGCCGCCTGAGGATGCTGCTGGGCATGGTATGGCTTGCGCCGACAGAGGCGGATCCCCCCATGGCTTCCGTGCCCGATGGTGTCGGCCCAGTACAACGCCCTACGGTCTGGACGTGGTGTTCCCGCCGGTGTCACAACATCGTTTGCATCTACAGCAGCGCAACAGAGGGCATGTCGACTCATATCCGGGCAGATTAATGGAGGTTGGTATGGATGCGGTTTCCCTCTCCTGCAGCTCGGTCCCATGGGTTGTAGTGTGCGGCTTGAGGCGAGGTGGTAGGCCGACGAGAGCCGGGTTCCGATGTGGTCGGAACCGACGATGGTAGCGTCCTCGGGCGACGTTTACCTTGTTGAAGGCTTCGTTGCTGCGAAGCTCCCGCCTCCTGCCAGATTTTGTGGGAAACCCTAGATCTAGGGTTTGCTAGATGTGGTCGACCGACGGGTGGCGACGTGGTGGTCGGACGTTCTGCCAGAAAAAAGTGGTTGTCCTAGGGTTCTTCATTTGTAAAGATGGTGACCTTCCTGAGGCCGATCCTTCTTCATCTAGCCGGGGTGATAAGTTCCGGAAGGCTTCGCGGGCGAATGTAACAGTGCACCTTATGACTAGAGTTTGTTGGATCGGTGTTATTCGGTCATGCACACCCAATGTTTTATTCAGACCGTTTGGTTCTGGAGGGAGGGGCTCGAAGCTCTGTTCTGTGTTGCCATCAGATGACATTCTGATCCATGGTGAAATCAGAGGCGGAGAATATCATGAAGGTTGATGTTGCGTAGTTGCACACCGTTGGGAAACCCCAAGAGGAAGGTATGATGAGCACAGTAGCAAGTTTTCCCTCAGTAAGAAACCAAGGTTTAATCGACCATTAGGAGAAAGGAGTGACTTCGAAGGTGTTGCTAGCTGACTTTTGGCAGTGGCGCACTACCGGCGCGCAACAACGTGGAACCTGCACACAACACAACAAAAATACTTTGCCCAACTTACAGTGTGGTTGTCAATCTCACCAATTTTGCTGAAAACAAAGGATTAACTGTATAGTGTGGAAAGAGATGTTTGTTTGCACTGAAATAAAGAGAACAATAAAAGAGTTGTTGCCGTAGGAGTTGGCCATAACAAGAACGGGTATTTGCAGTGTAAAAGAAAGGACCAGGGTCCACAGTTCACTAGAGGTGTCTCTCCATAAAGATAAATAACAAGCTGGGTGAACGAATTACAGCTGGACAATTGACAGAATAAAGACCATTCATGACAAGATGATTACTATGAGATTCATTTGGGCATTACAATATGATACATATACCGTAATCCAACTGCTTCTATTACTAATAATCCACCTTCCGTTTAGCGTCCGCGCCTCTTTCAGTATTAAGTTGCAAGCAACAGATTATCGCATTAAGAAATGTGTGTAAAGTAAATGATAGAATTATCCTTAGACAAAAAATTGTTGTTTTCTCCCTAGTAGAAATAACACATCTACAATCTTAGAAGTTATTGTCACTCTTCCAGATTACTAGAGCCATGAACCCACTGTCGAGCATAAATACTCCCTCTTGGAGTCACAAGCACATACTTGTCCAGAGCATCTACTAGCAATGGAGTGATGGGGTTCGTTGCATAGAAAACAAAAAATTTCCTACCGCAAAGACGAATAAATCCAAGATCTAATCTATGGAACACCCAAGATCTAATCTACAAGATCGAAGCAACGAGATGGAGATGAGACTAACCCTCGAAGATTCCAAAGCCTACGAGATTAATCTCGTTGTTGGTGTAGACGATCGTCCCGTGCTGCAATCCGGCAGCACTTCCGTACTCGGTCGCGCGTACGATGTCGATGAAGCCCCTTCCTCTCCCCGTTCCAGCGGGGAGTGTGGTAGATCTCCACGGAATCAAAGCAACACGACGTCGTGGTGGTGGTGAGAAGGCTGCTGCAGTGCTTCGCCCAAGCCCGCACAACGTATGGAGGAGGAAGAGAGGGGGGCTAGGGTTGGATGAGGGTGCCTTGGCCGCCACCCCCTCCCCTTATATAGGTGGGGCTCGGCCAGGGTTTCCCCCTAGGGCCCACCTTCCCTTGGCCGGCGCATGGAGGGGGCAAACCTCCCCCAAGTGTTCCCCTTATCTCTAATTTAAACCATTTATTCTAGGAGATAGATCTTATTCTAAGTTTAAACCATTTAAACTAGAGATAGATCTTATCTCTAAGGGGGGGGCCTGGGCCCACATGTCATGGTGGGCAGCACCCACTATGCCATGTGGCGCCTATGTGGTCTCTCACGGGGTGGTGGGCCCACTGGTGACCCTTCTAGAAGCTCCGGTCAAAACACCGGAACTTTCCCGAACCCCGGAAAATGACTTCCCATATATGAATCTTATTCTCCGGACCTCCTCGTGATGTCCTGGATCCCATCCGAGACTCCGAACAAAACTTCGACTCCATCTCATATTCTGAATCTACTTATGCGACGTCGAACCTTAAGCGCGTCACCCTATGGTTCGCGAACTGCAGCACATGGTCGAGACTCCTCTCCGAGAAATAACCAATAGCGGGATCTGGAGATCCATAATGGCTCCCACATATTCAACGATGACTTAGTGATCGATTGAACCATTTACATACGATGCCGATTCCCTTTGTCACGCGATATTTTACTTGTCCAAGGTTTGATCATCGGTATCTCCATACCTTGTTCAACCTCGTTAATGACAAGTACTCTTTACGTACCGTGGTATGTGATCTCTTATGAACCATTCATATGCTTGCAAGCTTAATCGTATGACATTCCACCGAGAGGGCCAGAATATCTATCCGTCATCAGATGGACAAATCCCGTGTATCGTCATGACATATGCCATAGGGTGGCTAATCGGGGGGGTTCCTAGTGGTCTCACGGCGTATCCGGATGCGGGTATGGGGACGAATGACACGGCGACGTACCCAGGTTCGAGGCCCTCCCGTGGAGGTAACACTCTACTCCCGCTATGAGTGTATATGGTGATCACACAGTACAATGGTGCTCCTTGAGCTATATCCGGCTGCTCCTGCGAGGCTAAGGTAGACGAAGGTCTCTCTCAAGGGCAGCGCTAAGACTAGAATGAGTAAGAAGTGATCGATCGTCCCCCACACGAGGGGGTAGCCCGGCTTATATAGGCACCGACACTTTACATATAAGTCCCTATAGTCTAGTGGCCGGCTTGGCCGGCTCCGGCTTCCGCTCCTTCCCGAGGCGTTGATGTCAGGGAGCCGTTGAGCGTAGTGGCACGTCCCATCCGCCTGCCCAGCCAGCGTATGGCGAGGTGAGGAACTCTGTCGCCATCATGTCCCGTAGCCGCACGACCAGCGTGCGCCATGATGCTCTGTCCGCCGCGTGGCACCGTTGTTCTACAAGTGCCCCGCGCTTTACGGGAGATGAGGTCAGCGTGGACCTTGGAACCCGGACCACCTACCCTTCTTCCAAGCAAGACTCGCCAGCCTCGAGTCGGTCTGAGGTACAAAACCCAATCGGACATGGCTTGTAGGCCGGCCCAGCCGCGCGTTAGTCGAGCCAGGCCGACCAGGACGAGAGCCAGCCGGCTCCCGAGGTAGCCGGTACGGCTCCAGCCGGCTGCTCCTCGCCGGCCTTGCCGCGAGCCGGCCAACCTGCCGGCCGCCCGCGTCCATTGCCGCACCCGTGGTCTTCCCGACATTAGCCCCCGGCGGCAAGGTCCCGCGTTAAGAAGGACCTAGGCAGGTTTTCCGGCTTCTAGATATCTCTCGCTTGTATCCGGCGGCTCCCGGAGGGGCCGACTGAGAATTTCCAGCCGGCTGCGCCCTCCGGCTGCTTGTCCGGCTTCCTCTAGCCGGACGTTTCTTTCGCTTCTGCAGCTTTTGCTTTTTTACAAATGTTGATGACGCCTCCGTCTTACTGCAAGAGTTTGGGGCCGGATTGACTTTATCGTCCGGCTTCGGCTTGGGCGCGCCGGAGTTTCCGCCACCTCGAGCCTTGTGCCCGACTTGACCGTCCTGACGGCTGGTCGGTGTGGCTGTTTCGTATGGTCACATCATTGTCTCCTCCGGATCCGGTGCGGTAGTGGGGGACGGGGTGTGGCCGCTGCAACTGTTGCCGTCGTGGGGGAAGTTATGGCGCAGTAAATCCCGCCGTGGCCCACGATCGCCACGTGGCCGTGCAACTGGCGCGTCAGGCGGCTATAAATGCCCCTGGGAGCGGTACCGAGGCGCCCTTCTTCTTCCTCGCGCTCCCATTCTGCTCTTCTTCACTCAAACGCTCCCGCACGCCATCGCCTCTTCATCGGTGACCTCCTGGCGAACTCCGGTGGCCAGACGCGGCCGGACACCTCCGCCGCCCGGCAGCCGTCCGCACGCCAAGCCAGCGCCACGGGGCCCCGCGTTTCAACGGTACGCTCATCGCCGCCGCATTCTCCCCCGGCGAGGAGCGGTTCTTCCTCGCCGTTCCGCCTCTCTTGGTCTTCTTCCTCCTCCTCTTCGTCAATGGCCCAGCCGAGCGGTTCTTGGAGGGGTTCGTACATGCGCGAGGATGATATCGCGCGGTGCGCCTTCGCCGGATTCCCAGAGGTGATCACGAGGGTGCCCGGTGAGGAGATCGAGCCCGCGCCGGAACCCGGCGAACGTGTGGTCTTCGGAGCACACTTCGATCGAGGGCTGGGCCTGCCGGCTTCGCGTTTCTTCCGCCAGTTCCTCGACTTCTTCGGCTTGCAGCCTCACCACCTGCCGGCCAACGCCTGCGCCCTCCTCAGCTGCTACGTGGCCTTCATGGAGGGCTACGCGCCGCCTGTGGCCGGACGTGGAGTTTTGGAGCCGGCTCTTCTACCTCAAGTCGCAGATGACTGAGAGCCATCTGAGGACCTGTGGCGCCGCTCCATATACCCCCGCGCAGGTACGTCCTTCCCGAAGATCCCAACGGTGGATCTGAAGAATCGCATGTCGTTCTTCTACGTGCGGAACGACAACCCGGCCTTCGATCGGCTCAACTTGCCGGAGTACAACCCGGCTCCTCCGATCGGCCGGCTCAATCGGGCCACAATGCCAAGTCGGCGGATTCGGACGCGGAGGTAAACCTCCCGTGGGACTTCTGGGAGAGGCGTCACGGGGGGCCGGCCGAGCGCCGGTGCCGTCCGCAGCCGCGTCCACAAGATCGGGCACATGTCCGGCCGGCTGGATCCGACCCGGACGTCGAGGGTGGCGCTCACCAAGGCCCAGGTTGCTCGCCGGGTGAACAACATCACCAAGGCCAACATGCCGGAGGACTGAATTGGGGGTTGCCGCCTTACGACCGGTCATCGCCGCCCGAATTGGTAAGTTTGGTGTCTCGGCCGACTCCGGCTTGCGGCTGCGTGGCCGACTTGTTGGTTATTTGTTTTGCTTTCAGCTTTTCGGCCGCCAAGGTGTTGAGGACGGCGACCTGGCGCAGAAGATCTGGACGCCGGATCATGTTGATCCGGCTGACCAAGCCGGCGACCAAGCCGGCGACGACGATCTGCCGGAGGTGCCGGACCAGGGCGGCCAGGGGGAGCACCCGCCGCTCGCCGGAGCAGCGGGAGGAAGAGGAGCCGGCGACATCCACTACGGGGCCGATCCCGGCGTGCCCCTGCGCACGAGGCCGCCCGCCGCCTCGGCGACTTCGCGCCCAGAAGAAGCGGCCGCCGGTCCACGGCTAAGCTGGAGAGCCGGGCCAAGAAGCAGCACCAGCTGGGGCCCAAGAAGGTTCCAGAGACGGCCGGGTGAGTCCTTTTTCTCCGTTGTTTGATTCCTTTTCTTTTCTCGTATTTATCTTCTTTCGTTTGTCCGATTAGGGCCGCCATAAAGTTTACCTGGGCGGCGGCTCGGGCCGGCTGCTCGCGCGGACCGCCGTTCCGGCGCGCAGAGGGAGCCGACGCCGCCGCTGATGCTTGCGCGCGCGCCGTCGGTCGTCGTTGTACCGCCGCGACCACGCCGCCTTCCGCGGGCGCCCTTCGGCCGCGCTCCTTCAGCGCCAGTCGCGGCGCTCAGGTGAGTCGGCCCAGGGCCCACTTTGATGAGCTGCTTCGCGCCGCGCGCATCATGGGCTCGGCCGGGGCCGGTAGGGTGTGCGCCGCGGCCGGAACCAGAGCCGGCGGGGCTGCGCCGCCTGAGAGGACGCCTCCGACGCCGAGAGGCGGCCCCCACCGGGCCAACTGCGCCGCCTCCGGCTTCGGAGCCGCTGAGGGGGAGCCGGCCGGGAAGGAGCCGGTGAGGGAGGAGCCAGCGCGGCCAAGGACGCCGACTCCGGGCGTTGGTGAGGACGAAGGGCCCGGCGGTGTCGCCCAGCCTCCACGTGGCCAAGGGTGCCCGGCTGCTGAGCGTGCCGTCCGCCTCCGACTCCAGCCTTGGCTCGGATGGTACCATGGAGAGGGCATGGCACCAGGCGGATTCCTGCGAGGTGATCAGCCGGGAGGGGCAGCCTGGCACGGCGCCCATGAAGATGCTCTTCTCCGGCTACCGAGCCAGCCTTAAGGCCAAGGCAGCCGAGACCATTGCCCAGCTGGCGACGCTGGAGGATGCGACAAGGTAGGTGTCTTCTCATCTTATTTTCTGCAATTTTGTTGTTATCCTGGTAGCCCTCCGCGGCATGGGCCGGCTGCTTGGAGCCGGTCCGGGTTTCGCCTAAGCACCGACTCTTAGACGGTTGCGGAGCGATGCACCGTCTTGTACAACCAGGTGGTGACCAGGTACCACAGGGCCAAGATCGAGCGGGCCGCCTTGGCTCGCGAGCTGGAGGCCGTCAAGGGTAATATTTTCTTCCTTTTTTCTTTACTCTTTTTCTGATTTCATCCGGCTGATTTTTCTTGTCGTTTTGCAGCCGAAGCTGCCCGGGTTCCGCAGCTGGAGGAGGATCTTCGGATCGCCCGCGCCTAGTGCGCCGAGAGCGAGGAGGCGGGCCGGGCTGCTGCCGCCAAGCTTAGGGTGGCCGACGGTGAGCTGACGCGGCTGCGCAAGCTTGAGGCCAACCACATCAAGGAACTGGCCGCCCTCAGGAAGGGTGAGGAGGAGAAGGTGGAGGGCATGTCCAAGCGATTGGAGAAGGTGGAGCAGCAGCGGCTTGAACTTCAGCGAGAGGTGACCGCCAAATCTGAAGAGCTGTCGGCCACCGCCAAGCGGTGGGTGGGGGAGATTAGCCGGCTCGACCGCGGCTTGGCGGGTGAGTCCTTGTACTTTCCTTTCCTTCCTTGCCTGCTTCGGCTTCGGTCACTGGGCTTAGGTTGGCAAGCGGCGGCAGAAACTGATCTTTTCGTTGTCTCCATCTTCAGGCACTGTTCTTGCCGCTGCCGCGCTTACTTAACTTCGAAATCTCCATCTTCGTGTCAGGGCAACGGTTCTTGCTGGCCGCCGCCTTACTTTAGAGCTTCGGAATCTCCATCTTCGTCGGGGTAGTCGGTTCTTGCCGGCTGCCGCCAGTCTTACTTTAGGACTTCGAAATCTCCATCTTCAGTCGGGCAGTCGGCTTGCCGGCTGCCGCCTTTTCTTTAGAGCTTCGTAATCTCCATCTTCAGGCCGGGGCAGGGTTTGCCGGCTGCCGCCAGCCTTACTTTGGGACTTCGAAATCTCCATCTTCGGCCGCGCTCGGTTCTTGCCGGCTGCCGCCAGTCTTACTTTGAAAATTTGCATTTTTCTGCCTTCGGTAAGCTTCTGACTTGCTTTTTCCTTGCAGCGGCCTTCCCTGAGGCGCAGGATGCGGCGCTAGCGGCAGCCGGCAGGGCGCGGGATGCGCGCCGGCAGGCTACCGGGGAGCAGAGCTCGGCCTGCTTCTCCATGGACGACCTGGCGTCCATGGCCGCCCGCGTCGAGCCCATCACGAAGCTCGGCGGGAGCTCCGAAGGCGTCGGAGGAGCTGATCCGGCTGCTGGGCGACTGAGACGCTGCCGCAGGACCTCGCCAACCTCATCAAGTGGCTGGAGACGGCGCCTGACCGCTTCCACGACTGGAAGGAGTCGGCTGCGCGCGCCGGAGCCGATATGGCCCTCTCCTTCGTGCTCTCCTGGTACGACGAGGTCAGCCTCGACCAGCTGGAGTGCCGGCGGGCCGACGTGGAGGAAAACCTTCCGGCGAGAACAAGACCGGCTTGCCCGCCAGCGCCATCGCCGACTTCGTCGACAAGCGCATCTTCATCGAGGACCCGAAACCGCCGAGGGCGACTCGGATGAGGAGCCCGAGGACGAGAAATCGAGATGGAGTCTCCGCCGCCTCGCGCTGATCCGGCTGGTCCTCCTCCAGCCGGCCTAGGCTTTCCTGTTTATGTAATCTTGCTTTTGCAAAGACAAATTATTAAATCCCCGGGATGCCGGGTGCGCATGTAATGACAATATTATCGTCTTTTTATTATGGTACACTTTTAATGTGTTTGTTAATCATTTGTGTGCGGTTGCTTTTTTCCGGTTGTTCGCTTTTTCCCATCCGCCCCACTCTTTGGCGTTGCCCTTGCCGATCGTACGTCCGACTTGCGGTCCGTCGCCGGGTCAAGAGCGTGCCGCTGGGTGAGGCCGATAGTATAGTCGAATGAGCCGAGTTCGGCAATCCGGCACTTTTATGAAGAGTTGTGCAAGTCAACTCGCTCACTCTTTCTCTTAGTCGTCTTTCGCGTGCCGGCTCCCTAGGCCTTACTCCCGCCAGCCGGACAGCTTGCGGTCCGTAGCTGGTCGGAAGCCGGTGTCGGAAACCGGATCACGTTACTGAGCCGGCCGCGTGAGAGGGTGTTAGCCAATCGGTGAAAACGATAGAGTATGCGCAAATTTTTCCGAAATCAGCGCTCTTAGCGCTTGCCTTTTCATAGCTTACAAAAGGGAGTACAAGGGATACATACATTCCTGCTCTCAAGTGTAAAATGGACGAAGCAACCTGACATTCCAGGGACGTTTTGTCTCCTCGTCAGTTTTGCTCGCCTTGTTCTTGGCCTCTTGGGCATCTATGAGATAGTAGAATCATTGCCTACGCCTTGCTCACGATGAAGGGACCCTCCCATGGGGATGCTAGTTTATGCTGTCCGGCTGTCCGTTGGATCAGCCAGAGCACTAGGGCTCCTTCTCGGAATGCTAAGGGCTGCACCTTCCGGCTGTGATAGCGTCGGAGGCTTTGCTGGTATCACTACAAGAAATCTGCCATAAGTTGACAAAAATAAGGTGTCACTGAAACGTCACTGATGGCTGCTTGTGACGTTACCGTGACGCTTTTCAAAACGTCGAAAGCTGGGAGTCAGCAGTGAGTGCTTAAGACGTTTCACTTGAAAACGTCGTAAAGCTTTGTGACGTTTTAAAATGTCACTGACGGCATGACGTTCCCAAAACGTCATGGGCACCTGTCCCCGAGTCCAGCGTGGCAATCCGACGTGGCAAAATTGTGACGAATTAGAAACGTCGTTATCTGAATTCAGCCCGGTCCATTCAGCTTCTTATGTGGGCTGAGCCCATTAGTTCTGATTATTTTTTTCGGCTTTGTTGGGCCTTGGCCCGTAACTGGCCCAATTACCTCAGCCTTTTTAGCTTATTTTTTTTCAACGGCCTTTTTAGCTGCTGTACTTACTGGGCCTGGGCCAATTTTCATTGGGCCGTGGCCTTTTTAGGACCCATTACACTTTTGGGCCGTGGCCTTTTTAGGACCCATTACAGTTTTGGGCCGTGCCCTTTTTAGGACCCATTACACTTTTGGGCCTTGGCCTTTTTAGGGTCCATTATGGTTTTGGGCCTTGGCCTTTTAGGGTCCATTAAGATTTTGGGCCTAAGCCTTTATAGGGTCCACAAAGGTTTTGGGCCTCAGCCTTTTTGGGGTCCATAAAGATATTGGGCCTTGGCCTTTTTGGGTCCATAAAAGTTATGGGCTTTGGCCTTTTTACTGTCCTGCAAGTTTTTTGGGCTTCGGCCTTTTTTGCCTTTTCAACTCCCATTTTTCGAAAATGCAATTAATTATTTGTTGGGCTCTAGCCTTTTAAGAGCCCATATATTTCTAGGCTACTTTGGGCCTTGGCCTTTTAAGACCCCACAATAGCCCAACAGTGCATATATTAAACTAAGAAATTCAACAGCAAAATATAAAAGACAACATTTCAAATCTGCAAATTTCACAGCAGAGTGACAGCAGCAACATGACCAGGTTCACAGATTCACCAACATGTCAAGAAAGTTCACAGATTCACAGTAAGAAGTTCACAGATATGACCAAGTTATTGTCACGCTGCCAGGATATGACCAAGTTCCATGGCGGGACACAAAAAAGGGATGCGACCAGCAGCAGGAGCTAATTCGCAGATGCTCCGAAGATGGACATCATGTGAGCAAGCCTCCTATCACTTTCCTCAGTCCGCTTGAGGAGCTCCATGTAGTCCTTGTCACGCTGAGCTTGTGCGGCTTCATTTGCCGCTTGCTTCTCCTTCTGGGCAGCTGCTTCTTCCATGATGGCAGCAAACTGCTGCTTCATCTGTTCAGCTTCCTCCTGGGACCTCTTCAGCTGTGCTTCCAGGTCATGAACATGCGCCGATACAGCAGCTGCGGTGGGCTTGTTGAGCTTGACAGTGGAACTGGGCTGAAGTCCAGCATTCTTCAGGAAAGTGCTGTGCTTGGCTTCCTTGCTAAGAACCTTTGCAACAACAGCGACTGCAGACCTTGGCGGTGCACCTTCTGGCACAGGAATAGCCAACTCAGCTTCCATATCAGCCTGGAGATCCATTTCCAAAAGATTCATCAATTCAGGAAACGCACAGGTCCAAGAATGGTTCACAAAAGTGAAATGAACAAGTCACTTACTATTGCAGCTAGAGCTTCCTCAGAGAAACCATCCTTCTTGCTGTGATGGGTCGCCTTAAAGATGTCGACTGCATCTAGCTCTTCACCTCTGCGCTCCTCCCTCTGGAAATGATGTTCACCAAGAATCAGAACATAAGCTTGTGGAGACAAGAGTAAGATGCAAAAGGAAATTCTGTAAGAGTGTTCTTACAGTTGCATACAGATGAGCAGCATAGCTACGAGAGCCAGTCTTTTGGCCAAATTTGACCGCAGCACGACTGTCCTTGTTCTTGGTACATGTGTTCTGCAGAAGGGCACAATCATGATATTCAGTAATGTGCACACTATAACGATGAGCATCATGTCTACCATGCAAGCACTAATGACTGCAACTGAAGCAAAGAACATACCCTGTGTCTTGGGGTTACCCACAGAGCAGTTAGAGCTTCCCATTCTTCATCTGAGACATCCTTAACAGGGGACTTGATGCTGACTTCATTTGCTGGTACTTTGTCGAAGTAGTCCCTTTTCAGGATGTAGCGCCTGTTCTTCGACACTTTCCGCAGTACGTCATAGCAAGCCTTCTGGATGACTTCCGACTCTGTGTCCATGTTGAAATTTGCCTACAAAGCAAACAAGGGCAAGGACGAGGTTAGTTATCATGAACTATGAACAATCAAGCAAGCACTCCTATCATCTAACAAATGAACTGGTGATGAAGAAGATTACCCCCATCTTTCCAACAAAGTCGGCCAACAAATTCTCATCCCTCTTGTACAACTTGAAATGCGGAAGGAGCGGCATCTGGCCTCTTGCAAGCATTCCACCCTCCGATGCAAACTTGGCAGCAGGCAAAGGCTTCTCAGGACGTTTCAGCCCTGGAGGAATCTCAATGGTAAGCTTGACTCCCATCCCCTTGCAAATCTGCTCCAGCCCGGTGCCCTTCCTTTTACGGCCACCTGCAGCAGTGGTTCCACCTGAATAGCATACATACAAAGATCATGTCAGAAAGCAGCACCCACAACCAAAAGAGTTTATAAAGATAAACAAAAAAGGCAGTAGATAGTGTGGACAGCTGTCCAACAAAAACTTGCCTTCATCATCCTCAGGATCAAGAAAACCATCAGAATCAAAGTGCTGATGGACCATGACATCAGATGCAGTAGGACCTGTGTCCCTGCGAACAGTGCTTGCTTCATCGATCCTTTCATCAATCTGCAGTGAGCTACTGCGATTGTTGCGGGGCGGAGTATCTTCATTGTTGGTTGCAGACGCTTCACTTGATGTCCTCCTGGTGGCTCTTTTGGAAGGAGCTTCAGCAACAGGTTCCAGATGCCTCTTTCTCCCTCCTGGAGCATCAGCAAACACTCTAACAGGAGGCATTGAACTTTGTTCCTTTTGCAACCTCTTACTCCTCCTCCCTGGGCTTGTCTTTCTAACAGAAGCCTTTTTCTTTCTACTCTTGGGATCCTTCAATGCCTCGCAAAAATAGCAAAACAAAATGGCATTACATCACAGGTTATAGCAAAACATAAATAAGAAAACAGATACAACTACTAAGCCCTCCAAAGATGATGCAGAATGCACCTTCTCATGCGCCGGTGGAAAGGATTGCCGGCGCACCACATGTCGACGCGCCGGCGATGAAGGGACTCCTGCGCACGTGAGGCGCCGGCGATTTCCTGGCCCGCCGATTCGGGCCAGGCCCAGAATCATTGCCGCGCACCGCCTGGTGCGCCGGTGGAGGCACATACGGCGCACCCCTGGCCGGTGCGCCGGCAATGATTCTTGGGCCTGGCCCGGGGGTGATATAGCCGAAAGGGGCATATGTTGCCGGCGCACCATGGTCCAGGTGCGCCGGCAATAACCTGGGAGTTATTTCAGCCACCAACCAGCACACTCACTCACACACTCACTACACTCCACTTCTCCACACAAACCCGAGCCTTCTCCCAACCCAGCTCATTTTTGCCCATTTCTATCCCCAATTTCACCAATTTGACCAAACAAAATCATATTTTTTGAGCAAATCTTCCCTTCCTACATGCATCTCCCACATCCCCCTATGTAGATCTAGATCTACTATCCCGCATTGACCGCTCAATCTAGATCTAGATCTAGAAAGTCGGCATCCATACGCCATTATCGCGGCGCGTCGTCTCGATCTTATCGACGAATATATCAAACAAATAGGTGATTAATGAACAAATTAAGGAATGTATCAATGTATGTTGGACATTTGAAGAAAAGCTCTCGTGTGTGGCATATATATATGTTGTGCTTGTGCTTGTGTGTGTGTTGGCGTTGAAAATGAGTTGCCAACGTTGCGCCGAAATGTTGATTCTTCAAGTTTCCGTTTCGGCACATTTCTGGCGCTCCTATGTCCTACCGTGTAGGAAGGTCATGCCGAAATTTTCCGTGAAAACTACCGACGGATGCATGGTTCTAATGAATTATGTAATCTTACCATGCAGGCGATAATGGTTATCGAGATGAGTGAAAGCATCGTGATGAGATATCTGAAACACGCGATCATCGACATGTATGAAAATAACCGCACGGAGGTATTGTGTCCGTGCCGGAGATGCAAACGAGGGAAATGGTTTGACCCGTATTCAGGCAAATTGCAGGGGCACCTGCTCACTAATGGTTTCATGCATGGACACACTCAATGGATGAGCGATGATGGCGCGGAGGTCAATGGGGCGACGGCAGCAGGTGGTAATAATGGCCGGCAAGAAGGAGGGCATCATGACATTGATGACGATGAAGAGTTTGTCGCAGAAGACGATAACCTTGACGACGATAATAACCTTGACGATGACAATAACCTTGACGACGACGAAGAGGTGCCGCTAGCTTCAGTCGTGCGGGACCCTCATCTTCAAGATCTGCTTCTCGAAAAGACGAAAGGCGCCAAGCGGAAATCAAAGCTTGAGCAACTGGAGATAGACTCGAATACTCCGTTGTACGACTCAGGTCGCGGGTTGGGGGAGTCTCGCTTGAGAGTAGCTCTCGATGTGCTGCAGATGAAGGCGAAACACGGATGGACGGACACAAGCGTCGACGACATCCTGGAATACGTGAAAGATCTCCTTCCTGCCGGGAACACGTGTCCTGGTAGTCTAGCCGAGGCCAAGAGAATCACGTGCCCTCTCGACTTACCCCACGAAAAGTATCACGCCTGCATCAACGACTGTATCATGTATCGCAAGGAGCACGTGGACAAGACCAAATGTCCTGTGTGTGACGCTGAACGGTACAAGAAAGGGAAGAAGAAAGCTCCTCGGAAAGTTGTGTGGTACTTCCCGCTCGCCCCCCGGCTGCAACGGTTCTACGCGGACCGCAAGGAAGCAAAGCTCATGCGCTGGCACGCTGAAAGAAAGGAGGCAGTGTTGAATGATGAAGATCGGATTGAGCACCCAGTGCTGACACACCCTTCGGATGCAAGCCAGTGGAAAGCATTAGACAATGAATTCGGAAGTTTTGGGGCAGAACCCAGAAACATCAGGTTGGGTGCGAGCACGGACGGATTCAATCCGTTCGGAAACCAGAGCAGCACACATAGCACATGGCCCGTGTTTGTATGGATCTACAACCTCCCGCCCTGGCTGTGCATGAAGAGGAAGTACATACAGATGAGTATGCTAATTCAAGGGCCGACACAGCCAGGAAACGATATCAACATGTATCTCGAACTATTAAAGGAGGAGCTTGAAACGTTGTGGGCGGAGGAAGGGGTAGATACATGGGACGCCGTCGCGGAAGAATATTTCCCTTTGAGAGCCGCGTTGATCACGACGGTGCAGGACTACCTCGGATACGGTTACATTTCGTGCCAGGTGTGCCATGGACACAAGGCATGTGTCAGGTGCATGGAAGAGACGATGTTTTTGCAGCTTGGTAAGGATCCCGGCTCTTCGAAAACAGTTTACATGGGGCATCGAAGGTGGCTACAGAAGACTGACCCGTGGAGAAAGCGTGGAGATCTGTTCGATGGTACAAATGAACCCCGAGGACCTCCACGGAAGAAGAGCGGCGAAGAGATCGATACATTACTGAAAGGTTGGAAGGAGTGCCCTCCGCCGGGAAAGATACGTCAAAAGCCTGGAGAGAAGAAGAAGAAAAAGGCAACGGTGACGACGCCGCTCATTGGTGTATGGAAAAGGAGGTCCGTGTTTTGGGACTTGCCGTACTGGAAAATTCTCGATACACCTCACTGCCTTGATGTCATGCATATTACAAAGAACGTGTGCGAGAGCTTGCTTGGCACTCTTCTCAACATGCCGGACCGGACCAAAGATGGGCCGAAAGCAAGACACGACCTGAAAGTTTTGGGCATCAGGGAAGAGCTTCAGATCCCGGCGGCCCAAGAGGGACAGTCGGAGGAGGAGGCGGACGGCGGTCAGAAGCGCAAAAGGATTAAGCAGCCAGACTATTACTGTCCCCCCTCCTGCTTCACTTTTAGTCCGGCCGAGGTCGATCAATTTTTCAATTGCCTTCTAGGAGTCAGAGTGCCCTTCGGTTACTCCGGGCTAATAAGCAGATACATGGACCCCAAGAAACGAAAC
This sequence comes from Lolium multiflorum, assembly GCA_030979885.1. Classification (NCBI taxonomy): domain Eukaryota; kingdom Viridiplantae; phylum Streptophyta; class Magnoliopsida; order Poales; family Poaceae; genus Lolium; species Lolium multiflorum. The sequence goes on along the minus strand of CM061753.1, from coordinate 267,982,408 downwards.
TTCAGCGGCATGAAGTCTCATGACTGTCACGTGATGATGACGCAGATTCTTCCGGTTGCAATCCGAGGTATAATGGATGACCATGTCCGTGCAACGCTGACTGGGCTCTGTAACTTCTTCGACGTCATAACTCGGAAGTCGATAAGCGTGAAGAAACTCGCAAGGCTCCAGGAAGAGATCGTGGTGATCCTATGTGAGCTTGAGATGTACTTCCCGCCTGCATTCTTTGACGTGATGGTCCATCTGTTGGTCCATATCATGGATGATATCGTCAGTCTAGGGCCGGCATTCTTACACAACATGATGCCGTTTGAAAGAATGAATGGGGTCATTAAAGGATACGTTCGTAACAGGTCACATCCGGATGGAAGCATCGTACAGGGCTGGCTCACCGAAGAGTGCATCTCTTTCTGCACGAATTATCTAGACATCGAGGACCCTGTTGGTTTGCCTCAAAACAAGCACCTCCGCAGGTTCGAGGGAGTAGGCCACAAAAATGGAAGGAAGGAACTGCACGTGCACATGTCTGGTCGGACTTCCGACTTTGACAGGGCCAACTTAGTAGCGCTACAACACATTGACTTGATCGATCCTTGGTTGAAAGAGCACAAAACCATGATAGAGAACAGTGGCAAGCCGATGATGACGGAAGCAGAAATATACAGAGAGCACAACTCCTCTTTCGCGCGCTGGTTCAAAGACCACATTGATGCTAATCCCCCACCAATGGATTCTGACAAGGATAAACTAGTATTGGCCTTGTCACATGGCCCCGCGCCCAACCTCATGACTTACCAAGCGTACGATATCAACGGGTACACATTCTACACGGAAGAAAAAGACAAGAACAGTGCTTACCAGAACTCAGGGGTAACGATGGATTCCTGGACGGGTGACGTAAAGACTAGATACTACGGAAGAATCGAGGAAATCTGGGAGCTTAGCTACGCTGGGGAGAAAGTGCCGATGTTCCGTATCAGATGGGCTAAGAACGTCACAAAAGAAGACCGGTATTTCACCACCATGTTTCTACCCGAAGCCAACAAATCAAAGTCCACGAACGCCACCGCGCAGAATGAGCCATGGGTACTGGCAGAACACGTGCACCAATGCTTCTTCATAACCGACCCATCCAGGCCTAGCCGTGTTATCGTGAGGAGAGGCAAGAGGACCATCGTCGGAATGGATGGAGTCGCCAACGAGGAAGACTTCGAAGGACAAGTCGGAGACCCAATGATGGAAGAATCCGAGGATGAAGACACAACATACACCACAAGAAGAAGCAGGACCACGCTACCGAGGTCAGGTCGACCCTTCAAAAGAAGAAGTCACGACACGGGGCTAAATTATTCAACGACAAGCAAGAAAAGCAAGAAGAAAGCGAAACACTCTTCTCAATCGATGATGTAAAAATTTATTTGCAATCTATAACTCATATTTTGTGTAATTCATAACTACTCATATGGTCATGGCCAATATTTTATGTATGACTAATTAATATTGTGTTGGTCAATATTTTGTGTATGTATATATAACTCATATTTTTTTGTAATGCCTAATTAACTCATATTGCTTTGTTATTATCTTGAAAAGAGAAGGAAAAAAATAGTATAGGATTTGTGGGAAAAGAAAATAAACATAAAAGAAAGTGAAAAGAAATAAAGAAAAGAAGAAAAATAAAATAAAATAGAAAAAGGAAATGTTTTAGAAAAGGAAAAAAATAGTATAGGATTTGTGTTGGTCAATATTTTATGCATGCATGTATATATAACTCATATCTTCATGTTTTTACATAACTCATGCATATTGCTTTGTTATTATCTTAAAAAGATAAGAACATAAATATAATGCATAACTCATTTTTTGTATATGATTTGGGAGGAAAGAAAATAAACATAAAATAAAGTGAAAACAAATAAAGAAATGAAGAAAAAGTAAAAGTAAAATAGAAAAGGAAATGGCCAGCCAGGGGCTGGGGGACTAAGTCCCAGGTATAGCCGGACCCATGTTATTGCCGGCGCACCACCTGTTTGGTTCGCCGGGCAGTTGTCCCCGGCGAACCAAACAGGTGGTGCGCCGGCAATAACATGGGTCCGGCTATACCTGGGACTTAGCCGCACCGCGCGACACTTCTCCCTCCCCATTCCCCAATCGAGACGAACCCTAACCGCGCCACTGTTCTTCTCTGCTGCCGCCACCGTCGATCTCGAGCACCGCCGTCCTCACAATCTCCCTCCACCAACATCCCCCTCCACTAGCCCCCACCTGCCCCATACACGCCGCCGCGTGGAAGCCCTGGACCAAGAGGACCCGTACGTTGTCGCCGCCGTTGGAGACGGGGACGTCGGCACCACGGCCGTTGGAGTAGGGGACATCAGCGCTGCCGCCGTTGGAGTAGGGGACGTCAGCACCGTGAGGTTTGGTTCCCTCTCCCTTCCCTCTTCCCTTCCCTCTCCCCCTCCCCCTGCCCTCTTTGGTTCTCCTCCAACAAAGAAATTTTGTTCAACGAAATCCTCCAATAGTTCTCTGCTCGTGTGATTACATTTAGCATCAGTTTCTAGTTCTTGTAGTAATGAAATTGAAACACAATGCAATAGGGTTTGAAACTAATTTTTCTAGTTCTTGTTGGTTTGCAGTTCTGGAACATTATTAGTTCTTGTAATTTGTGGGTCTTGATGCTTGAAAATTGCATAGGTACTACAGATGCTAAGTGTGTTAGACTGATGTTATTTGCAGCATTTTGATAAAACATGAAATTCAAATGATTGGGCCAATTATCCCAAACTTGCAGTGAGTTATAATGGTGTTTGTAGGTTGCATTTTGTACTGTTTAAACTGAATGATGTGTTTGAGTAACTGAAATTCAAAGGCATGCTTGATTTATATTTTGCAATTTGCTCTGAACATTTCTTGCACTTACAGTCAAACTGGCCCTTTTATATCTCTGAATTGCTCCCTATCACTGGTTATATGATTTTGTAGCTGTTCAATGCAAATGAAAATGTAGTAATTTTTAAATGAACCATATAGCAAGATGTTGGCTGCCTGAAATTCTATAAATGTAGTGCCTTCTATGACAATGCTCTCTGGTTCATTTAAATTCTATAAATTCTCTAGATGTTGGCTGGTTGATATAGCAATAATGCTCTCTGGTTCATTTAAAAAATGATGAAATGAACACTTTAGGGTTCAATTCATTCTGTGTTTCATTTAAAACAAAATAAAAATGATGTACATGGTTCTCTGGTTCATGCTTATTCTACTGGAATCAAGTTGAAAATGAACTTTATATATGTTGGTTTAGTTGGTTTAGATGAAATGCAAATGAAATGCTGATGCAAAAGTTGAAAATGCTCAATTGTTTAGTTCAAAATGCTCATGCATGCTCACTGGTTGTAAATTAATTTGGTTCAAAATTAATAGAGGTTTGGCTCAAAATTGATTTTACTTGCAGTAGCTAAAATTCTCTGGTTCATTTACAATAAGCACATGAGATATCCTAGTGGTAAACCCTAATTAAAAATGTTGTAGCTACTGGTTTAGTGTAGGTTTCATTCTCTGGTTCATTTAAAAAATGGTGAAATGAGCACTTTAGTGTTTAATTCATTCTCTGGTTCATTTAAAACAAAATGAAAATGATAAGGTACCTAGTGTATTTTGTATAAGTGGGTACAAGCTCTGTTTGGCACTGTTTTAATTATGTAGCCAGAGAGTAGCATGGTGTTGATGTACAAGCTCTGTTTGGCACTGTTTGTTGGAGAAGACACATGTATCATATATTTTGAGTTATGTAACTTGAGAGTTAAGATGTTTCTGCTACTATTGTTGCTGCTACATTTTGAGTTATGTAATTGGAGAAAATTCCTATATGTGAATTGTATTTCTGTTACAGGGATTGAGTTGCTATTGAGTGCCGGAATGTCGATTCATTTCCGTTCCGGCAATTCTAGCACTCGGCATGACCAATTTTTAGCAAAGGTCATGCCGATTTTTTCCGTGAATTCTAACTCTTTCATCTTCTATTAGTGCAAGCCACCATGGCGTCTGAAGAACAATTAGAGGAGCACTACAATAGGCACTTCTTTAGGACGGAGGAGGATGCCGAGGCCGCTGGTGTTGGCGGCGACGAGGATCATGAGATGGAGGATGACGCTGGGGGTAGTGGCGACGAGCCAAGCGGCAACGAGGCAAGCGACGCCGCCGGGGGTAGTACCTACGCGCCAAGCGGCGACGAGGCAACCGGCGCCGCCGGGGGTGGCGGCGAGACAAGCGGCGACGATCCTAGCGGCGCCGCCGGGAGTAGTGGCACCGGGACAAGTGGTTCCAAGAGGCCGCGGAAGGCAAGGCGCCAAAACACGGTCGGCACCGGCAGAGACACAGTCAAAGAGGTGGACCCCGCCAGTGGATTGCCGAAGGAGCCTAAGGATGTTGCCAAGGGGTACGGCAACCAACTGGCATGTATCCTCCGAGAGGTCGTCAATCTCAACGAGACGGACCTCCGAGCTGAGAGCAAAGCGCCTCTGCGAGCCCAGCTCATTGCGAGGTTGCACTCACGATACAAGTTCCTAGGCGACTACGCCTCCACTGATCAAACCAATAACATTGTGAACTCACAAGCCCTCCTGAAGTTCACCAAACACCTCAGCAGCTACAAGTACATGGTGCGGAAGCTGATTGCTGAGGGCAAAGGTTTCGAAGAGGTCCACTCCGCCTTTCCGCATGTCTCCCAGGCGGACTTTGATGCTTTTGTGGCCAATGAAGAGCTACAAGCAACCAAGAATCGCAAGTTGTGGGGGAAGGAAATGCGGGAGCTTAACATCGGCAACCACAACCTTGGGAGCCGTGGGTACGAGGGAAAGGAGCCCTATTGGGCGAAGGAGGACGAGGCGTATGTAAATGCCGGCATTGAGAACCCCTGGCTCAAGTACAAGGACCCGCTTGAAAGAAGATTCATCAGGTCCCGGTACCATAAGAAGAAACTAACCGGGGAACTTGTCACGGACCCGAAGGTCGTAACCGACATAATTTGGTTCACGAACGACAAGAAGGTCCTGGCGTTGGAGAAAAAACTGGTAAGCAATTTACCGGTTTAATTAGATCAAGTATCGTTCATATAATAGTAGCAACATTTCTAAATGGTTCGCGTTTCTTCCGCAGGAAGAAGAAAGACAAAAACTTTCTCAATGTGACGAAGGCTCCTCCTCCCAGGCGTCGACGGGCAGGGTAGCCTGGGACAAGCCTCTCGTACGGGCGCTAAACATCGTTAATGAGCATTCACCGACGAGAAGGCCGCATAGAGGCCGTGTGGCTGGCGCCGGTACAGGCTACAAGCATGGTCACTATGGCTTGTCGTCTGCGGACGATAAAAATGCGCGCAGTGAGAGGAAGCAGCGGGAGGCGGAGGAAATGAGGGAGTCAATCCTAGCCGAAGTCCAAGCTGGTTTGGTACCGCAACTGGTACCGCAACTCAAAGCTACGCTCGTACCTGAAGTCAAAGCTGAAGTCGCCGCTTCAGTCCAAGCAGATTTCAACGCTCTACACGCGTGGTATGAGGGTGGCAAACAAGGCCCCCCCCCCGAAAATGCAAGTGGTTAGCTTCGACGGCAGCAACTCGATGGCGCCGCCGTCCGCCGGCAATGACAATGTTATAATGGAGACTCCTCCGGCCGCCGGCAATGTCGCTGGTGCTAGGGATTCACCGTCCATGCCGGGTAGCAGCCCCTCCGTCACTTGCACGCCCGCCGCCGCATGTGCCGGCCCGTCGACATTAGCCGAGCTCAACGCCCTCACGGTAATTAACCCATGTGTACATCAAGTTAATATATTAGTTTCGTCATCCTTGCCCTCTCTCTAACGCCATACACATGTTCTCGCAGGCGCTCTCAACGCCATGCACCTTCCTGATGAGAGTAAACGGCGAACTCAAAGACGTCGCGAGGGGGTCCATCCTTCGGCCCCTGGATAAGAAGTGGCACACACGAGATATGGAGGATGACGTTTACCGGGTTGAAGTGGATCGGGCGTTACCGGGCTATGAGGATTTGTTTCCTCCTAATCAACCGCATGGTGCCGATGACGAAGACCCGTTGAATCTTGCCTCACTGAAGGGTTGGGTACTGCTATGGCCGAAGACCCTAATTAGGATCAACACCTACTCGGGGTCGACGGCAAGCAAAGACAAGCACCTTGCGGCGCCACAGGTCAGCGTCCCTCCACGACAGCCAGCGGCGCCGGTGGTCAGCGCCCCACCACAACAGCCAGCTGCGCCGGTGGTCAGCGCCCCACCACAACAGCCAGCGGCGCCGGTGGTCAGCGCCCCACCACAACAGCCAGCGGCGCCAGAGGCCGAGGAATACGAACGTGAAGACTTCCAATGGGATATTCCTACGTCTTCACAAGTTGTCCATGAGGATGCGCCGGCCCCGAAATTTGGGTGCTCCAAGAAGCTGTTCGATTCTCAAGAAACGGCTGAGGAGGAAAATCCCGAGGAGGTCGCCGCCGTCGCCGTCAAAAAGATGCTGAGCCCAAACACACTCCGTGCTACGGTTACGGCGGTGGGAGATGGTCCAGTACTACAACCCAAGAAGAGGAAGAGGGCAAACAAGAAGGACGCCAAAGACAAGGCGGCGGCCAAAGACAAGGACAAGGTGGCACTCCTTGACAAGTTGCCAAACAATTGGCGACCTCTGCATCACTTGGGTGAACCGATGCTGCCGGAGCATGTCCTCAACCTACTCACCGGGGATATGGCGAGCTTGCATAACCAAGTCCAGTATTTGGAGAGGCAGCTTCTCAAATCAAAAAATCCTAGTTACCCTCTCTTCGTGGCGAAGGTGCCAACTGGCATGAACTTCGTCGAGAAGTACCCCGCGGACTTGTGCTTCATCCGGTTCAATGACATCTTCAGCATCTATCGCATGCAAATGCTCCACTTTAGTGTGGTTCGCCTAGTTGCTCTTAGCTTGTCTTCCCAGATCGTTAAGGAGGGGACGCCGACCATCGCGATAATGGACCCCTTCTATATGCGGGAGAGCATCATCTGCAACGCTGGGGATCGGGCGATTGCCACACGGCAGGTCGAGGATTTCATGCTGGCGAACATTAAGAAGGGCGCCATTCTCATCCCTTACTTCCCCGAGTAAGTAATCACTCGCTAGTCCCCATCACCATTCTATCCTATATCTCCATTTGCATTTCCAAAGGTTAATCCGTGTGTTTTCCGCAGAGACATGTACTGCACCCTCATCGTCGTGCACCCGCAACACTCGCATGCAGTCTATCTCGACTCGGGTAGGGACAAGAAGAAAGACTACACCAACATCAGGGCCCTTCTCAATGATGCTCTCACCGGCTTCGCCAACAAGGCAGGCCCCCTCAAAGTAGAGAGGAAATCCCGAGGAGGCTTGGTCTTAACCCACACAACCAACTTCCCCTGCCTCAGGCAGTCGAAGCAAGACAATGGGATGGACGCGTGGTACGCCATCCTTCAGATGCAGGAGTACATAAAGTACGCAGATGACATGTTGCTGCCAGAGAGTCTCAGAGAGAGGTTTGTAAACATGGCGGATGCCCCTGATAGAGAGATTAGAAAGAACTGGAGTCGCATCCAGCAGTTCATTTGCACGGTAATCGTGCATGATGTCAACAAAAGGTCTGGCGAGTTCTTCTACGGCTACGGTCTACCACCTAATGACGAGATAGAACTCCGCTTGGAGATGTCGCGTGATGAGAGGCCGTTCAACACGCTTGAGGGCTGCCGTCCATTCCCCCCTAGGCGTACAACCTGATCCTACGACGGGAACACTATTGCTAAAGCTTGAACGATATGTCTTTGAACTTCCGTATTGTAATACTTGCTACATATTCCCATAGAATCGACTTGTTGCTTTTATTTAGTTGTATGGATGTGCATGTGAACATGTGTCTATAGTTTCATTTACTTTGCTATATATTTCAAGATTATGGCGTAGATACCTTAATAATTATTTGCATTTACTCGACCCCTACTTGCCTCGTATTTGGAGTTCGCCGATGATTAGAATGTTCGGTCACTAGTACACTCGGGGGTGGAGCCAGTGAGCCTTGGTGCGATGGCCACAAGTATCAATCTATTGTGCATCCTACCTAGCCTCACTGACTCCATCCCTGGATGTTAATATGTGTTTCGACCGACAAATTATGAGGCACGCTATTTAATTCGTACTACTTGTCTTTTATTTGAGTTCGCACTTCTTAATTGCATTGGCCGATGATTAAAATGTTTGGTCACTTGTACACTCCGGGGTGGGGCCAGTGAGGCTTGGTGTGATGGCCACAAATATCAATCTATTGTGCATCCTACCTAGCCTCGCTGACCCCATCCCTGTATGTTATTATTTATTTCGACCAACAAAGTATGAGGCACATGCTATTTAGTTCATACTACTTGTCTTTTATTTGAGTTCGCACTTGTTCATTGCATTGGTACTAACGTTTTACTTGTCTTGTGCATGGAGATGCCGACGACATATGTCGTGTACAAGGGGAGGGTTCCTGGAGTCTACGACGACTGGGAGGACTGTCGGAGACAGGTGCACCGCTTCAGCGGCAACAGCTACAAGGGATACCCCACTAGGGTGGAGGCGGAAGGAAGATACGCCCGTTATCTAGCGGGAGAGATGAGGGACATGAGGAGGAACCGGATGAAGACCATGGCCTTCGTGATGATGGTCATCGTGACCATGTTGTTCATGTTCTATGTGATTGTAGTTTAGGTTAGGAGCTACATTGTGAGGTGTATGACGACACTTGTGACGACTACCGAGACTTCTAACTTTGTGAAACTTAGTCCTTTGGTGTTGCATATGCACATGTTGTATGAATCACCATTTCGAAACGAGACTAGCGTATTTGTGTATTGATACCGAAATGAGACTTGGCTCTCTATGTGCTTCTCATATTGCATGTTCTGCTGTCAAAATATGAACTGTGTTGTACATATATACTGCTGTCAAATATGTATTCTAATATGCTGGAAAAAAGCTGAAAAAAGAATTTTCGAATTTTTTGCCGGCGCACCTAAATGACCTACTGCCGGCGCACAAGGCATGCGCCATTGCTCGCCGCACTACTGCCGGCGCAGCTGCTGGCGCGCCGGTGGAACATGCCCCTTTGCCGGCGAATGAGCGATGGCGCGCCGGCAGTATCCACACTATCGCCGGCGAACGGGCTGGTGCGCCGGCAATGGCCAGTTATCACCGGCCCGTTCGCACCGGCGGGCTCTTGGTGCGCCGGCAATTTTAGCAAAACGAAATAAGAAAACAGATACAAGTAATGCCAGCCCTCCAAAGATGATAAGCAGAATGCACCTTCTCAATGTGTTCCCCTATACTCCCTTCAACCTCCCCATCCTCCTGGTCAACCAATTGGTCATTGCTCGGATGATAATCTGAGCTGTCGCCTTGTGTTATGGCAGATGACTCATCATTTGAAAGTGTGGAACGACCTCCACCTCGACCACCATGTGACTTCCTAAAAATTGACACTACGGCGGGGATACCCAGGGATTGTAAGACACGGTTGTTCCGCATCATTGTCCTAGCCCTGTCCTTCTCTATCTCGGTGAGTGGCGCTTCTTTACATGTATGAGAGAAATATGTAACCATTAGATTGATGGTTGAAATGCATAGAAGCAAGCCAACTCGAACAACTAAGGTAAATTGTTTAATCATAGCAATTTTCAACTTTTAGTTTCATTTAATCCTAGGGTACAGAAATATTCAGACAGAGCCAAAAAAACCCAGCACCCGATTAAAAGCATCAATTAGACACAATGATGTTAGGATGAAGCCGCATACCAGCCAGCTGCTTCTTCCCAGTCTTTGCCATGCCTGATGTTGATGGGTTGGATATGTGCTGGCACGAAAAGAATAACAATTAGTGACAGCAGATACAACATATGGATGCAATTAAAGAACCAAGCAACATAGGTTCATGTCGATCAACAATCACCTGGTTCACCTTGCTCCTTGAAGTAGGTCAGACCTTGGTATTACCTACGAAGATAACAGGTTATAATCATTAGACATATCCCTTCATACAACAATAGACATGTACACAGAAAAAGCTGTAGGCATGTACAGATAAACAGGGCTCCCAAACTTTGTTTGGGAGAAGTTTCATCAACACAGGATAGAAGGGCAATATAAATGTTCATCGACGAAATATAAAAGGGAATGCCTTGGTAAAGATCTGTACCAAGCAAGATCCGCAGCAGGTAATCATATTATGTACTAGTTGCAGCAAGAAAGATCTGTAGAAGCTAATCATATATGGACTGCAGTAAACTAGATGTACAATCTACAGAGCCCAAGCCAAGTAAAATCCCCCAACAATCACGGACTGGTTGCAGCGAGACCCACGCCAGGCAAGATCTGCATCACTAATTGACTGGTTGGATACAGCAAGCAAGATCGGCAGCAGGTAATCATATAGGGACTGCAGTAAACCAGATCTAAATTCTACAGAGCCTGAGCCAAGCAAGATCCGCAGCAATCATCGACTGGTTGCAGCAAGACACATGCCAATCAAGATCCGAAGCAACCATGGACTGCTTGCATATAGCAAGCAAGATCGGCAGCAGGTAATCATATAGGGACTGCAGAAAACCAAATCTAAAATCTACAGAGCCTGAGCCAGGCAAGATCCGCAGCAATCATCGACTGGTTGCTGCAAGAACATGAAAAGCAAGATCCGAAGCAACCATGGACTGGTTGCAGCAAGAACCATGACAGGCCGAGCAACCCTGACCCTGGACAAGCCAAGGAAACAAGCCATGCCACGAAATCCCTAACCCTAACCATGCCATGCCAAGCAAACCGTAACCCTAGCCATGGCCGACGAAACCCTAAGCAGGCCAAGAAAAGGCCATAGATCGAAGAGGGGGGGAGGGGTCGGGTTGAGGAGGGAACTCGCCTGAAGATCTTGTGGCGAGCGTCTACGCACGCGCGGCCGTCGTCGGCGGGTAGCTCTCCGCTCGTCCGCTCGTCGGAGCGCCGCTCGTCGGTGGCCGTCGGCGGGTGGGGATGAGCGGAGTGGGAGGGGAATTGGGGTTCGTATTGCACCGGAGTGGGAGGGGAATTGGGGAATTGAGGGAGCTCGTACGGGATTTGACTGAAATGTCCCTCCTTTCCAGCTTAGGTTAGTGGCGTTTCGGACATTTGCCCTCCTTTCCAGCTTAGGTTAGTGGCGGGCGGATTCAAAACATTTCGCTGGAGCTGGCGGGAGAAGCTGGGCGGGAGAGTTTTGGGGTTTTGGAGGGTTTTGGGGTTTTGGGGTTTTGGAGGGAATTTTTGGGGCTTTTTTGTGCAAAACAATAATAATTAAATGCGCAATAATGCATATAATTTGGTGTAGATTAAAATATTTTTAAAAACATAATATCATGTAATTAAACGTGTGTCACCTTCATTCCTTTAATGATAATAATATAGGGATATATGAAACTCCTAGAATCCTTAATAATTAAATTATTTAAAAAAATCAGAAAATGTTTGGTTAATTAGGTCAAATAATATATGTCTCTTGCACACACTAATTATATGTTATCATAAGGCATATGCAAGCTTTATCCCATTCTATATACATCAAGATTCCGAACGTGGCAGTTCGATCGTGAAGGATTCTAGCTCCTAGCTAGAATGTACGTCGTCTCCGCTCGACTTTTTGGCTCCGTTTAATTTGCCAACTGCGCAAAAAGGGGCCGCCGGGACATGCGGTATGGCCGTACCGGGCGCGCGCGTGCACCCATCCGCCAACGCGCGAAACGGAAAACATTTAGCACATAAAATGACGCGTCCTAGACCTAAAAACATTTTTCACTCCATTTATTGAGCCAAGGAAAGTGTGGCCCCAGTTCAAATCCTCCCGGTCAGTTTCCAGCGGATTCGGCGGGACACCGCAGGAAGCGGGAGGGATTCCCAGATGGCTACCGCGCGCATACGGCATGTGATAGGTGGTGCGTAGGAGGTATCGTACCGCTGCGCGGAGGACTCGCGCAATACTAAAATGCGCACCATGTAGCTCCTTCACAAAAAAAGCCCTTCCGGCACCCCGAAAATGGAAAAACCGTCGCCCGTGGTTCGGATTGGAAATCCGCGACAGGGGCCTTGCTTCCCATCCTAAGGTCCACGCACGTGCCAAATATGGCCTCGTTCCGACAAACTATGTGGTGAAACGGGCCGTTTCCTACTCATTTCCCCTAAAAGCCATAGAACTCCGGACGTGATAGCCCTATTCGCGAAGGGTTTTTCAAGATAATTGCCGTATCCCAATTCCGTCTTTTGAAGTGGTTACTAGGACACATAAAATGACGCCACGCGGCTCCGCTCGATTTTTTGGCTCCGTTTAATTTGCCAACTGCGCAAAACGGGGCCGCCGGGACATGCGGTATGGCCGTACCGGGCGCGCGCGTGCACCCGTCCGCCAACGCGCGAAACGGAAAACATTTAGCACATAAAATGACGCATCCTAGACCTAAAAACATTTTCCCCTCCATTTATTGAGCCAAGGAAAGTGTGGCCCCAGTTCAAATCCGGTTAGTTTCCAGCGGATTCGGCGGGACACCGCCGGAAGCGGGAGGGATTCCCAGATGGCTACCGCGTGCATACGGCATGTGATAGGTGGTGCGTAGGAGGTATCCTGCCGCTGCGCGGAGGTCTCGCGCAATACTAAAATGCGCACCATGTAGCTCCTTCACAAAAAAAGCCCTTCCGGCACCCCGAAAATGGAAAAACCGTCGCCCGTGGTTCGGATTGGAAATCCGCGACAGGGGCCTTGCTTCCCATCCTAAGGTGCACGCACGTGCCAAATATGGCCTCGTTCCGACAAACTATGTGGTGAAACGGGCCGTTTCCTACTCATTTCCCCTAAAAGCCATAGAACTCCGGACGTGATAGCCCTACTCGTGAAGGGTTTTTCAAGATAATTGCCGTATCCCAATTCCGTCTTTTGAAGTGGTTACTAGGACACATAAAATGACGCCACGCGGCTCCGCTCGATTTTTTGGCTCCGTTTAATTTGCCAACTGCGCAAAACGGGGCCGCCGGGACATGCGGTATGGCCGTACCGGGCGCGCGCGTGCACCCGTCCGCCAACGCGCGAAACGGAAAACATTTAGCACATAAAATGACGCGTCCTAGACCTAAAAACATTTTCCCCTCCATTTATTGAGCCAAGGAAAGTGTGGCCCCAGTTCAAATCCGGTCAGTTTCCAGCGGATTCGGCGGGACACCGCAGGAAGCCGGAGGGACCGCGCGCATACGGCATGTGATAGGTGGTGCGTAGGAGGTATCCTGCCGCTGCGCGGAGGTCTCGCGCAATACTAAAATGCGCACCATGTAGCTCCCACTACTAGGAAAATGGCTATAGGTGGAGGCAAGTGGTGCCGGCGCACCACCTCTGACATGCGCCGGTGGGAATGGATGCCGGCGCACCTCTTTGCCGCGCCGGCGATGAAAGCCTACTGCCGGCGCACCTGCCGCACAGACGCGCCGGGGAAAAAACTTGGCATGGCCGCGGTCGATTCGGGCCAGGCCCAAGAGTCATTGCCGGCGCACCAGCCCGAGGGCCGGCGGATATTGCCGGCGCGCCTGGCTGGTGCGCCGGCAATGACTCTTGGGCCTGGCCGGGGGTGGTATAGCCGAAATAGCTATGTTCTGCCGGCGCACCCGTGCCATGGTGCGCCGGCAGTAACCTGGGCAGTTATTTCTGCTCAACAACCACTCCCCCACTCTACTACCACTCCACTCCTCCACACAAACCCGAGCCTTCTCCCAACCCAGCTCATTTTTGCCCATTTCTATCCCCAATTTCACCAATTTGACCAAACAAAATCATATTTTTTGAGCAAATCTTCCCTTCCTACATGCATCTCCCACATCCCCCTATGTAGATCTAGATCTAATATCCCGCATTGACCGCTCAATCTAGATCTAGATCTAGAAAGTCGGCTTCCATACGCCATTGTCGCGGCGCTTCGTCTCGATCTCATCGACGAATATATCAAACAAATAGGTGATTAATGAACAAATTAAGGAATGAAATCGACGTATGTTGGACATTTGAAGCAAAGCTAGCTCTCGTGTGTGGCATATATATATGTTGTGCTTGTGCTTGTGTGTGTGTTGGCGTTGAAAATGAGTTGCCAACGTTGCGCCGAAATGTTGATTCTTCAAGTTTCCGTTTCGGCACATTTCTGGCGCTCCTATGTCCTACCGTGTAGGAAGGTCATGCCGAAATTTTCCGTGAAAACTACCGACGGATGCATGGTTCTAATCAATTATGTAATCTTACCATGCAGGCGAGAATGGTTATCGAGATGAGTGAAAGCATCGTGATGAGATATCTGAAACACGCGATCATCGACATGTATGAAAATAAACGCACGGAGGTATTGTGTCCGTGCCGGAGATGCAAACGAGGGAAATGGTTTGACCCGTATTCAGGAAAATTGCAGGGGCACCTGCTCACTAATGGTTTCATGCATGGACACACTCAATGGATGAGCGATGATGGCGCGGAGGTCAATGGGGCGACGGCAGCAGGTGGTAATAATGGCCGGCAAGAAGGAGGGCATCATGACATTGATGACGATGAAGAGTTTGTCGCAGAAGACGATAACCTTGACGACGATAATAACCTTGACGATGACAATAACCTTGACGACGACGAAGAGGTGCCGCTAGCTTCAGTCGTGCGGGACCCTCATCTTCAAGATCTGCTTCTCGAAAAGACGAAGGGCGCCAAGCGGAAATCAAAGCTTGAGCAACTGGAGATAGACTCGAATACTCCGTTGTACGACTCAGGTCGCGGGTTGGGGGAGTCTCGCTTGAGAGTAGCTCTCGATGTGCTGCAGATGAAGGCGAAACACGGATGGACGGACACAAGCGTCGACGACATCCTGGAATACGTGAAAGATCTCCTTCCTGCCGGGAACACGTGTCCTGGTAGTCTAGCCGAGGCCAAGAGAATCACGTGCCCTCTCGACTTACCCCACGAAAAGTATCACGCCTGCATCAACGACTGTATCATGTATCGCAAGGAGCACGTGGACAAGACCAAATGTCCTGTGTGTGACGCTGAACGGTACAAGAAAGGGAAGAAGAAAGCTCCTCGGAAAGTTGTGTGGTACTTCCCGCTCGCCCCCCGGCTGCAACGGTTCTACGCGGACCGCAAGGAAGCAAAGCTCATGCGCTGGCACGCTGAAAGAAAGGAGGCAGTGTTGAATGATGAAGATCGGATTGAGCACCCAGTGCTGACACACCCTTCGGATGCAAGCCAGTGGAAAGCATTAGACAATGAATTCGGAAGTTTTGGGGCAGAACCCAGAAACATCAGGTTGGGTGCGAGCACGGACGGATTCAATCCGTTCGGAAACCAGAGCAGCACACATAGCACATGGCCCGTGTTTGTATGGATCTACAACCTCCCGCCCTGGCTGTGCATGAAGAGGAAGTACATACAGATGAGTATGCTAATTCAAGGGCCGACACAGCCAGGAAACGATATCAACATGTATCTCGAACTATTAAAGGAGGAGCTTGAAACGTTGTGGGCGGAGGAAGGGGTAGATACATGGGACGCCGTCGCGGAAGAATATTTCCCTTTGAGAGCCGCGTTGATCACGACGGTGCAGGACTACCTCGGATACGGTTACATTTCGTGCCAGGTGTGCCATGGACACAAGGCATGTGTCAGGTGCATGGAAGAGACGATGTTTTTGCAGCTTGGTAAGGATCCCGGCTCTTCGAAAACAGTTTACATGGGGCATCGAAGGTGGCTACAGAAGACTGACCCGTGGAGAAAGCGTGGAGATCTGTTCGATGGTACAAATGAACCCCGAGGACCTCCACGGAAGAAGAGCGGCGAAGAGATCGATACATTACTGAAAGGTTGGAAGGAGTGCCCTCCGCCGGGAAAGATACGTCAAAAGCCTGGAGAGAAGAAGAAGAAAAAGGCAACGGCGACGCCGCTCATTGGTGTATGGAAAAGGAGGTCCGTGTTTTGGGACTTGCCGTACTGGAAAATTCTCGATACACCTCACTGCCTTGATGTCATGCATATTACAAAGAACGTGTGCGAGAGCTTGCTTGGCACTCTTCTCAACATGCCGGACCGGACCAAAGATGGGCCGAAAGCAAGACACGACCTGAAAGTTTTGGGCATCAGGGAAGAGCTTCAGATCCCGGCGGCCCAAGAGGGACAGTCGGAGGAGGAGGCGGACGGCGGTCAGAAGCGCAAAAGGATTAAGCAGCCAGACTATTACTGTCCCCCCTCCTGCTTCACTTTTAGTCCGGCCGAGGTCGATCAATTTTTCAATTGCCTTCTAGGAGTCAGAGTGCCCTTCGGTTACTCCGGGCTAATAAGCAGATACATGGACCCCAAGAAACGAAACTTCAGCGGCATGAAGTCTCATGACTGTCACGTGATGATGACTGATACGTCTCCAACGTATCGATAATTTCTTATGTTCCATGCTACTTTATTGATGATACCTACATGTTTTATGCACATTATATGTCATATTTATGCATTTTCCGGAACTAACCTATTAACAAGATGCCGAAGAGCCGTTGCTGTTTTCTGCTGTTTTTGGTTTAAAATCCTAGTAAGGAAATATTCTCGAATTGGACGAAACTTTCGCCCAGGGTCCTATTTTTGCACGAAGCTTCCAAGACCGAAGAGATAACGAGTGGGGCCACGAGGCAGCCAGGGACAGGCGGCGCGCCCAAGCCCCGGCCGCGCGGCCCTACCCCCGGGGCACCTCGTGTGGCCCCCGCGTTGACCTTCCGCCTACTTAAAGTCTCCGTCGAAAACCCCCAGTACGAGAGCCACGATACGGAAAACCTTCCAGAGACGCCGCCGCCGCGAATCCCATCTCGGGGATTCAGGAGATCGCCTCGCACCCGCCGGAGAGGGGATTCATCTCCGGAGGACTCTACACCGCCATGGTCGCCTCCGGAGTGATGAGTGAGTAGTTCACCCCTGGACCATGGGTCCATAGCAGTAGCTAGATGGTCGTCTTCTCCTTGTTGTGCTTCATTGTTGGATCTTGTGAGCTGCCTAACATGATCAAGATCATCTATATGTAATTCTATATGTTGTGTTTGTCGGGATCCGATGGATAGAGAGTACTATGATTATGGTGATTATCAATCTATTGTTTATGTGTTGTTTAAGATCTTGCATGCTCTCCGTTATTAGTAGAGGCTCTGGCCAAGTTTGTACTCTTAACTCCAAGAGGGAGTATTTATGCTCGATAGTGGGTTCATGCCTCCATTAAATCTGGGACAGTGACAGAAAGTTCTAAGGTTGTGGATGTGCTTGCCACTAGGGATAAAACATTGATTCTATGTCTAAGGATGTAGTTGTCGATTACATTACGCACCATACCTAATGCAATTGTCTGTTGCTTTGCAACTTAATACTGAATGGGGTTCGGATGATAACCTGAAGGTGGACTTTTTAGGCATAGATGCAGTTGGATGGCGGTCTATGTACTTTGTCGTAATGCCCAATTAAATCTCACTATATTTATCATATCATGTATATGCATTGTTATGCCTTTCTCTATTTGTCAATTGCCCGACTGTAATTTGTTCACCCAACATGCTTTTATCTTATGGGAGAGACACCTCTAGTGAACTGTGGACCCCGGTCCTATTCTTTACATAGCATACAATCTACTGCAATTGTGTTTTACTATTTTCTTGCAAACATCTTCCACTCGATACGTTTAATCCTTTGTTACAGCAAGCCGGTGAGATTGACAACCTCACTGTTTCGTTGGGGCAAAGTACTTTGGTTTTGTTGTGCAGATTCCACGTTGGCGCCGGAATCCCTGTTGTTGCGCCGCATCACATTTCGCGACCATCAACCTTCAACGTGCTTCTTGCTCCTACGGTTCGATTAAACCTTGGTTTCATACCAGAAACTTGCTTCCCAAGAAACGAAACTTCAGCGGCATGAAGTCTCATGACTGTCACGTGATGATGACGCAGATTCTTCCGGTTGCAATCCGAGGTATAATGGATGACCATGTCCGTGCAACGCTGACTGGGCTCTGTAACTTCTTCGACGTCATAACTCGGAAGTCGATAAGCGTGAAGAAACTCGCAAGGCTCCAGGAAGAGATCGTGGTGATCCTATGTGAGCTTGAGATGTACTTCCCGCCTGCATTCTTTGACGTGATGGTCCATCTGTTGGTCCATATCATGGATGATATCGTCAGTCTAGGGCCGGCATTCTTACACAACATGATGCCGTTTGAAAGAATGAATGGGGTCATTAAAGGATACGTTCGTAACAGGTCACATCCGGATGGAAGCATCGTACAGGGCTGGCTCACCGAAGAGTGCATCTCTTTCTGCACGAATTATCTAGACATCGAGGACCCTGTTGGTTTGCCTCAAAACAAGCACCTCCGCAGGTTCGAGGGAGTAGGCCACAAAAATGGAAGGAAGGAACTGCACGTGCACATGTCTGGTCGGACTTCCGACTTTGACAGGGCCAACTTAGTAGCGCTACAACACATTGACTTGATCGATCCTTGGTTGAAAGAGCACAAAACCATGATAGAGAACAGTGGCAAGCCGATGATGACGGAAGCAGAAATATACAGAGAGCACAACTCCTCTTTCGCGCGCTGGTTCAAAGACCACATTGATGCTAATCCCCCACCAATGGATTCTGACAAGGATAAACTAGTATTGGCCTTGTCACATGGCCCCGCGCCCAACCTCATGACTTACCAAGCGTACGATATCAACGGGTACACATTCTACACGGAAGAAAAAGACAAGAACAGTGCTTACCAGAACTCAGGGGTAACGATGGATTCCTGGACGGGTGACGTAAAGACTAGATACTACGGAAGAATCGAGGAAATCTGGGAGCTTAGCTACGCTGGGGAGAAAGTGCCGATGTTCCGTATCAGATGGGCTAAGAACGTCACAAAAGAAGACCGGTATTTCACCACCATGTTTCTACCCGAAGCCAACAAATCAAAGTCCACGAACGCCACCGCGCAGAATGAGCCATGGGTACTGGCAGAACACGTGCACCAATGCTTCTTCATAACCGACCCATCCAGGCCTAGCCGTGTTATCGTGAGGAGAGGCAAGAGGACCATCGTCGGAATGGATGGAGTCGCCAACGAGGAAGACTTCGAAGGACAAGTCGGAGACCCAATGATGGAAGAATCCGAGGACGAAGACACAACATACACCACAAGAAGAAGCAGGACCACGCTACCGAGGTCAGGTCGACCCTTCAAAAGAAGAAGTCACGACACGGGGCTAAATTATTCAACGACGAGCAAGAAAAGCAAGAAGAAAGCGAAACACTCTTCTCAATCGATGATGTAAAACTTTATTTGCAATCTATAACTCATATTGCTTTTGTAATGCATAATTAACTCATATGGTCATGGCCAATATTTTATGTATGACTAATTAATATTGTGTTGGTCAATATTATGTGTATGTAATATATAACTCATGCATATTGCTTTATTATTATCTTGAAAAGATAAGAAAAATAAAATAGTACAGTATTTGGGGTAAAAGAAAAGAAACATACAATAAAGAGAAAAGAAATAAATAAATAAATAAACATGTCCCACATCCTTATTGCATACACTGCTAAACACATGTTCAGGTTACAGCTGTGCCAGGCTTATTGCCGGCGCACCAGGCTTATTAATTCGCCGGGGGTATACGTGTCCCCGGCGAACCAGGTATGAGGTGCGCCGGCAATAAGCATTTCCCAGCTGTAATTAGGACTTAAGCGTTTTCTCTCCCTTCCTTCTCCCCACAGCCACATCTCAATCACCACCGTTGAGCGCCGCCGGCCAGATCGAGTTCTCTGTCGCCACCCCAACTCCCCCTCTCGAGCGCCGCCGTTCTGCCCCGCCACCGTCCTCCACCATCCCCTCGACCATCCCCCACCACCTGCCCCGTACGCCGCAGCGGAAGACCCGTGGAGAAGGAGGAGCCGCGCGCCATTGGAGAAGAAGGTTGCCCGCGCGCGTACCAGGGGTCGTCGGCACCGCCGTTGGAGAAGAAGTCGCCAACCACGGTGAGCTTCCCTCTCCCCTTCCCTCTCCCCTTCCCTCTTCCCTTCCCTCTCCCCTTCCCTCCCCCTTCCCTGTCTGTTTAGGGTTCTTCCTCATCTCCGGTGACCCAAGAAATGAATTGCTAGATGCTCTCTGGTTAGGATTGCAAGAAATGGTTCATGGATGATTACCCTGCTCCAGAAATGCAAATTTTAGCAATTCTCTGGTTTAAAATGAATGATGAAATGATGCTTGCATTATGAAGATAAAATGGGCCATTTACCTATTGCTAAATTGGTTTTGCTATTGAATTTGATGCTTAGATGCTTGCAAATGGGGCATGTACCTAATGCAAATTTTAAAAAATGTTGTAGCTACTGGTTTAGTGTAGGTTTCATTCTCTGGTTCATTTAAAAAATGATGAAATGAGCACTTTAGTGTTTAATTCATTCTCTGGTTCATTTAAAACAAAATGAAAATGATGTACATGGTTCTCTGGAAATGAATTGGGGTTTTTTATTATAGTGCAAATGAAATGGAAATGCTACTGGTTCATTTAAAATAGTTCTCTGGTTTAGTTCACTATTGCTAGTTCACTATTTAAAATGGAAATGAAATGGAGATGGCTGTATCAAGTATGGTAAAAATTGGTTGTGAGATCATGCACTGTATCAAGTATGGTAATGAATTGGGTGAAGTGAAAATATATTCAGATGTACATGGTTCTCTGTAAATGAATTGGGTGAAGTGAAAATAAAAATGCTACTGGTTTAAAATGACAAATGAAAATTTAAAATGCAGTAGGTTTGTTTGCTAGTTGCTATTTGCTTTAAATGATGAAATGCAGTAGCAAATTCTTGGTTCATTTAACTTGTTGGTAAATGCTTGCAGTAGGTTACTGTTAGCAAATGAAATGAGTTAGTTCTCTGGCTAATGGAAAGTAAGCTCTAGTTCATAAAATGCTACCAGATATTCTAACAATTTTTGCTCTGTTATGTTAAATAAATATATGATGTGCTGTTGCAAATGGACAGTAGCTAGCTAGGTTCATTTAGTTGATTCTAAATGCTTCTAAATATATGATGTGCTGGTTAGTATTTAGGGTTTCAATTTATATTTACTAAATGCTTTCTATACTAAATGCTTCTGGTTTGCTTCTGGTTGAGATGGAAATGTTGTCTCTGGTTGCAAATGTCTCTGGTTTGCTTCTGGTTTGCTTCAATTTATAGTGGAAATGAAATGGAGATGCTACTGGTTCATTTAATTGGGGTTTTAATTTAATTTAATGCCTAATGAAATGGAAATGCTACTGCTATTCTGGATAATCTTGTTGGCAGAGCTCAACTTTTCACCCATGAACCAGAGATAGTTGTTGACTAGATTTCAAATGCTAGCAGTAATGTATTTGGTTTCTCTGTGGGGGTATATAATTGTGGTGCCCCTGTTTGCAAACTGCATTTATTCTCTGGTTAAAAAAACAAAAGAAAATGATTTTGTTCTCTGGTTTGAAATTTAGTTCATTTAGTTCAGATGCTTTTATGCTATGGTTCATCATGTTGCTCTCTGGTTAAGAAAATGAAATTAAGCTCATGTTGCTCTCTTGCTGCTGGTTTAGTTAATAGTGGATAAATTGGCAGAGACTAATAGTGGATAAATTGACAGAGACTAAATGCTACTACTGGTTTAGCTACTGGTTTAAAATTAAAATGTTGCTTAGTTCATGTTGCTTAGGTATTTAGTTCATTTGGTTAAGTTCATTGGTGCTATTCTCTGGTTTGAAAAAAGAACAAGTGCTATTCGCTGGTTTGAAAAAATGTGCTATATCAATTGATGCTGTCAAGTGTCCACAAATGCTATATCAATTGAAATTTTGCTATGTATCATATATGTGAATTGCATTTCTGTTACAGGGATTGAGTTGCTATTGAGTGCCGGAATGTCGATTCATTTCCGTTCCGGCAATTCTAGCACTCGGCATGACCAATTTTTAGCAAAGGTCATGCCGAATTTTTCCGTGAATTCTAACTCTTTTTCATCTTCTATTAGTGCAAGCCACCATGGCGTCTGAAGAACAATTAGAGGAGCACTACAATAGGCACTTCTTTAGGACGGAGGAGGATGCCGAGGCCGCTGGTGTTGGCGGCGACGAGGATCATGAGATGGAGGATGACGCTGGGGGTAGTGGCGACGAGCCAAGCGGCAACGAGGCAAGCGACGCCGCCGGGGGTAGTACCTACGCGCCAAGCGGCGACGAGGCAACCGGCGCCGCCGGGGGTGGCGGCGAGACAAGCGGCGACGATCCTAGCGGCGCCGCCGGGAGTAGTGGCACCGGGACAAGTGGTTCCAAGAGGCCGCGGAAGGCAAGGCGCCAAAACACGGTCGGCACCGGCAGAGACACAGTCAAAGAGGTGGACCCCGCCAGTGGATTGCCGAAGGAGCCTAAGGATGTTGCCAAGGGGTACGGCAACCAACTGGCATGTATCCTCCGAGAGGTCGTCAATCTCAACGAGACGGACCTCCGAGCTGAGAGCAAAGCGCCTCTGCGAGCCCAGCTCATTGCGAGGTTGCACTCACGATACAAGTTCCTAGGCGACTACGCCTCCACTGATCAAACCAATAACATTGTGAACTCACAAGCCCTCCTGAAGTTCACCAAACACCTCAGCAGCTACAAGTACATGGTGCGGAAGCTGATTGCTGAGGGCAAAGGTTTCGAAGAGGTCCACTCCGCCTTTCCGCATGTCTCCCAGGCGGACTTTGATGCTTTTGTGGCCAATGAAGAGCTACAAGCAACCAAGAATCGCAAGTTGTGGGGGAAGGAAATGCGGGAGCTTAACATCGGCAACCACAACCTTGGGAGCCGTGGGTACGAGGGAAAGGAGCCCTATTGGGCGAAGGAGGACGAGGCGTATGTAAATGCCGGCATTGAGAACCCCTGGCTCAAGTACAAGGACCCGCTTGAAAGAAGATTCATCAGGTCCCGGTACCATAAGAAGAAACTAACCGGGGAACTTGTCACGGACCCGAAGGTCGTAACCGACATAATTTGGTTCACGAACGACAAGAAGGTCCTGGCGTTGGAGAAAAAACTGGTAAGCAATTTACCGGTTTAATTAGATCAAGTATCGTTCATATAATAGTAGCAACATTTCTAAATGGTTCGCGTTTCTTCCGCAGGAAGAAGAAAGACAAAAACTTTCTCAATGTGACGAAGGCTCCTCCTCCCAGGCGTCGACGGGCAGGGTAGCCTGGGACAAGCCTCTCGTACGGGCGCTAAACATCGTTAATGAGCATTCACCGACGAGAAGGCCGCATAGAGGCCGTGTGGCTGGCGCCGGTACAGGCTACAAGCATGGTCACTATGGCTTGTCGTCTGCGGACGATAAAAATGCGCGCAGTGAGAGGAAGCAGCGGGAGGCGGAGGAAATGAGGGAGTCAATCCTAGCCGAAGTCCAAGCTGGTTTGGTACCGCAACTGGTACCGCAACTCAAAGCTACGCTCGTACCTGAAGTCAAAGCTGAAGTCGCCGCTTCAGTCCAAGCAGATTTCAACGCTCTACACGCGTGGTATGAGGGTGGCAAACAAGGCCCCCCCCCGAAAATGCAAGTGGTTAGCTTCGACGGCAGCAACTCGATGGCGCCGCCGTCCGCCGGCAATGACAATGTTATAATGGAGACTCCTCCGGCCGCCGGCAATGTCGCTGGTGCTAGGGATTCACCGTCCATGCCGGGTAGCAGCCCCTCCGTCACTTGCACGCCCGCCGCCGCATGTGCCGGCCCGTCGACATTAGCCGAGCTCAACGCCCTCACGGTAATTAACCCATGTGTACATCAAGTTAATATATTAGTTTCGTCATCCTTGCCCTCTCTCTAACGCCATACACATGTTCTCGCAGGCGCTCTCAACGCCATGCACCTTCCTGATGAGAGTAAACGGCGAACTCAAAGACGTCGCGAGGGGGTCCATCCTTCGGCCCCTGGATAAGAAGTGGCACACACGAGATATGGAGGATGACGTTTACCGGGTTGAAGTGGATCGGGCGTTACCGGGCTATGAGGATTTGTTTCCTCCTAATCAACCGCATGGTGCCGATGACGAAGACCCGTTGAATCTTGCCTCACTGAAGGGTTGGGTACTGCTATGGCCGAAGACCCTAATTAGGATCAACACCTACTCGGGGTCGACGACAAGCAAAGACAAGCACCTTGCGGCGCCACAGGTCAGCGTCCCTCCACGACAGCCAGCGGCGCCGGTGGTCAGCGCCCCACCACAACGGCCAGCTGCACAAGAGGTCAGCGCCCCACCACAACGGCCAGCGGCGCCGGTGGTCAGCGCCCCACCACAACAGCCAGCGGCGCCAGAGGCCGAGGAATACGAACGTGACGACTTCCAATGGGATATTCCTACGTCTTCACAAGTTGTCCATGAGGATGAGCCGGCCTCAAAATATGGGTGCTCCAAGAAGCTGTTCGATTCTCAAGAAACGGCTGAGGAGGAAAATCCTGAGGAGGTCGCCGCCGCCGCCGTCAAGAAGATGCTGAGCCCTAACACACTCCGTGCTACGGTTACGGCGGTGGGAGATGGTCCAGTACTACAACCCAAGAAGAGGAAGAGGCCAGCTAAGAAGGACGCCAAAGACAAGGCGGCGGCCAAAGACAAGGACAAGGTGGCACTCCTTGACAAGTTGCCAAACAATTGGCGACCTCTGCATCACTTGGGTGAACCGATGCTGCCGGAGCATGTCCTCAAGTTACTCACCGGGGATATGGCGAGCTTGCATAACCAAGTCCAGTATTTGGAGAGGCAGCTTCTCAAATCAAAAAATCCTAGTTACCCTCTCTTCGTGGCGAAGGTGCCAACTGGCATGAACTTCGTCGAGAAGTACCCCGCGGACTTGTGCTTCATCCGGTTCAATGACATCTTCAGCATCTATCGCATGCAAATGCTCCACTTTAGTGTGGTTCGCCTAGTTGCTCTTAGCTTGTCTTCCCAGATCGTTAAGGAGGGGACGCCGACCATCGCGATAATGGACCCCTTCTATATGCGGGAGAGCATCATCTGCAACGCTGGGGATCGGGCGATTGCCACCCGGCAGGTCGAGGATTTCATGCTGGCGAACATTAAGAAGGGCGCAATTCTCATCCCTTACTTCCCCGAGTAAGTAATCACTCGCTAGTCCCCATCACCATTCTATCCTATATCTCCATTTGCATTTCCAAAGGTTAATCCGTGTGTTTTCCGCAGAGACATGTACTGCACCCTCATCGTCGTGCACCCGCAACACTCGCATGCAGTCTATCTCGACTCGGGTAGGGACAAGAAGAAAGACTACACCAACATCAGGGCCCTTCTCAATGATGCTCTCACCGGCTTCGCCAACAAGGCAGGCCCCCTCAAAGTAGAGAGGAAATCCCGAGGAGGCTTGGTCTTAACCCACACAACCAACTTCCCCTGCCTCAGGCAGTCGAATGAAGACAATGGGATGGACGCGTGGTACGCCATCCTTCAGATGCAGGAGTACATAAAGTACGCAGATGACATGTTGCTGCCAGAGAGTCTCAGAGAGAGGTTTTTAAACATGGCGGATGCCCCTGATAGAGAGATTAGAAAGAACTGGGGTCGCATCCAGCAGTTCATTTGCACGGTAATCGTGCATGATGTCAACAATAGGTCTGGCGAGTTCTTCTACGGCTACGGTCTACCACCTAATGACGAGATAGAACTCCGCTTGGAGATGTCGCGTGATGAGAGGCCGTTCAACACGCTTGAGGGCTGCCGTCCATTCCCCCCTAGGCGTACAACCTGATCCTACGACGGGAACACTATTGCTAAAGCTTGAACGATATGTCTTTGAACTTCCGTATTGTAATACTTGCTACATATTCCCATAGAATCGACTTGTTGCTTTTATTTAGTTGTATGGATGTGCATGTGAACAGGTGTCTATAGTTTCATTTAGTTTGCTATATATTTCAAGATTATGCCGTAGATACCTTAATAATTATTTGCATTTACTCGACCCCTACTTGCCTCGTATTTGGAGTTCGCCGATGATTAGAATGTTCGGTCACTAGTACACTCGGGGGTGGAGCCAGTGAGCCTTGGTGCGATGGCCACAAGTATCAATCTATTGTGCATCCTACCTAGCCTCACTGACTCCATCCCTGGATGTTAATATGTGTTTCGACCGACAAATTATGAGGCACGCTATTTAAGTCGTACTACTTGTCTTTTATTTGAGTTCGCACTTCTTAATTGCATTGGCCGATGATTAAAATGTTTGGTCACTTGTACACTCCGGGGTGGGGCCAGTGAGGCTTGGTGTGATGGCCACAAATATCAATCTATTGTGCATCCTACCTAGCCTCGCTGACCCCATCCCTGTATGTTATTATTTATTTCGACCAACAAAGTATGAGGCACATGCTATTTAGTTCATACTACTTGTCTCTTATTTGAGTTCGCACTTGTTCATTGCGTTGGCCGATGATTAGAATGTTTGGTCACTTGTACACTCTGGGGTGGGGTGAGTGAACCTAGTGTGATGGCACAAATATCAATCTGTTGTGCATCCTACTTGGCTTCACTTACCCCATCCCTGAATGTTACTATTTGTTTCGACCGACAAAGTATGAGGCACATGCTATTTAGTTCATATTACTTGTCTCTTATTTGAGTTGGCACTTGTTAATTGCATTGGTACTAACGTTTTATTTGTCTTGTGCATGGAGATGCCGACGACATATGTCGTGTACAAGGGGAGGGTTCCTGGAGTCTACGACGACTGGGAGGACTGTCGGAGACAGGTGCACCGCTTCAGCGGCAACAGCTACAAGGGATACCCCACTAGGGTGGAGGCGGAAGGAAGATACGCCCGTTATCTAGCGGGAGAGATGAGGGACATGAGGAGGAACCGGATGAAGACCATGGCCTTCGTGATGATGGTCATCGTGACCATGTTGGTCATGTTCTATGTGATTGTAGTTTAGGTTAGTAGCTACATTGTGAGGTGTATGACGACACTTGTGACGACTATGTACCGAGACTTCTAACTTTGTGAAACTTCGTCCTTCGGTGTTGCATATGCACATGTGTTGTATGAATCAACATTCCGGAACCAGACTTGCGTATTTGTGTATTGATACCGAAATGAGACTTGGCTCTCTATGTGCTTCTCATATTGCATGTTCTGCTGTATAAATATGAACTGTGTTGTAAATATATACTGCTGTCAAATATGTATTCTAATATGCTGGGAAAAATCTGAAAAAAGAATTTTCGAATATTATTGCCGGCGCACCTACATGCCCTACTGCCGGCGCACGTGGCATGCGCCAGTGCTGCAAGCACTACTGCCGGCGCAGCTGCTGGTGCGCCGGTGGAACTTGCCCTTTGCCGGCGAAGCTACGATGGCGCGCCGGCAGTACATGACCTATCGCCGGCGCACTGCCTGGTGCGCCGGCAGTGGCCAGTTATCACCGGCCCGTTCGCAGCGGCGGGCTCGTGGTGCGCCGGCAATGGGCCTTTTAGGTGCGCCGGCAATAGGCCTTTCCCTTGTAGTGTCCTTCACAAAAAAAAGCCCTTCCGGCACCCCGAAAATGGAAAAACCGTCGCCCGTGGTTCGGATTGGAAATCCGCGACAGGGGCCTTGCTTCCCATCCTAAGGTGCACGCACGTGCCAAATATGGCCTCGTTCCGACAAACTATGTGGTGAAACGGGCCGTTTCCTACTCATTTCCCCTAAAAGCCATAGAACTCCGGACGTGATAGCCCTACTCGTGAAGGGTTTTTCAAGATAATTGCCGTATCCCAATTCCGTCTTTTGAAGTGGTTACTAGGACACATAAAATGACGCCACGCGGCTCCGCTCGATTTTTTTGGCTCCGTTTAATTTGCCAACTGCGCAAAACGGGGCCGCCGGGACATGCGGTATGGCCGTACCGGGCGCGCGCGTGCACCCGTCCGCCAACGCGCGAAACGGAAAACATTTAGCACATAAAATGACGCGTCCTAGACCTAAAAACATTTTCCCTCCATTTATTGAGCCAAGGAAAGTGTGGCCCCAGTTCAAATCCGGTCAGTTTCCAGCGGATTCGGCGGGACACCGCAGGAAGCGGGAGGGATTCCCAGATGGCTACCGCGCGCATACGGCATGTGATAGGTGGTGCGTAGGAGGTATCCTGCCGCTGCGCGGAGGTCTCGCGCAATACTAAAATGCGCACCATGTAGCTCCTTCACAAAAAAAGCCCTTCCGGCACCCCGAAAATGGAAAAACCGTCGCCCGTGGTTCGGATTGGAAATCCGCGACAGGGGCCTTGCTTCCCATCCTAAGGTCCACGCACGTGCCAAATATGGCCTCGTTCCGACAAACTATGTGGTGAAACGGGCCGTTTCCTACTCATTTCCCCTAAAAGCCATAGAACTCCGGACGTGATAGCCCTACTCGTGAAGGGTTTTTCAAGATAATTGCCGTATCCCAATTCCGTCTTTTGAAGTGGTTACTAGGACACATAAAATGACGCCACGCGGCTCCGCTCGATTTTTTGGCTCCGTTTAATTTGCCAACTGCGCAAAACGGGGCCGCCGGGACATGCGGTATGGCCGTACCGGGCGCGCGCGTGCACCCGTCCGCCAACGCGCGAAACGGAAAACATTTAGCACATAAAATGACGCGTCCTAGACCTAAAAACATTTTCCCCTCCATTTATTGAGCCAAGGAAAGTGTGGCCCCAGTTCAAATCCGGTTAGTTTCCAGCGGATTCGGCGGGACACCGCAGGAAGCCGGAGGGATTCCCAGATGGCTACCGCGCACATACGGCATGTGATAGGTGGTGCGTAGGAGGTATCCTGCCGCTGCGCGGAGGTCTCGCGCAATACTAAAATGCGCACCATGTAGCTCCTTCACAAAAAAAGCCCTTCCGGCACCCCGAAAATGGAAAAACCGTCGCCCGTGGTTCGGATTGGAAATCCGCGACAGGGGCCTTGCTTCCCATCCTAAGGTGCACGCACGTGCCAAATATGGCCTCGTTCCGACAAACTATGTGGTGAAACGGGCCGTTTCCTACTCATTTCCCCTAAAAGCCATAGAACTCCGGACGTGATAGCCCTACTCGTGAAGGGTTTTTCAAGATAATTGCCGTATCCCAATTCCGTCTTTTGAAGTGGTTACTAGGACACATAAAATGACGCCACGCGGCTCCGCTCGATTTTTTGGCTCCGTTTAATTTGCCAACTGCGCAAAACGGGGCCGCCGGGACATGCGGTATGGCCGTACCGGGCGCGCGCGTGCACCCGTCCGCCAACGCGCGAAACGGAAAACATTTAGCACATAAAATGACGCGTCCTAGACCTAAAAACATTTTCCCCTCCATTTATTGAGCCAAGGAAAGTGTGGCCCCAGTTCAAATCCGGTCAGTTTCCAGCGGATTCGGCGGGACACCGCAGGAAGCCGGAGGGATTCCCAGATGGCTACCGCGCGCATACGGCATGTGATAGTTGGTGCGTAGGAGGTATCCTGCCGCTGCGCGGAGGTCTCGCGCAATACTAAAATGCGCACCATGTAGCTCCTTCACAAAAAAAGCCCTTCCGGCACCCCGAAAATGGAAAAACCGTCGCCCGTGGTTCGGATTGGAAATCCGCGACAGGGGCCTTGCTTCCCATCCTAAGGTCCACGCACGTGCCAAATATGGCCTCGTTCCGACAAACTATGTGGTGAAACGGGCCGTTTCCTACTCATTTCCCCTAAAAGCCATAGAACTCCGGACGTGATAGCCCTACTCGTGAAGGGTTTTTCAAGATAATTGCCGTATCCCAATTCCGTCTTTTGAAGTGGTTACTAGGACACATAAAATGACGCCACGCGGCTCCGCTCGATTTTTTGGCTCCGTTTAATTTGCCAACTGCGCAAAACGGGGCCGCCGGGACATGCGGTATGGCCGTACCGGGCGCGCGCGTGCACCCGTCCGCCAACGCGCGAAATGGAAAACATTTAGCACATAAAATGACGCGTCCTAGACCTAAAAACATTTTCCCCTCCATTTATTGAGCCAAGGAAAGTGTGGCCCCAGTTCAAATCCGGTCAGTTTCCAGCGGATTCGGCGGGACACCGCAGGAAGCCGGAGGGATTCCCAGATGGCTACCGCGCGCATACGGCATGTGATAGTTGGTGCGTAGGAGGTATCCTGCCGCTGCGCGGAGGTCTCGCGCAATACTAAAATGCGCACCATGTAGCTCCTTCACAAAAAAAGCCCTTCCGGCACCCCGAAAATGGAAAAACCGTCGCCCGTGGTTCGGATTGGAAATCCGCGACAGGGGCCTTGCTTCCCATCCTAAGGTGCACGCACGTGCCAAATATGGCCTCGTTCCGACAAACTATGTGGTGAAACGGGCCGTTTCCTACTCATTTCCCCTAAAAGCCATAGAACTCCGGACGTGATAGCCCTACTCGTGAAGGGTTTTTCAAGATAATTGCCGTATCCCAATTCCGTCTTTTGAAGTGGTTACTAGGACACATAAAATGACGCCACGCGGCTCCGCTCGATTTTTTGGCTCCGTTTAATTTGCCAACTGCGCAAAACGGGGCCGCCGGGACATGCGGTATGGCCGTACCGGGCGCGCGCGTGCACCCGTCCGCCAACGCGCGAAACGGAAAACATTTAGCAGATAAAATGACGCGTCCTAGACCTAAAAACATTTTCCCTCCATTTATTGAGCCAAGGAAAGTGTGGCCCCAGTTCAAATCCGGTCAGTTTCCAGCGGATTCGGCGGGACACCGCAGGAAGCGGGAGGGATTCCCAGATGGCTACCGCGCGCATACGGCATGTGATAGGTGGTGCGTAGGAGGTATCCTGCCGCTGCGCGGAGGTCTCGCGCAATACTAAAATGCGCACCATGTAGCTCCTTCACAAAAAAAGCCCTTCCGGCACCCCGAAAATGGAAAAACCGTCGCCCGTGGTTCGGATTGGAAATCCGCGACAGGGGCCTTGCTTCCCATCCTAAGGTCCACGCACGTGCCAAATATGGCCTCGTTCCGACAAACTATGTGGTGAAACGGGCCGTTTCCTACTCATTTCCCCTAAAAGCCATAGAACTCCGGACGTGATAGCCCTACTCGTGAAGGGTTTTTCAAGATAATTGCCGTATCCCAATTCCGTCTTTTGAAGTGGTTACTAGGACACATAAAATGACGCCACGCGGCTCCGCTCGATTTTTTGGCTCCGTTTAATTTGCCAACTGCGCAAAACGGGGCCGCCGGGACATGCGGTATGGCCGTACCGGGCGCGCGCGTGCACCCGTCCGCCAACGCGCGAAACGGAAAACATTTAGCACATAAAATGACGCGTCCTAGACCTAAAAACATTTTCCCTCCATTTATTGAGCCAAGGAAAGTGTGGCCCCAGTTCAAATCCGGTCAGTTTCCAGCGGATTCGGCGGGACACCGCAGGAAGCCGGAGGGATTCCCAGATGGCTACCGCGCGCATACGGCATGTGATAGTTGGTGCGTAGGAGGTATCCTGCCGCTGCGCGGAGGTCTCGCGCAATACTAAAATGCGCACCATGTAGCTCCTTCACAAAAAAAGCCCTTCCGGCACCCCGAAAATGGAAAAACCGTCGCCCGTGGTTCGGATTGGAAATCCGCGACAGGGCCTTGCTTCCCATCCTAAGGTGCACGCACGTGCCAAATATGGCCTCGTTCCGACAAACTATGTGGTGAAACGGGTCGTTTCCTACTCATTTCCCCTAAAAGCCATAGAACTCCGGACGTGATAGCCCTACTCGTGAAGGGTTTTTCAAGATAATTGCCGTATCCCAATTCCGTCTTTTGAAGTGGTTACTAGGACACATAAAATGACGCCACGCGGCTCCGCTCGATTTTTTGGCTCCGTTTAATTTGCCAACTGCGCAAAACGGGGCCGCCGGGACATGCGGTATGGCCGTACCGGGCGCGCGCGTGCACCCGTCCGCCAACGCGCGAAACGGAAAACATTTAGCACATAAAATGACGCGTCCTAGACCTAAAAACATTTTCCCTCCATTTATTGAGCCAAGGAAAGTGTGGCCCCAGTTCAAATCCGGTCAGTTTCCAGCGGATTCGGCGGGACACCGCAGGAAGCGGGAGGGATTCCCAGATGGCTACCGCGCGCATACGGCATGTGATAGGTGGTGCGTAGGAGGTATCCTGCCGCTGCGCGGAGGTCTCGCGCAATACTAAAATGCGCACCATGTAGCTCCTTCACAAAAAAGCCCTTCCGGCACCCCGAAAATGGAAAAACCGTCGCCCGTGGTTCGGATTGGAAATCCGCGACAGGGGCCTTGCTTCCCATCCTAAGGTCCACGCACGTGCCAAATATGGCCTCGTTCCGACAAACTATGTGGTGAAACGGGCCGTTTCCTACTCATTTCCCCTAAAAGCCATAGAACTCCGGACGTGATAGCCCTACTCGTGAAGGGTTTTTCAAGATAATTGCCGTATCCCAATTCCGTCTTTTGAAGTGGTTACTAGGACACATAAAATGACGCCACGCGGCTCCGCTCGATTTTTTGGCTCCGTTTAATTTGCCAACTGCGCAAAACGGGGCCGCCGGGACATGCGGTATGGCCGTACCGGGCGCGCGCGTGCACCCGTCCGCCAACGCGCGAAACGGAAAACATTTAGCACATAAAATGACGCGTCCTAGACCTAAAAACATTTTCCCCTCCATTTATTGAGCCAAGGAAAGTGTGGCCCCAGTTCAAATCCGGTCAGTTTCCAGCGGATTCGGCGGGACACCGCAGGAAGCCGGAGGGATTCCCAGATGGCTACCGCGCGCATACGGCATGTGATAGTTGGTGCGTAGGAGGTATCCTGCCGCTGCGCGGAGGTCTCGCGCAATACTAAAATGCGCACCATGTAGCTCCTTCACAAAAAAAGCCCTTCCGGCACCCCGAAAATGGAAAAACCGTCGCCCGTGGTTCGGATTGGAAATCCGCGACAGGGGCCTTGCTTCCCATCCTAAGGTGCACGCACGTGCCAAATATGGCCTCGTTCCGACAAACTATGTGGTGAAACGGGTCGTTTCCTACTCATTTCCCCTAAAAGCCATAGAACTCCGGACGTGATAGCCCTATTCGTGAAGGGTTTTTCAAGATAATTGCCGTATCCCAATTCCGTCTTTTGAAGTGGTTACTAGGACACATAAAATGACGCCACGCGGCTCCGCTCGATTTTTTTGGCTCCCTTTGGCACATATACCCGCAGCTAGAGCCATTATCACACGATCGAGGGTGTGCCTGATCTACTGGTTAGGGTTTGGTGTAGGGTTAGGGCTAGGGTTTAGGGGGTAGGGCTAGGGTTTAGGTTAAAGGTAAGTATTTATGGTTAGGTATATGTTTAGGGTATAGGGTTAGGGTTAGGGTTTATGATGCATGGTTCTGCAGCTCCGGTGTCGTGGTTTAGGTTTTAGAGGGGATTAGGCTCGAAGCCTCCCCAGTTTAGGGTTTAGGGTTTAGGGGAGCTACTTTTGCACAATTAGACCTTGCACCACACTTTGACACATATCATAGGTCCACATGCAAGATTTGGTGGGGTTCCGGTGCTCCGGCGGTCGTTCTCCCCCTCCTTCCCCCAAAACAGGAACGTGTGCCCCGGCGGGTCTACCCCCCTAGATTTCTCCGCGCGAGGGTGCACCAATGTAACTTTTCATTCTTTTAGGTTTGTTTAGGACATATACACATGGAGAACCAAGATTGGGACCCTTTGGCACATATACCCGCAGCTAGAGCCATTATCACACGATCGAGGGTGTGCCTGATCTACTGGTTAGGGTTTGGTGTAGGGTTAGGGCTAGGGTTTATGGGGTAGGGCTAGGGTTTAGGTTAAAGGTAATTATTTATGGTTAGGTATATGTTTAGGGTATAGGGTTAGGGTTATGGTTTATGATGCATGGTTCTGCAGCTCCGGTGTCGTGGTTTAGGGTTTTAGAGGGGTTTTAGTGCTCGAAGCCCCCAGTTTAGGGTTTAGGGTTTAGGGGAGCTACTTTTGCACCATTAGACCTTGCACCACACTTTGACACATATCATAGGTCCACATGCAAGATTTGGTGGGGTTCCGGTGCTCCGGCGGTCGTTCTCCCCTCCTTCCCCCAAAACAGCGGAACGTGTGCCCCGGCGGGTCTACCCCCTAGATTTCTCCGCGCGAGGGTGCACCAATGTAACTTTTCATTCTTTTAGGTTTGTTTAGGACATATACACATGGAGAACCAAGATTGGGACCCTTTGGCACATATACCCGCAGCTAGAGCCATTATCACACGATCGAGGGTGTGCCTGATCTACTGGTTAGGGTTTGGTGTAGGGTTAGGGCTAGGGTTTATGGGGTAGGGCTAGGGTTTAGGTTAAAGGTAAGTATTTATGGTTAGGTATATGTTTAGGGTATAGGGTTAGGGTTAGGGTTTATGATGCATGGTTCTGCAGCTCCGGTGTCGTGGTTTAGGGTTTTAGAGGGGTTTTAGTGCTCGAAGCCTCCCCTATTTAGGGTTTAGGGTTTAGGGGAGCTACTTTTGCACCATTAGACCTTGCACCACACTTTGACACATATCATAGGTCCACATGCAAGATTTGGTGGGGTTCCGGTGCTCCGGCGGTCGTTCTCCCCTCCTTCCCCCAAAACAGCGGAACGTGTGCCCCGGCGGGTCTACCCCCTAGATTTCTCCGCGCGAGGGTGCACCAATGTAACTTTTCATTCTTTTAGGTTTGTTTAGGACATATACACATGGAGAACCAAGATTGGGACCCTTTGGCACATATACCCGCAGCTAGAGCCATTATCACACGATCGAGGGTGTGCCTGATCTACTGGTTAGGGTTTGGTGTAGGGTTAGGGCTAGGGTTTATGGGGTAGGGCTAGGGTTTAGGTTAAAGGTAAGTATTTATGGTTAGATATATGTTTAGGGTATAGGGTTAGGGTTAGGGTTTATGATGCATGGTTCTGCAGCTCCGGTGTCGTGGTTTAGGGTTTTAGAGGGGTTTTAGTGCTCGAAGCCTCCCCAGTTTGGGGTTTAGGGTTTAGGGGAGCTACTTTTGCACCATTAGACCTTGCACCACACTTTGACACATATCATAGGTCCACATGCAAGATTTGGTGGGGTTCCGGTGCTCCGGCGGTCGTTCTCCCCCTCCTTCCCCCAAAACAGCGGAACGTATATTATGGAGATGTACATGTAATTTTTTTTGTCAAAATCTTTCCACACTTCGAAATACGTTTTGTTGGTAGAGGGAGCATACGCACCCGGGAGCCGAATTGAATTTCCGAAGCCTGAAAAAATGACAACACACATCTATGTTATATATGCAATGCCAAAATCTGGGTGTGAAATATTCAACCAGATCTGACACTATTCACATCAGCAAAAGTATGATTTCTCTAAGTTGATCCTATGATCCTACCTAATGGGGAGATCCTATACAAGTCTACCCCGAGCTGTGCCTCATAAACAAAGAGACGATAGAAGCAAAGTTTCTTAACAAGCAAATACAAATAATTAACTAGGCATGGATCTTGGAGAAGTCGTCAGTAATTGCCTGGCTTCGTCAGCCACGGATTATCACTCTTCGGGCTCTGCTGATCACTCTCCGTCGTCCACGGATCATCACTCCACTGATCAGCACCAGTCCACGACTTCTTCCTCAGGTCCTGCCAATAATCACTACTCTTCGGCGCATCACTACCCTCCAGCCACTGCTCATCATTCATCTTCGTCCGTTTGCCATGAGGGGGACTTGTCTGCTGGGTGTTGTCGCTGGAAGCTGGTGCCTTCAAGATTGCTAGTTCAGCCTGCGCGCTTGCAAGTTCAGCATTTAACCTTGCTATTTCAGCTGCAGCATTTCTCTGTGCATGTTCAGCTTCGATCTCTGCTGCATTGCATTTGCGACACAGACGTCCCCTCAGCTTGTCTTCCTTCTTGCAACCGGGGCAAAACACAAGGTAACGCAGGAAGAACCATATCTTAACGTAGAGCTGGTAGCTCACGTAAGCATCTTTAGCTGCATACTCCAGGTTTAAATCAGACAACGGCTGCTCTTCCCAGTAATTGTGCCTGTCTCGAGGGAATTTGCTCTTCATCTCGCTGTACGACTCGTCCAAGATGCTAGTTGCAAGACTAGCCATTCCATCCCTCATTAATTTTCCTCTCTCGTTGAGACCTTTGACGTTGACAATTTCCTGGATATCGATCCAGTTCTCCCTAGGAATTATAATCTTCTCGTAATATAACTTTATAAAATCTGTTCTCTTGTCAACGCTGCAGAACACAATTTCTTGATTTTGAAGGAATGAGCGCAGCGCCGGACATTCCCCGTTGGTCCTGAAAACAAAAATTTAGTACTTGCGAGATCAACACTTGAATAAAATTTGGGACTACGAAGCTAGTCTATATGCAATCTCATAGCTTGAATATAAAATTTGAAACTACATAAGTTTAGTAAGTTCATGATCAACAGTCTGAATATTATCTAGTCATAATTCATTTGGTACTAATAGAATGCATGAACAACACTTTTATGAAATGTGTAAGTGCAATTGTTTAGTCATTGAAATTTCATTTTGCATCATATAATTTTGAAACTAACAAAATTCTATTAAATGCAAGATCAAGACTCCGGAAATTTGCTTGTGATAATTAATTTGGTATAATGAAATCCAGTACATGCTAGATGAGCATATGGATAGATTCAATTTGATGCAAAAATTTAGTACTTGCGAGATCAACACTTGAATAAAATTTGGGAATACGAATGTTTAGTCTATGCAATCTCATAACTTGAATAAAATTGACATAAGTTTAGTAAGTGCATGATCAAGAGTCTGAAAATTATCTAGTCATAATCCATTTGGTACTAAAAGAATGCATGACCAACACTTTTATGAAATGTGCAAGTGCAAATTTTTTAGTCATTGAAATATCATTTTGCATCATATAATTTTGAAACTAACAAAAGTCTATTAAATGCAAGATCAGGACTCCGGAAATTTGCTTTGTGATAATTAATTTGGTATAATGAAATCCAGTACATGCTAGATGAGCATATGGATAGATTCAATCTGCAAGATCAGGACACCATGCTTTGTGGCTTTTGTTACACAAAACACAGAAACAAAACTAGTTTTGCAGCTAGCACGGTTTGTAGTTTAATTTGTTGCACCTAGCCCAATGAACCAATTTGTAACTTGCTGTTGCACGAATTCCCAGTTAGAAAACACAGAAATATGACTCGGTCTGAAACTAAATTCACAATTCAACATCATATAGCTAAGTACACGGTTCATTAACACAAGAATTCCCCTCTCCACAATTTCTTTCAATAAAATGCACAATCCCATATTCTTGAAACTGCCTTGCGAATTATGGTGCATGTGAGTTGCAATTTTCTCTCAAACAGAGAAACCAGAGCACTCGAGATTAACTAAAACAGATCAAGATTAACTAAAACAGAGCACTCGAGGGTGACTTGGTTCATCATGCACTAGCGATTAACTAAAATCTGAGCAAGATTAACAAAATCAGAGCAAGATTAAGTAAATCAGAGCAAGATTAAGGTCTACAAACCAGGAAAAGTGGCAGACGAGGACGTGGTTCCTCATGCACAGCTGAGCGACGGCGAGGTAGTTGTCTACTTCGTGATTGGGGTCCTCCCGAGTGTACTCGAGATCCAATCCTACAAATTTGTTCTCTTCTTCTTCCGCATACCACTGCGCGTACATCTTCAGGTACTTGCTCATCGTCTCCTCCTCGTTTGTGTAGACCACTTCGATCTCCTTGCCGCCATGGACGGTGAAGGTCCTGATCTGAGTAATGGGCTGCAGCGGAACAGAGGAAGAGGAAGAAGAAGCAGCGTCCATG
Source organism: Lolium multiflorum (assembly GCA_030979885.1). NCBI lineage: Eukaryota > Viridiplantae > Streptophyta > Magnoliopsida > Poales > Poaceae > Lolium > Lolium multiflorum. The sequence continues at coordinate 267,944,440 of CM061753.1, read as the reverse complement.
GCGCGGAGGAGGCAGAAGCGGCGGAGGAGGAAGCGGCGGAGGAGGAAGCGGCGGAGGAGGCAGAAGCGGCGAGGCAGAAGCGTCTTGGCGCGGAGGAGGGTTTTTCGTGTAGTGGGAGTAGTGGAAGCGGAGTGGAACCGTCAAGAAGCGGAGAGGCGGAGGAGGGAATTTCTGATTTATTATAATTAGTAAAAACAGAGAATGAGGGTTCCATTTTACCTGCTGGCCCCTAATCCACATAAAATTACCCGAAATGGCCCAACCCAGTGGTATCTACTGCTAGATGGCCCCACACGTCAGTGGGTGCCATTTTGCCCCACCCACCCCAAAATGTCCCCATAAAATTACCAAAAGCAACTTTCTCCCCTGTCTCACTCTCTCTCTCTCCCAACCCAGCCGCCACTGCCGCCTCTTCCTCTCCCAACTCCGTCGGCCGAAGCTCCGTCAAGCAGCTCCGTCAAGCTCCGTCGGCCGAAGCTCCACTGCCTCGATCCGTCGGCCGAAGCTCAGGTTAATTTGGGGGATGAGCGGGGGATTTTCTAGGGTTAGCCGTACTTAATCTCGGGGGATTTTAATTGGGTTTTTTTTGTCCGAGCGGCGATTTTCCTAGGGTTTGATCGATTCAAAGTAGATTCTAGTGCTAGAGTAGATTTTCCTGGTTTAGATTGATTCAAAACATGTGTAGTGCTGCTAGTGCGAATGTCAATCTGAAACTAAACATCCCAACTTAGTTTTAATTAATGTGTAATTAATAGTTTCATAGTTCTCAAATTGATCACTGCTTGTTATTAGGTCGACACCATGGACCCCTATGACTATGAAGTTGCCATTTTGGTCCCATCCAAGAAGGCCGTGGAGACCATCGACATCAGCTCATCCTCCGAAGGTGAGGATGGTGCTCTAGATAGGGTTCATGTCAAGCAAGAGAAAGCTGATGATGCTGCAGCAATGGATTGTGCAGCTGATCATGAGGAAGTTGCTCCTCCTCCTGCTGCTGATGTCCATCTGACTCGTCGAGGTAAAATATATATATAGTAGTTATAGATGCAGGATATAGGTCAAATGCTTAATTAGTCTCGGTTTGGCATAATAGCTAGTCAATTTGTAGCATTCAAGGAATACTTCAGTTTCTATAAATACTGTTGGTTTGATATATACTTCAGTTTTAGGAAAACTTTAAACTAGGCCTTATTCCCTGGTTTCTTTATATGTAGGTCCCAGGATAGAGGCAGGTGAGGAATGGGATGACTTTTGCATGTATCCCAATCTAGTGGAAATGAATCCTACACAAGTTGAAACCCTGAGATATCTTGTTGACCAAAAGCGCCCCGCAATTCCTTTTTATGTGTGCACTATAAAGAGTGCAAGTTCCGTGGAAGGCAGTTCCTCCAGAATGGTAAATAATTACTCCATCTCAAGGATGTTTTTGCATCTTTATATGTTGACAATTACTTCATCTGAACGAAGTTTTGCATCTTATAATCTGCAGTACTTCAACCGGAAGTTTACCCAGCAGTACATCTCGACGAATATGCAGCTTCCAGACAATGACTTTCTTGTCTCTTACAGTGAGAGACATGGTGTGAAAGTGAGGATTTTCCAGGGCAAAGGGAAGTGTGACGGTGCAGTGATCACAACAAACTGGAGTGCTGTGGTGCGGAAGAGCAAGATGAAGGCAAATGATATCTTTGTGTTTTGGTTCCGCATTCGCGCCCGGGGCGGTCTCAAGTTGTATGTCAGGAAGCTCGAGAAATGAGCTAGCAGGCTGAACCTCTCTAATTAAGCTAGTAGTACTATATATATGTGTGTATGAGCTCAAGTAATATGAGCGTTGAACCTCTTATCGATCGATCTGGTACTATCTAATGGCCTGTTGGTCGATGTAATGTGCTCAAGTAAATGAGCGTTGAACCTCCTCGGTAGTATCTATAATTAACGTGTCCTTTTGGTACTATGTTATTGAGCTCAAGGCTGCACTATATATGTGTAATATAATGTGCTTTTGGTGGTCTATATATGCTGGAGTATATATAGATATATATAGTTTGCTAGCCGTAATTAATTATTAGTCATATATTAGCCTGTTGCTTAGCTAATGCTCCTGTACAAATTAACTGTTGTCCTAAATCAGTATCCCCTCTGATAGATTATGTAACAAGATCATATCCATAACTATAAAAAAAAGAAGTTGCCTTAGTTCCACTATGTAAAGGATAAAGGATGGTAAGCTGACAAGATCTCTCCAATAGCTCCACTGGTTAACTGGCACGTTGACACATCTAGAGGTGCTGGGTTCGACTCCCAGCCCTCACACTTTTTGATTTTTTTTGGCGCCCAGGAGAGGCCCAAATATCCCTTCCGAATCCAACTCCCTCCGATAACCTAGCAGAAATTCGAATCCAACTCCCTCCGCAACTCGGCGGCGGCGGTGGCGGTGGTCGGCGTCCCTCTCCGACGACGGTGGCCCTCTCCGACGACGAGCCCTCTGGTGGGGCATCTCCCGGTCTGCACCCCTCTCATCTCTCCCCTCTCGATCTGTTCTTCTTCGTCAGTTCACAATATCGAATCTCTGTGATCCGAGGTGACGGCGGTGGTGGGTGTGCCAGCGCTGCGTCCGAGCAAGGGATCTGCTGTCCATCTGGCTCGCCGACGACGAGCCCCTCGCCCTCGCCGACGACGAGCCCCTCGCCCTCTCCAGGACGAGCCCCTCGCCCTCTCCAGGACGAGCCCCGTCCCTCTCCAGGACGAGCCCCGGCCCTCTCCCACGACGAGCCCCTCCGCATCTCCCGGTCTGCACCCCTCTCATCTCTCCCCTCTCGATCTGTTCTTCTTCATCAGTTCACAAAATCGAATTGAACTGCTGTGCATTGCTTGAAATTGGAACTGCTGTGCAGTTAGGTGTGTGCTAATTGCATCATTTTGTTCTTCCGCAGATGGACAGACGCTGGATTACAACAAGAATTAGAAGGCTTTCCCCTGAACACACAAAGGGAGTGGCAGAGTTTATGCAGTTTGTTCGCTTGAGTGCTGCCAATGATGATCAGGTGCTGTGCCCATGTCGTAGCTGTCTTAACCGGTGCACAAAACCTCTAGATGTAGTAGAGGCTCATTTGCTTCTTTTTGGGATGGCAAGCACTTATGACCGATGGGTCTTCCATGGAGAACCATTACATCCTGTACCTGAAGCTGGACATGGAGGACAAGGAGGTGCACCTGAAGCCGGACATGGACATGGAGGTGAACCTGAGGCTGGACATGGAGGTGAACCTGAGGCTGGACATGGAGGTGATGCAGGGGCACACCATGTTGGTGGAGGTGATGCAGAGGCACACTATTTTGGTTTGCAAGAGGAAGATGGTTACGAAGATGATAGAATTCCTGATCTGCTTGCTGATTTGTACAAGTCAGAACCGCAAGGTGCTGGAAAGGACACTATATTTGCTGAGTTGATAGAGGAAGCCAAGCGCGCAGCCAGCGATGGGGGTACAATGTCAAGGTTTTCACTCACAGTCAAGTTACTTCAGGCCAAGTCGTACTACCGGATTAGCAACGTTGCATTCAACGCGATACTCCTGATTTTGGCCTTGCAATACCCTACTAGCTCAATACCAAAGTCATACGAGGAGGCACTTAGCATAATCGGCAGGTTGGGACTTGGTTATGATAGTATCCATGTGTGCCCGAATAACTGTGTATTGTTCCGGAAGGATTATGCCAAGGAGAATAATTGCCCCAAGTGCAAAGCCTCCAGATGGAAAGATGCTGATGGTAGGAGACAGATCCCAGAGAAGGTGCTGAGGCACTTCCCATTGATTCCAAGGCTGCAAAGAATGTTTCTTTCAAAGGAGCAATCAAAGGAAGTACAGTGGCACAAACTGAAGCGGCAAGACGTGGAGAATGATCTCAGTCATCCAGCAGACGGGGATGCATGGAAGGATTTTGACAATATTCATAAAGACTTTGCCGCTGATGCCAGGAACATAAGGCTTGGACTTGCCACGGATGGTTTTAATCCCTACGGGAATATGAGCAACTCCTACAGCATGTGGCCTGTATTCGTGGTGCCATACAACCTTCCGCCGTGGGCATGTATGGATCAGTCCAACTTCATGCTTGCATTGCTAATCCCTGGTCCATCCTCTCCAGGAAAAGATTTTGATGTCTTCATGGAGCCTTTGATGGAAGAGCTGCAGGAGCTCTGGAAAGGTGTAAAATCGTATGATGCCAATAGTCCAGACAAGTTTGATCTCCGTGCTGCAATCTTATGGTGTATTCATGATTATCCGGCACTGCACACATTGTCAGGGAGGGCCACAGCTGGTTACCAGGCATGTGTGCGTTGTGACAAAGAGAATTGCTCCAAGAAATTAAGGAACAAAATCTGCTTTATTGGGCACCGCCGTTGGCTACCTCGGCACCATCCTTGGAGAAATAGCAAAGAATTCGATGGTGCTTCTGAAAGCCGTGAGAAGCCAGCGGAATTCACTCCAGAAGAGCTGAAGCAACAGCTTGATAGGGTTAGAGATGTGATACCAGGCAAGCTTCAGAAGAAAAGGAAACGTGAGGACGGTCAGTGTTGGAGCCGTAGATCATGTTTGTGGGACTTGCCATACTGGGAAGATCTAAAGCTGAGGCATAATCTCGATGTAATGCACATCGAGAAAAACATCTGTGACAATTTGATTGGTACTTTCATGAACATACAAGGCAAGACCAAAGACACTGTCAATTCAAGGCTTGATTTGGAAGACATGGGCATAAGACGTGACTTGCATTTGCAGCCTGTTTCAGCTGACTCTTTTGAGATGCCACAGGCGTGGTATACAATGAGTAAACAAGAAAAAATTGCTTTTTGTGAATTCATAAAAGCTGTGAGGTTTCCAGATGGGTACGCGTCTAACATATCCAAGTGTGTTGCTTCTGATAAGTGCAAGCTTCAAGGGCTGAAGACCCATGACTGTCATATATTGCTTCAAAGGATCTTACCGGCTGGCCTTCGAGGAACAATCCATGAAGACATATATGAAGCGGTTGCTGAGCTTGGAAATTTCTTCAGAGAGCTGTGCTGCAAAACACTGAAGAGAGACGTTCTGGACAGACTTGAAAAGGAAATCGTAGTTATTCTTTGCAAACTTGAGAAGATCTTCCCCCCATCTTTCTTCGACGTGATGGTGCATTTGGCCATCCATTTACCAAAAGAGGCAAGGCTTAGAGGCCCAGTGCATTACGGTTGGATGTACCCAGTCGAAAGAAGGTTGCTAACATTGAAGCGTTATGTCCGGAACAATGCCAGGCCGGAGGGATCGATTGCCGAAGCATATATTGTTGATGAGTGCCTGACATTTTGCTCGAGATACTTCGACGATGTTGAAACAAGATTCAACCGTCCAAGTAGAAATCCGGAGCGGGATGATTCACATATTGGTGATCTGTCTGTTTTCAAACACGGTGTGAAATTTATTGGAGCCTCTCAATATGTGTATGCAGGTGAGGACTATGACAACATGGTGTGGTATGTGCTCCGAAGTTGCCCTGAGGTTGATCCATACATCGAGTACGTTTCTCTTCATCCCCATATATAGATAGGTTATTGCAGCATGTCCAAATAATAATTAGGATCTATTTTCTGTTGCCATTCCAGCCTGTGCAAACAAGAGTTGAACCAACGAGGTGGTCAGATCAATGTTGATAGATGGCTTGCCAAGAACTTTGCTAGATGGTTTCAGACTCATGTGAGATCTTTAGCTGGTTTATTTCTGAAGATTGGAAAAGTTCATGATATAAATTTTCTGTGTGTGTTACTCACCCCCTGGTTGATTTTTTGCAGATTGGAAAAATGCGAAATGATGTCTGTCCTGATCTCTATGCTTTGGCGTGCAAACCAGATTTTAGAGTGAGACTATATTCGGCATGTGTTGTTGACAGTGTTCGGTACCATACTGTTGACCGCGAGAAGAACAGAAAGACACAAAATAGTGGAATCCATCATCAGATTGCAATACAACTCCAGCGGTGGCGTCCATCGGTCAGTTGTCCTCTTCCGGTGTGACTGGTTTGACCTTGGTGGTAGGAAACCCGGATTCGACGATGATGGACACTTCAAGAGTGTTAACACAGAAAAGTTTTGGTACAAGACTGATCCTTTCATTCTGACATCACAAGCAACCAAGGTCTTTTATGTGCCAGACACTAAGTTGAAAGGAAAATGGCAAGTTGTGCAGAAATTTCACCATAGACATCTATGGAGTGTAAAAGAAAATGAACAGGGACCCGGTGTTGCTGTACTATCATATCAAGATGAAGATTCCAGTCAAGTTCCTGTGCAAGAAAAAGAAGGCACTGCACGGAGTAGGACGAGAAGTGACCAGGAACGTGTGCTACTTGAAAAAGTCATTGTGGACAAACTGAAGAAACGGAGCAAGGAGGTTGTGCCTGAAGAAATCGAGGAGGTTGATCAGACAATGTACCAATATTGCAGTGATGATGGTGATGATGGAGGAAATAGGACTAGGAATCGTCCAGTTTCCGAAGAAGATGAATAGCAGTTTGAATCTGTAGTTTGTGTAATGGATGAATAGCAGTTTGAATCTGTAGTTTGTGTAATGTCAGTTTATTTCAGATTATGTGTCAGGTTGTTTGGCCCAGAATTTATGTTGAACATGCCAGCTTGTTTTCCCCAGAATTTATGTTGAATATGTCAGCTTTTTGTTCCCAGAATTTGTGCCCAATTTTTTTGGGGAATCCATGCCCAATTTTTAGGGGAATCCATGCCCAATTTTTTCAATACATGGCTGACGCCGGCGACCATATATGGGCGGCGCCGCCGTACACATTTTCAACAGAACTCATTTTCAACAGAACACATTTTCAACTGAACAGAATTGCACACATACATAGACATGGTTCAAATTCAGGAACTAAACATTGTGGCACGAACAGACAAATGTTTGGAATTACAACACAATAACTCTAGCATATACTCTAGCTTCTTCTCCTCCTGACCAACAGATCACTGAATTCACCCTAATTTCAGTTCGTACACATCACCCAGGTACAACAGATGACAAAAGCTACAGATAGCACCCAAACCATGAAGCCTCTCATTTTCTTTGGTTCAGGGTTGCTCTGTTTCCTTGCAGCAAGCAGAAACTTTTCTTCCTGGAGCCTCTCAATTTCTACCTGGAGCCTCTCAATTTCTTCATCTCGATCCCAAACAGCATCACGCAGATCACGAACTAACTCTTTGTGACGTGCATCCAGCGGATCATCAATCCACTTAAACACTTTACACCCTATTCCACCAGCAATCTGACAGATGAAGAACAAAAGAGGATAAGTAAGGCATAGTAGAAAAGAAACTTCAGAAGACGGCGGGCTCCAGGAAATTCAGAATGGGGGCGGGGGGGCGTGCTCGAAGACTAACCGAGCGAATTTTGCAGTTCCGGTATCTTCTCCCAGGATTCGGATCACTCCAAGAAATCCATTGCGGCATCTTCTCGCCACAGTCACATACGTCGGCGGGCTCATAATCGAATGGCCGCTGCCGATACGGAATGGGCGTGCCCGGCCGCCGCCGGCGACGCGACGACGCTCCTGACCTAGAAGAACTGCCCGAGCAGGCTGGGAACTGCGCCGCCATGCAACAGATGCACCTGGTCGGAGGGATTTTGGTCGGAGGAGGAACCCTAGCTAGATGCACCTGGTCGGAGGGATTTTGGTCGAGGTGGAGGGATTTTGAAGACAACTGATTAGTCTATCATGTCTATATACATGGACAACCATACTTTTGTCAACAACACTATTGTAGCAAAGCGGTAGGGAGTGGTAGTGCGGCAGCGCCAGGTCGAGGGTTCGAGTCCCCGCAAACGCAATTTTTGCCAGTTATTTCCATCGGGAGCCACTCCAACCCCGGATGGGCCGTCGGGCCAGCAATTCAACCCCCGGATGGGCCGTCGGGCCAGCAATTCAACCACCGGATGGGCCGTCGTGGGGTAGGCCAGCAGCCAGCAGCCCAAAATGGTGGACGGCACAGAGAAAAAAAATAACAAGACGCCTTTGTCCCACAAGTATCAGTTGGTCCTACATGTCAGTTAGTTCAAGCCAGTTGCTTCCAGTGACACGTGTGAGGCGCGTGGGACCCGAAAAGGGACACATAGGCAAAATGGATGACATGGCAGCCAAACACATACCATTGTATTGAGCCAAATGCCAATGACGCTATTGATTTGTCGCAATCGGCATCGGGAAAACGTCGTAGGCCACTTAATTTTGCTAATGACGTTTTGACCTAAATTGCCAATGACGTTTTTGCCCAATAACGTCACGATTTTCTAGGGTTTTGCCCCCCCGGAGTGGCCAAGGACGGTCAAAGCTAGGAACGTCATAAAGCTATGACATTTTGATTTCCAGTCATAAAAAAAACGTCATATTATGGCAGATTTCTTGTAGTGTATATGGCCGATCTGGACTGAGCCAGCAGCCGGGCCTCTTCGACCAAGTCGACTCCATCTTCACGAGCCTCTTTAGCTTCAGCTTCCGTGTAGAGCTTGATCCTTGGCGCGTCGTGCTCGATATCAGTCGGCAGGACGGCTTCGGCCCCGTATACGAGGAAGAATGGTGTGAAGCCGACGGAGCGGTTTGGCGTGGTGCGCAGACTCCAAAGCACGGAGGGCAGCTCTTCTGTCCAGCAGCCGGCTGAGCGCTCAAGCGGCTCCACCAGCCGGGCCGGATGCCGGCTAGGATCAAGCCGTTTGCTTTCTCCACTTGGCCGTTGGTTTCCGGGTGCGCCACTGATGATAGGTCCATTCGGATCCCCATCTCCCCACAGTAGCGTTTGAATATGCCTTCGGCGAAGTTGCTGCCGTTGTCGGTGATGATGCTGTGGGGGTAGCCGTACCTCACAATTATCTCCTTGAGGAATGTGACGGCTGTGGAGCCGTCCAGCTTCTTGATCGGCTTGGCTTCAATCCACTTGGTGAATTTGTCAATCATCACCAGGAGGTGGGTCATGCCGCCTCGGGCTGTTTTGAATGGGCCCACCATGTCCAGGCCCCACACGGCAAATGGCCAAGTGATGGGGATGGTTTTCAAGGCGGAAGCCGGCGTTTGCCTTTGCTTTGCGAAGCGCTGGCAGCCGTTGCACTTCTTCACCAGTTCTTCTGCGTCTCTTAGCGCAGTCGGCCAATAAAAGCCGTGCCGGAAGGCTTTGCCTACTATGGCTCTAGAGGAGGCGTGATGGCCGCACTCTCCCTGATGGATTTCCCGGAGGAGTTCAATCCCTTCAGCCGGCTCGACGCACCGCTGGAACACCCCACTTACGCTGCGTTTGTACAGCTGGTGGTTGATGATTGTATAGGCCTTGGCCCTTCTCTCAATCTGCCTGGCTTGAACCCTATCATTGGGCAGCACACCATCGGTGAGGTAGGAGAGGAATTCTTGTGCCCATGATGGTACGCATTTTATCTCGAATACGCTAACCATCAGGGCCTCCATCTTCGGAGCTTCCGGGTTCGACTGCGTGGTCGCCGGGTTCGGCTGTTGAGCCGGCGGGTTTGGCCGATAAGCCCCCGACTTGGGCTGATGAGCCCCCGGGTTTGGCTGAGAAGCCCCCGGGTTCGGCTGTGGAGCCGTTGGGTTCGGCTGAGAAGCCCCCGACTTTGACTGCGAAGCCCCGGTTTGGCGTGAAGCCCCGGGTCAGCCGGCACGAATATGGAATCCGAGTCCGGGGAGGGTGTGATGGACGGCTTGCGCAGGTGCTGCAGGGCCACACCCGGCGGAATTGCCTGCCGGGTTGAGCCTATCTTGGATAGGGCGTCAGCCGCCTCGTTGTTGGCCCTTGGCACATGGTGGAATTCGCAGCCCTCGAAGAAGCCGGCTAGCTGCTGAACATGGAAGCGGTACGATGCCATGTTGGCATCCTTCGCGTCCCAGTCGCCAGACGCCTGCTGTATGACCAAGTCGGAGTCGCCGAAGCAGAGGATGCAACGGACGCCTATTTCCTTGGCCAGCTTGAGCCCGTGGATGAGCGCTTCATACTCCGCCACATTGTTGGATGCGGCGAAGTGGATCTGCAGGACGTAGTCCAGCCTGTCCCCCTTAGGAGAGGTGATGACGACTCCGGCTCCCAAGCCGGTGCGCATCTTCGAGCCGTCGAAGTGCAGCTTCCAGTGCGTGGAGTCCGGCACAGGCGGCAGGTATTGCATCTCGGCCCAGTCGACGAAGAAGTCGGCTAGGATCTGCGACTTGATGGCTGTTCTTGGCTCGTATTGAATAGCATGGGCCGCCAGCTCCAGCGCCCACTTGGCGACCCGGCCGTTGGCGTCTTTGCTGCCAATGATCTCCGCCAAGGGCGCTGTGGCCACCACCTTGATGGGGTGCTCTTGGAAGTAGTGCTTGAGCTTCTTGGCCGCCATGTACACGCCATAGGTGACCTTCTGGTAGTGGGGGTAGTTTTGCTTTGACTGGGAAAGCACTTCACTTAGGTAATAGACTGGGCGCTGGACCGGCTGCTCCTTGCCGGCCTCTTTGCGCTCCACCACCAGGACAACGCTAACCACTCGATTGGTGGCTGCGATGTACAAGAGCATCGGCTCCACTGAAGCCGGCGATGCCAAGACAGGCGCAGTCGAGAGCATGCGCTTCAATCGCGGAAGGCTTCATCCGCCTGCGGCGTCCAGCTGAAGGAGTTTGTCTTCTTGAGCAACTGGTACAGGGGCAGTGCCTTCTCCCCCAGCCGGCTGACGAAGCGGCTCAAGGAGGCCAGGCATCCGGTGAACTTCTGGACGTCCTTGAGGCACTGCGGCAGTTCCATCTTCTCAATGGCACTGATCTTCTCCGGGTTGGCTTCGATTCCTCGCTGAGAGACGAGGTAGCCCAGGAGCTGGCCAGACGGCACGCCGAAAGTGCACTTGGCCGGGTTCAGCTTCATCCGGAATCTTCGCAGATTGGTGAAGGTTTCTCTCAGGTCATCAAGGAGGGTAGGCATCTCCTTGGTTTTTACAACGACATCATCCACGTATGCGTGAACATTTCTGCCGATTTGATCCTGCAAACATTTTTGCATGCACCTTTGGTAGGTGGCGCCTGCATTTTTCAAGCCGAATGGCATAGTCGTGTAGCAGTAAGCCCCATACGGGGTAATGAACGAAGTCTTTATTTGATCAGCCGGATTCAAAGGAATCTGGTGGTAGCCTGAATAAGCATCTAAAAAAGACAACAGTTCACAGCCGGCAGTCGAGTCTATGACTTGATCTATGCGCGGCAGGGGGAAGGGGTCCTTCGGGCACGCCTTGTTGAGGCTGGTGTAGTCGATACACATGCGCCAGGAGCCGTTCTTCTTCAAGACCAGGACCGGGTTCGCCAACCAGTCCGGGTGCAGCACTTCCATGATGAAGCCGGCAGCTAGGAGCCGGGCGATTTCTTCACCGATGGCCTTCCTTCGTTCTTCGGCGAAGCGCCTGAGGGGCTGCTTCACCGGCTTGGCCTCTGGCCTGACGTGGAGGTGGTGCTCAGCCAACTCCCTCGGTACACCCGGCATGTCCCTTGGAGACCATGCAAAGATGTCCCGATTCTCACGGAGGAAGCTGGTGAGCTCGCTTTCCTATTTGCTGCTCAAGCCGGCACCGATGGTGACGAACTTGTCCGGCTGCGCCGGGTCGAGCAGGATCTTCTTGGTGTCGTTGGCCGGCTGGAAGTGAGTCGTCCCAGCCGGGTTGCCCACAGCCGGCATGCCCGACTGCGCGGCCTTGGCCATGGCGACGGCGTCGCTGATGAGCTGCTTCTCGGCAGCTATGACCAGCGTCTGGGCCATCTTCAGCTCTGGGTGGCGCACTCCATAGAGCGGCGATAGTCGCCGGCTATGGTAATGACCCCCTTTGGGCCCGGCAGCTTCATCTTCAGGTACCCGTAGTGGGGCACCGCCATAAACTTGGTCAGGGCCGGCCTGCCCAGGAGCGCGTGGTAGGGACTGACGAGGTCCACCACCTCGAACTCGATGTTCTCCGTGCGGAAGTGGTCCGGCTTGCCGAACATGACCTCCAGGGTGATCCGGCCGATCGGCTGGCACGATGCCGTGGAAGACGGTGGGGGTGGGGCGCAACTCGGCCTCCTGGATGCCCAGCTTGCGGGGGTGGAGGCGGAAGTGGCTCGCCGCGCGTCAGCCGCTTCATGAAGTGGCAGTCGCGGGTGGTGTGGTTGGAGGGGTTCTTGCCGCTGTGATACTTGCACGGCGAGTCGAGCATCTGCTCAAAGGTGTACTTCGGCTTCCAGGGCCGGTCTGTTTGCTTCTGGCGCCGGCTATCGCCAGCCGCCGCGTGGTCTGACACGGCTGCCACATGGGCGGAGCCGTACCGGCGGTCCGGCTGGTCGCTGTGCCGCTTGCCGCGGTAGTTGTCCCGCCGGCTGCCATGATGGCCGCCCGGCCGGCTTGTTGTTGTCCCGTCGGACGGAGCCGGCGAAATCTCAGCCGGCGTGCTGCTGGCTCCTCAGCCAGCGCGTACTTGTCTGCGATGGCCATCAAGGCAGCCATCGTCTTGGGCTCGCTGCGGCGCAGCTTGTGCCACAGCATGGTGTTGGGCCGGCAGCCGGCCATGAAGAAGCCGACTGCCTGGATCTCGTGCACGCCCTCGCAGGAGTTGCGCATTCGCACCAGCGCGTCAGGTATGCACGGTCCGTCTCGTCCGGGCCCTGCTTGCACATCTCGAGCTGTTGGGGGCGACCCGGCCGGCGGTAGGTGCCGGTGAAGTTGCTGATGAAGGCCTCCTCGAAGTCGAGCCAGCCGTTGATGCTGCCGGCTGGCAGGTTGTTGAGCCATGTGCGGGCGGAGCCGAAGCATGAGGGGGAGTAGCGCACAGCCCAGCGCTTGTTGCCTTTGGCGATGCCGACTGCGGTGGAGTAGTCCCAGCCAGTCCTCCGGCTTGGCCGTGCCGTCGTACTTGGGCGTGTCGCGGGGGAGTTGGAAGCCGTCAATCATGGGCTCGTTGAGGATTCGCGGCCCGAAGCACTTTGGGCCGGCTGGCCCTTCTTCCTCCGCGATGCGGGACTTGACCAGCCGATCGAGGCGATCTCTGGCGTCGGCCGACTCGATGCGTGGGCCCAGCCGGGAATGGGCCGGCTGGCGTTGACCACTGGCCTCCGGGCCGCGCGGTGCTGGCGTCTTGGCGCCGGCCTCTCGGATTCTTCTTCCTCACGCCGGGTTGATGGTGGTCTGCGGCGCTGTTGGGCGGCCGGCTTGTGCGGCTGGAACTTGCGTGGGTGCCCCGGGAGTCTGATACGTCCAATTTGCATCACTATTTTATATCATAATTTGCTGTTATTCATTGATATATTTCATATTGGGACACAATACTTTTGTTATTTCATCTATTTTGCATATTTCATGATTGTTAGAGGATCAAGCACCGGAGCCAGGATCTGCTGGAAAAAGCACCGTCGAACGCAATATTTCGGAAGATCAACTGTGGAAGGAAATTATACCAAAAATCCTATTTTTCCGATGACGGAGGGAGCCAGAAGGGGAAGAGGAGAGGACCCCAGGTGGCCGGCGCGGCCCAAGGCCTGGCCCCGCCGCCCTATGAGGAGGGGGGCCCACAGCCCCTCTCGCCTCTTTTTCTTCGTGTATGCCTTCGTCCCGAAAACCTAAGCCACGAGGGTTCCTCACGAAGAGTTACGCCGCTCTGCGGGGCGGAGAACACCAGAGAGAAAGAGCTCTCCGGCGGGCAGGAATCCGCCGGGAAATTCCCTCCCGGAGGGGGAAATCGACGCCATCGCCATCGCCATCAAGCTGGACATCATCTCCATCATCATCATCATCATCTCCACCATCTACACCGCCATCACCACCGCTGCACCTCGTCACCGCTGTAACGATTTGGGTTGGATCTTGATTGTTTGATAGGGGAAACTCTCCCGGTGTTGATTTCTACTTGTTATTGATGCTATTGAGTGAAACCGTTGAACCAAGGTTTATGTTCAGATTGTTATTCATCATCATATCACCTCTGATTGTATTCCATATGATGTCTCGTGAGTAGTTCGTTTAGTTCTTGAGGACATGGGTGAAGTCTAAATGTTAGTAGTGAACTATGGTTGAGTAATATTCAATGTTATGATATTTAAGTTGTGGTGTCATTCTTCTAGTGGTGTCGTGTGAACGTCGACTACACGATACTTCACCATTTATGGGCCTAGGGGAGTGCATCTTGTATTCGGTTGCTAATTGCGGGGTTGCCGGAGTGACAGAAACCTGAGCCCCCGTTGGTATATCGATGCAAGAGGGATCGCAGGATCTCAGAGTTTAAGGCTGTGGTTAGATTTATCTTAATTACTTTCTTGTAGTTGCGGATGCTTGCAAGGGGTATAATCACAAGTATGTATTAGTCCTAGGAAGGGCGGTGCATTAGCATAGGTTCACCCACACAACACTTATCAAAACAATGAAGATTAATTAGCGTATGAAGCGAAAGCACTAGACTAAAATCCCCGTGTGTCCTCAAGAACGTTTGGTCATTATAAGTAAACAAACCGGCTTGTCCTTTGTGCTAAAAAGGATTGGGCCACTCGCTGCAATTATTTCTCTCACACTTTACTTACTCGTACTTTATTCATCTGTTACATCAAAACCCCTTGAACACTTGTCTGTGAGCATTTACAGTGAATCCTTCATCGAAACTGCTTGTCAACACCTTCTGCTCCTCGTTGGGATCGACATTCTTACTTATCGAAGATACTACGATACACCCCTATACTTGTGGGTCATCAAGACTATTTTCTGGCGCCGTTGCCGGGGAGTGAAGCGCTATTGGTAAGTGGAATTGGTAAGGAAAACCTTTACTGTTTGTGCTGATTTTATTTCTGCCTGCTGCTATAAGTCATTATGGAGAGATCTTCTCTTCAATTTCTATTTGGGAAATCTACTACTACTGCAACGGTAGTGGATGAAGCGCCAGGTGAGGAAGTAATACCATATAAAATACCTATGAAAATTATTGAACGTGTTATGGATAACCGCTATGAAGGGGATGGAACTGTTCATCCTGGTGATCATTTACTGTTTTTACATGAATTATGCGGGTTATTCAAATGTGCAGGTATTACTATGGATGAAGTTAGAAAGAAACTATTCTCTATATCGCTGTCTGGTAAAGCGGCGCACTGGTATAAATTGCTGAAGAATAGAGATTCTCTTAATTGGGAGGACATTGTGCCTTTATTTTATTCCAAATTTTATCCTCCAAGTGAAATTCACAAGGATCGGAACCGCATATATAATTTCTGGCCTCATGATGGAGAGAGTATTGCCCAAGCTTGGGGGAGATTGAAGTCTTTAATGCTCAAATGCCCCATTCATGAGCTTCCTGGTAATGTTATTATTGATAATTTCTATGCAAGACTTTCTTTTCAAGACAAGACCTTGCTGGATACTTCTTGTTCTGGATCATTTACACGCAACAAAGAAGAGTTTAAAAGGGACCTTCTTGATCGGATCCAGGAGAATACTGAAGGATGGGAGAACGACAAAGATAGAGAGTCAGGTATAATCTTTGATTATAAATGCATTGAAGCTTTTATGGATACTGATAAATTTCGTAATATGAGTGCTACTTATGGTCTTGATTCCCAAGTTGTTGCAAATCTTTACAAAGCTTTTGCCTCTCATTATGAATTGCCTAAGAAGAATTTTGATAAGTATCATGAACCGTATAAAGATAAAATTGATTCATCTGTAAACAAATGTGTAGTGATTGAAACTGTTGATCATGTTATTCCTGAAGCTTATATTGAAAAAACTCCTTTTCCTGCTAAAATGAAAGAGTACTCTGTTATATCTAGTGTGGTTAATAAAAGTGAAAAGAAACCTATAGAACCTGAAGAACAAATTAAGGTTGAACCTGCTGTTGCAATAGTTAAAGATCTTGTGACTGAAAATGTGGAGGATGGTCATATTATTTTCTGTGAAGATGCTTCTAATATTGTTTCACATCCTAATAAACCCAAACAAGTTAGTGTTCCTATGCTATCTGTTAGAATTGGTGATCATTGCTATTATGGTTTATGTGATATTGGTGCAAGTATTAGTGCTATTCCTTATGAGCTTTACATTATGCACGAAATTGATTCTTGTGAACTTGAAGATATTGATGTGGTTATTCAGCTGGCTAATAGAGAAACTATTTCTCCAATTGGTATTGTTCGAGATGTGGAAGTTCTATGTGGTAAGATTAAATATCCTGCTGACTTTTTGGTACTTGGTTCTGCTGCTAGTGATTATTGTCCTATCATTTTTGGTAGACCTTTTCTAAATACTTGTGGAGCTATTATAGATTGCAAGAAAGAGAAAATTTTGACTAAATTTGCTGGTGAATCTTATGAGTTTAACTTCTCTAAATTTACCAAAACTCCTTATAAAGCTGATTTGCCTAGTAATGATTTTAAAATGGAGCAGTGTGCATCTATTGTTCTTGTTCCTAATAATCCTTTGCAGCAACATTTGGAGAATAGCGAGAGTGAAGTTTTTAGGAAAGAAAGAGATGAGCTTGAGGAAATTTTTCTTCGCCAACCTATTCTCAAGCATGATTTACCGGTGGAAGATTTGGGTACAACACCGCCACCAAAGGAAGATCCTGTTTTCGATTTAAAGCCTTTACCTGATAATCTTAAATATGCTCATATTGATGATAAGAAAATATATCCTGTTATTATTAGTTCTAAGCTTTCAGAGATTGAGGAAGAAAGGTTATTGGAAATATTGAAGAAACACCGAGGAGCTATTGGCTACACTCTTGATGATTTGAAGGGGATTTCTCCTTCTATTTGCCAACATGCTATTAATATGGAAGATGATGCAAAGCCTGTTGTTGAACATCAGCGTCGTCTAATTCCGAAGATGAAGGAGGTGGTAAGGAATGAGGTATTAAAACTTCTTGAAGCTGGTATTATATATCCTATTGCTGATAGTAGATGGGTTAGTCCTGTGCATTGTGTTCCTAAGAAAGGAGGAATGACTGTTGTGCCTAATGATAATGATGAGCTCATCCCTCAAAGAGTAGTTGTAGGGTATAGAATGTGCATTGATTTTCGAAAAGTTAATAAAGTTACTAAGAAAGATCATTACCCTTTACCATTTATTGATCAAATGTTAGAAAGGTTGTCTAAAAATACTCATTTTTGCTTTCTTGATGGTTATTCTGGGTTTTCACAAATTGCTGTTAAAGCTAAAGATCAAGAGAAAACCACTTTCACTTGCCCTTATGGAACTTATGCTTATAGGCGTATGCCTTTTGGTTTATGTAATGCTCCTGCTACTTTTCAAAGATGCATGTCTGCTATTTTTCATGGCTTTTGCGAGAGTATTGTAGAGGTGTTCATGGATGATTTTTCTGTCTATGGGAATTCTTTTGATAATTGCTTGCGAAACCTCGATAAAGTTTTGCAGAGATGTGAAGAAACTAACCTTGTTCTTAATTGGGAGAAATGCCACTTTATGGTTAATGAAGGAATTGTATTGGGACATAAAATTTCCGAGAGAGGTATTGAAGTTGATAGAGCTAAAGTTGAAGCAATTGAGAAGATGCCCTATCCGAGGGATGTTAAAGGTATTCGTAGTGTTCTTGGTCATGCTGGGTTCTATAGGAGATTTATTAAAGATTTCTCCAAGATTTCAAAGCCTCTTACTAATCTTCTTCAAAAAGATGTACCTTTTGTTTTTGATGATGATTGTAAGGAAGCTTTTGAAACTCTAAAGAAAGCCTTAACAACTGCTCCTGTAGTTGAACCTCCCGATTGGAATTTGCCTTTTGAAATTATGTGTGATGCTAGTGATTTTGCTGTAGGCGCTGTTCTTGGACAGCGAGTAGATAAAAAATTAAATGTTATTCATTATGCTAGTAAGACTCTTGATGCTGCTCAAAGAAATTATGCTACAACTGAAAAGGAATTGTTAGCTGTAGTCTTTGCTTGTGACAAGTTTAGATCCTATATTGTTGATTCAAAAGTCACGATTCATACTGATCATGCTGCAATTAGATACCTTATGACAAAGAAAGATGCTAAGCCAAGGCTTATTAGATGGGTACTTCTTTTGCAAGAATTTGATTTACATATTATAGATAGGAAAGGTGCTGATAATCCTGTTGCTGATAATTTGTCTAGATTGGAAAATATTGCTTATGATCCTGTTCCTGTTAATGATAGTTTTCCAAATGAACAATTGGCTGTAATAAAGGTGAACTCGCGAGATAGCCCTTGGTATGCTGATTATGCTAACTTTATTGTATCCAAGTACTTGCCTCCAACCTTTTCAGCTCAGCAAAGGAGGAAATTCTTTTATGACTTGAGGCATTATTTTTGGGATGACCCACACTTATATAAAGAAGGAGTAGATGGTATTATGCGAAGATGTGTTCCAGAATATGAACAACAAGAGATATTGAGTAAATGTCATGGTAGTGTTTATGGAGGACATCACGCTGGAGATAGAACCGCACAAAAGGTTCTACAATCAGGTTTTTATTGGCCAACACTTTTCAAAGATGCAAGGAAGTTTATCTTATCTTGTGATGAATGTCAAAGAGTTGGTAATATCTCTAGACGCAATGAAATGCCTATGAATTATACTCTTGTTATTGAACCATTCGATTGTTGGGGATTCGACTTCATGGGTCCTTTCCCTTCTTCAGAAGGTAACACTCATATACTTGTCGCTGTTGATTATGTTACTAAATGGGTAGAAGCTATACCCACAAAAAGTGCTGATGGTGAGACCTCTTTAAAAATGCTTTTAGATATTATTTTTCCTAGATTTGGAGTACCTAGATATATTATGACTGATGGAGGTTCTCATTTTATTCATGGAGGTTTTAGAAAAACTCTTGCTAAGTATGGTATTAATCATAGAATTGCTTCCGCTTATCACCCTCAAACTAGTGGTCAAGTAGAATTATCAAATAGAGAGATTAAATCTATTTTGGGAAAGACTGTTAATAAATCTAGAAAGAATTGGGCTAGCAAATTGAAGGAAGCACTATGGGCTTATAGAACTGCTTATAAAAATCCCATGGGTATGTCACCGTATAAAATGGTTTATGGAAAAGCTTGTCATTTACCTTTAGAACTAGAGCACAAAGCTTATTGGGCTGTTAGAGAACTAAATAAAGATCCGAAACTAGCCGGTAATAAGAGGTTGCTGCAATTAAGTTCTCTAGATGAATGGAGAAGTGAAGCTTATGAAAATGCTAAACTCTTTAAAGAAAAAGTTAAGAAATGGCATGATAGAAGAATTATTAAAAGAGAATTTAATGTTGGAGATAAAGTTCTATTGTATCGGTCTCGTCTTAGATTCTTTGCAGGGAAATTACTCTCAAAATGGGAAGGACCATATGTTATTGAGGAGGTATATCGTTCAGGAGCAATAAAAATTAGCTCTTTGGAAGGCAACGCCACACAAGTAGTGAATGGACAAAGACTCAAGCATTATATTTCGGTGATTCTTATAATGTTGATGTTGATATTATTCAAGTGGAAACACCGGAGGCTTTCATCAAAGGACAAATTGACAGTCCGCCAGAACTCGACTTTGAATAGGTATACAGGTAATAAAAGTCCGCGTTTAGCTTTCCGAACAATATTTCTGCTGTTTTTGGAAAATATGAAAAATTACGAGATCGAAACGGAGTGGAGGAGACGCACGAGGGCGTGCCCCCATAGGCCGGCGCGGGCCCCAGCGCCGCCCTATGAGGACACCGCCTCGTTGTCCCCCTCCGACTCTTGTTCGATCTGGAACCTTCCTTTTGTTGTAAAAATATTTGCTATATAATCCCCCGGACCCCTGGAGGTCCGTATATCGTTTTCTCGTCGTGTTTTGTTTCGAGCTGTTTTCTGCCAGGATCTTGATCTAGAAGCACCATGGTCTCCAACAACAAAGACAAGGAGCCTTGGAAGGAAGAGATGGATGAGAGGATCAATAAGGAGAAGAAGAAGATAGCATCAGCAAAAGGAGAGTGGGAAACTATGGAGAGTAAGCCAATCTTGGTGGGATCGGTTAACACTGGGCGTTCTTTTTCTCATAACTTGCAGGGAGTTCTTCCGCCTGCTCTGGACCTCGACTCTTTCCCTTGTGTGGAGGAAGCAATACGGGTTGCCGATGAGTTTTGTGATCAATATCGTGCTCTAAGAAGGGAAGTGGAGATACTTCAGGAGGAGAACCAGCGACTTCGCAGAATGCTGGAATATTACTCAATTCCCAGCACAAGGCCGTCACCGCCACATTCAGATAACAATGAGTCTCTTCAAGTTTTGGTGCAGAATTGCAAAACTGAGAAGCTGAAGCTGAAGGAGATCCTTAAGAAGCGCGAGAAGAATCCACCATCACACCACCGAAGGAGTAATTCATCATCGGTATTGGCATCCCCTTGGTTTGTTCCAAGCTTGGGGGAGTGCCGCGGTATCACATCATCACTACCTTTATCTTTTACTATCAAGTAGTGTCATATCATGAGTAGGGAAGTTATCATATGGAATAGTTTGCAATGTGGAAGTATCTCTCTTAGCTGGTTATCTATGTATCCGTTGGTGTGAGTTATCGTTATGGAATATTAATGAGAAGTCTTATCATTTACTTTTTGCACACCTTATTTTAGTTTGCAATCTCCATTATATGATTACTCTTGACATTAGTATTGATATCACTTTGGGAGCATTAAGTAAATCTATTTGGTTTTGGCAAACTTAGCATTGGTCAATAGCAACAACATCTTGATGTTTAAATAGAAGAGAGAAATACATTTAGATATATTACTCTATTATCTCTATGCTAATGAGTATTCTGAAGTTAAAATTGCTTGTGCTTATGAGAAAGATGCATGATTGTTTCTATCATATGTATATTTGTTTGTTTCCCTCAACCTTTATGCTTGCTATCAAACCTTGCTAGCCAAAAACCTGTATTGAGAGGGAATGCTTCTCATACATCCATAACCTTAGACCAAACCCATGCCATTTGTGTCCACCATATCTACCTACTATGTGGTATTTTGCGCCACTCCAAGTAAATACTTCATGTGCTACCTTTAAATAATTCAAACTATATTACTCCTTATTTGTGTCAATGTTTTATAGCTCATGAGGAAGTATGTGGTGTTTTATCTTTCAATCTTGTTGGGCGGACTTTCACCAATGGACTAGTGGCACATCCGCTTATCCAATAATTTTGCAATAAGAGCTGGCAACGGGGTTCCCAGCCCCAATTAATAACTTACATTAATAATTCTCTTCACATGTTTTGCCCTGATTTATCAGTAAGCAACTTAATTTTGCAATAGACACTCCTCCATGGTATGTGAATGTTGGAAGGCACCCGAGGATTCGGTTAGCCATGGATTGAGAAAGCCAAGGTTGGGGGGAGTGTCATCCATAATAAAACTAAAATACATGTGTAAACAAAAGAGAAGGGGGATGATCTACCTTGCTGGTAGAGATGCCGTCCCTCATGGGAGCCGCTCTTGGAAGGTTCGTTTGGCAAGGGGGTTAGAGTGCCCGCTACCATTCGTTGAAAACAACAAACACCGCTCAAAATCTTACTTTTATGCTCTTTATATGATTTCAAAACTTGAAAAGCTCTAGCACATGATTTAATCCCTGCTTCCCTCTGCGAAGGGCCTATCTTTTACTTTTATGTTGAGTCAGTAAACCTATTTCCCTCTATCTCAAGCAAGCAATTGAGTTGTTGTGAACCAACCATTTATGCTATGATTCAGTTAATCATGTCTTTATACTTTCTTGTTTAGTACAGATTTTATCTGAATGAATATGACTTTGAAAGTTATCAATGATTATGAGGAGATTGTTATGATTGAGAATGAAAGCCCTGCTATATAAATTCTAATATGAAAGCTTTGCTTAGAAGATAAGTACAATCCGTTAGTAGTTCTCTGACCAAGAACAAAGTTTGCCATAACCATTTATGATTTCCTATGCACCTTTACTTGTGATTTCTCTTTACTTATTTCAAGTTGAGTTATATGAAGAGAATGTTTACTAGAATGTCTTGTGTGAATCAATATGATGCTTCTTGTCCGTATTTTATTTATCGACTCTTCACTCCATAAACATGTGGTCTTGTTTATCGAGCTCAGTTTCGCTTGGGGACAAGCGAGGTCTAAGCTTGGGGGAGTTGATACGTCCAATTTGCATCACTATTTTATATCATAATTTGCTGTTATTCATTGATATATTTCATATTGGGACACAATACTTATGTTATTTCATCTATTTTGCATATTTCATGATTATTGGAGGATCAAGCACCGGAGCCAGGATTCTGCTGGAAAAAGCACCGTCAGAACGCAATATTTCGGAAGATCAACTGTGGAAGGAAATTATACCAAAAATCCTATTTTTCCGATGACGGAGGGAGCCAGAAGGGGGAGAAGAGGGGACCCGAGGTGGGCCCACCCCATAGGCCGGCGCGGCCCAAGGCCTGGCCGCGCCGCCTATGAGGAGGGGGCCCACAGCCCCTCTCGCCTCCTTTTCTTCGCGTATGCCTTCGTCCCGAAAACCTAAGCCACAGAGGGTACCTCACGAAGAGTTACAGCCCGCGGGGGGAGAACACCAGAGAAAAGAGCTCTCCGGCGGGCAGGAATCCGCCGGGGAAATTCCCTCCCGGAGGGGGAAATCGACGCCATCGCCAACGCCATCGAGCTGGACATCATCTCCATCATCATCATCATCATCTCCACCATCTACACCGCCATCACCACCGCTGCACCTCGTCACCGCTGTAACGATTTGGGTTGGATCTTGATTGTTTGATAGGGGAAACTCTCCCGGTGTTGATTTCTACTTGTTATTGATGCTATTGAGTGAAACCGTTGAACCAAGGTTTATGTTCAGATTGTTATTCATCATCATATCACCTCTGATTGCATTTCCATATGATGTCTCGTGAGTAGTTCGTTTAGTTCTTGAGGACATGGGTGAAGTCTAAATGTTAGTAGTGAACTATGGTTGAGTAATATTCAATGTTATGATATTTAAGTTGTGGTGTCATTCTTCTAGTGGTGTCGTGTGAACGTCGACTACACGATACTTCACCATTTATGGGCCTAGGGGAGTGCATCTTGTATTCGGTTGCTAATTGCGGGGTTGCCGGAGTGACAGAAACCTGAGCCCCCGTTGGTATATCGATGCAAGAGGGATCGCAGGATCTCAGAGTTTAAGGCTGTGGTTAGATTTATCTTAATTACTTTCTTGTAGTTGCGGATGCTTGCAAGGGGTATAATCACAAGTATGTATTAGTCCTAGGAAGGGCGGTGCATTAGCATAGGTTCACCCACACAACACTTATCAAAACAATGAAGATTAATTAGCTGTATGAAGCGAAAGCACTAGACTAAAATCCCGTGTGTCCTCAAGAACGTTTGGTCATTATAAGTAAACAAACCGGCTTGTCCTTTGTGCTAAAAAGGATTGGGCCACTCGCTGCAATTATTTCTCTCGCACTTTACTTACTCGTACTTTATTCATCTGTTACATCAAAACCCCTTGAATACTTGTCTGTGAGCATTTACAGTGAATCCTTCATCGAAACTGCTTGTCAACACCTTCTGCTCCTCGTTGGGATCGACATTCTTACTTATCGAAGATACTACGATACACCCCCTTAGATTTTTTTTCTTTTTTTTGCATTTTGCAGGAAAAACACTTTAACTGGCCGTAACTTTTTACTCTTTTCGAATTTGGTGATTCTAAAAATTATCCAACCGGGCAAGCCCGGTGAATTTGGATGTAGATTTTTCGTGGGAACATTTTGATATATTGTGCGTTTTTTTTCGAGTTCGTATGCAACCAGAAATCCAGTTTGATGATTTTCCCACGCAATTTTGCAAAAAAAGTCAAAATTCATGTTTGTTAAATTTCAGTGGTGCTAGATGACATAATATATGGGAATCTCGAAGGATTTTATTTTTTGAAATTTGTATCTATTTCTTTTTTTTACAAAGGTAAAAAAGGCGATCCAGGGGGTGGAGTTGCGTGGGGAGAAAAAATCCTGCAGATTCTGTGGCGCATATTGTTGGTGCGCCAGAAGTTAATAATTCTGTGGCGCACATGCCACCATGCGCCACAGAATTTTGAACTTCTGTGGCGCACATGCCACCATGCGCCACAGAATTCTCTTCGCCCATGTGCAGTGCTGGACCCCGCGTGGGCCTATGGAATTTCTGTGGCGCATCCAGCCACATGCGCCACAGAAAGTCGACATTCTGTGGCGCACCAGTCCATCCATGCGCCACAGAATTTCGACTTTCTGTGGCGCATATTTTTGGTGCGCCACAGAAATAATTTTTGTGGAGCATATTTTTTAGGTGCGCCACAGATGTCATTTCTACCTATAATGGTTTTCCTACTAGTGTTATACAAGAGGCTTACTAGGGACTCCTTGTTGTTTACATAACACACATGTATCAATGTTTCGGTTAATACAATTATAGCATGGTATGCAAACATTTATCATAAACACAAAGATATTATAATAACCACTTTATTATTGCCTCTTGGGCATATCTTCAACATGGAGCATGCAAGATAATAAATAACATATGACAAGTATATAATTGATCTCAACCATAGTATTCAATATTCATCGAATTCCAGCAAACACAACATGTAGCATTACATAAAGATGATCTTGATCATAATAGGCAGCTCACAAGATCTAAACATTAAGCATAAATTGGAGAATACAACCATCTAGTGATGACCCACAAGTATAGGGGGTGTATCGTAGTATCTTCGATAAGTAAGAATGTCGATCCCAACGAGGAGCAGAAGGTGTTGACAAGCAGTTTCGATGAAGGATTCACTGTAAATGCTCACAGACAAGTATTCAAGGGGTTTTGATGTAACAGATGAATAAAGTACGAGTAAGTAAAGTGAGAGAGAAATAATTGCAGCGAGTGGCCCAATCCTTTTTAGCACAAAGGACAAGCCGGTTTGTTTACTTATAATGACCAAACGTTCTTGAGGACACACGGGAATTTAGTCTAGTGCTTTCGCTTCATACAGCTAATTAATCTTCATTGTTTTGATAAGTGTTGTGTGGGTGAACCTATGCTAATGCACCGCCCTTCCTAGGACTAATACATACTTGTGATTATACCCCTTGCAAGCATCCGCAACTACAAGAAAGTAATTAAGATAAATCTAACCACAGCCTTAAACTCTGAGATCCTGCGATCCCTCTTGCATCGATATACCAACGGGGGCTCAGGTTTCTACTCCGGCAACCCCGCAATTAGCAACCGAATACAAGATGCACTCCCCTAGGCCCATAAATGGTGAAGTATCGTGTAGTCGACGTTCACACGACACCACTAGAAGAATGACACCACAACTTAAATATCATAACATTGAATATTACTCAACCATAGTTCACTACTAACATTTAGACTTCACCCATGTCCTCAAGAACTAAACGAACTACTCACGAGACATTGTATGGAATATGATCAGAGGTGATATGATGATGAATAACAATCTGAATATAAACCTTGGTTCAATAGTTTCACTCAATAGCATCAATAACATGTAGAAATCAACACCGGGAGAGTTTCCCCTATCAAACAATCAAGATCCAACCCAAATCGTTACAGCGGTGACGAGGTGCAGCGGTGGAGATGGCGGTGATGATGATGATGATGATGACAATGGTGATGGAGATGATGTCCAGCTCGATGACGATGACGGTGGCGTCGATTTCCCCCTCCGGGAGGGAATTTCCGGCATTCCTGCCCGCCGGAGAGCTCTTTTCTCTCTGGTGTTCTCCGCCCGCAGAGGTGGCTCTTCGCGACGTACCCTCTGTGGCTTAGGTTTTCGGGACGAAGGGTTTCGCGAAGAAAAGGAGGCGAAAGGGGTTGTGGGGCCCCCACACCACAAGGTGGCGCGGCCAGGCCATGGGCCGCGCCGGCCTGTGGTCTGGCCCCACCTTGAGTCTTCTCTGCTCCCCCTTCTGGCTTCCTTCGTCATCTGGAAAAATAGGGTTTTTGGTATAATTTCCTTCCACAGTTGATCTTCCGAAATATTGTATTCTGACGGTGCTTTTTCCAGCAGAATCCTGGCTCCGGCGCTTGATCCTCCAATAATGATGAAACATGCAAAATAGATGAAATAACATAAGTATTGTGTCCAAATATGAAATATATCAATGAATAACAGCAAATTATGATATAAAATAGTGATGCAAATTGGACGTATCAACTCCCCCAAGCTTAGACTTCGCTTGTCCCCAAGCGAAACTGAACTCAGTAAATAGGACCACATGTTTATGGAGTGAAGAGTCGATAAATAAAATACGGACAAGAAGCATCATATTGATTCACACAAGATATTCTAATACACATTCTCTTCATATAACTCAACTTGAAATAAGTAAAGAGAAATCACAAGTAAAGGTGCATAGGAAATCATAGATGGTTATGGCAAACTTTGTTCTTGGTCAGAGAACTACTAACGGATTGTACTTATCTTCTAAACAAAGCTTTCATATTAGAATTTATATAGCAGGGCTTTCATTCTCAATCATAACAATCTCCTCATAATCATTGATAACTTTCAAAGTCATATTCATTCAGATAAAATTTGTACTAAACAAGAAAGTATAAAGGACATGATTAACTCAATCATAGCATAAATGGTTGGTTCACAACAACTCAATTGCTTGCTTAAGACAGAGGGAAATAGGTTTACTGACTCAACATAAAAGTAAAAGATAGGCCCTTCGCAGAGGGAAGCAGGGATTAAATCATGTGCTAGAGCTTTTCAAGTTTTGAAATCATATAAAGAGCATAAAAGTAAGATTTTGGGTGGTGTTTGTTGTTGTCAACGAATGGTAGCGGGCACTCTAACCCCCTTGCCAAACGAACCTTCCAAGAGCGGCTCCCATGAGGGACGGCATCTCTACCAGCAAGGTAGATCATCCCCCTTCTCTTTTGTTTACACATGTATTTTAGTTTTATTATGGATGACACTCCCCCCAACCTTGGCTTTCTCAATCCATGGCTAACCGAATCCTCGGGTGCCTTCCAACATTCACATACCATGGAGGAGTGTCTATTGCAAAATTAAGTTGCTTACTGATAAATCAGGGCAAAACATGTGAAGAGAATTATTAATGAAAGTTATTAATTGGGGCTGGGAACCCCGTTGCCAGCTCTTTTTGCAAAATTATTGGATAAGCGGATGTGCCACTAGTCCATTGGTGAAAGTTCGCCCAACAAGATTGAAAGATAAAACACCACATACTTCCTCATGAGCTATAAAACATTGACACAAATAAGGAGTAGTATAGTTTGAATTATTTAAAGGTAGCACATGAAGTATTTACTTGGAGTGGCGCAAAATACCACATAGTAGGTAGTTATGGTGGACACAAATGGCATGGGTTTGGTCTAAGGTTATGGATGTATGAGAAGCATTCCCTCTCAATACAGGTCTTTGGCTAGCAAGGTTTGATAGCAAGCATAAAGGTTGAAGGAAACAAACAAATATACATATGATAGAAACAATCATGCATCTTTCTCATAAGCACAAGCAATTTTAACTTCAGAATACTAAACTCATTAACATAGAGATAATAGAGTAATATATCTAAATGTATTTCTCTCTTCTATTTAAACATCAAGATGTTGTTGCTATTGACCAATGCTAAGTTTGCCAAAACCAAATAGATTTACTTGATGCTCCCAAAGTGATATCAATACTAATGTCAAGAGTGATCATATAATAGAGATTGCAAACTAAAATAAGGTGTGCAAAAAGTAAATGACAAGACTTCTCATTAATATTCCATAACGATAACTCACACCAACGGATACATAGATAACCAACTAAGAGAGATACTTCCACATTGCAAACTATTCCATATGATAACTTCCCTACTCATGATATGACACTACTTGATAGTAAAAGATAAAGGTAGTGATGATGTGATACCGCGGCACTCCCCCAAGCTTGGAACAAACCAAGGGGATGCCAATACCGATGATGAATTACTCCTTCGGTGATGATGGCGAATCCTTGCCATCATCAGACTTCCAAGGAAGAGGCTCTCCATCAACAAAAGACATCTTGGTCTCCGGAAACCTGAAACTAGCAGCATGACTTATGCGCTTAAACCTGTTTTCATACTCACAGTTTTGATTATGAACATCATAGAGTTGAGCTTGGAGTTTGTTGGTGGTGTCGTGAAGTGAGAAGATATCGTCCCACAACTTTGCAGTCTCCTTCTTGTGTCCATCAATGAGTTCAGACACAATCTTGTGAAAGATGTCCACTTCACGCTCAGCCATCTTCTTGTAGTTGAAGACCTCCTGTTCCAGTTTCTCCATCCTGTCTTCCAAGCTCCCTTCTCCTTTAGGACCCTGGACATCTTTGATCTGCAACTCTCCATCTACGAGCAGCAATTCTTTGGGGTGCATCTTCAGCTCGTTCATGTACGGGTTGACGACGTCCTCGAAGAAGCTGTCCTTCTGAGTTCCCGACGAAGACATGGTGGATCTAGATCCGAAGCAGATCCTGGCAGAAAACAGCTCGAAACAAAACACGACGAGAAAACGATATACGGACCTCCAGGGGTCCGGGGGATTATATAGCAAATATTTTTACAACAAAAGGAAGGTTCCAGGCCGAAAACGAGTGGAAACGGGACGCCGAGGGGCTGTCCCCATAGGGCGGCGCGGCCAGGGTGGGGCCCGCGCCGGCCTATGGTGACGGGCCCTCGCGCGTCTCTTCCACTCCGTTTCGATCCCGTAATTTTTCATATTTTCCAAAAACAGCAGAAATATTGTTCGGAAAGCTAAACGCGGACTTTTTATTACTAAAACTGTTACCTATTCAAAGTCGGACTCTGCAGAACTGTCAATTTGATCTTTGATGAAAGCTTCCGGAGTTATCACTTGGATAATATCAATATCTTCATTATAAGAATCTCCAGAAATATAATGCTTGAGTCTTTGTCCATTCACTACTTGTGTGGCGTTACCTTCCAAAGAGCTAATTTTTATTGCTCCTGAACGATATACCTCCTCAATAACATATGGTCCTTCCCATTTTGAGAGTAATTTCCCTGCAAAGAATCTAAGACGAGACCGATACAATAGGACTTTGTCCCCAACATTAAATTCTCTTTTGATAATTCTTCTATCATGCCATTTCTTAACTTTCTCCTTAAAAAGTTTAGCATTTTCATAAGCTTCACTTCTCCATTCATCTAAAGAACTCAATTGTAGCAACCTCTTCTTACCGGCAAGTTTGAAATCTTTATTAAGTTCCCTTACAGCCCAATAAGCTTTGTGCTCTAGTTCTAAAGGTAAATGACAAGCTTTTCCATAAACCATTTTATACGGTGACATACCCATGGGATTTTTATAAGCAGTTCTATAAGCCCATAGTGCTTCCTTCAATTTGCTAGCCCAATTCTTTCTAGATTTATTAACAGTCTTTCCCAAAATAGATTTAATCTCTCTATTTGATAATTCTACTTGACCACTAGTTTGAGGATGATAAGCGGAAGCAATTCTATGATTAATACCATATTTAGCAAGAGTTTTTCTAAAACCTCCATGAATAAAATGAGAACCTCCATCAGTCATAATATATCTAGGTACTCCAAATCTAGGAAAAATAATATCTAAAAGCATTTTTAAAGAGGTCTCACCATCAGCACTTTTTGTGGGTATAGCTTCTACCCATTTAGTAACATAATCAACAGCGACAAGTATATGAGTGTTACCTTCTGAAGAAGGGAAAGGACCCATGAAGTCGAATCCCCAACAATCAAATGGTTCAATAACAAGAGTATAATTCATAGGCATTTCATTGCGTCTGGAGATATTACCAACCCTTTGACATTCATCACAAGATAAAATAAACTTCCTTGCATCTTTGAAGAGAGTTGGCCAATAAAAACCTGATTGTAGAACCTTTTGCGCGGTTCTATCTCCAGCGTGATGTCCTCCATAAGCACTACCATGACATTTACTCAATATCTCCTGTTGTTCATATTCAGGAACACATCTTCGCATAATACCATCTACTCCTTCTTTATATAAGTGTGGGTCATCCCAAAAATAATGCCTCAAGTCATAAAAGAATTTCCTCCTTTGCTGAGCTGAAAAGGTTGGAGGCAAGTACTTGGATACAATAAAGTTAGCATAATCGGCATACCAAGGGCTATCTCGCGAGTTCACCTTTGTTACAGCCAATTGTCACTACAAGAAAAGTTGCCATGGCCGACGAAGTTGAAGTCGCGCCGTGGTTGCTGGTGTACCATGGCCGACGATTTTTGGTCCCTCCGTGGTTCATGTCAAAACTTTTTTTTCTCGTTTTTGAGGCCACCTAGCCCGACGAAAGCGGCCAAAACGTCGCGTATGGTGGCCCGGGACGTGGTGCATCTCGAAATCTCGGGTTCGCCGGCCGAGTCAACGCAAATCCGCACCGCCGAGGGATGTAGGGCCCAGATGGCAGCCTCTCTGGCATTGTTTTTTTTTCTAGATCGCGCCATCTCGTTCAACGTTCTCCGATCGAGCCGTTTACGATGCAGGATCATGGGTCCCGCATGTCATCCTCTATGAACCAAAATTCTTTCTATTCTTGGATTTTTTTGACCCCCTGATTTCTGGCTACTTCCTTTTTCTTTTGATCCCTTGCCGCCTTGGAAACGTTGAGACCGCTGCTGCTAAATGGGACCCGCATGTCATCCTCTATGTGCAATCAACTTTCTTTTCTTGGAGTTTTTTTGGCACCTCAAATTTGGTCACTTGCCTTTTTCTTTCGATCCCCTGCCGCCTCTCAAACGGTGATACCGCTGCTGCTAAATGGGACCCGCATGTCATCCTCTATGTACTATAAAACTTTCTTTTCTTGAATTATTTTTGGCACCTCATATTTGGTCACTTACCTTTTTCTTTCGATCCCCTGCCGCCTCTCAAACGGTGATACCGCTGCTGCTAAATGGGACCCGCATGTCATCCTCTATGTACTATAAAACTTTCTTTTCTTGGATTTTTTTGGCACCTCATATTTGGTCACTTGACTTTTTCTTTCGATCCCCTGCTGCCTCTCAAACAGTGATACCGCTGCTGCTAAATGGGACCCGCATGTCATCCTCTATGTACTATAAAACTTTCTTTTCTTGGATTTTTTTGGCACCTCATATTTGGTCACTTGACTTTTCTTTCGATCCCCTGCTGCCTCTCAAACAGTGATACCGCTGCTGCTAAATGGGACCCGCATGTCATCCACTATGTACTACTCCCTCCGTTTCAATCTATAGTGCCTATAGATTTTCTGCATTTGTTTCATAATATAAGAGTATATCTGTGTTTATTTGCAATATCTACTCTTTCTCCTTTCCTTATTTCTCTCCTACTCCGCAAAGTACTCCACAGCGGGATCGAGGGATCGGTAGATCGGGAGTATTTCTGTGATCGTGGTTTGGCTCTTTAGGTGGTTTTGTGTTAAAAAATGAGTTGCGCTAATTACCTTGCAGAAAATTTATAGGCACTATATATTGAAACAGAGGGAGTATAAAACTTTCTTTTCTTGGATTTTTTTGGCACCTCATATTTGGTAACTTGACTTTTTCTTTCGATCCCCTGCTGCCTCTCAAACAGTGATACCGCTGCTGCTAAATGGGACCCACATGTCATCCTCTATGTACTATAAAACTTTCATTTTTTGGATTATTTTTGGCACCTCATATTTGGTCACTTGACTTTTTCTTTCGATCCCCTGCCGCCTCTCAAACGGTGAGACCGCTGCAGCTAAATGGGACCCGCATGTCATCCTCTATGAGCAATCAACTTTCTTTTCTTGGAGTTTTTTTTGGCACCTCATATTTGGTCACTTGCCTTTTTCTTTCGATCTCATGCCACGTTTGAAACGTTGAGGTACCTGCTGGCTCATGGGACCCGCATGTCATCCTCTGTGTGCTATAAAAGTTTCCTTTGTTGGATTTTTTTTCACCCTCTGATTTTTGGCTTGCCTTTTTCTTTTGATCCCCTGCCCCCTTTGAAACGTTGAGTAAGCTGTTGGTTCAAGGGACCCGCATGTCATCCTCTATGTCCATCAACTTTCTTTTCTTGGATTTTTTTTCACCCCCTAATTACTAGCTACTTTCTTTTTCTTTTGATCTCAAGCCGCATTACAAACATTGAGACCGCTGCTGCAAAATGGGACCCACATGTCATCCTCTATGTACAATAAATCTTGGATTATTTTTGGCTCCTGATATTTGGTCACTTGCCTTTTTCTTTCGATCTCATGCCGCCTTTGAAACGTTGAGTAAGCTGCTGGCTCATGGGTCCCGCATGTCATCCTCTACGAACAATAAAAGTTTCCTTTCTTGGAGTTATTTTTTACCCCTAATTTCTGGCTATTTGCCTTTTTCTTTTGATCCCCTGCCCCCGTTGAAACGATGAGGACGCTGTTGGCAGGTCGGTCCCACATGTCATCCTCTATGAACAATAAAAGTTTCCTTTGGTGGATTTATTTTTGACCCCTAATTAATTTCTGGCTATTTCCTTTATTTTTCTTTTGATCCCCTGCCGCCTTGGAATTGTTGAGAATGCTGCTGCCTCATTTTTCTTTTGGTCCTGTGCCGCCTTGGAAACGTTGAGACCGCTGCTACAAAATGGGACCCGCATGTCATCCTCTATGTACAATAAAGTTTCTTTTCTTGGATTATTTTTGGCTCCTGATATTATGTCACTTGCCTTTTTCTTTCGATCTCATGCCGACTTTGAAACGTTGAGGATGCTGCTGCCTCATGGGTCCCGCATGTCATCCTCTCAGAACGATAAATGTTTTCTTTTCTTGTATTTTTTTACCAACTGATTTTTGGCTTTTTTTATTTTCGATCCCCTGCCGCCTTTGAAACGTTGACTCCGCTGCTGGCTCATGGGTCCCCGATGTCAGCCTCCCCGTACAAGAAACATGTGATATTTTATTTTGCAGACAATAAACGTTGTATTTCGCTCTGAGCTATTGCAAACGGATAAATTAAATCTTTATATCTACATAAACAAACTTATATGTTGAATCTCCTTGTTTTTTGTTTTTGCGAAGCATAGGACTTTCCTGTTTTTTTTTTGAGAAAAATCCGACCTTTCCTGTTTTGGAGTGGGCTGAAATTGTACGAGTCAAAAGGCCCAGCAGGATAGTTCGAAGGCCCAGATGTCCAGATACAGCCCAATTGAAATCTTTCTTTTCTTGGATTTTTTTCACACCCTGATTTCTGGCTACTTCATTTTTCTTTCGGTCCTGTGCCGCCTTGGAAGCGTTGAGACCGCTGCTACAAAATGGGACCCGCATGTCATCCTCTATGTACAATAAAGTTTCTTTTCTTGGATTATTTTTGGCTCCTGATATTATGTCACTTGACTTTTTCTTTCAATCTCATGCCGACTTTGAAACGTTGAGGAAGCTGCTGGCTCATGGGTCCCGCATGTCATCCTCTATGAACAATAAAAGTTTTCTTTGTTGGATTTATTTTTTTCCCCTAATTTCTGGCTATTTGTCTTTTTCTTTTGATCCCCTGCCCCCTTTGAAACGATGACGACGCAGCTGGCAAGTCGGTCCCACATGTCATCCTCTATGAACAATAAAAGTTTCCTTTGATGGATTTATTTTTGACCCTAATTAATTTCTGGCTATTTCCTTTTTTATTTTGATCCCCTGCCGCCTTGAAATAGTTGAGGATGCTGCTGCCTCATGGGTCCCGCATGTCATCCTCTCAGAAAGGTAAATGTTTCTTTTCTTGAATTTGTTTACCAACTGATTTTTGGCTTATTTTTTCTTTCGATCTCCTGCCACCTTTAAAACGTTGACGACGCTGCTGGCTCATGGGTCCCCAATGTCAGCCTCCCCATACTGCAAATCCTCTTTCTGCAAAGGTTGTATTTCTAGATAGATAAGGTGGATTCGAATCTGCCATGGTTCAGGCAGCTCAGGTAAGCCTTCTTGCACTAATTAATGGAAGTAGTGTATCGCAAGGTCAAGACATGTGGCTCGGTGTAATGAATCTATATGAATCATGTTGTGGGTTCAATCTGATAGTTCTCTAACAGGTCAGCCAAAATAGAAATTAAGTTTTTTTCTAAAAGGGAAATGCAAATTAAGATGAACACAAACATTAGTTATCATAATAGCTGATCATACATACATACTTGCTAAGAGCAAAAGCTTGCCAGAGTTTTACCACCCATACAATTAATTAGCAGTTCAGATAAGATAACCTTATATAAGTATAACTACAAATGCATTTGCTAAGGGCTCATGGGACAACAGAACTAGACAACCGCGAACTTTATGACCAGCATGTCACAGCGGCATCGAAAGATCTTGACCTTCAACTTTGATCCAATGCGAAGTTTGGCACCGTCAATGAACTTTTTCCACCTGGAAGTAACAGCCAAGCGGCCATCTGTGGGACTGACAGAGTACCGTCCCTCCACGGTGAGACCTTCACTCTCCATGACGAGGGATATCTTGCCCCTTCGGCCAGCATTGAGATCCTTGGAGATACTTTTAGGCAATTTCTGATTCAAAGCAAGAGATACCACCAAAAATTAGTCAATGGCACCAATGCACTGAACCATGTGAGACTTTGAGCAGAGAAGACATCAAGATAAGAGCAGTTATGCTGTCATATACTCACGAACATAGCCTTCAGATGCGTCCTGGTCACCACACGGGTGGCCACAGCAATGAGCTGAGACCTCGGTGATCTGGCTGGGGCAGGTGCATGAGCCTGGGCTGGTACACGAGCTGGTGCTGATGCAGGAGACTGCTGGGCAGGTGCAGTAAACGGTGCCTCTAGAGGAACCGGTGCTGATGCAGGAGACTGTTGGGCAGGTGCAGTAAACGGTGCAGCTAGAGGAACCAGTGCTGATGCAGGAGCCTGCTGGGCATGTGTAGTATATGGGGCCTCTACAGGAACCAATGCTGATGTAGGGGACTGCTGGGTAGATGCAGTAAACGGAGCTGGTACAGGAACCGGTGCTGATGCAGGAGAGTGGGAAGCCGGTGCCGGTGCTGGTGTGGTTGCCCTTTGTGACATCCGCTCCTGTTCCATCAGGGGATCTGCAGCTTTGATCATGTTAAACCCAGCAAGCTAGAACAGAGGGAATGGTTTAGAACAACTGCTCAGAATGCAGTTATCAAAAGATATGAGTAGAAAAAAGTTACATATTATATATTTGGAAGTGTCTCCAACTCTGTAAGCAGTTACGTATATCTGCCCGTTTGAGTTTCTGATCCTCAGCTCGTCGCCCTTCTTCAGACCGTAGTCAAAAGCAAACTTTCTCCAATCATGTCCATACAAATATGTGATGGCCTGCGTCTTGTAGACATACACCTCATAGACCGTGTAGGTGTTCATCAATTTGCCATTGCCATGCATAGTGAAAGATCCTTCATGCGGACACATCTGGTTAATCATTGGACGAAGTTCACAAGGTACAGTCTGCATGTGAAAATTGATACAAATGTAAGAAGCAGGAAGACTAAAAACAAGACTTTACTATATGCCAATTCATGCTAAACCACTGAGAATACATACCTGTAACTCTGTGAAGGAGCTACTAGAAAGGTAGATAGAGCCATAGGAGGTGTTATATGCGGGGTATGTACATGGGCCCGCCATATTCCCGCAAGCTCGGCATCGGGATGGTGAAGGAAACATGGGAGGTACTACTGGTGCGTAGCGCTGAACGTAAGTGGAAGAATTAGGTTGTGTAAAGTGCATAGTTCAGAGCAATGCAAATGTTGACAAGCAAGTGCATAACACTATGTTACAAACTGAACAGTGAAAAATTAGTGTATGATGAATATAAGCATGCTAATTTGGTGTTTCCGAATTCCAAAAAGCATTAGACAGAGCCGGTGATAATATCAGACATAAATCATGGCATGTATATGTGGCTTAAGAAAATATACCCGAACCCTTGGATGGTTACGGCCCGGCTGATCCTTGGACTTGAGCTTATATAAGCATCCAGAAGGTGGGGCTGACAGTAACTTGGTGGCAGCCTCTGCAGATGCCTCATCAGCAGCAGTTGCAATCCTTTTGACCAATGAAGGCTTAGCAGTTTCAGTCTGCATATAAAAATTGAAGAGCAACAGACATCAGCAGTGATATATAAAATGAATCTATGAGACACTGATGCATATAGTGCTGGATGTAAGTGGAAGAATAGGTGTGTGTGTTTCTGAACTATTGGTAAGCATTAGACAAAGCCGGCAATAAACAGACAAAAATCAAATCATGTATGAGGATTAAGAAAATATACCTGCTTACTGAAAAGGGTACCACCCAGCTGGCCCGTGGCCTTGTGCTTGAGGAGGTTTTCAGAAGATGGTGGCAGCACCATCGTCTTCACAGCAGCCTCATCAGGATCATTTTTTATCCATTTGAGTAGAGGAACAGAAGTTTCATCCTGCATATGAATAGCAACAGAACTCATCATTGATATTTAATAAATCTATGAGATAGACTGATGCAAATAGTGCGGGGTAAGTGGAAGAATAGGGTTGTGCATAGAGAACAGTTGACAACAATGCAAATGATTACAAAAGAAGCCAATGGAAATCAACAGTTTATATACTGGATGAGACAGACTGAAAAGTGAAAAATTAGTGTATGATGATTGTAAGCAAACGCAGTGTTTCTGAACTTTTGGTAAGCATTAGACAAAGCCAACAGTAATTAAACAGATAATAATGAAATCATGTATGTGGATTAAGAAAATATACCAGATTCATTAAAAGGTCACCACCCAGCTGGCCCATGGCCTCGTGCTTGTAGAGGTTTTCGGAAGATGGTGCCGGCACCATCGTCCTCACAGCAGCCTCATTAGCCTCATTTTGCATCCACTTGAGTAAAGGCGCAGCAGTTTCAGCCTGCATAAGAATGGGAACAGATCTCAGCAGTGATATTGAATGACTCTGAGACAGACTGATGCATATAGTGCTAGATGTAAGTGGAAGGGTATGGCCGTGTATGGACAACAGTTCACAACAATGCAAGGGTGTGTTCGGTTCTGAAACAGCGTGGAATGGAATGGAATGGTTCCATTTCAGAGGAATGGAATGGTTACATTTTTGTTCGGTTGGGAAAAATGGAGAGCAGAAGAGATCGAGGTTAAACTAACCAATTGTCTCAAAATTGTAATTAACAATTGCAAATGACATTTTAATCTCAAAGTCGTAATTAACAGCGCCTAATGGTGCTCTTTTAATCTAAAAATCGTAATTAACATCATTTTATGTTGGGTTAGGGGAACTGGAGTAGATGAACATTACTGTATGATGATTGTAAGCAAACGAATTTGGTGTTTCTAAACTTTTGGCTTCGAGATCTTATGGGTTTCAACTCTAGCCTACCCCAACTTGTTTGGGACTGAAAGGCTTGGTTGTTGTTGTTGTTGTTGTAAACTTTTGGCAAGCATAGAAAAAACCGACAATAAACAGAGAAAAATCAAGGCATGTTTTGTGGATTAAGAAAATATACCATATTCATTAAAAGATCACCACCCAGCTGGTGCGTGGCCTTGTGCTTGTAGAGGCATTTAGAAGATGGGGGCGGCATCAACATACTGGCAGCCTGATCAGCCGCAGTTTTGATCTTCCTTTTGAGTAAAGGCCCTAAAGTTTCAGTCTGCATATGAATAGCAAAACAAAAGGCAGACCTCAGCAGTGATATTGAATTACTGTATGAGATAGACTGATGCATATAGTGGATGCTCTTAGCCTTTTGCAGCGTGAACACTAGCTATGGACAGACAAAAAAACTAGTTAACTCAGCTTTGTCTAGATATGAATGTACTACCACCATCCAAAAGCTTAAGCCTTATTTATTTTTGAGAAATCAAAACAAGCAAAGTTTGACCAAAATTTTAGAACATTCTATCAACAAATATAATACTGTGTAGATACCGTAGGAAAATATATTTTATTATCTATTTAATGATATTAATTTTGTATTTTGCATGTTACTGATTTTTGGTAAAAGCTTAGTCAAACATGGTATAGTTTGACTTTCTAAAAATAATATAAGCCCAAAGCTTTGGGATGGAGGCAGTAGTATCTAGAGCTAAAACACATCTAGATACATCCGTATCTACAGATAGTTGAGTCAATTAATTTGGATCTGAGGGAGTATCAGATTCAGACTACATCATGGTAAGTTGGTTAAAAAAATTACCCCTGGGCGGTCCCTGCCCAGCTCGGCAGTGGCATTTCGCTTCTTGTGCTGCAGATCGGGCCATGCTCCTGCAGCAGGTGGGGCGCTATTCTCGTTCCCCATAGCCTCAGCACGGAACCTGGAGGTACCAACCTGATACAGAGAATATAGAGCATGGTGTCACAGAGGCTTTACGCACAAACAGCTGAAGACATGTGCTACTTTAAGCATATTCCAGAACAGGAACAGATTGAGGATGCAGAGACCAGAGAGACACTTAAAAGGTAAAGAGTGGATAAGCAAACGGAGTACCTGCTTCGCGGGGCTGGGGACGCAGCTCAGGCTCAGCCAACTGCCCACATGCGTGGTGGCCTTACGCTCCATTGCCCCCACCGCCGAGGTCTTACCTTTCCTGTACAAGCTGACAAAAGATACAGTGAGGATCAGCAGAAACTACAAAGGTTGCAAATGTCGACAAATAAAGGAAGAACACCCCAATCCAAGCAAAGGTAGCCCCCGCCCCCCACCCCCATCAATCACTCCCAGCTCGAGGGTGACCAGAAAGACACCCCTTCGCCCAGAATAGGAAAGAGATGCGCAAGATATCGAGGAGAGGAAAAAAGAACCGATCTCGAGAAAGGAGAGAACATTACTAGTCCTACCTAATCCGCTTGGGCTAGATGCAGCTTGCCCCTCCAAGCTGGATGCCTGGACGGTGGAGGCGAAAGGAGGGGATCGAGCTAGCGGCTTGCATCCGTCGGCAATCGGCACTCGATCGGGAGAGAAGGGGTGCTACATAAAGGGGAGGGGTAACATATTTTATTACACAGTGAACTTACTGATGTGACTAGTCATTACATGTCTCACTGAAACTAGGGCCCATAGTGTGGCACCCCAAATTTACTTGAAGCTGCCCGGCGGGACGCATTGGCGCGTCAAGAAACCCCCGAATTGTAGCGGGGAAATGAAACATTTCACAAAAATTCGAAATTCAAGCACACCGCCACGCGCCAAGCACGCGGCTGTTCCTTCCTCTTCCTCGGTTCCTCCTCCCCTATCCGAAAAAACCCCAAATCCCAAGCTCAAACCAAAAAAAAAACAAAAAATCCCCTGGCCGCCATGCATGTCCTCGTTAACCCGCTGGAGATCGTTCCCGGACGATGCGGACCACCCGCCCTGAGATCCAGAATTCCGTCCACCTCGAGGCACTGCGTGCTGTCTCGCAGCAGCGGCTTGAGGGCGCTGAAGAGGAAGTTCCGCCGGAAAGTGCTCATGGCAACCGTGCAAGCTCACCGGCGTGCTGTATCCCGAGAGGAACTGGTCAAAGCTTTGCTATTCGCCACACAAAAAAAATTGCGGGCCAAGATCTGGTCAAAGCTTCGTCGATGGCTTGCCGCGAGAGGCTTGGAGTCCAGAGTCAATAAACTAGCTGCTCGAGGACTTGGGCGGTTTACACGGATTCATATTAACTGACTCAAGTTTGTTAGTCTAGTTAACAAATGCATCTAGATACATCCATATCTAGACAGAATTGAGTCAATTAATATGAATCAGAGGGGAGTACCTGAAAGTGTTTCATGCTACCAACTAATGCGCTGGCAGGAATCGCTGTAGAAGTAATTGTGCTACTACTCATACGATGAACTGATTGTGTGGGTGTCGAATTTTGCAACGCGATCATCCACTGAATGCTTAATCTAGCGCCAAAGGCGTACAAATCATAACATACTACAGCACCAGAACATAAGAGTACGAATCATAAAGTAGCTCAACATTTTGCATCAGGGCTGGGTGGTCCTGAGACTACCGGGACGCCCCTGATGATCTCCGGGTGTGCATCCTCTTCAACGCAAAGCTGTGTACTCGGTCCACGGCCTCCTTCTGTAGGCTGGATAATCTCAGGTGCAGGACCTTCGTCTATGAGAGGCTCGTCATCAGTACCATCCACAGGTGCATCAGGGCTGGGTGGTCTTGAGACTACCCGGACGCCCGTGATGATCTCCGGGCGTGCATCCACTTCAACGCAAAGCTGTGTACTCGGTCCACGGCCTCCTTCTGTAGACTGGATAATCTCAGGTGCAGGACCTTCGTCTATGAAAGGCTCGTCATCAGTACCATCCACAGGTGCATCAAACTGAGATTCATCTTCAAATCTCCCATCAAACTGAGAGACCTCTTCAACTCTATGCTTCTGCAATTAGTACATCAACCGATTAGACAAACATCTAAGGGATGCAACCTGAACAAATGCCGTTTTACATATTTACCTTCTCATCTGGCACAGCACATGTCCCAGAGCTGAAACCCGTTTCCTGAAGCAAGCGCTTTTTCTCTCCTTCCCGTCCATCCATCTGCAACAAGTTAAATTTGAGTACAGAACCTTGCACAGCAATGCAAACTATTGATTGAAACAGCGGCAGCATCAATATAAATAATTAACTACATATGCCAGCACACATACAGTGTGAGCAAGATCTGCTTCTCCTGCTAAAGGATCATTATATGGTTCACCATGCTAAACCCGCCTAACATATGTGCGGTCCATCCCAAAAATGTGTAAATGATCTGCCACTACAGGGTGAGGCCTCTTCTCACCATTCATACATGTGCAGCGCGGGCAATACACGTCCAGGTTGTGACCATCATGAGCTCTAATAAACCCCATAAAGGGTTGAACACCATTTATATATGAAGGGGAACATAAGTGTCCATGCAGTATCCAAGTTCTGTCCATCTGTTTAATTATGAGATACAGTGGTTGGTGATTAATTTAAGGCGAAGTAGGAAATGTATATCCATCGAGTACAAAACTATACTACATGATTATGCATTTCAGCAATCATGTCGAGTACAAAACAAAAAATGCCCATCGACATTTTAGCAAACAGATCGTGTACAAAACTCTGCCATGGCATTTCAGCAAATTAACGGATCGAGTGCAGAACTGACTCTATATGCCCACGCAAATGAACAAATTGATCGATGACAAATCGAGCGGAAAACTATAAAGTGCCAATTAGTTCGAGCATACTGACGAATTTTTTTAGCAGCATCAAGA
The DNA here is from genome assembly GCA_030979885.1 of Lolium multiflorum. NCBI lineage: Eukaryota > Viridiplantae > Streptophyta > Magnoliopsida > Poales > Poaceae > Lolium > Lolium multiflorum. Next base: position 267,903,152 of record CM061753.1, on the reverse strand, counting down.
AAATATAAATCGTTAGGCTGTCTTGCCCGATACATGATTGAGCTAGAGATAGCAGCCCTACCGTGGATCAACTTGACCGCCGGTGCGTCTCGAGAAGAACGACGGGGAGGGGAAGCTTCTTCTTCGCACGGACGGGACGGGGAGGGGAAGCTCTTCGCACGGACGGGGATAAGTTGTGTACGGGTGGGTGGGGGGTCATGCGGCCGGGCCGCCGGGGTGATAATTAAGGTCGGTAGGTGGCGTTTAATGGAGTTGCGTGTGTAATTTGCCGTGCACAAGGTTGAGGAATAGGCGGTTCCCTTTGCCGCGCGCACAATTCAAACTATCCCGCCCATGTAGTTTAAATTCGCCATATTTTCGTTAAATCGACATAAAGTCATGTGAGTGGGGGAAAATTAGCAAAGTTGCTTGAAAAATAGTAAAACTCTGGAATTATCCTTTAAATATGCTCTACTTCGTGTGAAAATCGGGGTGTGGAAGCATGTTGAGCTGTTTTATTTGTACTTTCTTCATTAAAACTCCCATTTTATGCACTTTGGATGGAAAGAAATCATTTGTACATAAATTTTGACAACGCCATTTGCAAACACTAATTGTTTACATGCCAAGATGCACCCATCCACCAAATATATATGTGGCAAAAGTTTATCACAATCTAGCAGATATGCATAATTAGTGAGGGACCCCTTTTGATTTTGTGCAATTTCCACTAATTAGGTAGAGATCGAGAAGGGTTAATTAATTAGGCCATGTTAGGGGTTATGTGTTTTAGATTAGGTTGTGTGGATTCAAATACAACTTCTTTATTTGTGTGCTATGATTAATCAAAACTAGATCGATCGACTGCGCACACATTATTAGAGGCGCATGCCTTTGCGCACAAAGTGCATGTGTGTGTTGTTGGCCACCAACGAGAGAGAGAGAGAGAGAGAGAGAGAGAGAGAGAGAGAGACAGAGAAAGAGAGAGAGGTAGAGAGAGCTACATACGAGAGAGCGATTGAAATCCCCAAATTAAACACATATATATGCATGGCACATTTAATTTAATTAGAGGACCGCGAGGCACCCCTGGCCTGCTTGATGCACAATTAAGTGTCATTGGCCTATATATAGGGTTTAATTAGGGTTTAGGGTTTAGGGTTAGGAGGTTAGGGTTTAGGGTTTAATGTTTATGGTGTTTAGGGTTTAGGGATTAGGGATTAGGGTTTATTTAGGGTTTAAGGTTTAGGGATCATCGATCGAGTGCGCACACACACATTATTAGAGGCACACGCGCCTTTGCGCATAAAGTGCATGCGTATATGTGTGTGTTTTTTGGCCACCAACGACATATAGATGATCGAGAGAGAGAGATTGAAATCCCCCAAGAATATGTTCAAATATATATTAAAATATATGCACGAATGCATGCATGGTAGGCCATGCATGCACACTAATTATATATATATTATGAGGAAACTTAATCAAATGTGTTTTCATTCGAGAGAACTTGTCAAAATTCAAGTTAATTAATTTATCATCGATAATTATATAATTAATTAATGAATCTCAGGGAGATGTTATACAACATATGATCGATATAGGCCATGTATATATTAATTGGTTTTAATCTACCGTTTAATTTGCTAGCTAGCTGCATGCTATATATAGAGCATGTTTTTATTAGATCGGGTTATAGCTAGTATAGTTTAGGGTTATGTGTTTTAATTAACTAGGGTTTGATTAGCTAGGGGTTAGTTATATATATATGGTTTAGGGTTAATGCATGGCACATTTAATTTAACTAGAGGACCGCGAGGCACCCCTGGCCTGCTTGATGCACAATTAAGTGTCGTTGGCCTATATATATAGGGTTTAATTAGGGTTTAGGGTTAGCTAGCTGGGTTTAGGGTTTAGTGTTTTGGGTGTTTAGCTAGGGTCTAGGGTTTAGGGTTTAGTGTTTACGGTGTTTAGAGGGTCTAGGGTTTAGTGTTTAGGGTGTTTAGGGTCTAGGGTTTAGGGTCTAGTGGTTTTAGGGTTTAATTAGTGTTTAGGGTGTTTAGGGTTTAGGGTTTAGTGTTTACGGTGTTTAGGGTCTAGGGTTTAGGGTTTAGTGTTTAGGGTCTAGGGTTTAGGGTTTAATTAGTGTTTAGGGTGTTTAGGGTTTAGGGTTTAATGTTTACGGTGTTTAGGGTCTAGGGTTTAGGGTTTAGTGTTTAGGGTGTTTAGGGTCTAGGGTTTAGTGTGTTTAGGGTGTTTAGGGTTTAGGGGATTAGGGATTAGGGTTTTAGGGTTGTTTAAGGTTTAGGGATCATCGATCGAGTGCGCACACACATTATTAGAGGCACCCCGCGCCTTTGCGCATAAAGTGCATGCGTATATATATGTGTATTTTTTTGCCACCAACAACGATATATAGATGATCGAGAGAGAGAGATTGAAATCCCCAAGAATATGCATGTTCAAATATATATCAAAATATATGCACGAATGCATGGTAGGCCATGCATGCACACTAATTATATATATATTATGAGCTAGGCAACTTGATCAAATGTGTTTTCATACGAGAGAACTTGTCAAAATTCAAGTTAATTAATTTATCATCGATAATTATATATATAATTAATTAATGAATCACAGGGAGATCGATAATTAATTTAGGGTTTTAGGGTTGTACGTTTAAGGTTTAGGGATCATCGATCGAGTGCGCACACACATTATTAGAGGCACCCGCGTCTTTACGCATAAAGTGCATGCGTATATATGTGTGTGTTTTTTGCCACCAACGTTATATATAGATGATCGCGAGAGAGAGAGAGATTGAAATCCCCAAGAATATGTTCAAATATACATTAAAATATATGCACGAATGCATGGTAGGCCATGCATGCACACTAAAATTATATATATATTATGAGGCAACTTAATCAAATGTGTTTTCATTCGAGAGAACTTGTCAAAATTAAAGTTAATTAATTTATCAAGATAATTATATAATTAATTAATGAATCTGAGGGATATGTTATACAACATGATCGATATAGGCCATGTATATTTTAATTGGTGTTAATCTACGGTTTGCTAGCTAGCTGTTATATATATAGAGCATGCTTTTATTAGATCGGGTTATATCTAGTATAGTTTAGGGTTATGTGTTTTAATTAAGTAGGGTTGATTAGCTAGGGTTAGTTACATATATATGGTTTAGGGTTAATGCATGTCACATTTAATTTAATTAGAGGACCGCGAGGCACCCCTGGCCTGCTCGATGCACACAATTAAGTGTCGTTGGCCTATACATAGGGTTTAATTAGGGTTTAGGGTTAGCTAGGGTTTAGGGTTAGGGTTAGGGTTAGGGTCTAGGGTCTAGGGTTTAGTGTTTAGGGTGTTTAGGGTTTAGGGATTAGGGATTAGGGATTTAAGGTTTTAGGGGTTGTTTAAGGTTTAGGGATCATCGATCGAGTGCGCACACACATTATTAGAGGCACCCGCGCCTTTACGCATAAATTGCATGCGTATATATATATGTGTGTGTTTTTTGGCCACCAACGATATATTGATGATCGAGAGAGAGATTGAAATCCCTAAGAATATGTTCAAATATACATTAAAATATATGCACGAATGCATGGTAGGCCATGCATGTACACTAATTAATTATATATATATTATGAGGCAACTTAATCAAATGTGTTTTCATTCGAGAGAACTTGTCAAAATTCAAGTTAATTAATTTATCACGATAATTATATAATTAATTAATGAATCTGAGGGATATGTTATACAACATGATCGATATATATAGGCCATGTATATTTTAATTGGTGTTAATCTACGGTTTGCTAGCTAGCTGCTATATATAGAGCATGTTTTTATTAGATCGGGTTATATCTAGTATAGTTTAGGGTTATGTGTTTTAATTAAGTAGGGTTAATTAGCTAGGGTTAGTTACATATATATGGTTTAGGGTTAATGCATGGCACAATTAATTTAATTAGAGGACCGCGAGGCACCCCTGGGCTGCTCGATGCACAATTAAGTGACGTTGGCCTATACATAGGGTTTAATTAGGGTTTAGGGTTAGCTAGGGTAGAGGGTTAGGGTTAGGGTTTAGGGTTTAGGGTTTAGTGTTTAGGGTGTTTAGGGTTTAGGGATTAGGGATTTAGGGGTTTTAGGGTTGTTTAAGGTTTAGGGATCATCGATCGAGTGCGCACACACATTATTAGAGGCACCCGCGCCTTTACGCATAAAGTGCATGCGTATATATGTGTGTTTTTTGGGCCACCAACGATATATAGATGATCGAGAGAGAGAGAGATTGAAATCCCCAAGAATATGTTCAAATATACATTAAAATATATGCACGAATGCATTGTAGGCCATGCATGCACACTAATTATATATATATTATGAGGCAACTTAATCAAATGTGTTTTCATTCGAGAGAACTTGTCAAAGTTCAAGTTAATTAATTTATCACGATAATTATATAATTAATTAATGAATCTCAGGGATATGTTATACAACATGATCGATATAGGCCATGTATATTTTAATTGGTGTTAATCTACGGTTTGCTAGCTAGCTGCTATATATAGAGCATGTTTTTATTAGATCGGGTTATAGCTAGCTAGTATAGTTTAGGGTTATGTGTTTTAATTAAGTAGGGTTGATTAGCTAGGGTTAGTTACATATATATGGTTTAGGGTTAATGCATGGCACATTTAATTTTATTAGAGGATCACGAGGCACCCATGACCCGCTCGATCGATGCACAATTAAGTGTCGTTGGCCTATACATAGGGTTTAATTGGGGTTTAGGATTAGCTAGGGTTTAGGGTTAGGGTTAGGGTTAGGGTTAGGGTACGTTTAGGGTCTAGGGTTTAGGGTTTAGTGTTTAGGGTGTTTAGGGTTTAGGGATTAGGGATTTAAGGTTTTAGGGTTGTTTAAGGTTTAGGGATCATCGATCGAGTGCGCACACACATTATTAGAGGCACCCGCGCCTTTACGCATAAATTGCATGCATATATATGTGTGTTTTTTGGGCCACCAACGATATATAGATGATCGAGAGAGAGAGAGAGATTGAAATCCCCAAGAATATGTTCAAATATACATTAAAATATATGCACGAATGCATTGTAGGCCATGCATGCACACTAATTATATATATATTATGAGGCAACTTAATCAAATGTGTTTTCATTCGAGAGAACTTGTCAAAGTTCAAGTTAATTAATTTATCACGATAATTATATAATTAATTAATGAATCTCAGGGATATGTTATACAACATGATCGATATAGGCCATGTATATTTTAATTGGTGTTAATCTACGGTTTGCTAGCTAGCTGCTATATATAGAGCATGTTTTTATTAGATCGGGTTATAGCTAGCTAGTATAGTTTAGGGTTATGTGTTTTAATTAAGTAGGGTTGATTAGCTAGGGTTAGTTACATATATATGGTTTAGGGTTAATGCATGGCACATTTAATTTTATTAGAGGATCGCGAGGCACCCATGACCCGCTCGATCGATGCACAATTAAGTGTCGTTGGCCTATACATAGGGTTTAATTGGGGTTTAGGATTAGCTAGGGTTTAGGGTTAGGGTTAGGGTTAGGGTTAGGGTACGTTTAGGGTCTAGGGTTTAGGGTTTAGTGTTTAGGGTGTTTAGGGTTTAGGGATTAGGGATTTAAGGTTTTAGGGTTGTTTAAGGTTTAGGGATCATCGATCGAGTGCGCACACACATTATTAGAGGCACCCGCGCCTTTACGCATAAATTGCATGCATATATATGTGTGTTTTTTGGCCACCAACGATATATAGATGATCGAGAGAGAAGATTGAAATCCCCAAGAATATGTTCAAATATACATTAAAATATATGCACGAATGCATGGTAGGCCATGCATGCACACTAATTATATATATATATATATTATGAGGCAACTTAATCAAATGTGTTTTCATTCGAGAGAACTTGTCAAAATTAAAGTTAATTAATTTATCACGATAATTATATAATTAATTAATGAATCTCAGGGATATGTTATACAACATGATCGATATAGGCCATGTATATATTAATTGGTGTTAATCTACGGTTTGCTAGCTAGCTGCTATATATAGAGCATGTTTTTATTAGATCGGGTTATAGCTAGTATAGTTTAGGGTTATGTGTTTTCATTAAGTAGGGTTGATTAGCTATGGTTAGTTACATATATATGGTTTAGGGTTAATGCATGGCACATTTAATTTAATTAGAGGACCGCGAGGCACCCCTGGCCTGCTTGATGCACAATTAAGTGTCGTTGGCCTATATATAGGGTTTAATTAGGGTTTAGGGTTAGGGTTAGGGTTTAGGGTCTAGGGTTTAGTGTTTAGGGTGTTTAGGGTTTAGGGATTAGGGATTAGGGTTTCAGGGTTGTATAAGGTTTAGGGATCATCGATCGAGTGCGCACACACATTATTAGAGGCACCCGCGCCTTTGCGCATAAAGTGCATGCGTATAGTTTAGGGTTATTTGTTTTAATTAAGTAGGGTTTGATCAGCTAGGGTTAGTTACATATATATGGTTTAGGGTTAATGCATGGCACATTACATATAGTTTAAATCTCAAGAATGTTTATACATGATAGGCCATATGTGCAAAGGAATTTTTTTCCCCGTGAACTTGTCAAAATTCAAGTTTATCAGTGCCAATGGAAACTAGTCCAAAAAATTACATAGAGGACCAAAAGTACTAGACAATAACTAATAGAACCTGCAACTTTACAAAAAGGACCCCAAAACATATAGAAGAAAATCAATCGAGTCCTTCTCGACCGCACATCAGATCTCTGCTCCGCATCCTTTCCAGCAACTCCGTCGCCGGGGACGCACCACTTGGGACGGTGTCGCCGGTAGTCGCCAGGACGAAGGAGAAGAAGGGCCTCAGCAACGGCATATTGGCTCTGAGAAGGGCCGCTGAAAGTCCAAGATGTGCACGGGCAAGACGGATGACGCCGTCGTATGCCCCGAGCTTGTGAACTTTAGCAGCTTGACTTCCCCATTGGCCAGATCTGAAGCACTGACCAAAGCAAGCCTCACCGTTAGCGCCATCACATTGATGGCACCAGATCGGGGTTTGGCCGGCAAGATCCGCCAGATTCACCATAGGCCAGATCTGAAGCCGATGACGAGATCCCCGACTCCATTGCGCCATTCTGCTCATGGGAAACACTGGATCTAAGCTTACAACAACACTAACTCCCTCGGATCCAAATTAGCTGACTCAACTTTGCTTATCTAAATATGGATGTATCCACACATGTTTTTACTCTAGATACATACACGTCTAAGGAAAGTTGAATCAATTAATTTAGTTCGGAGGGTGTACAATATACAGAGAGAAGTCGGCCTCGTCTCCGGCCGGCGAGGCCGCCGGAGAGAAGGGGGAGAGGAGCCGGGGGAGTGGGAGAGACTCGAGAGAGAAAGAGAAGAGGAAGAAATGAGAGCTCCCTGGGGAAGAACATTATTTTTGTCGTTCTGCTCGTAGCTTGAAACTGAAAATTTCGGCCGCGCGCCAAATCATCCCGCCGCATCCATTCGAAAATCCCGTGACCAGTTTTACCCTTTTAACCCTGGTCCGGAAGCTACAACCCACCGACCATGGAGGGCTCATTCGGTAACAATGAAATATCTTGCCTAGATCCCGAACCCTCCCCACAGGCCCACACCCACCCACCAACCATTCGCCCCATTAGCTCAAAAATACTCTCACACGCCAAAGCTCTGACTCTCTACAGTACTAGATCTGCTTCGCCGCCGGCATACTCCTCCACAGCGTAGCCTTGATCGTGTTGGCTGTCCACCCACCTGATCCGCTCCCCCGCCGCCCTCGTCACCGACGGATCTGCTTCACCGCCGACCTCGCCACCGACGGATCTGCTTCACCGCCGACCTCGCCACCGACTACCTCGCCGCAGCGGCTGTATCAACTTCACCGAATACCTTGCCAGCCAACCAGATCTGCTTCACTAACGCCCGCTTCTACTGAAACAGGGTCGATTCATCGTCTCCCGCGTTCGCCGCCGCTGGAATGCAAGTTGCCGCCCCCGTCCACCCCGCCGCAGCTTGGTTAGTACGCTGGCCCGTTAGATCGCGGTGTTTCTTTAGCCATGTTTTGTGTAGTTATTTGCAGATCTCATATGCCGTTAACTTTCTTGATGTGTTGCTTCGCATGAAGTTTGTTTAAATATTGTACAGTACAAAAGCATTATCCGGTCGCTACCATCCTGTTCATTCTACTGACACCTGTGTGCATCCACATATTTATAGCCTTGTACCCATTCATTTGCTGCCAACTGTTTTTGTACTGCATGCTATTGTCGCACTGCTTTTATAGTCGTGCTATGGGCATTTCCAATCTGCTTGTTCTTATACCACGTCATTAGCTCACCGCTAGCTGTTTTCTCGTGTCTGCTATTCTCACACTGCTTTTATAATCATGCTATGTGCATTTCCAATCTGCTTGCTCTTATACCTCGTCTTTAGCTTATATAGTTATTGCTGCGTGCATGTCTGGTCTTTGTATTATCGTAGACTGACTTGTCAATGTTATTTTTCCTAGGGATTGATCATGCGAACCACTTATTAGAACATCCAACATTAACAGCGGGGACGCTAGGTAAGGTTGGAATCTGAGTTCGTGGTTGGTAATTTTGGCAGTTTACTTCCGTTATTATCTATAACCTATATGCATTGTTCCTTATGCAAGAGATTAACACTTGGAACCCTGCCATAGCAATGCCATTCATGCTTTACTATGTTTCTGCCTATTTGATATGCTTGTCTTGGAGAAACTTCGAGGGTGATTTGAACCTGACATTTGGTCATTCTTAATGCCAGTTTACTTTATGTGTAAAACCTTGGCATTACCCTACTCTAAATCTGAATGTCTGAAATTCGTATCTCATGCAAAGCAACATCTAGTTGGTTTTAATCTGATATCTGGTAAATATTGGCTTATTCATTTGGCAGCTCAAGTTTTTTGTTATTTGAAACCAGCTGACTTGGTCTTAAATGTGATATCTAAACACAGATTAAGGACAATGGAGCAGGAGGATTAGCATTTCACTTGATGGCTGAACCTAAAATGATAGGCATGTTGACCACGACTAGTGCACGCAAGAGAAGGACCTGCAGTGAGCCAGTATGTGCTTAGTACATGCATCTTATCTTATCTTGTGCTTATTTCTGCTACATGCTGTTATCTGATCTCTACATTGCGTAATACATGTTTGAATAGTTAATTGTTGTAACTATGTTTACAATGTTACCAGAATGCAGTTTTAATGAAGCAGTCATCATTAGAAGATAGTCGCCAAAAAAGGATCTGTAGCGACCCTGTGCAACATTATGATGTAAGTTTGTGCTTAGTACAAGTTCCATACATGTCTTATTTATGCAACTTGTTATTATCTTATATCTACATTGCATAATAAATGTTTGCATAGTTCATCGTTTAACTCTTTTTGCATTATTATCAGAATGCAGTTGTGATGAAGCAATCTTCATTACCAGTGAGGCCCACAAAAAGTTCTGATCTTTCTTCTGATGCATCTTCTCATAGCCGTCAACCTAGACCATTTCTTTCATCAGACAGTAAATATCTCAAGGCTGTACTTTATAAAAGACATGGTATTGCTGCTTTAAGATCTGTAGCTGATATGTTGACAAAGAGTACACAAGATTCAATCAAGGCGATTGCCAAATGTCAACGTGTTATTGATGATGCTAATAGAAGTCCTCAATGATTCTATGTAATTTTTTTATTTGGGCACATTAATTGCCTTGTAATTTTCCTATTTGTTTTATTTGTGTATGTACTTGTGTGTATCATTGAAATCAGATTTTAGGCTCATGAAATTTAATGCAAGTTGACTAGTCAAACAAGTAGGGCCCTACAACAGATTGGGCCGGCCCACTTACAGTAGTGTGGGACCCACTTTCATTTTGGGCCGGCCCACTTCTTTAGTAGGCCGGCCCGGTTACACGATAATGGGCTCCACATGCTTATTGGGCCGGCCCACTTGCTCTATGGTGGTCCCACATGGTAAATGGGCCGGCCCTTTAATAGGAAGGTGGGACCCACCTGTGTTTTTGGCCCGGCCCACTATCTTGTTGGGCCGCCCACTTTCTATATGGTGGACCCCACACACCAAATGGGCCTTTAGTAGGAAGGTGGGACCCACTGTGTGTTTGCCCACTATCTTGTTGGGCCGGCCCACTTTCTATATGGTGGACCCCACATACCAAATGGGCCGGCCCATTAACAGTGGGACCCACCTGTGTTTTTGGCCCGGCCCACTATCTTGGTGGGCCGCCCACTTGCTATATGGTGGGCCCCACATACTAAATGGGCCGGCCCTTTAACAGTGGGACCCACCTGTGTTTTTGGCCCGGCCCACTATTTTGTTGGGCCGCCCACTTGCTATATGGTGGACCCCACAAACTAAATGGGCCGACCCTTTAAGGAAAGTGGGACCCACTGTGTTTTTGGCCCGACCCACTAGCTTGTTGGGTCGGCCCACTTGCTATACGGTGGACCCCACACTAAATGGGCCGCCTTTTAACAGAAAGTGGGACCCACTGTGTTTTTGGCCCGGCCCACTTGCTTCTTGGGCCGGCCCAGTTGCTGTAAGGTGGACCCCACATGTTAAATGGGCCGGCCCATTTAAGTTTTGACCAGTCAACCTTAGAGGTTAGGCCCGGCCCACGTAACTAATGGACCAGCCCAGCTATATAGTTGACCGGTCAAACTATGTCATCTGGCCCGGCCCGCTTAAGACGTGGCAGGCCTCGTGTGGGCCTACCATCTACCACGGGGTTTCAGCCGGTTAACGCCGTTAACGGCGTTAACGGCGTCTGCCACGTGTCAGTTTGCATGACGTCAGCAGTCAACGGGCTCCCGAAAACACTTCCGCAACGGTCCGATTTTCCGTGGCGGAAGGGCGCCCAAGCGCGACGGACCGAAAAAATCGTCGTTGGACTTTGCCGACGCAGTTTCGACAACAGAACCCATATCGTCGGATTAGGCCCATAGGCGACGAAAAATGCCCCTTATTTGACGATTTTGGGACGTTGTCTATCAGAACTTTTCTTGTAGTGTGTTCATTTGGAAAACTATCATTAACAGGAACATGATCATAAGCAATATTTTCCAATCTAGACAAATTATCAGCAACAGGATTATCAGCACCTTTCCTATCTATAATATGTAAATCAAATTCTTGCAAAAGAAGTACCCATCTAATAAGCCTTGGCTTAGCATCTTTCTTTGTCATAAGGTATCTAATTGCAGCATGATCAGTATGAATCGTGACTTTTGAATCAACAATATAGGATCTAAACTTGTCACAAGCAAAGACTACAGCTAACAATTCCTTTTCAGTTGTAGCATAATTTCTTTGAGCAGCATCAAGAGTCTTACTAGCATAATGAATAACATTTAATTTTTTATCTACTCGCTGTCCAAGAACAGCGCCTACAGCAAAATCACTAGCATCACACATAATTTCAAAAGGCAAATTCCAATCAGGAGGTTCAACTACAGGAGCAGTTGTTAAGGCTTTCTTTAGAGTTTCAAAAGCTTCCTTACAATCATCATCAAAAACAAAAGGTACATCTTTTTGAAGAAGATTAGTAAGAGGCTTTGAAATCTTGGAGAAATCTTTAATAAATCTCCTATAAAACCCAGCATGACCAAGAACACTACGAATACCTTTAACATCCCTCGGATAGGGCATCTTCTCAATTGCTTCAACTTTAGCTCTATCAACTTCAATACCTCTCTCGGAAATTTTATGTCCCAATACAATTCCTTCATTAACCATAAAGTGGCATTTCTCCCAATTAAGAACAAGGTTAGTTTCTTCACATCTCTGCAAAACTTTATCGAGGTTTCGCAAGCAATTATCAAAAGAATTCCCATAGACAGAAAAATCATCCATGAACACCTCTACAATACTCTCGCAAAAGCCATGAAAAATAGCAGACATGCATCTTTGAAAAGTAGCAGGAGCATTACATAAACCAAAAGGCATACGCCTATAAGCATAAGTTCCATAAGGACAAGTGAAAGTGGTTTTCTCTTGATCTTTAGTTTTAACAGCAATTTGTGAAAACCCAGAATAACCATCAAGAAAGCAAAAGTGAGTATTTTTAGATAACCTTTCTAGCATTTGATCAATAAAGGGTAAAGGGTAATGATCTTTCTTAGTAACTTTATTAACTTTTCGAAAATCAATGCACATTCTATACCCTACAACTACTCTTTGAGGGATGAGCTCATCATTATCATTAGGCACAACAGTCATTCCTCCTTTCTTAGGAACACAATGCACAGGACTAACCCATCTACTATCAGCAATAGGATATATAATACCAGCTTCAAGAAGTTTTAATACCTCATTCCTTACCACCTCCTTCATTTTCGGAATTAGACGACGTTGATGTTCAACAACAGGCTTTGCATCATCTTCCATATTGATAGCATGTTGGCAAATAGAGGGAGAAATCCCCTTCAAATCATCAAGAGTGTAACCAATAGCTCCTCGGTGTTTCTTCAATATTTCCAATAACCTTTCTTCCTCAATCTCTGAAAGCTTAGAACTAATAATAACAGGATATATTTTCTTATCATCAATATGAGCATATTTAAGATTATCAGGCAATGGTTTTAAATCAAAAACAGGATCTTCCTTTGGTGGTGGTGTTGTACCTAAATCTTCAACTGGCAAGTCATGTTTAAGGATAGGTTGACGAAGGAAAATTTCATCAAGTTCATTTCTTTCTTCCCTAAAGACTTCACTCTCACTATTCTCCAAATGTTGCTGCAAAGGATTAGTAGGAGCAAGAGCAATAGACGCACACTGTTCAACTCTAAAATCATTATTAGGCAAATCAGCTTTATAAGAAGTTTTGGCAAATTTAGAGAAATTAAACTCATAAGATTCACCAGCAAATTCAGTAACAATCTTTTCCTTCTTGCAATCTATAACAACTCCACAAGTATTTAGAAATGGTCTACCAAAAATAATAGGACAATACTTACTAGCAGCAGAACCAAGTACCAAAAAGTCAGCAGGATATTTAATCTTACCACATAAAACTTCCACATCTCGAACAATACCAATTGGAGAGATAGTTTCTCTATTAGCAAGCCGAATAACCACATCAATATCTTCAAGTTCACAAGAACCAATTTCATGCATGATCTCCGTATAAAGCTCATAAGGAATGGCGCTAATACTTGCACCAATATCACATAAACCATAATAACAATGATCCCCAATTCTGACAGATAGCATAGGAACACTAGTTTTTCTAGACTTATTAGGATGCGAAACAATATTAGAAGCATCTTCACAGAAAATAATATGACCATCTTCCACATTTTCAGTCACAAGATCTTTAACTATTGCAACAGCAGGTTCAACCTTAATTTGTTCTTCAGGTTCTATAGGTTTCTTTTCACTTTTATTAACCGCACTAGATATAACAGAGTACTCTTTCATTTTAGCAGGAAAAGGAGTTTTTTCAATATAAGCTTCAGGAATAACATGATCAACAGTTTCAATCACTACACATTTGTTTACAGATGAATCAATTTTATCTTTATACGGTTCATGATACTTATCAAAATTCTTCTTAGGCAATTCATAATGAGAGGCAAAAGCTTTGTAAAGATTTGCAACAACTTGGGAATCAAGACCATAAGTAGCACTCATATTACGAAATTTATCAGTATCCATAAAAGCTTCAATGCATTTATAATCAAAGATTATACCTGACTCTCTATCTTTGTCGTTCTCCCATCCTTCAGTATTCTCCGGATCCGATCAAGAAGGTCCCTTTTAAACTCTTCTTTGTTGCGTGTAAATGATCCAGAACAAGAAGTATCCAGCAAGGTCTTGTCTTGAAAAGAAAGTCTTGCATAGAAATTATCAATAATAACATTACCAGGAAGCTCATGAATGGGGCATTTGAGCATTAAAGACTTCAATCTCCCCCAAGCTTGGGCAATACTCTCTCCATCATGAGGCCAGAAATTATATATGCGGTTCCGATCCTTGTGAATTTCACTTGGAGGATAGAATTTGGAATAAAATAAAGGCACAATGTCCTCCCAATCAAGAGAATCCCTATTCTTCAGCAATTTATACCAGTGCGCCGCTTTACCAGACAGCGATATAGAGAATAGTTTCTTTCTAACTTCATCCATAGCAATACCTGCACATTTGAATAACCCGCATAATTCATGTAAAAACAGTAAATGATCACCAGGATGAACAGTTCCATCCCCTTCATAGCGGTTATCCATAACACGTTCAATAATTTTCATAGGTATTTTATACGGTATTACTTCCTCACCTGGCGCTTCATCCACTACCGTTGCAGTAGTAGTAGATTTCCCAAATAGAAATTGAAGAGAAGATCTCTCCATAATGACTTATAGCAGCAGGCAGAAATAAAATCAGCACAAACAGTAAAGGTTTTCCTTACCAATTCCACTTACCAATAGCGCTTCACTCCCCGGCAACGGCGCCAGAAAATAGTCTTGATGACCCACAAGTATAGGGGGTGTATCGTAGTATCTTCGATAAGTAAGAATGTCGATCCCAACGAGGAGCAGAAGGTGTTGACAAGCAGTTTCGATGAAGGATTCACTGTAAATGCTCACGACAAGTATTCAAGGGGTTTTGATGTAACAGATGAATAAAGTACGAGTAAGTAAAGTGCGAGAGAAATAATTGCAGCGAGTGGCCCAATCCTTTTTAGCACAAAGGACAAGCCGGTTTGTTTACTTATAATGACCAAACGTTCTTGAGGACACACGGGAATTTAGTCTAGTGCTTTCGCTTCATACAGCTAATTAATCTTCATTGTTTTGATAAGTGTTGTGTGGGTGAACCTATGCTAATGCACCGCCCTTCCTAGGACTAATACATACTTGTGATTATACCCCTTGCAAGCATCCGCAACTACAAGAAAGTAATTAAGATAAATCTAACCACAGCCTTAAACTCTGAGATCCTGCGATCCCTCTTGCATCGATATACCAACGGGGGCTCAGGTTTCTGTCACTCCGGCAACCCCGCAATTAGCAACCGAATACAAGATGCACTCCCCTAGGCCCATAAATGGTGAAGTATCGTGTAGTCGACGTTCACACGACACCACTAGAAGAATGACACCACAACTTAAATATCATAACATTGAATATTACTCAACCATAGTTCACTACTAACATTTAGACTTCACCCATGTCCTCAAGAACTAAACGAACTACTCACGAGACATCATATGGAATATGATCAGAGGTGATATGATGATGAATAACAATCTGAACATAAACCTTGGTTCAATAGTTTCACTCAATAGCATCAATAACAAGTAGAAATCAACACCGGGAGAGTTTCCCCTATCAAACAATCAAGATCCAACCCAAATCGTTACAGCGGTGACGAGGTGCAGCGGTGGAGATGGCGGTGATGATGATGATGATGATGACAATGGTGATGGAGATGATGTCCAGCTCGATGACGATGACGATGGCGTCGATTTCCCCCTCCGGGAGGGAATTTCCCGGATTCCTGCCCGCCGAGAGCTCTTTTCTCTCTGGTGTTCTCCGCCCCGCAGAGGCGGCTGTGACTCTTCGCGACGTACCCTCTGTGGCTTAGGTTTTCGGGACGAAGGGTTTCGCGAAGAAAAGGAGGCGAAAGGGGTTGTGGGGCCCCCACACCACAAGGTGGCGCGGCCAGGCCATGGGCCGCGCCGGCCTGTGGTCTGCCCCCACCTTGAGCCTTCTCTGCTCCCCCTTCTGGCTTCCTTCGTCATCTGGAAAAATAGGGTTTTTGGTATAATTTCCTTCCATAGTTGATCTTCCGAAATATTGTATTCTGACGGTGCTTTTTCCAGCAGAATCCTGGCTCTGGCGCTTGATCCTCCAATAAAGATGAAACATGCAAAATAGATTAAATAACATAAGTATTGTGTCCAAATATGAAATATATCAATGAATAACAGCAAATTATGATATAAAATAGTGATGCAAATTGGACGTATCATCTAGCTACTGCTATGGACCCATAATCCAGAGATGAACTACTCACGCATCACTTCGGAGGCGGGCATGGCGATGTAGAGGCCTCCGGTGATGATCTCCCTCTCCGGCAGGGTGTCCGGAAGAGCTTCAGAAACCTCCTGAGCTAGGGTCAGCGATGGCGTCCGCGACGGAATTTTTCGTGGATGGAGGCTCGGGTCTTTAGGTTTTTCCCAAACATGTGAATAAATAGGCAGAAGGGCGATGTCGGTGGGTGCCCACCAAGGGGCCCACACCACCCCTTGGTGCGGCCAGGGCCTAGGCCGCGCCTAAGGCAGGTGAGGCCGCCTCGTGGCACTTCTTCGTCTGCCCTCCGAACTCCGTCTTCGTTACAGTAAAACATGAATTTTGGCTTTTGTTTCGTCCAATTCCGAGCATATTTCCTGTACAATTTTTCTGACATAAAAAATAGCAGAAAACAGGGAACTGACACTGTGACATCTTTCCAATAGGTTAGTTCCGTAAAATGTATAAAAGTGCAACAAAGTGTAAACAAAACATATAGAAATTGGTGTAAAATAAGCATGGCACATCAAAAATTGTAGATACGTTTGCAACGTATCAATTGCCGGTTTGGAGGACTAGCAATGGAGGTTCGAGTCTCTGTGATGTTGAGGGACTTGCTTGGTGTTTTGGGTTTCGCAGCACTAGTATGCAAATGGGGACGACTGCACAGTTGAAGTTTAGAGTCTTACCTTTCAGGGTGAAAATCCAAGGTTTGGCTTTAATTGGCCGTGACTGACAATGGCCTTGTTAAAGACATTGTTTTGGGAGAGGGGACTATTTTTAGAGTGAAAACCTAAGATGTTTTAATCGGGCAAAGACTAGCTTGTGCAGTGTTCCCTTCTTGGAGGCATTGCTTTTGGAGAGCCTGAAGTTTAGGTGTTGTCCTGGTGGTGGATGTATTGTTGCTGCTAGCGCTGCAATACCGTAGCGGGACTTTTTATTTCTTAGTTTTTTCTTTTTTTAGTTGTGTGCATTTGTACTACCATTAAGGTATTGCGTTGTTGCAGAAGCTAGGTGTAATTGATATCTCTCGATATTAATATAATCCCTTTATTGAAAAATTAATGCTCCCTCGATAAAGTATTTCATAAAAAGAACTTATGGTCGCAGTCCAACGCTATAAAGTGTAGACGGCTTACACAAATCTACCTAGGGAGTATTTATATGTGTCCAGCTAATAGGGGACATGGTCAGGTGTCAATATGCTTAACAAGTTTTCCATATGAGTGCTCTAGTCCAACGGTTCTCTTAATTTAGAGACAGATAACCTGTCTAGTTTGGGTGTATCCAATCATCTGCACATAATGCCAACTACTATTTTATTATTAGCAGGTAATACAATCATTAGTCGTGATGAGAAATCACATCAAGATATACACAGATAGGAGGAAGGCGTCTGCAATTGAGCAACTTGAGTCCTATAAAAAAAATGTTTCGACTTGCGTACAGAAGCATAAACAGGTCAGGCCATACTAAAGATTTGCTTCCAGCTCTGAGCTACCCTTCAATGTTAGTATGCATATATAAGTTTGTAGTAGTGTTAGTCTCGGGTCAAGCACTAATAGAACACGTGTTTCTCCTTATTTCAGTCCAAGAACAGTTGTCATTCTTAAAGGGGAAATAGAGGAATTTAAGGACAATTTTCTGCACTTTATATTCTCACTGAAAGACATTTCCAGGATTCACAAGCATTACAATAGCACGAGCTCGTGCAATCCAAACTATCTTAAACATTCATCCAGCTCTTATGTAGTGACTCATGAAATTAGCTGAACCTCCGCGGATCAATGCCCAAATTGCATGAAACTTTGAAAAAAATAGTCTCTTCATCCAGTATATCAAATATTAGTTGTGGATCTTCGACAAAAATATTAACTGTTTATTGACCAGAATGTTTGATATCTTGTAGAAGTTTGCTCCAAGAACATAGAAGATACTTTTTGCAATATTTGGACAACGTATCGTGTATTTTCTGATTTCGTTAATTCTTATGATTTTTTTGGATATTTCAATCTAAATGGGATCATGTGTTTTGAGATTCCACTATATCTAGGATTTTCTTTCACGTAATTTATTGATTTATGCATTATCTCTTAATAGAAGCAGGTTGCTTTCTCCTGTAACGCTCTTACCCATCCTTAAAACTATGCTATATCTAGAGCATGTTTGTATCAATATATTATAGTATAATGATCGAAATCCTCTTTTTTACTTCTTAATTGTGCATTTGTGATAGCAACTACCCCATCTAGTTAAATTCTAACAAATTTTCTATCTAATAAAGTTTAAAAACGATTTTACCCCATTCTATTCTAAATCAGCATATTAGATCGATGTGGCAGAACAATAATGTGTAAAGCTCGACGGGCAGCATCTGCGGTCACGTCTAGCCTTATGTTCTTTACCCATTCCATTCCTCGCCATCTTCCTGGTATCATTTCCCATCACACACAAGAGGGGGAAAAGGGTCCAATGTTTCTTAAAAGAGGTAATGTGAACAAACATATACTAAATGCGGTAATTGTTGCCACAAATGCCAGCTAGGGGTGAGAAGTTGAATTCGATCAGTTAGAATTGATAGGCTTTTAAAGAAAACTCGAAGCTTTACATCTCCATGCAACAAATAGGAAGAATGTAATTGCAAATGCAAAATTTGATTGAAATAACAAAACAACTCTCGAAAATGACTAATGTACAACTAATTGCCCGCTAGGTAGACATTAAAACCTACTTAGAAAGTAACCACCGGCCTAGATGACATCCGTAAATGCAAAATACAGAATAATCCCATGAAAAGTTCAACCACAGGAGGAAAAAATCCAATTATACAAAGAAGTACATAATGGGGCACTCTCACATATAGTAAATATTTGAGAGTATTGTAGAACTAATATACATCTTTACAATCTTATTTAAAAATTTAGACATACTACCTCCATCCCAAAGCTTAAGGCTTATATTATTTTGAGAAAATCAAACTATGTTAAATTTAATTTAGTTTTTATCAAAAATCATTAACATGCAAAATATAAAATTAATATCGTTAGATAAATAATGAAATATATTTTTATATAGTATCTGTAAAATATAATATTTATTGAAAGATTCTTCTAAAAATTTGATCAAATATTTATTGGTTTGAGTTTTTTTTAAAAGCCTTAAGCCTTAGGATGAAGGTAGCCCTATATAATATCCGGAATTGCTAAGTTTCAGCTAGCTAAGACATAGCTTATGTCTTGGTCACGTGCTCCACTGTTGGATTTTGTTTCTGCGTAAAGATTCATGTTTGTTATTGTTTGCACTTTATCTAGGCTACGCCCGCATTAATAAACGCTGATGTAATTCGACTGAGACATAACTTAAGTCTCAGTCGACTGAGCGTTAGTGAGGGCATGTACAATGGGGTGATGTCAGCTTTCCTTACGCTTGTCACGCTAGATTTTTCTTAGTTGGAGGAGAGAGAAGCAAGAAAGAGAAGGTTGTCTTCCATTAGTTAAGGGACGATCTGTTATGAAATGAGAGAAGGCTATTTATCTCATTGTACCACTTGTCTTCCCTTAGCCACATAATTTTTTAATAAAAATAATTAATTCTTATTTATTGTAAGGGATAACAATAAGAGATAATGCATTGTATCACTTACATCTATCGTCTTCTCTAAATGACGTGGACTATTAAGAGAAGTCACGTCTTTCCTTCCATTGTAGATGGCGTGACACCCTTATAATATTAGCGTGAGAACATGTGACGGTAAAATGTTCTACTTATGGCCATTCAACCTTTATTCTGTTTCTACATATTTGGACTTCCAGATTTCAAACCAACTTTTCACCTGCCGTTTTCGTCATATTTCCAAGTTTCAACAGGGAACACGAAACGCCACGTCAGCGGCCCAGTATGGTCAATGAAGACGCCTCTTAAACCTACCTCGTTGACTCTCACAAACCCGAAGACATGATCAGAACAGGGCAGAACAGAGCTCTCGCTGGGCCCGACCAACGCCGCCGGCCGCTCCCCTATATAACGGCCGCCCACCTCCTCCTGCTCCCTTCTCATTGCCAAACCAACCCAAGAACGCTCGAGCATCCCACCGCGCTGACCGAACGCGCCAAGGAAGCAAACTCCGGTTCCCTTCTCCGCCTGTCTCCTCTGTTTCAAGAAGCAGGGGATTGGGTCAATGGGGTTGGAGGAGGCAGGGATGTGGGCGCCGGGGTGGTGGTCTACGTGGGGCTCGCTGGCCGTCGTCGTGACGGCGGCGTGCCTGCTCCTGCACGTGGCGGCGCGGGTGGCGGACGCGCTGTGGTGGCGGCCACGGCGTCTGGAGGCGCACTTCGCGGCGCAGGGCGTGCGCGGCCCGCCGTACCGATTCCTCTTCGGCTCCGTCCGCGAGATGGTGTCGCTCATGGTGGACGCCACCGCCAAGCCCATGTCGCCGGCCACCTCCCACAACGCTCTGCCCCGGGTGCTCGCCTTCTACCACTACTGGAGGAAGATCTACGGTACGCACGCGCACGCCGCTTCTGTGTGCTTGCTTTCTCGTGTTTCTGTCGTTTTGGCTGCACGTTCTCCCGATCGGTGGATGGACTTTTAATGGTGGTGTCTTGTCTGGCGCAGGTCCGACGTTGCTGATATGGTTCGGCCCGACGCCGCGGCTTACGGTGGCGGAGCCGGAGCTGGTCCGCGAGATCTTCCTGACGCGCGCGGACGCATTCGACCGGTACGAGGCGCACCCCATCGTCCGGCAGCTGGAGGGCGACGGCCTCGTCAGCCTGCACGGCGACAAGTGGGCGCTCCACCGCCGCGTCCTCACCCCCGCTTTCTACCCCGACAACCTCAACGTACGAATACGAATGGTCCCCTTTCTCTCTGGTCCTTTGGCCACTGCGCAGCGGCTGACACGGCGGCGACGTGTGTGTTTTGCAGCGGCTGGTACCGCACGTCGGCAGGTCGGTGGCGGCTCTGGCGGAGCGGTGGCGCACTATGGCGTGCGCGAGCGGCGCCGGCGAGGTGGAGGTGGACGTTGCGGAGTGGTTCCAGGCGGTGACCGAGGAGGCCATCACGCGCGCCACGTTCGGGCGCAGCTACGACTCCGGCCGCGTGGTGTTCCGCATGCAGGGCCGCCTCATGGCCTTCGCCTCCGAGGCCTTCCGCAAGGTGCTTGTCCCCGGCTACAGGTACGTCGGTCAAATACAGCATCAATCCAAACACCGAATTTACCGCCCATTGTATCATGTCGGTCATATTAATTGAACTCGATTGAATTTGCAGGTTCTTGCCGACGAAGAAGAACCGGATGTCGTGGGGGCTGGACAGGGACATCAGGCGCGGCCTAGTCCGGCTCATCGGGCGGCGCAGCGACGCCGCCAAGGAACACGAAACAAAGACGACAACCAAGGGCAACGACGGCGGCTTCAAGGACCTGCTGGGACTCATGATCAATGCCCGGGACAAGAAGTCGCAGCCGATGCCGGTGCAGGACATGGTGGAGGAGTGCAAGACCTTCTTCTTCGCCGGCAAGCAGACGACCACCAACCTGCTGACCTGGGCCACCGTGCTCCTGGCCATGCACCCGGACTGGCAGGACCGCGCCCGGCAGGAGGTCGTCGCCGTCTGCGGCCCCGGCGAGCTCCCCACCAAGGAGCACCTCCACAGGCTGAAAACGGTACGCCACCCGCAAACCACTGTTCCGACACACCGAAAGCACCAGACGATCCTGCCGGAGGGGAGGGTGGGCATTTCGGTAACTTGCCCGCGACAGCAACGAAAGAAAGAAAAGCCTCACGTTGTTTCTTCCCCGTGTTGTTTTCCAGCTGGGGATGATCCTGAACGAGACGCTGAGGCTGTACCCACCGGCGGTGGCCACCATCCGCAGGGCCAAGGTGGACGTCACCCTGGGCGGCGGCGAGCTGGCGGTGCCGCGCGACACGGAGCTGCTGATCCCGATCATGGCGATGCACCACGACGCGAGGTTCTGGGGCGCCGACGCCGCGCAGTTCAACCCGGCGCGGTTCGCCGGCGGGGCGGCGCGGGCGGCGACGCACCCGCTGGCCTTCATCCCGTTCGGGCTCGGGTCCCGGATGTGCGTCGGCCAGAACCTCGCCCTCCTCGAGGCCAAGCTCACGCTCGCCGTCCTGCTCCAGCGGTTCGAGTTCAGGCCGTCGCCCAAGTACGTGCACGCGCCGACGGTGCTCATGCTGCTCTACCCGCAGTACGGCGCGCCCGTGATCTTCCGCCCCATTGTTCCATCTCCGCCGTCCGATCCGACGACGACTCAGGCTAGCTAGCTCGCCAACAACGAACTGTAGGGACTAGGAATTGACAGAAATGACCCCCTGCCGTGCTGTGTGTACATATGGCAAGTGACACGGACGGAGCCACCACTAACAAAAAGCTTGGGATTTGCTGCCATGGCCTCTGCTTTTGGGGGTGGCATGTTGCCGGAAACGCCCTCGTTAACTGACTAGATCACCGGAGAGCAGTGAGACTTTACGATTTGATGGCACGGGACAGGAAAACAGCGGGCCCTGCCTCCGTTGCCCGGTCGCTTCCATTTGTTCTCTTCTCCTTCCATGGATTCTGGCGGTGTGCTTTGTGTACATGTGTGCTTTATTTATTCCGGCTATTCTTTACAGGAAAAAGAAACTCAAAATGCAAAAAGGTGGTGTATGGGGATGGGAAATTTGTTCGCAGTGCACCTACGTACGCGGTATTCCAGCTCTTTGTGCTCCTCTACTTTTCTTTTCTTTTATTTTCTGTTTGTCATGCCTGGCTGTGTTGTGTTGACAATTCATGGTAGAATCTTCGGGTACAGGCAGCGAGGAATACGTATGCTGTGTGCATCTTGTGCTCATGGTTTCTGTACAGAAGCGTTAGATTCTAACTGAAGTCCACTGTGCCGCCAGTGTGTCGCCCACTCCACATTGTCCTGCTCCGGCCACTACTCTCCCGCTTCTTTAGACACAAGAAATAATTTTATTTTGCACCCCAGATTTCCTTTTTCTGTTGCCGCTTATTTCAGTTATGAGATATGGCGGACAAATAGCAATATGGCTTTCTTTCAAGGAAATTTAACCGAGTATGTGTATATGATATTGTTCAAAGGTTTTGGCGGTGCCCATTCCCCATAATGTTAAAAAGATATGCAAACTTTGAAAATATATTTGTTGGTTGGACAAAGCATTTCGGAGTTGGAACATTCGTTTTGATGAGATAGTTAAATTTTTTGGATTCAACAAAAATGAAGAAGAATCTTGTTTATACAAAGAGTTCGGTGGGAGCTCGGTTACTTTTCGGATCATAAACATGGATGACATATTGCTAATTGAAAATGATATATTCACTTACTTCAACTCCAAATGATCATCTAACAAGAGTTTTTGGCAGAACGATTTGGGAGAAGTCAACATACATACCTAGACAATATGATGAAAAGATTTAACATGAATGTAATAAAAAGAAAGCATTCTTGCCCATGTCACGTGGTGTAGGACTAAGAAAGACTCAGAGGCCTCACAAATCTAGAGTCAGGTAATTTTGATTCCATACACTTTGGCAGTCAGATCGATTATGCCATTATATGCACCTGACCTAACATTTCCTTTGTACGAAGCGTTACGAGCAGATACCAAGCTGATATTGGCGAGAGCCACTAGGCCGCTGGTAAGGATAATCTTAAGTACATTATAATTACTAAGGATAGGTTCGAAGTTTATGATGGTGACGATGAGCTCGATGTAAGGTTGCACTTATACAAGTTTCCAAACCGATAAATCTGACTTTCATTAACAAACCGCTATCTTTTATCTTTTTTTTTTTTGAAACGGGGCAAAAGCTTTGCCTTTCATTGATATAGGAGAAAAGAGTTGGCCCGTTTATGAGGAAAACTGGCCGAAAAACCGTACAACACGACACCACACGCCAGCCCCGAGGCTGCGCTCCACACGGGTCGACGACCAGCCAGGTCGACACCACACCTCAACGCAACAGGCGGAGGCGAAAGACCGGAGCCACCGCTCCAACTACCACGCCGGCCCCGAGGCCGCGCCCCCTGGCCGAAGACAAACCCGCCTCCGCCGAAACCACCAAAACACTCCACAAGTCCCTATGTCCGGTGGACATCCAAAGCGAGGCCCCAAGAGGCAAAGCGACGCAAGAGCGCCGCCCTCGCCCGATCCCGCGAGGGATCTAGGGTTTCCCCCGGAGAGCCCGAGCGGAGAACAAGAAACACCCGCTTCGACGACGCCTTCAAGAAGTAAGCGGCGCCCACAGGCGTCACCGTCGTCGGTCCTGGCCGGCCGCCAAGACAGAGCTTTCGCCCAGCGAAGAGTTCCAAGACCTCGCGCCTGATACGCGTAGATGCACACGTCCGTTGGGAACCCCAAGTGGAAGGTATGATGCGTATAGAAGCAAGTTTCCCTCGTATGAAACCAAGGTTTAATCGAACCAGTAGGAGCCAAGAAGCACGTTGAAGGTTGATGGTGGCGAAATGTGATGCGGCGCAACAACAGGGATTCCGGCGCCAACGTGGAATCTGCACAACAAAACCAAAGTACTTTGCCCCAACGAAACAGTGAGGTTGTCAATCTCACCGGCTTGTGTAACAAAGGATTAAACGTATCGAGTGGAAGATGATTGTTTGCAAGAAAACAATAAAACACAATTGCAGTAGATTGTATGCTATGTAAAGAATAGGACCGGGGTCCACAGTTCACTAGAGGTGTCTCTCCCATAAGATAAAAGCATGTTGGGTGAACAAATTACAGTCGGGCACAAATAGAGAAGGGCATAACAATGCATATACATGATATGATAAATATAGTGAGATTTAATCCGGGCATTACGACAAAGTACATAGACCGCCATCCAACTGCATCTATGCCTAAAAAGTCCACCTTCAAGTTATCATCCGAACCCCATTCAGTATTAAGTTGCTAAGCAACAGACAATTGCATTAAGTATGGTGCGTAATGTAATCGACAACTACATCCTTAGACATAGAATCAATGTTTTATCCCTAGTGGCAACAGCACATCACAACCTTAGAACTTTCTGTCACTGTCCCAGGTGTCAATGAAGGCATGAACCCACTATCGAGCATAAATACTCCCTCTTGGAGTTAAGAGTACAAACTTGGCCAGAGCCTCTACTAATAACGGAGAGCATGCAAGATCATAAACAACACATAAACAATAGATTGATAATCACCATACCATAGTATTCTCTATCCATCGGATCCCGACAAACACAACATATAGAATTACATATAGATGATCTTGATCATGTTAGGCAGCTCACAAGATCCAACAATGAAGCACAATTAGGAGAAGACGACCATCTAGCTACTGCTATGGACCCATGGTCCAGGGGTGAACTACTAACTCATCACTCCGAGGCGATCATGGCGATGAAGAGTCCTCCGGGAGATGAATCCCTCCGGCAGGGTGCCGAGGCGATCTCCGAATCCCCAGAGATGCGGCGGCGGCGTCTCTGGAAGGTTTTCCGTATCGTGGCTCTCGATCGGGGTTTTCGCGACGGAGGCTTTAAGTAGGCGGAAGGGTAGGTCGGGCGCGCGAGGGGCCCACACCACAGCCGGCGCGGCGGGCCGCCGCGCCGCCTATGGTGTCGGCGCCTCGTGGCCCCACTTCCTTCCCTCTTCGGTCTTCCGGAAGCTCCGTGCAAAATAGGACCCTGGGCGAAGATTTCGTCCAATTCCGAGAATATTTCCTTACTAGGATTTCTGAAACCAAAAACAGCAAACAACAACTGGCTCTTCGGCATCTCGTTAATAGGTTAGTTCCAGAAAATGCATAAATATGACATATAATGTGCATAAAACATGTAGGTATCATCAATAAAGTAGCATGGAACATAAGAAATTATCGATACGTTGGAGACGTATCAGCATCCCCAAGCTTAGTTCTGCTCGTCCCGAGCAGGTAAAACGATAACAAAGATAATTTCTGAAGTGACATGCCATTATAATCTTGATCATACTATTTGTAAACATATGTAATGAATGCAGCGATCAAAACAAAGGTAATGACATGAGTAAACAAGTGAATCATAAAGCAAAGACTTTTCATGAATAGTACTTTCAAGACAAGCATCAATAAGTCTTGCATAAGAGTTAACTCATAAAGCAATAAATCAAAGTAAAGGTGTTGAAGCAACACAAAGGAAGATTAAGTTTCAGCGGTTGCTTTCAACTTATAACATGTATATCTCATGGATATTGTCAACATAAAGTAATATAACAAGTGCAATATGCAAGTATGTAGGAATCAATGCACAGTTCACACAAGTGTTTGCTTCTTAGGTGGAGGGAGATAGGTAAACTGACTCAACAATAAAAATAAAAGAATGGTCCTTCAAAGAGGAAAGCATCGATTGCTGTATTTGTGCTAGAGCTTTTATTTTGAAAACATGAAACAATTTTGTCAACGGTAGTAATAAAGCATATGAGTTATGTAAATTATATCTTACAAGTTGCAAGCCTCATGCATAGTATACTAATAGTGCCCGCACCTCGTCCTACTTAGCTTGGACTACCGGATCTTTGCATGCCATGTTTCAACCAAGTGTCATAAAGGGGTACCTCCATGCCGCCTGTACAAAGGTCTAAGGAGAAAGCTCGCATTTTGGATTTCTCGCTTTTGATTATTCTCAACTTAGACATCCATACCGGGACAACATGGACAACAGATAATGGACTCCTCTTAAATGCATAAGCATATAGCAATGATTATTATTCTCATATGAGATTGAGGATATATGTCCAAAACTGAAACTTCAACCATGATTCATGGCTTTAGTTAGCGGCCCAATGTTCTTCTCTAACAATTTTGCATGCTCCAACCACTAAGGTGATAGATCCTTCGGACAAGACGGACATGCATAGCAACTCACATGATATTCAACAATAGTTGATGGCGTTCCCCAGAAGCATGGTTATCGCACAACAAGCAACTTAATAAAAGATAAAGTGCATAAGTACATATTCAATACTACGATAGTTTTTAAGGCTATTTTGTCCCATGAGCTATATATTGCAAAGGTGAATGATGGAATTTTAAAGGTAGCACTCAAGCAATTTACTTTGGAATGGCGGAGAAATACCATGTAGTAGGTAGGTATGGTGGACACAAATGGCATAGTAGTTGGCTCAAGGATTTTGGATGCATGAGAAGTATTCCCTCTCGATACAAGGTTTAGGCTAGCAAGGTTATTTGAAGCAAACTCAAGGATGAACCGGTGCAGCAAAACTCACATAAAAGACATATTGTAAACATTATAAGACTCTACACCGTCTTCCTTGTTGTTCAAAACTCAATACTAGATATTATCTAGACCTTAGAGAGACCAAATATGCAAATCAAATTTTAGCAAGCTCTATGTATTTTTTCATTAATGGGTGCAAAGCATATGATGCAAGAGCTTAAACATGAGCACAACAATTGCCAAGTATCACATTATCCAAGACATTTTATAATTACTACATGTAACATTTTCCAATTCCAACCATATAACAATTTAACGAAGAAGAAACTTCGCCATGAACATTATGAGTAAAGCCTAAGGACATATTTGTCCATATGCAACAGCGGAGCGTGTCTCTCTCCCACAAAGTGAATACTAGGATCCATTTTATTCAAACAAAAACAAAAACAAAAACAAACCGACGCTCCAAGTAAAGAACACAAGATGTGATTGAATAAAAATATAGTTTCAGGGGAGGAACCTGATGATGTTGTCGATGAAGAAGGGGATGCCTTGGGCATCCCCAAGCTTAGACGCTTGAGTCTTCTTAAAATATGCAGGGGTGAACCACGGGGGCATCCCCAAGCTTAGAGGTTTCACTCCTCTTGATCATAGTATATCATACTCCTCTCTTGACCCTTGAAAACTTCCTTCACACCAAACTTCAAGCAAACTCATTAGAGGGTTAGTGCACAATTAATAATTCACACATTCAGAGGTGGCACAATCATTCTTTACACTTCTGGACATTGCATAAAGCTACTGGACATTAATGGATCAAAGAAATGAATCCAACATAGCAAAAGAGGCAATGCGAAATAAAAGGCAGAATCTGTCAAAAACAGAACAGTCCGTAAAGACGAATTTAAAGCTGGCACCAGACTTGCTCAAATGGAAAAACTCAAAACTAATGAAAGTTGCGTACATATCTGAGGATCACGCTCGTAAATTGGCAGATTTTTTCGAATTTTCTACAGAGGCCTGTGCCCAGATTCGTGACAGACAGCAATGCTGTTTCTGCGCAGCGATCCCAAATATAACATCAACTTTAACATAGAAACTTTACTTGGCACAAAAACATGATAAGGAGAGGTTGCTACAGTAGTAAACAACTTCCAAGACTCAACAAAACAAAAAATTGCTGTAGTAAAAACATGGGTTGTCTCCCATAAGCGCTTTTCTTTAACAGCTAGGCGCAGAAAGTGCAAATCAAGTAACATCAAGAGATGAAGCATCAACATCATAACTTGTTCTAATAATAGAATCAAAAGGCAACTTCATTCTCTTTCTAGGGAAGTGTTCCATACCTTTCTTGAGAGGAAATTGATATTTAATATTACCTTCTCTCATATCAATAACAGCACCAACGGTTCGAAGAAAAGGTCTTCCCAATACAATAGGACAAGATGCATTGCATTCGATATCCAAAACAACAAAATCAACGGGGACAAGGTTATTGTTAACCGTAATGTGCACATTATCAATCCTCCCCAAAGGTTTCTTTTTAACATTATCAGCAAGATTAACATCCAAATAACAATTCTTCAATGGTGGCAAGTCAAGCATATCATAAATCTTTTTAGGCATAACAGAAATACTTGCACCAAGATCACATAAAGCATTACATTCAAAGTCATTGAATTTCATTTTAATGATGGGCTCCCAACCATCTTCTAACTTTCTAGGAATAGAAGTTTCAAGTTTTAGTTTCTCTTCTCTAGCTTTTATGAGAGCATTTGTAATATGTTTTGTAAAGGCTAAATTTATAGCACTAGCATTAGGACTTTTAGCAAGTTTTTGTAAGAACTTTATAACTTTAGAGATGTGGCAATCATCAAAATCTAAATCATTATGAGCTACAGCAATTGGATCATTGTTCCCAAGGTTGGAAAAAATTTCAGCAGTTTTATCACAAGCAGTTTCAGCAGTTTTAGCAATTTCAGGCAGTTTTGTACGCTTTGCACTAGGAGTAGAAACATTGCCAACACCAATTATTTTACCATTGATAGTAGGAGGTGCAGCAACATGTGAAGAATTAGCATTACAAGTGGTGGTAATAGTCCAAACTTTAGCTACATTATTCTCTTTGGCTAGTTTTTCATTTTCTTCTCTATCCCACCTAGCACGCAATTCAGCCATTAATCTTATATTCTCATTAATTCTAACTTGGATGGCATTTGCTGTAGTAGTAATCTTATTATCAATATCATTATTAGGCATAACTTTCAAATTTAAAAGATTAACATCAGAGGCAAGTCTATCAACTCTAGAAGCAATAATATCAATTTTATCAAGCTTTTCCTCAACAGATTTGTTAAAAGCAGTTTGTGTACTAATAAATTCTTTAAGCATAGCTTCAAGACCAGGGGGTACATTCCTATTATTATTGTAAGAATTCCCATAAGAATTACCATAACCATTACCATTAGCAGAAGGATATGGCCTATAGTTATTACCAGAGTTGTTCCTATAAGCATTGTTGTTGAAATTATTGCTTTTAATGAAATTCACATCAACATTTTCTTCTTGAGCAACCAATGAAGCTAAAGGAACATTATTTGGATCTACATTAGATCTACCATTCACAAGCATAGACATAATCACATCAATCTTATCACTCAAGGAAGAGGTTTCTTCAACAGAATTTACCTTCTTACCTTGTGGAGCTCTTTCCGTGTGCCATTCAGAGTAATTTATCATCATATCATCAAGAAGTTTTGTAGCCGCTCCCAATGTGATGGACATAAAGGTACCTCCAGCAGCTGAATCCAATAAATTCCGCGAAGAAAAATTTAGTCCTGCATAGAAGGTTTGGATGATCATCCAAGTAGTCAGTCCATGGGTTGGGCAATTCTTTACCAAAGTTTTCATTCTCTCCCATGCTTGAGCAACATGTTCAGTATCTAATTGCTTAAAATTCATTATGCTACTTCTCAAAGATATAATTTTAGCGGGAGGATAATATCTACCAATAAAAGCATCCTTGCATTTAGTCCATGAATCAATACTATTCTTAGGCAAAGATAGCAACCAATCTTTAGCTCTTCCTCTTAATGAGAAAGGAAACACTTTCAATTTAATAATATCACCATCTACATCCTTATACTTTTGCATTTCACAAAGTTCAACAAAATTATTGAGATGGGCAGCAGCATCATCAGAACTAACACCAGAAAATTGATCTCTCATAACCAGGTTCAGTAAAGCAGGTTTAATTTCAAAGAATTCTGCTGTAGTAGCAGGTGGAGCAATAGGTGTGCATAGGAAATCATTATTATTTGCATTTGTGAAGTCACACAACTTAGTATTTTCAGGGGTATTCATTTTAGCAACAGTAAATAAAGCAAACTAGATAAAGTAAATGCAAGTAACTAATTTTTTTTGTGTTTTTGATATAGAGAGCAAGACAATAAATAAAGTAAAACTAGCAACTAATTTTTTTGTGTTTTGTTTAGGTGCAGCAAACAAAGTAGTAAATAAAATAAAGCAAGACAAAAACAAAGTAAAGAGATTGAGAAGTGGAGACTCCCCTTGCAGCGTGTCTTGATCTCCCCGGCAACGGCGCCAGAAATTTAGCTTGATACGCGTAGATGCACACGTCCGTTGGGAACCCCAAGTGGAAGGTATGATGCGTATAGAAGCAAGTTTCCCTCAGTATGAAACCAAGGTTTAATCGAACCAGTAGGAGCCAAGAAGCACGTTGAAGGTTGATGGTGGCGAAATGTGATGCGGCGCAACAACAGGGATTCCGGCGCCAACGTGGAATCTGCACAACAAAACCAAAGTACTTTGCCCCAACGAAACAGTGAGGTTGTCAATCTCACCGGCTTGCTGTAACAAAGGATTAAACGTATCGAGTGGAAGATGATTGTTTGCAAGAAAACAATAAAACACAATTGCAGTAGATTGTATGCTATGTAAAGAATAGGACCGGGGTCCACAGTTCACTAGAGGTGTCTCTCCCATAAGATAAAAGCATGTTGGGTGAACAAATTACAGTCGGGCAATTGACAAATAGAGAAGGGCATAACAATGCATATACATGATATGATAAATATAGTGAGATTTAATCCGGGCATTACGACAAAGTACATAGACCGCCATCCAACTGCATCTATGCCTAAAAAGTCCACCTTCAGGTTATCATCCGAACCCCATTCAGTATTAAGTTGCTAAGCAACAGACAATTGCATTAAGTATGGTGCGTAATGTAATCGACAACTACATCCTTAGACATAGAATCAATGTTTTATCCCTAGTGGCAACAACACATCACAACCTTAGAACTTTCTGATACGTCCAAAACGTATCTACTTTCCCGAACACTTTTGCTATTGTTTTGCCTCTAATTTGTGTATTTTGGATACAACTAACACGGACTAACGCTGTTTTCAGCAGAACTGCTCTGGTGTCTCGTTTTTGTGCAGAAATCCAACTTTCGGGAAAATCCTCGGAATTTATGCAGAAGGCCCTATTTTACCAAAATATTGACGGAGCCAGAAGGGCAAGAGAGGTGGAGGCCCGAGGGCCCCACACCACATGGCGGCGCGGCCCAGGGGGGGCCCGCGCGGCCATGTGGTGTGGCCCCCTCGGCCGGCCTCCGACGCCCCCTTCGGACTACTTATTGGTTTCGACCTGAAACGCACGGGGAGAAGTGGAAATCGCCAGAAACCCTCCAGAGAGCCGCCACATCGCGAAACTCCGTCTCGGGAGCCAGAAGTCTCCGTTCTGGCACTCCGCCGGGACGGGGAATTGGAGGAGATCTTCACCGCCATCACCGCCAACGCCTCTCCATCGACCAACCATGTTTCCCCCATCCATGTGTGAGTAATTCCCCCGCTGTAGGCTGAAGGGGATGGTAGGGATTGGATGAGATTGGTCATGTAATAGTCATAAGATTGTTAGGGCATAGTGCCTAGTATCCGTAGATGTCACTTTTATGATATTGTTGCAACTTGTTATGCTTAATGCTTGTCACTAGGGCCCGAGTGCCATGATCTCAGATCTGAACATGTTATTGATTCATGAAGATATTCGTTGTTTATGATCTTACCGCAAGTTGTATACATGTCGCTGTCCGGAACCAATGGCCCCGAAGTGACAGAAATCGGGACAACTCGAGGGGATGGTAGTGATGTGAGGATCACATGTGTTCACGGAGTGTTAATGCTTTGCTCCGGTACTCTATTAAAAGGAGTACCTTAATATCCAGTAGTTTCCCTAGAGGCCCGGCTGCCACCGGCTGGTAGGACAGAAGATGTTGTGCAAGTTTCTCATTGCGAGCACGTACGACTAAATATGGAACACATGCCTATTGATTGATTAGTACTTGGATACCGTTTTATTATTATCTGCAAATGCCCATGCTTTGATTGTTATATGAGTTTCTCTCATCCATGCAACGCCCGTTAAATCCGTCCCTGTGCCTACAGTATTTTAATCCTGCTATTTACTATAATCACTACTGCTGTCTTTATTTCACCGCTGCTGTTATTTCACTATTTCCACTGCCATAAAACTGTTACTACTGATAAACTCTTGCGAGCAAGTCTGTTTCCAGGTGCAGCTGAATTGACAACTCCGCTGTTAAGGCTTACAAGTATTCTTTGTCTCCCCTTGTGTCGAATCAATAAATTGGGTAATACTTCCCTCGAAGACTGTTGCGATCCCCTATACTTGTGGGTCATCAAGACTATTTTCTGGCGCCGTTGCCGGGGAGCATAGCTTTATTTGGAAGTTCACTTGGATTGATATTGTTCGCTGCAAATTCTCCATTATGGGTAAACCTCGCGATACTAAGATCGCCATATTACCATCCACTACAAGAAAAGGTACAACTCTTAGTACCTCTGCTGCTCTTGATTCACCATCTGTGATAAGTAAACTTGTTTCACCGCCACATGCTTCACATGCTGGTACTTCTGCTGAATCTGAAAATTCTCATAATATTGATAATGTTTCTGCTGTGCTTGATGATAGTGGTTCATTGGGATCTTTTCTAGATGCTACAATTGCTAGGTCTAGACAAATTGAAAATACTGAAACTCCTAATGCTACTACACCTGTTAAATCACCTGAACTTGATTATTCTAGTGATGATCCTGATGAAGATTATGTAGAGCTTGATGATGATTTTATTGAAAAATGCAATGCTACTACTGATGCAAGAAAAATTAAAAAGTTGCTTGCAGAACATGCTGTTAGATATAAACCATCTCCTGATCCTAAATTTGCCACATCTCCTATAAACATTAGGGATAAAGATTATGATTTTTCTCTTGATCTATCTCATATAGCTATTGTTGAGAAAACACCCTTTTGTGGTACTGAAAAAGAAAGTGCTGTTGAACACCTGACTGAGTTATCTACTCTTAGTGGCGTGTTTTCTGATGATGTCAAGATGCGTACTTATTTTGTCGCTAAAATTTTTCCGTTCTCATTAAAGGATGATGCTAAAACTTGGTATAATAATTTGCCTCCTGGTTCTATTAAAAGTCCAACCGACTTGCGTGATGTTTTCTTTCGAAAATACTTTCCTGCTAGTGCTCAACATGCTGCTTTGCAGAGAATTTATAATTTTGACCAGGAAGATGGAGAGAAATTGCCTGAGGCTTGGGCGAGATTTTGCTCTCTTATTAGAGCTCAGCCTGACCATGATTTGGAAAAGCATGATTTACTTGATATATTTTATAGTGGACTAACCATTGAGTCTAGGGCATACCTGGATAGTTGTGCTGGTTGTGTTTTCAGGAAAAGAACTCCAGACGACGCTGAAGAATTATTGGCTAAAATAGGCCGGAATCATGATGATTGGTCTACACCTGAACCAACCCCGACACCGATAGTGAAGAAGAGGGGTATGATTAAATTGAATGATGAAGATATGAGGGAAGCCAAGAAGTCTCTTAAAGAGAAGGGTATTAAACCTGAAGATGTGAAGAATTTACCTCCTATAGAAGATATATGTGAGACGATTCCCCCTTCATCCATGATTGAGGTACACTCGCTTCAACACTTTACTAGGGAAGATATTCCGTATTCAAAATCTCCTGCTCAATGCTTAGATGAATTTGATAATTATATTGTTAAGCAAGAAAACTTTAATATGAGAGTAGAGAATCATTTAATGGAAAATTCTCGAGCTATTAGTGAATTGCATGGTATTGTGGAGAGAACCTCCAATGATGTTAAGATACTTGTTAAACATTTTCAAATGGTTCAAACTCAAATTGATCAACTTACTAAAGTGCAAAATGACTTGTTGGGAAATAATTCTAAAGAAAAACATGCTTGTGAAGTAACAACTAGAGGTGGTGTTTCTACCCAGGATCCTCTATATCCTGAAGGGCATCCCAAAAGAGTTGAACAAGATTCTCAACTAATTAAAACTAGTGCTCCATCTAAGAAAAAGAAAAAGAAACATAAGAATGTTGTAGAATCCTCTGAACCTGTTAATGATCCTAATAGTATTTCTATTTCTGATGCTGAAACTGAAAGTGGTAATGAACATGAGGAAGATAACGATAAGAATGATACTCCTGATAAAGAAGAAATTGAAAAAGAACCTGAAAAGCATGCTAAAAATAAAAAGTACACTAAAGAAGATTTTATTACTGAGAAACATGGTAATGAAAGAGAACCTTGGGTTCAAAAGCAAATGCCTTTTCCTGCTAAGAAACTAAAATCAAAGGAGGAGGAACATTATAATAAATTTTGTGATTGGATGAAACCTTTATTTCTGCAAATTCCTTTGACTGATGCTATTAAATTGCCTCCTTATTCAAAGTATATGAAAGATATTGTTACTAACAAAAGGAAAATCCCCAATGAGGAAATTTCAACTATGCTTGCTAATTACTCCTTCAATGGTAAGATTCCAAAGAAGCTTGGAGACCCAGGTATACCAACTATTCCTTGTTCCATCAAGAATAATTATGTTAGAACTGCTCTATGTGATTTGGGAGCAGGTGTGAGTGTGATGCCTTTTTCTCTTTATAAGAGACTTGATTTAGATAAATTGATACCAACTGATATATCCTTGCAAATGGCTGATAAATCTACTGCTATTCCTGTTGGTTTATGTGAAAATGTTCCTGTTCAAGTTACTCAGCATTGCTTGATATTAACTGATTTCGTTGTGTTGGAAATGCCTGAAGATGATAATATGTCCATTATTCTTGGAAGACCCTTTCTTAATACTGCAGGGGCTGTTATTGATTGCAATAAAGGCATGGTTACTTTCAATGTTGATGATAAGGAACACACTGTCTATTTTCCCAAGAGGATTGATAAAGTATGTGGAGTCAATACAATTTTTAATGTGAAAACTATCAAAGTGGGATCCATTGATTGTCCTATATATGAGCCCAAAGAAGAATATCAAACTCTTGTGATTGGATCCATATCAATTCAATATAAGGTAACATGATTGATTTGAGGTTTATTTCTTCTTATGTCATATAAAATTTATTTGGTAGCAAGACTTGATCAACCTTGTTAACAAGTATATTTTATTGCATAAAAGAGCTAAACAACACTTCTTTCTTTCTTTCTCCCTCCACCTATTTTACTTGCTGTAGCACTTTTGTTTTGCAATATGCTTTAGTCATTTAAGATTTTAGAAATCATTTTCCTGCGCAGTAATCATTAATTTAATACCCAGAAATGTGCATTTTTCGAAGTTCTCTAAAAATTACAAAAATTACACCGTTGGTCCTATTTTTCGACGAGGCACCTGGGAGCACTGTGTGGGGCACCAGGGGGTGCCACACCATAGGCCGGCGCGGCCAGCAAGGGGGCCGCGCCACCTTGTGGTGTGGGCCACCCCTTGCCCCACTTCATCATCTCTTCCTCCCAGCACCTTCTCTCTCCCGAAAAAGCTCGTACCAAGTTCCTCTCACTCGTGTTTCTGCTCAAGAACTCGCGATTTTTCGATCTCCTTGCTCAGCCCAGATTTCTGTCTGAAATTTGGCACATTTACTCCTTGGTATGTGACTCCTTTGATTGTCCAATTAGAATTTCATTTGGTTGAGTATATCTTGAATATTTTGCTGCTGTAGATAACATGTTTAGTGAGCTTGCATGCTTGTTCTAAGTGGAAGAAACTAGTTTTGATGCATGTTTAGTACTCTAGCAAGTTCCTATAGTAGTTCCCTTCAATTATATACCTTGAAATCAAATTTTATAATGATTGTTGAAAAATTTCAGAAAATGGAAGGGAGTGTGCACCAACTTAACCAAGAAGAGTTGGAGGTACAGCAAGTTATGAGAGTCCATCGTGAAGAGGGAGTATACCCCTCTTATTACCCATGCACGGACTTTATGCGGAATGCAGGAATCCTGCAAGATGTGCAAACACTAATTTCCAATGCAGGATTGGGAGATTTTGCTGTTGGTGAACCTCACCAATATGCTAAACTAACGGTGTCGGTTGTGCAGGATTTCGAATTTCACCGGTCTCGAACTGACCCCATGGTCCGGTATAAGATTTATAACAAAACTATTGACTTGCCTTTCAGTGATTTTTGCACAGCGATTAGAGTGCCGCATGGGGATCCTGCGAGAAGATCAGGGGAACACCGCGGGAGCTCTCAAATCTTTATACAAGGATTTGTAATGGGAGGAGCTTCTCCAATGATGGTGGTAAGATTAGTAGCATTCAACATCCAGCCATCCGCTACTTTGCCTATTTCATTACAAAGTGCGTTCTTGCGAGAAGGACTGGAGGTAAATTATCTGTCCAAGATTTGGCTTTCTTAGCTGCTGCTTTGCAACAGGATAGGACTTATAATTTGGGTGCTTTAATAGCTTGTAGACTTGCTACTAACCGTGAGAAAGGAGGAATTTGTGGAGGTCTTATCGCCTCTCGCTTATTAGCTATGCATGGTGTAGGTCCTCACCATTTAGATATTCCGCTTTCTATAGAGAAACTTGATGTTTTCTCCATGATCAGGCATGAGTTTATTTCAGATGCATCTAATTTGAACAACCTGCATTATAGGATAACTTTGTATAAGAAAAGTTGGAGTATAACTAAGAAAATTGAAAAATTAGTACGCTTGCCTGCACCTGCTTTGTTTAACCTTGATGCCAGGGACGGGTGGTCGATCACAGAAAATGAGCTAAATGCATACATAGAAAGGGAAAGCCGTCGTGCAAGGGAAGATGTGGAGGAGGCCGAGGAGCACCCCGACTCTTCATCCGATGCAGCGAGCTCCTCATATCAACATCATGGGCATGTGGAACCTCCACGATATTCTTCTGCACAGGGGCCCTATTACCACTCCATGTATGATCCACCGGCGTGGAACTCCGACCCTCGTTGGGAATGAACTCCACTTAGGCCAAAAGCCTAAGCTTGGGGGGAGGTATACCGGCATCACTCATTCTTTGCATATTATGGTTGCTGGATACTTGTACATACTTGTTTAGTCTCTAGAGTGGTTTTCTAATGAGAGAGAGATGATATTTGGGGAAGTGCTGTCCAAAAACAGATTCTGGGCTGTTACCAAAAAAATTCGTACGCACAGCCAGAACGTTATTTTGAGTTGCCAATTTTTGAGCATGTGCCCCAGGTTGTTATCTAACTTTCATTAGTTGAACACTTTTTGGTCTGAGCAATGGAAGATTTTTGTTATTTTCGATTTCTGTACTGCTGTCAGGATTTGGCAGATTTCTGTCATCCTGCTTTTCTGTGTTTCTGTTAGTTTGCATTCTTTTGTTTTCATTTTGTTTCTTTCCCAAAACACAAAAAGACCAAAAATATTTCTGTTGTTTCTCTTCACCATTTGTTTATTTGGTTCCTTGCTCTTAGCTTACTTTATTTGCTATCGTTGGTTTGCTATGAGAAAACCCAAAAAGATTTTGCTTTGTTTGCTTGTTTTCTTTCGTTTCTAATTCGAAAACACCAAAAATATTTGCTGTTCTTCTTTGGTTTGTAAAGTTCATCATGAGTTCAATGGTCTTCGGTGGCTGGAGCGTGGTTTTCATTTCATATTATCCAAGCTACACAAGTGAAAAGGCAATAATGACGATCTACGACAATCTGATTGTGGTGAGAGGCTGGTATGAACTCTATTTGCTTTCATTTTTGTACATATACTCATCCATATGAGCATGCTTAGTTGGTTCATGTGAGGTATATGTTATTTGAGAAAGTCTAGTAGTTCATGATCTCTCATGTTTAGTTCCAATTTATTAATATGAGTAGCATGTCATGGATGTTTGCTTGCATTGTTTTATTCATAAGTAAGTATGGCATTGTGGTATCCTCCTCTGAATAATTCATTTATATCGACTTGGCACATGCTCACGCATGCAT
The DNA here is from genome assembly GCA_030979885.1 of Lolium multiflorum. Taxonomy (NCBI): domain Eukaryota; kingdom Viridiplantae; phylum Streptophyta; class Magnoliopsida; order Poales; family Poaceae; genus Lolium; species Lolium multiflorum. The sequence continues at coordinate 267,864,438 of CM061753.1, read as the reverse complement.
ATGACTGAACAAAAAGTCAATTAAGCCTCGATGATTTATATTGCTTCAGAGTTCTTGTATCACTTTTATGCCTCCGTTAATTTATTTTGCCGCAAGCATGATTATGACAGTTACTGCTCTCTTGATTTGTCGCTCCCTAATCTTTTGCTAGCCTTCACTTGTACTGAGCGGGAACGCCGCTCGTGCTTCCAAACACCTGAAAACCAAGTTGTTCCAAAAGTGTCCACCATAAATACCTATGCATGGCATTTCAAACCATTCCAAGTAAATTCTCATGCGCTACCTTTAAAACTTTCAAAATGCTTCTCAATTTGTGTTAATGTTTCATAGCTCATGAGGAAGTATGTGGTTTTTAGCTTTCAACCTTGTCATTTACTTTTGACGGACTCTCATATGGACTAGTGGCACATCCGCTTATCCAATAATTTTGCAAAAAGAGCTGGCAATGGGATTCCCAGTCCCAAATTAATTAACTAAAATAGACACTCCTCCATGGTTTGTGATTGTTGGACGGCACCCGAAGGATTCGGTTAGCCATGGCTTGTGTGAGCAAAGGTTGGGGGAGTGTCATCATCATAATAAAACTTAAATAAAAAGGCACTCCTTCATGGTATGTGATTGTTGGCAGGCACCCGAGGATTCGGTTAGCCATGGTTTGTGAAAGAAAGGTTGGAAGGAGTGCCACCCAAAAATAAATAAAATGGGAGCCGCTCTTGTGAGTCCGGTTGATGAGGTAGTTAGTGTACCCATTACCATTCGTTGACAACAACAAACACCTCTCAAAATAATTTTACTCCTGCTTTACAAATGAAAAGCTCTAGCGCATGTTAATCCCTGCTTCCCTCTGCGAAGGGTCAATCTTTTACTTTTATGTTGTGTCTTCATTCTTTCTTTGAGCACTATCTTGAGAGCACAACTGTCATTCTTAGTATAATATGCTTGTCTCAAAATATGATTGATTGTGGTATAACTTTGATGCTTTTATCTTTGACAATCACTACTTCTAGTCTTTCTATGAACTCAAGAGGTGCCTCGGCATTTATGTTTTGCCGATCAAATACAGGCAAGCGAGATACCACTTTATCATATTCTCTTATGAACATTGCAATCCTGCTTATATACATGATTCATGGTGCTTATTATTAATTGTTGGTACCTTTCCATGATTGACATAGCTGTTGGATGATCTTATTTGCATGTATCTCATTTTGAACTGCTTAAGTATTAGCCATAGCATGAGAATATATACATCATATGAGCAAATGTGTTCGTGAAAGTTCTTTTATCGCTCAGTTGTTAACTGAATTGCTTGAGGACAAGCAATAAGCTAAGCTTGGGGGAGTTGATACGTCCAAAACGTATCTACTTTCCCGAACACTTTTGCTATTGTTTTGCCTCTAATTTGTGTATTTTGGATACAACTAACACGGACTAACGCTGTTTTCAGCAGAACTGGTGTCTCGTTTTTGTGCAGAAATCCAACTTTCGGGAAAATCCTCGGAATTTATGCAGAAGGCCCTATTTTACCAAAATATTGACGGAGCCAGAAGGGGAAGAGAGGTGGAGGCCCGAGGGCCCCACACCACATGGCGGCGCGGCCAGGGGGCCCGCGCGGCCATGTGGTGTGGCCCCCTCGGCCGGCCGACGCCCCCCTTCGGACTACTTATTGGTTTCGACCAAAACGCACGGGGAGAAGTGGAAATCGCCGAAACCCTCCGAGAGCCGCCACATCGCGAAACTCCGTCTCGGGAGCCGAAGTCTCCGTTGGCACTCCGCCGGGACGGGGAATTGGAGGAGATCTTCACCGCCATCACCGCCAACGCCTCTCCATCGACCAGCCATGTTTCCCCCATCCATGTGTGAGTAATTCCCCCGCTGTAGGCTGAAGGGGATGGTAGGGATTGGATGAGATTGGTCATGTAATAGTCATAAGATTGTTAGGGCATAGTGCCTAGTATCCGTAGATGTCACTTTTATGATATTGTTGCAACTTGTTATGCTTAATGCTTGTCACTAGGGCCCGAGTGCCATGATCTCAGATCTGAACATGTTATTGATTCATGAAGATATTCGTTGTTTATGATCTTACCTGCAAGTTGTATACACATGTCGCTGTCCGGAACCAATGGCCCCGAAGTGAAACGGGACAACCGGAGGGGATGGTAGTGATGTGAGGATCACATGTGTTCACGGAGTGTTAATGCTTTGCTCCGGTACTCTATTAAAAGGAGTACCTTAATATCCAGTAGTTTCCCTAGAGGCCCGGCGCCACCGGCTGGTAGGACAGAAGATGTTGTGCAAGTTTCTCATTGCGAGCACGTACGACTAAATATGGAACACATGCCTATTGATTGATTAGTACTTGGATACCGTTTTATTATTATCTGCAAATGCCCATGCTTTGATTGTTACATGAGTTTCTCTCATCCATGCAACGTCCGTTAAATCCGTCCCTGTGCCTACAGTATTTTAATCCTGCTGTTTACTATAATCACTACTGCTGTCTTTATTTCACCGCGCTGTTATTTCACTATTTCCACGCCATAAAACTGTTACTGATAAACTCTTGCGAGCAAGTCTGTTTCAGGTGCAGCTGAATTGACAACTCCGCTGTTAAGGCTTACAAGTATTCTTTGTCTCCCCTTGTGTCGAATCAATAAATTGGGTAATACTTCCCTCGAAGACTGTTGCGATCCCCTATACTTGTGGGTCATCACCGTCCCATGTCAATGAAGGCATGAACCTACTATCGAGCATAAATACTCCTCTTGGAGTTAAGAGTACAAACTTGGCCAAGCCTCTACTAATAACGGAGAGCATGCAAGATCATAAACAACACATAAACAATTGATTGATAATCACCATAACATAGTATTCTCTATCCATCGGATCCCGACAAACACAACATATAGAATTACATATAGATGATCTTGATCATGTTAGGAAGCTCACAAGATCCAACAATGAAGCACAATTAGGAGAAGACGACCATCTAGCTACCGCTATGGACCCATGGTCCAGGGTGAACTACTCACTCATCACTCCGGAGGCGATCATGGCGATGAAGAGTCCTCCCGGAGATGAATCCCCTCCCTAGGGTGCCGGAGGCGATCTCCCGAATCCCCCGAGATGACGGCGGGGCGGCGGCGTCTCCGGGAAGGTTTTCCGTATCGTGGCTCTCGGCACCGGGGTTTTGCGACGAGGCTTTAAGTAGGCGGAATGGTAGGTCGAGGCGGCGCGAGGGCCCACACCACAGCCGGCGCGGCCAGGGCCTGGCCGCGCCGCCCTATGGTGTCGGCGCCCGTGGCCCCACTTCCTTCCCTCTCGGTCTTCTGGAAGCTCCGTGCAAAAATAGGACCCCGGGCGAAGATTTCGTCCAATTCCGAGAATATTTCCTTACTAGGATTTCTGAAACCAAAAACAGCAGAAAACAGCAACCGGCTCTTCGGCATCTCGTTAATAGGTTAGTTCCAGAAAATGCATAAAAATGACATATAATGTGCATAAAACATGTAGGTATCATCAATAAAGTAGCATGGAACATAAGAAATTATCGATACGTTGGAGACGTATCAGCGCCCGCCAACAAGGACCGGCACAAACCACCACCTTCAACCGCTGAGCAACCTCCTGGCCAACCCTGTAGCCGCCGACGCGCAGAGGGCAGCACAACCCGAAGCCAACGGAGAACCGCCGAAGAACACCGTGGGCGCCGCCGAACGCCACATAGAGGGGACGCCGACCAACACCGACACGGGGCTCGATGACGAACGCCGAAGCCCGCAGACATGAACTCCCGCACCGCCAAAGCCGCCACCGCACAACCGCCAACGCCAACAGCGGCCGCGGCCCGCAAAGCCCGACAGGCCCGCAACGGGGCCCGCCCAACGCCGCAGCCTCCCGGGCAGCACCGCCGCCATGGCCAGCAGCAGGCCCTTCGCCGCGCCTCCTCTCGCCGTGGCCTCCACCGGCGCAGCTCTCCACCGTCGCAGCCTCCGCCGCAGCCCGACGCCACGGCCAACCGCAGATCCGCCGCCGCGGGCACGAGCACGCGCCGCGACGCCTGGCACCACCACCGCAGCCACCACCGCCGCAGCCTCCCGCAGCAGACCGTCGCCGTGGTCACCCTCAGACCGCCGCGCGGGCCGCGCGCCGCGATGCCTGCGCCCGCACCACCGCCAATCCCCACCACGAGCACCGCACCACCGCCGCTCCCGTCCGCGTGCCGACACCCACGCCAGCGCGCAGCCGCTGCCCCAGCGCCCCGCCGCCCGCCCCGCGCTGCACGAGCTCCTCTCGCCAGGGGACGCGGGGGAGAGAAAAACGCCCCGCCGCCACCTTCCCCGGGGGGCGCGCGGCTTTGCCAGCCCCCCTCCGCGCTATCTTTTATCAACTTAAGGCTAGGTGTCATGGGAGCGACTCGAACTCGGTGCCATTGTGGGAACTTAGACGATTAACTCTGGTTGTGTCTAGGCGGTCGAAAACCGGAAGTCACACACTAATGGGTACTGAGCTAGTCGGATATGACCTGACTGATATAAAAGCCGACTAGGCTAGACCCGAGTCGGGCCGGGAAAGAGTATGATGCAATTTGGACTGGTGTTGCACTCAGATTATGGTTTATTGGAACCGCACGAATCGTGGATCCATACAAACGCCTATATAAGGTGGAATCACAAGTGACCAAGGGTTACACTTGCATCATAGTCATGTGTTAGAATCCCTAGCCACCATCCCACCACAAATTTCCAGGCCGAACAAACAGATCTAGCAATCTGGCACCAGTGTTCCGCCTCATATATGTGGATACTAGCAGATGTGGTATACGTTCAACAACAAGATGAAGGACTTAATGAACCTACAAGAACTTGTTAGAGAAATTAGACGTATGCAATTAATGACTGCGCTCCCACGACTCGCATCATCGAATTCCGCACATGTGCATCTAGTGTTAATCCCGTAATTCAATCCCAAAGCATAGACCATTGTATTACATGGTAAAAGTATGTTTGACTGCAGAATAGTTTCACCCGTATGAACCAATAATATGTCGTACGAACCAACACTGGTAGAAAAAAGGGCTTCCGTCCAGCCCCATTAGTCGCGAAAATATTCGAACCGCGACTAAAGGGGGCATTAGTTAATAGGATTGATATAATAGTAGTATCAACAACATGCGCGCGAAGCACTTGGAAGGAGGATGGGAAAGAAACTTGGAAGTTAAGCGTGCTAGTGCTGGAGTAATGGAGATGGGTGAAGAGCAATTTCGACCACATTAAGTGTAGTTAGTGACTAAACTTGGCCAATAACTGAAATACTAGAAATTCTGAAGAAAAAAAAGAAAAAAAGGGAATGAAAAATAATTAGAAAACCAAATGGATTAAATTTTTTTTAACGAAATAGCCTTTAGTTCCGGTTCGTGTTACAAACCGGGACTAAAGGTCCTTCACCCTGGCGCACGCCAGCCGCCCACGTGGACGGGCCTTTAGTCGCGGTTCGTAAGCAACCGCGACTAAGGGGGGGGCTTTAGTCGCGCTTCGTTAGTCGCGGGCCGCGACTGAAGCCCTTTTTTCTACCAGTGCAAATATTTGCCTAGCGCTAACCTATCAAGCTCGTGCTAGCGCCAAGAATAAATGTGTAAAGTGGTGCCTCGTCTAGAACCAACCCATAGTTCGATGGTTAGGACGGCAATGGTACCACCGCCAACCCACCAGGGATTAAATCTAGGGTTTGATTATTTCATAGGAGAAATTATCTTTCGGTGGGAGGCATCGTCTCCGTCAATAGCGAGGCACATTTGGTTACTTCATCAATCTTTCAAGGCACGCCGAATCAGTCTCTTAGATGTGCTCATATAGGTAGGATGTGTGCGAGTTCATTGGGGCGTATGTACGTATGTGTGAGTGTGTCCATTGCAGCGTGTTTCTAAAAAAAAATCCAATATAATGCCACAGGAAATCTTATAGGGCGGGTCCACATATCATATAAATTGATAAAAATATGATACTTTATGTGACTAGGTTTTTCTATTTGGGGTAACCATCACTACCTTAGATCTCCTCGAGCTGAACATCCTCCGTAGGTTGGCTCCCCCTCCGGCCTTCCTCGTTAGTGTTGGGAGGGATGGGTAACAAATCAATGACTGGAGTTTTTAATAATAAATAGTGTTTCAATAGATTAGGTAGGGTTTTGGTAACCAACTTTTTTTGGCCTCTGCCTCAATGGAATGGCATCGCCTACAATAAGTGATATTCGGCCCTTCACTCGATGATGAGATCTCCTTCATGGCGTCAATGGTGTTGTTGGAACATTAATTTTTCTAGGTATGGATATTTAGATCTTACTTTTCCAAATCGATTTTTTTTTGGATATTTACTCATAGTTGCCATGGGGAGCATTGTCATGATCGACAATGGTGATTTGTAGTCTTGGCTCCCCAATGATGTCGGCCATGTTGTTCGGTTGCTTTTTCCTATCATATTGATGTTGGTGTTGTTGCCGATGTTGATTGACTACATTAATGGTTGGTTGCAGGATGCACGTAGCCATGGCAGTGCGGCTCAAATTAAAATTATCGGATAACATACATTGGTATGTATAGGTCCGTGGTTTGGTATCTATCTTTTTTTTTTGCTGCCTTTAGAAAAGTACAAGATTGTGTGACGGAAGAAGAAAGAGTTTGAAGACAACGAAGCTTTGCTCGGTTTTTGGCATTCATTTTACTATTAATATATGGTATTGATTGTCAAAAGGGGTTTTTTTTATTTGGACTCAAGGGGTAGATTGATAACAATTTTCTTAGATGGGGTACAAAATGAAATTTAATTCAGGAAACCCATACTATTAGAGAAAACCAAATGTTAGCCCGGGCCATAGTTTGTCCTTTATTTTAAAAAATGAATCAAAAGCAACATTTTTGAACTTTCAGAGAATTATGTAAAATGCTTGAATGCAGCAACAATGTATCATATAAACGTGTAGAACCTCATTGTGAAACTCTTTGTACTCCGTGCTACATAAAAAAGGATAAGTGTACTAGAATTTTGGAGTTTCGAAAATGTGCATCATTCGCTGTATTAAACATTCACACTTCTGTTATTTTTGTGTAGTCTAGAATACAGTGGATTTTGCATTGAGATTTGTATATTTATTAGATAAATAAGATATTGTTTCAAATTAGCTAAGACTTTAAAAAGTTTGTTTTTTTTATTTTATTTAAAAAAATTGGGTTGAGTGATTCGGTATGATGTACTACTATTTGTGCTCCTATTCTACTGATATACATTCATTTAGGGCATGATTGGTTGCTCGAAAGCCCGTTGCTTGCATCCAACATGCCAAAATTCGTGTATTTGGTTGCTTGGGCCATTTATAAATCTCGGCATGCACGCTTCTTAAAGCATCTTTTTTCCAGCATGCGGAGAAACCAAGCTCCGCGCTCGCGAGAAGGGAAAAGTTATGCCCGTCCCACGCAAGCACGGAGATTGCACAAGCTCGCACGCATCCCGAGAAGTCGGCGGGAGAAATTTCATCACCTCCCGCTGCTACGAACCCTTTATATCAAGGCCCGACTCACCACCAAAAATCGTAGCACCCTTTTTCCCACATCGACCTCTCCGTCCAGGCAAGGGGCTATACAGACAAGCAAGTAAGTAGTGGCATCTAACCGATAGATGTTGGATGGTGGCGGCCAACAGTTTTCCGTTTATTCTCTTATGGCTCTGAGTTCTTCTGACCCTAACTAGCTAGGAGTTTTTAGCATGTGTAGATTTGAGTAGAGGAATCGATAGATCTATGGCCACATGTTGCTTGTTGGTAGTGGGGTAGTGATTGATGCAAATGATGTATTGTATGGCAGTTGTATCTTAGTTGGTAACACTAGTTATTCTAAAGTTGTTCAAAGCTTGCTCAGTCTTTCTTAATCTAGCAAACTATATTTCGATTATGTATGTCGGTGACGAGGGTTAAGCTCGGCAATGTCCATGTATATGGACTTAGAGTTTCGGCGAAAGAGGTGCGCTAGTGGTTTCATCGGCTGGTCAGACAAACAAGGTGGTCCGACAGTATATTGAGTACAAGGCAAAGTCGTCGTAATACTAGAGTAAATCTAGGGTTACAGTAATGATTCGATGATCCTTTTGGCTGGCTCCTCCTAGCCTTTATATACAATGAGTTCGGCCAGTTTGTGTCGGTTTACAAGTATTTCATACAAGTCTATGTTTATGTCGGCTTGTTTGATGGGCATTTCCTTATTCGACATGCTTTGGCTCTTGGGCTTCGGATGCTTCTGTCTTCTGGCCTCATGGGGGCCTCTTCCTGAATACATAGCAGGGTTACACATGCCACATGACCAATAAGGTATACCCATGTTAGCTAGTGTTGTATATCTACACTAAATCTTGCTGTCGTGTAGTATGGTTCTTGTCGATGTACGACCATTACAATGTTGTGTAATTCTTGCCGATGTAGCTTAGTTGTGTAGTTCTTGCCTATGTATGTCCATTATAATGTTATAGTTCTAACTCACCCCTACGTAGTTCGATAACCACGATGACTTTGACCAGGCCCTCATGGATACCCAGGAGATGCGCCCTTTGTTCCTAAGACCCAAGAGAACCTGCTACAACTGCTCCCGTACCAGCATGAGGCAGAGATCATGTCGACGCAAGGAATTCGTTCACTAGTAGTGGACCAGGATGACAAAGTTGTTGCTACCATGATTTCTAAGAAGAATATCATCGAGACGGGTAAAGCCCACAACACTAGTGTCTTGAATGTGGTGAAGTCCACTATGAAGTGGCATCCGTTTCTGTCCACCTTTGTCTTCAAAAGATGAGTAAGATCATGAAAAGTGGCTTCATGACAGAAAATGGGTTCAAGGAGGTGCACTTGAACAATGTTGCCAAGAAGGTGTTTGATTACTGTCGGCAAGAGGTGTCCTTACAGCAGGAGTCCAACCACATGCGTAAGTGGAGAGCCGGGTGGATTCATGTCTCTAAGATGAGAGATCTGAGCGGTGCCGGCTAGGACACTCACACCATTATCCTAGAGGACGAACAGTATAGAGGCCATGTCTCGGTAATAATCTGATTTAGTTCATAACTAACCTATCACAATTACCTTATCTTCTAATCTGCCACAACTAACCTACTGTACATCCCATGTCTTAGGCTCACCCCAAGGACGTCGAGTACCTGAACACGCCAATTACCAACTACACCCAGATGCAACAGGTCTTATCCTTTGGTCTTTCCACCGACATGTATGTCATGGGCTCCAGTGAGCCTCTAGGTGCACCTTGACCTTACTACATTGACACATAGGAATCTAGCACCATCCTTGAAAATGACGACTATTAGTAGGCTCATTCTCCAGGTGTTGGTACTTGGTACTAGTGTTGCTCCAGGTACTGGTACCGGATGTGCTGCTCCTACTTTTGTTGATGCTGTTAGGAAGAGGAAGAGGTCGGTCTTGGGATAGGATGACGTGGTCCACTTTAGCTCCATGAAGGAGGCCGTGAAGGTGGTGGCGGTCGCCATCACTAATGCTTCCCCTCCCGATGTGCACCCAACCCTCTACTTTGTTGTCATGAATGACCGTGGATTCAATCATGAGGCTTTGATGGTTGTTTGAGCCACCTATTCGACAACAGATCCTAGAGTAATGGCTTCACGAGGACCGCGTCTACGCCGAGGGCACACGTGTCTCTGCCGAGGCGGACCTTCCCCGAGGAGCTACGCCGATGGTGGCCCTCGGCATAGACTACGCCGACGGCCTTTTAAGGCGATGCCGAGGGCCGGCGTAGCGGGCCATTCCTGTAGTGTTGTTCAAATGGCAAAAGAGCCTATGACGTTGTGGCTTAGGACATTCTTTTCCCGCACTATTGCATCCTGGTGATTGGGTGTTTGTGAAGCATGCATGATGATTATGCTGATGTTGTTGGTTGTACATTTTAAAGTAGCTAGGACTTGAGGAATACTTATGGCAAAGAATCTATGTTATGTGAAGTGGTATATACTAACCCCTCACATTATGGTGAACTTCAGTGGTAGGAATTACACCAGAGAAGATGGTTCGACCGTTAGTACGATCACACTAGTTCATGGAGCTCTGAAGATCGTAGTTCATGGCAAAGGTAGTAGGCTCAAGCACGTCATCATCGCTGGCATGGTCATTTGGATCATGTATTTGCCGTGGCCCTAACCGTGTGTAATCACATGCAATATCCTAAACCGTGAACTTACCACCAAGTAGACGTGCAAAGTGACCATGTCGGATCTTATGCGAGCTTTCAAACGCAGTGCGTTTCATGATCCCAATGCTGGGCTATAATGGTGTCCTCATGCTACATGCGAGATTGGTGGCAACTAATCCAAGTTATAAACAGGCCTAAACCGCATATTTCCCTCGTGCAGCATCTAGTAGGCTAAATGGCGAGACAGGGAAAAATCCATTGGAGCAACTAATCACGTGCATGCATGCTACCTCTCTGGACGTTAAAACGTCCGTTGTATATCGTGGGCCGAGAATAACAGCATGATTCGGAAACAAACAAGCCTAGCGTAGCGCATCGTGGTTGTACTTGTACGTACTGCAAAGTTCCTTTTCTATGTACTCCGTATAGTAGGTTCGGACGAGAGCAGCAGCCATGCTCGCTGACACGCTGCCGTGACCGGTAAGATCCACAGATGGGAGTCACGGACCTGGCGGCAGCCAGCAGCCAGCGGCGCGCCGCAGCCTTTTGCGCCGGTGGCGTAACGAGACGAGCCAGACGCCAGACGGCAGAGCCAGATGCAGAGGCAGAAGCGACGGGACGAGTCGCGGAGCAGGGAGCGTCAGAGAGGAGCGACGGGACGCTGCGGTGTCCGACGTGCTCCTGTGGTCATGTGCGCCGCAACCGCGCGCAAGCCGCACGCAAGTTACGCTGACACCAGATCGGCCCGTCTGACGCGGGCGGCGAGGCGAGGGGGACACGCGCCACGTTCCCGTCTCCGGTGTCCGGCCCGCGGGGGGACGCCGGGACCCCCGCGTCGATCGCTCGATCCCGCATGTGTTCTGCATGCCGCTTGTGGCGTGCATGTGCCGCGGCATGGCTCGGGATGGGATGCCGCTGCCTGCCTGAGTGCCTGTGAGGTCCATCTGTGTTCTGTGACCATCATTGGCCGCGTCCTAGCTTGTCGCCGTCGCGGTTGGCGGCTCCACGGTCTCGGCCCGATACATCCTCGATCGGTTATTTGTCAGCCTTGCAAGAAACTCTACTCCCCCTGATTCACAAGAGCATCTCCACGGGTGACCTTCTAAATAAAAGTTGGTATCGCACCACTAAAGCACTAACTACTCGCTCCGTTTAAAAATGTAAGATGTTCTAGGTACTTATAAAGTAAACTAGTTACAACCTAAAGTGAAGGAATCTACATGCTAAAAATAGACTAGATACAAAATAAAGTGGGTGAAGCATAGAAAGTGCTTCAACATCTTACATTTTCAAACAGAAGGAGTACATATGAGGGTCGCCCATAGCAAGTACCGGATAAATAAATTAGAGTCACCACACCGGTACTCTCCTAAACAGAACCTACTGCGATCAGCCGGCCTCTATGCACCCCTCAGTCGCTGTTGACCACGTTCGTGACCCCGCACAGCTCTGCTCCTTGTTCCAGACACCCCCGTCATCCTCCGTCCTTCTCCAACCTCGTGCTCAGCGCCCCTCGACAGCTACAGATTCAGCGCGTCGTTGGCATCAAGGTCCCTAGGCGGCTCGAAGAGGACACGTGCGACTGGGTCCGGGCCGTCTCCGCGAGGTCATTGTCCTCACGCTCAATGCCCTCGCCATCGGCTGCACGCTCGCTCCAGCACCAGCACACAACTCCTCAACCTCCTCGACAGAGCGACAAAATCTGGTTACCGTAGTCACTGCAAAAATGGTTGGGATGGCGGGAGCTCCACTAGGGAGGAGGAGGGGAGAAGACGACAATGGTGGGTGGAGGACGATGCACAGAGATGACACGACGGTAGTTGGGGAAGGTTGGGAAAATGAGAGAGAAGAGAGGAGAGAGAGAGAGAGGGGTTGGCGGGGATAGACATTGACAAGTGGGACATGCATGTGGGGAGGTGAGAAAATCCTACATGGAGTGGCGTGAGTTTGGTGCCGGTTACCCAATCGGTACCCTGTCTACAGGGCGCACTTGGGGAGTGCCAGTTATTTTGTTGGTCGCATGATACCATGTATTTGTTATTGGAGCCATCGGTGTGAATATTTGGTTTTGGTTTCAACCTCGTAGTTATATGGCGGCGCTATGGAATTTTCGGTGGAGATACTCTAGTTATTATAGGAGACTCGGGGTTTTAGTCCAAATTAACCCTGACACTTATTATGGATTGAATGTAGTATATTTTATCGGCTAAGAAAATACCAATTGCATCCAGCTTTATGGAACAACTTAATGCCAAGCGCTAGTCGAAACATCAAGGACAGAGATCGATAAAGTGAAAAAAGAAATCCTTTAATTGAAAAGATGAACTAAAACTCTACTCGTAGATAACGACTTGTTGAACCTAACCTCCCTCCCGTGGCGCTCCCCAGGGCGCCGCCGGGGGGCCAAGCCCAACCACCGCACCCCCTCCCTCGAGCAGCCTCCCTCCCGCTGTTGTCGCGCGTCTGCCGCGGTGGCGGCGGCCCCTGGCGCCGAAGGTGCTGGGGTGGAGGAGCGACGACGTTTCTTCGGTGCGGCTGGGGCGGCATCGTCGACTTCGTCGTTGGCAGAGGTTGGGGCGGCGTCCCCGGCCTGGCGGCGGTGGCTACTCGCTGGATTGTGATGGATTCGCCATGGGTCTAGGTCCCCCACTTAGGCCTGCCGTCCTGTAGCGGCGCAGAGGGGCGTAGGGCGGTGGACCGGTTGGTGGAGGGTTGCGTAGACGGCGCTACGGCAGTGGCGATCCTCGGTGGTTGCTGCCGGCGGCGGCCACGGTTGCAGCCGATGGCGGTGCGGCCAGGGCCTGATTTGAGCCCATGGCGGACTGCGGTTTCGCGGCTGTCGGGGGTTGTGGTGTAGCCTGCTGGCTCTCGCATCCCAGGGTCGTTCGTCTTGCCGGATCTTCGGTGTGACGGGCGGCAAGGATGGTCGTTAGCGTGGGGGATCGACCTGTGTAAAGGTGGTGGTCCTAGGGTTTCTCACGCGCCAAGACGAAGAGCTTCCTGATGCTGATCTTCTTCATCTAGCCGGAGTGATGAGTTCCGGAAGGCTCCGCCGGCGAATGGAACAGTGCATCTTTTGTCTAGAGTTCGCTGGATCGGGTGGTATTCGGTCCCGCGCACCCATGCTTTTATTCCGACCGTTTGGTTCTGGAGGGAGCGGCGCGACGCTCTGTTCTATGTTGACATCAAGTGACTTGGTCCATGATGAAGTCAGAATCAGAGAATATCTTGAAGGCCGAATTGGAGGACTAGCTAACGGAGGGTCAAGTCTTCCCGATATTGAGGGGCTTGCTTGGTGTCCGGGCTTTGCAGCAGTGATATGATAGTGGAGACGGCAGACAGTGAAGTTCAGAATCCTACCTTTCAGATGAAAACCCAAGATCCGGCCTTAACTGGTTGTACCGGCAATGATCTTGTTGGAGGCATTGTTTTGAGAGCGGGGACTATCTTTAGGGTGAAAACTTAAGATCTTTTGATCGACGCGATCGCTGGCACTGCTCCTCTTCTATGCGTCGCTTTTGAAGAGTTTGTATTTCAGGTGTTGTCCTGGTGGTGGATGTATATATTGATGTTGCTAGGTCTAGGATACTGTAGCGACACTTTTGTTTATTAATTTTCTTTTTTCTTTTTTGGCTGTGTGCATCCGTACTACCATTAGAGTGTTGCGTTGTTGCAAAAGCTAGATATAATTGGTATCTTCTAATATTAATATATTCCTTTCGTCTAAAAATAACTATACTCGTAGTGTGCTGGGCCGTCGGCGCTTAAAAGCCACGGTCAGCAAAAGTATAGCAGTGCTGGCAGAGATAACGGAGGTGCGCAGTAGCATGAGACCTAAGCTAGGTAGACGAGTCCCTTCCCATTCCTCCATCGACAGCAGCACAGCAACGTACGCTACTCGATCGCGGGCGGTAGCTAGGATGGTGTGGAGTCTGGGCTGGAGTGGAGTGGTGCACAGATCTTCCATCGACTAGGTTGCCAAAAGACGGACGGTCCCAAGATTGCAACGGCAATTATGTGCGTGCCAGCCAGCCAGCCAGCCGGCGGCGAAGCAGAATGCTACAGCTACTACTCACACATTCCCTGCTTGCAAACCACTGATGGTCCATCACGGCACCAATCATTGGTCGATGGGCGGCATGCAGGCAGAGATACTAGCTCGCTGTGCGTCCGCCTAACCTAATCCATATGTACATTGCCTTGCCGCAAGCTGGCTGCACCGAGCTAATTTGCGAGCGTCGCAGGCTCGCAGCTAGCTACCTGGCCAGCTATACCACTAGTTATAAACACGACAAGTAAGAGCATCTCCAGCCGCGTCCCCCAAACCGTCCCCCAAACCGCGCCGGATTGAGCGTTTGGGGACGTTGCTGTGTGCGTTGGGGGACGCCGCCTCCCCACGCGTCCCCCAAACGCCGCCCCAAACATTTAAAATAATTTTTTTTGGCTAGAAAAAAACTATTTACTAATATTCAAATCGGTTGAACATAAACAAATTATATATAAAACTTCGGAAAAATATAACTAAATACATATAAACTATCTACTTCTTCTTCTTCGCTGATGGCCCCGCCTCGTCGTCGTCATCGGGTGGCGCTCCCGCTCGTCACCTCTTCCGACGAGGCGGTGTCGCGCCGAAGCGTCGTCGCCGCCGGGTGCTCTCGGCTGCGCCTTGGCGTTGGCCTTGGCCTTGGCCTTGGCGGCCTTCGCCTTGCGGCCTTGGCCTTGCCGGCCTTGTCCTTGGCCGCCTTCGCCTTGGCCGCCTTCGCACGGGCCACCGCCGCCGCCGCGGCCTCGCTCTCTTCTTTCTCCTCCTCCCAGCCCAGCCATTCCTCCTCGCTGTCGGCGGCGGGGAATCGTCGCCGCTGCTCGGCGTCTTGGCTTTGTCCCACCAATGGCGCCAGCCAGCAGGTTTTCCCTCGCTGGAGGTGTCGGACGGGAGCTGGGAGATGTAGCTCATCGTCGCTGGAGGTGTGGGATGGAGGCTTGGATGAATGGCGGCGTTCGTACGGGTCTTTTATTGAGCGCGGATGAACGGCGGCGCGAAGTCGAAGAGAGCAGCGGTTGCTCTTCCGAGGAGTCGGCGCTCCATTCCGGCGGGCGTTGGCGCGTCGTCGCCAATGCGACGGTTCCGCTTTCCCGCAACCGCACCGTCGCAACGTATGTGGCGGTTGAGCGTCGAGCCGCCGACGGGTCGGGCCCGCGCCTCGCCTCATCATTTCGTTGTGTCCGCGTGCCCGGTGCGTCCCCGGGACGGGGACGGCTCGGGACGCCGGACACCGACGGGCCGCGCCGGACAAAAAGGCCTTTGGGGCGCGCGGCTGGGAACGTTTTTTTGTCCGGCGCGCCCCAAATCCCTTTGGGGGACGGTTTGGGGGACGCGACTGGAGATGCTCTAAATAGTGAAAAACAAAAGAAAAAATGTAGCGCATATAGAAAATTTTAACGTGGAAAAACCTTCAATATAAAAGGGAAAAAACCACGGGTGTCAGCGAACAAAAAATTCACTATATCAAGAAGTGTTTACAAACGCCGTGGGTAATCTTATAATCTAATAAATCCTAACCGACAGCTTACAAGAGGTATATATAGACGGTGTCATCATTCCATACCAAGCCTACCCGACGATGGGCCTCGCTCCGTTTTTCAGAAGTTAGCATCCCTTTAATATAAATTTGGATCACAATATAACAAACTCCACCTTAACACAAATTTCATCTTGACATTAACAATCTCCTGAACAACAAAGAAAAACAATTGTTGGCGCCAACAACCAATTTAGCTAAACAATTATACCAACCGAGCTCAAGCAAGGCTCAAACATGGCAACATGAACTAGCTCTTTCGTCATATCAGTTAGATTATCATGAGCACTTATTTTGCATATCTTCTGTTTACCTTGAGCAACAATATCGCGAATATAATGGTACTTGACATCAATGTGCTTTGTCCTGTCATGGTACACTTGATCTTTAGTAAGGTATATTGCACTTTTACTGTCACAAAACAAGTTAAAACAAGAATCATCTTCACAAAGTTCAGCATACAAACCTTTCAACCAGACAGACTCTTTGCAAGTTTCAGCAATAGCCATATATTCTGCTTCGGTTGTAGATTGGGCAACAACATGTTGTAACGTTGCCTCCCAACTCACATCATATCCACTAACAGTGAACACATAACCTGTGAGGGACCTTCTCTTATCTAAGTCGGCAGCAAAATTTGAATCCACATAGCTAGCGAGTCCCTCACCGGTCTTGCCAAACTTCAAGCAAGCTTTGGATATGTCACGAAGGTACCTGAAAATCCACTGAACAGCTTTCCAATGTTCTTTACCAGGAATAGCCATGTATCGACTGACCAAACTTATAGCATATGACAAATCATGGCATACATCAAGGAACCAACAACACTAGAATATGGAACTCGTGACATGTACTTATTATCTCCATCGGTACTGGGACATTGCAATGCTGAAAATTTGGAGTGATGAGCAATAGGTGTACTAACAAACTTTGCATCATGCATATTAAAACGCTGAAGGACTTTCTTAATGTAATTTTGTTGACTAAGAAATAACACACTAGATTTTCTTTCTCTTGTAATTTTCATACCTAGTATTTTCTTAGCAGCACCAAGATCCTTCATCTCAAATTCACTACTTAATTGTGCTTTCAAAGTAGTGATATCTTTCTTGCTCCTTGCAGCAACCAACATATCATCAACATATAACAACAAGTATATAGGTGGTCTAGTAACAAACTTGATGTAAACACAACTATCATATTGAGATCTCTTAAAATCATTTGCAAGCATAAATGAATACAAACCTTTTGTACCACTGTCTTGGGGACTGTTTCATACCATAAAGGAACCTCTTTAACTTGCAAACAAGATCCTCCTTACTAGGCACAATAAAACCTTCAAGTTGGTCCATGTATATCTCCCCCTCATGTTCTCCATGCAGAAAATCAGTCTTCACATCTAGCTTCTCAAGCTCAAGATCATGCATAGCCACAATACCAAAGAATGCACGAATTAAACTATACTTTACAACCGGAGAGAATACATCATTATAATCAACACCTGAAATTTGGCTGAAACCTTTTGTTACTAACCTTGCCTTAAACCTTGGAGGCTCATTTGGATACAAACCTTTCTTCTTTTAAAAATCCGCTTACAAAGGACATCTTTTCTTTGTTTAGGCTAGCGCACAATATCCTATGTGTCATTCTCGTCAAGCAATTGCATTTCCTCTTGCATAGCAGAAATCCACTTCACGCGGTCAATGAATGCAACGGCCTCATCATACGTAGAAGGTCCAGTATCATGATCCACCAATTCAGCACAACTCAAAGCATAATGAACAAGATTGCACTTTTCAATTAAATGAGGACGTGGACCTTCATTACACCTCGTCTATCAGCAGTAATGGAATTATTTATTTGCTGCAAAACAGGTGATGAGTGCTGAACAATAGTGTTATCAATTTTAACAACACCATTTTCTTTCTACTCCACGTGCTCCACATGCACGCTAATCCTCTGTTGCTCATCATCATAAACATGAAAAATCAGTAACATCAGAAAATCTGTAGATGAAGTCTTATAAAACATGACAACCTCATTAAATACAACATTCCTGCTATGTAAAACTTTCTTAGTTTCAGGATTCCATAAGATGTATGCCTTAACTCCTGAACCATAACCAAGAAACACACACTTAACAGCCCTAGGCTCTAGTTTTCTATTATCAATATGAGCATAAGAAGTGCAACCGAAAACTCTCAACTTTGAATAATCAGCAGGTGAACCAGACCAAACCAAAATAGGTGTTTTCTTATCAAGCGGAATGCAAGGTGACGCATTTATCAAGTAACAAGCGGCGGAGGACGCTTCATCCCAAAAACGTCTACGGCATACCAGCATTGGACAACATGCAACGAGCCTTGGAGATAATGGTTCTATTCATCGTCTCCGCCACACCATTCTGTTAAGGAGTGTATGAATAGTGTGGTGCCTCACAATGTCTTCGTCGTTGTAGTAATCATTAAAGAAAGTAGAACAAAACTCCCTGCCATTTTCAGTACGAAGCAATTTAACTTTCTTTTATGTTTGGTTCTCTATCATAACTTTTCATTTTATAAAAGCATCAAATACACAGATTTATATTTCAGAAAGAAATACCACACTTTTCTGGAGTAATTATCAATGATAGTAAGCATGTAATTTGCACCACCAAGAGAATGAAGTCTTGCAGGAAGGTCCCCACACATCAACATGCACATAATCTAAAATCCCTTTAGTTGTATGAATGAAAGAATTGAATTTAATTCTTTTATGCTTACCCAAAATCAATGTTGAGGAAATCGCTTATCGGGGTCAACTCGGTTGGCTGACGATTAGCGATTAATAGGCAAATCGGCCGATTAATCGGGCGATAAATGAGTTAATCGGGCGATAAATGAGTTTATCGGCTAATCGGTGACCACTGAATAGGGATTAATCGGGTGATTAATCGTTGAATCGGACGATTTTTTGAACAGTGCCCAAAATGCAGTGCTCACATAACTCAAACTTACTCAAATCACAACCATCTAGCACGTCTCTCCTATGCAATTGTGCCATGTCATGTTCACTCATATGTCCAAGACGCATATGCCACCGATTAGTTTTACCAGGTTCATCAGGAACAACAACAGCAACAATACCAGAAAAAGTGCTACCTCTAAGAACATATAATTTTGCAGAATTCATATCACCAATCATGTGAACGAGAAAACCTTTTGATACCTTCAGAACTCCGCGAGAACCGGAGTGTTTGTACCCATCAACATCAAGGATTCTGAGAGAGATCAATTTTTTTCCATGCCAGGTATGTGTCTTACTTTTCTCAGTGTGCGTGTCATGCCATCATGCATCTTGATCTGAACGGAGCCAATGCCCATGATCTCACGTGGGTTTTTTTCTCCCATACGCACAACATCTCCACTCTACACAAATTCATAGTAAGTGAACCAGTCTTTGTTACAACAAATATTAAATGAACACGCAGAATCAAGGATCCACTCATCATTACCGAAAACACAACCAACAAACATAACTAGGCAATCACCATCAGAATTATCACTGGAAACAATAGTAGCCTTACCATCACCATCAGATTTGTTCTTCGGTTGGTAAATACCGTTTCTTTTCTCTTTGTTCTGCAACTTCTAGGAATCATCAATATTATGTTTAGTTTTCTTACAATACTTGTAGAACTTAATGTCTCGTCCCTTGGACTTTGAGCGATCTCTATCGGTCTTGCTCTTATCTCTGTTGTAGTTGTGGTAGTTGTTGTTTCTTTGCTCGGTCCTGCCTCAGACCTGAAGTGCTTCTGCCTTGGATGACAAACCTTCTGCCCGCACCATGGATTTCATCTTTTCCCTCTTCTGGAGGGCCTCATAAACTTTGGCAAAGGTTAGTTCATCACGGCTGTATAATATGGTGTCTCGGAAATTCGTAAAAGAATTAGGCAATGAGACTAATATATAGTAGATGAGCAAGATCCTCATCATCGTACTTTACCTCCATGGACAGCAAGTCAGAAACGATCTCTCTAAAGATCGATAGGTGGTTCATCATTGATGCACCTTCTTGCAACTTGTGTGGGAACAACTTCATCTTCACATCCATCTTACTGGTTAAATCTCTGGACATGCAGATCAATTCTAGTTTCAACCAAAACGTCACTGCAGTTTTCTTAGCCAGCACTTCCTGCAAAATATTTTTGGATAGATGAAGTTGAATCAAATACAAAGCCTTATGGTCCTTCCGCTTTTCTTTGCCGGTCCAGGTCTTGGAATCTTTCTTGCCAAATCCATCGAGCGCTTCATCCAGATCAAAAGTTTGCGAGAGAATCTCCCTCATCTTCACTTTGCACTGAGAAAATCTCGTGGTGTAGTCCAGCTGCGGTAGATCGAACTTCAAAGAAGACATGTCGCAAACCTAGATTGAAACACGGAGTCTGATACCACTGGTCATAAACACGACAAGCAAATAACGAAGAACAGAAAGGAAAACGCAGCATAGACACTAGATTTTAACGTGAAAAACCCCTCCAACACAGAAGGAAAAAAAAACCACTGGCGCCAGCCAACAAAACTTCACTATATTGGGGATTGTTTACAAATACCGTAGGTTATCTTATAATCTGATAAACCCTAACCGGCGACTTACAAGAGGTATATATAGGCGGTGACATCGGCCCAAGCCTACCCAGCGACGGGCCTCGCTCCGGTCGTCAGAAGTTAGCCTCCCTTTAATATGAATTTGGATCACAATATAACAGGTTCCCTAATGTATGGTGTAGTACACAACCGTTGTGATCTTCCTTTTATAAATGACATTTCCATCATATTTAACATGCAACGGAAACCTCCAATGTGAGTCATCGTTTCCTCCAATTTACGACATGGTAATTAGAGCACTTATTCCTTGACACTTCTTCCTAGAGGCACCAAAAACACTCACCGACAAGACAAACCCGATCATTGATTAATCCCTCCGTCACTCCTATGGCGTCTTCTTCAGCGGCAGTGTCATGGGGATCCTCGATGGCTTCAATCAAGTGTCTACGAAGACCATCGAGATTGAAGACAAGGAGAAGAAGAAAATTGAAGTCCCCAATCCAGCTTATGGAATCTGGATCTCCAAGATAAAGGGATTCGCCTCGGATCTAGCTTCTGCGGGCAGATCATCTTTGATGAGGAACTCAAGGAGTATGTTCTTGAGGGCCTAGATTGAAATGAAAAATCATGTTTAACTAATCTGCCAACAATATTTCTGTAGTTAATGGAAATTTGCGCTGGTGTAGGAGAACCAATACATGCAAATTAATCGTTGGCATATTTTCTTGAGTTAAGAGCAACCCATTTTGTGTCTTCCTTACTTCAATAACTAAGAAGAAGTGCAAGTCACCAATATCCTTGAGAGCAAAATTTGCGGTCAAGTCATGAAGCAAAACCGCAATAGCCTAATCTGAAAAACTAGTCATGGTGATGTGATCAACATAAACCGAGACAAGAATATGTAGTGATACCTTTTTCGATAAAGGGAATATATTAATATCAGGAAGATACCAATTACACCCATCCTCTGCAACAACGCACCACCCTAATGGCACTACGGATGCACACATCCAAAAAAAGGAAAAGAAAACTAAGAAACAAAAGCCCCGCTACAGTATTTCGGGCCTAACAACAGCAATACATCCACCACCAAGACAACACCTGAATTACAGACTCTCGACGCCTCCAAGAAGGGAACAATGCTCAAACACCATCGTCGCCGATCAAAGATCTTAGGTTTTCACCCTGAAGATAGTCCCCGCTCTCAAAACAATGCCTCCACCAAGGCCATTGCCAGGCACAACCAGTTAAGGCCAGACCTGTTTCACCGAAAGGTAGGACTCTGCGCTTCACCCGTGTTGTCGCCCCACTTTCATCCCATGTGAAGCCCGGAACACCAAGCCAGCCTCAACAGCATGGATACTTGAACCTCCCTCAGCTAGTCCTCCCTCCGCCTTCATGAAATTCTCTTCCGACTTTCATCATGGATCCATAGTCACTTGATGTCAACACGGAAAAAGAGCTTCGCTCCCTCCAGAACCAATCGGTCGGAATAAAAGCATGGGTGCGCACGACCGAATACCTCCGATCCAGCAAACTCTTACATTCGCCGGCGGAGCCTTCCGGAACTCAACCCTCCGGCCAGATCACGAGTCCAGGCCTCCGGTAGGTCCTCCTCTTCACGCAAGAGAGGCCCTAGGACCGCCGCCTTTATTCTGCAAGACATGAGATCCCAAGATCCACCATATCTTGCTGGCCATCTCCGGCGGAAGGAGGAGGCCGCCGCCAAGGTCGGGGCCGCCGCCCCGCCCAAGTGATGCGGGCAGAGCCGCAGACCATCGATGCAACCCGCGCCGGAACATGGTGCAGGAGCTCGGGGCCCTCCAGGCCCATGCGGGACCAGATCGAGCCCAACCACCCCACCGCCATCTGCCCGCCGGTCGCCGCACCTCCGGCCGCCGTTGCCACGCACCACCACCGCAAGGCCCGAGAGCGAGCGCCGCCGTCGCCGAGCCCTGCCGCGACCAGCAGGAGCCCCGCCGCCGCCACACCGCGCGAGCTTTGCCCGGCAGCGCCTTCGGCGGCGGCGGAGGGAAGAGAGGGCGTGGGGAGGGGTACTGGGGCGGTGGCAGGTGGAGCCCCGGTGCGGCGCAGCGCCGCCGCACGAGGGGACGGGGGGAGATATGTCGGCCTTGGATGGAATGAAACCATGAATTTTGATGAGTTTGACAATCTCTTTGGTCCCTTGACATATGGTGTCGGGACCTTCCTTCCTTCTCTAATTGCCAATGATGTGGTTTTTTCCATCATATTTAACATGCAACAAACCCGCTAACAGGGGTCATTGTTTCCTCCAATTCCAACAGCTATTTTTACACATGGATGGATCATGCATGGATGAGAAGGGAGATCGATCGATGGGCGTTGTTCCTTGTCATGCATGTGATTTGATTCTATGTTCTGGTCCCCGTAAAGAGGCATGTAGTGCGGCACAAACAGGATAAATCCTTTGTTGTTTCATGCATGTAGTAATTGCCGCAAGGCCTCTGCAACAGACCTCCTATGCATAAAATGGAGAGGGAGCTCATGTGCCTCAATCCTGCACTGCATTATTAGGTCCTTGTGGATCAGCATGGTATTAGCGAGAGCTATGTCCATGAGTACGTTTTAGCTTCTTTTGGACAATTATCTGAATAGGATTTCAGCTCATGTCCTAGGATGGGCAGTAGCCAATTGAATAGGTTCATTGCTTTAAGGAACAACAAACTTATGGCGAAAACGTGTCATGCTTACGATTGTAGAGACAGATGTGAAGTGGCTACGGCAGTAGCGAGTTAAGCAGCTCGAGTTGTTCAGACAAAGGAACTAGGTTGATGTTTTCAGACGAAGATTTTGCCCTTCAACCAATTGGGGAGGCGGCAGGTAGGAAGCGATCGAGAGGCAGTTTGGTGCCTAACGAGTCATGATTCATGAGCAGGAGCCAGCGCCCCTCTATTTTGGTGTAAGCTTTCACTCTGATGTCTTGAGCCATGGTGCACCGTCACCAGCCAGCAATGGTGTGCTAGGGGCTAGGGGCATGGACATCTCGTGCCTTTCATTATAGAGATCATTCGTGGCATCGATAAACTATGATTGATGCTGACGTTTCATGCATAATTTTATGTTTAGTTGAATGGTCGCACCTCCAACCCCAAAATTTAGGTTGGCATTAAACACAACAAGTACGCAAAAAAGAGAAATTGTACACACATGGGGGTTTCCGTCACCGTCGTTTTATTCCTCGAGATTTCTGCTCGATGTGGTAGATGGAAAAGTAGCTCTCTCGGCTCTTTTAATCCGAATCTCAAAGAAAAATGATGGTGATGGAAACACGCACACCCATGAGTGTAAGTATAATTAATTAAAAATATTTTCTAATAGTCTTCAATATATAATAAGTGCGGCTGAATTCGACGACACTTGCCGGATCGGAGGGAGTATATCTATTTAGCTCTCATGGATAGAATAACAATAATTTTCAGGACCAGTTACTTCACTAGTGCAGAATTATTTTGCAACAAGTAGCTCAGGTTCTTCCCCTGGTGCAGAGCTCTGAAAACTAGACTGACGGAGAAACAGACGCCCTTTAACTATTTCACAATAATTGGCGTGCATGCACCATTGCACCTTGAATTAATTGAGCTGTTCCCTGACTCAAGATAAGACAGATTTGTACTTAGAAAACTGTTCCTCTCAACTCTCAAGCAGTGTTCCCATTCCCTTGTGCCTCCAGATCATCCATGGCAATTGGATTAGTAATGCTCCTACGAAACTTGCGAGACGTGGCTGTAGATCATGTGCAATTAAGGAGTCTGTTGCCTGCTTGCACATCAGTTCCGACTTCTGGATTCCCATGCAATCATCATCAGTGGATGAAGCTCGTGACATAATCATTCAAGACGAATAACACATGTCACTTCAGTTATCCATTCGATCAGAAGCAACAATGCTGAAGAATATGTTGCCTAGCGATGTGCGTGGATGCTCTAGTTACTAATAAACAAATCAATGTCAAAGAATATTTATTTAGTACTAACCGGAGCATAAAGGCATGATCAGAGCACATGACATCGAAGTACAACAGTAGCCCGCAAAGAATAGTTGGAGCAGAAGTGGTCTATAAAAGTCCTCAAGCTAGATGAGCAAGCTGACGTGTGTGGATGATGGAAATGGCGTGATTAACCAATGAAATGTAGGCTGACGCTAGTTTAATCAATTCGCTAGTCAGATTAGTAATTTGCATGCAGCTAGCTAGCTGGGGTACCATGCTCATTACTTAAAAACAACAAAATTTAAAAGTTTTCCTTGAGTGCTCTCGAATCTCGGTTAATACACTGTTCAGCTTACTGTCTCCATCCGGTCAAGAGCTTTGAGATTGAGGTGGCCTTGGCTACAATGGAGGGACGACCATGGGTAGGCCTCGCTAATCCATGTGATGACACCAACATGTACATCTTTATGCGACCAATACAATCACATGCAACTTGGAACTAACAACACAGGGCTGGCAATCTCCATGACTTCAAGGGCTCAAGCCTAAAGACATCACTCCAGACATCTTCGCCCTCTCAAAATTGAAAAAGGCTATAAGGTGGAAATTGGAAAAGGCCATGCATGAAATTCTTTGTGTTTCCAAAATTGATATTTCCCGTGGCCTCACCCTTCATCATATCCAACAAGTCTACACCCTTTGGTCCAAGATCCTACTTATTCATTTAGATGATAACATAGCAGATTCTATTGCGCAGAACCTCATGGATGGAGTTAAGGGAATACTCCTCCTCCTCGTCCTACATGTTCCAATTTGAGGATTCTGCCTCGATCTCCATGAGCCCTATGGTTTGGAGCAATTGTGCTCCGGCCAAGTGCAAGATTTTTTTTTTTTGCATGGTTGATAAAAAATAGGGCGTGGATTTCAGATCGCCTTCAAGTTCGTGTACGGACAATAGTGGAGTGTGCCAACTTTACAGGAGATAATCAGAAACTGCACCTCACCTCTTGTTCAAGTCCGGTTACTCCATGAGGATTTGGAAAGCTTTGAAAACTTGGATTAGAGCACCTGATCGCTTAACATGGAGAATTGGCCAACATCAATACGGTGAAGGATTGGTGGAAGATATCACCCTCACGCTGGGGCATAGTACTAAGACGGTGGCATTCCTCCTCATGCTCGCGGTTTGGAAAATTTAGAATGGGGGGCATGCTAGTGTGTTTCGCAACACTTCCACCATGCCCGCCATCATTGTCGCCCAAATCCAAGTGCAGGCTAAGCTCTGAGTGTTAGGGGTGCAGAGCGTTTGTGTTGTATCATGCCATGAGCGTAGGCTTCGGTTCAAGGACCTTTCGAGGGGACATCATTTTTTGTTTAAACTCCTTAACTAATGAGATGCGACATCTTTCTGAATAAGTAAAAAAAGACATATAAACACCGTGGGAGTATGGTTACTGATCGATATCATCTCTAACGGCCAGAGATCGATGATCGAGATGAGATGGCAAGTGTCCATCACCTAATCATATGTGCGCACCCTCAAGAGCTTTTATCCACGTACGTACCCATCACGGATCACATGCCAGGCACATGACAGGATAGAGACTAGGAAACAACAGTTGCTCCAAATGGACCGGTGAGTGGAACCTATCATACAAGTAGCGAACGAAAGCTACACATGTACCACAGCAGGCCAGACAGGTCCACGGCACAAGTAGAGATCAGTGTGAGTGGTAAGTTTGTTTGTTTGTATGTTTGTTGGCATGTAGCTTGTCGTTCATCCCTGTGGTGCATGCGTTTGCATCCGCATGAATGTGACTGTCTGCTTGTGCTTAAGTGCATGATGAATTAAGCAAGCAAGCGCCGGATGTCATTGCAAAAGGTAAACGTGCATGCCAACGATTAAGGAGCTGGTTTTGTTCATGTAGATAGTTCTCATCTTGTTGTTCGGCTGAAAATTAGAAAAAAAATACAAAATTCTATACTAATCCGCTCGAAACTCAATGGTAGAGATTTTGTGCTATGAACCCTAGTAGTTTAAATTTTGGTCAAAAGTTTAAACTAGAGGTTTTCAAATAAGCTATAAGTGGGACATTAGGAGGATCTCACTTGTATCTCTGGGCTAGTACACACTTGCAAATATGTATTGCTGCTTGTTGAAAGATTACTGCACTAGCCAATTGAACCAAAAGTCCGAACTGATGGAAAGAGAATAGACAGTGTATTTATATTCAACAGTCCTCCTCACGTCTAGGCTATTTTAGTCCTGAGCATGGGTTCGGTACGGGCCGCAGAATCTTTTTTTTTTGTTTTTAAAATTGCGTGAGCAGGATCTTGAACTTGAGACCTCTTGGCATGAAAGATTACTACACTAGCCAATTAAAGCAAAAGTCCGAACTGATGAAAAGAGATTACCTCTTGGCAGTGTATTTATGTTCAACACTTGTATCAGTTGTTCAAGACTGTACAGCTAACTTCTCAACCTAGTGTCCACAACCTTTATTGAGCATCCATTTGTTAAGGACTCGGCGTCTCGGACCATCAGCAGGGCCCATCCTAGGCCCATAATGCAGCATAAATGAAGCGTATGCAGCAGCGCTGAAAGGTTCGTTAGGATGGTAGTATCAGCAAAGCACAGAGCAGTGTAGAGGGGCCAGTCTTTGAGCCCATCATCTTGGTTCCTGGAGGATGTCTCCGTCGTCTTCATCGTCGCCGTCGCAGCCACATACCGAACCTGGTCCCCGGAGCGGTCGTGCCGCTGTCGCCTGATTTCACGTCTGCATGGCCCGAGCTCCCCCCTATATGCTCAGCAGGATATCCGCATGTCAGGCACTAGAACCGTAGGAGGAGTATGGCTGCTTTTATAAGCATGCTGGCAAATTGATTTCGCGTACGCATGTTGCTTTCGCAAACGATCTCTTCCAGCCCAGAGCAATATGCATGGTCTCTCGCTGTCCTTCTAATCATTTAAGAAGGATTCTGCTTGCCTCCGATGGGAGCTTGAAAACTCCACTTGTGATTCTTGTTATGCATTGCGGTGGTCTGCTTGGAATCCAAACCAGAAGCATCACATTAAACAAGGAGAAGAAGACACAGCAGTATTTCCAAACCAAGTGGCGAGCAGCGGTGGGAGTACGTACAAGGTAAGCATATTCATCTGCATTTCAAACTGATTCAGTTTTCCGTCTAAAAAACTGAATCAATTGATCATTTCGAATTTCGTCAGGTCTACTCAATGCAGTTGCAAATATAATCGACAGAATAATAGACAAGTGCATGTTTCAATTTCTGGGTATTCCCTAGAATTCAATATTCAGTTGTAATATGTGAACTCAGATACAAGAAAGAAATACTTTACCCCCTCAAACTTGCCTCAAGGTTCAGTTTGCAACCCTGGAGTTTAATTTGGTTCAAGTTTCAACCTCAAACTATAGAAACCGGTCAGAATACACCCCCTTCACTGTTTTTGCAACCTCTGCGGGTTTTTTTCATGTACGACAAATCAATGCCCGAGTCAAAATATAACCGTATATGTATGTACCTCCTCATACATGCATGCTAGGGCTGGTATATACCAAAATCAACGAATGCGCATTTGTATGTTCTCAGTCAACAGGAGCATAATCTTTTCTCGTACCTCACATGTGAAATCTCAATACATGTACGAATATTTTTAGTTAAAATACTGGAGAAACCTGGCTGATGTGTCTATAAACTTGGCTTAAACCAGTTAAACGGTGAAATGGGTGTATTCCGAACGGTTTTTAAAGTTTAGGATGAAACTTGAACCAAGTAAGAATTGAGTGTTGTAAACTGAACTTTACAACGAATTTAGGGGGGGCGTAAATTGGACTTCTCTCGAAAGAAATCAGCCACCTTTAGGCCATGCACCAAATCTAGCCCATTCCTCTTCCAGCGCCATTATGAGCCCACTTCAGTACTTCAGGCTGCAGGGGCTGAAAGTCCGGCAAGGATTCTGCCTTAACGCCCCCTCCTCCCGACTTTTACCTTCTGCTGGAAGGCTTTAAATGGCTAAACCACGCAGGTTAATATAATAAAAGAAGCTAAATATAGAGTACAATAAGTTTCTTTTGATATGAGGAGAACCCCGGCCTCTGCATCAGCAGACTTTTACTGCATAATTTCCAATTCAAGAAGTTTACAACAAAAAGAGCACATAGCGCCGATACAAAAATTCGCCAACAGAAAACCATAAAGTGCTTACACATCTAGGAACCGATTAAAATGCAGCAAGCCAGCAACTGGTTGCATCTAGTAACTATAAACTATGGTGGGTCCTCCATAAGAAGGAAACGCCTTAGGTAAATCCAATATATAGCCAGGTGGATACCTGCAAAAAAAACTTAAGCTCAAATTCCTGCAATTTTATATTGACCAGTATAAAGCGGTAAAATCACATATACTCGTAAATTTCACAATAAATTATCTAGCTCACCTACTAGATTTACCATCATTGACCGTTGGCATTAATGCAACCACACACTCCACTTGTTACCAGTTAAGTACCATCAAAAATCAATATTAAGAGGCACCAAAGATAAAATCGTAGCCATAGAAACATCAGTCTGTTATGCTATGTTATATCATATAGCGGCGGGTATTGTTGTGCTAAAGGAGCATTACCCAACAAAGTAATCCTCCCATAACCACTACATGACTTTACACATTTGTTGGGTATCAAAAATAACCGTCAAAGGATAAAATAACATACCCGAGGCAAACCCTTTGCTAAGTGTTGTACTGTGTCGGAGAAAAGGAAACTTGATGAGAGGATACAGACACAAAAGACACATGGAAGATGGATTTGTTGTATCTTGTCGCGATATATGGCAAACCCCCAAATCTTTTTCATATGCATTTCCACGTTGCAGGACACACTTCACAAATGTTTGTCGAGTGTAATTTTTTGACACTCAACACCCCCCCCCCCAAACCTTTGTTGTCGGCATGATCATTTGCTCCATGCAAATCCGAGCACATTCTGGCAACACTTGGTGTCTTTGCCTACTCCTTTTTTTCAAAAAGAATTAATCCCTACAATTCAGCATATTTTATTTATTTTGATAGAAACACAACATCACATATGCAACACATATACAACACAGATCCATCTACATCCACTGCACAACTCCATCCACTTCAACAGTTAACAAACATTTACAAATCCATCAAACAAGTCACAAGTTCGTGAAACAGAAAGTTCACAAATCCATAAAACACAAGTACTCCACAATGATGTACGTCCTTGATACAAGTCTCCAAGTTGGAAAGAAAAAAGAAATGAGTTTAAACATGGGTTTAACAATAGAAATAATTTTTTTTCCGCAAGTTCTAAATTTGACAAGTGTACTTGCATGTTTTTCATAAATTCTGAAGTTAGCCAAATGTACTCACATGATTTTGACAAGTTCTAAAATTTTACAAGTATAATCTCATGATTTTGATAATTTTGTAAATTTTTACAAGTGTACTCACATGATTTTGACAAGTTCTAAATTTTGACATGTGTACTCACATGATTTTCACAATAGCAAAATGGATAATTTTGACAAGTTCTAAATTCTAACAAGTGTGCTCACATGATTTCCATAATAACAATCACTAGTATAAAGTTACACTATAGACACGGATCAAAACAACCCTATGGCAATAGAGAAAGGGCTCATTGCCAGGAGCCTGTATCTAATGTGACGGTCTCTGTGGCAACGGTGGAAAAAGACGTCACCGGTGAGGCAACCTTTTGGCAACAGCTATCTCCGTAAATCCTCTTTCTCAAAGATAGCTCATCAGTGGTAGTTCTTCTTCATTTACCTGATATTGTGGTGCACAAATCAGGAAAGAGTGTTGCACAACTGTACATAAAAAGCTGACAGCACAAGCCTGAAAAAGATAAAAACTTTCATCATATCATATACAGAAGGTTATCATTATATTTCTATCACAAATATCCGAATTCCACTTTGCGTGCCTCACTAGATGATGAGGACATCCCTGCTACTACACTACTATCTCCGTCATTGCAAGATGAAGACGATGCTGCTGTGAAGGTCAAGTCCAATGAAGTCAGGATTGAACCAATGACACGAGCTCGTGCGAAGCTACTTAAGCAACATGTGAATTTGTTCCTATGTTATACTTTGATCGATGAGAACTTTATACTGCCTATGTCCTTATGTATGATCAGGTATGAAGAGGAAGCAAGCATCGCAGGAGGAGGAGAGGAGCAGCTGGACGTGAAGCTGGACATGGAGCCGGATGTGAAGACATCCCATGGACGTGCGAGGGAGGAGCGGGAGGCATGCGCGAGAGGAGGAGATGCAGTTCAGGCCGGCGCCAGGCCTGGTCAGACCGGCCGTGCCGCCGGACCACCCGGTCCCAGCCCCTGTCCGACCGGATTCCACGCCGGATCAGCTCGGACGACATACTTGTGCCAACCGGGCAACCTTCCAGGGGCCCTGGATCCCTCGCCCGGTCACCACCCGGCGCCACACCCGGTTGAAACCGGATGGCCCGGTCGACCGGCCGTATGACTGGCCGACTCCGAGTCTGTCTCGACCAGATCCGGTCTGGGTCGGTTTTCTATGTACTTTTTCGACCCCTGGTCATCCTGAACCTCTATATAAGTGCCCAGGACGCCCCCAAAATTAGGTTTAGACCATGTTTAAGATAAACCCTAGTTTATAGTTGATTGCTTTGCAACTCTATTGAATCTATACACCATATTGCATTGATTTGGTGTTGAATCCCTGAATGTCTTGTGTGATCTGCTGTTTCATTGGGAATTAGACGGTTGCAACTTACTGCTTCGTGGTCGGCGGCTACGTGCGCAAGTGTGTGGAGTTGCGAATATCTTGCAGGGTTGAGAGTTGTTGCATTGGCGACAGGGACCAATCGAGAGATCTCGTCGCGTCATACAAGTTATCATCCACTTCATCATCAAGTTATCTTCGTTGTGTTCATCCCGTGATCATCATCACCACCGTGCTTACTGAGAAGATCTTGCCACCCCTTATCACTAGACCTATCATGCATCTAAATGTTTTATTTCATTTTCTATATCATCTCGATGCACCTACAATTCAGCTCTCATCGTCTCGGCACAAGGGTGGAAGAAAATATTGAATGCTTCTATTGAGAGGGATGTACCCACAAAGGAATTACATGATATGCTACAAACATCAAACACCACAAGTCCTCTCGATCCTATGCATGAATAAAAAAAAGTTCAACAATAAGCAAGTATGCTTACAACTACAAACAAGGTAAATTTAAATAGGTTGAAATAAGAAGTTAACTATTCATTGGGATATCTTTCGTTCAGGTAGTCAGCCCACCCATGAAACGGTTGACCAACACTCGCCGTCCGGGCTAGCATTCTCTATAATATTCTTATGATGAGACACCGAAATATAATCTACTATATATCTTCACCGACGTGACATTTCTGTCACACTGCATAAGACAATCTTAATTAAAAAGTATGTTATGCAGTGCACCATAACGTCACAATAGCGATGGGTGGATGGTTAGGAAGCTACATGAACATGAATAGTTTGATATTCTGTTTACATGCAAATAAATGCGTAAGCTATTTTTATGGTAATTATGTTAACAAGATAATTACAAATAAGAAAGGAAAATCATTACCTTGAGATATCATAAAGGTAAAGGTTCCGTAAATTTACGATTGATACGAATAACAACGGTAAAAAATGTCACACTCGAGGAGATCGTAAAAATAGCATACGGAACCACGAACGATGGTAAACGACGTCACGTATGAGGGCAGGTGGGTAATGAGAAAATGTTAGTGTTAAAAGTATCGACTGATGACTACTGCTTCAGATAGGAAGGGGAAAAGGTTGGTTAACAAGTACTCCCTACATCCCAAATTATGTTGCATGTAATTTTAGTCATATTCATTTGAAAAAAGTTTGATAAAATGTATATATAAAATATTAACATATACAATATTAAACTTATATTAGAAAAAACACCATGAAATATATTTTTAGGATGTAAGCATTTCAAGGAGTAACATGCTTGTCTCTATATATGGTCAAGCTCTACAATGTTTGACTTTGACTAGAAATTATAGGAAACACATTTTGAAATAGAGGGAGTAATACTCTTCCCAAAAAGCTAACCACTCCTAATTGAGACGGAGGAAGGAGAGTAAATACTCCGCAGATAGGCTGAGGCATTATAAAATTCAATTGTTAATATATTTTGTCAAATTAGAGAGTTTGAGTCTTACTCGTATTGTTGATCACTGTAATATATGTAAGCTATACTAGATCACTCGCATATCCGACAATTATGCCTGACATGGTGTACCTGAGTATGAGAAATATACGGATAATATAACATATTAATACATCTAGATATTATAATATTATTAAGAACGTTAGAAAAAGGTTTATCACTGTTGTTCATGGCTAATATTATACTCAAAATATAAAAAAAATTATTAGGTGGATAAATAGCACAAGCACATCATATAGCTTCGATAGGTGTAACATGCCCCTCCTTAAATTTGAACCCTAAGATTTTTAGTCAAACTTTGAGGATGGACCCATGCTGGCTAGGGCAATGTTAAAAGTGGACCTTAAGATCTCTGGGCTCACTTAGTATATGGATACATATCTCGCTAGGCATGTTGCCAAAAAACCAAATGGACAAAAATACGAGCCATTCCATCCATTCTTAAGCACATTTTGTCAATAAGAACTTAAACTAAGGTCAACAATAAAGATTCCTGATAGAAGAAAAGCTCCTTCAAGGCTAGTTTGTTGATGTGTCAAGAATTTCTCACGCCTTTTTTTTCATCCATGTATATTGTGAGGAGTATGCAGAAGATAAAATCTACATCTGCCCATAGTTATGTCCATGATTATTGCTTTGACACAAATTGAATGTTGGGAGTACATACTCATATAAGGTCACATAAGAAATATTGTCCGGCTCATTGTCGAAACTTTAATTCAGCATATTGTGGTAATGCAATAAAAAAGAGAGACACTTGGTTCGTAATACCGTGTCCTTTTGGATAACATAATCCTCACACCCCTCTTTAAATTAAGAGTATAATAAATGATCTCCCCACAGTGAGATGATTAAAATGTTCCACTCACATTGATTAGCATAGCACTGAGGAGGCTTTTGGTAATACTTCAGAGCACAATATGTAAACTACAAATATATTTTTAAATTATTTTCAACATTTCAAAGAATGCGAGGGCCACCAAGATAGTTCTGTAAAATAATAAATGACTCAACAAATCAGCATCCCCTCCCAGGAAATGACTCATGACAAACCACCTCATCGCAAATAAAATCCTCGACAACTTATTCACGGTACGATCTCGGCGAACGAGATACTTGGAAAAAATCAAAAACTTTGGACGATGACCGATGATCCATGGCAGATCGCTCTACTCCTCGGGCTTGTAGGTGGTGCCGACCTTGAAGTCCGCCGGAACCACATCGTCGAACACGTTCCTCATACCCTTCTCGGACACAAAGCGGAAGTTGAATGGACCCTTGAGAGGCTTGTCGCTCTTGATCTCCCACACGCCGTCGCCGTTCTTCTTCAGGGCCAGCCACTCGTTGGACCCGTGCTCCTTGAGCTCCACCTCTGCCATGGAGTCGCCCTCCTTGTTGTACTTGATGGACAGAGCAAGGTTCTTCTCGTCCGACCCCTTCTCCACCGTAAACTCCACGGGGGCCGCACACCACGCGCCCACGAACAGCACCGCCAACACCGCCGCGGCCAGCATCCTGCTTGAGGAAGCCATTCAGGATATGGTTGGTTGGTTTCTTGTGTGTGTCTGTGCTGCTACTCCTCTGGATTCTCAACTGCTGATGGAAGGATGATTCATACATGGGGTATTTATGTCCGGATGGGCGGCACTCCGGCAACGTCGCGGAGGGCTCCTGGCTACGTACCGGCCGGGCTTCCCGGAAGGGAACAGAGCATGGCCACGGAGAAAGAGACGCGCTTAGACATGCACTCACAAGCTCGGTCTCTTGCATGGCTTTGGCGAAAATAGTCAATACAAAGGACTTGGGTCATTACCATTTGTTTCAGTGATCATACGGACTTGTGAGTGTATCTGTACAATTTGAAAAGAAATCACAATGACGACAAGAATCATCATAACCACTATGAAACAACAGAAATTACAATCATCTTTTAGTTGCGGCTGGATCTCATTTTTTATGTCGAACTTTCAAGTTTCAAAAAAAATTAAAATAAATCATGGACCTAGGTTATGTTGTATCTTGTCCACCTGTGAAGTCGTAGATTGTAGTTTTTGGCGTCTGAGAGCAAATATTACGTAGCTACTTGCGCCTGCAAATACATGAGGAAACTATATATAGGTTGCCGAGCGACCGAGAGTGGTTTTTCGGGCATGCACAAAATCACTTTGTTTCGTTCAGTTTCAATGCTTATGAAATATTTGACACCAGGTGGAGTTTCTCACTATTGTTAAGTTTGTAGCCTTATAAAGAATTATGGTCCTATATTTCTGGTACTAAAAACTAATGCTACTACGTATTAGTGGGTCAGGTTCTTCAAATTCTTTTGTCATACATGACATAATCGTGTAATTCTCTGAAGGCAGCCGAAAACAAATACCAAACCACAAACATGTAAATACCAATGAAGATTCTCCCATAATTTTAGTTTGAGCCGTAATGTCAAGGTTACATGCCCGAGCGCAACAATTAAAGTAGTCAACTAACATGGGCAAGAGTACCAACACCAGTATGCCAGGGAAAAGTAACCGGACAGCCTTAGCAACATCAGTGGGGAATCACCATTGTTGAGAACGTAAAAGTCAGGACAAATTTTGCGAGGACAATAATCCTCGCAGCAACCATGAGAAAAGACCCAAACTAGGTCTGACGAAGAAGGATCTGAAGGTCCATACCTAAAATATTGTAGTCATCCAACACCACCATTGACGTTAAGAAGGAGATCTCGTTGTTGAACGAAGAACTAAAGATAACTTATCGTAGAGATGTCATCTCCATTGAGGCGTGTGCCAAAAATAAGATGACTACCAACTTCCTAAAAAATAATATTTTTATTAAAAACTTCACACATAGATCGGGTTCTCCACCTGTCGAGGGTGCTCCTCGGCAATGCCCTCCGATAGGGGCTTAGGGTTGATGAAATCCTGCAAGCTGACACGAAACATCGGTTCACAGACAAGCGGGGAGAGTGATTTACCCAGGTTTGGGGCCCTCGATGAGGTAAAACCTTACGTCCTGCCTGTCTGTTGTTGATTATGATGATATTAGTTTACAATGGGGTGCCGAATAGTTCGGCTGAGATCTCGTCGAGATGGCTAAGCGCTATGGTGACCTAGCTCTAAGCTTCTGGTGGTTAAGATTGTTAAGATTAATTGTCCTCCTCGGCAGCCCCTCTCATGGCCTTTATATAGGAGGCCAGGTCTCAAGAGGTCTAACCGAGTACGACTAGGTTTACAGTAGTTTTAGATCTAATGTTTTCTTGTTCGGCTGCTTCTTTGTCTTGCTTGTCAAAGAATCTTCTGGTGCACCACCCGGATGGGCCGCCTTGCCTCCAAGTGCCTTCATGGGCCTCCAACTAGGAAATATAGGATAGGGCAACGTCGGTTACCCGAAGGGTAGTGCCCACGTCAGCCCCCGAGTGTCTAGCCGAAGATAGTTCGGGTAGAGACTAAAGCATGGCTTCACCTAATGTTCTTCTCCTTGATTGTTCTTGTTCTTCTTCTGTCGGGTGCGCGTCAGCGCTCCCGATGGGAGTAGCCCCCGAGTCTAGGTACGAATGCTTGCAATCCGTGCGCAGACTCAAGTTGTACGACTCGAACATTTTGCTCCGCCGAAGTTTTTCTGCAAGTCTTCATAAGTCATCCAATACATTTTGTAACATCTCAAGTTTTCAACAATAAATAAAGAGAGGAAAATTTCAAATACTCAATTTTTGCAACAAACAAAAACTTTTATTAATCATATAGTGCTACACATGGTCTCATGCATAGTATGTGCTTTTTGTGTGCATTTGCCATGATGAGTGTAGTAGTGTTGATCACTTGTACTTAAACCCTAAACCATGATCTTACCATCTCAATTGGAGAGAAAAATAAGAAATGAAAAAATTGCCATAAACCCTCACATACACCTTAAGCCCACTTTTCAAATCCTCAACCAAGGCAACCAAGGCTTGATCCAATGCTTGTAAAACTCTTATATAACAAAAACAAACATAAATGCATAGAAGAAACCAGATTAAAATCAAAGGAAAATTCAAATGTTACATACATATGATAATGGTCATATGACCACTTTATAAAATGTTGCCCTCTTAACACCCCTGGTTTGGAAGAATCTTAAACTAAACAACCCTAACTCTTGTCACCTCATCCAAGACCAAGTCAAAGTGAACACTTTTCATGTTGACCACCATTGCTGGAGTTGACCAGGTTGACCAGTATAGGTTTGACAAGAGGAGACTTTGAAACAAAGTGTAGATGACCCCCATTTTGGAATGTTGCCAAACTTCATCAAAATGAACTCCACCACCACCATTCCATCACTATAAATATATAAATGAACTCCACCAAAAAGAATTTCAAATTTTCAAAATAAGTTTCTTGCGGCCATACTGTCGAACACCTGGCAGGCACAAATCAGATATTATCAAAATTTGCAATATCCAACAGTCCATAGCCTAAACCAGTGGTGAATCTTGATGATCATTGCCTATCTTGTACCTCTCCATCATTCCCAGTACTGGCTCGAGCAAGTGGAGGCATGGAGAAACCCTAAACCTACCAATGGCAAGCTCATGCCGGCCACCATGCCTCCTCTCTCTCTGGCTCGATCCACTCCCTCTCACCATGTCTAGGAGCTAGCCTGGTACACCACGATCATGATCCAGCATGGCCCAAACTCGCCCAGCCACAGCATTGGCCGCACCAAGCGTGCCCATGCGCGCCCAGGACATGCCACGGCATGCCAGTGCACGCGGTGAGCGCGCACTGGACGCGCCAGAGCATGGCGCTCGCGCCCATGCCCCTCGCCCATTCCCTGCACCGAGCATCGCCACCATTACCTCTACATGCTAGCCACACTCGAGCATCGCCGGAGGACCTGTCGCCGTCGCCACCGTCGAAGCCATGCCGCGGGTACTGCGGCATGATCACCAAGCGCCTGAGCTCTCCCATCGACCCCTGGACGCTTCCGCTGTACCAAAAGCATCGCCATGCCGTCGCCAATCGATTGCAGTACCTCGCTTGCCCTTTCGCACGCCGGAGCAGCCACGCCGTCGACGACCACCCATGGCACCCACAGCACTCCCTCCCCTCTATAAATAGAGACCTCCCGCGGCCTTCTCCTTCACACCACCACGACCGCCTCACTCCACTGGTTCACCTCGACCAAACCCCACCTCCAATCATCGCCGGAGCCGCTCGAATTTGAAGCCGAAGCTCGCCGGAGTCCGCAGATCGGCGTCGCCGATTCATGCCGCCCGAGCCTCGCCACCGCTACCGACGCTCCCTCACCGTCGACAACGCCGCCTCGCACCCACCAGAACCCCGCGGGAACGCCGGTACGCCCTCCGACCCCCTAGGCTCGCCGCCAGAGCCTCGACATCTCGCCGGAGAAGACGACGATCGTGCACCGCACGATCGCGTTCTAATCCAACGTCTCACGCGCCTCGTACCGTTTCGCTGAGAAACAGGCGCTGACAGGTGGAACCCACCATGTCAGACGGCCCGCGCGTGTGAGTCACGCTGCTGGGCCGGCCCAGATTATTTTCGCCCGTTTAGCCCACCTAGCCTTCCCGCCAAGCCCAGCAATTCAAATCTAGAATTTTCGTTTAAGTTCGAATTCCTTTACAGATGCTTTTTCAAATATAAATAAAACAAAATCCACTGAACCAAATATAGTAAATTTTATATAATTGGAAAGCCCATGAAATCTATTATATATTAAAAGTAAAATAGGGTGAACCAGAGAGAGGCAAATATCTAGAAAATCCCACGTTAATTAGAAAATACTGGCCCTTGATTGGATAGATCTTCTAAAATTAGCCGTTCAATTTATGTAACATGCATAACATGATGGGCCTTCACGTTCTTTTTAATTTTCACGTGACATACGTGCGTACGTTAAAGGAAGAAAACATGCATATCTAAGAGCGAAACCCATCGGCCTTAATCTAGCATCCAAAGGAAAACGTCCTTATGTACCCTAGCGTATCCTCACAAGCAGTTATGCAGACGCCGCCCCTGCCGCCGTATTTGCATCGGTGCCGTCGGTCGGCCGGCCAACCTCCAGCATGTATATGCACATCAACGCCTCATGAACATGGATCAATCTAGCTTGCTTCCTGAGATCACTAGCGGCCACGGTTCCTGAGTATTTCCAGCTTGGTGCCGTCGATGGCCGGCTGACCTTCACCAAGTGCATGCATATCAGCAGATCATGAAGCGCATGGATAGAATAGACAAGCAACAACGCTGGATCAGTGCAAGATGGACAGGAGACGTGCCGCCTAGAGACACAGGAGCTAGGTACAATCAAAGACTGGCTTCATAATGACAATTTGGAGCTAGATACATATATGTATTGTATTGTGATGATGTGATATGTATCGTTTCTCTGATAGATCTGTTCTAGCTGCTGGCCGCATTCCCATTATTATCTCCCGTCAGTATTGCATCGTCACCGAGAATTCTGAACTAGCCGGCCCAGCCGGCCGGTCAGTTGATCAAGCTACCATGTGCGGCGATTAAGAGAGCTAGGAACAGTTGTATATGTATGTGCCTACTTATCTCAAGCATCTATTCTACAAAGATGTATTCTATTCTGATAAGTACATGATAAGTACATGCAGGAGCATTATTAGTGTCATGCAGGATCTATGGACCTCCCAGAGGGGCATCTTCTGCAACATTGTTTGGACGTGCAATGATCGAGCCGGTCAATCGATGAAGCTACCATATATGTACGTGCGACTATGGAGGGAGCTAGCACAATTTAGATGTATATGTACTCCTTACGTACCGACTTATCTCAGGCATGCAATCTACAAAAGATCTACACATTGCATATATCATGCAGCCGGAGGAGTGAGGACCATTTATGATGGTCGGTAATAATCATGGAAGCAAGTCAGTTGTATTAGTTCATCTTTTTTGTTTTCTTTCAGGATTAGCTATAAGAATCGTAAATATTTTTCTTACCGCAGCCAAAAATTTAGTTGAAACTTATATATCATACAGAAAGTTTCTCAAAATTTATTTCGATGTTGAAACTTACTTCTACTAAATTTCTCCGAAGGCACAACTATTACTTCCAAGCTTAATACAAGGAGGACCTAGAGGACTAAAGGGCATGGTATGTTGACCTGGGATATAAATCCCGCAAGCCTTGCATAACTCATTTCTGCCGCACAAATTGTACTTTTTTATTTTTCAACGCTACAATTTATTTTAATTTTCATTACCAATGCCATGCAGTACTATTCATAATTATATGTGTGCACCATTATAGAGTTTGCTTTGAGTCCAGTAGATAAGTAAAATAAGAAAGAGGACAAGGTGTTCCTAAAGAAAATATATACTTGACCGGCAGAAATTTGTCAATCAACTCATACAAACTCAACACCCTGGTATCATCCTTGCAGTGCTCCTATGGATCTCAACCTCACCCTTAACCCTGTTACACAACACTTGTATAATGGTACATAGGCTTTGAAAGTCAGAATGCAAGGATTGTATCCACAGATATATATGAGCATGATTCTGATGTGACAAGGCTCATTAATTTGCAAAGGCAAATCCCATGTACATGCATAGCCGATCAAAACTGTTGGTACCATGCACCTAAATATTGCCAACAGAAACAAAGGCGGCGATCTTCCCGAAACTTTGTATATTTATTCTGCAATGGATATGTACAATTATTTGGTTCCAGGTTTCAGGACGAGGTGTGCATAGGAGGACTACCAGAAGGTATGTATGGTCACTTTACTCTTAATTTTGCTCACTTCTCATATGCTAATTTTCATATGTTCTTCTAGGTTTACCTGTTGAGAGCAAAAGAATAAGGCAATAAAATTTTGTCTTCAGCGGGATTGACCCTGAGATGTTGTGTACGGAGCCAGACGATGGGTATGAGTGGACGAGAATGATGCAGAATTGATTTGAGACAAGAAAAATGACAATATGTATATTTATGTTCTACTTAAATTATAGTGGATAATAGGAGGATACACACACTAGCGCTCACAACAATAACACCTTAGAGCATCTCTGGGAAAGTAGAAAGATAATTGTAGGCTTGCAAGTCACTCGGACTGAGCTCACTGAACATGTGTCGCTCCTTTTCCGGGGCTAAGCTCGGGTGGCACTTCTGTGAGACATCCGAAATTCATTCAGTCTACAAGGAATTGAAATCTGGCCAAATTACTGGTCATTGTCGTCTCTAACCACCGAGTTGCATCTGAGTCTTCTTGCCCTTACATCAGAATGGACGCTGCAGCTTAAGTCATAAATAAGGTTTATAAGAGAGAAGGTATAAATTATTCAATACTTCTCCAAAAGGTGCTTTTCATTTTATGTGTTAGATACTTTTATTTGCCGCTTTAACCATCCTGAACTAATACGTATTCGTTTTGAGAACTGACATATTGAGCATTGGTCATGTTCAGAGTTTATGCAAGTAATAAATTTGCACAAGCAACATTGTTGCTTTATTTATTTTCTTTCACACTGAATTATAGGGATGAAAATATGCTCTTATTGGTCCACATTTATGAAAGATAAATGTAGAGAGGATGATGATATTTATCTTGATCTTGGAAAAGTAGTAAGGAGATTTCTTATTTCATATAAACGGCAAAAAAGTTAATACCTTTCATCCAAGATCATGTTTTAATGTGGATTGAAATACAACTCAGTAGATATCATATGTTTACATGAATTTGGTTGGATGCAGGTTTGTTTTTTATGCAAGTTAATCATTTGATCCAATAATAAAGAAATTTGTAGGCAAAGGTTGTAAACAATATGTTTTGAGTTTTAACAAAATAACGTGCCAGACTTTTCATAAATGGTTCATGAATGCCGATGGTGACATAGTGAGGTTGAAAACAAAGTCCTGAATTCTTTATTATTTTCAAAAGCGGGATCAGGATTAGTGCATTTGTTTCAATGGTCGAGTACTTTATATTTCCGAATGGTTGTAAATAGTATTGAATACAGTACAATTGTCCTTGAAAATATATATGTATTAATGAAATCAAAAATTCGTTTCCAAAACATCACTAGAGATGCCCTCGCATTTGCGAGGGCCACTATGCTAGTTATCTAAACAATGCCATTGGACTCACTGGCAGATTATGTATAGAATTTGAATGATAAAAATAACAAGGCAGAGCCTTTTCCAACTTCAAATAAATATTAAAAATTATCTATAAATGATTTTAAGTTGATTCCAACTCTCATAAATCACATTTGATACCCTCTAATTGTTTATGCAAAAATATAGTATAATTGTTCTGCATGATCATGGACTAGAACTAAATAATGGCTATGGAGCCATTTCTAGTCCATTTAACTCATACCAATAAATTGTTTAAATAGTATGAGAGCTATTCTCTCATTTAAATTGTGGTCTTAAGTAATTCAAATAGAGGTACTGACTTTGGTCTAATAAACCTCATGCTTGATTACTTAGAGATATTAAATCATTAGCATGCTAATATTAAAATGCATGAGGTGTAGCACCTCATTTAAATTTCACTCTCAAATAATAGATATGAAGTGTTGACCTTGGTCAACTAATACTCATACCTTATTATTATTTGAAGAGATTAAATCTTAATAAAATTCAATGAGAGGAAATTATCTTCTCCAAGACATTAAAGAGATATCTTAATAAATAATTATAATGAGAGGAAATTATTTTTCTTTAACACAATGAATTAAATCCCCATGCTAATAAGGTGTGATGCTAGCATAGGCTTGTGTGCAACTTTGGTGTGCTTAGCTTAGGGCATCTCCAACCGGGCGACCCATCCCGCGCCCGCGCGTCCGGATGGGTCGAAACGGACAAAACCGCGGCCCAGCACGCGGACCCATCCCTAAAACGGATGGCCGCGGCGTCCGGGACGACCCAAACCCGGCCCAAATCTTGGACGAGTTTGCGTGGCCGCGGACGCGAAAGGCTGGTCGCTCGCGTCCTCCCTTGTCCGCCCCTGGCCCGCCTGTCTGCCTCCCAAAACACAAGCCCGTCGCACACATCTCCCCACCGCTCCGCCGCCACCCACGGACCGGCGATTTGGGAGCGCGTCGACGCCGGCCATCGTCGTCGAGACGCCGGCAAGCGGGGCGGAAGCATAGGTCGAGGCCCTGCGCTGCTTTCGCCGCGTCGTAGCAGAGTCGGAGGACGCCGCCGCCGGCGCTGTTGTCCTCTCACCGTCGCGACACCTCCCGCCGTTCGCAGCTGCGCTGTTTCCGCCGGAGGTGAGCTCTCCTGCCCGTGTTTCCAGACCGGCTGAGACGGCCATGCCTGCAGGTCCCTACGGAAGCATTTGGATCGCCTCCGCCTGCGAGGTGTTCGTTGAAATGCTCGAACTAAAATGTGTCCCTTTTCAGATCATGGTGGACAGCGACGACGAATACTACTTCAAGAACTTCATCGACACGTCGTCAGAAGAGGAGTCCGACGACGAATTTTTCACGGATGCTGCGCTGCTCATCCACGAGCACATTGTCTCACAGATTCCCGTGCAAATGTGTCCCTTTTCAGATCATGGTGGACAGCTGCAAACAACAATGATGAAGGAAATCCTGAAGCCTAGAGCATTTGTATCGTTTTTTCATTTTATTTGAATAATACTTTATCCTTGATTACATGGACTATGTAATGTGTAATACATTTTGAGCATTTGAACTATTTTATATATTTTATATAATATGTTTTTGCGTTTTTCTAGTGAATTTACAAGAAAAACATACCATAGGGCAACGCGACCCAAATCCCGCGCGTTGGGCGCAGCGCGCGAT
The DNA here is from genome assembly GCA_030979885.1 of Lolium multiflorum. NCBI lineage: Eukaryota > Viridiplantae > Streptophyta > Magnoliopsida > Poales > Poaceae > Lolium > Lolium multiflorum. Next base: position 267,821,014 of record CM061753.1, on the reverse strand, counting down.
CCAAACGGACGCGCGGACGCGGGCGACGTCCGCGCGCGCTCGGCACGCAAACGGCCCAAAACGGACGCTAGCAGGTTGTTTGGGTCTTTGGTTGCTTAGCACTTAATTTTGTGTAGTGATCGTGATACCTTGTATTCGTATATAGACGCTAGTCTCGAGGAATACCCGGAGGAGGAAGGCTACAACCAAGAGGAGGAGGAAAACTTTGACTCCTATCCCAACCAAGGCAAGCTAATACTCTTGCAAGCCAACTTAATGCAAAGCTCTTCATGAGCAAGGCACCATTACATATTACTTTATGCTTAAGGATCCTATCCCATGTTTTACTTTGTTATTATTTCAAGTATCGTATTTCAAAGTATTTTTGATTCATGATTCACTTGGTTTAGAATAGAACAAGAGTGTCAAGGTTAGCATAAGCAAATCAAGCTAGATAGCACCCCCTCATGACTAGATGCTATTGCTAAATAAATAAAATCGACTACTCTAGATGGGAACAAGGTGAAATGAAATGACTTTGAAAGAATTTGAAAGTGAAAGAGAATTGAATGACTTGGTGAAGGTTTGTGAAAACTGATGATTGGGTTCGGATGCGATACCCTTCCAATTATACAAGTACCCCCATAATACCTGATTATGGGTAGGGCTTAACTAGAAGCTTATGTAGTTTAGTATGGGTTCCCTCTAAACAAGCATCATAGGGGTTATGCCGAGGCTGCCTCCGTTGAAAGTGAAATGATGTGAATATGAGGTGAATGTAAGCCCCCGGGTTGACGGTTTGTCTTCACCGGGAGGCCAAGCTCATGGGGAGAGGTGCCTATACTAGGTTATCTAAGTGAAAGGTTATGGTTGATGATCCGCGTACTGAGTTACGATGATTCGGGTTATCCCCGACGGATGTAATCAAAAGTTGTGGCACATGAGTACAACCTCTGCAGAGTGTTAAACCTATTCGAATAGCCGTGTCCACGGTTACGGACGATTGGAAAGGCCATATTGTTCCGTTGTCAGAACTTGTCTTAAAAAGGAATGGTGAATTTGAACGGTGACTTGAATTGTTGAAAAACACCACCGAGGTGGTGGGAATGACACTAATGTTCCCACTTGAGTTAGTCTAGAGATTCAAGCATCTTTACTAAATGCTTATAAAATAAACTTGGCTTTATGCAAATAAACCTAGAGCTTAGCAACCCTTAAAATGTGATAATTACTTACATTAGTATTAGTTTGCGAGTACTTAAGTACTCATGGCTGTGTCCCTGGCTATTCCAATGCCAGACTATGAAGAGGAGCAACACTACGAGGATGACGGTCAGCAAGACGTCTACCAGAACTAGGATGCTTCTAACGTCAAGCGTTGGCCTGTGGATAGATAGTTCCACCTACTACGACGCTTCCGCTACTTATCTGTGTTCGTTGATCGTTTAGATCAAATATTTGTGTAATATTGAATAATGTGATATATGGTGTAAGAAATTATGTGTTGTAATAAATGATGACTCTATGGTATTCAACTGTTATGACTCGCAACAACAATATTCCTGGGATTGCGATGTATGACATAATAGGCATCTGGACTTAAAAATCCGGGTGTTGACAAGTTGGTATCAGAGCCATTGTTTGACCTTAGAAGCCCCTAGTTTAGAATGGACGTTTGAAAACACTTAGATTCAAAAATAAAGAAAGAAAGAGTTATAAAAACATATTCACACTCTTACCTTTGAGATCCTTTCCAAAATAACAAGTTCATGTTTCTTTCTTAAAATGAAATTAAAATTTTGAACACTTGCACTTCTCTAACTTACTCATCCATGTCTCTACAGATGGAGCAATTCGCTCAAACGGAGTTTTACCGGCTAGGCAATGCTGGAGGCCTAATCTTCAAGCAAGACCTGACTGAGCTCTCCCTGTTCCTCGGGCGCCCCTTCCCGGAGTTCTTCGGGGGACAGGTCACCGACCAGCTCGGAGGACAAATGCAGTGGATCATCTGCGCTGACCTCCGCGGAAAGCCCGAGTCGCCCGCGACGAGCAGGATCCAGTTCTCCTTCCGGGAGAACAGCTGGTGGATGGCCTTGCTAGGGCCATGAAGGAAGCACTAGCCCGTCTGTGCGGGCTGGAGCTGCCCCGAATCCGGGGAACCCGCTACTTCCACATGGCAAGGCACGACTCCATGGGGGCACCGATGGACCTCTCGCCCCATCCCGAGTTGAAGTACCACGTGGACCACACCGATTACATGCTGTGCGAGACCTACGTCCAGCTCGACAACGCTCGCGCCCTCGCCAACTTCGCCTACCACCAGATGGCCCAGAAAGACGAGATCACCAAGATCATCGCCGCAGAGTGCCGGACCCTTCGCCGTGAGAACGCGAAGAAAGACTACGCTAGCTCTCGCCTCCGCGACAAGATCGCCAACCTCAAGGAGACCATCAAGACTCAGGAGGACCAGCTCAAGGCCCTCGAGAGCGAAGGAGAGGGGGAAGACATCCAAGGGGATGGCTACTCCTATGTGAGCAACGACAACGACTACGAAGAGGATGATGATGACCTGGCCTTCTATCCTTATGAGGATGGCCATGAGCACCTGACAGCCGGGATGGATGACACCGTCCCGATCCGTGTTGATGAAGCTTAGTTTCATTTGTGCACCTTGCGTAGGTGTGAGTTGTATCGGTCCCACTGTATCGTAGTTTGTTGAAAGGGTTCTTCAAACCCTCTTATGTGTAAGCTTGTAATGTTGCATCATGAATAAAATAAAAGTGTGTTTAAATGTCAATATATCAAAGAACTCAAGTTTTAAACTTTAGCCCAAAATAAGCCATAGAAATTTCCCTCTCGTCTCATGATCTATCTCCCTGTTCAGATGGCCCCTCCCACTCGAAGCGCCAATCAAGATGCACTGATGCAGATGCTGCAAATCCTGATGGAAGACCGAGAGGCTGAACGTGCTGAACGCCAAGCCAACATCACTGCCCTACAGCAGCTTGTTCAGAATAACCAGGGCCACGGAAACCACGAGCATCCGGGCTCAAAGTTGAAGAACTTCCAGAACACCAACCCGCCGGTGTTTAGCAAGACGGAGGAACCCCTCGATGCAGACGATTGGCTCCAGACAATGGAGAACAATCTGGAAGTGGCCGGAGTGGAGGCCAACGACAAGGTTCTGTTCGCCACACACTATCTGGCAGGACCTGCACGTGCCTGGTGGACGAGTGCCCGCGCATTAAACGCGGGGCAAATGATGACTTGGGCCGACTTCAAGCTCAAGTTCAGCAAGTATCATGTGCCCCAGGGCCTGATCAAGAAGATGCGGGACGAGTTCCGCGAACTCAAGCAGGGGCGGATGACTGTGGTGGAGTACCGTGACAAGTTCCTCACCTTGTCAAGGTACGCGCCTGATGAGACGGATGATGACCCACAAGTATAGGGGGTGTATCGTAGTATCTTCGATAAGTAAGAATGTCGATCCCAACGAGGAGCAGAAGGTGTTGGCAGTAGTTTCGATGAAGGATTCACTGTAAATGCTCACAGACAAGTATTCAGGGGGTTTTGATATTGCGATAAATAAAGTACAAGTAAATAAAATGCGAGAGAAATAATTGCAGCGAGTGGCCCAATCCTTTTTAGCACAAAGGACAAGCCGGTTTGTTTACTTATAATGACCAAACGTTCTGAGGACACATGGGAATTTTAGTCTAGTGCTTTCGCTACATACACCTGATTAATCTTCATTGTTTTGATAAGTGTTGTGTGGGTGAACCTATGCTAATGCACCGCCCTTCCTAGGACTAATACATACTTGTGATTATACCCCTTGCAAGCATCCGCAACTACAAGAAAGTAATTAAGATAAATCTAACCACAGCCTTAAACTCTAAGATCCTGCGATCCCTCCCGCATCGATATACTAACGGGGGCTTAGGTTTCTGTCACTCCGGCAACCCCGCAATTAGCAACCGAATACAAGATGCACTCCCCTAGGCCCATAAATGGTGAAGTGTCGTGTAGTCGACGTTCACACGACACCACTAGAAGAATGACACCACAACTTAAATATCATAACATTGAATATTACTCAACCATAATTCACTACTAGCATTTAGACTTCACCCATGTCCTCAAGAACTAAACGAACTACTCACGAGACATCATATGGAATACAATCAGAGGTGATATGATGATGAATAACAATCTGAACATAAACCTTGGTTCAATGGTTTCACTCAATAGCATCTACAACAAGCATAGAATAACACCGGGAGAGTTTCCCCTATCAAACAATCAAGATTTAACCCGAATTGCTACAGCGATGACGAGGTGCAGCGGTGGTGATGGCGGTGTAGATGGTGGAGATGATGATGATGATGATGGAGATGATGTCCCGCTCGATGACGATGGCGATGGCGTCGATTTCCCCGGGAGGGAATTTCCCCGGCGGATTCCTGCCCGCCGGAGAGCTCTTTTCTCTCTGGTGTCTCCGCCCCGCAGAGGCGGCTGTAACCCTTCGTGAGGATCCCTCTGTGGCTTAGTTTTCGGGACGAAGGAGTACGCGAAGAAAAGGAGGCGAAAAGGGTCCCCCCAGCATAGGGTGGCGCGGCCAGGCCCGGGCCGCGCCGCCTATGGTCTGGGCCCACAGTGGCCCCTCTCTTCTTCCCCTTCTGGCTCCCTCCGTCATTTGGAAAAATAGGAATTTACGTGAAATTCCCTTCCACAGTTGATCTTCCGAAATATTGCGTTCGACGGTGCTTTTTCCAGCAGAATCCTGCTCCGGTGCTTGATCCTCCAATGATGATGAAACATGCAAAATAGATGAAATAACATAAGTATTGTGTCCCAATATGAAATATATCAATGAATAACAGAAAATTATGATACAAAATAGTGATGCAAATTGGACGTATCAACTCCCCCCAAGCTTAGACCTCGCTTGTCCCCAAGCGAAACTGAGCTCGATAAACGAGACCACATGTTTATGGAGTGAAGAGTCGATAAATAAAATACGGACAAGAAGCATCATATTCATTCACACAAGACATTCTAGTAAACAACTTCCTCATATAACTCATCTTGAAATAAGTAAAGAGAAATCACAAGTAAAGGTGCATAAGAAATCATAATTGGTGATGGCAAACTTTGTTCTTGGTCAGAGAACTACTAACGGATTGTACTTCTAAGCAAAGCTTTCATATTTAAGCATAACAATCTCCTCATAATCATTGATAACTTCAAAGTCATATTCATTCAGATAAAATTGGTACTAAACAAGAAAGTATAAAAGACATGATTAACTGAATCATAGCATAAATGATTGGTTCACAACAACTCAATTGCTTGCTTGAGATAGAGGGAAATAGGTTTACTGACTCAACATAAAAGTAAAAGATAGGCCCTTCGCAGAGGGAAGCAGGGATTAAATCATGTGCTAGAGCTTTTCAAGTTTTGAAATCATATAAAGAGCATAAAAGTAAGATTTTGAGCGGTGTTTGTTGTTGTCAACGAATGGTAGCGGGTACTCTAACCCCCTTGCCAAACGAACCTTCAAAGAGCGGCTCCCATGAGGGACGGTATCTCTACCAGCAAGGTAGATCATCCCCCTTCTCTTTTGTTTACACATGTATTTTAGTTTTATTATAGGTGACACTCCCCCAACCTTGGCTTTCTCAATCCATGGCTAACCGAATCCTCGGGTGCCTTCCAACATTCACATACCATGGAGGAGTGTCTATTGCAAAATTAAGTTGCTTACTGATGAATCAGAGCAAAACATGTGAAGAGAATTATTAATGAAGGTTATTAATTGAGGCTGGGAACCTCATTGCCAGCTCTTATTGCAAAGTTATTGGATAAGCGGATGTGCCGCTAGTCCATTGGTGAAAGTCCGCCCAACAAGATTGAAAGATAAAACACCACATACTTCCTCATGAGCTATAAAACATTGACACAAATAAGGAGTAGTATAGTTTGAATAATTTAAAGGTAGCACATGAAGTATTTACTTGGAATGGCAGAAAATACCATGTAGTAGGTAGGTATGGTGGACACAAATGGCATAGGTTTGGTCTAAGGTTATGGATGTATGAGAAGCATTCCCTCTCGATACAGGTCTTTGGCTAGCAAGGTTTGATAGCAAGCATAAAGGTTGAGGGAAACAAACAAATATACATATGATAGAAACAATCATGCATCTTTCTCATAAGCACAAGCAACTTTAACTTCAGAATACTAAGCATAGAGATAATAGTAATATATCTAAGTGTATTTCTATCTTCTATTAAACATCAAGATGTTGTTGCTATTGACCAATGCTAAGTTTGCCAAAACCAAATAGATTTACTTGATGCTCCCAAAGTGATATCAATACTCATGTCAAGAGTAATCATATAATGGAGATTGCAAACTAAAATAAGGTGTGCAAAAAGTAAATGATAAGACTTCTCATTAATATTCCATAACGATAACTCACACCAACGGATACATAGATAACTAACTAAGAGAGATAATTCCACATTGCATACTATTCCATATGATAACTTCCCTACTCATGATATGACGCTACTTGATAGTAAAAGATAAAGGTGGTGATGATGATGATACCGCGGCACTCCCCCAAGCTTGGAACAAACCAAGGGGATGCCAATACCGATGATGAATTACTCCTTCGGCGATGGTGGTGATGAATTCCTGACAAGCTTCTCAATAAGCTCCTGGAGCTCGTCAATCCTGTATATGAGATTGCGAATCATCTCTGAATTGTGCTCGACGCGGTTAAGGAGTCTGTCCGACGGTGAGTCCCAATTCTTGGAGTTATTTCCCCACTCTTCAGCCTCAGGCTCCTTCTCTCCTGCAGTGTCAGAACGATTTATATCCCAATTACTTGGCAACACTACCTTGGGGGTCCTTTCAGTTTGACGATCGTAGATTAGATTGCGGTAAGGGTTGTAATGGCTCGGATAAGATGTCCTTGGAGCCAAGTAGTGACGTGGAACCGCTCCTCCGGTGGCGATTCGTGCACTCCTCTTGATGTTGGATGGACTTGATATCACGCCAATACTTGCGATGGTGGCTTGTTGGCGTTCCTGCGGAGCTTCCTCCACTTCTTCATCCTCTCTTGCATCTTCTTTCTTCAGCTCCGGGTCTTGAATATTTTCCTTCAAAGGTTCCTTGTCCTTGTTGTTGGAGACCATGGTGCTTCTAGATCAAAACAAATCTGGCAGAAAACAGCTCGAAACAAAACACGACGAGAAAACGATATTACGGACCTCCAGGGGTCCGGGGGATTATATAGCAAATATTTTTACGACAAAAGGAAGATTCCGGTCGAAAACGAGTGGAAACGGGACGCCGAGGTGCCGTCACCATAGGTCGGCGCGGCAGGTGGGGCCGCGCCGGCGTGGTGACGGGCCCTCGCATCTTTTCCACTCCGTTTCGATTCCGTAATTTTTCATATTTTCCAAAAACAGCAAAAATAATGTTCGGAAAGGTAAACGCGGACTTTTTATTACCTATACTGTTACCTATTCAAAGTCCAGTTCTGGCGGACTGTCAATTTGTCCTTTGATGAAAGCCTCCGGTGTTTCTACTTGAATAATATCAACATCAACATTATAAGAATCACCCGAGATATAATGCTTGAGTCTTTGTCCATTCACCACTTGTGTGGCATTGCCTTGGAGAGAGCTAATTTTAATTGCTCCTGAACGATACACCTCCTCAACAACATATGGTCCTTCCCACTTCGAGAGTAATTTCCCTGCAAAGAATCTGAGACGAGACCGATACAATAGAACTTGATCTCCAACATTAAATTCTCTTTTGATGATCCTTCTATCATGCCATTTCTTAACTTTTTCTTTAAAGAGTTTAGCATTTTCATAAGCTTCACTTCTCCATTCATCTAGAGAACTTAATTGCAACAACCTCTTATTACCGGCTAATTTAGGATCTTTATTTAGTTCTCTAACAGCCCAATAAGCTTTGTGCTCTAGTTCTAGAGGTAAATGACAAGCTTTTCCATAAACCATTTTATAAGGTGACATTCCCATAGGATTTTTATAAGCAGTTCTATAAGCCCATAACGCTTCTTTCAATTTGCTAGGCCAATTCTTTCTAGATTTATTAACAGTTTTACCTAAGATAGCTTTAATCTCTCTATTTGATAATTCTACTTGACCGCTAGTTTGAGGGTGATAAGCAGAAGCAATTCTATGATTAATACCATACTTAGCAAGAGTTTTTCTAAAACCTCCATGAATGAAATGAGAACCTCCATCAGTCATAATATATCTAGGTACTCCAAATCTAGGAAATATAATATCTACAAGCATTTTTATAGAGGTCTCACCATCAGCACTTTTTGTAGGTATAGCTTCTACCCATTTAGTAACATAATCAACAGCGACAAGTATATGAGTGTTACCGTCTGAAGAAGGGAAAGGACCCATGAAGTCGAATCCCCAACAATCGAATGGTTCAATAACAAGAGTATAATTCATAGGCATTTCATTGCGTCTGGAGATATTACCAACTCTTTGACATTCATCACAAGATAAGATAAACTTCCTTGCATCTTTGAAGAGTGTTGGCCAATAAAAACCTGATTGTAGAACCTTTTGCGCGGTTCTATCTCCAGCGTGATGTCCTCCATAAACACTTCCATGACATTTATTCAATATCTCCTGTTGTTCATATTCAGGAACACATCTTCGCATAATACCATCCACTCCTTCTTTATATAAGTGTGGGTCATCCAAAAAATAATGCCTCAAGTCATAAAAGAATTTCCTCCTTTGCTGAGCTGAAAAGGTTGGAGGCAAATACTTCGAAACAATAAAGTTAGCATAATCTGCATACCAAGGGCTCTCTCGCGAGCTCACCTTTATTACAGCCAATTGTTCATTTGGAAAACTATCATTAACAGGAACAGGATCATAAGCAATATTTTCCAATCTAGACAAATTATCAGCAACAGGATTATCAGCACCTTTCCTATCTATAATATGTAAATCAAATTCTTGCAACAGAAGTACCCATCTAATAAGCCTTGGCTTAGCATCTTTCTTTGTCATAAGGTATCTAATTGCAGCATGATCAGTATGAATTGTAACTTTTGAATCAACAATATAGGGTCTAAACTTATCACAAGCAAAGACTACAGCTAACAATTCCTTTTCAGTTGTAGCATAATTTCTTTGAGCAGCATCAAGAGTCTTACTAGCATAATGAATAACATTTAATTTCTTATCTACCCGCTGTCCAAGAACAGCGCCTACAGCAAAATCACTAGCATCACACATAATTTCAAAAGGAAAATTCCAATCAGGAGGTTCGACTACAGGAGCAGTTGTTAAGGCTTTCTTTAGAGTTTCAAAAGCTTCCTTACAATCATCATCAAAAACAAAAGGTACATCTTTTTGAAGAAGATTAGTAAGAGGCTTTGAAATTTTAGAGAAATCTTTAATAAATCTCCTATAAAACCCAGCATGACCAAGAACACTACGAATACCTTTAACATCCCTCGGATAGGGCATCTTCTCAATTGCTTCAACTTTAGCTCTATCAACTTCAATACCTCTCTCGGAAATTTTATGTCCCAATACAATTCCTTCATTAACCATAAAGTGGCATTTCTCCCAATTAAGAACAAGGTTAGTTTCTTCACATCTCTGCAAAACTTTATCGAGGTTTCGCAAGCAATTATCAAAAGAATTCCCATAGACAGAAAAATCATCCATGAACACCTCTACAATACTTTCGCAAAAACCATGAAAAATAGCAGACATGCATCTTTGAAAAGTAGCAGGAGCATTACATAAACCAAAAGGCATACGCCTATAAGCATAAGTTCCATAAGGACAAGTAAAAGTGGTTTTCTCTTGATCTTTAGCTTTAACAGCAATTTGTGAAAACCCAGAATAACCATCAAGAAAACAAAAATGAGTATTTTTAGACAACCTCTCTAACATTTGATCAATAAAGGGTAAAGGGTAATGATCTTTCTTAGTAACTTTATTAACTTTTCGAAAATCAATGCACATTCTATAACCTACAACTATTCTTTGAGGAATAAGCTCATCATTATCATTAGGCACAACAGTCATTCCTCCTTTCTTAGGAACACAATGAACAGGACTAACCCATCTACTATCAGCAATAGGATATATAATACCAGCTTCAAGGAGTTTTAATACCTCATTCCTTACCACTTCCTTCATCTTCGGAATTAGACGACGTTGATGTTCAACAACAGGCTTTGCATCATCTTCCATATTAATAGCATGTTGGCAAATAGAAGGAGAAATCCCTTTCAAATCATCAAGAGTATAGCCAATAGCTCCTCGGTGTTTCTTCAATATTTCCAATAACCTTTCTTCCTCAATCTCTGAAAGCTTAGAACTAATAATAACAGGATATATTTTCTTATCATCAATATGAGCATATTTAAGATTATCAGGTAAGGGCTTTAAATCAAAAACAGGATCTTCCTTTGGTGGCGGTGTTGTACCCAAATCTTCCACCGGTAAATCATGCTTGAGAATAGGTTGGCGAAGAAAAATTTCCTCAAGCTCATCTCTTTCTTTCCTAAAAGCTTCACTTTCACTATTCTCCAAATGTTGCTGCAAAGGATTATTAGGAACAAGAACAATAGATGCACACTGCTCCATTTTAAAATCATTACTAGGCAAGTCAGCTTTATAAGGAGTTTTGGTAAATTTAGAAAAGTTAAATTCATAAGGTTCACCAGCAAATCTAGTCAAAATTTTCTCTTTCTTACAATCTATAATAGCTCCACAAGTATTTAGAAAAGGTCTACCAAAAATGATAGGACAATGATCACTAGCAGCAGAACCAAGTACCAAAAAGTCAGCAGGATATTTAATCTTACCACATAGAACTTCCACATCTCGAACAATACCAATTGGAGAAATAGTTTCTCTATTAGCCAGATGAATAACCACATCAATATCTTCAAGTTCACAAGAACCAATTTCGTGCATAATCTCCGTGTAAAGCTCATAAGGAATAGCACTAACACTTGCACCAATATCACATAAACCATAATAGCAATGATCACCAATTCTAACAGATAGCATAGGAACACTAACTTGTTTGGATTTATTAGGATGTGAAACAATATTAGAAGCATCTTCACAGAAAATAATATGACCATCCTCCACATTTTCAGTCACAAGATCTTTAACTATAGCAACAGCAGGTTCAATTTTAATTTGTTCTTCAGGTTCTTTAGGTTTCTTTTCACTTTTATTAACCGCACTAGATATGACAGAGTACTCCTTCATTTTAGCAGGGAAAGGAGTTTTTTCAATATAAGCTTCAGGAATAACATTATCAACAGTTTCAATCACTACACATTTGTTTACAGATGAATCAACTTTATCTTTATACGGTTCATGATACTTGTCAAAATTCTTCTTAGGCAGTTCATAATGAGAGGCAAAAGCTTTATAAAGATTTGCAACAACTTGGGAATCAAGACCATATGTAGCACTCATATTACGAAATTTATCAGTATCCATAAAAGCTTCAATGCATTTATAATCATAAATTATACCTGATTCTCTATCTTTGTCGTTCTCCCATCCTTCAGTATTTTCTTGGATCCGATCAAGAAGGTCTCTTTTAAACTCTTCATTCTTGCGTGTAAATGATCCAGAACAAGAAGTATCCAGCAAGGTCTTGTCTTGAAAAGAAAGTCTTGCATAGAAATTATCAATAATAACATTACCAGGAAGCTCATGAATGGGGCATTTGAGCATTAAAGACTTCAATCTCCCCCAAGCTTGGGCGATACTCTCTCCATCATGAGGCCAAAAATTATATATGCGGTTCCGATCTTTGTGAATTTCACTTGGAGGATAAAATTTGGAATAAAATAAAGGCACAATGTCCTCCCAATCAATAGAATCACCATTCTTCAGCAATTTATACCAGTGCGCCGCTTTACCAGACAGCGATATAGTGAATAGCTTCTTTCTAACTTCATTCATAGAAATACCTGCACATTTGAATAACCCGCATAATTCATGCAAAAACAGTAAATGATCACCAGGATGGACAGTTCCATCCCCTTCACACTACAAGAAAAGTTGCCATGGCCGACGAAGTTGAAGTCGCGCCGTGGTTGCTGGTGTACCATGGCCGACGATTTTGGTCCCTCCGTGGTGCATGTCAAAACTTTTTTTTTCTCGTTTTTGAGGCCACCTAGCCCGACGAAAGCGGCCAAAACGTGGCGTATGGTGGCCCGGGACGTGGTGCATCTCGAAATCTCGGGTTCGCCGGCCGAGTCAACGCAAATCCGCACCGCCGAGGGATGTAGGGCCCAGATGGCAGCCTCTCTGGCATTGTTTTTTTCTACATCGCGCCATCTCGTTCAACATTCTCCGATCGAGCCGTTTACGATGCAGGATCATGGGTCCCGCATGTCATCCTCTATGAACCAAAATTCTTTCTATTCTTGGATTTTTTTGACCCCCTGATTTCTGGCTACTTCCTTTTTCTTTTGATCCCTTGCCGCCTTGGAAACGTTGAGACCGCTGCTGCTAAATGGGACCCGCATGTCATCCTCTATGTGCAATCAACTTTCTTTTCTTGGAGTTTTTTTGGCACCTCAAATTTGGTCACTTGCCTTTTCTTTCGATCCCCCGCCGCCTCTCAAACGGTGATACCGCTGCTAACTGGGACCCGCATGTCAGCCTCTATGTACTATAAAACTTTCTTTTCCTGGATTATTTTTGGCACCTCAAATTTGGTCACTTGCCTTTTCTTTCGATCCCCGCCGCCTCTCAAACGGTGATACCGCTGCTGTCGACCCGCATGTCATCCTCTATGTACTATAAAACTTTCTTTTCTGGATTATTTTTGGCACCTCAAATTTGGTCACTTACCTTTTTCTTTCGATCCCGCCGCCTCTCAAACGGTGATACCGCTGCTGCTAATTGGACCCGCATGTCATCCTCTATGTACTATAAAACTTTCTTTTCCTGGATTATTTTTGCACCTCATATTTGGTCACTTGCCTTTTCTTTCGATCCGCCGCCCTCTCAAACGGTGATACCGCTGCTGCTAAATGGGACCCGCATGTCATCCTCTATGTACTATAAAACTTTCTTTTCTTGGATTTTTTTGGCACCTCATATTTGGTCACTTGACTTTTTCTTTCGATCACCTGCTGCCTCTCAAACAGTGATACCGCTGCTGCTAAATGGGACCCGCATGTCATCCTCTATGTACTATAAAACTTTCTTTTCTTGGATTTTTTTGGCACCTCATATTTGGTCACTTGCCTTTTTCTTTTGATCCCCGCCGCTCAAACGTTGATACAGCTGCTGCTAAATGGGACCCGCATGTCATCCTCTATGTACTATAAAACTTTCTTTTCTTGGATTTTTTTGGCACCTCATATTTGGTCACTTGACTTTTCTTTCGATCCTGCTGCCTCTCAAACGTGATACCGCTGCTAAATGGGACCCGCATGTCATCCTCTATGTACTATAAAACTTTCTTTTCTTGAATTATTTTTGGCTCCTCATATTTTTTCACTTGCCTTTTTCTTTCGATCCCCTGCCGCCTCTCAAACGGTGATACCGCTGCTGCTAAATGGGACCCGCATGTCATCCTCTATGTACTATAAAACTTTCTTTTCTTGAATTATTTTTGGCTCCTGATATTTTTTCACTTGCCTTTTCTTTCGATCTCATGCCACGTTTGAAACGTTGAGGAACCTGCTGCTCATGGGACCCGCATGTCATCCTCTATGTACTATAAAAGTTCATTTTCTTGGTTTTTTTTCACCATCTGATTTTTGGCAATTTCTTTTTTCTTTTGATCCCCTGCCGCCTCTCAAACGCTGATACCGCTGCTGCTAAATGGGACCCGCATGTCATCCTCTATGTACTATAAAACTTTCTTTTCTTGAATTATTTTGGCTCCTCATATTTGGTCACTTGCCTTTTTCTTTCGATCTCATGCCAAGTTTGAAACGTTGAGGAACCTGCTGGCTCATGGGACCCGCATGTCATCCTCTATGTACTATAAAAGTTTATTTTCTTTATTTTTTTCACCCTCTGATTTTTGGCTATTTCCTTTTTCTTTTGATCCCCTGCCGCCTTGGAAACGTATGGAACCATGGGACCCGCATGTCATCCTCTATGTACAATCAACTTTCTTTTTCTTTTGATCTCAAGCCGCATTTGAAACGTTGAGACCGCTGCTGCTAAATGGGACCCGCATGTCATCCTCTACGTACAATAAAGTTTCTTTTCTTGGATTATCTTTGGCTCCCGATATTTTGTCACTTGCCTTTTTCTTTCGATCTCATGCCGCCTTTGAAACGTTGAGTAAGCTGCTGGCTCATGGGTCCCGCATGTCATCCTCTACGAACAATAAAAGTTTCCTTTCTTGGAGTTATTTTTTACCCCTAATTTCTGGCTATTTGCCTTTTTCTTTTGATCTCCTGCCCCCTCTGAAACGATGAGGACGTTGGAAGGTCGGTCCCACATGTCATCCTCTATGAACAATAAAAGTTTCCTTTGATGGATTTATTTTGAACCCCTCATTAATTTCTGGATATTTCCCCTGCCGCCTTGGAATCGTTGAGGATGCTGCTGCCTCATGGGTCCCGCATGTCATCCTCTCAACGGTAAATGTTTATTTTCTTGGATTTTGTTGACCAAACGATTTTTGGCTTATTTTTTCTTTCGATCACCAGCCTTTTTGAGGACGCTGCTGGCTCACGGGTCCCACATGTCAACCTCTATGAACAATAAACGCCAGGATGCTGCTGCCTCATGGGTCCCGCATGTCATCCTCTCGAACGAAAATGTTTCTTTTCTTGGATTTTTTACCAACAGATTTTTGGTTTATTTTTTCTTTCCATCCCCTGCCGCCTTTAAAACGTTGACGACGCTGTTGGCTCATGGGTCCCCGATGTCAGCCTCCCCGTACAAGAAACATATGATATCTTGATTATTTTGCAGACAATAAACAATGTATTGCGCTCTGAGCTATTTCAAACGGATAATTAAATCTTTATTTTTACATAAACAAACTTATATGTTGAATCTCCTTGTTTTTTTGTCTTTGCGAAGCATAGGACTTTCCTGTTTTTTTAGAAAATTCGGAACTTTCCTGTTTTGGAGTGGGCTGAAATTGTACGAGTCAAAAGGCCAAGCAGGATAGTTCGAAAGCCCAGATGTCCAGATGCAGCCCAATTGAAATCTTTCTTCTTGGATTTTTTTCACCCCCGATTTCTGGCTACTTCATTTTTCTTTTGGTCCTGTGCCGCCTTGGAAACGTTGAGACCGCTGCTGCAAAATGGGACCCGCATGTCATCCTCTACGTACAATAAAATTTCTTTTCTTGGATTATTTTTGGCTCCCGATATTTGGTCACTTGCCTTTTCTTTCGATCCCGTGCAGCCTCTCAAACGGTGATACCGCTGCTGCAAAATGGGACCCGCATGTCATCCTCTACGTACAATAAACTTTCTTTTCTTGGATTATTTTTGGCTCGATATTTGGTCACTTGCCTTTTTTCTTTCGATCTCATGCCACGTTTGAAACTTTGAGGAACCTGCTGCTCGTGGGACCCGCATGTCATCCTCTATGTGCTATAAAAGTTTATTTTCTATGGTTTTTTTTCACTCTCTGATTTTTGTCTATTTCCTTTTTTCTTTTGATGCCCTGCCGCCTTGGAAACGTTGAGTAAGCTGCTTACACATGGGACCCGCATGTCATCCTCTATGTACAATCAAGTTTCTTTTCTTGAATTATTTTTGGCTCCTGATATTTCGTCACTTGCCTTTTTCTTTCGATCTCATGCCACGTTTGAAACGTTGAGGAACCTGCTGGCTCATGGGACCCGCATGTCATCCTCTATGTGCTATAAAAGTTTGTTTTCTTGGATTTTTTTTCACCCTCTGATTTTTGGCTCCTGATATTTCGTCACTTGCCTTTTACTTTTGATCCCCTGGCCCCTTTGAAACGTTGAGTAAGCTGCTGGCACATGGGACCCGCATGTCAACCTCTATGTCCATCAACTTTCTTTTCTTGGATTTTTTTGACCCCTACTTTCTAGCTACTTTCTTTTTCTTTTGATCTCAAGCCGCATTTCAAACATTGAGACCGCTGCTGCAAAATGGGACCCGCATGTCATCCTCTATGTACAATAAATCTTTGATTATTTTTGGCACCTCATATTTGGTCACTTGCGTTTTTTTCTTTCGATCTCATGCCACCTTTGAAACGTTGAGTAAGCTGCTGGCTCATGGGTCCCCCATGTCATCCTCTACGAACAATAAAAGTTTCCTTTCTTGGAGTTATTTTTGCCCCCTAATTTCTGGCTACTTCCTTTTTCTTTGATCCCCTGCCGCCTTTGAAACGTTGAAAACTTTCTTTTCTTTGATTATTTTGGCTCCCGATATTTGGTCACTTGCCTTTTCTTTTGATCCCGCCCCCTTTGAAACGTTGAGTAAGTTGCTGGCTCAAGGGACCCGCATGTCATCCACTATGTACTATAAAACTTTCTTTTCTTGGATTTTTTTGGCACCTCATATTTGGTCACTTGCCTTTTTCTTTCGATCGCCTGCCGCCTCTCAAACGTTGATACAGCTGCTGCTATATGGGACCCGCATGTCATCCTCTATGTACATTCAAGTTTCTTTTCTTGGACTATTTTTGGCTCTTGATATTTGGTCACTTCCTTTTTCTTTCGATCTCATGCCACGTTTGAAACGTTGAGGAACCTGCTGCTAAATGGGACCCTCATGTCATCCTCTATGTCCATCAACTTTCTTTTCTTGGATTATTTTGAGCCCCTAATTTCTAGCTACTTTCTTTTTCTTTTGATCTCAAGACGCATTTGAAACATTGAGACCGCTGCTGCAAAATGGGACCCGCATGTCATCCTCTATGTACAATAAATCTTGGATTATTTTTGGCTCCGATATTTGGTCACTTGCCTTTTTCTTTTGATCACCTGCCGCCTTTGAAATTGAGGATTCTGCGGCTCATGGGTCCCGCATGTCATCCTCTACGAACAATAAAAGTTTCCTTTCTTGGAGTTATTTTTTACCCCTAATTTCTGGATATTTGCCTTTTTCTTTTGATCCCCTGCCCCCTTTGAAGATGATGTTGGCAGGTCGGTCCCACATGTCATCCTCTATGAACAATAAAAGTTTCCTTTGGTGGATTTATTTTTGACCCCTAATTAATTTCTGGTTATTTCCTTTTTTTCTTTTGATCCCCTGCCGCTCTCGGTGATACCGCTGATGCTAAATGGGACCCGCATGTCATCCTCTATGTACTATAAAACTTTCTTTTCTTGGATTTTTTTGGCACCTCATATTTGGTCACTTGCCTTTTTTCGATCGCCGCCACCTCTCAAACGTTGATACATCTGATGCTAAATGGGACCCGCATGTCATCCTCTATGTACAATAAAGTTTCTTTTCTTGGATTATCTTTGGCTCCTGATATTTGGTCACTTGCCTTTTTCTTTCGATCTCATGCCGACTTTGAAACGTTGAGGCTGCTGGCTCATGGGTGCCGCATGTCATCCTCTATGAACAATAAAAGTTGGGGATGTCTATTTGTCAGCTGACTGATTTTCAATTCAGCGTAAGTCAGTTTTTCTTCAAATTATAAGACGGCACATGGCATAGGCAAAAATCAGTCAAGCCCATAAAAAAAGAATTTTACCAAGCCTTGTATGTGGGCTAAATCCCTATAATTAGCAACAGACAAACAAGTTGCAAACAGAAAAAAAATCCATAATACATGATTTAAAGACCTTAAAACGTTGTTTGGCGAAAATTACATGTTTTGTATTATGTAAACATAGTTGTAATGGACTGTAAACTGTGAGATGGGGAAACTGAAAGAAAATCGTCTACATGATTTGAAAGTAAAATTACAGACTTGTTTGCCTAATTTTACATGTTCCAAATCATGTAAATACCAGTGTAATGGACTGTAATTCGTCATATACAAATTTACACAAAAAGTTCAGTAAATATCTATCCGCTGACTTAGTCATGCACGCGTTTTACATCCAAAACCTCCCGACACAAACGTGTGCAGCTATAGCAGATGGCTAAGTACGGTACACAGTGGCTCAGAGAAACACGTGCAAGTCCACAATCGCGATGCCTAATTGGTTGGACAGAAATTCGACTGATGGCCAAAAAAGAATAAGTCGACTGTTTCTTAGCAAATCCTAAAAGTTTCCTTTGTTGGATTTATTTTTTACCCTCTGATTTTCGGCTATTTCCTTTTTCTTTTGATCCCCTGCCGCCTTAGAATAGTTGAGGATGCTGCTGCCTCATGGGTCCCGCATGTCATCCCCTCAGAAAGGTAATTGTTTCTTTTCTTGGTTTTGTTTACCAACTGATTTTTGGCTTATTTTTTCTTTCGATCTCCTGCCGCCTTGAAAACGTTGACGACGCTGCTGGCTCATGGGTCCCCAATGTCAGCCTCCCCGTACTGCAAATCCTCTTTATGCAAAGGTTGAGGATGCTGCTGCCTCAAGGGTCCCGCATGTCATCCTCTTAGAACGATAAATGTTTATTTTCTTGGATTTTTACCAACTGATTTTTGGTTTATTTTTTCTTTCGATCCCCTGCCGCCTTTAAAACGTTGACGACGCTGCTGGCTCATGGGTCCCCGATGTCAGCCTCCCCGTACAAGAAACATGTGATATCTTGATTATTTTGCAGACAATAAACAGTGTATTTCGCTCTGAGCTATTTCAAAGGGATAAATTAAATCTTTGTTTTTACATAAACAAACTTATATGTTGAATCTCCTTGTTTTTTGTTTTTGCCAAGCATAGGACTTTCCTGTTTTGGAGTGGGCTTAAATTGTACGAGTCAAAAGGCTTCCAGCACGATAGTTCGAAGGCCCAGATGTCCAGATGCAGCCCAATTGAAATCTTTCTTTTCATGGATTTTTTGACACCCTGATTTCTGGCTACTTCCTTTTTCTTTTGATCCTGTGCCGCCTGGAAACTATGAGACCGCTATTGCAAAATGGGACCCACATGTCATCCTCTATGTACAATAAAAGTTTCTTTTCGTGGATTATTTTTGGCTCCTGATATTTGGTCACTTGCCTTTTTTCTTTCGATCCCGTGCAAAATGGGACCCGCATGTCGTCCTCTATTTACAAAAGAAGTTTCCTTTCTTGGAGTTATTTTTTACCCTAATTTGTGGCTACTTCATTTTTTTTTGATTCCCTGCCGCCTTTGAAACGTTGAGGACTCTGCTGGCTCATGGGCCCCACATGTCAGCCTCTGTGAACAATAAACCTTTCCTCTGTGAACACTAGCATTGACGAACTGAATGTGAACATGCGTTACAGGCTTTTTTTAGTAAATTTTGTCAACCAATTGCTAGCTTCTGTAAATATCACTAGTAGTACATACATCGCGAAAGCATTAGAATATTAGACCATGTTCACAAGAATAACATCAAGTCTGAACTACATTAACAGAGTGATAAAATATATTGTTCAGACCAGTACAAAATATAGGGAGTTAAACTAACACTATGCAGAAATTGGCCCTTCTCTTGCATCTATCCCTCTAGCAAAGGGATCAGCCACTGACAAGTCATGTACCAACCAGCTAAGAACACCGTCCGAGCTGAACTTATCTAAGGATGGTAAATATCCAAACTGAAAATCAACATCTCTATAAGCGGTGTTCTTCAGGTCTAGCTGCTTGAACTGGGTATCCCACCAGATCTCCTTGTGATGATATCTTACACCAAAATTCATTACTTTGAGCATTCTAGTGTTCTGTATAAAGAACCTGGAGACAATAACATCATTTCTCCTTCCTCGGTAGTCAGAAATCGAAATTTCTTTGAGGTGGAGATCAAGGCATTCAATGGGACAGGCTGGCTCATTATGCAGCACATGAACCTTATTGCCGGTTCTATAAAACTGCAAAGAAGTCAAATTAAGTAGTCAGTACAATAACAAAGTACTTCATAGCTATCAACTAATGAATATCTCAGGTGAGTTGAATCATGTGTTAATTGAGGACCGTGGAACAACATAATCCCCTGACACGTTCCAATTTGATAGATGCACTTTTTTACATCTGTTATTGTCATTGTAAAGTTGGGGAAAGGTTACCAACATGGGAAACTCCAATCCGCAACTAGTTGCGGGTGCACCCCATTTTTCTTTTGACACTTCCAAGTTTCCAAAAAAAATGTAAACTAAAAGTCTGGACATACATTGTGTTCTATCATGTGCTTCTGTGAAGTTTCATCCAAAAATATGATAATATGTGATCTACACAAAAAAAGAACAAATGATGTGTAAATAGTAAGTCACACTATTTACATATGTCTTCTCTTTTTTACACAGATCACATATTATCATGTGTTTATATGAAACTTCACAGATGCACAAGATACAACACATTGTATGACAAGAAGTTTAGTTTTGAACCAACATAATATAACTCCATTGTGGATGTTCTTCTAGTACAATTGTTCAACTGATCTAGGCTAATAAGTAATAACAGGTTAACTCCATGTAACTCTACAGTTTTTGCTCATAGTGGTAAACAGTTAACAACAACGAATTTACCTGGATATATAGCTTCTCCGTGCAGGGAAAGCATCTAAGAAATGCAAGTAGTTGATCCAGACGAGGGCCGTCAGATTTTAGAACCAAGTTCTTCACTGTGCACAGAGAATTTTCCAAGCTTATGGGCATCATCCTCTACAGGACAATGGTACATATGTCAAAAAAAATAACAAAAATGTGAGTTAATTCAACAAGAAGAAGGCTGTTCTACCAAAAAGTTTATGCGTCCAATAACAAGTTGGCAGCCAGGGTACGACGCAAAGCCCAACA
Source organism: Lolium multiflorum (assembly GCA_030979885.1). NCBI lineage: Eukaryota > Viridiplantae > Streptophyta > Magnoliopsida > Poales > Poaceae > Lolium > Lolium multiflorum. The sequence goes on along the minus strand of CM061753.1, from coordinate 267,800,129 downwards.
CCATCAACTTTGGTGCGTTGGCGACCTGGATTAGTAGTGGAACATCATCAACGCATATGACCAATCTCTCGAGGCAAGATGCATCCATAATTTGCACCGTGTCTAACTGAATAAGTTCGGTGGTGTTGCGTTTCCAATAGCTAGCCACACTAATTGTACGAAGATTTGGCATTTGAATGTTGAGTTGGGTGAACCCGTGGACCCCCTCAAGGTGAAGTGCCTCGAGCACAATACAGCGGGTGAACAGGCGGTCGATGTTCGTCGCCTTACAGATGTAGACGTCATAGAGCAAGAGCCTTTTGAGTTGGGGGAAAAGAAGCATGGAGTTGGCATGAATCTCGGGCAAATAGCAAGTAGAAATGCTGACAATGCGCAGCGTGGGCGCGCAGCGGAACGCGGACAGCGGGAAGGAGCGCATCACAGTTCCAGCATCGAATCTGAGGTTCTCGACGCAAGATAGGGTGCTGGACCGGAACCAGCTGTCGAGCGTGGTGTCGACCTTGCAAGTGGTTCTGAAGGGGTCGATTGACACGCTTCTGGCGGGGCCAGGGTGAGCGGCGAGGATACTGGAGACCGCGGCGATGCGTTTGTGGTTTTGCTTGGCGAGTTCGTCGTCGATCTCGAGGTTAAGTGGGACGGAGTGCCAGAGGTGGCGCCACCGTTTGGAGACCAAGGTTGTGCTTACAGCGGATACAGTGGGCAGGTGGGAGATGATGATGTGGAGAATCTGGTCCGGTAGGCGGCTGATGAGGTCGTTGTCGCCGACGAGGAGGTTAAGTGGGACGGAGCGCCAGAGGTGGCGCCACCGTTTGGAGAGCAATGTTGTCCTTACAGCGGATATCATGGGCAGGAGGGAGATGATGATGTGCAGCATCTCGTCGGGGAGGCGGCTGATGAGGTCGAGGCTCGACGGAGGCTCTTCCCGATCTGGCTCGACCCGCCTTCGGGAGTTGAGCGGCTCCGCCTCCATCTGACACGGCGGCGACACACGCAACGCCGCAGTCGTCTGCTGGACAGGGGAATAGGCGCAGCGGCGGTGGTGAGGACAGAAAGGTACTCGGCGGTGGATTTAGGTGGATGGCGGATGCAAGTGCGCTGGGGGTTTTTGGAGGAGACGGCAAGCGCTATGCAAGGAACTATTGCGGCGGGCGGCCAGCCGGGGTGCCTGAGGAGAGAAAGGTAGTATACTATGCGGTGCGGCGTTTGCGTCTCCCTTCCCCACGCGTGCAGCCTTCACATTTCACAAGACGTGCGAGTTTTTCAACAGAGATTATCAAGTGGAGAGACTTTCCCAATGCAATTGTCTCTCCACTTGATAATCACTCTTGAAAACACCGAGAAGATGGCGGTGAAGAAGACGGAGAGGCAAGGAAAAAAACAATATGAATTGAAATCAAATATAATACGGGCGTTCCTTCTCTCTCTGGTCTCTGCTGCACTTACTGCACCTGTGGTGCAGGCGTGTGACCCGAGAAGAAGCTAATGTACTGTATAGCCGTCCCTTGCACGCCGTGTAGCTGTATTTTGTCTCGTCAAATCAGCTCGGGACAGTTTCAGCAGAGAAAACATCATTTTTTCTTGCCATCATCATAATAGGCGAACATTACCACGGGCACACGGTAGTGCACATCCAACTTGTACTACTCAATCCTCCATATGCTGCACAAACCACCACTTTAACTTTTTCTTCGCAGTTTTCATGATTTTTAGCAGTTTCCACCATGTGGTGGTCTAATCTGTTGCAATTTTTACCACTTGGTCATCTGATCAGTTATTTTGTCATGTCGATGGCAAAATCAACAAGTGGATGCCAACTTTTTTGAAGGGCTACTCTCTAAAACACAGTTTGCATTATGGCATGTTTGGTATTTTCCCTAGGTAGTACTACATCCTAAAAAAAATTGACTACATGCTTTTATTTGCCTATTTTAAGCACCTTTTACCATGATTTCAAATTTAGGTCAAACTCACGGGGGCCATAGGATGCACGGCATTTATTTGGCAATTGTTTCAGTATGGCCAACTAGTTAGGCCTCCTTTGGTTCATAGGAAATGGAAAGTATAGGAAAAGGAAAATCATAGAATTGGGATGTCATGTCTACTTCAATCCTATGGGAATCGTGCTCCTTTGATTCATATGATTGTCATAGGAATTATGTTGGATTCGGTTCTTATGGGAAAAATTCCTATACAAGTCATTTGATTCATAGGAACTATTCATATAGGAATCTTGTAGTGCAAATCTTATAGGAAAAAAACCATTAGCTAATACCTCATGGAAAAGTTCCTTTGCCACAATCAAAGACACATCATGTTCCTATAGGATTCAACTTGGCATAACATTCCAATCATGCACCTTTCATATTCCTACGCCCTCCATATTCCTTTGAATAAAAGGAGCCCGAAGTTTATTTGATTGTAGCAAAGGAATTTTCCATGTATCGACAGTTTGACATGGTATTTTAATAACCAATCAAGAAGGCATGCAAACGTACTTAAAAACACACATGGTGCCAAAATCGGTGAAAGGGAATATTCTCAAGAACATAGGTAGGTCATGTTTGGCATTGTTCCTAGGTATTTCATCACAAATGATGAATCCATGATAAATTACTAACATTCGGAAGTTTGCCATGGTTCTAGCATTAACCAACTCACCTCTCACTTCGGAAGAGAGCCATGCGAACTCCAAGATGGATTCTGTCAAAAAAAAACTCCAACATGCATGGTGCCAAAATCTGGTAAGTTCTTCTAAAAAATATTTTGGTGTGCCATGTTTGGTATTTTGATATATATGTAGATTACTTACATCACAAACAACTACTCAATGCTTTCGTTTGCCATATGGGTGTTACGTACTTGGATGCAACGCATATGTTTGGTCATTTTTTGGGGGGTACCACACATTTAGTGCACATCACGTATATATAGTTTCCCCTTTTTTAATTGTACTTCGTGTACTTCGCGTTGAAATTTCAAATTATATGGAAATGAGCCCAGAACTAATTTAATATATGGTCACAAACCGAAATAATTCGTGAAATTTTGAAATGTCCATCCTACCATATCAACCACATGAAAAAATTGCATTGGCGGCAATCTGCCACTACAAATTTTAACCATTTCACGCAAAACACTCATGTAGTAATTTGTTCCCTTCTAGCACTTCATAAATCTCCCCGGTCTTGTTTGAAAAGGAGCCCCCGTCCGAAGAGTCCCTGTTTATAACTAAAACTAATTATTTCAGTACCGCATAAATTGCAATTACCATTAGATAAACAAGACTAAGATAGAGCATGTACCACCTGTCAATTACCGGTTCGCAATCTCCATATGCTCGCAATGATCGGTTCCACATTATACTTGGTCGAATTCAATTAAACATACAAGTACATCATGCCGAAGTTTTGTTCTAGGACATGGACACGTTCAAACTAATCACGGTAATAGATGATACAACATCGCACACATAAATAGACGACATGTCTAAAATCATACATTTTTTGAACACAGAAATGTCCCGAAGGACCTCGCGACACTGCTTTTATATTATGATGACGGTGGGATTACAGACTGCAAGCTAGGAGGACCCTCCAAGTAAAAGGAAACTACAGACAAGACATCCAAAAGTACAAAAAGAACTCTAGTTCTAGAAAAGGAAACTCCATCCGGTCCTTCTCCACCGAGCTCAGATTAGCCTCAAAGCGCGATCATCTTCTCCATCGAGACCGGCAAGATCAACCACCTACCGTCTCGTTGGCGCATGCGGGCACGTCGCCTCATGTTGAAAGTATTCGAGCAAGTCGCCGCTCATGTCGCAACCATCGTTGCTGCAATCCACCTTCAACAAGGAGGCAAATCTACTTAAATCCTCATCCTCTTCGTAGATGCCGTCGCAGTTCGGGCACACGAGACTGGGTAGGTTTCTTAAGCAGCTTCCGCATGCAATGTGATGTCCCTCCCCCATGCGAATGCACTGCTTAATACAAGGAAATTTACATGACTGTTGGCCCAAAGAAAAATATAGTTGGGTGGAACCTAGTGAAGAAAGTACTAACCCGTTATAGTGGACGTCGTGCGATTTGAGAGCACAAACCGCAGATGAACGTTCTTCTCACCACATTCTTTTCCATAACACATTCACGGGAAAAGTACATGCTTTCAGATGGAGGACTTTCACCTTGGAAGACGCCCTGGCATCCCGGGCACGCGCCACCGGGCAGGTTCCTAGCGCAGCTGTCGCATGCAACCTTCTTGCACGAACAACACTGCTTAATACAAGGAAATTAACACGACTGTTAGCCCAAATTAAAATACATCTTGATGAACCTAGTGAAGAAAGTACTAACCCGCCAAAATGGAGGTTGTGCGGATTGAGAGCACAAACCGTAGGTGAGCAGTCTTCTCAAATTAGCATCGTCGACAAAAGCTCGATCTAAAGCTACCAGGGGGGACCTCCATGCCCAACGATTCTAAATGGGAATATGAATTTAGAGGATGTGAAGGAGATAGGGATAGAGGGTCGTAGTCTTCGACTTGTATAGTATATATAGGGGAGGGAATTGCAGATTCCACCAAGGAACGAGATCCAGTAACTTCACTGGCGACTTGTACGTGAGTCATTCGATCAAGATCCAACGCACATGGTTGATCCAAATTTTAAACTTAAAATTAAACTCAATTTTCAAATGAAGTAAAACTTTACCAGAATACTTAAGAAAGATATATATCTTACTGTAATGTTTTCGATTTTTTTCGAGCAACTTAAAATGTGACTACAAATTCTGGATCAACTGTGTCCGTTGGATCTTGATCCGATGGCTCATGTACGTAAAGTTGCATTTTGGAGTAAGTAAAGTCACTGGCCTCAAGTTCCACCACCTCATACTTCGTATGTTGCACAAAAACACCATTTGGAAGGATATTTTGCGGTTTCCACCATGTACTGCTCCAATCTGTTGTGATTTCACCACTTAATCTTCTAATCAACCAATTATACTGGTAAATATTCTCTTACTTTGCATCTCAAACATTTCCCTGACTTTGAGTCCCTGCGCGCTAGTACACTCAATAAAGACAGAGAGAGAGGAGAGACGCTGAGGAGGACTTTGAGTTCTAGTACCTCACCTGCCCGGAATAAGTACGCTGGCAGCCTGACCTGCCCTAAGTACGTCCGGTCAAATCGATGCCTTGCCTTGCACGCCGTCTGCGCGCATCCATGTCTTCCCGATGAAATTGTCAGTCCAAAAAAATCGGAAATTTAATTCGGCTATTGGGCGGATATGCTACCTCGACCCAAAAAAACATATTTTTAATTTTCAAAAAATTCTAACAAAAAAATCCGCATGTACTTCTCGATAATCTATGTGTGTTCGTGTAGTTTCGTGAAAAGCCGATATTTTTTGTGGTTGATGTAAACAGCTTTATTTTTAGCAATAAATTTTATCTTTTTTACATAGCCCAAACGACAATTTAGTTTTTTATGGAAAGACTTTATGCGCTCTTAGCATGTGAAGATGAAAAGATTAATTTTTTGTTTGGATTTTTTTACATTTCAAAATATATAGATGTTGCAGTTCAAACTAAAGGGAGCATACGCAACCAGGAGCCAAAACATCCTCCCCCAAAAAATATGATTTGTTTTCTATTTGCGACGCTTCCGCGATGCCTATCACATGTCTGTATAGCCGCAGCTAGCACCATCGAGCACGCCCCAATGCTCTGTGTGTTGTCTTGTCAATTCAATGGTCAAGGTAATCTGACCAAAAGATACGTCTTGGAGTACGCGTGCGCCTTATTCCTTGAAATGGAGGTAGTACTTTATATTTGGCCCAAATGCGAAAAGTGTTACTCCTCCTATTCTAGTACTATACCATACTACGTATTACTCAAAACAAGTTCGAAGTTATGTCAAGTATGACTAGTGCAAATAAACCCTCTGGCATTAAGAGTATGAGAAGTTCGGATCATGATGAACAAGTTAATCTTCAAAACGTACAGCTATGTCAAGTATGACTAGTGCAAATAAACCCTCTGGCATTAAGAGAAACATCAAATAGTACAAAACACCTGAAAAAAAACGAAATTACAACAAAATCCTTGAGATGCCCTTCGTCTTCAACCTCCAGACCATGTCGACGACACCATGGCCGACACTAATCCAACCCAGGAAGCCAGAATCCTAGGATAAGCAAGCTCGGAAGGTAGGTGGCCACGGAAGCTCTAGCACGTACCAATTCAGCACGCGCGAGGGCCCGCCCAGCATCTCAATCGGCACGGTGTGAAGCCAGTCCTCGTCTCGAGCTCTCTCGAAGCGTGAGAGCTCGCCGGATTCTCTGTCGAGAGCAAGAATGAAGTTTCCGAGCCCACCGAACACGTACCACTGGAAGAAACGGGCGTTGCACCCCACAAAGAGGATATCCGACCGGCCTGTGTGCGTGGCGTGGAGAGGCACGATGGCGCCGGAGGAGGTCCAAGCGTGGCCACCAGGGCCAGGCGAGAACACGCAGGTCTTGCAGATGCCGTCATGATAGATCAGGCACGTCACCCTGTAATTTGACAGACTGATGCGCGCCGCAGCGTCCTCGCCATGGAGGGCGGCGCCCAGGAACAAGCTTACGAATGTTGTGTGCGAAACAGCAGGGGGTGGAGGGACCGTCACGTACTGACCTGCCAGGGGATCGCAGACGACGAGACGTGAAGGCTGCTCGAAAGGCTTTCCGTGTTCGGTGTGGTCGAAGTCCGCAAGGAGTAGGAGGCCGCCCCGAGAGTCGGCGAGCTCCAAACTGAGGTCGCCGTTTGGCGCCCGTGGGAGGAAGTCGAGCGCGAGATTATTTGCGGCGACCCCGGCCCAACATGACGAGGAAGAGGGAACGAAGTGGGGCAGCAAGCCAGACGGCCGATAGTGACAATGGGAGAAGCTGATGTGGTAGTGGCCGGCGACTATGGAGGATGGCGCGCCGTGGCGAGCGGAGAGGACACGGAAGTCCTCCGCCGCGATGACCTTGCGCCAGCTCCTGCAGGCGAACGCGGCGCGGACGAGATCCAGAGGCGAGGTGAGGCGCAGGAACACCAGCCCGAGAAGTTCATCCGGGATGGCGTCACCCTTGTCCTCCTGCCCGGACTTCCTCTGAGCATTCTTCCAGCGGGGGCGGCTGTGCCCCATCTCCGGCTGGACCTAGCTCGCGTACGGGGGCGAGGTGTGCTGTAGGGAGGAAGCTAGGGAAGTAGCGAGGCGGCCGGCTTGGTAGAGACTAGAGGAGTTAAGGAGGAGACTTATGTACTGAAAAAGTTCCGTGGAATCAAATTCCTATATTGGTTAATTACATGCAAGGATGAGCAGAGTAGTTGGTTGTGTAATTGAAACGAGATTACGAGCTTGATCCCCACACACGAACCACATCGTAAAGCTTCATGAAAGAAAAATAGGAAAACAACAAAATTGTGTGGCACAACAGTTGCTTTCTCCAAGTTCCTATAGAGGGAGTACTATGTACATATTCAAACTAGACAAATCATGTATCTACCCCCTAACCCCTAAAACTCAGTCTTATGAAATCTAGCATAAAGAGATCGAAGTCGTTTTGGGTTTCAAACATGGAAATTTCAAGAACATCCCAAAAGCTTCATTTTAGAGTGACTAAGAAGGATCCATGCTTACCTTTTCATTTTCATGTTTTAAACTTGTTTAAATCATGGTCAAACCTAGGATTTGACCAAGATTCAAATGGGCCTAAAAAATCAGAAAAAATCAAAAGAATGAACAACCAAAGCACATATATAGCATTCTTATGTCATATATATAGTAAGCATTCAAGTTGATAAACAAGGTCTAGACATATATATTCAAACCAGAAAAATCATGTATATATCTACCCCTAAAACCCTAAACTCTGTCTTATGAAGTCAATCATGAAGAGAAGTGGTTTTGGGTTTCAAACATGGAAATTTCAAGAACCTCCCGAAAGCTTCATTTTAGAGTGACTAAGAAGGATCCAGGCTTATCTTTTCATTTCATGTTTTAAACTTGTTTAAATCCTGGTCAAACCTAGGATTTGATGAAGATACAAATGGGTGGGCACGTACAATATTCAAAAAAATCAGAAAAATGAAAAACCAAATCACATTGTCTTCTTATGTCATATCGTAAGCATTCAAGTTGATAAATTAACAAGGTCTAGATATATCCAAACCAGACAAATCATGTATCTACCCCCTGTCGATCTTATGAAGTCTAGCATGAAGGGAAGTCGTTTTCGGTTTCAAACATGGTAATTTCAAGAACATCCCAAAAGCTTCCATTTTAGAGTGACTAAGAAGGATACATACTTCCTTTTATTTTCATGTTTTAAACTTGTTTAAATCTTGGTCAAACCAAGGATTTGACCAAGATTCAAATGGGCCTAAAAATTTAGAAAAAAATCAAAAGAGAATGAAAAACCAAAGCACATAGCATTCTTATGTCATATGTATAGTAAGCATTCAAGTTGATAAACAAGGGCTAGACATATTCAAACCAGAAAAATCATGTATATATCTACCCCTAAAACCCTAAACTCTGTCTTATGAAGTCAATCATGAAGAGAAGTGGTTTTGGGTTTGAAACATGGAAATTTCAAGAACCTCCCAAAAGATTTATGTTAGAGTGACTAATAAGGATCCATGCTTACCTTCATTTTCATAATTTAAACTTGTTTAAATCTTGGTCAAACCTAGGATTTGACCAAGATTCAAATGGGCATAAAATTAAAATAAAACAGAAAAATGAAAAACCAAAGCACATAGTCTTCTTATGTCATATAGTAAGCATTAAAATTGAGAAACAAGGTCTCTAGCTAGACATATTCAAACTATGCAAATCATGTATCTATGTACCCCCTAACCCCTAAACTCTGTCTTATGAAGTCAAGCACGAAGAGATGTGGTTTTGGGTTTCAAACATGGTAATTTCAAAAACCACCCAAAAGCTTCATTTTAATTAGAGTGACAAAGAAGGATACAGGCTTCCCTTCTCATTTTCATGTTTTAAACTTGTTTAAATCTTGGTCAAACCTAGGATTCTACCAAGATTCAAATGGGCATAAAAATTCAGAAAAAATCAAAAGAATGAAAAACCAAAGCACATAGCATTCTTATGTCATATAGTAAGCATTCAAGTTGATAAACAGGGTCTAGACATATTCAAACCAGAAAAATCATGTATATATATATCTACCCCTATCCCTAAACTCTGTCTTATGAAGTCAAGCATGAAGAGAAGTGGTTTTGGGTTTCAAACCTGGAAATTTAAAAAAAAAACCAAAAGCTTCATTTTAGGGAGACTAAGAAGGATCCATGCTTACCATTTTATTTTCACGTCTTAAACTTGTTTAAATCTTGGTCAAACCTAGGATTTGACCAAGATACAAATTGGCAGAAAAGTTTAAAAAATCAAAAAAATTAAAAACCAAAGTACATAGTCTTCTTATGGCATATAGTAAGCATTCAAGTTGTTAAACAAGGTCTAGACATATTCAAACCAAACAAATCATGTATCTATACCCCTAACCCCTAATTAAACTCTATATATCTTATGAAGTCAAGCATGAAGAGACGTGGTTTTTGGTTTCAAACATGGAAATTTCAAAAACCTCCCAAAATCTTCATTTTAATTAGAGTGACTAAGAAGGATACATGCTTCCCTTCTCATTTTCATGTTTTAAACTTGTTTAAATCTTGGTCAAACCTAGGATTCGACCAAGATTCAAATGGGCATAAAAATTCAAAAAAATCAAAAGAATGAAAAACCAAAGCACATAGCATTCTTATGTCATATATAGTAAGCTAGCATTCAAGTTGATAAACAAGGTCTAGACATATATATTCAAACCAGAAAAATCATGTATATATCTACCCCTAAAACCCTAATTAAACTCAGTCAATCATGAAGAGATGTGGTTTTGGGTTTCAAACATGGAAATTTCAAGAACCTCCCAAAAGCTTCATTTTAGAGTGACTAAGAAGGATCCGGGCTTACTTATTCGTTTTCACGTGTTAAACTTGTCTAAATCTTGGTCAAACCTAGGATTTGACCAAGATATGATTCAAATGCGCAAAATTAAAAAACAGAAAAATGAAAAACCAAAGTACATAGTCTTCTTATGTCATATAGTAAGCATATTCAAGTTGATAAACAAGGTTTGGACATATTCAAACCATACAAATCATGTATCTATATTTACCCCCTAACCCTAAACTTTGTCTTATGAAGTCAAGCATGAAGAGACGTGGTTTTGGGTTTCAAACATGGAAATTTCAAAAACCTCCCAAAAACTTCATTTTAGAGTGACTGAGAAGGTTACATGCTTCCCTTTTCATTTTCATGTTTTAAACTTGTTTAAATCTTGGTCAAACCTAGGATTCGACCAAGATTCAAATGGGCATAAAAATTCAGAAAAAAATCAAAAGAATGAAAAACCAAAGCACATAGCATTCTTATATATGTCATATGTATAGTAAGCATTCAAGTTGATAAACCAGGTCTAGACATATTCAAACCAGAAAAATCATGTATATATCTACCCCTAAAACCCTAAACTCTTTCTTATGAAGTCAATCATGAAGAGAAGTGGTTTTGGGTTTCAAACATGGAAATTTCAAGAACCTCCCAAAAGATTTAATTTAGAGTGACTAATAAGGATCCATGCTTACCTTTTCATTTTCACAATTTAAACTTGTTTAAATCTTTGTCAAACCTATGATTTGACCAAGATTCAAATTGGCAGAAAATTTTAAAAAATCAAAAAAATTAAAAACCAAAGTAATAGTCTTCTTATGGCATATAGTAAGCATTCAAGTTGTTAAACAAGGTCTAGACATATTCAAACCAAACAAATCATGTATCTATACCCCTAACCCCTAATTAAACTCTATATATCTTATGAAGTCAAGCATGAAGAGACGTGGTTTTTGGTTTCAAACATGGAAATTTCAAAAACCTCCCAAAATCTTCATTTTAATTAGAGTGACTAAGAAGGATACATGCTTCCCTTCTCATTTTCATGTTTTAAACTTGTTTAAATCTTGGTCAAACCTAGGATTCGACCAAGATTCAAATGGGCATAAAAATTCAGAAAAAATCAAAAGAATGAAAAACCAAAGCACATAGCATTCTTATGTCATATATAGTAAGCTAGCATTCAAGTTGATAAACAAGGTCTAGACATATTCAAACCAGAAAAATCATGTATATATCTACCCCTAACCCTAAACTATGTCTTATGAAGTCAAGCATGAAGAGAAGTGGTTTTTGGTTTCAAACATGGAAATTTCAAAAAAAAAAACTTCATTTTCGGGAGACTAAGAAGGATCCATGCTTACCATTTTATTTTCATGTTTTAAACTTGTTTAAATCTTGGTCAAACCTAGGATTTGACCAAGATTCAAATGGGCAGAAAATTAAAAAAAGTGTGTTTGCCCGTCGAGTGAAACTCGGAGGAAGAGGGATCACTCGGAAGGAGAGAAGAAGGGAGAGAATTATGGTGTCTCCCCTTTTTCGGGTGATGATGTTGACTTTTGTGCAGGGTTTGTCAGTGAGCAGGAGGTGCGAGCGAGCGAGCGAGCGAGTGGAGCGAGGCCGAGAATGAGAGAGATTGTTTTTTTTTGTGAGAGGGACAACCGAAGGATCCAGAAGGACCCACAGACTTCCAATACGCATCCTGATGCGTCTTCTCTTGACAAAGAAGATGGCTGGGAGTTTGCGTACCTATTGCACGTGACTTGTGCTCACTGAAGTGTGGGACCTCACGCGTGGGCACCACACGTAAGTGACAGACCTGTTGGTGTAAAAACTCGGTTGATTATTATAGTGCATTAGAACAAAGTTTCCTATGGATTCAAGGGTAGGAAATCCAAGTTAACTCATTTACATGACATTATTTTTCTTATGTCATATAGTAAGCATTAAAGTTGATAAACAATGTCTAGACACATTCAAACCAGACAAATCATGTATCTATACCCCTAACCCCTAAACTCTGTCTTATGAAGTCAAGCATGTGAAGAGATGTGGTTTTGGGTTTCAAACATGGAAATTTCAAAAACCTCCCAAAAGCTTCATTTTAGAGTGCCTAAGAAGGATACATGCTTCCCTTTTCATTTTCATGTTTTATAAAACTTGTTTTAATTATCTTGGTCAAACCTAGGATTTGACGAAGATACAAATGGGTGGGCAAAAAATTAAAAAAATCAGAAAAATGGAAAACCAAATCACATAGTCTTCTTATGTCATATCGTAAGCAATCAAGTTGATAAACAAGGTCTAGATATATCCAAACCAGACAAATCGTATCTACCCCCTTTCGATCTTATGAAGTCTAGCATGAAGGGAAGTCGTTTTGGGTTTCAAACATTGAAATTTCAAGAACATCCCAAAAGCTTCATTTTAGAGTGACTAAGAAGGATACAGACTTCCCTTTTCATTTTCATGTTTTAAACTTGTTTAAATCTTGGTCAAACCAAGGATTTGACCAAGATTCAAATGGCCCTAAAAATTCAGAAAAAATCAAAAGAATGAAAAACCAAAGCACATAGCATTCTTATGTCATATGTATAGTAAGCATTCAAGTTGATAAACAAGGTCTAGACATATATATTCAAACCAGAAAAATCATGTATATATCTACCCCTAAAACCCTAATTAAACTCAGTCAATCATGAAGAGAAGTGGTTTTGGGTTTCAAACATGGAAATTTCAAGAACCTCCCAAAAGCTTCATTTTAGAGTGAATAAGAAGGATCCAGGCTTACTTATTCGTTTTCACGTGTTAAACTTGTCTAAATCTTGGTAAAACCTATGATTTGACCAAGATATGATTCAAATGCGCAGAAAATTAAAAAAATCAGAAAAATGAAAAACCAAAGTACATAGTCTTCTTATGTCATATAGTAAGCATATTCAAGTTGATAAACAAAATGTTTGGACATATTCAAACCATACAAATCATGTATCTATATATACCCCCTAACCCTAAACTTTGTCTTATGAAGTCAAGCATGAAGAGAAGTGGTTTTGGGTTTCAAACATGGAAATTTCAAAAACCTCCCAAAAACTTCACTTTAGAGTGACTGAGAAGGTTACATGCTTCCCTTTTCATTTTCATGTTTTAAACTTGTTTAAATTAGCTTGGTCAAACCTAGGATTTCATGAAGATACAAATGGGTGGGCACAATGTTCAAAAAAATCAGAAAAATGAAAAACCAAATCACATAGTCTTCTTATGTCATATCGTAAGCAATCAAGTTGATAAACAAGGTCTAGATATATCCAAACCAGACAAATCATGTATCTACCCCCTTTCGATCTTATGAAGTCTAGCATGAAGGGAAGTCGTTTTGGGTTTCAAACATTGAAATTTCAAGAACATCCCAAAAGCTTCATTTTAGAGTGACTAAGAAGGATACAGACTTCCCTTTTCATTTTCATGTTTTAAACTTGTTTAAATCTTGGTCAAACCAATGATTTGACCAAGATTCAAATGGCCCTAAAAATTCAGAAAAAAATCAAAAGAATGAAAAACCAAAGCACATAGCATTCTTAGATATGTCATATGTATAGTAAGCATTCAAGTTGATAAACAAGGTCTCTAGACATATATATTCAAACCAGAAAAATCATGTATATATCTACCCCTAAAACCCTATATAATTAAACTCAGTCAATCATGAAGAGAAGTGGTTTTGGGTTTCAAACATGGAAATTTCAAGAACCTCCCAAAAGCTTCATTTTAGAGTGACTAAGAAGGATCCAGGCTTACTTATTCGTTTTCACGTGTTAAACTTGTCTAAATCTTGGTCAAACCTAGGATTTGACCAAGATATGATTCAAATGTGCAGAAAATTAAAAAAATCAGAAAAATGAAAAACCAAAGTACATAGTCTTCTTATGTCATATAGTAAGCATATTCAAGTTGATAAACAAGGTTTGGACATATTCAAACCATACAAATCATGTATCTATACCCCCTAACCCTAAACTTTGTCTTATGAAGTCAAGCATGAAGAGAAGTGGTTTTGGGTTGCAAACATGGAAATTTCAAAAACCTCCCAAAAACTTCATTTTAGAGTGACTGAGAAGGTTACATGTTTCCCTTTTCGTTTTCATGTTTTAAACTTGTTTAAATTATCTTGGTAAAACCTAGGATTTCATGAAGATACAAATGGGTGGGCACAATATTCAAAAAAATCAGAAAATTGAAAAACCAAATCACATTGTCTTCTTATGTCATATCGTAAGCATTCAAGTTGATAAATTAACAAGGTCTAGATATATCCAAACAAGACAAATCATGTATCTACGTTACCCCCTGTCGATCTTATGAAGTCTAGCATGAAGGGAAGTCGTTTTCGGTTTCAAACATGGAAATTTCAAGAACATCCCAAAAGCTTCCATTTTAGAGTTACTAAAAGAAGGATATACAGACTTCCCTTTTTCATTTTCATGTTTTAAACTTGTTTAAATCCTTGTCAAACCAAAGATTTTGACCAAGATTCAAATGGGCATAAAAATTTAGAAAAAAAATCAAAAGAGAATGAAAAACCAAAGCACATAGCATTCTTATATATGTCATATGTATAGTAAGCATTCAAGTAGATAAACCAGGTCTAGACATATTCAAACCAGAAAAATCATGTATATATCTACCCCTAAAACCCTAAACTCTTTCTTATGAAGTCAATCATGAAGAGAAGTGGTTTTGGGTTTCAAACATGGAAATTTCAAGAACCTCCCAAAAGATTTAATTTAGAGTGACTAATAAGGATCCATGCTTACCTTTTCATTTTCACAATTTAAACTTGTTTAAATCTTTGTCAAACCTATGATTTGACCAAGATTCAAATTGGCAGAAAATTTTAAAAAATCAAAAAAATTAAAAACCAAAGTAATAGTCTTCTTATGGCATATAGTAAGCATTCAAGTTGTTAAACAAGGTCTAGACATATTCAAACCAAACAAATCATGTATCTATACCCCTAACCCCTAATTAAACTCTATATATCTTATGAAGTCAAGCATGAAGAGACGTGGTTTTTGGTTTCAAACATGGAAATTTCAAAAACCTCCCAAAATCTTCATTTTAATTAGAGTGACTAAGAAGGATACATGCTTCCCTTCTCATTTTCATGTTTTAAACTTGTTTAAATCTTGGTCAAACCTAGGATTCGACCAAGATTCAAATGGGCATAAAAATTCAGAAAAAATCAAAAGAATGAAAAACCAAAGCACATAGCATTCTTATGTCATATATAGTAAGCTAGCATTCAAGTTGATAAACAAGGTCTAGACATATTCAAACCAGAAAAATCATGTATATATCTACCCCTAACCCTAAACTATGTCTTATGAAGTCAAGCATGAAGAGAAGTGGTTTTTGGTTTCAAACATGGAAATTTCAAAAAAAAAAACTTCATTTTCGGGAGACTAAGAAGGATCCATGCTTACCATTTTATTTTCATGTTTTAAACTTGTTTAAATCTTGGTCAAACCTAGGATTTGACCAAGATTCAAATGGGCAGAAAATTAAAAAAAGTGTTTGCCCGTCGAGTGAAACTCGGAGGAAGAGGGATCACTCGGAAGGAGAGAAGAAGGGAGAGAATTATGGTGTCTCCCCTTTTTCGGGTGATGATGTTGACTTTTGTGCAGGGTTTGTCAGTGAGCAGGAGGTGCGAGCGAGCGAGCGAGAGAGTGGAGCGAGGCCGAGAATGAGAGAGATTTGTTTTTTTTTGTGAGAGGGACAACCGAAGGATCCAGAAGGACCCACAGACTTCCAATACGCATCCTGATGCGTCTTCTCTTGACAAAGAAGATGGCTGGGAGTTTGCGTACCTATTGCACGTGACTTGTGCTCACTGAAGTGTGGGACCTCACGCGTGGGCACCACACGTAAGTGACAGACTGTTGGTGTAAAAACTCGGTTGATTATTATAGTGCATTAGAACAAAGTTTCCTATGGATTCAAGGGTAGGAAATCCAAGTTAACTCATTTACATGACATTATTTTTCTTATGTCATATAGTAAGCATTAAAGTTGATAAACAATGTCTAGACACATTCAAACCAGACAAATCATGTATCTATACCCCTAACCCCTAAACTCTGTCTTATGAAGTCAAGCATGTGAAGAGATGTGGTTTTGGGTTTCAAACATGGAAATTTCAAAAAACTCCCAAAAGCTTCATTTTAGAGTGCCTAAGAAGGATACATGCTTCCCTTTTCATTTTCATGTTTTATAAAACTTGTTTTAATTATCTTGGTCAAACCTAGGATTTGACGAAGATACAAATGGGTGGGCAAAAAATTAAAAAAATCAGAAAAATGGAAAACCAAATCACATAGTCTTCTTATGTCATATCGTAAGCAATCAAGTTGATAAACAAGGTCTAGATATATCCAAACCAGACAAATGTATCTACCCCCTTTCGATCTTATGAAGTCTAGCATGAAGGGAAGTCGTTTTGGGTTTCAAACATTGAAATTTCAAGAACATCCCAAAAGCTTCATTTTAGAGTGACTAAGAAGGATACAGACTTCCCTTTTCATTTTCATGTTTTAAACTTGTTTAAATCTTGGTCAAACCAAGGATTTGACCAAGATTCAAATGGCCCTAAAAATTCAGAAAAAATCAAAAGAATGAAAAACCAAAGCACATAGCATTCTTATGTCATATGTATAGTAAGCATTCAAGTTGATAAACAAGGTCTAGACATATATATTCAAACCAGAAAAATCATGTATATATCTACCCCTAAAACCCTAATTAAACTCAGTCAATCATGAAGAGAAGTGGTTTTGGGTTTCAAACATGGAAATTTCAAGAACCTCCCAAAAGCTTCATTTTAGAGTGACTAAGAAGGATCCAGGCTTACTTATTCGTTTTCACGTGTTAAACTTGTCTAAATCTTGGTCAAACCTAGGATTTGACCAAGATATGATTCAAATGCGCAGAAAATTAAAAAAATCAGAAAAATGAAAAACCAAAGTACATAGTCTTCTTATGTCATATAGTAAGCATATTCAAGTTGATAAACAAAAGGTTTGGACATATTCAAACCATACAAATCATGTATCTATATATACCCCCTAACCCTAAACTTTGTCTTATGAAGTCAAGCATGAAGAGAAGTGGTTTTGGGTTTCAAACATGGAAATTTCAAAAACCTCCCAAAAACTTCATTTTAGAGTGACTGAGAAGGTTACATGCTTCCCTTTTCATTTTCATGTTTTAAACTTGTTTAAATTAGCTTGGTCAAACCTAGGATTTCATGAAGATACAAATGGGTGGGCACAATGTTCAAAAAAATCAGAAAAATGAAAAACCAAATCACATAGTCTTCTTATGTCATATCGTAAGCAATCAAGTTGATAAACAAGGTCTAGATATATCCAAACCAGACAAATCATGTATCTACCCCCTTTCGATCTTATGAAGTCTAGCATGAAGGGAAGTCGTTTTGGGTTTCAAACATTGAAATTTCAAGAACATCCCAAAAGCTTCATTTTAGAGTGACTAAGAAGGATACAGACTTCCCTTTTCATTTTCATGTTTTAAACTTGTTTAAATCTTGGTCAAACCAATGATTTGACCAAGATTCAAATGGCCCTAAAAATTCAGAAAAAAAATCAAAAGAATGAAAAACCAAAGCACATAGCATTCTTAGATATGTCATATGTATAGTAAGCATTCAAGTTGATAAACAAGGTCTCTAGACATATATATTCAAACCAGAAAAATCATGTATATATCTACCCCTAAAACCCTATATAATTAAACTCAGTCAATCATGAAGAGAAGTGGTTTTGGGTTTCAAACATGGAAATTTCAAGAACCTCCCAAAAGCTTCATTTTAGAGTGACTAAGAAGGATCCAGGCTTACTTATTCGTTTTCACGTGTTAAACTTGTCTAAATCTTGGTCAAACCTAGGATTTGACCAAGATATGATTCAAATGTGCAGAAAATTAAAAAAATCAGAAAAATGAAAAACCAAAGTACATAGTCTTCTTATGTCATATAGTAAGCATATTCAAGTTGATAAACAAGGTTTGGACATATTCAAACCATACAAATCATGTATCTATACCCCCTAACCCTAAACTTTGTCTTATGAAGTCAAGCATGAAGAGAAGTGGTTTTGGGTTTCAAACATGGAAATTTCAAAAACCTCCCAAAAACTTCATTTTAGAGTGACTGAGAAGGTTACATGTTTCCCTTTTCGTTTTCATGTTTTAAACTTGTTTAAATTATCTTGGTAAAACCTAGGATTTCATGAAGATACAAATGGGTGGGCACAATATTCAAAAAAATCAGAAAATTGAAAAACCAAATCACATTGTCTTCTTATGTCATATCGTAAGCATTCAAGTTGATAAATTAACAAGGTCTAGATATATCCAAACCAGACAAATCATGTATCTACCCCCTGTCGATCTTATGAAGTCTAGCATGAAGGGAAGTCGTTTTCGGTTTCAAACATGGAAATTTCAAGAACATCCCAAAAGCTTCCATTTTAGAGTTACTAAAAGAAGGATATACAGACTTCCCTTTTTCATTTTCATGTTTTAAACTTGTTTAAATCCTTGTCAAACCAAAGATTTTGACCAAGATTCAAATGGGCATAAAAATTTAGAAAAAAAATCAAAAGAGAATGAAAAACCAAAGCACATAGCATTCTTATATATGTCATATGTATAGTAAGCATTCAAGTTGATAAACCAGGTCTAGACATATTCAAACCAGAAAAATCATGTATATATCTACCCCTAAAACCCTAAACTCTTTCTTATGAAGTCAATCATGAAGAGAAGTGGTTTTGGGTTTCAAACATGGAAATTTCAAGAACCTCCCAAAAGATTTAATTTAGAGTGTGACTAATAAGGATCCATGCTTACCTTTTCATTTTCACAATTTAAACTTGTTTAAATCTTTGTCAAACATATGATTTGACCAAGATTCAAATATATGGGCATAAAATTCAAAAAAAATCAGAAAAATGAAAAACAAAAGCATATAGTCTTCTTATGTCATATAGTAAGCATTCAAGTTGATAAATTAACAAGGTTTGGACATATTCAAACCATACAAATCATGTATCTACCCCTAACCCTAAACTCGGTCGATCTTATGAAGTGTAGCATGAAGAGAGGTCGTTTTGGGTTTCAAACATGGAAATTTCAAGAACATCCCAAAATGCTTCATTTTAGAGTGACTAAGAAGGATCCAGGCTTACTTATTCGTTTTCACGTGTTAAACTTGTCTAATCTTGGTCAAACCTAGGATTTGACCAAGATTCAAATGCGCAGAAAATTTAAAAAATCAGAAAAATGAAAACCAAAGTACATAGTCTTCTTATGTCATATAGTAAGCATATTCAAGTTGATAAACAAGGTTTGAACCTTGATCTGTAGTAGTGGGCAAAACCCTAGTTTAACCTATTTAATTACAGATTCGTAGGTTGATTTTTCTACATTTTTATTATTACTAACCTATTTAATTATAGATTCGTAGGTTGATTTTTCTATACCTTTTTATTATTACTATGCAGCACAAGTGTGTTTGCCCGTCGAGTGAAACTCGGAGGAAGAGGGATCACTCGGAGGAAGGAGAGAAGAAGGGAGAGAATTATGGTGTCTCCCCTTTTTGGTGATGATGTTGACTTTTGTGCAGGGTTTGTCAGTGAGCAGGAGGTGCGAGCGAGCGAGCGAGCGAGTCGAGAGAGGCCGAGAATGAGAGAGATTTGTTTTTTTTGTGAGAGGGACAACCGAAGGATCCAGAAGGACCCACAGACTTCCAATACGCATCCTGATGCGTCTTCTCTTGACAAAGAAGATGGCTGGGAGTTTGCGTACCTATTGCACGTGACTTGTGCTCATTGAAGTGTGGGACCTCGCGTGGGCACCACACGTAAGTGACAGACCTGTTGGTGTAAAAACTCGGTTGATTATTATAGTGCATTAGAACAAAGTTTCCTATGGATTCAAGGGTAGGAAATCCAAGTTAACTCATTTACATGACATTATTTTTCTTATGTCATATAGTAAGCATTAAAGTTGATAAACAATGTCTAGACACATTCAAACCAGACAAATCATGTATCTATACCCCTAACCCCTAAACTCTGTCTTATGAAGTCAAGCATGTGAAGAGATGTGGTTTTGGGTTTCAAACATGGAAATTTCAAAAACCTCCCAAAAGCTTCATTTTAGAGTGCCTAAGAAGGATACATGCTTCCCTTTTCATTTTCATGTTTTATAAAACTTGTTTTAATTATCTTGGTCAAACCTAGGATTTGACGAAGATACAAATGGGTGGGCAAAAAATTAAAAAAATCAGAAAAATGGAAAACCAAATCACATAGTCTTCTTATGTCATATCGTAAGCAATCAAGTTGATAAACAAGGTCTAGATATATCCAAACCAGACAAATCGTATCTACCCCCTTTCGATCTTATGAAGTCTAGCATGAAGGGAAGTCGTTTTGGGTTTCAAACATTGAAATTTCAAGAACATCCCAAAAGCTTCATTTTAGAGTGACTAAGAAGGATACAGACTTCCCTTTTCATTTTCATGTTTTAAACTTGTTTAAATCTTGGTCAAACCAAGGATTTGACCAAGATTCAAATGGCCCTAAAAATTCAGAAAAAATCAAAAGAATGAAAAACCAAAGCACATAGCATTCTTATGTCATATGTATAGTAAGCATTCAAGTTGAAACAAGGTCTAGACATATATATTCAAACCAGAAAAATCATGTATATATCTACCCCTAAAACCCTAATTAAACTCAAATCATGAAGAGAAGTGGTTTTGGGTTTCAAACATGGAAATTTCAAGAACCTCCCAAAAGCTTCATTTTAGAGTGACTAAGAAGGATCCAGGCTTACTTATTCGTTTTCACGTGTTAAACTTGTCTAAATCTTGGTCAAACCTAGGATTTGACCAAGATATGATTCAAATGCGCAGAAAATTAAAAGAAATCAGAAAAATGAAAAACCAAAGTACATAGTCTTCTTATGTCATATAGTAAGCATATTCAAGTTGATAAACAAAAGGTTTGGACATATTCAAACCATACAAATCATGTATCTATATATACCCCCTAACCCTAAACTTTGTCTTATGAAGTCAAGCATGAAGAGAAGTGGTTTTGGGTTTCAAACATGGAAATTTCAAAAACCTCCCAAAAACTTCATTTTAGAGTGACTGAGAAGGTTACATGCTTCCCTTTTCATTTTCATGTTTTAAACTTGTTTAAATTAGCTTGGTCAAACCTAGGATTTCATGAAGATACAAATGGGTGGGCACAATGTTCAAAAAAATCAGAAAAACGAAAAACCAAATCACATAGTCTTCTTATGTCATATCGTAAGCAATCAAGTTGATAAACAAGGTCTAGATATATCCAAACCAGACAAATCATGTATCTAGCCCCTTTCGATCTTATGAAGTCTAGCATGAAGGGAAGTCGTTTTGGGTTTCAAACATTGAAATTTCAAGAACATCCCAAAAGCTTCATTTTAGAGTGACTAAGAAGGATACAGACTTCCCTTTTCATTTTCATGTTTTAAACTTGTTTAAATCTTGGTCAAACCAATGATTTGACCAAGATTCAAATGGCCCTAAAAATTCAGAAAAAAATCAAAAGAATGAAAAACCAAAGCACATAGCATTCTTAGATATGTCATATGTATAGTAAGCATTCAAGTTGATAAACAAGGTCTAGACATATATATTCAAACCAGAAAAATCATGTATATATCTACCCCTAAAATCCTATATAATTAAACTCAGTCAATCATGAAGAGAAGTGGTTTTGGGTTTCAAACATGGAAATTTCAAGAACCTCCCAAAAGCTTCATTTTAGAGTGACTAAGAAGGATCCAGGCTTACTTATTCGTTTTCACGTGTTAAACTTGTCTAAATCTTGGTCAAACCTAGGATTTGACCAAGATATGATTCAAATGTGCAGAAAATTAAAAAAAATCAAAAAATGAAAAACCAAAGTACATAGTCTTCTTATGTCATATAGTAAGCATATTCAAGTTGATAAACAAGGTTTGGACATATTCAAACCATACAAATCATGTATCTATACCCCCTAACCCTAAACTTTGTCTTATGAAGTCAAGCATGAAGAGAAGTGGTTTTGGGTTTCAAACATGGAAATTTCAAAAACCTCCCAAAAACTTCATTTTAGAGTGACTGAGAAGGTTACATGTTTCCCTTTTCGTTTTCATGTTTTAAACTTGTTTAAATTATCTTGGTAAAACCTAGGATTTCATGAAGATACAAATGGGTGGGCACAATATTCAAAAAAATCAGAAAATTGAAAAACCAAATCACATTGTCTTCTTATGTCATATCGTAAGCATTCAAGTTGATAAATTAACAAGGTCTAGATATATCCAAACCAGACAAATCATGTATCTACCCCCTGTCGATCTTATGAAGTCTAGCATGAAGGGAAGTCGTTTTCGGTTTCAAACATGGAAATTTCAAGAACATCCCAAAAGCTTCCATTTTAGAGTTACTAAAAGAAGGATATACAGACTTCCCTTTTTCATTTTCATGTTTTAAACTTGTTTAAATCCTTGTCAAACCAAAGATTTTGACCAAGATTCAAATGGGCATAAAAATTTAGAAAAAAATCAAAAGAGAATGAAAAACCAAAGCACATAGCATTCTTATATATGTCATATGTATAGTAAGCATTCAACTGATAAACCAGGTCTAGACATATTCAAACCAGAAAAATCATGTATATATCTACCCCTAAAACCCTAAACTCTTTCTTATGAAGTCAATCATGAAGAGAAGTGGTTTTGGGTTTCAAACATGGAAATTTCAAGAACCTCCCAAAAGATTTAATTTAGAGTGTGACTAATAAGGATCCATGCTTACCTTTTCATTTTCACAATTTAAACTTGTTTAAATCTTTGTCAAACATATGATTTGACCAAGATTCAAATATATGGGCATAAAATTCAAAAAAAATCAGAAAAATGAAAAACAAAAGCATATAGTCTTCTTATGTCATATAGTAAGCATTCAAGTTGATAAATTAACAAGGTTTGGACATATTCAAACCATACAAATCATGTATCTACCCCTAACCCTAAACTCGGTCGATCTTATGAAGTGTAGCATGAAGAGAGGTCGTTTTGGGTTTCAAACATGGAAATTTCAAGAACATCCCAAAATGCTTCATTTTAGAGTGACTAAGAAGGATCCAGGCTTACTTATTCGTTTTCACGTGTTAAACTTGTCTAATCTTGGTCAAACCTAGGATTTGACCAAGATTCAAATGCGCAGAAAATTTAAAAAATCAGAAAAATGAAAACCAAAGTACATAGTCTTCTTATGTCATATAGTAAGCATATTCAAGTTGATAAACAAGGTTTGAACCTTGATCTGTAGTAGTGGGCAAAACCCTAGTTTAACCTATTTAATTACAGATTCGTAGGTTGATTTTTCTACATTTTTATTATTACTAACCTATTTAATTATAGATTCGTAGGTTGATTTTTCTATACCTTTTTATTATTACTATGCAGCACAAGTGTGTTTGCCCGTCGAGTGAAACTCGGAGGAAGAGGGATCACTCGGAGGAAGGAGAGAAGAAGGGAGAGAATTATGGTGTCTCCCCTTTTTCGGGTGATGATGTTGACTTTTGTGCAGGGTTTGTCAGTGAGCAGGAGGTGCGAGCGAGCGAGCGAGCGAGCGAGTGGAGCGAGGCCGAGAATGAGAGAGATTTGTTTTTTTTGTGAGAGGGACAACCGAAGGATCCAGAAGGACCCACAGACTTCCAATACGCATCCTGATGCGTCTTCTCTTGACAAAGAAGATGGCTGGGAGTTTGCGTACCTATTGCACGTGACTTGTGCTCACTGAAGTGTGGGACCTCACGCGTGGGCACCACACGTAAGTGACAGACCTGTTGGTGTAAAAACTCGGTTGATTATTATAGTGCATTAGAACAAAGTTTCCTATGGATTCAAGGGTAGGAAATCCAAGTTAACTCATTTACATGACATTATTTTTCTTATGTCATATAGTAAGCATTAAAGTTGATAAACAATGTCTAGACATATTCAAACCAGACAAATCATGTATCTATACCCCTAACCCCTAAACTCTGTCTTATGAAGTCAAGCATGTGAAGAGATGTGGTTTTGGGTTTCAAACATGGAAATTTCAAAAAACTCCCAAAAGCTTCATTTTAGAGTGCCTAAGAAGGATACATGCTTCCCTTTTCATTTTCATGTTTTATAAAACTTGTTTTAATTATCTTGGTCAAACCTAGGATTTGACGAAGATACAAATGGGTGGGCAAAAAATTAAAAAAATCAGAAAAATGGAAAACCAAATCACATAGTCTTCTTATGTCATATCGTAAGCAATCAAGTTGATAAACAAGGTCTAGATATATCCAAACCAGACAAATCGTGTATCTACCCCCTTTCGATCTTATGAAGTCTAGCATGAAGGGAAGTCGTTTGGGTTTCAAACATTGAAATTTCAAGAACATCCCAAAAGCTTCATTTTAGAGTGACTAAGAAGGATACTTCCCTTTTCATTTTCATGTTTTAAACTTGTTTAAATCTTGGTCAAACCAAGGATTTGACCAAGATTCAAATGGCCCTAAAAATTCAGAAAAAATCAAAAGAATGAAAAACCAGAAAAATCATGTATATATCTACCCCTAAAACCCTAATTAAACTCAGTCAATCATGAAGAGAAGTGGTTTTGGGTTTCAAACATGGAAATTTCAAGAACCTCCCAAAAGCTTCATTTTAGAGTTACTAAGAAGGATCCAGGCTTCCCTTTTCATTTTCATGTTTTAAAATTGTTTAAATTATCTTGGTCAAACCTAGGATTTCATGAAGATACAAATGGGTGGGCACAATATTCAAAAAAATCAGAAAAATGAAAAACCAAAGCACATAGTCTTCTTATGTCATATAGTTAGCATTAAAGTTGTTAAACAAGGTCTAGACATATTCAAACTAGACAAACCAAATGTATCTACACCCCCTGACCCCTAAACTCTATCTTATGAAGTCAGGCATGAAGAGAAGTGGTTTTGGGTTTCAAACATGGAATTTTCAAAAACCTCCCAAAAACTTCATTTTAGAGTGACTAAGAAGTATACATGCTTCCCTTTTCATATTCATGTTTTAAACTTGTTTAAATTATCTTGGTCAAACGACCTAGGATTTGACAAGATTCAAATGGGCATCAAAATTCAAAAAAAATCAGAAAAATGAAAACAAAAGCAAATAGTTTTCTTATGTCATATAGTAAGCATTCAAGTTGATAAACAAGGTCTAGACATATTAAAACCAGAAAAATCATGTATATATCTACCCCTAACCCTAAACTAATCTGTCGATCTTATGAAGTCAATCATGAAGAGAAGTGGTTTTGGGTTTCAAACATGGAAATTTCAAGAACCTCCCAAAGGCTTCATTTTAGAGTGACTAAGAAGGATCCAGGCTTACTTATTCGTTTTCACGTGTTAAACTTGTCTAAATCTTGGTCAAATTTAGGATTTGACCAAGATTCAAATGCGCAGAAAATTAAAAAAATCAGAAAAATGAAAAACCAAAGTACATAGTCTTCTTATGTCATATAGTAAGCATATTCAAGTTGATAAACAAGGTCTAGACATATTCAAAGTTTCAAACTAGACAAACCATGTATCTACCCCCTAACCCCTAAACTCTATCTTATGAAGTCAAGCATGAAGAGAAGTGGTTTTGGGTTTCAAACATGGAATTTTCAAAAACCTCCCAAAAACTTCATTTTAGAGTGACTAAGAAGTATACATGCTTCCCTTTTCATATTCATGTTTTAAACTTGTTTAAATTATCTTGGTCAAACGACCTAGGATTTGACAAGATTCAAATGGGCATCAAAATTCAAAAAAATCAGAAAAATGAAAAACCAAAGCAAATAGTTTTCTTATGTCATATAGTAAGAATTAAAGTTGATAAACAAGGTCTAGACATATTCAAACCAAACAAATCATGTATATATCTACCCCTAACCCTAAACTCTGTCTTATGAAGTCAAGCATGGAAATTTCAAGAACATCCCAAAAGCTTCATTTTAGAGTGACTAAGAAGGATCCATGCTTACCTTTTCATATATTTTAAACTTGTTTAAATCTTTGTCAAACCTAGGATTTGACCAAAAGATTCAAATGGGCATAAAATTCAAAAAAATCAGAAAAATGAAAAACACTACGAACAGTGAACAATACTGTTTCGCGTCCCTACAGTACACCATGTGTCCTTCACGGATAGAGATCAGGTGACATGCACCTTTCGCATGTCACCTGGTGACATGCGGCTTAAATCTAGATTTAAATATTGCGTAAAAATCATGTCCCAACCTATAGCCCTCTCGATTTATAGGCCCCTGCCGCCTCTCCCCATTCACTTCACTTCTCGCTACCTCACTCCTCTCGATTTATATAGGCCCCTGCCGCCTCTCCCCATTCATCTTCAAAATCCTATAGCCCCAACCTGTACAGTGCTCGTCGGCGGCTGTACCATCCACAACCTCTGTATTAGCGCCTCCCTGCACCCCCATCTTCCGGCGATGAATCCCACGAGTGGACAAGGGGGCCTGTTAGGTGTGCGGCCCACCGTCGTAATCCCCCAGCAGCAACTACAGGACCTCGCCGCCAACTCGCACGCCCCCCTACAGCTGCTGCAGCAGGCGCATGGCGGCCTCGCCGTTGAGTCTGATGTGCCCACCAAGCGGCAGCGGATCAACGACCTCTCCGTGGGCTCAGACGTGACAGTCCTGCTGCAGCTGCAAGACAACCTCGCCGTCGCCGGGGAGTCGGTCCTCTCCAAGGAGGAGAGCTTCGAGGTCAGTGGTTAATGTAGTTTAATCATTGGTTTAAAACTAGTTAGCCCCCTACTGAGTATTATTCGGAGGGGATTTGATGCAAAATACTTCATTCACCATGTTTTGGCGTGAGTATTTGCGGCAGATCAGGACAACCTGAGAGATAGCCTGTCCTGGGGCATTATTAGTTTTTTTTGAGGGGTTCCTCGGGCCTTATTAGTGAAGCGTCCAATTTCTATTCACGTAATCCATGCCAGCAGGCCTCAGGACTTGTAATTTTGCATTGGAATCAATCCCTCAGCCTGATCCATGCTGGAACGGGGTGGATGCCTGGAAGGAGAAGCAGCAATCGGAGCACGTATGCGGAACGACCAGAAACGCGAGAGCATAGAGGTGTTGCGGTTCCACGTCCACCCGACGTGCGCGGAAGTGTTTCCTGAGGATCCCCGCGACTCTGATCCTGTCCAATACTCTTCTGCCAAACAGATAAAATGTGTTCTTATTAAGAAAGACCCAGATATTACTCACTGAACCATGTGAAAACACGTCAACCAAACAAGGCACAAGGGATTTCTACTGCACTAATACTAGCTGCATTACCACTTTCGAACTTCAATGCAAACTTGAAACTTCACTGCAGTCTTTTTCCCCCTTTCGAACTTGAGATCCAGCCTCTCCATCGATTGATGCATAGGGCAAACTTTATTAGTTCATGTTTCGTTCTTAGTTTGAAACTTTATTACTCCAAGCTCCGGAGTACTCATATTACTACAGTATTGCAATTGAAATTTATACATATTACAATTACTATTGAAGTTAGTCTTGTACATATTACTATGAGTATTGAAGTTTAAGTCCTGCAAACTTTCGGAGTACTATATTTTTACTATTGAAGTTACACTCTTGCACTTTATTAGTATAATATCATGTGTCACACAGGGTCGCTCTGTGAATCTACCATCTAATGAAGGACGACAACATGAAGCGTCTCTGCAAGTAATCCGGCGGTCGCTCCTGGATGAGTCGCGCGAGTTGATTGACCATGCGTCCAAGCTCCGAGATGTGAACGCACATCTGGTAAACCGTGCTATGAAGCTATGGAATGAGTATGCCGTACTCTTGAATGAGCACTCATCTCTATCAAAGGAGAACTCATCTCTATCGAAGGAGAACCTCTCCATGGTAAATCAGAACGGGTCTCTAACGAAGGAGAACATCTCCATCCTAAAAGAGAACTCATCTCTGAAAAAGGAGAACATCTCCATCCTAAAAGAGAATTCATCTCTGAAAAAGGAGCACACCTACTACAAGTGGCGGAGCATGACAGGAAACAAGTAATCTTCTTCGGGTGTGAAGAAGTTGTACCCATATGTGCATGTAGAGAGGTGGAGACGGTTGCCGATGAGACAAGTGAGTAGATTGAGGAGGGCAGCCACAACCCACAACGTTTGTAGTTACAAATCTTCTATCGTAAAAGTAGTAGTATCGAAATTAATATGTATCCCTTAATATATGTGGTGTTTGGCAATATATAGTTTAACATGCAAGGACTCTGCAATGTAATTTGTATCAGTTTGATTGGCTTTCTACCCAAGTGAGCATGTGTCATATTTGTCCAAGGTTTGATTTTTGCATCTTATCATATTTTGTTGAATACCATACTAAAAAATTCCATGTGCATCATTTTGATGCAGAGGCTGGGGGTCTCAACTTCCATTACGAAAAGGATTTGTCAAGACATGAAACATTGGATAAAATCTTTGACTGTACCCTGCAAGTGTGGCACCTAGAAACAATGATTAAAATTCAAAGCTGCATCTCCTACCAATACAAATGGTATATCAGACAATTTTGAAACAAATTGAATCCAACCCGAAATAAATTAAATTATATTTGGAAGAAGATATGTAGAAATACCCCTGTACAGTAGGACGCTATGTGCAATGCACGACATATTGGCAAAAAATTACCCGCATGTACCAAAGGCATGGGCACCAAGATCTGATGCAAATTTGAATTCGGCCAAAGGAGGGTACTAGCAAAGATTTCGATCGTGTCAGCGATCCAGACATTCTTATGAAGTAAAGGGAATTTGATCATCTTGGTCTTGCAAGTAATGAAATGTGGGGACTCCTAAGATCGACGCCTTCAACACTGATGTTTCTTTCTATCAGAAGCTAGTGGCTGACAACTTTGATTCCTATTCGGCTGATGCAGATATCCATGAGATCATCAAGAGGATCTTGGAACATGTTGAAGCACGTGTCGACATTCTGCTCTCGTGCTTGAAGGCAGATGATTTTGATAGGGTGATGCAAAAGCCGCCATATGGTCAATAGATTGTTATTATATACAAGGATGTTTCTTGGGTCATCATCTAGATCTTTTGTTTTCTTATGTGTTAGCAGTACTTTATGGAAACTATGTTAGTATTGTCTTATACTGAATTGTTGCTATATCTGGACACCGGATGCTTATGTTCTATGACATTATGGAATGTATGGAAAAAAGATGACACCTTTTTAGCTATTCAGAAAAGGCAAAAAAACAACAACAATTTGTTTCCCACAATAAAATGAAATCTTATTGCACCTTTCCCCAAAATGTTAATGCACATTTTACCTTGGGCATTTTTGTTAAGACCCATGGTTTTTTATATAAAATGGTAGGCCATATTTTGAAGCTAGTTTTTTTAAAAAAAACATATCAAAATTCAAGCTTATCATTTTATAGCCACAAGTTCACTTTTTTTTCTTCATTTTTTCTGAAACAGGGTGGGAATCGACTGCATGCCATTCCTTGCAAACATTGGCGAATGTCGGAAATAATCTTAGATAGGGCGAACTCTAAAAGAAGAGGTAAATACCGAAATAGTCCCGAGACATTGTGATGCATGTAATTCTAACGCAATCCCAATAAACCAAAACATATTTTATTATAAGTAGAACCTATATACATACCAATTATGTAATGGCAAAACTTTAGTTCTTTTGAAAATCATTTTGTAATTGGATCGATCAAGAATTTTTTCAATATCTTTTGCTCGATGCACAACTCGGAATTTATGATCTTTGTTGTCGAGCCATTTCAGGAGTCCTTTAAGTCATAGGATAGGAAAAACGTATGTACATCTTGTCTATTTGAATCCTATGGGAATATGAGTTTCTTTGATTGTACCAAAGGGATTTTTCCATGAGGGATGACCTAATGTTTTGTTCATATAGGATTTGTAGTACAAGATTCATATGGGATATGTTCCCTTTGAATATAACCAATAGTGTAGAATAATTCCCGTAGGATCTAAATCCTATAAATCAAAGGAGCCTCAGTTGTTTTCGTCACCACATATAAAATCAGCGCCAACTCAATGAGATGATAAATGTTGTCGGATGAAACATGGCGTTTCTTTCAAATATAAAGAAATATCTGAAGTCTTCAATTCTACGCGTATGATAATGAATAGCTCAAGGTTATTTTACATATACTAAGATCCATGATACATCAATCTTTTTAATGCGGAGAACGAGTCTATATATGTTTTTTGGTACCTAGTCCATGTTTTGTTTTCGAAATCGGCTCCACGCAGTGTTCACTAAAATAGGCGCAACTTTGTCATATGAAGTCCGTTTTAAGTACTCAAATATTCAGAAAAAAACACATATATATGAATGGATGGATATTCACTAAAAATCAAGGTAGGATGGCTGCCGTACCGCCCATGCTTACAAATGAGACCTTGATGGGGTCGGACCGCGTCCATTTTTTTTCGCGCATCCACCAAACCATTTCAACGAAGCGCCAAAACAGCGGCGAAAATAGCTCGGGTTGCCGCCTCCAATTTTCAAATGTTCGAATTTCCGATCTTATCCTTTCATCAAAAACGTCCCCAGCGGTTCTTCTCTTGGCCAAGGCCAATCTCACCCCAGCCATTAAAACATACCACCGGCACAGGCGCCGAATCCCACATCTCTCACGCGTCACACACCGAATCGGAGCATCTCGCCCGACGACGGCAGTGCACCACCGTCCCACCTCGCCACCACAGCCTCCTGACCAGACGCTGTAGTGTCCGAGAAGACGTTGTCAAGCAAGCCGGAGCCGCTTCCCCTACGAAGGCGCACACCGCACCATTTGTGCTCCACCGTAGCCGACGCCCACCGCGCCGGATCCTGCTCAGGGACGCCGTCCACCTCCGCCGCTGCGTCGGATCTGCTTCCCGACTCCCTGGTCTACCGCACGGTGAAATGGGTAGACCCCGCGCCCAACCGGTCCACCGCGCGAAACCAAAGCGTAAAGCCGTCCACTCCCCATGCGAAGGTTGGTGTTTAGCCGCTTCCGTTATGCATTTCATTTCCGAACATCAGTTTCGTGCGATCTGGGGTTTCAAGTTTACTTTTCCTACAATCTGTTTGGTGCTATCTGGTATGACTGTAGTAGAAGTCAAGCCTGCAGAGTGATTAGTCGACATTATTAAACTGCATGTTTATAAATCTTGTAATCATCAATTGGCATGCACAGGGAAATCATTTATTTTTGATCTACGCTTTATTCCTTTTTGAGCTATCATCTACTTGCTACTACTAATTTGCCCTTCTACTGCTCTACTCAAAGTTCCATGATAAATCTCGTTAGCATTTTTTTCTAATGCATGCTAAAGATACTGTAGTAGAGTACAAAGAGGGCCGGAGAGAAAATATAGGCATCACCAGTGAACAATCAAACACCTCTCCTGTCTCCATCGATAACAATCATTTTCTTATTCAGAACTTGATCCTACTGAACAAGAGTCTGAGGGAGACCTGAGTAAAGAGGATGCCCTTGTCAAGCACCCTACTCCACCACCCAAGGTGATTGCTCGCTCTTTTCATTGGCATTATTGTTGCATCTTCAATAACTGTGATGTATCTGTCCAACCCAGCCCAAGTTATAGCATTATCATCTGCTCAGTTAACACATAATAATAACATATGTTTCATCATGTCTTGGCTTGCTGTTCTTATGTTCCATAATCGTATCAAGCATGTATATGATTTTGTTGATTGAAGTACCGTTTATCTCTGGCAGGCATCAGGGACTTCACGTAAGGACGTTTCAAATACCAACAAGGTGAAGAACATAGTTCAACAGGAAGATCAATATCTGACAGCTCACCTAAAAATAAAAAGGGTTCAAGCTGGTCATGTCAGATCACAAACAAATGCAGTGAACAGAGTAAAAACAAGGTCTCAGACTCAGAGTCACTCTAATCTAGTTGAAAATGATGACCAGGCAAAAAAATATTGTAATGCGAAACACCAACATAAAAAGCTTCGACCTAACCCCACATCGGTTGGTCTAAAAGCTGTAGACGGAGCAAATACCAAACCACATGTTCCCCAGCCACCTGTTGCCAATCCAGTTACCCAAGAACAATTCACAGCAGACCCAGTTTCAACAGCAGGTTCTCAACACCTAACTAATCACGATCGCCCGCTGACATTTAGTCCTGCCAGAGACAACTTCTTCCTTAAAGATGATGGTGGGGCCGAATTAGGTACGTGTTCCCTTACATGCTCCGTTACATAAATACCTTGATAGCTTGATGTAATGCTTAAATTTGCAGTTCCACCACGACCAAGAAAACGAAGGGGGCCAACGACTTTGAAATCACTTAAAAATAAGATTGCCCGAATGGGAACAAGATTTCCCATCACATCAGTTATAGCAGGTATCAGAAGGCCACTGGATCCACAAGAATCATCTAATATAGCATCGATCACAGGCGTTTTTGTCAGGACTCAAATTCCTATCTTTCCATCATGGAAACAACACGTAAACACCCCTTCTCATTTTGAAGGTTTACTGCACATGTTACATGTAAGTCATTTTCGTAAACAATACCATGTTGCTCGTTCACATTCCCTCTAGCTTTCTGTTGGCTAGCTATCTAACACATGAACGGTTCCCATTGTTGTAAACAGACATGTCTTGAGTTTGATGATGACATGAAGAATGTAATCACTGTTATCAGGAGCATATTCTCTTCAGCGTTGCGCCAGGAGCGCCATAGGCTAAAGATGAGATACTTTGCTGGGAGGACTCCTAGCGATATTCCAACAACCTCTCCTATACTACAGATGACTGATGATCAATGGTGTGATCTTGTTGAGTATTGGTCTGCTCAAAAGAATTTGGTATGTTCTGTGAAGACAGTGAGACAAGATCACATTACTGATTCCTTTTTAAGCATGTGTCTCACAAGTCTTCATTTGTAGTTCATCGCTCGAAGTAACATGCGTGCTCGTAATAATGTACGTTTACAACAGCGTACAGGATCTCGTAGCTTGATTGGACACCTCTACTGTATGGTAAGGAATGTTATCTGTACAACTATATTTAAATTAGTAAATCATTTAGAATTTATAGATGCACAATATACATCGTAAATTGATGTCTCTGTTTTATTTATATTTTTTTTGAAAACTTTCAATTGTCGCATGTCGGCATGTGACGTGGTTGTGAAACTAATTTATATTTTCTCTTGCGAAAATATCAGAAGGCAAGGCAAGCATACTGTGAGAGTACAGACAGAGAGATGAGTCTACTTGAGCAATTCAAGGTGTGCCAGACGAGCAGAAATGGTTTGACTGGACATTTTGCACAGAGTGTTATTGTAAGTATTCTCTACTAATGTCAGTTATGGTTTTCAATTGTATTCAGAAATATCTTGTCATATTTGTCAAGCTTCATGCACTAGCCAACACAACCAAATGTCTGAACTGGTGGAAAGGGCTAGTACAATTCACTTATATACTTCTCAGCAATATCATGCACATTACGAATTCTACACATGGATCCATGCATATTTTTATAGTCCTGCTATTACGTGTTAGCAATAGAAGACATGTCAATATGATGTAACATGCTCTTACTAAAATGTATATGCGGTAATCAGCCATGCCAGTTTGTAGGATTATTAGAGGTAGTTCATACACATGTCTTCACATTATAATCTCTTCTCTTACACATGTGTAACAACTGAAAACTCCTCAGTCTGACATGAAAGTGGAGCTGGCAAAACCAAAGAAAGATGGTATAGAAAAAACCCAGGAAGAATGTCTGAATTCATTTTCCAAGGTACTACAATGTCATGGTATAGCCAACAACACATTCCTGCGTAATGCTGGGTTCACAACTAATTTGTCGAGGTCCAAGTCCAAGTCAAAGCCCAAGCGCAGGTTGAGGTCCAAGTCATTGTCTTTTTATGTTCTCGAGGAACTACTCAAAGAGGAACGAGCAATAGTGGCTGCACAAAGAGTAGTCATCCACCGTATAACTGCAGGATTAGAAGCAAGTCAAGCCCACCTGGGCAACATCCTGAGAAAGTGTGGGAGATGCTGAATACCACAGTGAACACTGACAGTCAAAGGTGTCCCTTGGTTGTGTGAAAGGGTTTGTGATGCTGAACTATTTTGTTGGTGCTTCTATCTGCACTTGTTATGTACCTGGTGGTTGTTTCCTTGGTGATGTGGATTAAATGAAAACTGAATGGATTGGATGCACCAATATTTAATCAAGGTTTAATCTGATTTGTAGTATTTTTTATATTGCGCTGCATGGGAAAAGTATAACTATTAGTTGGCCCATTGGTGACCATTTTCATACATTATTTTAGTTGATTGGTCCTTGTCCTTGTATCCCTGAAAGGAGGCAGTACTACAGTAAGCTACCAATTTTGCTAGTACAGTATTTTTTTAGCGCCAGCTAAATTGAAAATATCTGTCAAGCGCTACAATCTCCCGCCAATAAAATCCAAAATATTTGTACATGGGAACTGATTTTGGTTGTGATTATGACTTGATGTGACCGTATAGTAGTGTCATGCGCATGCGGGACTGGTGTTTTGAAACATAGGAGCATATGCTCCCTCCATTTTGAAATGCATCTTACACATATTTTGAATTTCAAAAAAATGAAACAAAAAATTCGCATGTACATCTTCTCGTGCTACGCCCTTAAAAAGTTGCGACTTGTCGTGTGACGTGTGTAAAAAGATAAAACACAGTACTAAAAATAATGCTTTTCACAAGATAAGTTTTCTCTTTTTTACATAGACCACAAAAAATATTGGTTTTTCGTGAAACTTGACGAACGAACATATATTATGAATATGTACATGTAAATTTTTTGCTAATTTTTTTCGACATTTTAAAATATGATTTTTTGGTAGAGGGAGCATATGCACCCGGGAGCCAAATTGAATTTCCGCATGCATATGACACTACTCTATGTTACTACCTTCATAATGCATAGTAACTTAGATGTAGTACTATCATGCATGATTGTTTTAGTTAGTATGTAGACTCATTCTATCTTGAAAAGTGTTATGGTAACATAGCTAGTTACCACAACCAGCTCTATGTTAATACTCCTTAGTTACTCCCACTATGAGTAGTCTAAGTAGCATGGTCTACCCCGGAAGTAGATCCTCTAACGTGCAATAGACAAGTCGGGTAAGCTACACCTCTCTAATTTTCCTTCTCCACATCTACATGATTAAGTCTAATTTGATCTAAATTAACTTCCATAATATATGTAAGCCATATGCATTTACGATAATTAGTAACAATCAAAATTATGACTATCTTTTTTAAATATTTATACGATTTTTTATACAGTAAAAATATACAGTGGTTGCTACAGTAAATACGTACAGTATTTGTTACATTTTCCTGATTTTTCTTCTACGTTTTGCACTACTTAAGCACTGTGCTTACCTGACTTGTCATCTCTACGTTAGAGGATATGGTTCCGGTCTACCCCTGGCCTTATATTACAATCACGAGTATATATTACTTGGACCATCTGTACAACATACTTTTGTTGCTCCTTGCAAAAAAAAAAACATACATTTGTTGCGACTGGATTATTAATAAAAGCCGTGTGCATCACCACGATGCAGAGGCTGGGGTCATATCCCCTTTTCGAAGAAAAAAAATTACTTAGTCAAGCTGCAAAATCTCCTAGTACCAATCCCGAAATATTTCAGAAGGGCTTTTCAAAATTGATTTTCAAGATATATCATGATTATGCTCGTGGTAACCGATTTTCAACGTGATGATGACTTGATGTGACACTTGACCGTACTAGTACGGTCTCATATTTTTGTATTACTTGGACTATAGCCAAATTCGAAATCTCATTCCAGCGGCAAAACTTCCCGCTCGAAAAATACAAATATTTCACACGCCTCTAACTTCCCATTCTACCCTCGTAAAGATGACAACAATGTCCATGCATAAGTCGGTTGGTGGGGGGTCTACCCGTCATTTTTTTCGATCACCACCTCCCTAGCTCCGAAACTCCCCGAAAAAAAATTCATTTCCCTCACTCTCTCCTCTGAGACCACCCACCGGAACTTCCCAAGTCCCTCTCTCTCCCACCTCCACGACCACCGCACCGGAACATCCCCGCCGGACTTCCCTGGCCTACCCGAGCCCTCGCGATCCTCGTCATCCGGCTGCCTGCCGGAGCCGCTTCATCGACGCCGTCATCAACCGGACCGGATCATCCCCGCCGAACCTCGAAACCATATACTCATCCAGCAGTCTACCGCAGTCGCTTCAGCTGCGGTATCGTCCACCCCACCGGAGCCGCTTCGCCGGATCCGTCGTCCACCGCATCGGATCTTGCTCACCGACACCGCTGTGCATGAACCGGATCTGCTTCACCGGCGCCGTGCATGATCTAAACTCTTCTACTGTCGCTTTTCTATTGCTTGCCTGCAAGTTCTTGTTTAATCTTGGGGGAATCTGTTTGTGCTAACGACGCGCCGTTACGTTTTTGCAGATGAGATGAGTAACCATGAAGTGTAATGGCCGTCTCTCCAACCCCAAGTAGCACATGTAGCGTACTTCATCACCGGATCTATCAACCCCAGGAAGATCTGCTGTGACTCCCACAGAGTGCTTCTCCTAATGTAAGTCCCTTGTTTTAGCGCCATGTTCTGGGTTCAGATGCTTGTTTGTCTGAAGCTCTTTTAGTTCATTCCTAGCTATGACCGTAACATCTTGCTATTTTCTACTTCATTGCTAACTTTAAGCGATTGAACATTTTGGTTTGCATTCCCTGCTCTGTAGATGTAGCCATCATAACTTCTATCTTGCTCAGTCGTTGTTACAAAAATTATACTGTAGGTATTATAGTAACATCCTGCTATAATTTAGTTCATGGCCAATTTTAAGTAATTGCACATGTTGGTTCGCATTCCCTGCTCTATAGCTTTTGGCATCGTAACTTCTATATTTGGTTTACATTCCCTGCTCTGTAGATCTAGCCATCATAACTTTATCTTGCTCAGTCGTTGTTACAAAAATTATGGCCTGCTACTATGTTGTTTGTGCCAATTTTTTACTCCATGAACATGTTGGCTTGCATTCCCTGTAGGTGATGCCATTGTTTTGTATCTAGTTCATTGTAAGCTAACAAAGTAAGGACTTAGTTTGGCATGCTATCACTCTGCTATCTAGCCTGTAGTACAAATAAACTTGTCATACTACTAGATAATAATTTTGCGTGCCATCTTGTTCTTCAAAAGCTGCATTATTGACTTGTTTCTCTGACTTGGCATGACGCTCACATATGGAAAGCTGAACATATTGGTTTGCATTCCCTCTTATACAAGTTCACAGGTGATCCCACTATATTCTGTATCTGGTCCATCCTAAGCTCAAGCATTAACTATCCTCTATGTGTTGCTCATTACAAGTTTATATCCCGAAACATCTTGATTTGCATCCCCTTCACTATAAGTTCAGGAGTATTATTTAGTTCACTTGGCACATGTTGGTTCACATTCCCTCCTCTTTAGCTTTTGCCATCGTAACTTCTATTTTTGGTTTACATTCCCTGCTCTGTAGATGTAGCCATCATAACTTCATCTTGCTCAGTCGTTGTTACAAAATTTATAGCCTGCTACTATGTTGTTCATGCCAATTTTGTACTCCCTGAACATGTTGGTTTGCATGGGACTCGACAGTAGTAAGTCTGCTGTTTCATTCTAACATGCTCTGTTATATTGGCTGTTGGTATGCGGCATGCACTCTTTGTTTGCTTATTGTGCGCATTACAATGATCTTGTTATAACGACGAAATGATGAGTTCCAAATTCTTTGCCAAACAATATTGTAGTGTCTTTGCCTTTCCATTGTTGTTGTCTTAACTTGTAATGTCTTTGTTTCAGATATAGGTGCTGCATGGACAACTTAAAAGATTGCCGGATCGCTTCATTGTATTGCTAGGTTTAATTACCATTCAATTTCTCTGGGTTCTGTAATATTTTTTTCAATGCCTTGCAGCTGATGTAATATTTAGTTAGTTTTTATAGTTCTTTCGCGCATTTTTTCTTTGGTGCTTGTGGTAAGTGAGGCTATCCGACAGAAATCAATGCTGCGTAAATATTCTCAGTATCTAAATCACGAATTCCCATCCCTTAAACGGCCCAATTAAGCGAAATCACATATGTGCCTGCCCGCAAAATCCTAAAGCGCATATTATGCCGGCATATAAACAACAACTAAACGGGCTGGCCCACTTACTTCTTGGGCCAGCCCATTTGATTTACGGTGGACCCCACACACTAATTGGGCTGGCCCACTTGCTTTAAGGTGGACCCCACCAACTACTAGGCCGGCCCACTAATTAGTTGGGCCAGCCCATTTGCTTTTTTGGTGGACCCCACATAATAAATGGGCCGGCCCTTTAAGAGGAAAGTGGGACCCACCTGTGTTTTTGGCCCGGCCACTTGCTATATGGTGGACCCCACATACTAGTTGGGCCGGCCCTTTAACAGGAAAGTGGGACCCACATGTGTTTTTGGCCCGGCCCACTATCTTGTTGGGCCGGCCCACTTGCTATATGGTGGTCCCACATACTAAATGGGCCGCCCTTTAAGAGGAAAGTGGGACCCACTGTGTTTTGGGCCCACTATCTTGGGGGCCCACCGCTATATGGTGGACCCCACATACTAATTGGGCCGGCCCTTTACAGGAAAGTGGGACCGTGCCCGCCCACTTCTTGGGCCAGCCCACTTGCTATATGGTGGACCCCACATACTAAATGGGCCGGCCCTTTAACAGGAAAGTGGGACCCACCTTTGTTTTTGGCCCGGCCCACTATTTTGTTGGGCCGGCCCACTTGCTGCATGGTGGACCCCACAAACTAAATGGGCCGACCCTTTAACTGGAAAGTGGGACCTGTGTTTTTGGCCGCCCACTTGCTATACGGTGGACCCTACACACTAAATGGGCCGGCCCTTTAACAGAAAGTGGGACCCACCTGTGTTTTGGCCCGGCCCACTTGCTTCTTGGGCCGGCCCAGTTGCTGTAAGGACCCCACATGTTAAATGGGCCGGCCCATTTAAGTTTTGACCAGTCAACCTTAGAGGTTAGGCCCGGCCCACTTAACTAATGGACCAGCCCAGCTATATAGTTGACCGGTCAAACTATGTCATCTGGCCCGGCCCGCTTAAGACGTGGCAGGCCTCGTGTGGGCCTACCATCTACCACGGGGTTTCAGCCGGTTAACGCCGTTAACTGGCAGTTAACGGCGTCTGCCACGTGTCAGTTTGCATGACGTCAGCAGTCAACGGGCTCCCGAAAACACTTCCGCAACGGTCCGATTTTCCGTGGCGGAAGGGCGCCCAAGCGCGACGGACCGAAAAAATCGTCGTTGGACTTTGCCTGACGCAGTTTCCACAACAGAACCCATATCGTCGGGTTAGGCCCATAGGCGACGAAAAATACCCCTTAGCGGACGATTTTGAGACGTTGTCTATCAGAACTTTTCTTGTAGTGTCATAGCGGTTATCCATAACACGTTCAATAATTTTCATAGGTATTTTATATGGTACTACTTCCTCACCTGGCGCTTCATCCACTACCGTTGCAGTAGTAGTAGATTTCCCAAATAGAAATTGAAGAGAAGATCTCTCCATAATGATTTATAGCAGCAGGCAGAAATAAAATCAGCACAAACAGTAAATTTCCTTACCAATTCCACTTACCAATAGCGCTTCACTCCCCGGCAACGGCGCCATAAAATAGTCTTGATGACCCACAAGTATAGGGGTGTATCGTAGTATCTTCGATAAGTAAGAATGTCGATCCCAACGAGGAGCGGTGTTGGCAGTAGTTTCGATGAAGGATTCACTGTAAATGCTCACAGACAAGTATTTAGGGGTTTTGATATTGCAGATAAATAAAGTACAAGTAAATAAAATGCGAGAGAAATAATTGCAGCCCAATCCTTTTTAGCACAAAGGACAAGCCGGTTTGTTTACTTATAATGACCAAACGTTCCTGAGGACACATGGGAATTTTAGTCTAGTGCTTTCGCTACATACAGCTGATTAATCTTCATTGTTTTGATAAGTGTTGTGTGGGTGAACCTATGCTAATGCACCGCCCTTCCTAGGACTAATACATACTTGTGATTATACCC
Source organism: Lolium multiflorum (assembly GCA_030979885.1). Classification (NCBI taxonomy): domain Eukaryota; kingdom Viridiplantae; phylum Streptophyta; class Magnoliopsida; order Poales; family Poaceae; genus Lolium; species Lolium multiflorum. Next base: position 267,759,759 of record CM061753.1, on the reverse strand, counting down.
CTTGCAAGCATCCGCAACTACAAGAAAGTAATTAAGATAAATCTAACCACAGCCTTAAACTCTAAGATCCTGCGATCCCTCCTGCATCGATATACTAACGGGGGCTTAGGTTTCTGTCACTCCGGCAACCCCGCAATTAGCAACCGAATACAAGATGCACTCCCCTAGGCCCATAAATGGTGAAGTGTCGTGTAGTCGACGTTCACACGACACCACTAGAAGAATGACACCACAACTTAAATATCATAACATTGAATATTACTCAACCATAATTCACTACTAGCATTTAGACTTCACCCATGTCCTCAAGAACTAAACGAACTACTCACGAGACATCATATGGAATACAATCAGAGGTGATATGATGATGAATAACAATCTGAACATAAACCTTGGTTCAATGGTTTCACTCAATAGCATCTACAACAAGCATAGAATAACACCGGGAGAGTTTCCCCTATCAAACAATCAAGATTTAACCCGAATTGCTACAGCGATGACGAGGTGCAGCGGTGGTGATGGCGGTGTAGATGGTGGAGGTGATGATGATGATGATGGAGATGATGTCCCGCTCGATGACGATGGCGATGGCGTCGATTTCCCCCGGAGGGAATTTCCCCGCGGATTCCTGCCCGCCGGAGAGCTCTTTTCTCTGGTGTTCTCCGCCCCGCAGAGGCGGCTGTAACCCTTCGTGAGGATCCTCTGTGGCTTAGGTTTTCGGGACGAAGGAGTACGCGAAGAAAGGAGGCGGCGTGGGGGCCCCAGAGCATAGGGTGGGCGGCCGGGCCATGGGCGCCGCCCTATGGTCGGGCCCACGTGGCCCCTCTCTTCTTCCCCTTCTGGCTCCCTCCGTCATTTGGAAAAATAGGAATTTACGTGAAATTCCCTTCCACAGTTGATCTTCCGAAATATTGCGTTCTGACGGTGCTTTTTCCAGCAGAATCCTGGCTCCGGTGCTTGATCCTCCAATGATGATGAAACATGCAAAATAGATGAAATAACATAAGTATTGTGTCCCAATATGAAATATATCAATGAATAACAGAAAATTATGATACAAAATAGTGATGCAAATTGGACGTATCAACGGACACCACCGACAAGAGGAAGGAGTGGTTCCTGAACGGACTGCATGATGAGATGCAGACTGTGCTGGTCAACATTCCATTTGCTGACCTTGAAGCCCTTGTCGACTCCGCCATCCAGATGGAGGGCAAGATGAATCAGGCCAACGAGAACCGCAAGCGCAGGATGATGCACCAGAGTGGGCCCAGCAATACCTCAAGGTATCGCCCCAGCTCAAGCGGAGGATTCGCCCCCAGAAGCAACAAGCCACCAACCCCGATGTCACGCCCCGGTTTTCAACACCGGAGTGGAGGAAACCCCAGGCCAGGAGGCCACCACAACAACAACAACAACCACAGCAACATCAACTACGTCCACCACAACAGCAACTTCAACCGCGCTCCGATGAGAGCCCCCGCCAACAACAACAACACCAACACCGCACCAAGGACCGGGAGCAACGCTGTTCCGGTTACCCCCAAGGACAAGTCCACCATCACCTGCTACGAGTGTGGTGTAGTGGGACACTTTTCCAATGAGTGCCCCAAGAGACTCGCCAAGATCGCCGCCAACACCGCTGCACCTGCTCAGCAGCAACGCCGTGTCTCCACCGGCAAAAAGTTCACCCCCAACAACCCCAACAACCGCAGCGGCCGCCTCTTTCACATGAGTGCGGAAGAAGCCCAGGAAGCGCCAGATGTCGTGCTGGGTATGTTCTCTGTTAACTCAGTACGCAAGAGTGTTGTTTGATTCTGGAGCATCGCATTCATTTGTCACCGAAGATTTTGCATGCACTAGTAAGATTCAACCCATCAGTTTGAAGCATGTCATGATAGTTCAAATACCCGGTTCAACTACAAAAGCTAGAAAAATTTGCAAAGATGTGCCCATCATCATACATGAAATAGAGTTTTATGCAAATTTGATTGTTCTGGGAACAAAGGGTTTGGAAGTAGTACTGGGTATGGACTGGATGTCCAAGCATCATGGACTGATTGATTGTGCCAAGAAGGCCATCACCATGACTAGTAGCACCGGAGTGCTAGTGGAGCACATATCGGAAAGACTACCCAGAAAATTCACTTGTAACCAGAGTTTAGCCAAACCCACCTTGGATCAGATCAGGGTCGTCTGTAGATACCCGATGTGTTTCCGATGATCTACCCGGTATGCCCCCAGATCGGGATATCGAGTTTATCATTGAGTTAATCCCCGGAACAGGACCCATAGCCCGAGAGCTTACAGCATGAACCCAGCAGAGTCGGTGGGAAGAAGCAGCTGGACGAACTCTTAGCCAAAGGTCTGATCCGACCAAGTGCGTCACCTTGGAGGTCCCCAGTTTTGTTTGTGGATAAGAAATACGGTGCCAGTCGTTTATGTACGGACTATCGTAAGCTTAACGATGTCACCATTAAGAACAAGTATCCGTTGCCGAAGATAGAAGACCTGTTTGACCAGTTGACAGGTGCCACCGTGTTCTCCAAGATTGACCTTAGGACAGGTTACCATCAGCTGAAGATCCGTGCAACGGATATCCCGAAGACTGCATTCACCACCAGATATGGGTTGTATGAGTACAACGTCATGTCATTTGGTCTAACCAATGCCCCGGCATACTTCATGAACCTCATGAACAAGATCTTCATGAACTTTTTGGACAAGTTTGTCGTTGTTTTCATCGACGACATCCTAATCTACTCCAAGACCGAAGAGGAACATGAGCAACACCTGGAGATCATCCTAGAGACCCTTAGACAGCACAAGTTGTACGCCAAGTTCAGCAAGTGCGAGTTTTGGTTGAAAGAAGTCGGATTCCTGGGACACATCTTGTCTGCAGGAGGAATTGCCGTGGACCCCGCAAAGATCAAGACCGTTGCAGAATGGAAAGTCCCAACCACTCAGACCGAAGTCCGCGCTTTTCTTGGATTGGCGGGATACTACCGCCGATTCGTTGAAGGATTCTCGAGCATAGCAAGACCAATGACCCAACTGCTGAAGAAGGACAAGAAGTTTGAGTGGACTGACAAATGTGAAGAGAGCTTCCAGAAGCTCAAGGCAAGACTGACGACAGCCCCAATACTAATCATGCCGGACATCACCAAGCCTTTTGACGTGTACTGTGACGCCTCCAAGATTGGTCTTGGATGTGTGTTGATGCAAGGAGGGAAGGTGATATCATATCTGTCAAGGCAACTGAAGCAGCATGAGCAGAATTACCCAACTCACGACTTAGAACTCGCAGCAGTTGTGTTAGCCTTGAAGGTTTGGCGTCATTACCTCATGGGTAATCGATGCGAGATTTACTCAGATCACAAGAGTTTGAAGTATATCTTCACCCAGAAGGAACTGAACATGAGGCAAAGAAGATGGATCGAGTTGATCAAGGATTACGACCTAGAGATTCACTATCACCCCGGAAAGGCCAATGTGGTAGCCGATGCTTTGAGCCGACAGCCATGTCAGCTAAACTCCATGATCGCGGAAGAGCAACCTAGCCTGTATCAAGAGTTTGAACAGTTTAGACTGGAGCTAGTTAGCGAAGGTTATCTCGCCAGCATAGAGTTACAACCTACCTTGGTTAGTCAAATCAAGGAAGCACAGAAAGGGAATGCTAGCATCGACGGAATCAAGAACCAGATAGCTGCAGGAAAGGCACCGGGATTCACCGTAGATGAAGAAGGAGTACTTTGGTACAACGGACGCTTGTGCGTGCCGTCAGATTCGGAGCTAAAGCAAGTCATTCTGAACGAAGCCCATGACACCCTTTACTTCATTCACCCCGGAGGTACCAAGATGTATCAGGACCTGAAGGAACAGTTCTGGTGGCATGGAATGAAGCGAGAAATCGGGAGCTACATTGCCAAGTGTGACATTTGTCAAAGAGTCAAGGCCGAGCATCAACGACCCGCAGGACTGCTACAGCCCCTGCAGATTCCCGAATGGAAGTGGGATTCGGTAGGAATGGACTTCATCACCGGACTACCCAAGTCTAGTAAAGGAAATGATTCCATCTGGGTAGTGGTCGACAGGTTGACCAAAGTCGCCCATTTCATTCCCGTCAAGACCACTTACCAAGGACCGAAGCTGGCAGAATTGTACATCTCCCGAATAGTCACCCTGCACGGAACCCCGAAGTCAATAGTGTCAGATAGAGGATCTCAATTCACCTCGAGATTCTGGCAGAAGGTACATGAAGGGCTAGGCACCCGCCTGAACTTTAGCACAGCATACCACCCGCAGACGGATGGACAGACTGAACGAGTCAATCAAATCCTTGAAGATATGCTGAGAGCATGTGTACTAGAGTATGGATCCAAGTGGGAAGACTGTCTACCCTATGCAGAATTTTCGTACAACACTATCAAGCCAGCTTGCAGATGGCCCCCTTTGAAGCCTTGTACGGAAGGAAGTGCCGTACCCTCTGAATTGGTCGGAAGTCGGAGAGAGCCAAGTGTTTGGACCAGATATTCTCCGAGAAGCCGAAGAGAAGGTACACAAGATCCGGGAGTACCTCAAGACAGCCCAGTCCAGGCAGAAGAGCTACGCCGACAAAAGACGCCGGGAGATGACCTTCGAGATCGGAGACTTTGTGTATCTCAAAGTGTCCCCTCTTAAAGGAATGCAGAGATTCCAGCTTAGAGGAAAGCTTGCACCCCGCTATGTTGGACCCTTCAAAGTCCTAAGTCGTCGAGGAGAAGTATCTTATCAGCTGGAATTGCCGGAAGAAATGGCAGCGGTACACAATGTGTTTCACATCTCCCTACTTCGCAAATGCTTGGAAGTGCCAGAAAAGACCGAGGTTTTCAAGAACATTGATCACAGATCTGTGGACATCAACTCAGATCTGACATACCGAGAAGTACCGATTCGCATCCTAGAGGAAGCTTTCAGAACCACTCGCACCCGGAGTATCAAGTTTCTGAAGGTCCAATGGAGTAATCACACCGAAGAAGAAGCTACCTGGGAGAGGGAAGACTTCATGAAGACTGAGTACCCCAATCTCTTTAGTACCTAGTTTTCTTTAAGATCTCGGGACGAGATCTTTTGTAAGGGGGAAGGGTTTGTAACATCTCAAGTTTTCAACAATAAATAAAGAAAGAGGAATTTCAAATACTCAATTTTTGCAACAAACAAAAACTTTTATTACTCATATAGTGCTACATATAGTCTCATGCATAGTATGTGCTTTTTGTGTGCATTTGCCATGATGAGTGTAGTAGTGTTGATCACTTGTACTTAAACCCTAAACCATGATCTTACCATCTCAATTTGAGAGAAAAATAAGAAATGCAAAGATAGCCATAAACCCTCACATACACATTAAGCCCACTTTTCAAATCCTCAACAAAGGCAACCAAGGCTTGATCCAATGCTTGTAAAACTCTTATATAACAAAAACAAACATAAATGCATAGAAGAAACCAGATTCAAATCAAAGGAAAATTCAAATTTACATACATATGATAATGGTCATATGACCACTTTATAAAATGTTGCCCTCTTAACACCCCTGGTTTGGAAGAATCTTAAACTAAACAACCCTAACTCTTTTCACCTCATCCAAGACCAAGTCAAAGTGAACACTTTTCATGTTGACCACCATTGCTGAAGTTGACCAGGTTGACCAGTATAGGTTTGACAAGAGGAGACTTTGAAACAAAGTGTAGATGACCCCCATTTTGGAATGTTGCCAAACTTCATCAAAATGAACTCCACCACCACCATTCCATCACTATAAATATATAAATGAACTCCACCAAAAAGAATTTCAAATTTTCAAAATAAGTTTCTTGCGGCCATACTGTCGAACACCTGGCAGGCACAAATCGATATGATCAAAATTTGCAATATCCAACAGTCCATAGCCTAAACCAGTGGTGAATCTTGATGATCATTGTCTATCTTGTACCTCTCCATCATTCCCAGTACTGGCTCGAGCAAGTGGAGGCATGGAGAAACCCTAAACCTACCAATGGCAAGCTCATGCCGGCCACCATGCCTCCTCTCTCTCTGGCTCGATCCACTCCCTCTCACCATGTCTAGGAGCTAGCCAGTACGACGATCATGATCCAGCACGGCCCAAAGTCGCCAAGGCACGGCATTGGCCGCACCAAGCGTGCCCATGCGCGCCCAGGACATGCCACGGCATGCCAGTGCACGCGGTGAGCGTGCACTGGACGCGCCAGAGCATGGCACGGTACCATCTCTCTCGCCCATGCCCTCGCCCATTCCTTGCACCGAGCATCGCCACCAGTCCTACACGCTAGCCACACTCGAGCATCGCCGGAGGACCTGTCGCCGTCGCCACCGTCGAAGCCATGCCGGGGTACTGCGGCATGATCACCAAGCGCCTGAGCTCTCCCATCGACCCCTGGACGCTTCCGCTGTACCAAAAGCATCGCCATGCCGTCGCCAATCGAGCAGTACCTCGCTTGCCCTTTCGCACGCCGGAGCAGCCACGCCGTCGACGACCACCCACGGCACCCACAGCACCCCCTCCCCTCTATAAATAGAGACCTCCCGCGGCCTTCTCCTTCACACCACCACGACCGCCTCACTCCACTGGTTCACCTCGACCAAACCCCACCTCCAATCATCGCCGGAGCCGCCGAATTTGAAGCCGAAGCTCGCCGGAGTCCGCAGATCCGCGTCGCCGATTCAAGCCGCCCCGAGCCTCGCCACTGCTACCAGACGCTCCTCACCGTCGACAACGCCGCCTCGCACCCACCAGAACCCCGCGGGAACGCCGGTACGCCCTCCGACCCCCTAGGCTCGCCGCCAGAGCCTCGGCATCTCGCCGGAGAAGACGATGATCGTGCACCGCATGATCGCGTTCTAATCCAACGTCTCACGCGCCTCGTACCGTTTCGCTGAGAAACAGGCGCAGTGGAACCCACCATGTAGACGGCACGCGCGTGTGAGTCACGCTGCTGGGCCGACCCAGATCATTTTCGCCCGTTAGCCCACCTAGCCTTCCCGCCAAGCCCAGCAATTCAAATCTAGAATTTTCGTTTAAGTTCGAATTCCTTTATAGATGCTTTTTCAAATATAAATAAAACAAAATCCACTGAACCAAATTTAGTAAATTTTATATAATTGGAAAGCCCATGAAATTATCTAAACAATGCCATTGGACTCACTGGCAAATTATGTATAGAATTTGAATGATAAAAATAACAAGGCAGAGCCTTTTCCAACTTCAAATAAATATTAAAAATTATCTATAAATGATTTTAAGTTGATTCCAACTCTCATAAATCACATTTGATACCCTCTAATTGTTTATGCAAAAATATAGTATAGTTGTTTTGCATGATCATGGACTAGAACTAAATAATGGCTATGGAGCCATTTCTAGTCCATTTAACTCATACAAATAAATTGTTTAAATAGTATGAGAGCTATTCTCTCATTTAAATTGTGGTCTTAAGTAATTCAAATAGAGGTACTGACTTTGGTCTAATAAACCTCATGCTTGATTACTTAGAGATATTAAATCATTAGCATGCTAATATTAAAATGCATGAGGTGTAGCACCTCATTTAAATTTCACTCTCAAATAATAGATATGAAGTGTTGACCTTGGTCAACTAATACTCATACCTTATTATTATTTGAAGAGATTAAATCTTAATAAAATTCAATGAGAGGAAATTATCTTCTCCAAGACATTAAAGAGATATCTTAATAAATAATTATAATGAGAGGAAATTATTTTCTTTAACACAATGAATTAAATCCCCATGCTAATAAGGTGTGATGCTAGCATAGGCTTGTGTGCAACTTTGGTGTGCTTAGCTTAGGGCATCTCCAACCGGGCGACCCATCCCGCGCCCGCGCGTCCGGATGGGTCGAAACGGACAAAACCGCGGCCCAGCGCGCGGACCCATCCCTAAAACGGATGGCCGCGGCGTCCGGGACGACCCAAACCCGGCCCAAATCTTGGACGAGTTTGCGTGGCCGCGGACGCGAAAGGCTGGTCGCTCGCGTCCTCCCTTGTCCGCCCCTGGCCCGCCTGTCTGCCTCCCAAAACACAAGCCCGTCGCACACATCTCCCCACCGCTCCGCCGCCACCCACGGACCGGCGATTTGGGAGCGCGTCGACGCCGGCCATCGTCGTCGAGACGCCGGCAAGCGGGGCGGAAGCATAGGTCGAGGCCCCGCGCTGCTTTCGCCGCGTCGTAGCAGAGTCGGAGGACGCCGCCGCCGGCGCTGTTGTCCTCTCACCGTCGCGACACCTCCCGCCGTTCGCAGCTGCGCCGTTTCCGCCGGAGGTGAGCTCTCCTGCCCGTGTTTCCAGACCGCAAGTCGGCTGAGACGGCCATGCCTGCAGGTCCCTACGGAAGCATTTGGATCGCCTCCGCCTGCGAGGTGTTCGTTGAAATGCTCGAACTAAAATGTGTCCCTTTTCAGATCATGGTGGACAGCGACGACGAATACTACTTCAAGAACTTCATCGACACGTCGTCAGAAGAGGAGTCCGACGACGAATTTTTCACGGATGCTGCGCTGCTCATCCACGAGCACATTGTCTCGCAGATTCCCGTGCACCGGGGGTCCTTGCCAACAATGATGAAGGAAATCCTGAAGCCTAGAGCATTTGTATCGTTTTTTCATTTTATTTGAATAATACTTTATCCTTGATTACATGGACTATGTAATGTGTAATACATTTTGAGCATTTGAACTATTTTATATATTTTATATAATATGTTTTTGCGTTTTTCTAGTGAATTTACAAGAAAAACATACCATAGGGCAACGCGACCCAAATCCCGCGTTGGGCGCAGCGCGCGACCCAAACGGACGCGCGGACGCGGGGCGACGTCCGCACGTCCGCTCGGCCACGCAAACGGCCCAAAACGGACGGCCCAGCGCGTCAGTTTGGGTCGCCCAATTGGAGATGCCCTTAGCACTTAATTTTGTGTAGTGATTGTTATACCTTATATTCGTATATAGACGCTAGTCTCGAGGAATACCCGGAGGAGGAAGGCTACAACCAAGAGGAGGAGGAAAACTTTGACTCCTACCCCAACCAAGGCAAGCTAATACTCTTGCAAGCCAACTTAATGCAAAGCTCTTCATGAGCAAGGCACCATTACATATTACTTTATGCTTAAGGATCCTATCCCATGTTTTACTTTGTTATTATTTCAAGTATTGTATTTCAAAGCACTTTTGATTCATGATTCACTTGGTTTAGAATAGAACAAGAGTGTCAAGGTTAGCATAAGCAAATCAAGCTAGATAGCACCCCCTCATGACTAGATGCTATTGCTAAATAAATAAAATTGACTACTCTAGATGGGAACAAAGTGAAATGAAATGACTTTGAAAGAATTTGAAAGTGAAAGAGAAGTGAATGACTTGGTGAAGGTTTGTGAAAACTGATGATTGGGTTCGGATGCGATACCCTTCCAATTATACAAGTACCCCCACAATACCTGATTATGGGTAGGGCTTAACTAGAAGCTTATGTAGTTTAGTATGGGTTCCCTCTAAACAAGCATCATAGGGGTTATGCCGAGGCTGCCTCCGTTGAAAGTGAAATGATGTGAATATGAGGTGAATGTACGACCCAAGCCCTGTGCAGTTCCCGGGTTGACGGTTTGTCTTCACCGGGAGGCCAAGCTCATGGGGAGAGGTGCCTATACTAGGTTATCTAAGTGAAAGGTTATGGTTGATGATCCGCGTACTGAGTTACGATGATTCGGGGTTATCCCGACGGATGTAATCAAAAGTTGTGGCACAAGAGTACAACCTCTGCAGAGTGTTAAACCTATTCGAATAGCCGTGTCCACGGTTACGGACGATTGGAAAGGCCATACTGTTCCGTTGTCAGAACTTGTCTTAAAAAGGAATGGTGAATTTGAACGGTGACTTGAATTGTTGAAAAACACCACTGAGGTGGTGGGAATGACACTAATGTTCCCACTTGAGTTAGTCTAGAGATTCAAGCATCTTTACTAAATGCTTATAAAATAAACTTGGCTTTATGCAAATAAACCTAGAGCTTAGTAACCCTTAAAATGTGATAATTACTTACATTAGTATTAGTTTGCGAGTACTTAAGTACTCATGGCTGTGTCCCTGGCTATTCCAATGCCAGACTATGAAGAGGAGCAACACTACGAGGATGACGGTCAGCAAGACGTCTACCAGAACTAGGATGCTTCTAACGTCAAGCGTTGGCCTGTGGATAGATAGTTCCACCTACTACGACGCTTCCGCTACTTATCTGTGTTCGTTGATCGTTTAGATCAACTATTTGTGTAATATTGAATAATGTGATATATGGTGTAAGACATTATGTGTTGTAATAAATGATGACTCTATGGTATTCAACTGTTATGTCTCGCAACAACAATATTCCTGGGATTGCGATGTATGACATAATAGGCATCTGGACTTAAAAATCCGGGTGTTGACACATTTCCTCATGCAAGGGATAATGAGTAACGTGCCCAACTTTTGTTGGTTAACTGCCGATGGCAAAACAGCGTTACCCTACACAGAATCAACTCCCCGGGCATGATCCTAGAGTGCAAAAAAGTTCTGGTGCGCGTCCAGCGCTCCCGATGGGAGTAGCCCCCGAGTCTGGGCACGGGTGCTCGCAACCGGGTGCAGACTCGAATCAATTAATTATCTCTTCCTTCAAGGCTTTTTCCTTCGAATCTTTATTCTATCGGGTGCGCGTCCAGCGCTCCCGATGGGAGTAGCCCCCGAGTCTAAGTACAGATGCTTTGCAATCTGTGCGTAGGCTCAAGTTCACCATCCGACACCTTTTTATTCCTTCGAATGCTTTGGGCATTCCTCATGACGTCATCGATGACGCTTTTCTGATATCTTGATTTTGACGACAGGATGCGACCCGACATTCTTTCTCTATCTAGCCCTGTTTTAAGCAACATCCGCCCTCTCTACACAGTTACCAAGGCACCTCCTCGATTTCCGCAATCTTTAATGGAAAAGATCCACTTGATGAACTGGCAGCAACGACACGTGCCCACACAGCCCTCAAGTTCTCCCTTTCTTAAAATCTCCAAAGGACGAAAATCTCTATTCTTCTCCCATATTTTCCGTAGCATCTTCTCGCCCTTCTTCTTCTTCCTCCCGTCGCTACTGCTGCGCCGCCACCACCTTTTCCAATCTTCCTCAGATCTCGCAATGGTGAAGAAGAAGAGCCTTACCGCCGCCGCCAGTTCTAGTGGTGGCGCCGCCGCCAAATCCTCCTCGAATCTTCCGAAGGAGCGCTCCGAACGCTCCTCCCCCAGCTCCATCGCCGCCAGCGCCGCCAGGCTCGGTAGCCAAACCTGGGGATTGGATAGCGTCATCCATCACCAAGCGCGATGAGAAGAGATCCCGAAGCCTGGGTTAATCTCCTCCGACGAGGGGAATGTGATTTTTCCAGTGCGTTTCTCGGCCCAATCCCCCTGCTAGCTTTACCGTGATGTTCCTATCGTTCCTATATCGGGGTCTCTCGCTTCCTGCTCATGAATTCCTTCTTCATCTTCTGCGGACTTACGAAATCCAACTGTGGCAACTCACTCCTAACTCAATCCTTCACGTCGCTGTGTTCATTACTCTCTGCGTTTTTGGGCATTAAGCCTCATTTTGGATTGTGGAAAAAGATCTTTTATGTAAAGAGGTACAGCAGTAGTAATGGATCTTTTTTCATCGGAGGAGTGGGCTTTGTGGCTCGTTCGGAAGTTAATTATTTCAATTTCCCAATGAGAGAATCCGTGCAAGGATGGAGACTGAAATGGTTTTATGTCAAGGATTCCTTGTCAACCGAGTCCCAGCTTCCTTGCTTTGCCGATGTCCTCGAAGCCAAGCCTAAGGATTCCTGGAAGAACATTCTCTCTCCCGACGAAAGGGCAGCAGCCGACGAATTATTTGCCAAATTTCTTCGAATCAAAGAGGCCGATGGCCAAACTATGGTTGGCACAGAGGTGGCAGCGGTGTTCCTGAAACGTCGAGTCCAACCAGTCATGGCCAGAGTTCGTCCAATGTGGTTGTATTCAGGTTCGAAGGATGAGACCAGGATTAATGTTGCCGAACTGTCGGAAAAGGAGCTGCTTGATGAAGTCCGTCGCCTTACTTTCTTTAGTCAAGAAGACTCGATCCCATTGATATCTTCTTACACTCCTCTTGATGCCGATCATCCACCGCCAGAGGTAACTTCCCTTTTCATATTCTCATTATGCTATTTCCACTTAGTCGACATAATTACCATTATTCTTATTTGTTTTTTCTCTTCGACAGATCCCCATAGTCTCTGGAAACTTGCACGATTCGCCAAATGATACTTCTGAGGGAAGAGGTTCCTCAGTACCTGTCGATTTTCACACTGTCAAGCACACAAGCCCAGAGAGTGAACACGATGATCCGATAGATTCTGAAACTGCTCACACCGATCTTCCTTCCCCAGCCGATGATGCTTGCGACACAGAGGGATCAGTGCGTGATGATGACGCTGATCATGATGCCTTTGTTAATGCAGATGTGGAGGAGGCCAGGGCTTCACCCGTGAAGAGATCAACCGGCGGCTTTGCCAAAGAAGACGATCTCTTCGATATGTAAGCACCTTCTTCCCTGACGCCATATTTTGTCCCTTATTTCTCGCATTCTTTTCATAACTTCTGTCGATCATTTCCTTTTTGCAGGAACGAAGGTTTCGTTGAGCCTCCGTCTAAGCCAAATCTGGCGCTGCTCCGCCGGACGTTGCGGCTTCCGAAGCTTCGGCTCCTAAGACGATCCCCGCGGCTCAGGTATCGACAGCTTCTTCCCTTTCTAAGGGGAAAGATGTTCCTTCGACTGCCGCCGTGACTCCTCCTTCTGTAAGTCCCTTTTTGATTATAACGAATTGACCTAGTGCGTACCTTGCTTAATGAACATCCTTCTTTCTCAAGGACCTGCGGGGTGTTATTTCTTCTTTGGAGGCCTTCGCCTCCCAATTCACCTCCCTTGAAGCAGACAAGGTTCGGCTGCAGAAGGAAGTTAAATCTTCTTCCTCGAAACTAGATGGTGCTGTCAAAATAGCCGCCGCAGCTCGCCAAGAAGTCGACTCCCTCAAAGAGGAGCTCGGCAAGCTAAAGGAGAAGCTGAAAGAAGAGGAAGCCTCTAGGTTGGCTGCCGAAGCTCGGGCAGCCGAAAAAGTTGATCTCCTGCGCCAATCTTCATTGGCTTTGCTTGGTACTTCCTCTTTACGCCTTCTTAGCGACTTTTGCAAATCTAATCCTTTGATAGTAATCTTTTCCATTTCGTCTTCTTTCAGAGGCCGCCGACATCCCTGTTGCCGCATTGGATAAAATTCCAAACAACTCTCCGGCAAACGGTGTGTCGATGACTCTCGCCGCCTATCAGCTTACACGGGAGCTCCTTGATAAGGGCAAAGGTGCCATGGCGCGGATGCACTCGATGATCTTCCCCAAAATTAGTCAAGACAAGACTTTGGGGCAGCTAATTGACGCCTTCGCGGTCGACACCAAGGAGGTTATCGAGGTATTCAAACGTACTTCGCGTACTTATGGTGCCCTCCTAGCCTTCCAACTTATGATGGGTCATGGCTTCAAGGCCGATATCGAGGAGATGTCTAAGGAGCTGCCGAAAGATCAAGATGGGCAGTTTATTGATTTAAGCATCTTCAAAACGTCAATGCGCGCGATGTCTCACGGTGCTTCTATTCTTGTAGACAATGTTGGGCCTCCAAGTGCAGAGGTTTGTAGAACAGCAGCAAGTTTCCCTTAAGTGGATCACCCAAGGTTTATCGAACTCAGGGAGGAAGAGGTCAAAGATATCCCTCTCAAGCAACCCTGCAACCACAAAACAAGAAGTCTCTTGTGTCCCCAACACACCAAATACACTTGTCAGGTGTATAGGTGCACTAGTTCGGCGAAGAGATAGTGAAATACAAGTAATATGGATGTATATGAGTAGTAATAGCAATCTGAATAAAATATGGCAGCGAGTAAACATGCAACAAAACAGTAAACAAACGGAGATTCGATGCTTGGAAGCAAGGCCTAGGGATCCTGCTTTCACTAGTGGACACTCTCAACAATGATCACATAATAGGACTACTCTACACTCTTTTGTTGGATGATGAACGCATTGCGTAGGATTACACGAACCCTCAATGCCGGAGTTAACAAGCTCCACAATGCAATGTTCATATTTAAATAACCTTAGAGTGCAAGATAGATCAACATAATTACACCAAGAACTAACATAGCATGCACACTGTCACCATCATGCATATGTAGGAGGAATAATACACATCAATACCATCATAGCAATAATTAACTTCATAATCTACAAGAGATCATAATCATAGCCTATGCCAAGTACTCACACGGTGCACACACTATCACCATTACACACATGGAGGAGGAATAGAGTACTTTAATAACATCACTAGAGTAGCACATAGACGATATTCAACTAGATCACATAAAGAGAGAGATGAACCACATAGCTACAGCGGAGCCCTCAGCCCCGGGGGTGAATTACTCCCTCCCCATCATGGAGGCAGCGATGGCGGTGAAGATGGCGGTGGAGACGGCGGTGGAGACGGCTCCGGGGGCAATTCCCCGTCCGGCAGGGTGCCGGAACAGAGAGTTCTGTGCCCCGAATCTTGATTTCGCGATGGCGGCGGCTCTGGAAGGTTTTTCTCCGTATCGTGGTCTCGGCGGTGTTTTTAGGTCAGGAGAGCTTAAATAGGCCGAGAGGGAGTCGGAGGGGCCACGGGGTGCCCAGACCATAGGGCGCGCCCCGGCCCGCCGGGGTGTGGTCTGGGCCCCCGCTCCCCTCTCGTCCCCCTCCTGGAGGCTTCCGGAAAAATAGGAACTTTGGCGGTGATTTCGTCCGATTCGAGAATATTTCGTTACTAGGATTTCGAAACCAAAACAAAAAAAGCAACTGGCCTTCGGCATCTCGTCAATAGGTTAGTTCCGGAAAACGCATAATAATGACATATAATGTGTATAAAACATGTAGATATCATCAATAAAGTGGCATGGAACATAAGAAATTATAGATACGTTTGAGACGTATCAAGCATCCCCAAGCTTAGTTCTGCTCGTCCCGAGCAGGTAAAACGATAACAAATGATAATTTCTTAAGTGACATGCCATCATAGCCTTGATCATACTATTGTAAAGCACATGAGATGAATGCAGAGATTCGAAGCAATGATGAGGATAATGAGTAAACAAATGAATCATATAACAAAGACTTTTCATGAATAATACTTTCAAGCCAAGCATCAATAAGTCTTGCATAAGAGTTAACTCATAAGCAATAAATTCTTGGTAGAAAGCTTTGAAACAACACAAAGGAAGATATAAGTTTCAGCGGTTGCTTTCAACTTTAACATGTATATCTCGTGGATAATTGTCAACACAAAGTAATATAACAAGTGCAATAGGTAAACATGTAAGAATCAATGCACACAATTTACACAAGTGTTTGCTTCTAGGATAGAAAGAATAGGTAAACTGACTCAACAATAAGGTAAAAGAATGGTCCTTCAAAGAGGAAAGCATTGATTGCTATATTTGTGCTAGAGCTTTGATTTTGAAAACACATAGAGAGCATAAAAGTAAAGTTTTGAGAAGTGTTTGTTGTTGTCAACGAATGGTAGCGGGTACTCTAACCCCTTGCCAGACAAACCTTCAAAGAGCGGCTCCCATTTTATTTTGTTTTTGGGTGGCACTCCTTCCAACCTTTCTTTCACAAACCATGGCTAACCGAATCCTCGGGTGCCTGCCAACAATCTCATACCATGAAGGAGTGCTTTTTTTATTTTAGTTTTATTATGTTGACACTCCTCCCCACCTTTGCTTTCTCAAGCCATGGCTAACCGAATCCTTCGGGTGCCGTCCAACAATCACATACCATGGAGGAGTGTCTATTTTTGTTAATTAATTTGGGACTGGGAATCCCATTGCCAGCTCTTTTTGCAAAATTATTGGATAAGCGGATGAAGCCACTAGTCCATTGGTGAAAGTTGCCCAACAAGATTGAAAGATAAACACCACATACTTCCTCATGAGCTATAAAACATTGACACAAATCAGAGGTGATAAATTTTGAATGGTTTAAAGGTAGCACTCAAGCAATTTACTTTGGAATGGCTGAGAAATACCATGTAGTAGGTAGGTATGGTGGACACAAATGGCATGAATATTGGCTCAAGTGTTTGGATGTATGAGAAGTATTCCCTCTCGATACAAGGTTTAGGCTAGCAAGGTTATTTGAAGCAAACTCAAGTATGAAATGGTGCAGCAAGACTCACATATAAACATATTGTAAACATTATAAGACTTTACATCGTCTCCTTGTTGTTCAAACACCTCAACCAGAAAATATCTAGACTTAGAGAGACCAATCATGCAAACCAAATTTTAACAAGCTCTATGTAATTATTCATTAATGGGTACAAGGTACATGATGCAAGAGCTTAAACAAGATCTATATGAGCACAACAATTGCCAAGTTTCACATTATTCAAGACATTATACCAATTACTTCATGTAGCATTTCCCGTTTCCAACCATATAACAATTAACGAAGCAGTTTCAACCTTCGCCATGAAAATTAAAAGCTAAGAACACATGTGTTCATACGAACCAGCGGAGCGTGTCTCTCTCCCACACAAGGATGAACTTATTTAGAGAACTAAGATAACAAAACAAAAACAAAAATAAAAGCACACAGACGCTCCAAGTAAAATACATAGGATGTGACGGAATAAAAATATAGTTTCACTAGAAGAAACCTGATAAGTTGTCGATGAAGAAGGGGATGCCTTGGGCATCCCCAAGCTTAGATGCTTGAGTCTTCTTAAAATATGCAGGGATGAACCACCGGGGCATCCCCAAGCTTAGATCTTTCACTCTTCTCGATCACATTATATCACCCTCTTCAATTGACCCTTGAAAACTTCGCCACAAACTTCAAGCAAACTCATTAGAGGGTTAGTGCATAATCAAAATTCACATGTTCAGAGGTGACACAATCATTCTTAACACTTCTGGACATTGCACAAAACTTCTGAAAGTTAATGGAACAAAGAAACTCATTCAACTTAACAAAAGCGGCAATGCGAAATAAAAGGCAGAATCTGTCAAAAACAGAACAGTCCGTAAAGACGAATTTAAAACTGGCACCAGACTTGCTCAAATGGAAAAACTCAAAACTAATGAAAGTTGCGTACATATCTGCGGATCATGCTCGTAAATTGGCAGATTTTTTCGAATTTTCTACAGAGGACTGTGCCCAGATTCGTGACAGACAGCAATGCTGTTTCTGCGCAGCGATCCCAAATATAACATCAACTTTGATATAGAAACTTTACTTGGCACAAAAACATGATAAGGAGAGGTTGCTACAGTAGTAAACAACTTCCAAGACACAAATATAAAACAAAGTACTGTAGCAAAATAACACATGGGTTATCTCCCAAGAAGTTCTTTCTTTATAGCCATTAAGATGGGCTCAGCAATTTTGGTGATGCACCCGCAAGAAATAGTATTTGAAGCAAAAGAGAGCTTCAAGAGGCAATTCAAAACACATTTGAGCCTAACATGCTTCCTATGCAAAAGAATCTTATACACAAATGAATTCATGAAGAGCAAAGTGGCAAGCATAAGAGGATAAAACACGAGTAACTTAAAGATTCTCAACATAAAGAGGGGAAACTTAATATTATTAAGATGCATATAACCATATTTCCCTCTCTCATAATAACTTTCAGTAGCATCATTGATGAAATCCACAATATACCCGTCACTTAAAACATTCTTATCATGGTTCATATGCATAGAAGTATCATTAATTTTGGCATAAGAAGAGTTATTCTCATTAATAGTAATTGGAGCAAGATTATTATCAAGAATTTGAACATGGTAAACAAGTTGCATACTAAGGGAATGGTTTTTAGCAAGCCCATCATAACTATGACAAGTTTCATAAGGATAATTGTAACATGTGTCATATACATCTCTATAGCAATTATCTAAACCAGAATATGTAATATCATCATTTTCACTAAAAGTAGAAGTCTCAAATATAGGATCTTCAAGCACAGCATCCCCAAGCTTAGGGCTTTCAATATCATCGTTTAAGGGGACATGAATAATGCTATCATCATTACTTTCATAATCAGTACCAAAGAGATTTCCAATATCAAAGGTAGTGTGCTCATTCAAATCATGATCGCTAATGTATGTAAAGGGCATAGGAAGATCATCGTATTCAGATTCATTATCACAATAATCATTAGGAGCAACATACTTACGGTTACCTAGCGTTATCTCGTTCACGCGGGGATACACCGTTACCTCTTTCTTTTTATTCTCCTTCTTCTTCTTCTTCTTCGTTCCCTTCTTCTTCTTCTTCTTCTCCTTCTCCTCGTTCCCTTCTTTAGGAGGAAGAGGCTTGAAGGGTGGCTTGTCCGCATAACCTGATTTACTTTTAGAAACAATAGAAGAAACTTGGGAGGATCCCTCCTTTTCATTAATTAGTTGAAAACACACAGCGGTCCTATCATATTTTGGCAAGGTGTCATCTTCTAAAATATTTTGTATGTAAGTATTTGTATGGCTATTATCGATGCAATAAGAAAGACAACCATGCAGGACATCATCAATATCAAGATCGTTAATATTTAACAAAGAAATTTTTCTTGATAACTCTTCACACTTCAAAAATAAGGTAAGTTCATCATGCTGATTAGGAGTAATTTCATCATCACAATACAAATTTGCAGCACTCATGGGGTTCGAATTATCATTGGAGGAACATTGAAAATTAAAATGACCAACTCTATGGCAAAGTTCACAAATAAAAGGATAGAGGGCACACACTTTTTCTCCAAGATCATCTAGAGCTCTAGACCATTTTCTAGTTTTTTCATTTCTGTGATGGATACAATATTCATCTTCTATTTGATTAATTCCACAAGGTCTATGTATTCCACAAAAATTAACATGCTTATAAGAAATAGCATTCTTAGGAGTTTGAGCATGCTTATTGCAATCATTAACAACAATTTCATTCTTCATGCAAGCCTCTTTAAAAGGTTCATGATACTTATCAAAATTCTTTTTAGGCAATTCTAAATGAGAAGCAAAGGCTTTATAAAGATTTGCAGCAACTTGAGAGTCAAGACCATAAGTAGCACTCATATTTCGAAATTTATCAGTATTCATAAAAGTTTCAATGCATTTATAATCATAGTTTATACCTGACTCTTTACCTTTGTCGTTCTCCCAATCTTCAGCGTTCTCCTTAATCCGATCAAGAAGGTCCCTTTTAAACTCTTCTTTATTGCTCGTGAATGATCCAGAACAAGTAGTATCCAGCAAGGTCTTATCTTGAAAAGAAAGTCTTGCATAGAAATTATCAATGATGATATTACCTGGAAGCTCATGATTGGGGCATTTGAGCATTAAAGTCTTCAATCTCTCCCATGCTTGGGCAATACTCTCTCCATCATGAGGCCAAAAATTATATATATGGTTTCGATCTTTGTGAATTTCACTTGGAGGATAGAACTTGGAATAAAATAGAGGCACAATGTCCTTCCAATCAAGAGAGTGCCCGTCCTTCAATAGTTTATACCAATGCGCCGCTTCACCAGATAGCGATATAGAGAATAGTTTCTTCTTCACTTCATCCATAGAGATACCTGCACACTTGAATAACCCGCATAATTCATGCAAAAACAGTAAATGATCTCCAGGATGGACAGTTCCATCCCCTTCATAGCGGTTATCCATAACACGTTCAATAATTTTCATAGGTATTTTATACGG
The DNA here is from genome assembly GCA_030979885.1 of Lolium multiflorum. Classification (NCBI taxonomy): domain Eukaryota; kingdom Viridiplantae; phylum Streptophyta; class Magnoliopsida; order Poales; family Poaceae; genus Lolium; species Lolium multiflorum. Next base: position 267,739,873 of record CM061753.1, on the reverse strand, counting down.
AATACTTTCAGCAGGTGGATTTAAAATATCAGAAGCATCATTAAAGTTATCGCATATGGGAGATAAAGCATTATCAGAACAAAATATTTCTTCCAAAGCGGAAGAGCTAAAAAGATTATTTTTAGGTAAACCAGCTTCCCCAAGCTTAGACTTCTTCATAGCATTAGCAATAATTGCATTCATACTAATAACATTGCTACTATCATGTAAATAAGGTTCCATAGGTTTTTTAATTTTCGCATCAAACCATCCATGTCTTAAATCAGGAAATAGAATAAGAAGCTCACTAATTTTTTTTTGTTTTCCATTATGCCTAACTAGTGAAAAATAAAAACAAGAAACAAAAAGATGCAATTGCAGAGTCTAAAGGAAATAGCTTCGAGCACACACACAATGGCGCCAGAAAAGTACTACCTGGAACCGAAGTATGAGTGCCTTTTACCTTTCCTCCCCGGCAACGGCGCCAGAAAAGTGCTTGATGTCTACGGGTGCTTCTATTCTTGTAGACAGTGTTGGGCCTCCAAGTGCAGAGGGTTTGTAGAACAGCAGCAAGTTTCCCTTAAGTGGATCACCCAAGGTTTATCGAACTCAGGGAGGAAGAGGTCAAAGATATCCCTCTCAACCCTGCAACCACAAAACAAGAAGTCTCTTGTGTCCCCAACACACCAAATACACTTGTCAGGTGTATAGGTGCACTAGTTCGGCGAAGAGATAGTGAAATACAAGTAATATGGATGTATATGAGTAGTAATAGCAATCTGAATAAAATATGGCAGCGAGTAAACATGCAACAAAACGGTAAACAAACGGAGATTCGATGCTTGGAAGCAAGGCCTAGGGATCCTGCTTTCACTAGTGGACACTCTCAACAATGATCACATAATAGGACTACTCTACACTCTTTTGTTGGATGATGAACGCATTGCGTAGGATTACACGAACCCTCAATGCCGGAGTTAACAAGCTCCACAATGCAATGTTCATATTTAAATAACCTTAGAGTGCAAGATAGATCAACATAATTACACCAAGAACTAACATAGCATGCACACTGTCACCATCATGCATATGTAGGAGGAATAATACACATCAATACCATCATAGCAATAATTAACTTCATAATCTACAAGAGATCATAATCATAGCCTATGCCAAGTACTCACACGGTGCACACTATCACCATTACACACATGGAGGAGGAATAGAGTACTTTAATAACATCACTAGAGTAGCACATAGACGATATTCAACTAGATCACATAAAGAGAGATGAACCACATAGCTACAGCGGAGCCCTCAGCCCCGGGGTGAATTACTCCCCCATCATGGAGGCAGCGATGGCGGTGAAGATGGCGGTGGAGACGGCGGTGGAGACGGCTCCGGGGCAATCCCCGTCAGGTGCCGGAACAGAGAGTTCTGTCCCCCGAATCTTGATTTCGAGATGGCGGCGGCTCTGGAAGGTTTTTCTCCGTATCGTGGTCTCCGGCGGTGTTTTTAGGTCAGGGAGGCTTAAATAGGCGCCGAGAGGGAGTCGGAGGGGCCACGGGGTGCCCAGACCATAGGGCGCCCCCCCGGCCCGCGCCGGTGTGGTGCTGGGCCCCCCGGCTCCCCTCTCGTCCCCCTCCGTGCTGAAGCTTAGGGAAAAATAGGAACTTTGGCGGTGATTTCGTCCGATTCCGAGAATATTTCGTTACTAGGATTTCTGAAACCAAAAACAGCAGAAAACAGAACTGGCCTTTCGGCATCTCGTCAATAGGTTAGTTCCGGAAAACGCATAATAATGACATATAATGTGTATAAAACATGTAGATATCATCAATAAAGTGGCATGGAACATAAGAAATTATAGATACGTTTGAGACGTATCACACGCCAGCTCCTTGATCTGGTTTCATCGAAGAAAACACCGGCTGGCCCAAGTCTATCATCCCAAACTCAAGCCCCTTGACTTTTGTAACAAGTTTTTCTTTGATTTGATGTGAAACGATGATTTGCCGAAAAACTTATGTTTGTAATAGACTTTGTACTAGCAATGTTGCTAGTACACGCTTGCTATGATATTTCCACTTGCACTTCTCCCGATGGGAGTTACTTTAGATGTTTGAATTGAAGCGATCCGTCATCCCTTTAACGCTGTTCTTTGCAGATTTTCCCAGTGCCGCCGTTTGTTGATGATTCTTCGGGTGCTCTTTCTGAAGAGGATCGGATCCAGCGTATGAAGGATCGGATTGCGCAGATGGAAAAAGATCTGCGCAATACCTATGCCCTGGCTGCTATTGTCAGGAAGAAGGGTGAAATTGCAGCCGACATAGAGCGCTATGCTCTTACTGAACTGCATAAAGCCACTGAAAGCTTGAACTGTAAGTCTTCATGATCCTCGTGCTTATTACTCTCTGTTGAGCATATCGCCTGATTTCTCTATTAATTCCATTGCTAGTCATAGCCCTGAACCGTGCTGAAGAGAACAAGCGAATTCACGAGCGCGTGAACGCATTGACCGAGCTGTCATCAGCCGAAGAAATTTTTTGGCGGGAACACTCGAAGGCTTCGGCTGTCGCACGATTTCAGGATCGGGTCCAACAAGTCCACCATTTCTTCGACAAGTGCTACAAAGCACTGAGGGTAATTTGGAGGACTATGTTCCCGTTGAACGCGATTCCTCCTACGTTGTTGACTCTGATGTCTGAGTTTGGAAATACCAAAAAGATTCGAGACTTGGTGCGAGCACATGTTTTTGCCGGGGCCAGGTTTACACTTGCCCTTGTCCTTGCACGTTACCCGTCAGCAAATCTGCTCACTATAGCCAACGCGGTTGGTGACTTGGAGACTCTGTATCCGAAGGTATTGCTGCCCGCCAATATAATTGTCGACAAGCTTGAAAAGGATTCAAGGGTACCTGAAGAAAGAGAAACTCCTCGAGGGTGATTTCAGGGATTAAGGTTATTTTGTAAATAGGCTATTTTGGCTACTTCATCCAAGTGTTAGGATTGTTTAGCCGAAACTTTTTATTCGGTAGATACATGTATATGTACTTTTACCGTGTTGATGCCGTTGGAAAATTTTGAGGGAGAAAATTTTAATTGTCCGTTGAAACGTTTTGTATTCGTTGGTCAGCAAATTGTTTGAGTGATCAGCTCGTGTTGCAGGTCTTACTAAACCCATTGTATGTGCAACTTTGCTTTCAACCGATGTATGTTTCGACAGTCACTCCCGAATATTTCGGGTGCAATGATTCTGCCGATGAGCCTGTTGTTCTTTGATATTTCCATAAGTAAAATATCGAACGTGGGTTGTATTATGTGTATTTTCAAACTCTTGCTATTTTCGGCGCTCGTAGAGGCATCTATAGCAGAGGGAAAGGTCATCACCCTTGTTTTTTGCATCCTTTAGCACTCGTAGAGGCTTTTTCGGAACACAATCTTTAGCCGCGTACTACATTGCGCCATCGTTCACCGAGGGGTGTAAGCAATGGTTACGATGATGCGGATTAAGTGCTCCAAATTACTGCATGTTTACCAAGGGATCAAAACTGAAGTTTTCATTAATAAAGGTAAACACGGTACTAAAGGGCGTAAAAAAGGAAGCCCTGCTGAAAATAAAGGAGAAAGCTAAACATTATTCGACTATTCTAAGCAAGGGAGGGGTTCTTCTTATCTTCAGGCTTGTCTACCACGTTAGCGGTTTTCGAAGCGTCGTTGATTATAGTAGGTGTCTCGACAGCGACTGCCAGTGTCTTGCTTTCTTCTAAGACTGCTTTGCCATCAACTGCCGAAGTTTTTGCTGCCGAAGCTTCTAGAGCAAGGTCGGCTGGCTTCTTCTTGATTTCCCTGACCTGTTTCTCCTCCTTAATTTTGCGTATCGACAGCTTGGGTGGAGGATCGATAATTTCTTGTTTTAACCCAAACTTCGCAGCAATCCTCTGAAAGTCGCGATCACAATTGTCCGAGCGTGAAAAACTTCCATAGACTGTGATGTTTGTCCCGTTGTTCCCAGGCATTTTCAGCTTGAGGTATGCGTAGTGCGGCACAACCATGAACTTGGCATAAGCTGGTCTTCCGAGTATAGCGTGATACTGTGACTCCCAGTTCACTACTTCAAACTCGATCTTTTCCTTCCTGAAATTGTCGGTTTTGCCAAAGACGACGTTCAGGTAAACTTTGCCAAGAGAGTAACCCGGTGCAGTTGGAAGAATCCCATGGAAGCAAGTGTCTGTTTCTTCTAGCATCCTCATGGTGATCCCCATACTTTTGATTGTGTCGACGAATATCAGGTTTAGCCCGCTTCCACCATCCATGAACACTTTGCTCATCTTGAACCCCCCGATTTGTGCCTCGACTACTAAGGCAGCGTGTCCTGGTTTTGGTATGGTCATCGGGTGATCTGCTCGACTGAACGTAATGTTCTGAGAGGACCACTCGACATACTCGGGGATGTTCGCCATGATGCTTTCTGCCAATCTCTCGGGTGAGCTTCTTCATTTCTCTTCTCGAGACACCTGTCCTATGGATCATGCTCATCTGCCCACGTGGTGGTGGAAACGCCTCGTTGGGTTGATGAGGTTGAGCCTGCTGGACTTGATGCTGCGGTGGAGGTGGTGGTGGTGGTGGTGGTTGCTGGCCTGCCTGCTGGATGAGTTTGTGCATGTCAATGAACTGTCGACAGTCCCTGAGCAGGTGGCTCGACTTCGTTTTGCCGTCCTTAGAATCGACATACGAGTGCAGATAACAGGGGGCATTGATCTGCTCAGCGTAGGGCAATTCGGGAGTCCTCTGCTGTCGTGGTTTATAATTGCCACGGTTCCCAGAGTTATTCCGATTACCGTCCTGTCGATCATCTCTTCTATCGTCATATCGATCGTCCTGCCGATCGGAGTACCCTGCGGCTACCAGGTTGTTGTCGTCATAGCTGCGGTTCTTCCTTCTCTTGTGGCGATCCCTTCGACCACCCGAGTCGTGCTTCGGCTGATCGTCTTCGTCATCACTGCGCTGTCGCGGCCTTCGCACGTTGTCCTCACCATCAGCCTAGTTGTTGGCGATTTCCATTAACTTGGTTATGGTTTTTGGCTTTTTGCGTCCGAGTTCTTCTATGTAGCTTTCACGTCGGACGCCATCGCTGAAAGCGTCCTGCTCTACAGATACATCTTCGGCAACGTTTAGGAGTTTGGTGAATCTCCCGATGTATGAGCGCATCGATTCCTTCTGCTTTTGCTGGCAATGCCGTAACTCTTCAATCCCGACGGGTCTTTTGTACGTTGCTTGAAAATTGGCAACGAAGGCATCTACTAGGTCGTCCCATGACCTGATGGAACCCTTCGGCAGACCCCTCAACCATGCTCGCGTTGAATCCTTTAGGTAAAGCTGCAAGCACTGCATTGCTGCTATCTGGTTCCCCTTATGCAGAATCACGGTCTGCAGGTAGTCGTCTATCCAAGATCTTGGCTCCTGCTGCCCATCGTATTTGGCGGCGTCAGTAGGGGTGGGCTTGAACTTTTTGGGTGGCATCGCCTCGCGGATTTTGTAGCTTAAACAATCGGCTCCCCTGAGCTCGCCGTCGTTCTCCTGATTCTCATCCGAAGAATCACTGTCATCCTCCTCCCTAGCGGCACGTCGTCGCCTTGCTTTGTCGATCCTGCTCTGGGTGATTTCATCCCGAGCATCTCTCGCACGATGCTTTGAGCCACTAGCCTGTAACGTGGTCTTTTCCTTTCGTGGAACTAGGTTATCTCCCAATATCGCGAGACTTTCTAGGGCACCTCGGTGGGCTTGAGCCATGGATCCTTCAGGGCGCTGGTTGATGAGGTATGCAGCGAGGTTGGCTGTTGCTCCCGCAACGTTTTTCGGCCGTGGCATGCCCGCGGTGTCCGTGGTCATAAAGGACTTGGTTAGGTTCGACGTTATTTCTCTAGCGTCGTCTTCCGAAAGCCTGGATAGTCTTGATCGGTGCTTGCCTGCCCCATGAGTACTTCGAGAGGCGCTTCCTTGCGAGCCTCTTCGTCGTTCGCTGGATCGGTCTGCCGCAGATAGGCGTCTCTCGAGGGTGGCTTGCTCTCTCGATAGGTGCTCCCGGTTTTTCTCTAGTATAGAGCGATAGGCGTTTAGGGTTCCAACCGAGGTTCCTGCGGGGAGCGGCGTGTTGTTAAGTACGGCTGCCTTAGCTGCCGCCCACTCCTCGTCTGCGATGGTGTAATCGCTGTTGTGGTTGCTGGCGCTGTTTTCGAAACTTGCTCGCCTACTAGAACGAGGCGTGTGGTCTCCGTCTCCTCTGTGCCTTGTGTTTCCCGTGTTATTGGCGACATAAACCTGGTGGTGTGCCGTTCTTCGGGTGGTTCCTTGGACGATGCTGTCGACACTGTCCTCTCCCGATGAATATTGGGCATTGCAGATGAACGGTGTGTCGCTCGATCCCAGCCCGTGCCTGGCGTCGCAGTTCAAGCAGTAGTACGAGGTTAACTCCGAAGATGTGGGATCGTCGGATCCTACCGACATGGAAGACGCCGAACGGGGAGTCGAGGGCGCGGGCGAACTCGTCGATCCTGTCAGGCCAGCCGAAAGGTCGAGTGATGATGACGCGCTTGGACTCGTCGATCTGGAAGTGGGCGATTCCAGCAGCTGAAGAATTCCTTCCGCGTTGACGTTGTAGTGGACGCTGCCGAAGGTCATCTCCATGTTTCCTTGTAGATCTGAGAAGGTTGAGCGAGAGGAATCGCTGTGCGGGGTGAATTCATAGGAGCCGAATCGAATCGGGCTTCCCAGGCTTGGCGATGACGGTGTCGATGAAGATGCCGATGACATGACTAGATCTGCCGATGACCGATCTTGTGCCGGCAGGGTTCCCACAGACGGCGCCAATTTTCGAGAGTGCTCCTCGGCAATGCCCTCCGATAGGGGCTTAGGGTTGATGTAGTGATCTCACCCGGTAGGGTGCCGATCCCTGTGCTTTATTGTGCTAGTCCCTGGATCAATCGCTAGCACACACAGTTTAAGATGTAATATCAAGAAACAAAGGTCTTTATTACATCGCATGATCCATATATACATAATGACTTACAATTTGCATAGCACAAGGCTAGCATTACATCAGAGTTTTACAACGAACAAACATATAGCATGGAGTCCTTCATCTTCATGTGCCACAGGCGAGCATGTTGAGGATAGACCCGTAACCCTAATCATCGTAACTCACTCGTCTATCAAAATATCTGCAACAGGTAAAGTTACAGCCAAAAACATTTGGTCAATACTTTGAATGTATTGGCAAGATGTCACTATTTAGTGGACACAAATGGCGCCTAATACCTACATGTATATTTGGCTGGTGGAGTTTAGGCTCTTTGCAGAAAAGCGGGCATTTTCCCTATCTTTTGTAAACATCATTTGTCTTTGAAATATAACCCTAAAAGCATGAACCCAAGTTCTCATCACGCTGGCTCACCAGGGATAGACACTAGAGTCCAGCTTAATGCTACCCAAGTTTACCCATCAAGTTTTATTATGAAATTGGGATGAGAGAGATCTTCCAACAGCTCCAGGTCCAGTTGCTCAAAGTTGTCCGTAACCGGGGACACGGCTAAGTATTAGTTTTTAACACTCTGCAGAGGTTTGTACACTTTACCCGCACGACTTAGTCAGCCCCTTTTCCACCATGATGCTCATTTTGCTCAAATGGTTGGGAGAAGACTAAGACGAGACTATTTTCGGAAGTAAGGCCCTGAGCCCTCAGGACGGACCCGTACCAACCTACACATCTACATCTGCTGGTCACGTCGGGACAGGTCCCTACAACCTACTTAGTCAAGACAGAGCCCATATGACATGCGGCTGTACAAGAAGCTACTAAACATGAAACCTGTCCAATCTCTTTTGTTCCTGGGCGGCGGACCCCACCAATTTTCACCGTGCAGACGCTCCACTCGTACCAATCCGCCCAGGTGTTTCATTCATCAAGTTGTTTTCATTTATAACACAAAAACATTTTTTTTTTCTTCATCTCATCTCATCATGATATCCCAACCACGTATCTAGTAGCATGGCTAAGCAAAACTACCTACGATGGCAACTTAAGGGAAACTAGAGGAATCCTAAGACTATAGGATTAGCATAGCATAGCATATACTTTGAAAACATCTTACACATGCAATATCTACTAAGTAAAAAACTACATGCATAGAAAACATAGGACATGAGTGACACTTGCCTTTTAGTAGTTGATGATCATACACTTCTCACAATCTCAAGCGTTGCACTCCGTACAATCTATACGATAGAAAAGTACACAATAAACATACACACCAAAATCAAGCAAGCCAAAGCAAACAAATGAAAAGGTTGATATTCATTTTAACTTAGTCTTCATTGTTCTTATGACATAAAGAGGTATAGTGTTGATGTGGCTTTGAGAGACACGGGTCAAATACTTAGAAAGAAAAGTTGGATCATCCAAGATAGAGTTGATAGTTTTATACTAAGACATAGATGCGTTTTATTTGCAAAAGGAGTAAATTGGACAGGGTTTATAGATTTCTAGATATAGCTAGAATATGTTTCAAATTCATATTTTTATTTTGCAATTTTTGAGAATTTGATAATTAATAAAACTGGTATCACCGGATAGGGAATTTAATTATGAATTCAACACAAGAAAAATCACATAAAAAGGAGTTGTGGATCAGAGGATATGAATTTTTGAAGTTGTGACATGAGCTAGTACAATATAGGAACTGGTCGATCGATCAAACTGCACCGTGACACTTCTAAAGCTGGTAGCGGTTCTGTTGCATGAAAAACAATATAGGTGGCAGATCTTGAGACATGATAAAAATGTCTATATGGTTTTTGTAGATAGGTATGATTATAGGGATCATTTGGCAATAGGAATTGTAGCAGAATTTTTGATATGGCAAAATTATTCAAATAAACCATTCGAAATGTGAGTAATTTAAACTATGCCAAAGTGGGAAACTAATGATGGATCTGTGTTCTATGTATTCTAAAGATTCCAGTGATATAAGTTTTGTTAAACTCGGACAAACAGATCAAAGATGTGGTTTTTTGGAAGTTGTTGGTAGTTTCTATCCAAGATGACGAGAATGTAGAATTTAGAAATTCTCAAGACCTCGCGGTAGTGTGTTTTTATTTATCAGAGTACCGTATCTGTTCAATGGACATACAAACTGGATACATTATAGCAGATCGCCTACATCAGGAGTGTAAAAAGAAGTGAATGGCTAAGTGGGAATGACCATACGTACAAACTATTGTACAGTACGTGAATACAACCTTTGCTGAAAGTCTGAAACAAGTGCAGCTCACCTACGACTTGACAGTGCAGAGGTTGTGCACGGCGGCGGAGAACGGCGTCGTCTACGACTCTACGTGGATGTCACCAGGGCCTAGGGGTAGACGAAAGCGCTCCTTCTTGCACAACGAAGACGACGAGGCTCTCGAAAATCCTCGGTGAAGCTCCTGGAGATGGTGACGGACAGCTGCAGCGGCAGTGGCGTCGGGTGCTCGTCGTGGGCGACCTCCGGCTACGAGTTAGATCAAACAGAGGCATCAGAGATGCACAATGTCTAGGGAGAAAGAAAGGAAGAACAATCAGGGCCAGAGTCCCTCAATACCCGACGAAAACAACAACGCCGTCGCTGTGGCCGGTGGAACAACGGCAACACAACCAATATCGACAGTATGATGCAGCGCCATGTCCCAAAGGAAATCCTTGTCGTAGGTAGTCTCCTGGTGCAGGTCATCGACAAGACGATCACCGAGGGCATCGAAATCAAGCGATGAACTCGATTTTGTAGTTAAGAATGGCATGGTTGGTATGGTCTGCATAGACCTTATCTGGAGATAGTGTGAGAACAAAAGTGGGGGAGCAAGACTAGGAACACTCGTTGGACATATTCATCTGCATTATTATGGACCGAGGAGGGAGATCGGAGGGTGTAGGCCAACGGATGGCATTTAGTTCACGACGCCGGTTCCGAAAATTGAATCCGTTAAATGGGAGATTAATAGCCTGAACAGAAACCCCACTGAATTCTGGACGTTTTTCGTATTGACGTCTAAGTAAAACGATTAATAGAATTGATGGGAGGGAGACGGGAAAGAGTTACAGCCATGGTCCTCACGTAAGTGCGTGTACGTACTCAAGGAAGAAGATGAGCGACACGCTCCGCTCGATTTTCTCGGTTGGGCTGGCATTAGTTGGATCGGTCTGGATGGACCAGAATATTTTGGTCGGCCCACTTGGGTCGGTTTTCAATTTTTTTTCTCTTCTTTTTTTTTTTGAGAAGGTACCGCGTGTCATTCATTCATCAAACAGCCAGCATACAACGCACGCAGACCAGCCAGAATGCTCCAGAAGCACCAGCTGTCTCGACCCTTTGCAGAAAGGACCCCAAAAAAGAAAAGATTACAAAAAAGTCCTTGGAGACCCTGCACAACGCCATCGTTCGTCTCCAATAGGCGCCGCCGCCGAACGCGGCCGGAGCAGGAGACAAAGCACCACAGAAACCATGACCCGGCTAGCTTCCTCGCAGCTAAACTGCTTTGTGGACCTCTCATGGAACCCGCCGCGAACGGCGAGAACACTTCCTCTGGGGACCGTCGGCCGGGGAAGACCCCGAGCTTGACCGGGCCGCAGCACCGCTCGATCCAGACGACCACGTCGCCATAGAAGAGCAGAACTGCCCGCCAGCATCCTCGAACCCAGCATCAAAACTCGCAGCACCTGGAGCACGCCGACGACTCCCGCCGGCCACACTCCTGTACAGTTCCTCCCGAACTCCATGGCGGCGTCGGAGCAAACGCGGCCACATCGGCGGAGTTGGAGGACAAAAACCGCACCGAAGTCGCCGCCGCCGCCACGCCGACCCCGGGACTCCTAGCTTGCGATCTGCCACCGCCGCACCGGCACCGTCGCGCGAAGCCACATCAGAGCAAACTTATTGACTGCCGCCACCATCTCCATTGGAGACAAGGAAATGGCCGGCTCACAACTAGCTACATAGCCTAGACCTAGACTACAGCTATACAACTCCGCACGGCGAATCCGGCAGCTCGGCCCCCTCCGACGGGCCAGAGGCCCTCGGGAGAGAGGAGCTACCAGACCCGCCGCCGGAGAACGATGCGGATCTCTCTTCGCCCTTTTCTTGTCTGGAGAGAGAAAGGAGAGAAGGGAGAGCCTTGCGTTATGGGAGCAATTTTTTTTCTCTTCTAACTTCTCTTTAAGGCTTCAAATGTATTCAAACAGATTTCTAAAAATTTGTAAAACTCAAAATAATGTTTTAGAACATCAAGGAACATATTTATTGTCCATAGTAAAAATAAATAAATAATTTTATGCACTTTGGCCTATATGGTTACTTAGGCAATATTTTGCAAGTAGAACTTCAAGGGTTTTGTTTTCTCAAATAAAAAAAACCATTAAAGAATTTGAAAACCTTAAAAATTAAAATATGTTTCATTTGAAAATACTTTGAAACCATAAGTCTTTGAAAACACCATTTTGGAAATTACTTTTAAATAAATTCAGAAAGTTTTAAATCCTTGTGAATTATCAATCAAGTTCAAACAATTAAGCATTAAATTTATTTTTATTTTACATTCCAAAATTTCGAAATTTTGGGATGTTACAGACTACCATCCTTAAAAGAAATCTCGTCCCCGAGATTTGAGAAAGGCTAGAAAGCAAGTTGGGTTTGAAAAAATCTAGGTGGGCTACCACCCTTAAAAGGAACTTTTGTAGATAATCTTAGGTCTTGGGTTTAGGCTAAGGTCTTCTTGGATATGACTTGACACATCCGAGGATATGTCTTGACAACAGGTCATCTTTTGAAAACATCTATGGCTAGGTGGTTGTTTATTCACATATAGTGAACAACATATCTCTCGAAGGTCGAATAGATTTCCTTCATCGTAGGGCTTCTAATCCAAATGGTTGGTTGTTGAACTACTTATGATACTGATGGGTTACTCTTTGGGTCAATCAGGAGACCAAGATGAGCAACTTCATGGCATCCTTCATCCTTTGTATATTGGTGTTTCCGACAACTTTCCACCATTTTCATCTAGTAGATAGATGTTCATTCTCATTGTAGTCCTACGCTTGGCAGCACTTGCCTACTATAAGAGTATAATATTTATCCACCCTAAGGTTTAGGCTTATCGAAGACATCTCACTTGTAGGTATGTCTCTCTAGATTCGTAAAGTCAACATTACAAAAGCGAATAATAAGAGTAGTAGGAATGGTGATCAATCCATCCTGCACCCAGATCATTACTTCGCAATTGATTTATTGAATCTCGCATTCTAACACTTGGTCAACCTCACAAGTTAGATAAAATTTTCCATGGAGAATTGAATCAATGTTTCAATCCCCATTATTGAATTGTTTTGAAAAAATTTCTATCGATCCCTAGCTAGGGTTTTGCGTATCTCACAAACTATACTTCTTCATCTTGATAGGAACATCTGGGTTGGTTTTGCTAAAGTAGTCTTCATGGCGATTTGCTGAGAAAACATTCTCTAGGTTGGGTGTAGATGAGAATAGATAGAAAGATTCTAAGGGAGAATTCCTACCCAAACACAGCAGATCAAAGCAATTCAGCAAACAACAATCATCTAACAAGCATCAAGCAACATGGTTCAAACACAAACAAAATAGTATGGTCATACCACATTTTGGTAAGATCAATACTTTGTTACTTTATCGTTGGTTCGCTAAAAGAGAACTAATGGTGGTCTAGTCTATTTCTATATTTGATGCATCGATTTTCTATTCCACTCCTCGTGTATCCTCGTGTGTTGTGCAGTTTGCATCGAAGTCTTTCTTCAAGTTCTTCATTGGTCTTCCATGAAACCCTTCTTGCGGAGTCGAAGAATATCACATGAAGCATCAGTCTCTCACTTCAGATACAAGGTCATCATCTCTACTTCCTTGATGGATTTCATAAGGTAGGTCATCTAAGGCAAGAGGAAAACATTTTTGAAGATGGAATAGATGAGTAGTACTAGAAGTTCACAAAGCACACATTTTTTTTGAAATAGGATTAGACAAAAGTTTCATCCTAGGGTCTTCCTATTTCTAATCCAAACCTAGGGTCACGAACCTACGGTCAACACAATGCTCTGATACCATCTGTAGTGACCTCACCCGGTAGGGTGCCGATCCCTGTGCTTTATTGTGCTAGTCCCTGGATCAATCGCTAGCACACACAGTTTAAGATGTAATATCAAGAAACAAAGGTCTTTATTACATCGCATGATCCATATATACATAAAGACTTACAATTTGCATAGCACAAGGCTAGCATTACATCAGAGTTTTACAACGAACAAACATATAGCATGGAGTCCTTCATCTTCATGTGCCACAGGCGAGCATGTTGAGGATAGACCCGTAACCCTAATCATCGTAACTCACTCGTCTATCAAAATATCTGCAACAGGTAAAGTTACAGCCAAAAACATTTGGTCAATATTTTGAATGTATTGGCAAGATGTCACTATTTAGTGGACACAAATGGCGCCTAATACCTACATGTATATTTGGCTGGTGGAGTTTAGGCTCTTTGCAGAAAAGCGGGCATTTTCCCTATATTTTGTAAACATTATTTGTCTTTAAAAATATAACCCTAAAAGCATGAACCCAAGTTCTCATCGCGCTGGCTCACTGTAACATCCCAAGTTTCAAAAATAATAAATCAAGAGAGAGTTTCAATTATTCAAAATTTACAACAAACAAAAACTTTTTCTATGCATGTAGTGCCACATATAGATTCATGCATTTAAGTAAATTTCTTTTGTGCAATTGCCATGATGAGTGTTAGCATGCTTAACTATTGTTATATGAACACTAACCAAGATCACCAAACCCTAATTTGAAGGGAATTGGAGAAAATGGGAAAAACCCATTTTCACTTACATACACAATATGCAAAATGGCAAATCCTCAACCAAGGCTATAATTGCTTGCCCCCTTGCTTCTAAAATACTTCAATATGATAAACTAACACAATTGCATCATTGGATCAAGAATCAAACACAAAGAAATCAAAAATCTTACATACATATGATAATGGTCACTTGTCACAAAAATATTTTCTTCACTACTTTACCCCTCTGGTTTTCTCATTTCTTGAACTAAACTTGGTCAACCAAAGCCATGTCATCCAAGACCATGTCAAGGTGAGTAACTTTGATGTTGACCACCATGGCTAGAGTTGACTAGGTTGACCAGTAGAAAATTGACAAGAGGAGACATTAAATCAATGTGAAGATCACCTCAAATTTGAAATGTTGCAAATCACTTCCAAATTGAGTGCCACCACCACCAATACCTCACATTAATTATATCATTGAGATGTACCAAAAAGAATTCCAAAATTCGACAAAAATGTTCATGCGGGCATTGTGTCGAACACTTGGCAGGCATGAATCCAGAATTGTGTTACACACTATTATCCAGTGGTTTCTTCACTAAACCTCTTTAAACCTGTGATCATTACACACCTCTACATCCCCTGCATCATCCCAGTACCTGCCTTGGTCGATTAAAGTGAGAGGAGGGGGAAAAGAAACCCTAGACTATGCATGCCGTGGCCATGCCGGCCACCTTTGGGCACCCCTCTCTCTGGCCTCCCTCTCACTTTCTCTCCATGTCTGCGAGCATCCCTGATGCATAAGGATCAAGCCTGTACCACTCACTCGATCGCCAATGCACGGCATTGCCCAGAACGCCCGCGTCCAAAACCATGCCAGAGCATGCCAGCCAACGCGGTGAGCGCGCTCTGGACGCGCCAGTACGTCGTGCGCTCGAGCGCCCTACGCCACCTCTGCAAAGGCTAGCGCCGCGTCGAGCATCCACTCCACACCCTCTAGCGCCTAGACACACTCGATGAGCTGCGGCGGCCTTGTCACCGTCGTCCTCGCCGGCGAAGTACCGCGGGTACCGTAATGATCACTGCAAGCGCTCGAGCGATTCCGTAGCCCTATCGTTGCGCCAGCTAGCCCTAGAGCATCGCCAGGACGACGCCTACACGCTGCCGTCCTTCGCTTGCCCTTTCGCTCGCCACAGGAGCCGCGCCATGGCCGCGCCCTTGCAGCACCTCACGGCCACCGATCAACACTATAAATAGGGGCGATCGGCTCCTCATTTCTTCACACCAAACACTCCCCTCCCTTCACTGAGCAACACCCCCCGATCAATTTCACCCGTAGCCGTCGGAGCAGCTCGAATCGAGAGCTCGAGTCCGCCGGAGCTCGCGGAAGCTCTGCGACGCCTGGAGCCTCCCCGAGCGCCACCGCTGCACCAGGGGCTTCCTCGTCGACAACCACTTCTCCGCGCACACTGCCAGACACCTGCAACGGCCTGGTAGGCTCTCCGACCCCCTACTGACGCCGTGAGCTCGTCGGAATCCCGCCGGGGACGACGACACTCACACGCCGTTGATCGCTGCTCAGATCCTACGGTCGAAATCGATCATACCGTTTCGCTGTGTGATAACACACTGACGGGTGGCCCCCACCCAAGCGCACCAGATGCTTGCTGGGCTGCGCAGTAGATTTAAACTCCGTTTCGGCCCAGTAGCGTTTCCCGCCCAAGCCCAAGTTTCAAATTTAGATTTAATCTTAATTCAAATGTGCTGCAGATGGTTTAGTAAAAATTGAATAGTTTGAAATCTGCCAAACCAAATTTAGCAAACTTTATACCATTGGAAAGCCCATGAAATTATCTGAATAATGCCACTGGCCTCATATCCAAATTCGTATTTAATTTTAAATGATAAAAATAACAAGGCAGGGCCTTTTCTAACTTCAAATAAATATTAAAAATTAGTTATAAATAATTTTGAGATGATTCCACTTCTAATAAATCACAAATGATGTCCTTTAATTGATTATGCAATAATATAGACATGTTATTTGCATGATCATGGACTAGATGAAATAAAATAGCTATGTAGTCAATTCTAGTGCTTTCTCAACTTGAATTCAAATTTAATAATTAATATGAGAGATATCTTCTCATTTAAATCTTGATCCTAAGTAATACAACCAGAGGGAATGACTTAGATTAATGAACCTCTGATAATTATTACTTAGAGATTTTAATTCAATTAAATGATAAGTATTAAAACCATGTGAAGTATAGTACTTCAATTATTATATACTCACATATAATAGATATGAAATGTTGACCTTGGGTCAACCTATATTTCATACCTGATTATTATATGAAGAGATTAATTCTTAATATAAGGTAATAAGAGGAAATAAATTTCTCTAATAAGCTACATACAAAAGTTAAGAAATAATAAGAATAAAAGTAATTTATTTTAATAAGAAATCATACAACAATCCACCATGCCATGTTTGGATTGATGATAAGATTAGTGTGAGAATTCTTTCAAGTGTTTCTAGAATAGTATGTGAGCTTGGTTTAGTATTTATACCTCGTATTCGTATATAGACGCTAGTAACGAGGAGTATCAAGAGGAGGAGGCCTACTCCCAAGAAGAAGAGGAGAACTTTGATCACTACTCAGCTCAAGGCAAGCTAATAATCTTGCTAACCACCATGATGCAAGCTCTACAAGAGCAATGCACCATCACCCCTTTAAATTTATGTTTTACCTATCCCATGTTTTTATCTTGCAATTACTTTTGCTTATTTATTTCAAAGTACTTTTGAATTTATGATTTTACTGGGTATAGAGTAGAACAAGATCAAAGGTTATCTTAGCACCATTCCAAAGCTAGATAGCACCCCTCATGAAATAGTTGCTAGTGCTAATCAATTAAAATTGGACTACTCTAGATGGGAACATGTGACTTTGAAATGAAGTTGAAACCTTGGAATGATGGTTCATTCCATTGAATGACTTGGAAGGTGAATATGACCAAGAGAAGATGGTGATTTTTGATATAAAACTGATATGGGTTTGAATGCGATACCTTTCCAATTATACAAGTACCCCCACAATACCTGATTATGGGTAGGGCTTAACTAGAAACTTGTGTATTTTAGTATGGGTTCCCTCTAAACAAGCATCATAGGGGTTACGCCGAGGCTGCCTCCGTATATGAGAAATGATGTGAATATGAGGTGAATGTACGACCCAAGCCCTATGCAGTTCCCGGGTTAACAGTTGGTTCTCACCGGGGGGCCAAGCTCATGGGGAGAGGTGCCTATACTAGGACATATAAGTGAAAGGTTATGGTTGATGATCCGCGTACTGAGTTACGATGATTCGGGGTTATCCTCGACGGATGTAATCAAAAGTTGTGGCACAAGAGTACAACCTCTGCAGAGTGTTAAACCTATTCGAATAGCCGTGTCCGCGGTTATGGACGGTTGGAAAGGCCATACTATTTCCGTTATCAGAATTTATGTTGAAATGATGATGGTGAATGGTGAATTGAATTGGATCCCCAAATGAATGGTGGGAATGACACTAATGTTCCCACTTGAGTTAGTCTAGCAAATAATGGGTGTTTACTAAATATTTATCAAATGAAAACTTGGCTTTATGCAAATAAACCTAGAGCTTAGTAACCCTTACTACACTTAATATGTTTTACCTTAGTATTAGTTTGCGAGTACTTTAAAAGTACTCATGGCTTTGCCCTGGCTATTCAAATGCCAGACTTTGAAGAGGAGCAACAGTATCAGGAGGACGGACAGCAGGATGTCTACGATAACTAGGATCGTCTTCTAACGTCAAGCGTTGCCTGTGGAATATATAGTCCACTACTACTACGCTTCCGCTACTTATTTGTGATGTTGAACAATCTATTTGTGTAATATTGGATCATGTGATCCCTTGTTGTAAGACCTTATGTGTTGTAATAAATGATGACTCTGAACTACTTACTATTATGTCTCGCAAAAACAATCTTCCTGGGATTGCGATGTATGATGTAATAGGGCATCCGGACTTAAAAATCCGGGTGTTGACAAGTTGGTATCAGAGCCATTGTTTGACCTTAGGAGACCCTAGTTAGAATGGACGTCCAACAAACTTAGTTTTTAATAAAATAGTTATGAAAATACAATCATACCCTTACCTTGGAAATCTTTTTCAAAATAACCAATTCATGTTATTATTACTTAAAATTTTGAACACTTACACTTATTAACTTGCTTATCACTCCCTCTACAGATGGAGCCTATCATCCCGACGGAGCCCTTCATCCAAACCCAAGTGTACGACTTGGCGAACGGTGGGGATCTGATCTTTGAAAGGGATCTGTTTGCTCTCACCGAGTTCCTCGGACGCTCGCCTCCCGTGTTTTACGGAGGCCAGATCGCGGACCAAGCCAACGGCCAGCTCCAGTGGCTCATCATGGCTAACCTCCCTGGGAAGCCGGAGTCACCCATGTTCCGCCAGATTCAGTTCTCTCTCCGAGACAACACCTGGGTGGATGGACTCGCCCGTGCACTCCAGGAGGCTCTCGCTCGTCTGTGCGGGCAAAACTCGGTGGCTATTGAAGGGGAACGCTTTGCACACTATGCAAGGCACTCCTCTGTTGGGCCCCCTCAGCCTGCCATACCACCCCGTGCTGAGGCACCATGTGGATCATCTCGACTACATGTTGTTCGAGACTCGGTCTGCGCTGGATAACTCCCGCGCCGCCGCCAACCACACTCAGCAGCAGCTGAACCAGTATGCGGAGACCATCAAGGTCATCGCAAAGGAGCGCAGAACTCTTCGCCAGCTGGTCGCGAAGAGGGACTCCACCATCCACCGCCTCAAGACCAAGATCTCCGTCCTGAAGGAGACCATCTCCACTCAGGTGGAGCAGCTCCAGATCCTGGAGGGAGAAGGCGAGGGGGAAGACATCCAAGGGGATGGCTACTCCTATGTGAGCAACGACAATGACTACGAGGAGGAGGAAGACATGGACTTCCACCAGCACCTGCCTGCCGGGATGGACACCACCTTCCCGCTCCGCATCGATGGATAGTTTCCATCCCTCTCTGAGCACCGCGTAGTATGAGATGTATCGGTCCTTTGTATCCGCCCCATGTATCGTAGATTGTTGAAAGGGTTCTTCAAACCCTCCGGATTGTTAGCTTGTAATAAGTGCTACCTTCATGACTATGTGGTGTGTAATATTATCATCTTATGAATCAAGTTTTAAATAAAAGTGATTTTACTCCCAAAATGAGCCATAGAAATTTCCCTCTCATCTTATGATCCATATCTCTGTTCAGATGGCACCTCCAAATCGCAACGCAAATCAGGATGCGCTGGTGCAGATGCTGCAACTCATGATGGAGGACAGAGAGGCTGAACGCGCTGAAAGGCATGCCAATATCACTGCTCTGCAACAGTTGGCACAGAACAACCAAGGCCACGGGAACCATGACCACCCGGGCTCCAAGCTGAAGAACTTTCAGAACACCAACCCACCGGTGTTTAGCAAGACGGAGGAACCCCTTGATGCTGACGATTGGCTCCAAACAATGGAGAACAATCTTGAGGTTGCCGGAGTGGAAGATAATGACAAGGTGCTGTTTGCCACCCACTATCTGGCAGGACCTGCACGTGCCTGGTGGACAAGTGCTCGCGCATTGAATGCGGGGCAACTAATGACTTGGGCAGATTTCAAGCTCAAGTTTAGCAAGTATCATGTGCCACCGGGTCTCATCAAGAAGATGCGGGATGAGTTCCGCGAGTTAAAGCAAGGCCGTCTAACCGTGGTAGAATACCGCGACAGGTTCCTCACCCTGTCAAGGTACGCCCCGGATGAGACTGACACCACCGAGAAGAGGAAGGAGAGGTTCCTGAACGGACTGCACGATGAGATGCAGACCGTGTTGGTCAACATCCCTTTTGCCGACCTCGAAGCCCTTGTTGACTCCGCCATCCAGATGGAGGGCAAGTTGAACCAAGCCAATGACAACCGCAAGCGCCGCATGATGCACCAGAGTGGGCCCAGCAACACCTCCAAGTTTCGCCCTAGCTCAAGCGGAGGATTCACCCCCAGAAACAACAGGCCACCGGCACAGATGTCGCGCCCCGGTTATCAGAACCGGAGTGGAGGAAACCCCAGGACGGAGGACACCACCACAACAGCAACAACTTCGTCCACCACAACAACAACTTCAACCGCGCTCCGACAAGAGCCCCTGCCAACCCCAACACCAACACTGCTCCAAGGACTGGGAGCAACGCTGTCCCTGTCGCCCCCAAGGACAAGTCCACCATCAACTGCTATGAGTGTGGCGTGGTGGGGCACTACTCCAACGAGTGTCCCAAGAGACTCGCCAAGATGGCCGCCAACACCACTGGCCCTGCTCAGCAGCAACGCCGTGTCGCCAACAACAAGAAGTTCACCCCCAACAACCCGAACAACCGTAGCGTTGATACGTCCAATTTGCATCACTATTTTGTATCATAATTTGCTGTTATTCATTGATATATTTCATATTGGGACACAATACTTATGTTATTTCATCTATTTTGCATGTTTCATCATCATTGGAGGATCAAGCACCGGAGCCAGGATTTTGCTGGAAAAAGCACCGTCAGAACGCAATATTTCGGAAGATCAACTGTGGAAGAAAATTTCACATAAATTCCTATTTTTCCATATAACGGAGGGAGCCAGAAGGGGAAGAAGAGGGAGCCACTCGTGGGCCCAGACCACGGGGCGGCGCGGCCCATGGCTCCGCCGCGCCACCCTGTGGTGTGGGCGCCCACAGCCCCTTTCGCCTCCTTTTCTTCGCGTACTCCTTCGTCCCGAAAACCTAAGCCACAGAGAGGACCTCACGAAGGGTTACAGCCGCCTCTGCGGGGCGGAGAACACCAGAGAGAAAAGAGCTCTCCGGCGGGCAGGAATCCGCCGGGGAAATTCCCTCCCGGAGGGGGAAATCGACGCCATCGCCATCATCGAGCGGGACATCATCTCCATCATCATCATCATCATCTCCACCATCTACACCGCCATCACCACCGCTGCACCTCGTCACCGCTGTAACAATTCGGGTTAAATCTTGATTGTATGATAGGGGAAACTCTCCCGGCATTATTCTCTACTTGTTATAGATGCTATTGAGTGAAACCATTGAACCAAGGTTTATGTTCAGATTGTTATTCATCATCATATCACCTCTGATTGTATTCCATATGATGTCTCGTGAGTAGTTCGTTTAGTTCTTGAGGACATGGGTGAAGTCTAAATGCTAGTAGTGAATTATGGTTGAGTAATATTCAATGTTATGATATTTAAGTTGTGGTGTCATTCTTCTAGTGGTGTCGTGTGAACGTCGACTACACGACACTTCACCATTTATGGGCCTAGGGGAGTGCATCTTGTATTCGGTTGCTAATTGTGGGGTTGCCGGAGTGACAGAAACCTAAGCCCCCGTTAGTATATCGATGCAAGAGGGATCGCAGGATCTCAGAGTTTAAGGCTGTGGTTAGATTTATCTTAATTACTTTCTTGTAGTTGCGGATGCTTGCAAGGGGTATAATCACAAGTATGTATTAGTCCTAGGAAGGGCGGTGCATTAGCATAGGTTCACCCACACAACACTTATCAAAACAATGAAGATTATTAAGCCACATGAAGCGAAAGTACTAGACTAAAATCCCCGTGTGTCCTCAAGAACGCTTGGTCATTATAAGTAAACAAACCGGCTTGTCCTTTGTGCTAAAAAGGATTGGGCCACTTGCTGCAATTATTTCTCTCGCATTTTACTTACTCGTACTTTATTCATCTGTTACATCAAAACCCCTTGAATACTTGTTTGTGAGCATTTACAGTGAATCCTTCATCGAAACTGCTTGTCAACACCTTCTGCTCCTCGTTGGGATCGACATTCTTACTTATCGAAGATACTACGATACACCCCCTATACTTGTGGGTCATCAAGACTATTTTCTGGCGCCGTTGCCGGGGAGTGAAGCGCTATTGGTAAGTGGAATTGGTAAGGAAAACCTTTACTGTTTGTGCTGATTTTATTTCTGCCTGCTGCTATAAATCATTATGGAGAGATCTTCTCTTCAATTTCTATTTGGGAAATCTACTACTACTGCAACGGTAGTGGATGAAGCGCCAGGTGAGGAAGTAGTACCATATAAAATACCTATGAAAATTATTGAACGTGTTATGGATAACCGCTATGAAGGGGATGGAACTGTCCATCCTGGTGATCATTTATTGTTTTTGCATGAATTATGCGGGTTATTCAAATGTGCAGGTATTTCTATGAATGAAGTTAGGAAGAAACTATTCACTATATCGCTGTCTGGTAAAGCGGCGCACTGGTATAAATTGCTGAAGAATGGTGATTCTATTGATTGGGAGGACATTGTGCCTTTATTTTATTCCAAATTTTATCCTCCAAGTGAAATTCACAAAGATCGGAACCGCATATATAATTTCTGGCCTCATGATGGAGAGAGTATTGCCCAAGCTTGGGGGAGATTGAAGTCTTTAATGCTCAAATGCCCCATTCATGAGCTTCCTGGTAATGTTATTATTGATAATTTCTATGCAAGACTTTCTTTTCAAGACAAGACCTTGCTGGATACTTCTTGTTCTGGATCATTTACACGCAACAAAGAAGAGTTTAAAAGGGACCTTCTTGATCGGATCCAAGAAAATACTGAAGGATGGGAGAACGACAAAGATAGAGAATCAGGTATAATTTATGATTATAAATGCATTGAAGCTTTTATGGATACTGATAAATTTCGTAATATGAGTGCTACATATGGTCTTGATTCTCAAGTTGTTGCAAATCTTTATAAAGCTTTTGCCTCTCATTATGAATTGCCTAAGAAGAATTTTGATAAGTATCATGAACCATATAAAGATAAAGTTGATTCATCTGTAAACAAATGTGTAGTGATTGAAACTGTTGATAATGTTATTCCTGAAGCTTATATTGAAAAAACTCCTTTCCCTGCTAAAATGAAGGAGTACTCTGTCATATCTAGTGCGGTTAATAAAAGTGAAAAGAAACCTAAAGAACCTGAAGAACAAATTAAAATTGAACCTGCTGTTGCAATAGTTAAAGATCTTGTGACTGAAAATGTGGAGGATGGTCATATTATTTTCTGTGAAGATGCTTCTAATATTGTTTCACATCCTAATAAACCCAAACAAGTTAGTGTTCCTATGCTATCTGTTAGAATTGGTGATCATTGCTATTATGGTTTATGTGATATTGGTGCAAGTATTAGTGCTATTCCTTATGAGCTTTACACGGAGATTATGCACGAAATTGGTTCTTGTGAACTTGAAGATATTGATGTGGTTATTCATCTGGCTAATAGAGAAACTATTTCTCCAATTGGTATTGTTCGAGATGTGGAAGTTCTATGTGGTAAGATTAAATATCCTGCTGACTTTTTGGTACTTGGTTCTGCTGCTAGTGATCATTGTCCTATCATTTTTGGTAGACCTTTTCTAAATACTTGTGGAGCTATTATAGATTGTAAGAAAGAGAAAATTTTGACTAGATTTGCTGGTGAACCTTATGAATTTAACTTTTCTAAATTTACCAAAACTCCTTATAAAGCTGACTTGCCTAGTAATGATTTTAAAATGGAGCAGTGTGCATCTATTGTTCTTGTTCCTAATAATCCTTTGCAGCAACATTTGGAGAATAGTGAAAGTGAAGCTTTTAGGAAAGAAAGAGATGAGCTTGAGGAAATTTTTCTTCGCCAACCTATTCTCAAGCATGATTTACCGGTGGAAGATTTGGGTACAACACCGCCACCAAAGGAAGATCCTGTTTTTGATTTAAAGCCTTTACCTGATAATCTTAAATATGCTCATATTGATGATAAGAAAATATATCCTGTTATTATTAGTTCTAAGCTTTCAGAGATTGAGGAAGAAAGGTTATTGGAAATATTGAAGAAACACCGAGGAGCTATTGGCTATACTCTTGATGATTTGAAAGGGATTTCTCCTTCTATTTGCCAACATGCTATTAATATGGAAGAAGATGCAAAGCCTGTTGTTGAACATCAACGTCGTCTAATTCCGAAGATGAAAGAGGTGGTAAGGAACGAGGTATTAAAACTTCTTGAAGCTGGTATTATATATCCTATTGCTGATAGTAGATGGGTTAGTCCTGTGCATTGTGTTCCTAAGAAAGGAGGAATGACTGTTGTGCCTAATGATAATGATGAGCTTATTCCTCAAAGAATAGTTGTAGGTTATAGAATGTGCATTGATTTTCGAAAAGTTAATAAAGTTACTAAGAAAGATCATTACCCTTTACCCTTTATTGATCAAATGCTAGAAAGGTTATCTAAAAATACTCATTTTTGCTTTCTTGATGGTTATTCTGGGTTTTCACAAATTGCTGTTAAAGCTAAAGATCAAGAGAAAACCACGTTTACTTGTCCTTATGGAACTTATGCTTATAGGCGTATGCCTTTTGGTTTATGTAATGCTCCTGCTACTTTTCAAAGATGCATGTCTGCTATTTTTCATGGTTTTTGTGAAAGTATTGTAGAGGTGTTCATGGATGATTTTTCTGTCTATGGAAATTCTTTTGATAATTGCTTGCGAAACCTCGATAAAGTTTTGCAGAGATGTGAAGAAACTAACCTTGTTCTTAATTGGGAGAAATGCCACTTTATGGTTAATGAAGGAATTGTATTGGGACATAAAATTTCCGAGAGAGGTATTGAAGTTGATAGAGCTAAAGTTGAAGCAATTGAGAAGATGCCCTATCCGAGGGATGTTAAAGGTATTCGTAGTGTTCTTGGTCATGCTGGGTTTTATAGGAGATTTATTAAAGATTTCTCTAAAATTTCAAAGCCTCTTACTAATCTTCTTCAAAAAGATGTACCTTTTGTTTTTGATGATGATTGTAAGGAAGCTTTTGAAACTCTAAAGAAAGCCTTAACAACTGCTCCTGTAGTCGAACCTCCTGATTGGAATTTGCCTTTTGAAATTATGTGTGATGCTAGTGATTTTGCTGTAGGCGCTGTTCTTGGACAGCGGGTAGATAAAAAATTAAATGTTATTCATTATGCTAGTAAGACTCTTGATGCTGCTCAAAGAAATTATGCTACAACTGAAAAGGAATTATTAGCTGTAGTCTTTGCTTGTGATAAGTTTAGACCCTATATTGTTGATTCGAAAGTTACAATTCATACTGATCATGCTGCAATTAGATACCTTATGACAAAGAAAGATGCTAAGCCAAGGCTTATTAGATGGGTACTTCTTTTGCAAGAATTTGATTTACATATTATAGATAGGAAAGGTGCTGATAATCCTGTTGCTGATAATTTGTCTAGATTGGAAAATATTGCTTATGATCCTGTTCCTGTTAATGATAGTTTTCCAAATGAACAATTGGCTGTAATAAAGGTGAGCTCGCGAGAGAGCCCTTGGTATGCAGATTATGCTAACTTTATTGTTTCGAAGTATTTGCCTCCAACCTTTTCAGCTCAGCAAAGGAGGAAATTCTTTTATGACTTGAGGCATTATTTTTGGGATGACCCACACTTATATAAAGAAGGAGTGGATGGTATTATGCGAAGATGTGTTCCTGAATATGAACAACAGGAGATATTGAATAAATGTCATGGTAGTGTTTATGGAGGACATCACGCTGGAGATAGAACCGCGCAAAAGGTTCTACAATCAGGTTTTTATTGGCCAACACTCTTCAAAGATGCAAGGAAATTTATTTTATCTTGTGATGAATGTCAAAGAGTTGGTAATATCTCTAGACGCAATGAAATGCCTATGAATTATACTCTTGTTATTGAACCATTCGATTGTTGGGGATTCGACTTCATGGGTCCTTTCCCTTCTTCAGATGGTAACACTCATATACTTGTCGCTGTTGATTATGTTACTAAATGGGTAGAAGCTATACCTACAAAAAGTGCTGATGGTGAGACCTCTATAAAAATGCTTGTAGATGTTATATTTCCTAGATTTGGAATACCTAGATATATTATGACTGATGGAGGTTCTCATTTTATTCATGGAGGTTTTAGAAAAACTCTTGCTAAGTATGGTATTAATCATAGAATTGCTTCCGCTTATCACCCTCAAACTAGTGGTCAAGTAGAATTATCAAATAGAGAGATTAAAGCTATCTTAGGTAAGACTGTTAATAAATCTAGGAAGAATTGGGCTAGCAAATTGAAAGAAGCACTATGGGCTTATAGAACCGCTTATAAAAATCCTATGGGAATGTCACCTTATAAAATGGTTTATGGAAAAGCTTGTCATTTACCTTTAGAACTAGAGCACAAAGCTTATTGGGCTGTTAGAGAACTAAATAAAGATCCGAAACTAGCCGGTAATAAGAGGTTGTTGCAATTAAGTTCTCTAGATGAATGGAGAAGTGAAGCTTATGAAAATGCTAAACTCTTTAAAGAAAAAGTTAAGAAATGGCATGATAGAAGGATCATCAAAAGAGAGTTTAATATTGGGGATAAAGTCCTATTGTATCGGTCTCGTCTCAGATTCTTTGCAGGGAAATTACTCTCGAAGTGGGAAGGACCATATGTTGTTGAGGAGGTGTATCGTTCAGGAGCAATTAAAATTAGCTCTCTCCAAGGCAATGCCACACAAGTGGTGAATGGACAAAGACTCAAGCATTATATCTCGGGTGATTCTTATAATGTTGATGTTGATATTATTCAAGTGGAAACACCGAAGGCTTTCATCAAAGGACAAATTGACAGTCCGCCGAACTCGACTTTGAATAGGTAACAGTACAGGTAATAAAAGTCCGCGTTTACCTTTCGAACATTATTTCTGCTGTTTTTAGAAAATATGAAAAATTACGGAATCGAAACGGAGTGGAAAAGACGCGCGAGGGCCCGTCACCACAGGCCGGCGCCCCACCCTGGCCGCGCCGACCTATGGTGACAGCCTCGCGTCCCGTTTCCACTCGTTTTCGACCTGGAACCTTCCTTTTGTCGTAAAAATATTTGCTATATAATCCCCCGGACCCCTGGAGGTCCGTAATATCGTTTTCTCGTCGTGTTTTGTTTCGAGCTGTTTTCTGCCAGATTTGTTTTGATCTAGAAGCACCATGGTCTCCAGCAACAAAGACAAGGGGCCTTGGAGGGAAGAGATGGATGAAAGGATCAATAAGGAGAAGGAGAAGATAGCATCAGCAAAAGGAGAGTGGGAAACGGAGTAATTCATCATCGGTATTGGCATCCCCTTGGTTTGTTCCAAGCTTGGGGGAGTGCCGCGGTATCACATCATCACTACCTTTATCTTTTACTATCAAGTAGTGTCATATCATGAGTAGGGAAGTTATCATATGGAATAGTATGCAATGTGGAAGTATCTCTCTTAGTTAGTTATCTATGTATCCGTTGGTGTGAGTTATCGTTATGGAATATTAATGAGAAGTCTTATCATTTACTTTTTGCACACCTTATTTTAGTTTGCAATCTCCATTATATGATTACTCTTGACATGAGTATTGATATCACTTTGGGAGCATCAAGTAAATCTATTTGGTTTTGGCAAACTTAGCATTGGTCAATAGCAACAACATCTTGATGTTTAATAGAAGAGAGAAATACACTTAGATATATTACTCTATTATCTCTATGCTTAGTATTCTGAAGTTAAAATTGCTTGTGCTTATGAGAAAGATGCATGATTGTTCTATCATATGTATATTTGTTTGTTTCCCTCAACCTTTATGCTTGCTATCAAACCTTGCTAGCCAAAGACCTGTATCGAGAGGGATGCTTCTCATACATCCATAACCTTAGACCAAACCTATGCCATTTGTGTCCACCATACCTACCTACTACATGGTATTTTCTGCCATTCCAAGTAAATACTTCATGTGCTACCTTTAAATAATTCAAACTATACTACTCCTTATTTGTGTCAATGTTCTATAGCTCATGAGGAAGTATGTGGTGTTTTATCTTTCAATCTTGTTGGGCGGACTTTCACCAATGGACTAGTGGCACATCCGCTTATCCAATAATTTTGCAATAAGAGCTGGCAACGGGGTTCCCAGCCCCAATTAATAACTTTCATTAATAATTCTCTTCACATGTTTTGCTCTGATTTATCAGTAAGCAACTTAATTTTGCAATAGACACTCCTCCATGGTATGTGAATGTTGGAAGGCACCCGAGGATTCGGTTAGCCATGGATTGAGAAAGCCAAGGTTGGGGGAGTGTCATCCTTAATAAAACTAAAATACATGTGTAAACAAAAGAGAAGGGGGATGATCTACCTTGCTGGTAGAGATGCCGTCCCTCATGGGAGCCGCTCTTGGAAGGTTCGTTTGGCAAGGGGGTTAGAGTGCCCGCTACCATTCGTTGACAACAACAAACACCGCTCAAAATCTTACTTTTATGCTCTTTATATGATTTCAAAACTTGAAAAGCTCTAGCACATGATTTAATCCCTGCTTCCCTCTGCGAAGGGCCTGTCTTTTACTTTTATGTTGAGTCAGTAAACCTATTTCTCTCTATCTCAAGCAAGCAATTGAGTTGTTGTGAACCAATCATTTATGCTATGATTCAGTTAATCATGTCTTTTATACTTTCTTGTTTAGTACCAATTTTATCTGAATGAATATGACTTTGAAGTTATCAATGATTATGAGGAGATTGTTATGCTTAAATATGAAGGCTCAGCTATAAAATCTAATATGAAAGCTTTGCTTAGAAGTACAATCCGTTAGTAGTTCTCTGACCAAGAACAAAGTTTGCCATCACCAACTATGATTTCTTATGCACCTTTACTTGTGATTTCTCTTTACCTATTTCAAGATGAGTTATATGAGGAAGTTGTTTACTAGAATGTCTTGTGTGAATGAATATGATGCTTCTTGTCCGTATTTTATTTATCGACTCTTCACTCCATAAACATGTGGTCTTGTTTATCGAGCTCAGTTTCGCTTGGGGACAAGCGAGGTCTAAGCTTGGGGGAGTTGATACGTCCAATTTGCATCACTATTTTGTATCATAATTTGCTTTATTCATTGATATATTTCATATTGGGACACAATACTTATGTTATTTCATCTATTTTGCATGTTTCATCATCATTGGAGGATCAAGCACGGGCCAGGATTCTGCTGGAAAAAGCACCGTCGAACGCAATATTTCGGAAGATCAACTGTGGAAGGAAATTTCACGTAAATTCCTATTTTTCCAGATAACGGAGGGAGCCAGAAGGGGAAGAAGGGGAGCCACTGTGGGCCCAGACCACGGCCGGCGCGGCCCATGGCCTGGCCGCGCCACCCGTGGTGTGGGGGCCCCACAGCCCCTTTCGCCTCCTTTCTTCGCGTACTTCGTCCCGAAAACCTAAGCCACAGAGAGGACCTCACGAAGGGTTACAGCCGCCTCTGCGGGGCGGAGAACACCAGAGAGAAAAGAGCTCTCCGGCGAGCAGGAATCCGCCGGGGAAATTCCCTCCCGGAGGGGGAAATCGACGCCATCGCCATCGTCATCGAGCGGGACATCATCTCCATCATCATCATCATCATCTCCACCATCTACACCGCCATCACCACCGCTGCACCTCGTCACCGCTGTAACAATTCGGGTTAAATCTTGATTGTATGATAGGGGAAACTCTCCCGGCATTATTCTCTACTTGTTATAGATGCTATTGAGTGAAACCATTGAACCAAGGTTTATGTTCAGATTGTTATTCATCATCATATCACCTCTGATTGTATTCCATATGATGTCTCGTGAGTAGTTCGTTTAGTTCTTGAGGACATGGGTGAAGTCTAAATGCTAGTAGTGAATTATGGTTGAGTAATATTCAATGTTATGATATTTAAGTTGTGGTGTCATTCTTCTAGTGGTGTCGTGTGAACGTCGACTACACGACACTTCACCATTTATGGGCCTAGGGGAGTGCATCTTGTATTCGGTTGCTAATTGCGGGGTTGCCGGAGTGACAGAAACCTAAGCCCCCGTTAGTATATCGATGCAAGAGGGATCGCAGGATCTCAGAGTTTAAGGCTGTGGTTAGATTTATCTTAATTACTTTCTTGTAGTTGCGGATGCTTGCAAGGTGTATAATCACAAGTATGTATTAGTCCTAGGAAGGGCGGTGCATTAGCATAGGTTCACCCACACAACACTTATCAAAACAATGAAGATTATTAAGCCACATGAAGCGAAAGTACTAGACTAAAATCCCCGTGTGTCCTCAAGAACGCTTGGTCATTATAAGTAAACAAACCGGCTTGTCCTTTGTGCTAAAAAGGATTGGGCCACTTGCTGCAATTATTTCTCTCGCATTTTACTTACTCGTACTTTATTCATCTGTTACATCAAAACCCCTTGAATACTTGTTTGTGAGCATTTACAGTGAATCCTTCATCGAAACTGCTGCCAACACCTTCTGCTCCTCTCGATCGACATTCTTACTTATCGAAGATACTATGATACACCCCCTATACTTGTGGAACAACCGCAGCGGCCGCCTCTTTCACATGAGTGCGGAAGAAGCTCAGGAAGCCCCAGATGTCGTGCTGGGTATGTTCTCTGTTAACTCAATACCTGCAAGAGTGATGTTTGATTCTGGAGCATCGCATTCATTTGTTACGGAAGATTTTGCATGCACTAGTAAGATTCACCCCATCAGTTTGAAGCATGTCATGGTAGTGCAAATACCTGGATCAACCACTAAAGCTAGAAAAATTTGCAAAGATGTTCCTATCAGAATTCATGAAATAGACTTTTATGCCAATCTGATTGTTCTGGGAACAAAAGGTTTGGAAGTAGTACTGGGTATGGACTGGATGTCCAAACATCATGGACTGATTGATTGTGCCAAGAAGGCCATCACCATGACTAGTAGCACCGGAGTGTTAGTAGAGCACATCTCAGAAAAACTGCCCAGAAAGTTTACCTGCAACCAGAGTTTAGCCAAACCTACCTTGGATCAAATCAGAGTCGTCTGTAGATACTCTGATGTGTTTCCGGATGACCTACCCGGTATGCCCCCGGACCGGGATATCGAGTTTATCATCGAGTTAATCCCCGGAACAGGACCCATAGCCCAGAGAGCTTACAGTATGAACCCGGCAGAATTAGTAGAACTAAAGAAACAACTGGATGATATGTTAGCCAAAGGTTTGATTAGACCAAGTGCATCACCCTGGAGATCACCAGTATTGTTTGTGGACAAGAAGGATGGTACGATCCGTTTATGTACGGATTACCGCAAGCTCAATGACGTCACCATCAAGAACAAGTATCCTTTGCCCAAGATAGAAGACCTGTTTGACCAGTTGACCGGTGCCACCGTGTTCTCTAAGATTGATCTTAGGACAGGTTACCATCAGCTGAAGATCCGTGCATCGGACATCCCCAAAACTGCTTTCACCACCAGATATGGATTGTATGAGTACAATGTCATGTCATTTGGATTGACCAACGCCCCCGCTTATTTCATGAATCTCATGAATAAGATCTTCATGAACTTCCTGGATAAGTTCGTCGTTGTCTTCATCGACGACATCCTTATCTATTCCAAAACCGAAGAAGAACATGAGCAACACTTGGAAGTGGTCTTAGATACTCTTCGGGAACACCAGCTGTACGCCAAGTTCAGCAAGTGTGAGTTCTGGTTGAAGGAAGTAGGATTCCTGGGACACATCTTGTCAGCAGGAGGAATTGCCGTTGATCCCGCCAAAATAAAGACCGTTGCAGAATGGAAAGCCCCAACCACCCAGACCGAGGTCCGTGCATTTCTCGGATTGGCGGGATATTACCGCCGATTCGTTGAAGGATTCTCAAGCATAGCCAGACCGATGACCCAATTGTTGAAAAAGGACAAGAAGTTCGAATGGACGAAGTGTGAAGAGAGTTTCCAACAGCTCAAGAGCAGACTGACTTCAGCCCCAATACTGATCATGCCGGACATCACCAAACCATTTGATGTGTATTGTGATGCCTCCAAGATTGGTCTTGGAT
The DNA here is from genome assembly GCA_030979885.1 of Lolium multiflorum. Classification (NCBI taxonomy): domain Eukaryota; kingdom Viridiplantae; phylum Streptophyta; class Magnoliopsida; order Poales; family Poaceae; genus Lolium; species Lolium multiflorum. Next base: position 267,707,946 of record CM061753.1, on the reverse strand, counting down.
GTGTGTTGATGCAAGAAGGCAAAGTGATCTCGTACCTGTCAAGGCAACTGAAGCAGCATGAACAGAACTATCCAACCCATGACTTAGAGCTAGCAGCAGTCGTGTTAGCCTTGAAAGTATGGCGTCATTACCTCATGGGTAATCGATGCGAGATCTATTCGGATCACAAGAGCTTGAAGTATATCTTCACCCAGAAGGAGCTGAACATGAGGCAAAGGAGATGGTTAGAGTTAATCAAGGATTATGATATGGAAATCCACTATCACCCAGGCAAGGCCAATGTGGTAGCAGATGCTTTGAGTAGACTGCCGTGTCAGTTGAACTCCATGATTGCCGAAGAGCAACCTAGCCTTCACCAAGAGTTTGAACAGTTTAGGATGGAACTAGTTAGTAAAGGTTTTCTCGCCAGCATTGAACTCCAACCCACCTTGATTAATCAGATCAAAGAAGCCCAGAAGGGAAATGCTAGCATTGACGGAGTCAAAAGCCAAATAGCTGCGGGAAAGGCACCAGGATTCACCGTAGATGAAGAAGGAGTACTTTGGTACAACGGACGCTTGTGCGTGCCGTCAGATTCGGAGTTGAAACAAGTTATTCTGAAGGAAGCCCATGACACCTTGTATTCTATTCACCCCGGAGGTACCAAGATGTACCAGGACCTGAAGGAACAGTTCTGGTGGCATGGGATGAAGCGAGAAATCGGGAGTTACATCGCCAAGTGTGACATCTGTCAGAGAGTCAAGGCAGAACATCAACGACCCGCAGGACTGCTACAGCCCCTGCAGATTCCCGAATGGAAGTGGGATTCGGTAGGAATGGACTTCATCACCGGATTGCCCAAATCTAGTAAAGGAAATGATTCTATCTGGGTAGTGGTCGACAGATTGACCAAAGTCGCCCATTTCATCCCCGTCAAGACCACCTACCAAGGACCAAGACTTGCAGAGTTGTATATCTCACGGATAGTCAGCCTGCACGGAACCCCAAAGTCAATAGTATCCGATAGAGGATCCCAATTCACCTCCAGATTTTGGCAGAAGGTACATGAAGGACTCGGAACTAGGCTGAACTTCAGCACAGCCTATCACCCGCAGACGGATGGACAGACTGAACGAGTCAACCAGATATTGGAAGATATGCTGAGAGCATGTGTGTTGGAGTATGGATCCAAGGGGGAAGACTGCTTGCCATACGCAGAATTCTCATACAACAACAGTTATCAAGCCAGTTTGCAAATGGCTCCCTTTGAAGCCCTGTACGGAAGGAAGTGCCGTACCCCTCTGAATTGGTCGGAAGTTGGAGAGAGTCAAGTCTTTGGACCAGATATTCTCCGGGAAGCTGAAGAGAAGGTTCACAAGATCCGCGAGTACCTCAAGACCGCTCAATCAAGACAGAAGAGCTACGCCGACAAGAGACGCCGAGAGATGACCTTCGAGATCGGAGATTTCGTGTATCTCAAAGTGTCCCCCCTTAAAGGAATGCAGAGATTCCAGCTTAAAGGAAAGCTTGCACCCCGTTATGTCGGACCTTTCAAAGTCCTGAGTCGCCGAGGGGAAGTGTCCTATCAGCTGGAGTTACCAGAAGAAATGTCAACGGTGCACAATGTGTTTCACATCTCGTTACTCCGGAAATGCTTAGAGGTACCTGAGAAGACCGAGGTGTTCAAGAACATCGACCATCGAACTGTGGATATCAACTCAGATCTGACATACCGCGAAGTACCTATTCGCATCCTGGAAGAAGCATTCAGAACCACCCGTACCCGGAGTATCAAGTTTCTGAAAATCCAATGGAGTAATCACACCGAAGAAGAAGCCACTTGGGAGAGAGAAGATTTCATGAAGACTGAGTACCCAGATCTCTTTAGTACCTAGTTTTCTTTAAGATCTCGGGACGAGATCTTTTGTAAGGGGGAAGGGTTTGTAACATCCCAAGTTTCAACAATAATAAATCAAGAGAGAGTTTCAATTATTCAAAATTTACAACAAACAAAAACTTTTTCTATGCATGTAGTGCCACATATAGATTCATGCATTTAAGTAAATTTCTTTTGTGCAATTGCCATGATGAGTGTTAGCATGCTTAACTATTGTTATATGAACACTAACCAAGATCACAAAACCCTAATTTGAAGGGAATTGGAGAAAATGGGAAAAACCCATTTTTCACTTACATACACAATATGCAAAATGGCAAATCCTCAACCAAGGCTATAATTGCTTGCCCCCTTGCTTCTAAAATACTTCAATATGATAAACTAACACAATTGCATCATTGGATCAAGAATCAAACACAAGGAAATCAAAAATCTTACATACATATGATAATGGTCACTTGTCACAAAAATATTTTCTTCACTACTTTACCCCTCTGGTTTTCTCATTTCTTGAACTAAACTTGGTCAACCAAAGCCATGTCATCCAAGACCATGTCAAGGTGAGTAACTTTGATGTTGACCACCATGGCTAGAGTTGACTAGGTTGACCAGTATAAAATTGACAAGAGGAGACTTTAAATCAATGTGAAGATCACCTCAAATTTGAAATGTTGCAAATCACTTCCAAATTGAGTGCCACCACCACCAATACCTCACATTAATTATATCATTGAGATGTACCAAAAAGAATTCCAAAATTCGACAAAAATGTTCATGCGGGCATTGTGTCGAACACTTGGCAGGCATGAATCCAGAATTGTGTTACACACTATTATCCACTGGTTTCTTCACTAAACCTCTTTTAACTTTGATCATTACACTCCCCTACAACCCCTGCATCATCCCAGTACCTGCCTTGGTCGATTAAAGTGAGAGGAGGGGGAAAAGAAACCCTAGACTATGCATGCCGTGGCCATGCCGGCCACCTTTGGGCACCCCTCTCTCTGGCCTCCCTCTCACTTTCTCTCCATGTCTGCGAGCATCCCTGATGCATAAGGATCAAGCCTGTACCACTCACTCGATCGCCAATGCACGGCATTGCCCAGAACGCCCGCGTCCAAAACCATGTCAGAGCATGCCAGCCAACGCGGTGAGCGCGCTCTGGACGCACCAGTACGTCGTGCGCTCGAGCGCCCTACGCCACCTCTGCAAAGGCTAGCGCCGCGTCGAGCATCCACTCCACACCCTCTAGCGCCTAGACACACTCGATGAGCTGCGGCGGCCTTGTCACCGTCGTCCTCGCCGTCGACGTACCGCGGTACCGTAATGATCACTGCAAGAACTCGAGCGATTCCGTAGCCCTATCTCTGCGCCCGCTAGCCGTAGAGCATCGCCAGGACGACGCCTACACGCTGCCGTCCTTCGCCTTGCCCTTTCGCTCGCCACAGGAGCCGCGCCATGGCCGCGCCCTTGCAGCACCTCACGGCCACCGATCAACACTATAAATAGGGGCGATCGGCTCCTCATTTCTTCACACCAAACACTCCCCTCCCTTCACTGAGCAACACCCCCCGATCAATTTCACCCGTAGCCGTCGGAGCAGAATCGCGAGCTCGAGTCCGCCGGAGCTCGCGGAAGCTCTGCGACGATTGGAGCCTCCCCGAGCGCCGCCACTGCACCAGGCTGTTCCTCGTCGACAACCACTTCTCCGCGCACTGCCAGACACCTGCAACGGCCTGGTAGGCTCTCCGACCCCCTACTGACGCCGTGAGCTCGCCGGAATCCCGCCGGGGACGACGACGCTCACACGCCGTTGATCTGCTCAGATCCTACTGGTCGAAATCGATCATACCGTTTCGGTGTGATAACACAGACGGGTGGCCCCCACCTCGTCGTGCGGCCCAAGCGCACCATATGCTTGCTGGGCTGCGCAGTAGATTTAAACTCCGTTTCGGCCCAGTAGCGTTTCCCGCCCAAGCCCAAGTTTCAAATTTAGATTTAATCTTAATTCAAATGTGCTGCAGATGGTTTAGTAAAAAGGGAATAGTTTGAAATCTGCCAAACCAAATTTAGCAAACTTTATACCATTGGAAAGCCCATGAAATTATCTGAATAATGCCACTGGCCTCATATCCAAATTCGTATTTAATTTTAAATGATAAAAATAACAAGGCAGGGCCTTTTCTAACTTCAAATAAATATTAAAAATTATCTATAAATGATTTTGAGTTGATTCCAACTCTAATAAATCACAAATGATGTCCTCTTAATTGATTATGCAATAATATAGATATGTTATTTGCATGATCATGGACTAGATGAAATAAAATAGCTATGTAGTCAATTCTAGTGCTTTCTCAACTTGAATTCAAATTTAATAATTAATATGAGAGATATCTTCTCATTTAAATCTTGATCCTAAGTAATACAACCAGAGGGAATGACTTAGATTAATGAACCTCTGATAATTATTACTTAGAGATTTTAATTCAATTAAATGATAAGTATTAAAACCATGTGAAGTATAGTACTTTGATACGTCCAAAACGTATCTACTTTCCCGAACACTTTTGCTATTGTTTTGCCTCTAATTTGTGTATTTTGGATACAACTAACACGGACTAACGCTGTTTTCAGCAGAACTGCTCTGGTGTCTCGTTTTTGTGAAGAAATCCAACTTTCGGGAAAATCCTCGGAATTCTTGCAGAAGGCCCTATTTTACCAAAATATTGACGGAGCCAGAAGGGCAAAGGAGGTGGAGGCCCGAGGGCCCCACACCACATGGCGGCGCGGCCCAGGGGGGCCCGCGCGGCCATGTGGTGTGGCCCCCTCGGCCGGCCTCCGACGCCCCTTCGGACTACTTATTGGTTTCGACAAAACGCACGGGGAGAAGTCGAAGTCGCCAGAAACCCTCCAGAGAGCCGCCACATCGCGAAACTCCGTCTCGGGAGCCAGAAGTCTCCGTTCTGGCACTCCGCCGGGACGGGGAATTGGAGGAGATCTTCACCGCCATCACCGCCAACGCCTCTCCATCGACCAGCCATGTTTCCCCCATCCATGTGTGAGTAATTCCCCCGCTGTAGGATGAAGGGGATGGTAGGGATTGGATGAGATTGGTCATGTAATAGTCATAAGATTGTTAGGGCATAGTGCCTAGTATCCGTAGATGTCACTTTTATGATATTGTTGCAACTTGTTATGCTTAATGCTTGTCACTAGGGCCCGAGTGCCATGATCTCAGATCTGAACATGTTATTGATTCATGAAGATATTCGTTGTTTATGATCTTACCCGCAAGTTGTATACACATGTCGCTGTCCAGAACCAATGGCCCAAATCGGGACAACCGGAGGGGATGGTAGTGATGTGAGGATCACATGTGTTCACGGAGTGTTAATGCTTTGCTCCGGTACTCTATTAAAAGGAGTACCTTAATATCCAGTAGTTTCCCTAGAGGCCCGACTGCCACCGGCTGGTAGGACAGAAGATGTTGTGCAAGTTTCTCATTGCGAGCACGTACGACTAAATATGGAACACATGCCTATTGATTGATTAGTACTTGGATACCGTTTTATTATTATCTGCAAATGCCCATGCTTTGATTGTTACATGAGTTTCTCTCATCCATGCAACGCCCGTTAAATCCGTCCCTGTGCCTACAGTATTTTAATCCTGCTGTTTACTATAATCACTACTGCTGTCTTTATTTCACCGCTGTTGTTATTTCGCTATTTCCACTGCCATAGAACTGTTACTACTGATAAACTCTTGCGAGCAAGTCTGTTTCCAGGTGCAGCTGAATTGACAACTCCGCTGTTAAGGCTTACAAGTATTCTTTGTCTCCCCTTGTGTCGAATCAATAAATTGGGTAATACTTCCCTCGAAGACTGTTGCGATCCCCTATACTTGTGGGTCATCAAGACTATTTTCTGGCGCCGTTGCGGGGAGCATAGCTTTATTTGGAAGTTCACTTGGATTGATATTGTTCGCTGCAAATTCTCCATTATGGGTAAACCTCGCGATACTAAGATCGCCATATTACCATCCACTACAAGAAAAGGTACAACTCTGAGTACCTCTGTTGCTCTTGATTCACCATCTGTGATTGATAAACTTGTTTCACCGCACATGCTTCACATGCTGGTACTTCTGCTGAATCTGAAAATTCTCATAATATTGATAATGTTTCTGCTGTGCTTGATGATAGTGGTTCATTGGGATCTTTTCTAGATGCTACAATTGCTAAGTCTAGACAAATTGAAAATACTGAAACTCCTAATGCTACTACACCTGTTAATTCACCTGAACTTGAATATTCTATTGATGATCCTGATGAAGATTATGTAGAGCTTGATGATGATTTTATTGAAAAATGCAATGCTACTACTGATGCAAGAAAAATTAAAAAGTTGCTTGCAGAACATGCTGTTAGATATAAACTATCTCCTGATCCTAAATTTGCCACATCTCCTATAAACATTAGGGATAAAGATTATGATTTTTCTCTTGATCTATCTCATATAGCTATTGTTGAGAAAACACCCTTTTGTGGTACTGAAAAAGAAAGTGTGTTGAACACTTGACTGAGTTATCTACTCTTAGTGGCGTGTTTTCTGATGATGTCAAGATGCGTACTTATTTTGTCGCTAAAATTTTTCCGTTCTCATTAAAGGATGATGCTAAAACTTGGTATAATAATTTGCCTCCTGGTTCTATTAAAAATCCAACTGATTTGCGTGATGTTTTCTTTCGAAAATACTTTCCTGCTAGTGCTCAACATGCTGCTTTGCAGAGAATTTATAATTTTGACCAGGAAGATGGAGAGAAATTGCCTGGCTTGGGCGAGATTTTGCTCTCTTATTAGAGCTCAGCCTGACCATGATTTGGAAAAGCATGATTTACTTGATATATTTTATAGTGGACTAACTATTGAGTCTAGGGCATACCTGGATAGTTGTGCTGGTTGTGTTTTTAGGAAAAGAACTCCAGACACGCTGAAGAATTATTGGCTAAAATAGGCCGGAATCATGATGATTGGTCTACACCTGAACCAACCCCGACACCGATAGTGAAGAAGAGGGGTATGATTAAATTGAATGATGAAGATATGAGGGAAGCCAAGAAGTCTCTTAAAGAGAAGGGTATTAAACCTGAAGATGTGAAGAATTTACCTCCTATAGAAGATATATGTGAGACAATTCCCCCTTCATCCATGATTGAGGTACACTCTCTTCAACACTTTACTAGGGAAGATATTCCGTATTCAAAATCTCCTGCTCAATGCTTAGATGAATTTGATAATTATATTGTTAAGCAAGAAAACTTTAATATGAGAGTAGAGAATCATTTAATGGAAAATTCCCGAGCTATTAGTGAATTGCATGATATTGTGGAAAGAACCTCCAATGATGTTAAGATACTTGTTAAACATTTTCAAATGGTTCAAACTCAAATTGATCAACTTACTAAAGTGCAAAATGACTTGTTGGGAAATAATTCTAAAGAAAAACATGCTTATGAAGTAACAACTAGAGGTGGTGTTTCTACCCAGGATCCTCTATATCCTGAAGGGCATCCCAAAAGAGTTGAACAAGATTCTCAACTAATTAAAACTAGTGCTCCATCTAAGAAAAAGAAAAAGAAACATAAGAATGTTGTAGAATCCTCTGAACCTGTTAATGATCCTAATAGTATTTCTATTTCTGATGCTGAAACTGAAAGTGGTAATGAACATGATAAAGATAATGATAAGAATGATACTCCTGATAAAGAAGAAATTGAAAAAGAACCTGAAAAGCATGCTAAAAATAAAAAGTACACTAAAGAAGATTTTATTGCTGAGAAACATGGTAATGAAAGAGAACCTTGGGTTCAAAAGCAAATGCCTTTTCCTGTTAAGAAACTAAAATCAAAGGAGGAGGAACATTATAATAAATTTTGTGATTGGATGAAACCTTTATTTTTGCAAATCCCTTTGACTGATGCTATTAAATTGCCTCCTTATTCAAAGTATATGAAAGATATTGTTACTAACAAAAGGAAAATCCCCAATGAGGAAATTTCCACTATGCTCGCTAATTACTCCTTCAATGGTAAGATTCCAAAGAAGTTGGGCGACCCAGGTACCGACTATTCCTTGTTCCATCAAGAATAATTATGTTAGAACTGCTCTATGTGATTTAGGAGCAGGTGTGAGTGTAATGCCTTTTTCTCTTTATAAGAGACTTGATTTAGATAAATTGATACCAACGATATATCTTTGCAAATGGCTGATAAATCTACTGCTATTCCTGTTGGTTTATGTGAAAATGTTCCTGTTCAAGTTACTCAAACATTGCTTGATATTAACTGATTTCGTTGTGTTGGAAATGCCTGAAGATGATAATATGTCCATTATTCTTGGAAGACCCTTTCTTAACTGCAGGGGCTGTTATTGATTGCAATAAAGGCATGGTTACTTTCAATGTTGATGATAAGGAACACACTGTCTATTTTCCCAAGAGGATTGATAAAGTATGTGGAGTCAATACAATTTTTAATGTGAAAACTATCAAAGTGGGATCCATTGATTGTCCTATATATGAGCCCAAAGAAGAATATCAAACTCTTGTGATTGGATCCATATCAATTCAATATAAGGTAACATGATTGATTTGAGGTTTATTTCTTCTTATGTCATATAAAATTTATTTGGTAGCAAGACTTGATCAACCTTGTTAACAAGTATATTTTATTGCATAAAAGAGCTAAACAACACTTCTTTCTTTCTTTCTCCCTCCACCTATTTGCTGTAGCACTTTTGTTTTGCAATATGCTTTAGTCATTTAAGATTTTAGAAATCATTTTCCTGTGCAGTAATCATTAATTTAATACCCAGAAATGTGCATTTTTCGAAGTTCTCTAAAAATTACAAAAATTACACCGTTGGTCCTATTTTTCGACGAGGCATCTGGGAGCACCAGAGGATGACCTGTGGGGCACCAGGGGGTGCCACACCATAGGCCGGCGCGGCCAGCAAGGGGGCCGCGCCACCATGTGGTGTGGGCCACCCCTTGCCCCACTTCATCATCTCTTCCTCCCAGCACCTTCTCTCTCCCGAAAAAGCTCGTACCAAGTTTCTCTCACTCGTGTTTCTGCTCAAGAACTCGCGATTTTTCGATCTCCTTGCTCAGCCCAGATTTCTGTCTGAAATTTGGCACATTTACTCCTTGGTATGTGACTCCTTTGATTGTCCAATTAGAATTTCATTTGGTTGAGTATATCTTGAATATTTTGCTGCTGTAGATAACATGTTTAGTGAGCTTGCATGCTTGTTCTAAGTGGAAGAAACTAGTTTTGATGCATGTTTAGTACTCTAGCAAGTTCTATAGTAGTTCCCTTCAATTACACACCTTGAAATCAAATTTTATAATGATTGTTGAAAATTTCAGAAGGGGAAGATGAAGAAATTCAAATTTGGAGAGTTGTTCAAGAAAGCAACAACCAGCACCGGTAGGCCCTCAAGGGCGTCTACTCAAATTAGGCGATCCTACAATGAGGATGTCATCGCGCCTAGCTTCGCGCCCGAGGAGGACCATGGGGCTCCTAATGCTTCATCCTTCCCTTGTTATGAGTTTCTGACCAATGCAGGGATATTGGATGACTTCTTCACCCTTGTCAACAGGGCAGGCCTAGCCACCTACGTGGGAGACGAGAGGGGACAATATTACAGGCTCACCAAAGTTTTCGTTGAGAGCTTCAAGTTCCACAACACGGAATATGAGCCGACAGTCGCATTCAAGATCTATGATATTCCTGTTACCATGAAATTGGAAGAATTTTGTTGTGCATTGGGTATTGCCCCTGTAGGTACAGCAAGGAGGATTGATGACAACCCCCGGGACTTGTTGGAGCTCTACCGAGGGATCACCGGGGATGATTGCCGCACCATCCAGCGAGGGAAGATAAGAAACATTCAACTCCCCGCTATTAAATATTTCGCATATTACATTGGTACTAGCATTTTGGGTAGAGAAAATACTAGCAACATCTCTAGCTACCATCTTGCTTTCTTGAATGTTGCACTTACTGGAGAGACACCTTATCATCTTGGTTCTCTTATTGCTCGCCGCCTGTCTAGCAGGGGGCCTATTTTTGGAGGAACTATTGCACTACGCATTTTAACACATCTAGATATTCCTCTTGATTCTAATGATGTACCATTAACCCCTAGGAAACTAGATATTGCTGCTATGAAGAGCCATCGTTTTGTTACTACTGACTCCACTATAGATAATATGGTCTATAGAATGTTGTTTGCTGATGGGAATGAGAAGGAAATCCCTCTTCCCCAGCAGGGTTTGTTTAATATTGACAGGCAATCATGGTCGCTCACTAAGGAGGTGGTGGAGGAACATATGAAGATACAAGAATTCCACCAGCAACATGACTCCGAGAACGCCGAGCCCTCCTACGACTACACCGTCACGTACCCCGACGTTTCCTCCAGCACATACATGGAACCGGGTCGTTCTTCGTCATATTACGAAGACACCACTTCATGGGGACCGTGGGAATGAACTCCACTTAGGCCAAAAGCCTAAGCTTGGGGGAGGTATACCGGCATCACTCATTCTTTGCATATTATGGTTGCTGGATACTTGTACATATTTGTTTAGTCTCTAGAGTGGTTTTCTAATGAGAGGGAGATGATATTTGGGGAAGTGCTGTCCAAAAACAGATTCTGTGCTGTTACCAAAAAAATTCGTACGCACAGCCAGAACGTTATTTTGAGTTGCCAATTTTTGAGCATGTTCCCCAGGTTGTTATCTAACTTTCATTAGTTGAACACTTTTTGGTCTGAGCAACGGAAGATTTTTTTTAATTTCGATTTCTGTACTGCTGTCAGGATTTGGCAGATTTCTGTCATCCTGCTTTTCTGTGTTTCTGTTAGTTTGCATTCTTTTGTTTTCGCTTTGTTTCTTTCCTAAAACACAAAAAGACCAAAAATATTTCTGTTGTTTCTCTTCACCATTTGTTTATTTGGTTCCTTGCTCTTAGTTTACTTTATTTGCTATCGTTGGTTTGCTATGAGAAAACCCAAAAAGATTTTGCTTTGTTTGCTTGTTTTCTTTCGCTCTTGTTTCTAATTCGAAAATACCAAAAATATTTGCTGTTCTTCTTTGGTTTGTAAAGTTCATCATGAGTTCAATGGTCTTCGGTGGCTGGAGCGTGGTTTTCATTTCATATTATCCAAGCTACACAAGTGAAAAGGCAATAATGACGATCTACGACAATCTGATTGTGGTGAGAGGCTGGTATGAACTCTATTTGCTTTCATTTTTGTACATATACTCATCCATATGAGCATGCTTAGTTGGTTCATGTGAGGTATATGTTATTTGAGAAAGTCTAGTAGTTCATGATCTCTCATGTCTAGTTCCAATTTATTAATACGAGTAGCATGTCGTGGATGTTTGCTTGCATTGTTTTATTCATAAGTGAGTATGGCATTTTGGTATCCTCCTCTGAATAATTCATTTATATCGACTTGGCACATGCTCACGCATGCATATGACTGAACAAAAAGTCAATTAAGCCTCGATGATTTATATTGCTTCAGAGTTCTTGTATCACTTTTATGCCTCCGTTAATTTATTTTGCTGCAAAGCATGATTATGACAGTTATTGCTCTCTTGATTTGTCGCTCCTTAATCTTTGCTAGCCTTCACTTGTCTTGGCCAGGGCTTGCGCTCGTGCTTTAACTTTGAAAACCAAGTTGTTCCAAAGTGTCCACCATAAATACCTATGCATGGCATTTCAAACCATTCAAAGTAAATTCTCATGCGCTACCTTTAAACCTTCAAAATGCTTCTCAATTTGTGTTAATGTTTCATAGCTCATGAGGAAGTATGTGGTGTTTAGCTTTCAACCTTGTCATTTACTTTTGACGGACTCTCATATGGACTAGTGGCACATCCGCTTATCCAATAATTTTGCAAAAAGAGCTGGCAATGGGATTCCCAGTCCCAAATTAATTAACTTAAATAGACACTCCTCCATGGTTTGTGATTGTTGGACGACACCCGAAGGATTCGGTTAGCCATGGCTTGTGTAAGCAAAGGTTGGGGGAGTGTCATCATCATAATAAAACTTAAATAAAAAGGCACTCCTTCATGGTATGTGATTGTTGGCGGGCACCCGAGGATTGGGTTAGCCATGGTTGTGAAAGAAAGGTTGGAAGGAGTGCCAGCAAATAATTCATGGGAGCCGCTCTTGTGAGTCCGGTTGATGAGGTAGTTGGTGTACCCATTACCATTCTTTGACAACAACAAACACCTCTCAAAATAATTTTACTCTGCTTTACAAATGAAAAGCTCCTAGCGCATGTTAATCACAGCCCTCTGCAGAAGGGTCAATCTTTTTACTTTTATGTTGTGTCTCCATTCTTTCTTTGAGCACTATCTAGAGCATAATTGTCATTCTTAGTATAATATGCTTGTCTCAAAATATGATTGATTGTGGTATAACTTTGATGCTTTTATCTTTGACAATCACTACTTCTAGTCTTTCTATGAACTCAAGAGGTGCCTCGGCATTTATGTTTTGCCGATCAAATACGGGCAAGCGAGATACCACTTTATCATATTCTCTTATGAACATTGCAATCTTGCTTACATACATGATTCATGATGCTTATTATTAATTGTTGGTACCTCTCCATGATTGACATAGCTGTTGGATGATCTTATTTGCATATGTCTCATTATGAACTGCTTAAGTATTAGCCATAGCATGAGAATATATACATCATATGAGCAAATGTGTTCGTGAAAGTTCTTTTATCGCTCAGTTGTTAACTGAATTGCTTGAGGACAAGCAATAAGCTAAGCTTGGGGGGAGTTGATACGTCCAAAACGTATCTACTTTCCCGAACACTTTTGCTATTGTTTTGCCTCTAATTTATGTATTTTGGATACAACTAACACGGACTAACGCTATTTGTTTAATGACCCATGCAGTGTGTCTCGTTTTGTGCCCAATCCAACTTTCGGGAAAATCCTCGGAATTCTTGAAGGCCCTATTTTACCAAAATATTGACGGAGCCAGAAGGACAGGAGGTGGAGGCCCGAGGGCCCCACACCACATGGCGGCGGCGGCCCGGGGGGGCCCGCGCGGCCATGTGGTGTCGGCCCCCTAAACCGGCCCTCCGGCCTCCGCCGCCCCCCTTCGGACTACTTATTGGTTTCGACACAGCGCACGGGGAGGAGTCGAAGTCGCCGAAACCCTCAGGAAGGCCGCCCATCGCGGAAACTCCGTCTCGGGGCGAAGTCTCGGAATCTGGCACTCAGCCAGGACGAGGTGGAAGGAGATCTTCACCGCCATCACCGCACGCCTCTCCATCGACCAGCAATGTTTCCCCCATCCATGTGTGAGTAATTTCCCCGCTGTAGGCTGAAGGGGATGGTAGGGATTGGATGAGATTGGTCATGTAATAGTCATAAGATTGTTAGGGCATAGTGCTTAGTATCCGTAGATGTCACTTTTATGATATTGTTGCAACTTGTTATGCTTAATGCTTGTCACTAGGGCCCGAGTGCCATGATCTCAGATCTGAACATGTTATTGATTCATGAAGATATTCGTTGTTTATGATCTTACATATAAGTTGTATACACATGTCGCTGTCCGGAACCAATGGCCCCGAGACAGAAATCGGGACAATCGGAGGGGATGGTAGTGATGTGAGGATCACATGTGTTCACGAGTGTTAATGCTTTGCTCCGGTACTCTATTAAAAGGAGTACCTTAATATCCAGTAGTTTCCCTAGAGGCCCGGCTGCCACCGGCTGGTAGGACAAAAGATGTTGTGCAAGTTTCTCATTGCGAGCACGTACGACTAAATATGGAACACATGCCTATTGATTGATTAGTACTTGGATACCGTTTTATTATTATCTGCATGCCACCATCAACAGTTGTTACATGAGTTTCTCTCATCCATACCTTTGCTTGGATTAAATCAGATCACAATGCCTCAATTATTTTAATCACTGTT